>OU862889.1:2587500-5087500 GCA_917880725.1 Selenia dentaria
GAACATTTGTTATATCATTTAAAAAATTGGCGATGCAGTCTGATATAATATACAGAAAACAAAGATGCTTGGAAACTCCACTTCTGGCAAGGTGTCATTCTGCCACCCATAAAATGTAATATTTGTCAACATTGTTGTCAACATCTATATAAAAAGAATGGCTCCGAGTTTCTTGCCGCTTCTTTTCGGTAGGCTCTATATATTTTGGAACGCGGCGGTAGTCTTTAAAATACATTATAATGAAATATTGACGTTCATAAAAGTGTCTTTGATGCCTAAATTGAATAAATGATTTTAACTTTGACTTTGAATAAAAATAAAGAACATGTTTGATCTAATGCCACATCACTATCACAAACGATCTCTAGTAATAATTCATGTATGTAATTATTTGTCTAATTTTTGGATATTAAGTTATAAAAGATTAAATTAAAATAATTTTAAAAAGAATAGCGTGATTTTTTAACCATACCTAGTTACTTTATTACTCTGCTGTACATTTAAATATTCAAAGTAATAAAAAATAAAAGCAAAAATGTATGTACTTTGTGCGACTCCGAAATGATACCATACCTGCTGTATAGATAGATTTCTGAATAACACTTTCAAAGCTGTGTATTTATAAGCAATCGCAATGATGTTTGGCGAATCGTTCCATCGAACCACTGTTATCAGCCAATGGTAGCAATTTGCTTAAATTCAAAACACCAATGTACATTAGCAAACTAAAACCTATTCGCCATTTCTGTCAATTGTGGGTATGTTTAGTGATCTCTAAACTAGTCTAAACTTAGTAAAACTACTTACAATTTAATTGAATAATCATAAATTTAATGTAAAACGATTGTGGATTTTATTACAAACAAAACAAGAACTACCATATTTTGAAGAATTATAGTTTAGTGTTGTGTAAAGGGAATAATTGCTAAAATCAAACCATTCAAAAGCTTCTGCAATATCAATTATCTTTTAACTTGTACCAAACATAACGTGCAGACAGATAGACGACAAATCAATCGCGCACGCGCCAACTGCGGCGTGTTTGCGCCATGGAATGTGGCTTGGTAACTGCCTACTAGCGGACAGACCAGAATACTCTATGGTACAATACTCTGTACTTAGTAAGTAACTGCTATATTTCTTCAAAATTTCAGTCATATACGCGATTCTACAAAATACTTCTGCAGTTTTAACGCTCTTTCTACCCGCGTCGTCACAAGCGCCGGTCATACGATCGCCGAAAAAGCGATGAAATTGATGAATATGTAACATTATTTCACAAAAGTGAACGTTAAATATCTCAATACCAATACATAGAGACTTCTAAGTTTCTGAGTTCTGTTCTCAGCCTCAACATTTATACATCGTTAGTCGCAACACCGGCGGTACTCGAAGATACTACAATACAAGAAAGTATAGGTACTTTAGTACAAAATGTATACACCCGACAGTTAAAACTAAAACTAGTAAGCTTTCAAAATATTCACTATTTATAGATATTATTTTGCTATAGCGCGCCTGCTTGTCGATACCAAATATTTACTGCGGTGTGATAATGAGCTTTACCGCTTTGATAACGATTGTACCACGTCAGCGCGTATGTAGCCTGCAGTGTCTTCAGTTCATTGTTCATAAAGTATCCGCATTCTAATACTGTTATAGATAGATATACGTTATTAAACTGAAATGGTCACTAATGCAAGAATTGACTTTAGAAATGGGATATGTACCATGGATTGTATTTATAGTTCAGTTTACTCGTGAACATAACGCATGTTACTGTGCCAAAATATCGAGAGTTCAAAATAAATACAATACATGGTAAATATCCCAACTCTAAAGTTAATTCTTACAGATACATCCATGGACCATCATGACTACTTATCATAGACGTACCTTTTGGCAAAGAATAAATTCTCCTTTAAGTTAAAGAGACACATCTTATTGAACTGCTCCCCATTCTTCCACAAATAATCCCTGGCCCTCTAGTTGCAAGCAATAAGTCCCTCGTGGCTATTTAGAATCTGAAATCACGATTACACCGCGACGGTGGCGCTACAGTCGCATGTATGCCCCTGAATGGGGTGACAACGGTGAGTTAGGGCCTTGAGGACTGGAGGAGTATCATTGATAAATACTTTGCTGGTTGCGGATATACGACCTCGAAGGTATTTTATATTACTGTGAGCCTTGCACTAATAACTGCGTAAGTGTAACGTAACTTGTCGTTCACGTGAAACAGTACAAACTGTATAGGGCAACTGTGACACAGACAACTCATAGTTTGTACGCTGAAGCTTGACACGTTGACGTTAACCATATGAATACTTTTTCGCACATTATTGGGTATCTACCGGTCGATCGCGATCAGCCGTGCGATTCTCTAATGATTCGTCGATGCGCTCGTCGACCAGCTCACCGATGTCAAATACTTTATGAGAAATCGCCCATGTACACAAGGTTGTTTTTCCAACTTTTCTTGTCATCTCGTCATTTGTTTCACGGATGTTGTCAAAGATGCAACGATGTTTGCTCTTAGAGAATCGCACGGCTGAACATGCCAGACGCAATTCTGAGAAGCATTACATATTAATGTAATGAATAGTCACACAGAGTAATTTTCTACCGACTTCCAAAAAGGAGGAGGTACTCAATACGTATGTATTTTTTATGTTTGTTACCTCATTACTTTCGATAGGGTGAACCGATTCTCAAGATTCTTTTTTTTGAAAGCTAGTACTTCCTGTATGGTCCCATTTAAATATCATCAAATTCGGTTAAGTAGTTTTTGAGTTACATTCCAATAACTGAATTTTTCAAATTGTACTTGTAAATTATATGTTTTTGTAATACAAATACGATAAAAACAAAATTTGAACAAGATATGGCGCGTAAGTATTCACGCTACTACAAATTATAATTTTAAATAATAAAGTTCAAATATTTTAATATATTGTAACAAAAGATTGTGAAATATTGATAATTTGCTAATCTTAAATGTTAAGTTTGACCTAACTAAGGACGAACACATTGATTTATGCCAATAATTTAAATGGATTTTCAGTTGCATAAAACCTTAACTGTACCTATTACCCGGTTAGATTGTAAATGCTCTGTTTACTGGCCTATAACTTGCATTAAGGTACTAATTTAACTTTGTAGGATAATTCTATTACGCGTTAGCTTAAAATTTTACTATGTTCATTATATATATACTACACACGAGTACGTTAATCTCTGTTTATGGCCTCAAAAGCGATGAAACAAGGCTCACTTTACGAGCAATTGTGTTCAAGCGTCTTTCTTAGTCAAATCAATTATTTGTAGTATTTATATACTACACATAAATGTTCTCCTACTTCTATACTATAACACAGATATTTATAAGGATTGCATATCTAGTACTTGTTCACACTAAAAGAAAACTCTTTTCTACCTCGTAGCATTGTCCGATTTCAGTGATTTTTTTCATGAAATCCACACATTGTTTGCTATGCCCGTACGTTTTGATTTTTTCAGTATTTCAAAGTAATGTAAATTTGTTTTGTTAGAAAACAAATTTATATTATATTTTATTTAAAATTTATATATTTTTTAGTTTGTTTAGGCAGAAAAGAGTTTTTTTTTTATTTTAGTACCCGTCCCGTGTCTATAGTGTTTCTCGGTTTATTTCCGAACTACGCATAAAAGTTCGCATAAAAAATTCTACACTTGAATAGTTTGACCAACTAAAAGCAAGTTTATACCGGTGGAGTGTATTGGATCTGATAAAATATATTACAAGCTCAAGGTCTAAAAATGTGTATACAATTTGTGTATGCGCGACATACCTTAGCATTTTTTTAAACGTACACATGGTGTACGCGAGACACGCGACGGGTTAACCCTAAATGATAGTCACAGTAGTTAGAAAGAGCTCGTGCACAGATCGCGCTAGATAACAGATATCAGATGAGATCGCGCGCGATATGGCAAGCTCGCGCAAGCCGAGATGTTCCCACGAGCGCGGCGCGAGCCAAATTGCTCGCCTAGCTTGCCTATGTGGAATGACTGCTTTAGATTTTGCTGACATTATTAGTTTAAGAAAGTTTTTTATATGGGATTAATGCCTTTAACGCACAGAGTCACCTTTAGTACGTTGTTGGTTTGGATTTTTTTTTACCGACTTCCAAAAAGGAGGAGGTACTCAATTCGACTGTATTTTTTTATGTTTGTTACCTCATAACTTTCGATAGGGTGAACCAATTCTCAAAATTCTTTTTTGTTTAAAAGCTGGTGCTTTCCGTGTGGTCCCATTTAAATTTCATCAAATTCGACATTGTAGTTTTTGAGTTACACTCCAATAACTGATTTTTATTAAAGTAATAGAATGGATGTCGGTATTAAATTTTTCTAATTGCACTTGTTCAAATTGTACTTGTGTACGTTAGAGGTTAGTACGTTATTTGTGCATGTTTGTGGTACAATTAACCACACATGTCGCAGTCCTGGAAAAGTAGGTTCATTTCTGCGTAATCTATTGTATTATTGGCTAAATATGGCAAATCGCGAGTTAATCCGCCAATTAAGAGTCGATTTTGTTTATATGTTTGTGACTTCTTCGCGCTCAAACGTGTACCAATTTTAATTAAATTTCATATGCTAGAAACTACAATTTCGAATTAGTTTTATCATCTCTTATTTTGGAGTCTGATGATGTTCAGGTCAGGAGGACATGGGTAATGAAGCTTTATGAATCTGTAGTCTTATGAATATTTGTTGCATTTTAGGTTCTTGTGTGGTAAATGTCAGCAGTGACCAGAACCGTTATGCAATAGGTTCTTATATAATTGGGTTTTCTTTAAATCTCAACAAAATATCTGGAAACCGTTGGACCTGCATTACAAAAAGCATCAGAATAATTAGATTTGCTATAATATTTGTTTTAAATTTCAATATAGTATCTATTTAAGGGTAAATTAATACTTTTTACATTTCCCGCCATTTACAACTCCTGCTAACTTTATTGTACCACCTCCAACCTAAATACGATATTATTATCATTGTTATATTGTGTCTACGTCATAAAAGCTAACCTTTTAAAATTACAAATAACAACCTTTTCACAGAACGAGTCACAAAAAATCGATCCAAATCGAATCTTACACAAAAACTAAACTAATTATTCGAATAAGCGTTACAGAGAGAGCAAATCGAATCGAAACAATCAAATCGATTCATTGATAATACAAAATCAATAAAATCATTGGTACATTAACGAAAATTCAAGATGGCTGCGCTCTTTTGATCTCGGCCGCTTTCGGCGCTCTTTGATGTTCTAATAATGCGACCAAATTAAGTCAAAACCGCTAAATGTGTGACGAATGGAGTTATCAAAGTATTTCTTTGATTTGTTGACGGGGTCTTGCGATATCTATAGGTGTCTGCTTGTACAGGCTGTTTCAAAAATTACCTAATGCTTAATGCTTGATAGGCTTAACCTGTATTGAAATTTATAGAGAGAAAAATTCACATCGTTGGACGGGATTTGAACCCGCGTCTTCTGACGCACCGTGTCAGACGCCATTGACCAACTAGACCACCGAGCTTTGGCTCCGAGCATCGAATTTAAACTCTCTACCTGACTAACCGTCTTACGGGGACGGAGCGACATCTATTGAACAGCTTTGACAGTACTATCCAAAATAATCTGTATAATTTAGGTAGTTACGTTATTATATTAAATATACATAATTCATGTTCTTCAAAGACTTTTGAAATAATAATAAAATGAGCCTTTAAAATGTGTACGGAGTTTTGAATAGACAATAAAACACTTATTATACGATAAGCGAAGACAATGTTTGTGGCAATTTTTCCCTATTAAGTTCGAATTTGGTAATAGACTTTAATTTTATTTAATATTTATTTTGGCGCAAAAATCTAATAATTATAAGTGTGTTCAAAAATAATTTTAAGGAGAAACATTTATCTAACTAAATCGTACATTCGTTTTTACTAGGTACCAACATTATTTTGCATTACCTATATATACTATATAAATTATATAATTTAATTGCTATACATTAACACATAATTAAATTTATATTATTAATATATATATTAATATATAATTTAAATACATTAACTAAATATACTATATTCTTTTATATACTAGGAATTTACTTCCTTATTGTTCCTGTTTAATCAGCAAAGTCGTTGCATTTTCATAAAGTACAATTAAAACTTTAAAATACAGTTAGTAAATAAAATTAAAAAAAAAACATAAATATGTTTTATATTTGACCGAGAAATAAGACCTTCATTTATTTTCTATTCTTTCATTTATTATAAAACTTAATTTAACCGTCATTATAAAACTTAGAATTCTAAACTAATTTAAGAAGAGTTTATTTTTGAACAGCCTGTATAATATAACACTTAGTTCATTGAGTGGACACAAAATGTCGAGGTCAAAATAACGTTATTTGCTTTGTTCTTTTCTGTCATTTTGTTTCTTGAATTGCTCAATTTAGTGCTGATATATACTTACAAACCATAATGTATCTATCTATATACTTGATGTGACTCATTCACTCATTCTTGAATCTCTGGGCTACAAACTTTAATGAAATTAATAAAATAAATAATAAAATGTTTTAAAAATAAATCACAAAGTGAATAACCAATAAGGAAGGATTTTGAAAGGGAAATCTCTACGCACTACTAACGCAATTACCTTTAAGTAACTGACACTGTTTACTTCTGAGAGTAACTTAAAGTTACTCCAAAAATTTATAAAACTTATATTATATCATGCGTGACATTTCTTAGGAAATCATGTGCGTTTTTACAATAAAATCCCAAAACACATAACTGAGCTCACAGAGAGAAAATTCAAGTTGACAGTAAAAATATGCTTTAATAAAAAAGCTTATTATAAAGTTCGACATTATATAGAAGATAAAGATGCTTGGAATACTCCACTTCTGGCAAGCTGTCACTCTGTCACCCATAAATGTAATATTAGTATTACGAACAAACATTGTAAACATTTATATAAAAATAATGGCCCCGAGTTTCTTGCCGCTTCTTCTCGGTAGGCTCTATATATTTTGAAAAGCGGCGGTAGAGTCTTTACATTATATTGAAAAATTTACGGTCATAAGTGCGTCTTTGATGCCTAAATTGAATAAATGATTTTGACCTTGACCTCGAATTTGACACTTGCTATTCCAAAAATGTATAAAGTTTACTTATATAATAATAAGTGCTATTTAAAATTAGCTATAATTTTAAATATCACTTATTCGCTTGTTGCGATTTTACTGAAAAACATTTTTAAAAACCAAACCATAATATGGACGAGATCGTAGTATATGTAGAATGTAGTATGTATGTAGAATTTAATAACCTTTGCGCACTGCTATGGCATCTACTAAAACGAAACTCTGGTTAGCGTGTTTCAATACTCTTATTATTATATTGAATATTTTTTTAATAAGACACCTTGATGTGCTAACTCATCACATTAATTCGTAAATATTATGGTAAGTTTACATTTTGGTTACAATTATGTCCGGAAAACGGTATTTTTTTTCGGGCCAACAAGACTCATGTATAGACTAGTTAATGTTTGCGTAATGTATTGCGTAATTTTAAGTTATAAGTATACATCAACTGATAACTTTTTCTGCCGACTTCGAAAGAGTAGGAGGTACTCAATTCGACTGTATGTTTTTTTATGTTTATTACCTCATAACTTTCGACTGGGTGAACCGATTTCCAAAATTAAAGCTGGTGCTTCCCTTGTGGTCCCATGTAAATTTCATCAAATTCGGCTCAATAGTTTTTGAGTTACACGCCAATAACTAATTTTTACCAAAGTTATATAATGCAAGTCGGTATTATTTTTTTCAAATTGCACTTGTTATTTACTAATGTACTTGTCTAACTATTGTGGTATATCCCAAATGTTACATACCTTTAATATATTTCATTGTTAATACGAGTATATAAAATGATTATAGATATAAAAAAAACTTTACATTTATTAAAACAAGTGCATTCATATAAAGCAAATTTCATCCATTTCAGCCATAAAGCACAAAGATAATAACTTGAATCGATCGTACAATGTGTTGTCAGTTTGTGGAAACTCATAAAACCCCTAACAAATCGAAATGTACTAAAATACAGAAAATGCGGAGCGCGTTTAAGTCTTTTCTTCGAGACAACTTATTGTTAAACGTTTCAACGAGACATGTAATTCGTACGGCACTGGATAATCAAATTATAATTATAAATACACAATGGTACTGATTTGCTTGAATACGCGTACATTAAAATTCTCTAAACTATGGTGGTTCTTATTATGTACAACTTAAAGTCCACATTAGTGTAACACTTACAATGATAGTTCTAACATATGACTATTCTATTCAAATATGGGTAGTTTTACATCAGTTTAGACTGGCTTAGAGAGCACAAACTTAAATGAAGATTAAATTTGCACTAAACAATAACATACCCACAATTTAACAGAAACGGCAAATTTAAGGATTGTCACTTGCAAGCATTATACGAATTTGGACTTAAGTTTGAAAAGAATAAGAACTACCGTAATTTACTAAAAATAGAATTTAGTTCGCTAGTTTAGTTTGATGTTCTGAACAAGCGAATTACTGCCATTTATACATAATTACATAGTACCTAGCGCCTTTCTGATACGTCATGAACTAAAAACTTAATAAAAATATGAGTGAAGCGCCATTTTCCAGTCACAGTCAATCTATTTACAAAATATGACAATCCGTTGCACTGTTGCTACGTGAAAGAAAGACAAACCAACAAACACAATTTGAGATTATTTAGTTTTGATTGATGTAGTTAATACTAAGAAGATAATGAAAACCGACATAAATCATATTATAAACTAAAATAAATTTCCTTAATAATAACCGCTATTAGTGAGCCGTCGGTGAGTGGCGACACCGTGGACCCCGACTCTTCCTGGGCTAAATGAACTCCAGTTGTGAGATTCTCTAAGAGCAAACATCGTTGGATCTTTGACAACATCCGTGAAAAAAAAGACAAGAAACGTTGGAAAAGCCACCTTATATGTACATGGGCGATATCTCGTAAAGTATTTGACATCGGTGAGCTCGTCAACGAGTGCATTGACTAGTCATTAGAGAATCACACAGCTGTACCCTGGCTTGCCTTAATTGGCAGTCCAGGGTGCAGATGTAAGAGCAAGTACGAAAAACCTTAAGATGTCATATCCATACATATAATACAATTCTCAATAAATAATCTAATTCAAAAAAAATGCTGCTTGCAGTAGCGTAATATTTTTGTATATGAACATATTCATGAGGGAATGAGTATAGGCTATGTAGCATCAATCAATCAATCAGTTACGTGCTGTGGCCCGCGCTCGCCGCTGTACACAGGAGTGACTCCCAGAAGAAGAACTTCAAATAAGTTCGAAACTGGTCGGAGAATATTTCCGGTAAATATTACGCGAGTCCTAGGCGGTTTTAAGCGTAATCAATCAATCAGTCAAACGATCGATCTATGATTTCTTAAATTATATGCGAATGAAACCACGGTTCACAATTAGTTTATTATAAACTCTATTAGCCTCCATCCATTATACTATAATTCACAATTGTTTAGATGTAACCATAGTGGTAGACGTACAGTTTCGACTATGCATATATGCAGCATCTAATATTTACGTGTTTCATTTTATATAATATGAATCAGACTAGTAGTACTCTTTTTTACTAATACAAATCCTTACAAAGTATCAAAGTATAAAATACTGTCACTTTCCGTTTCTGCTAACTCCACCTAAGCAACGCAATGGATTTTAACCCGTTGACTCGCGATTCGCCATATTTGGCCATTAATACAATAGATTTCACGGCCCACGGGGCCGTCCGCTCTCAACTTGTTTAGGGTTCTGGCGAAACGTTTGGTTGAGGCGTCGGGTGACTGAAATGCTGGCGCCTATTTTGGGCAAAAACTTAGCATTGCCATCCAGCGTGGCAATGCCGCCAGTGTTTTGGCCGCTTTTCCCCCCACCACGCGGCTTATAGATTAGTTAGTTTTTTTATTTAATTTTTAATTACTAACAATATAATGTTTAAATGAAATTACTATTGTCCATAAGTGCAATTTGATAAATTTTATACAGAAACAAAAATAGATTTCACAGAAATCAACATACTCTTCTAGGAACTGTAACAAGTGTGGCTAATGTGATTTTTACTATCATTTAGATATTTTTTCGAGCAAGGTTAATATAATTATTAAATAAATCCTAATTAAGTTTAGTTATTATGTTAAAACGGGTCGGGTCGCTAGTATTTCCAAAACATAGTGCTAAAAAACACGTAGTATTTATAATGTTTCAAAAAAGTCCGCAACCGGTCAAATAGAGTCTATATTTGCAATTAATTTTCTCATTACGACAATCAATTTCGTATTCCGCAAGTATCATTCGACCAATACTAAGGTGGGTACACACGCGAGGTGTGTAACGGAAGCCAGTGTTCAATTAAGGCTTGCGTGTGTCCGCACCTGTCCTGCCTTCCGTGTGAACCGGGACTTATTGCGGAATATATTATAAGAGACGAATGTACCGATTTAATTATTTATTAAATGGAATAAATAAGCTTTGTTCTTATACGTTTGGTGAATTGTTTAAACAATTAACGTATCAAAACACATGTACATATTATGTAATTAAACATGTTATTTTTAATAAGTTAATTATTTAATGAGTTAGCATTTTAAGCTATCACGTGACTACCAGTGTGTCATTTTTTAACTCCTTCACCAAGAGAAATAATACAACTATAAGCGGATATTTTTTTATATTTAAAACCAAATTTTGAGAAACTTATTGGTTAGTTTATATGTTAAACAAATTATACAAAAAAAAAGACGTGTGGCACTCGGAGACTGCCGCGGTAAAGCTATTGCATAGCTGTTTTTATCAACTTATGCAACTATAATTATTTAACCAATGCCATCTAGAGGCAAGTTGCTGAACTAAAGAGACAAGCGTGATATTTCAAAAAGTCATTAAGAGTTCTGCTATTCATCGATAGATGCCAAATCAACTTATGCAATTATAATTATTTAACCAATGCCATCTAGAGGCGAGTTGCTGATCTAATGAGACAAGCGTGAAATTTCAAAAAGTCATTAAAAGTTCTGCTATTCATCGATAGATGCCAAAATTAAAAATTATCACCGCTGTGCCGGTCGGAGTGGGGGGTGTTAGGTTATTTTCGTTACGGAATTTTTGGATTCAGTCTCCACGCTCAAAGCCCGCGATAGAAGCTATGCAATAGCTTAAAATTGTCAATAATCAATTGGAAAAGGTCAACCTTCATCCTAAATGTTTTGGTTTTATACACGATTGTACGAGTACATTTGTTACTAAACCGTGCGATTCTCTAAGAGCAAACATCGTTGCATCTTTGACGTTTGACTTTGATACGTTGGAAAAGCAACCTTATGTACAAGGACGATATCTCCTAAAATATTGGACATCCGTGAGTTCATCGAAGAGCGCATTGACGAATCATTAGAGAATCGCACGGCAGGCCTCTAAATGTTAGCTAGAGCCAGAGACTTTACAGTTTATCCAATACACATCTTTACAATACACTATCCTACTTCCTACTAATATTATAAACACGTAAGTTTGTGAGTATGGATGTATGATTGTATGGATGTGTGGATGTGTGGATCTTTGTTACTGTTTCACGCTCAAACGGCGGGGGCAATTTTAATGAAATTTGGTATGGAGGTAGATGAGGCACTGGATTAACACATAGGATACTTTTCATCATCATCATTCATCACCACGCAGATGAAAAAGCGTAAAATGCTTGGGCACAGCAAAATAATAAGATCTCCGCCTACGTCAAGATGGCAATGATGACAGTTCTGTCAAAGTTTGTGTCAGTTTCTGATAGCTTAGTCAAAAGCCAAGTGAGTTTGACAGCTCGATACACCAGACGTGCTCGGCGACTGTCAAGGGTGATGAAATGTAATGACAGTTTTTTTCAATGGTGATTAAGTTAATTAGTGCTTACTGATTGATATACTTAGTATTTAAATTTACTCCTATAATACTATTATAGCAATTGTGTTTGACTATGTACATATTTTATGATGTTTTGGTATAAAGATATATATGGCCTTTGAGAAGATAACAAGCTACTCGAAGTACTAATCCTGCGCAGACGTAGTCGCGGGCACCAGCTAGTATACAATATGATCTCCAACGACGGAAGGTAGTACACAGTTCATCCATGGTTTACAGAATAGTACTTTCTTCCTAGCAAGCGTTATGTTTCCGCCATTATGCTGTGGCAGCCACTGTGTTTTTCATATCATTAATTAATCTGAGAGTCTTCTAGAACGAACAGGTCCTTTTTCGAGAAACTTTAGGCGATAGTTCAACCTTTTTTGGTAGTGTTAAGATTATTTCGCAAAGAGCATGCATCATAAATGAGCTAACGCCCGTGGGAACCGTACCAATTTCTACCTATTATCATTAACTGAATAATGAGCACCTTATCGATTACAGAAAGCCGTCAAAGGTCGCGTAAAGTCAAGCTTTAGCGGCCAGTACATTGTCAATACTGTATGATCAAAGATTATGAGGAGATAGTACAGAAGTGAGTTGCTTAAGTGGTGTTTCTTGTTTACTACCTTCTTAAAACATGATAGATATACAGTGCAATATCTGCGTTGCTGCAGGTAGACTCTTTGGATTCGGAAGCTTTATTTTTAAGGTTAATTCGTTATCAACTAGCCGTGCCCTGCGATTTCACCCACTTGGTGATGAATGATGATGATGGTAAAAAGAATCATATGTCCCTTCCGGGATTATAATGTATCTCGTTACCAATTTCATAGAACAGTCGTTTCTGTACAGTCGTTTTTAACTAAAGGCGTGACAAATAGGGTTTTTTTAATATACAGGCTGTACTAAAACTCAACGATAACCTGGTACTGGGTGAGAAGCCAGGGTAAACCAGTTATGAAAAAATTAAGAAAAAAAAACAGTTTTTCCAACGTGGAGTGTCTAAGTTAACTGAAAATACATTTATAAGCCAAACGCGTCAAAACTAAACTTATTTTACTGAGTTAACAATGTTTATTACTTTGATCTGTGGTTTCCATTAAAAAATATTATTTGAGATTACATTATTAAAAAATCACTGTAAATATATTCAATTCTTTTGAAAATTTTATCATATGGTATGGTACCTATATCGTTAGGGGTTTTATGAGTTTTTTTTTAGTCCACAAACTGACAACACATTTACGATCGATTCAAGTTACTTTGTGATTTAAGACTGAAGCGGATAAAATTTACTTCATATGAATGCACGTGTTTTAAGTAAGTAGGTAGTATTACTACTACTTACTTTTAAAAAGTAAAGTTTTTTTTATATAATCATTTCATATTAACAATGAAATAGATTAAAGGTATTTTACATTTGGGATATACCTACCATAATAGTTAAACAAGTACAAAATAGTAGTAAAGTACAAAAAATTGATACCGACATGCATTCAATTACTTTGGTAAAAATAAGTTATTGGAGTGTAACTCAAAAACTACTGACTGAATTTGATAAAATTTATATGGGACCTTACGGGTTTTTTTGCTTATTTTCTTCTTAACTGGAATACCTTGGACTCTCGCCCGGTACAAGGTTATCGTTGAGTTTCGGGACACCCGATATAGATTATGCGAGGCGACATGGTTTCAGAAAGTATTTTAAGTAATTAGTTACTACATCAGATACAAACATAATATTTTATTTATTTTTTGTATGTATGAAGAAAGGTAACGCAGTCAACTTCTTGAACACTTTAACTACTACGGCTTACTAGATTAGACACTTTGTACGCGCGGTCCAACCCCAATTTTGCGATGCTCTACTTAAGGTTGAAAGCTTGTTAGATTGGAAGATGTAATGCGAAAATGCATTAATTTTGTACGTTTTCTTTATATTTTTCGATATATATTAACACAATTGAAAAAACTGCTGGTAACCTAAAAAATATAGTGTAGAAAGTTTGGAGAGTTTGGACGTGAAAGTTTATTTATGTGGACGTATTTAGGATTTTTTTCTGCAGAAAGCAAGGTATATATATGATTTCTATTCTCTTTTCCTGTTCGTTTTCTAACCTAAGTTTTTTTTCATATTATATTATAAGTCTGTTATCGTTACACTAGATGTTTAAAGATTCTGATTTTTACAGGATACAAGCTCAGATACGAGATCAGGATACGAGCGTGCCCTTGTTTGTTATCGTTAAGCCGATCGTCCACCGCCAACTAAACTTTAGCTTAGCCACGTAGTAAGGCCAATCGTATTTAAAAAAAAATTACGATGCTTCACATAAGGTTGACAATTATTATTGCTTATCAGATTCGACGATATAATGCGAAAATGCAATTAAATACGTGCTTATACATTTTACATTTATTTCGTACAATCAAATGATTAAATTTTAATGATAAATGAGTCCATAATTTACCAGTAAACTTCACTGGAAATTCGAATATGATACATTCATTGATATATATTTGCCCATAATTGAATAAAAATGCTTTTTTCCACGAAGCACGTAAGAAAAACTGCACAATTTACCTTTGGCTCTACCTTTTCTTGATGTGTTGGTGAGACGAGATCCTGTCGGCCGACTATCATACTCTGTATATCGCAAGCCAACACACACATATAGGTGCCTCCGAGCAGACTTACACCACCACCCAGCGCATCTAGCTTCAGTTCCACGGGCACTCATAAACAGAGCATTAAAGTTATGTGATCCTGAATACCTGGACACTGAACTTAACCACATCAGGGGTGTGCTGGAAAGCAATGGGTAAAAACGGAGACAGAGCTGGCGCATGGCAAGCGCGTCGCCTAAGACACGCACAGCTTCGGTGGAAAGGGCAGCAGCATACCTTCCATACGTCAAAGGGGTTACGGACAGGATTGGAAACTTGTTACGCCGAAGGTACAGCATCAAGACGATATTCCGGCCCCTGAGACAAGTAATACAGATGCTTCGCTCTCCCAAGGATAAAGACCCATTGGGAGTCCCCGGTGTTTACATGATTCCCTGCGACTGTGGGAAATGTTACGTCGGGGAAACGAGAAGAAACATCTCCACTAGACTTCTTGAACATATACGCTCCATGAAGAATATAGATACTAACAGTTCCGCCGTAGTAGAACATTCTCTGCTCTCCGACACGAACCACTACATCCGCTTCGACAGAGCTCGGGTCTTAGCGAGAGAAAAGTTCTATGTGCCGCGCAAGATCCGAGAGTCCATTGAGATTAGTAAGCGGTCAAACTTTAATCGAGACGGAGGATGGTTCTTACCACATGCTTGGAAGCCTTGCCTTCATGGAGCTCATTCTGATGCAAATGATGTGTCTGGTGCAGATGTAGTTAGCTCTTTTTGCTGGGACGTCCCCTCGCATACCAGCAGGCGCTTCACCAGCGACGGCAATCAAGAGGGTTCACACCAAGACGCGCCGACCTAACATACTGTATCCCGCCCACCGCACCAACCTTTAACATCACGAGGGCTACGAGCAGCCGCCCGCAGTGCTAAGCTAGATGTCATCGACGCGGGCGTCCCGAAAACTCGTTGAAAAAGACCACAGAATATTGTCGAAACTATAGTCGGACCTATCCGATAAATATTACGCGAGTAATCCCGTATTTTTAAGTAATAATGATCGGCTTTATGTTCTGTAAATAAATATGCAAATGATAGATGTGTAGTTATTAAATGTTTAATATTGTTAATTTTCGTGGTTTCTGTAATATTATTTTTAATTACGTTATTGATCAAAATTGATGAATTTGGAACAATAAACTTCAAGGTCCATATTTTATGGATACAAATTGGGTTATTAAGTGTTTAAGTTTTAGGTTATGAAATATTTCAAATTAACAGATCATTTTAAATTTGTTTTATTCGATTATCAATTATTGAAGTATAATTTTATAAAGTACTTTTGAGTATTTAGCTCAAAGTTATCAATTATCGAAAATTATAGTGAGCAATAAATTTTAAAAAGCAATAATATTTTATTTTAATTTTGAAAATATTAATATATTATATTCAACATAATTATTACTAAACTATACTCGGAGGTAAACAATTGATTGTCTTGGTCTAACCTCAAACCAAACACTCATCGGCTTAGTGTTGCTTAACAACGCCATCTATTGTCAAGTAGCTTGAGTGTTGCTTCGGTAAAACAATTGTTGTTTAAGTTGATGGCCCTAGTTGCCATAATGATATTGTATCAATTTTTCATTGCATAAAAACACGGATAAAACGATGTATTCCGAAAATTAAACCTAGCTAGATCGTCGTTCGAGTCGTTTCCGAGATTCAGATTATATATCATACATATTTACAATAATTGCTTGTTTAAATGTATTATATAGATGTATTGTTATCATTATATTAAGCGTTCTGTAGGCCTACCTCTCTTACTATGGGCCTCATAGAAAAGCTCAAAGTCGCACAACGAGCTATGGAGAGGGCTATGCTCGGGGTTTCTCTACGTGATCGAATCAGAAATGAGGAGATCCGTAGAAGAACGAAAGTCACCGACATAGCCCAGAAGATTAGCCAGTTGAAGTGGCAGTGGGCAGGGCACATAGCACGCAGAACAGATGGCCGATGGGGCCGAAAGGTTCTGGAGTGGAGACCACGGACCGGCAAGCGCAGCGTAGGTCGTCCACCGACACGGTGGACAGACGACCTGATGAAGGTCGCAGGACGACGTTGGATGCAGGCCGCTTCCAACCGGTACTTTTGGAAAATCATGGGAGAGGCCTATGTTCAGCAGTGGACGTCCTACGGCTGAGATGATGATGATGATGATGATGATGAGGCCTACCTCGAGTTTACAACATTGACATCAATCGATGCTCGCTATCGACTGCCGCATAAAAATGTATGAAAAAAAAGAACAGTGCCACCTCGCGGTCAATTTTAGAACTAAAATTGATAGCGAGTACGCTAATCACAAGCTTAATAGATAGGCGAGATCGAGTATCGACTATAGACGATATTTATGTTGCCAACTCATGGTAGAGACACTGTACTGTCAAATTTTGCACTCCCTCGCCTTCTGTGGAACATCTGTTTGCATTATTTTAAATTATTTTATGATTTGAAAGGCCCATTAGCTCGTGGCACTACAGAACAAAGTCAAAAATGCAAGCCTAGAGTTAGCAGTACAAAAAAAAGAGTCTGCATGACGCTACATTACCACTACATATACCTTCTTGCCATTCTCATATAATTACATCATCTAATCAGCACCAGATCAAAGTAAACTGTGATGATCACTCGAATCCCCTCGTTACACGGCATGTCAATCAGTGAACACGATTGCATTCAATTGGTATAATATAAACGTTACAAATAGTAATCAGATGTTCGGGTTACATACGCATTACGATCTTTTTGGTTTACACAGTTGACCTTTGCTTTGGTAATAGAGCTAAGAATCTTATAGACCGAAACTTGTGGATACTTCTGATTTGTATTGACACTTGAGTCCTACTAATTTGTCCATACTCTTCTTTATACCAGTCGGCCTATCCCGAAAATTGGCGTAGTCGTCACGTTATCGTATCAATGACGTATAAAAAATAATCAGTACAAATTAAAGTTTATCTAGAAATCTAGCACAACTGTGGCACAGATAACTCATACTTTGTGCGACGAAGTGCGGCGCGTTAAGGTTTACGATTTGAATACTTTTTAGCAAATTATTCGTGCTACTGTCTCTGGTATATCACTGCCAATCGTTTTTCAATTGTTTTGATTTTGGCACGTATGTGCAGCTGGAAAAGAAGACAAGTGATAGGGGGAGGGATAATTAAAACATTGACTTACAACATAAATAATCAAAAACGATATTCGAAGAAATTTTTAGTGACGCTTCTACTGAAAACAATGCTTTTGGCCGAGTTGTGGTGTGCTAAAAACTGCAAATAGGAAGTACACAGAATAAGCAACACACAAAACAACCCAATCAACCCAATCGACACGTATTTCGCCTCTACACGAGGCATCCTCAGGAGATGTTGACTCACTGAGCGCTAGAACGACAGTGATTAGGTATCTCACTACTACTAAAATACCCTCCGGAGCATGCAACTTTGTGAATAAAGCTGTAACGGCCTAATTTCTACGCAGACGTACACAATACCAAATGCATAAAGCCTAGTACCTAATAGCTAGTAATAGCCTTCGCATCTGTACTTGAGAACCGGTTTACGTGATATAGTTAGGGAACTATAACTAAGTTACTTAAGTAGTCCATCAGAATATCGAGTTGAAGGGGCTGCTTGCAGAGCCTTACGCCATGAACGAGATTAAGATGTTCCGGCTACGATGGTTTAGGCACGTTATGCGAATGCAAGTGGTCCTAAGTATTTCATTGATTGCGCGCATTTGATTCGGCCCTCATAGCCATAAATGGGGCTTTAGACAACACTAACACTGCTTCAGCACATCAAACGCGAGACATAGGCGGTCGGTTCAGTCGACGGATCCGCGCGTGTTGTATTGCTATAAAATGTATCAAACACGGCATAGCACACAAGGCGGCATCAGCAGGCCCGCGCTTGTTTTTCTGCAAAGCCTGCTACAAAATGTATCAAACACGGCATAGCACACAAGGCGGCATCAGCAGGCCCGCGCTTGTTTTTCTGCAAAGCCTGCTACAAAATGTATCAAACACGGCATAGCACACAAGGCGGCATCAGCAGGCCCGCGCTTGTTTTTCTGCAAAGCCTGCTACAAAATGTATCAAACACGGCATAGCACACAAGGCGGCATCAGCAGGCCCGCGCTTGTTTTTCTGCAAAGCCTGCTACAAAATGTATCAAACACGGCATAGCATACAAGGCGGCATCAGCAGGCCCGCGCTTGTTTTTCTGCAAAGCCTGCTACAAAATGTATCAAACACGGCATAGCACACAAGGCGGCATCAGCAGGCCCGCGCTTGTTTTTCTGCAAAGCCTGCTACAAAATGTATCAAACACGGCATAGCACACAAGGCGGCATCAGCAGGCCCGCGCTTGTTTTTCTGCAAAGCCTGCTACAAAATGTATCAAACACGGCATAGCATACAAGGCGGCATCAGCAGGCCCGCGCTTGTTTTTCTGCAAAGCCTGCTACAAAATGTATCAAACACGGCATAGCACACAAGGCGGCATCAGCAGGCCCGCGCTTGTTTTTCTGCAAAGCCTGCTACAAAATGTATCAAACACGGCATAGCACACAAGGCGGCATCAGCAGGGCCGCGCTTATTTTTCTGCAAAGCCTGCTACAAAATGTATCAAACACGGCATAGCACACAAGGCGGCATCAGCAGGCCCGCGCTTGTTTTTCTGCAAAGCCTGCTACAAAATGTATCAAACACGGCATAGCACACAAGGCGGCATCAGCAGGGCCGCGCTTGTTTTTCTGCAAAGCCTGCTACAAAATGTATCAAACACGGCATAGCACACAAGGCGGCATCAGCAGGCCCGCGCTTGTTTTTCTGCAAAGCCTGCTACAAAATGTATCAAACACGGCATAGCACACAAGGCGGCATCAGCAGGCCCGCGCTTGTTTTTCTGCAAAGCCTTTAGGAGTATATTTATTATTAAAAAAATATATGATCGTGTATAAGTCAGAAAAAATTGGGATGAAGGGTAACATGGGATATCAATTACATAAATGTGTAATTTGTAAATAAATGGTAGGGCCACCTGTCAAAGGATTATATAATTTTAAATAAATGTTTGTATGTTAGTTCATGATTAAGTTAGGTTAGCCGTTCTATATTATTATAATTTTTTTACTGTTTTTTTGATTAAATAACATTCTGTTCTAGTAATTGTTTACTCTACCAACACCTTACACTCTGCCTGTCAGTATTTGAACTTCGATTGATGTATGGAATTTTTGGCATTTTTCGGAGTCGATCATTGATCATTATTAGACGATGCGCGCGCGCATGTTACCTTTGATGTCTTCATTGTGTTAATGATGGTGCACACTGCATGTGTGAGTATCAGTGCTTATATTATGGTTTTACTATACAAGCTTTGTAGTGGGTCTCTGGATGAGACGTAACTTTAACGGGTTTACTTCTCTAACGGAGTCTAAAGACGGATTATTCTTATTTTCTGCATTATAGCAGTCTGAATTCCAGAATTATGGTAGTCGCAAGCCGGTGTTAGAGTTGATATGTTGTCATAAATACTGGATATAGTAGACATAGACATTGGCACTTTAATCCTTCCTATAACGTGATAATTAAAACAAAAGATTTATGAATGAAACTGACGTGTATTCACGTCTCTGGGACGCAAAGGGTTAACTGTTTGTCTGTATTTCTATGCATAATGCATAATACATTATCATAAATTAGCTGCGTTCCGCAGTGTCACCCGCGTGCTGATGATGTTAAATCAACATGGATAGCCTATTAGAGCTTGAAAAAATAAAAAAATTCGTCGGATTTAAACCGACATATGTTTAGTAATGTTATTTATGTTATTATTATCTATGTTCAGCAGTGGACGTCCTACGGCTGAGATGATGATGATGATGATGAAAACCGACATAATACCAAGTGAGTACAGCCGGTATAATGTGTGATACTCATGATAGTTTTCAATCTTTAATTAGTGTAATGTATAGCCTATGTTCATCAGGCATAATGTAGAATCATTTTGGTAAAATATTTTTTTACAAAAACCAATAGTTTCGGAGCTTTTTTATTTCAAACAAACAAACTAATCTGAATATAGATTTAAATATAAGTATAGATATAGATAACAGGGGGTGGTCATATAAAAATAGTGCTTTTTGTATATGTATTATTTTTACAACACTACGCCATATTGGTTTTTAAATATGATGCAATCAAAGTAAAAAATCAAGTAGCAAAAATTTGCAATGAGATATGTGTTTTGATGTTTGGTCTATTGATCTATTCTTTCTCACGTCAGTCATATTAAAAAAAAGTTCATTGCAACTTAAGTATTTGCGCAAGTGGGTATCCAATGCTTTTAACGTTTTTTAAGTATTAAAGATCTGCTTAAATAGATAAAATGGATTGATCTATAGATAGTGTCATCGAGTGAAAAAATAAAACCAGATAGCCAGGTAACCTTCGTAGATACTCACGTCTATTTTAAAGACATCTGCACTTTGCTCCAATAACAGTAAATATATTTAATTTTATAAATTACTCGCAGCTGCTAGCGACTTCGTTCACGTAGTAAGCACGGCATTCGGCCTCGCCATAACCTCCCATCTTTTCTTAATTTTCTTTCATAAGAACCTTCTCTTGACAATAGTTAATACAACAAAAAAAAAAGAATTTGCGATTTTTTCCATTCGTTCACGCGTGACATGATGCCCAAGGGAAATAGAGATTCATTTTTATACATAAAAAGATAATAATAAAAAAATATATATTAAGGCGTTACTTTATTGAAATCCATTTTAATAGACAGACTTTTAATATTAACAGAACTATTTAATGACACTTCCGCTGGAATCATGCTTATGGCCGAAATGCCGTGTGAACTGCCTTCCCTCCCGCATCTGTCGGTCTAGCACTTGACGAGTCAGCATCTCCTGAGGAAAGAAAAGAAGAATAGATCAATAGATCAAAACAGAGACCTCTCCTCAGAGAGGTCTCTGTTTTTAGTTGATTGGATTGTTTTGTGTGTTGCTTATTTTGTATGCTTCCTATTTGCATTTTATGCAGGAGGGAGGGTGGTGGACACTGCAACTGTGCCATAAGCATTTTCCAGGGAAAGTGTCACTGAATATTTCGTTTAATATCAAAATAATGTGTTTCAAAATATACATCACAATTGACGGTTATGAGATACAGTCTAGGGTTTAGTGCAGTAGACCAAGAAGTTCATGTTAACCTTCCGAGTAATTTATTCATACTGGCTTCCGTTTCCGCTTAACTACACACGTTGCAGTTCCTGGAAAAGTAGGTTGATTTCTGCGACATCCATTGTTTTATTGGCCAATATGGCGAATCGCCATTCAACGGGTTAAAAAATCTATTGTTTTATTTGCCAAATATGGCGAATCGCCATTCGACGGGTTAAAAAATCTATTGTTTTATTGGCCAAATATGGCGAATCGCCATTCAACGGGTTAAAAAATCTATTGCTTTATTGGCCAAATATGGCGAATCGCCATTCAACGGGTTAAAAAATCTATTGTTTTATTGGCCAAATATGGCGAATCTCCATTCAACGGGTTAAAACTATGAAAGCAAAGTTAGAAGACTAACTGTACCACATGTGCCTTTCCGCTTGCTTTAATGGAAGAGAATAAGTTTTCTTCAAGTAAATTTTTTTGTCAATTGGTCCCTGGCCTGATGTAAACCGTCACTTTTTGCCATAACAAGGCAGTGCCTTTCAGAATATTAAACTAATCTGTTTTCCCTTTTCATGAGGAAATGGAGTTAAAGAATATTCCCTGTACCCTCGGGATGCAAAGCGAATAGACGAGGACACCTGACTTACTAGATGGTAGGTCTCCTGTGAAAGGTGAACCAAAAATGCGCAAGCATAAGGTGTTAAGGGCACTGTAGCAAGTAAAATTATTTTGCGAAGGATACTAAACCTCTCTTCCTGTTTAGGCGGTGACAACCGCAATGCAGTACCACGCGAAACTAGCTTTTGCGTGGTACTGCATTGCGTTTAATATCAGACGCACGATTATCCCGGATTATAACTGGATTACAGGAGTAAAATACGTCATCTTCTTCAAATCTATGATACTTTACCTCAACCAGCATGTTGTGTTTCACAAAGCAGTTAGTTTGTATCCGACGTAATCCTTAAACAACAGCAAAGTTACAAGCGTAACCGCTAAACCGTACTAACCGCACCATCTCGTATCATTACGCGTACTCCGATGGGGGCAGCACTGGGCACGACAAATGTTTAAAATAGATTATATTTTTACACTTCCGCGGTCGGCAGTAATGTAGCCGCAATGAGGTTAGTTTTAGAGAGTGATGTATCACTTGATACTTTCTTTAATTTTATGAAATGTTTGTTATATTCCTTTATGTACCGCGGCACTTTAATTACTTACGGCGGGTATGCCGAAAAATTAAAGAAATAATGATTTTGTGACCCTGTTCGTTTAAACAACAATATCTCGGGGTGGGGTCTATTTCTAGATATCAAAAATATATCGTTTGAATCGTTATGAACTCAGCTAACTGGTAGAGGTAGAAAAATAGGTGTATGTCAGTGTGTTTAAGTGTACATCCAAGATGAAAAGACTGGAAGTCAAGATTGGAAGTGAATTTATGCCCAAACGTTTGTATGAAAGGGGTGAAATCGTTTGTATGAAACTCTTTTGTTTTTGAACTTATAGTTGTCGAAATTTGTATTTGGATAGGTCATTCAAATTAAAAATGAAGAACATTTTTTTTATAGTCTTGGTTTAAGAGGGTGAACCGCAAGGGTGAAAGTTTGTATGGAAAGTTTTTTGTGGTGAAAATTAGCATTTGGACAATTTAAAGTGATGATTTCAATATTTATTGATTTGGGATGAGTTAAGGGGTAGCACGAGGGATGTTAAAACTACTAGATATTATAAACTGTAAATTATAAACTGAGGTCAAATTTCTATACAAAGAAAACATGCTAAAAACTGAGTCAGGGGATGTAAGGAGTGAAAAATAAGTTCCAATTGTTTGTCTCTCTGTATATTAATTGTATGTCTGTTTGTACGGTCTAATCTCCGCGACGACTGGACCGATTTAAATGAAATTTCGTATGGTGGTAGCTTATATCCATGATCAACATATAGGATACTTTTGATCCCGGTAAATTAAAGAGTTCCCGTGGGATAATTAAAAATCTGTAATTACCGTATCCCGCGAGGCCACGCGAGCGAAGCTGCTGGCGGGTCAGCTAGTTATATGATACATACAACTGTCCTGTTGTCTATAGCCAAGCTTAACAAGCTAATCATGATGATGATGAAAACTGTAACGATTTATTATCGTTACCTACAGCGTTTCTTAAAGGTCATTCGTTCATCAGGTAGTGTCAAATAATCCATAATAAAAACAGCTTCGAGGATTTAAAGAATTTTACCTCCATCGTAGTGATAAGAAATTTAAGAGAAAAGAAAATCTGAGTTACTAAATAGAAGCCTGTTGTGCCAGACACCGTCTTACAGTACGCAAGCATGTTACATGTTTAAAGTGTGTAAGGCAAAACTTGTCTCAAGGTGATAAGTAAAGTGCAGTGCCTCGATAAAGTGCAGTTCTATGTTCTGGGAGGGATTGAAACTGTCAATGAACAAGCATGGTGCTAATAATTAGATAGGGGGCGGGCCATCTTGCCATTTGTTATTATTAAAAAAAAGAAAATTACATTGACATTATGATAAAGGCCTACTGGATTCTGGAGTGGAGACCACGGACAGGCAAGCAGCGTAGGCCTTCCACCGACACGGTGGATTGACGACCTGACAAAGGTAACAAGACGACGTTGGATACAGGCCGCTTCCAACCGATCCTTTTGGAAATTTTCGGGGGAGACCTATGTTCAGCAGTGGATGTCCTACGGCTGAGATGACGATGATACTACTTTTCCTAGAATTGTGACAGATATTGACATTTTTTTACATATATATTACTTGAGGAATGGCAAATGTACAGAAGTACTGAAAAATCATACGTTTATTATTTTGAATTTGACGACTGGCGACTATAACCCGATATTTTAGAAGTACTTACAATGATACTTTTAATGTCTTGTCTCTATTAAAGAATTACAGAATAACAGAAAAGTATCAAAACCTTGTAAGCTTCAAACTCAGCAGCTAAATAATTTGTTGTCAACTAACCACAGACTAGTTATACAAATGGTTACTAAGTTGAGTAGTTTAGTACCGTTAAAAATAAATTAACTTTGCTCCTACCCTGCATTTGTGATCTAGCAACTTATTGCTTTTGAGGTGTGAGGTTTCCTCAAATATTAATTATCAGATTAGTAATATATTACACAGGTTTAATTTGACGTTTGATATATATTTATATCACACATTTTCTTTTGTCATTTAAACCTTTTTATTATATCTGTATTTGCGTATAAGACCTCATTTTAATTGGCAATCGGGTGCGTTAAATTTGAAATTAAAGCCGGGTCCGCCGCGCCGTGTTTTCGTGTTTGCAAACAGGATAACATTGTTTGCTAACCAAATATGGGCGTGGCCTAACAGTTTTGTTAGCAAAAACATAACAACATGTTTGCCGAGACGAATGGATAACGTTCCCCGCGTTCGCCTGCGGGAAGGGGAAGTGACGCATTTTGTGTTCGCGCTCAGTAGAAGAAGACGTCATTAGCGTTCGATAATTGTAAATAATAATAATTGTATATAACATTTCTCTTTGGTTTATGATGGAGTTTCCATTCCAAGATGTAAAGAAAATAATCAGTTCTTGATATAAGTATATTGAACGAACGACGTTGCAGGTAGAGTCAGACCCGGTATCTATCTATTTCTTCTTTGGAGAACCAACTCTACTATTGCTATGACAGCTTCCACGTCTTCTTCGTTGGAACTTATTTTTGAGATGAAACAAAAACAATAACAATAGGCGCAGCGGACTAGCGGTTTTGCTAACATGTTTTGCGAACTTATTTTAATAACATGTTTTGTTAGAAAATTGACGCTGCGGACCCGGCTTAAGAAAATATTAGATTGACGGACTCAAGTCAACAGAAAAAGAAGAAAGAAGAATTACCAAAGAAAACGTAGTAAGGTCGTCAAGACCTGGCCAAAAAGGACGAAGGGAAAAAATCAAATAAACACATTATATATTGGTCAATGACGAGAATTCTATATACTCTAATCCAATATAATCTGTGGCAGGGGTTGTTAAGTGACAAATATTTCAAAAATAATTGACAGTGAATATTTTTTTTCCTAAAACAACGCGTCTTCGCATGTCGAAACTTTGCACGTTTGCTTTTAATAATGTAACCTATCTGTAAAAAAAATTCTACTCCCAACTCGACAGATTTCAATGGAAACTACGAAATTATTAACGTGTTTTAATGATTTGTTTCTAGAAAACTATTTGTTTCTGCAAGTTTAAATTTTACGTGCAGGCGTATCTTATTATAACTTACTAATGTAAAAGATACTAACCGCCAACTCAATGTTTTATAATCTAAACCTAAGCTATTTGGTGTGTGCACAGTGGGATGCTAATTTTAGATGACTAATTTTCGTTTCATAACTCTGTAGATTTCCCCTGTAAAAGATACGTAATTATTTTAAAATAATTAGTTATTTGTATATAGTTGTAAAATTTCCTTGCCGTCTTGCAATTTTCTACAATTATATTCTAGTATATTATTATTAAATAAGATATATATTATTAAATTCAGTGTAGAAATGCAGTGAGCATTCTGGGCACGTTTCCTCTAATAAACTGTTTTATTTAAGTGATATTTTGTGTTTTATTAAATCATTTATTTCTGTTTTCATCCCTTTGCGGCATTTGCTGATTGGACCACTAATTTCATGACATTTTGCAATCGGACACCATTTCATATTTAGTTAATCATAAAATTCAAATTCAAATTAGTTTATTTCTCTTAAGTACATTATTATACATTATACACCCGTATCTTGGTAGATAGTTCCTTCCAAATAATTACATTCATAATTTCGTACTTAGCATTATAAATTACATCATATTACTGCTGAAGTTTTATTTTATCATAATAAAATTAGTATAAGAATATTAAAATGTTAATTAAGGTAAATTAGACATCACAAATTATGACTAACTAAATAAAAGTTTACAAAGATACATGCAATATGAAACTCGGACACTTATCAGTATTTATGAAGATACAAAATGAAGATTAAAGATGAAAGTACATATGTCATATATGTATCGAATTGTACTTTTTGTTTTAACCAATTAGAGCTCGTCAACACACGGCCCCGGGTCAGCGTTACGCGCCGATCGACCGAACAACCGTTGTACTGCGCGGCTACCGGCTGCGCATGCGCAACATGCAATTAGCCGTGCCAAAGATCGTGGGATGCTAGCTGATTGTTATCGTGATTTACTGATTTTAGTAATGCGATTTTATGGGTGGACTGTTTCGAAATAGAAATACGATTTTTTATGTGATTGATCGATAGTTGCCAATAGTGGGTGGTTTTGAAATGTTTGTTACTACTGCTGACTTACTAATTAACATGATCACTTTCACAATCCTGTCTTTTATCTTTTTAGCTTATATTAAAGCAAGAAACAATCTAAGTACGTCGTGTTCATCTTTAAGGAGCTACCTATTTTCGGAGCAGTCCGAATGCCGCACCATAAGCAGGGTCCCGCCTTCCCTGCAAACAACGCCAACTTCACTGTAGCCGGAACTGACGCCAGCAATACAGTTTTCTTTTATGCAAAAATACAAATACATAGTTATATCTACAAACTTCCGTCGTTCATTATTAAATATCAACACCAAGCAATTATCCTCAACAGTTGAGACAAAAGTAAAACGCGTTGCTTTGAGCACTTTTCGGGTGAACTAAAATCATAGAACTCGCGTCATTGTCATCGAACGCTTCAAATTACTTAGCCTGCACTTCTATCGGCAGTCCACAGAAACTGTCATTTTTTTAGTATTTGACTAAAACATTCTGCATTATAATTAGTACTCACGGGATGTACACCACGATTAGGCAGGTTTTGGAGTTCCCGATATTTCGGCGCAGTTACATGCACCATGTTCTCGGGTAGACTAGTGTGCTTAATCGTAGTGTACATCCCATGAGTACTAATTATTCAGAATTCAAAAACGATTTCTTTTCTTTTTGACTGTAAATCAAAGAAAAATATCACAGCTAAGCTCATATTCGAAGCGTCTGGCTCATTTCAATATGTTAACCCTAGAAGATCGTCGTTGGATAAGGGACCAGGTTCTGTTATATAAAATGTTGAATGGTCTAATTGATTGTCCAGAACTTATCGCTAAAATTAGCTTTACAGTTCCCCGTATGGGGGCAAGAATAGTGAATTTTAAACCATTTGCTTCTAAGACGCATAAAACAAATTTTGGACATCATAGTGTTCTCAACAGAGCCTGTCGAGAGCATAATAATCTTTTTAAGGCTGAGCAGATTGACAAATTAAACTGTTCTCTGCTCAACTTTAAAAATTTAATGTTTAAGTATAAAATAAATATATATAAGGAGAACTAAATCTCCTTAACTTAGTTATTTTGTATGTCTTATTGTTTGCTTAACAAATATTTAACTTCTATTTGTGAATTATCCATCCATATTTCATTTTCTTAAGAAGAAAACTTTATGAAGGTAAGATAAGCAATAGTTGTATAAACTACCTACTGTCATTGTCTCCAAAATACACTCTGTAAGTGCATATGCGTTTAAATATCATCAGTGATTCGTCAGCTTATGATGGATTTGCGCAACTCGCTCCACATATAAGCCATGTTTTCGTTATGTATGTTGTGTTTTCCTGTAATTGGACTTTCGCTATAATTTGTCTATAAACTCTGTATGAAATGCTTGTTTAGTGTTAAGTCTGTTGGAAAACCTGAATAAATAAATAGATAAATTATAATGTAGTTAACAACCGTGAACGTCTAAAACAGTGTAAAACATTCTGGTAAACTACATAAATATGTCAATATGATGAGAAATAATTTCAAATCCATGCATTGCAAATGGTAGTATACCATATGCAGTACTTATTCTAGAATGATCTGCCCATCACATTCTTTCGGAAGCATTAACCTTTAGTTGACAGGGCTCACACGGGAAACCCATAGTGCTAACCATATTAATAACAGATATAACTTGATACAACCTTTGTTAGCACCGTATTTCCACAACCAAAACCTACTGACACCTCTATTTTGAAACTGTAGAAAAGTTTTGTATGAAACTGGGAGGTCTGTTCAGAAGTTGAGGGATCAGCGTTAAATGGATGGTTTAGGAAAGGAAGCTGTAAAATTTCTTAGCATATGGCACGGTTAGGAATGTGAACTTGCGTTATTAAAAATCAACTTTATAAATCATACTTATTTCTTATGACTCATGATGATGTTGATCGGACTGATTGCGAGACTTTTGCGTTTTCACCACCATTATGAGGAACACTAGCTAATCAGTAAGAAAACACTTGGTAGTACAGACATGTCTGTAATTCTCATGCATGTGCTTTGTAAAGTAATAAAATTTACGAAAGTATCCACTGCTGGTATTATTAAATGAACAGTTTTTTGTCGTTGGATAAATATACTTTAAATTCAGTAATTATTCGCCAAACATTTCATCTTTTAATATCTGACGTTCCATCCGTACGTAATGTGTTACAAGTATTCTTTCTCATTTCATTTCAATCAATCAAACATCAATTTGGGCGGCAGATGTGCTTCTAGGACGAGCTCGAGATTTTAGGCAGTTTCTCTGGAATATAAGCATTGCGTTTGTTATTTTTAAGGTATCAAATATTTTGTCATTACAAAATGTTCACGACATCTATCGTTCTTTATGTTGACGACTTTATTCTGCATAATCGAGTTGTTCGATTATATAAACGAAATGGCCTCCAGGGATTTATACAATGTGTATCTAAAAATACTCTAACTTGACATACCTTATACATATTTAAGTCTGTGGTTACTTTATATTTTTTTCCCACGATAATTTACCATCGTATTTTGTTTTAGCTCTCTTTATTTCCATAGTCATTATATCACTATACAGGGTGTTTGGTAGAGCGACCGACAAACCAAATGAGCGTGTTCGGGGGCTCACTTGGAGAGTACAAGCAAAAAAAAATTTCCGACCCCCCAATTTTTTTTTTCCTTTTTTTTTCTAAAAAAGCTTGCTAGTGGTTTTTTTAGATCACTGTGAAAGTTGATAAAAGATAAGGTAAAATTTATTTAATTTTTCACTCTATGAGCTCTAAATCAGTTAGTTAGCTCTGTTTTGTATCCAATTTTGCTTTGCGTGGCCTGAAGGTGTGTTAGAGACCAAATTCAACTAAAAACATCCGGTCTAAAACAGATTTTACAAATGTTATGGTGGTAAATAGGTACAATTTCGGAGAAAAAGGAAAAACTCACAAAAAAAAGTAAAAAAAAATTGGGGGGATTTTTTTGGCCAACTTGTATTCTCCAAGTGGGCCCCCGAACACACTCATTTGGTTTGTCAGACCCTCTACCAAACACCCTATATAGATATCATCTTTAATAGATTTATCGAGCTAGCATAACGTCTCATTCAATACAGCGTCCGCTAAACGAATTTAAAACAGACAGGCAGACAGAATATGAAAAATATTTAACAGAGCATGATTGTATTTTCTAGTTTTATTTACTAGATATCGTGCAAGACAGCCAAAACTAACGTTTAAAGGTTACGATTTATAGGTTTAAGGTAACGTTTATAGGTTAAGATTTCTACTAATCTAGCGATTAGTAGAAATCTTAAATAACTTTAAAGTATATTATTAAAGTTTACTGTACACATACTCGTTCTTCTTGTGTTACTTATGCCATAAAAACAAACCTTGAAGTTGACTTGTAATCTAAATCATGAACTGACAAGTTCATCTCCTCAATTTGTTTCCGACACAAACACAAAAAAACTGTTTTACCACTAATCAAGCCACATTTGTTAGTTTTTGTAAAATATTTACATTGTTTTTTGCTAAACCGATTTGTGCATTAAGTCCTGAGACAGAGGTCAATCTTGTGACCTATTTTGATTACAACTGACATCATCTAATCAAGAAGTAATTTACCGAGAAATCCTTTATATCGGTCGAGCATCACGACATCACAACCATTTAGGTAGGTAGGTCTAATTACAAAAACCGAAAAATAAACCAAATATAAAATGCAATTAGTTTTTTGTCGGGATGCAGTCGGAATGAGCGAAAAAATCAATTTTGACGGACTTGTGCCAAATCAAAAAGTTGATGTTTTTTGGGTCAAGTTGGAGTAAAAGGACAAAAAATGGTATGGCAGAGCTGTTGAAAAGGGTTCAGCATAAAACATATTTCGAGTTGCTTTGTTTGTACGTGACGTTTCGAAACTTTTCATTGGCATGACAACCTTCGGAGCTATGTCCATTTTTAAAATAATTATAATAATTAATAAGATTAAGTGTTGCCATACAACGTGACAATGCTGCCAGCATTTTGGGAACATTGCCCACTGGTAGTTATTAGAGTAGGTTATTTTATTTTAAGTTTATTTTAGTTACATGAATGTTTATTTGTGTTTATATTTGTTATTTTTAAATATTAAATGAATATAATATTAATATAGTTTATTTGAAATCAAATGATATCCATGTATGTGTTTTATGAATCATAAAATAATGACAATAGTTTGTGTTCAATGCATAAAAGAGTTTTATGTGTAATTTAATTTGTCGAATTAGTCGAGTATTTATCGCGTTTGATCATATTAAAACGAAGTTGTCGTGGTATTGTGGTCGACTAAAAATATATGAGATAACTAGTTGACCCGCCCGCGGTTTCACTCGCATGACGTCGCGGGGTGCGGCTTTAAAATAGTAACTTATATTATTCAATAACGTTTTTATTTATATACCGATTGACATGAAACAAACACTACATTTTAATTGAAGCTTACCACAATATGTTGAAATCTAAATCGGATAAGCCGTTTCTGAGATTAGCGAGCACTGTTAAACGCACTGACAAACATATAAACAGACAAACCGACAAAAAATCTAACAACCATTTTATTATTCTATTTTCGTTTATAAAAGTCTTATTAATATTTTTTCTTATACATCATCTATGTACAGACAGCGGTCCGTTACATTTTTATTGTATAGTTATATACTTACAGACCATTTATACATATTACTTATTACAAAAACTGAAAAACATTGATATTTTAAGTTTATCAATCGTAGCCCAGTTTACAGTGTCATTGACTACGAAGCGCTTGGTCCCAGGTTCGATTCCTGGCCAGAGCAAATATTTGTGTGATGAGCAGAAATCTTTGCTCTCGGATCTTGTGCTGTATTATTGTGTGTGCCCGTGCCGTCCACGGCTCAGGGAATCCTAGTGCGGTGATATGAGTGTTAAACGTTATTTATTTTTAATGTAGGTAATTCGCTAAGTTTCTTAGAACCTAAATGCTTTTACATAATCATCGTGAACTCATTCAATCTCCATTCCACGACTACCGAAATTATTTATTACCAAAATGGCGGTGCTATCGGAAAATAACATGGACCTAAAAAAGCTTGAACTCGATCACGTAATTACGGATTTCGGACGGAGCTAAGAAGTTTATAATTCGGATCATTAGGGTTTTCTCAGACAGCTACCGGGCGGGTTATTGCGTTTTTTTATCAAACTAGTTTTTACGTAAGGCTTTGACTGCGGTTTTAAAACTTTTATTGTTTATAGGTCATGTAGTGAAGTATATTGCCGTATTATTTGTTATAATTCTACAAGCTGAAGATTTGCACACTTGTAGCAGTTAATCATCATCATCATCATCATCATCATTTCACTATCAGCCGTAAGACACATACACGAAGTAATTACTTTCCAATGTACTTCAAAAAGATCTCTGCGGTACGAAGGTCACGGACTGATTAGTGAAGTAATGAGCGAATTCAGAGTAGGAGGACATTAGACACCTTAGAGCTATTAATTGCTAAAGCTTTAGCAATTACAGAACTAATGAAGGGAATAGGCTGAGGATATTGTCAAGACTAGAAGAAGTAATAAGTAGTCATAATCATCTCAGCCGTAGGACGTCCACTGCTGAACATACGTCTACCCACAAATTTCCAAAAGGACCGGTTGGAAGCGGCCTTCATCCAACGTCGTCCTGCGACCTTTATCGTGTCGTCTGCGCTGGCGTCTGTCCTTATCGGTGGACGATTTACGCTGCCCTTGGCGGTCCGTGGTCTCCACTCCAGAACCTGCCGGCCCCATCGGCCATCTGTTCTGCGTGATAAGTGCCTTACCCACTGCCACTTCGTCTCGCTGGGCTTTGTCCACGGATCTCCGCAATTCGGTCACGTAGATAAGTCCCGAGCATAACTCAACAAGTTTTGCCATTTTTAGTTTGCACAGGCACATCACTATGTGCCACAGACCCTGACACGTGGTCTCTACGTTTCCGTGCTATAAGTCATCACTGGTAAAAAGACAAACAGTGAAATATATAGAAATACCTCAGTGCCTTAACACTGATCAAAGACAGTCAGAAGGCACTGAGGGAGGTATTTCAAACGAGAAAATATATAATACTTTGCGAAACGCAAACGCAGTTTGGGACTTACTAGATTAAAGCTAAATTGATCATTATTATTATTGAGTATAATAAAAACAGTATTACATACATATAGCGATGTAACATTTTTTGTAGTAATGCTACGAGTACAAAATCATGATTGTCCGTCATTTTTGAAGCATGATTGAGTGAATTACTTCTTTTTGTGACGATGTCGCTTCCTCAGTTTTTATTTAATAGAACATCCTGATATATCATTTATAAGTTGACTTATTAAATTTAATCTAAATAATTAGATACGCTGACAGATGACCTTTGCGATACGATGTATTACAAATTGAAATTACTTACTAACTTAGGTACCGTCGTAACCAAGGAAACACAATTTAAACCCGATTTCGATTCTATTATTGAAGAAACTCAAAAATTTACTCAAAGAGATAAATTATCCACCAACAAATTTCTACATTTGTTTACAACGCATGGAATTAAGTAACATACTTAGATACATTTAATGTTTATTTTTTTAAGTCTTGAATTCATTTCGATACAATTTATATATAAAGCCATCTCTGAAGTATAACCTGCCTAAAAAACACTGTGGTACCGTAAATAGTGTTACTTTGTGTCTTAGGTCAAAATTTGTGACACACCCACTTTTCAGAACGTTATCTGAGTTATTTTTGTGATATTTTACTTTGAACGCGTCTAAACGATAAATATTTTTTTCAATTAAAAATACCCTATGAACGTTTTCGAACATAGTACAGTTTCGTTGTCTATTGGATTTTTTTATCTGTGATGAATTTACTCTCAAGCAAGGTTTCGCGGAATTCTGTGAGGTCTACATACTTTGTTCTGCCTGGAAAAAACTAAGTGCTGTTCAGGACTACGGGTATGTTTTTTTGAGTTAAATTTGTAAGAGACAAGGGTTTTTTGAGGTTATAATTTTTAATTTTTAATTTCTAAAATGATGAATGAGTTTTTCGTAATTTGTAAAAAATCACTCTCACGTGATACTCTCTTATTGTTGCCAGGTGAGTCCCAAAAGATCCAAATTAGTAAAATGTTGACCAGTTATTAATATTTTGGTAACATTATTAACTGGTGACAAAAAGAGGTCCTTATGAGTTTCCAAAATGCCAAGATAGTCTGATTTCGTTTTGTGAATAATAAATGTATTTTGTGTAATAAATGTAAATATAATGTATAAATAAATGTCAATAAATGTCCTGTGGCACGGTGGAGTGACGATCTGCGCAAGACGGCTGGCAAAAACTGGATGTGAGAAGCCCAAGATAGACCTAAGTAGCGTGCAATTGGAGAGGCATATGTCCAGCAGTGGACTGCTACAGGCTGATGATGATGATGATGATGATGATGAAATGTATTTTTATAAACATTACAAAAAAGTTTGTCATTTTAGATATTTATTTCCAGTGCAAGAGCAAACTATATGTTTTATTATTTCCTAGGATGATGCACAAACAGCTAAATTAAGGTTTACTCGTGCCTGGGTTTGTTCAGGATGACGTTATAGGCCATTTAGTGATGCGTCACAAAGTAAACCCACACCCGGGGTTATTTCGTGCCACACTTAGGGAATATAGCATTATTCTCTATCTTATAACTTTTATATTTATTGCTTACATACCAAATTAATTAATTATATCGCCAAGATGGTAAAAACCTGTTTAGTTATGCAATGCAACAACATACAAAAAAGTTATTTCCAAAAACCTTCAAAATCTGTCACAAAGTAACCACTGTTTACCCGGTACTGAAGTTCTTTCAATATTATATCTAGGTATATATCTAAATATGCCACAAAATTATTTCCTAACGCAAACAAGAGCCTGTTAATCCTGCTGAACTAATATATGAGCATCAGGAAGTGTTGCCAGCAATGGGAAGTCAGAGGAACATCAATCTGTTCAGTAAAGCAACAGAGGGCAAGTTGGTGTCAGCGTGCGCTTGCACTCAATAACGTATGTAAATTGGTTCGCCCAACATCTCTTAGGAAGGTTTCTTATTGGCCTCTACCGTTTGTTTCATGGCGAATGTTTCGAAGAGCTCTTTATTCTTATTCTTTCCTCACCATTTCGATCCCGAACTACTCCTTTTGGTCTAGCATTGCATCCATATACTGTTCAACATTTCTTACCACTAACCAAAACTTGCCAGTTCTTACCTCTGTCGTGTAACTAAATTATGGAATGCTTTGCCGGCGCACGTATTTCCTTGCAGCTATGCACATATTCAAGCGGGGCGTGAAATAGCATCAACCAGGTCATCATACGGGTGGCGATTAACGCAGCTTACGGCTGCACTAATGGTCAATGCATCTTGATTTCATCTTCGCTTTCCATAAAACGAGAGGGAGTCATGAACCATTAAAAAATTATCATAACATAGAACCGACTTCTATACTAAAAAGTGTGAAATAACTTGTTGAAGTCGGTACCATGATAGTTCGAAAGTACCTATTATCACAATATTGCGTGCATGGTACCGACTTCTACAAGTTATTTCACACTTTTCAGTGTAGAAGTCTCTTCAATTAAAAAAATAAACTTTTTTTCGCTCATTTTAGTGACCTTGCTACTTACGTGATACACCGTCAATGATATCAAGATAGGTGAAACACTTTTCTGTTTTGAAGTATAACTCAAAAACGGCCTTGACCTATTTTGATGAAATTTATATGGGACCACCACGAAAATATATTCTATCAAACAAAAAATAATCATGAAAATCAGTTCATAAATGACGAAGTTATCCGCGAATACACATAATAAAAATATATAGCGCCGAATTGAGAAACCTCCTTCTTTTCTGAAGTCAGTTATTGCATCAAAGGTGGCACGGCCAGACACAATAGAAATTTCATAGTTATAATGACATCGACCATTGAAGGGTTATTAAAATGTCTATATATATATATACACATTAAACAAGATTGTGATCACTAGCATAAGCTGATATATCTTTTTAAATTGAACTTAATCAACAAATTATTAATAAAAGTTTTATATTCAATATAATATAACTCCTTCCCCGGCTCGAACACATGCGGTGATCCTCCGGGCATGCTGAGAATCAAGTTATCCAGCATTTCTTGGGTTAACCTGTCCCATACTAGAATAGCTGCTTCCCTGAGCTCTGGCACTGTCTGGGGACGTGGCTGACGGTTCCAAACAGTTCGCTTAAGAGCATCCCACGCGTGCTCTATTGGGTTTAAGTCAGGCCAGTCTAACCTTGTGATGTCGTATTCTCGGAGAGCAGCATTGACTTGTTGAGCTCGATGGGCGGGCGTATTATCATCGACCAGTACAAATTGGTGCTCATTGTTTACTCGGAATGGTCTGACAATTCCATCAATTGCAACTAAAAAGACGAAGAAATCATAATACTCGTATAATCTACCGTATAAAAAAGATTTCGATTTTTCAAAGTGATCGCAATGTTTTTTTTATGTGTGTATATAATAATATACTTGTCCTGACTGACTGACTGCTTCATCGACGCAGAGCTTAAACCAACCAATGACTCCAGCTGTCCTAACAATTCAATTATTATAATCCTACTAGTATTCTCAGAAAACAAGCGATCCTACATAATAATAATTAACAAAAATTAAAAATGTTTAGCAAGATCAAAGAAGTTTCCTCTTCAAAAATCTTTTGGTTAAATGAATATAAAGTGATATAAATGATTTTGTACGTATTTTAACGTAAATTAATATATTAATTGTAACTTTGATCCACAATAATTATATAAATCTATAATTACTCAATGTTTAGTGACTTATATAATGTACTAGCGACTGCCCACGACTTGGTTCGCGTAGTAGGCTCGCCAAAACCTTTTCTTTTATATCAATTCTTTTCTTGATTTTTTTAATGTAAGAACATTCTACGAAGTATTAGAAGACATTTAAAAAAAGATGAGTGTAATTGGTAAAGCCTTTCTCAAATTATAGCGTGACCAGGAAAAATAGGGATTTGATTTGGATTTTTTATGCGTAACAACTTCGTAACTTATATTCGCAATAAAAGATTTGGTTTGACTCGTTAGTGAGAACACCGCCTTACCTATCCCGGTGATGCGATGATGAATGATCTCTTCGCTCTAAGGCACGGTTTGCACGTTAGTTCCCATGCAAACATTATGAATATTAAGTTCATAGCTATTCCTTAGAAATAGACGGTGTGAACATTATAGCAGATTGAACCGGACTTGAAAGGTTTTCAAATGTTATGAGGTAGAGGAAAAGGAGCTTTTCCCTATCCTAATATCCTATATAACTCAGTAGTGTCGGTACACTATCTATTGACGGTTAAGAGCCAATGCCTAATGGCAATCACCATTAACAGTAACCTGCACTTAACAGTACCTACAGTGACACTCAAAACGTTAAGGTGAAGTGTAATAGTATATTTCATTACAAGCGGGGAAAGGCTGTCATTGTAAAGAGTTCCGAAAAATCGGAATCGGACAGTCGGAACAAGTTGCAATGTCGGTTCCGCACGTGTACTGAACGACTATTTTTAATACAGTTGCGAAAAAATGAAGCAATTTAATAAAATATACTCGCAAAGAAAATTTCTGGAAAATGGCGCCAACCGTAGAATATAAGCAGAGATATTTTTTCTTCACCCATTCTGGTAGGCAAAGGGAACTATGCCCATGCAGCCAAGTCTTCAGTAATTTTTTTTTATTGATATGAAATGAAAATGAAATTTAATGAGATGAAATGAAATGAAACCTGACCTAACTCATTCAATCAAATCATTAAATCTGATATTGAAACTAATTATTAGCTTCTTTTTAGAAATATACGTATTTGCATGAATCATAAAAACTTCATGGTTTGTTTTTATTTTTAATAGACATTATTTTGACAGTTGGGAAAGAGAACGCACGAGCACAGATTACTGAATATTAACGCTATACGTCCCTGCAATACGTCACTTTTCGAGCAACTGTATTAAAAAATTGTTTATTAGTGTATGTTTATGCAATAAGTGACTAAACTGCTAAATCGTACGTGTGATGGTAAGCACTATGCTTGCCCATAACACTTGCAGTGTCACCCGAAGCTTTGAACTGTAGTTTTGCGTAGCACTGTACTGCACTTGTCACCTCGAGAAAGTTTTTGAGCCTCTTTCAGTTATTTCACTTACTACAGTGCTCTTCACACCCTAACTCAGTAATACCTGCGCACTACTGCTTCGGGACAGATCATCTGACATTGCGGTAGTACCAACCAAGACAGCACCTTGCACATGAGGCCTATGGAGATTATAATGCACAAAAATACTATACCCAAAGATAGAGTAACTATTTTTACCCACGTGTTACTCAGCCAATCACTACTCAATACATCGAATAAAATAAATTAAAATTGCTTGAAATATAATAGTTATAAAAATAAGTTTAATAAGCTAAGTGTAACAATTCGCATCGCAAACAAAAGCATTACAAATATTATTATTATACCATAGCAAAAGTTGTAAGGTTTGACATAGACCTTGATTATACTTAATTTGTTATTGTTTGTAACTAACTGTTAAAATGAACATTTTTTTTAATAATAATAATTTTTATTTGGAACTTTAAAAGAGATTGCTAATTCGATGTAAATGATGAACTAAAGTTTTCAAGAAGAACTGATGACTTTGAATGAGCGGGAACTGTAATAATGATAAGGCCTGTTCGTCGTTTAATTATTATAAATTTAATTGTTGTTTAATCGATACAGCTTATTTCAAAATTACCTGAAGTTAAGTAATTAATTCCTTAATTAAAGCTTTTTTTAGCATTTGGCATAATCGTGTGATGCGTGATATAATACATTTTACTAAAATACGCTAATGTTACCAATCACGTAATCGCCAGTCAGTGATATAAATCCAAGATGGTTTTATCCTTTACTGCCTAGTACAAGCATCCTAGCCATATGTTAATATAGATTTATAATTTAAGTATTTCCTGTGAAAGTGAGTTTTTACTTGAATATTCAAAACGAATAAACTTAATTCACTAAACATTTAAGGCCTTATTTATAAACGCTGTTTAACTTTAAATGAAGTTATTTATTAGTGCGCACAGCAATTGAAAACTTCTTCTTCAAGTTTTACTTACACACACACACATGTGAAAACGAATAACAAAAAGCAGAGTAGGCGCATGCCTACATCCCATCCCATTCAAACCCCATTCCAAATTCGAATTCGAAATCGTATCGCGTTCTGACGTTTCCGCTACGTGTCGTTTCCGTCGCCCATGCGTACGACGAATCAGTAATCGCGCGCTTTTACATTCGTTTTTATACTTTTTTTCTAAAAGTGTATTATGTATCCTGTGTTTTTGATTGATGGTATAGAGATAGGCCGACGATGGTAACATTATGCAGTGGTGTCTACAAGGTGGCTACAACATTGCGACTTTTGGCGATGCGTTTTGTCGCAACCTAATTATTTAACGATTTTGTTGGAAATTATATTTTTATCGTTTAATTGCTTGTTCAATTTTAGTTATTTGATTTGCAATGTGATATAAAAATATTAGGAACTATTTTTATCAGTATTGCAAATCAAATAACAATAAGGTAAACATAGTGGGTGTTATAGCAGACATAATATGTTCCATATCGAGTTTATTCATTTGTGTGTACACACTAATAATTTATTATTGAACTTGATTTGAAATTTAAATTAAAGCATTTTAAGAGAAATAAATTAAGTATATTTTATCGTGATTTATTCTGTTTAAAATGTTGTCAATGTATAAGAATTGCAAAAGCTCTAATATTACAATATCTTATGATTTTTTATTACAAAATGAAAAATCTTATTTTAGTGTATCTCATAGTTACACCTTAAACTATGAAATACACCGTGAAAATATGTTTGCTTATACAGAATATGCACTACTAATTACGTCTATAAACGCAAGTTATAATTATCACCAACGTATTCACTACAACAAAAAAATTAAATAATCGTAGCAATAAGTCAAAATCGACAGTTCATTAGAATCATGATGATTATTATTGAGGTGATAGATTATCATATTCAGTTAGAAAATAAAGCTGAGTAAACGCTATGGTAGATGTATCGAGCCAACCGTCAATTTGACGGTGGCGCTGCAGATTATTGAGTTGCGACTGCGTGCGACCAGTCGCAGTGATGCGCTAGCCGTTAACGTTCCATTGATAAATTGGTAGCTTGTATTCTGGACGCGATGCGCCATGTTTGTTTCTGATGTTTGCAATCGGTTTTTTGACACGAACGCATATTTATTTTTGATATCGTTCGCGTTACAGGTGAAATATTAATCGAATGTTGTGATATCAAAGACTTTGTTCCATCATCTGCTTGCCCTTATTAGGCACGTGAGGTCATTGTGTTATTTTTCCTATAATGTTTTGATAAAGATAATGCCTTCTGTCTGATGCCACCTTAGGAATTATATTTGGTAGGACGAGAACCGCAAGCTATTTTAAGTATCTGTTCATTATTATTTTGAAAAAATAAATGAATACAGATGTTTTTTCAGGCCGCTTAATTGATTTCAAATCAAGTCTTCGACAAATTATTCAACAGGTCTAAAATCTCTTAAAAATATTATTATTATTAATTTATCTCTACAGTTAAATTATTATTATGTTCAATTACAATTTATATGTATTTCAAATTTCAAAACACATTTTCATGATTGTATTAATTCTCTAAACTGTTGTCTAAGTGTATACCTGGCTTGTTGTTTATACCTATAATTGAAGTGCCACTTTTCATGTGTGAACTTTTTAAATTATTTTTATTAATTATTGTCTTAGTAGTTGCTTTGTTGGTGTATCAATAAATAAATAAATATTAAAATGAAAAGGAAGTATCAGTATATATTTTAATAAATTTCTAATGTAAGACGTTTCGAAAGATCGTCAAGAACATAGGGATACTAGTATTATAATAAAATGATATCACAAAATAATGCGAAATGTTTGTATCTAACTCTTACTTTCATACTCATATCTTACATAGTTCTTTCCAGGTGCTTGAACGATAGAAACTTTTTTTTATAATTAACAGGTCATGGACGTACACGGTCAATGGTATGCACTAGACTAGAGTAGTATAAGTCTAGTGACTTATAATAGCTACCGAGTATCAAAGGCAACTACGAGTATGCCGGTTTTTTGTTTTTAACGTCAATTTTCTACTCTTGCAATATGTGCATTACTATTCTGCTATGGGTTTCCTCACGATGTTAAATTACAACCTAACCCGACCACTAAATTAGGACCTTAATAGGCGACTGCCTCATTGGCAGCTGATACTCACTATCCTGAAAATAAGAGGAAGTTGAAGGAACAGTTGGTTTAAACAGAAGCAGTTTTCTGAAGATTCTTATGAACAATCTTTGTTTATCGAAGTTCTAACCGAAAACAAGTAAGACCCAACTGCTAGTACCCTGTGACTGAAAATAATCCAGCTAAACTGACTAAACTAAATCCAAACCGAATCATCGAACAATCTAAGCTATAAATACAATAATTTATTCGCGCAGCCGTATCAACCGCCTGATTTATTTAGCCACTTGTTAATATGTATCACGTCCGTGATTGGTCGTTGACAGATGATGTCATCGCTTGGAACGTGCCGCGGCGTAAGTGTGTAGGTGCCCTTATATTGTCGTTTATATCGCGAATATTTGCTGTGTACATACCGCGTTAAGCATTGCCTTGAACACACTATCGTGATTTTTGGTCTTCAAAAATAACATAAAATAAATCGAGGAATGGCAAAATGGCAAAAGTATGAGTCCAAACACAAATTTAAAACATAACGTATTTATTTATCAAGATATAAATAATATTGTTTCAATTAAACCTTTTTTTATGTGATAGGTTTGCACGAGCAAGCGGCTTCCTAATGGTAAGTGATACCGTCGCCCACGGACATCCTCAGTACCAGAGGTCTCGAGGATGCGTTGCCGACCTTTGAGGAAGGATGATAGGAAGGAAGAGATAGAAGGGGTGAGGGAGGAGGGAGAGGGGATGGAAAGGGAGAATGGGGAAGGTGGGAATCGGGCCTCCGGAACCTCCCACAAAGCGACGAAATGCAATAGCAAGCTATGTTACTTCACGTCGGTGTTATGTAGGAGTGTGGCACTTACCCGGTCATGCCGGCCCATTCGGCTGTGAGGTTACAGCGTGGCACTACCACCGAAAAAAACCTTTGATTTATTTTGTTTCAAGCCAAAACTGTTCAAAATTATATCTTATACTATATATACGTTTTTGTATATATTGTTGTTGATTTACTTGATTATATTTACATTCAAATAAAAAGGTTATAATAAAATAACCTTTACTCCTTAACTGTTATAATTATATAAAATTTACTTCGTTAGGGAAAGGTTTTAAAGAAATGTTCTACCTTTTTCCTTTTTTGTTATGGTTTACATTCCGACGGCAAAGGAGAAAATTATTTAGCTCTGTCTCTATATGGAGTGAAGAAGTGAGACGTAGGACTCACATCTTAGAGTGAGTCAGTGTAGACTAACAAACTAATTTTAGGCGATGAAAATGGCTGTCCGGATTTCAAGCAATCATAACTTACAAAAATATACTTCCGAATAAAAGTAAACCGCATTAAAAGCATTCCTTTTTTTAAGCCTTTCCTTTCTTACCATTACCATTCCTTTTTTACCATAAGAGCTTCTGTCATGCACTAACAAATATGCAAAGAGACAGGCACGTGCGTTAAACTGGCTATACCTCTATCTTCGGAAATCTCCAGAGTATTATCCACTTGTCAAAATTAAATGAGCGTTAGGTAGAACGTAAAACAAATAAAAGAAAATTGGAAAACTTGCATAAAATAATTTTAACTTAATAAATAAATTAAATAATTTAAATTCGATTAATAAATTTAAAGTAAACACATTTTAATCCTCATGAGCGAGTCATATAAAACGCTTTTAGCCTTTGTAGCAAAATGCCTAACACGAATGTCTATAGAGAAATATGCCTGATAAGTTAAATATATTAATCTCATATTGCCTAAGACTTGAAATACCTAAAACTCAAAATGCGTAAATGTCAATATACTTCAAACTTAGGTAAAAGTTGTAGTGTTTAAAACGCAATTTGCCTTTATAGCCAAATTCCCATAAATAGCCAAACTACTCATGTTGCTTATACCATATAGGTACCATACCCATTTTTTCTGTGTTTCTAATACTCCTATTACCAACCGGAAAACCGGTTAATCTAATGCTGGCACTTCATATGTCCATTTGTATGTGTATTTGGCAAACAATTACCATAATTGGTTTATTTGACAAAGTATTGGCGTTATTTGCTAATTTAATAAATAAGGCCAAATACAAATACCCGTTACCGTGCGCTTGTCGCTTTTTGGAGGCACATCAAAGTGATCAAATAGAAATATGCAAATAAATCGGCGAAGCATTCGCCATATTCAAAAGCGTACTCGTCGTAGTCCTGTACGGACGTGCAGTATTTCTGTGTTGTGAGCGAGAATTGGTATAAATACTAAAAATGAATTCGGACAATCAAACAAATATTTGCATATTTGTATGAACGTCATATTTTTTGACAAACACAACAAACACCCAATAGTGAATACATAAAGCCAGGTGAAGCACCACCATAAACCTCACCATTGGACTACCCCTAAGACGTAATGCGGTGTGGGTAATTTCATGAACTATGTTTGTGCATTTTAGGCATACTGCTACTTAGTCATATTAAGGTTGAGGTAAATAGCAAAGCAGGCATAACGCATTTCAGGTCTTTTGCTACTAGGACCTTGCGTTTGTGCGTTTTAGGTAATAAGCTACTTTGACCTTTTGATTTTCAGATGACTCGCTCATAAGGGCATTTTACTACAAAACTAAATTCAACCTAATTACTTTGCTTTAAATCTCTAACTTCTACTGATTAGAAAAAAAAAAAAAAGTGTAGTACTTATTTTTGTGCTGTGTACAAAGAATATACACAGATCATAGATATAATATGGAGAGGGTTAAAACCCTCCTTAGTATTAGACAATTTAATATAATTTATATTTACATAACACAAACAATAGTTATGTAAAACGCACACCTATTACCAAGGAGTAATAATTACACATACAGAAGCGATACTCGATGCCCGAACTAATTCTAATTCATCAGCCGATGTCGCCCGATCGCATCACTATGCGACGCACGCGCCCTGACGTTATAGGGCGCACGTTAAATAGAGAACAATGATCTATATACGAGGTGTACACGAGCGATGGATGGTGCGACGAATGATAATGTCAACTCATAGAATAGGGATTGATGTTATAGGAATGTACCTACAGTATTTGTCTGAAGGGAGTGACAAGTAAATGTAAATGTTTGGCACGGTTATACCTAATAGCTTGAACTGGCAGGTTAAAGGTTATTTAGTAGTTTAATTAGGTAAATTAGTAGTTAGCATAGCAGTATATTAGAAGCAGGTCAATAATTTGTTATTCAGGATGAATTTTTCTGGCCTGTATTGTTGTGTCTATAGAATCCATTAAGATTGACAGCCCTTAGTTGCAGAATTGCTAGTTCTCGATTTTTTCGGATTTGTTAAATGTATTCTTTCGTTTTTCGAAGGGTACGATAAACCGTCAATTCCGCTCGTTTGTCTTAGCACAACAGTTGTTAGGCTTTGTTGGAGGCCTAAAAACTACTGACTTATCTGGTTTAAACTGGCTAGATCTGGCTTTTACCCTATCTAAGCCGCACTAGAACAATATGATAAACTAATGCCCATACTCTCTAAGAGAAAGGCCCAAGACTCCTACAGTAGGAACAAAATTGGTTAAAATTCAAAATTATACCCCGTTTGTTTAATGGATAATATATAACTAACTTTTACTAATATGCTTATGTCTGTTGTGTTAAAGGAAAATTAGGTGATATAACCTGTATATTACATATATATTATTATATTAAATATATATTACATATAATATATTAGGTACCTATATTACCTTTATCAACGAAGTATCACATCTATGACGTTACTCTTTGAAAATTGTAAAAAGTCTAAAACTTATTTAAATGTTGTATCACAAGTAGGAGATACGATCTTTATGTACGGGATTTCCGGCGTCTGCTTTATTGTCGGACCTATCGCTAATTTCTACGGAACCCTGAATCATGCGTACACTAGATAGAAAGGACGTTTACCCTTTTCCATACTAAGTGGGTGAGAAGAAACCTTTTGTGTTCTAGAATTGATTCAATCACTTGAATCACACAATCTTTGGTCAGGTGTACTTATCTGAGCCTTGTTATGTCTATATATAGATATTTGTGGTTTAATTTGTTTACATTAGTAAGCGAAACTTAGAAAAACCTCTAGAAAAACTAGTCGCAGAGATTCCGGTTATCAATGTGCCGAAAAACAGACAAAAAAAAATTTCACTCTCTTTTTAACCAACTTTATAGGAAGATTTGTAGCTTTCGTGGACTTATTTAAATGGCATGGCACCTAGAAACTAACTGCACATGTATTAACAACCTATGTATTAGGTCGGATATGACAAAAATATATATAACACTAGCTGCGCTGCGATTTCACCAGCGTGGTGATGAATGATGAAGATGACAAATCAAATTAGCGTATGTTACTCAGGCATAATCTAGCTTTATATACGTGAAAGAATTGTTTGAATCGGTTAATTAGTTTTCACATGTATCCATTGTAAACAAACAAATAATCATTCTTTCCTCTTTATTATTAGGGTAGATAAGGATTAATACCAAGTTACGAATAATGTGGCCTAGTTTGTACCGGCGTTACTATTGCATAAGTCAAAATAAAAAAGTATTTATTGTGATAACTGTCATAGTTAGATATATGGTAATGTGGACTTCTTTGTAGATATTGACGTCTTCAATAAAACTGTATTACGTCACTTTGTTCTATAATTGTCAATAGTTTTCTGTTTAATAGTTACGCCAGTTTCATTCATAAATGTTTTGTTTTAATTATCACGGTGTAGGAAGTAATAATCTGTCCGAATCAGCAAGCCTCATTTTATGAATGAAACTTACCTCGGCAAGTTTCATTCATAAATCTATTGTAATTGTTTGTCCTGATGCGGACAGATTAAGCTGTCCCTGTGTCTGGGTATAGGTATATATAAAAGTACAATATTCGCATCATAACTGCAAGGAACCCAACACCAGTCAAATCGAGATATACTAGGCCCTACACAAACTTTTACAAACACAATCGGCTGAATATATAAATAACTATATTTTACTTAATAAATAAACAAAAACAAACACATAGCATGAGGTTATTATTGGCTTTTGACATTTGATTACTACCTGGCATACGTATTTCAATATCTACACATGAATCACAGACTCCCACAAAAAAAAGCACAAACACACACACACACACACACACACTCACTCACACACACACGCACATACACACACAAACACACACTAAATCACACACACACTGCTACATAAGCACAGTCATTGCTTTCCGACATTTTAATTATACCTACTATGTTAAATTGTACACCAAAAAGTATAAACAATGTTTTACTATATCATGTAAGCGAAAGAGACTAGATCCCACGACACAGGTTCTCCTAGTGTGAGATCTAGGGTTGTATTTATATCGATACCTTTAATATTTAATTTATTATTACTGATGCCTGTTTTATAAGTACAATTAGTAGTTGTTTTGTTAAATAAATAAATATTTAAATAAATATAAGTATGTATTTCATTAGGTTACCATAGTAGAGGATCTCCCTACTTTGGGACCTTAAGAGTTTGTGTCATGTTGTTCCATATTATTCTAATTAATTTGGTTCGAAAAGTATCGGTCAGTATAAATACTTATAAGTAACAAGATAATGTCTCGTCTCTGTACTATTTACCGTGTCAGTCAGAACTAATTAGCAATGTAACGTGAAACAGTAAAAGAAATGTCCTCCCAGTTAAGCATTGTATTTAGGTAAACACATTCAGCACGGGTACAAGAAAGCGCGTTGAACAGTGCCAGCGTCGACCGATGAGCTCATTAACTGTTCGTTAACATTTTAAACGATCCCCGCGATCTAAATCGACTGATTAGTATTACGGTTAGTGCACGTCTGTGTAGGGAAACCAATAGACTGCTAGGGAATAGAACAATGTTTGGGAAAATCGTGAAAACACTTTACCTCCTAGTAGTTTTTCGAACAGTAGACCTCACTCACAGCACATAGTCTTATTAGCAGCAATTTTTTGCAGTACTTGACAACTTATTATCTCGAAAACCTCTGTACCAATTATGCTTATATTTGAAATTCTTCTTTGAAGTCAGGTACTTAATTATCATTTCAGCCGCAGAACGTTCACTGCTAAACATATGCCTTCCCCACAAATATCCAAAAGGACCGCTTAAGGTACCTAATGTGTGAGTACCAAATTTTATCAAAATAGGTCGATGAAAAGCCATAATAGCCACAGCAAACTTCCCCCCTTTTTAGGGTCCCCTCAAATTCGCCGAAGACAAAAAATATATTAAATAAAGACCATGCGCCAAGTTTCGTCAAGATTGGTTGAAAAATGTGACCAGTATAGGAAGACCAACGAAGAACCTAACAAACATACGGACGGATGAAAGTCAATTTGACCAGTTAAAGCTTAAAGCAGACACGCTTCGCTCGTTTAGTCAACTAAGCGTCGTTGTTTAGATAAATGTGATTATCTGCACATGGGAGCTTCTACTAAATAAATGGTTTTTTACTAAATTGCTACGTTATTATTTGCTACATCCGTATTTAGATTTCATCCGTACATCGAAAGCTAACTACGAATGTAAATATTTGTGTTTTTCATGTTTGTATGACGTTTTACAAAACAGTACTCGAATACTTCTGTAATTAACCTAACATAATATAATAATAAACTTAGTTGCTAGATTTAACTCTTAACAGTTTTTTTAAAATAAAGAAATTTATTAAGTTTTCATACCACATTATTATTAAGAGTATTATGGATTTTGCAATAATGGAGAAAAAATTACAAATCCTTGAACGGGATTTCAACCCCCGTTTATCAACTATCCGTGTCAGGCGTTATGACCACTAGCCCACATAGGCGATACGTCTGAGCATCGAATTTAACTCTTTAGCTGATTTTAAATCTATTCCACTTCATAGTATTGTACTTCATTAAATTAGATTTTATTTCTTAAATTTAGCGTTATGTTAATTTTGTCATAAACAACACACAAAACACATTTAGTTTATTTTGGTTATTTAATGATAAAAACCAAAACATAGTACATACATTCATTAGGCTCCGTACACATTGAAAACATAAAAAATCAAAATACATTTATTAGCAAGAACATAGGTAATTATAGTTGCAGTTGGTATCACAATAAATGTATTGGTACCCATATTCTGCCTTTTAAGGATTACAAAAACAAAACTACATTACAATAATCAATTATCATGTACAACAATCCAGTATCTACTTAAAGTTACCTACTAATTTAACAATAATTGTCACATTCATACACGTTAGGGATTTTAACATATTATAAAAAATATATATAAAATTTAATATAGTAGTGCACTTTCAACATATTTTAGATGCCTAACAATACCTAAACTTGAAAGTTTACGTATTGTTAGGTAAGAAACATTTTACCGACTTCTGTTTTCTTTTTTACGACAAATCAAACTCCTGTCCTGCTTTTATCACCTCAACGCATGGTTTCTTCTTCTCCTGTCCATCTACAAGTGAAGTCAAGTTTCCTGCGCATTTGATTTGGATCGAGCGATCTATTCTGGGAAACGTGTCATCGAGTCATAGTTTAAACAATGAGTGTGGCAAAGAATAAACAGGATGGATATGTTGTTTAGAAGATAACACAATGGGTTTCGGTTGAGGATATTTAGATTTTACCTAAAGCGATGATGGTCTTGCCAAGGTAATTTTATTTAAAAAAATTCCAGGAGCATACGCATGACTTCGGCAGAGTATCGTATTTATTTATGTTGAGATCTGTATATTCTATCGCAAAAATGCTTTATGAATAATAAGAATGGAATGCTGGATACATTCCTTCTCCATCGTGTGTAGTCTAACTATCTTTATTTTTCAAATTACATGGGAAAGAAGGACAAACCAGCAAAAAATCTTTCGCATTTATTGTAGACAGTGAAAAGACTTTCAAGTGGGAGAGTAAAGTACTCGTATGTAGGTATCGGGTGTAGAACTTAGTGCAGTATCGCGTTAGAAAATGTTTTTTCACGGAATTAACATTAAAAATCCCTAGGCAAACATTACACCAGCGATTATGACAGTGAATTGCTCATATTGCTATTTGAAAACATTACAAGAACAATTTGAAAAATTTAATACTGACTTCCATTATTCAGTTATTGGAGTTTACCTTAAAAACCCTACACTGAATTTCATAAAATTTAAATGGGTCGACACGTAAAACACCAGCTTTCAAACAAAATATGAATTTTGAGAATCGGTCCACCCAGTCGAAAGTTATGAGGTAACAAACATTCAAAAAAAAACTATAATAATAATAGTCGAGTTGGGTACCTCCTCCTTTTTTTTGGAAGTCGGTAGAAAAATATAGTGATGTACTTACAAAGATATTTTTTTTTCAAAATATTTATTTCTGATCCTCACAGAAGCTACAAATAACTAGGTATAAGCGCATACCCAATCTGCTGACGTCACCGGCCCAATTATTCTATAATTGTATTATGGATCTTCAGTACAACGCGCGTGGGCGCCGTGGTGACGTGACTGCGCATATGTATCGATTATAATCGATTCCAATCGTGGACTAGTATTGTACTGACGTAATGTATGTATGTGTATCGATTAATAGATATCGAGCGTTTGATCAAACAATCGACTTTGTAACGGATCAAGATTCAGTACGAAAATAGAATAGATTTTTTGAAAAGTGGCGCGAAAGGAAAGTTTTTATTAGATAGAGTATATAGAATAAAGTTAGTATTAGATAGTTATTATAAATATGTTAGAGCGGGAGACAAATACACATCGAATTCCGTCCGGATGGATTATGACTCAACTCTTCTTTCTTAGAGGAAGGCTCGAATCCCAGCAGTGGGAACAAAATGGACTGATTATGATTTATGAAAAGTAACATTTAGTTCTAGTCTATATTGCACAATGAGAATGAATGTCGGAATGAATGGTTAAAATGAATGAGTCCGTGAGTGAAATAACAATGCAGTAGATGCCGCAATCTTTTGAACACTAGTAACATATATGACAAAGACAGTGTAAACAGCTTTACTGCAAGTTTGGGTATACCTAACTCACAAACTCAGACACAAAACCATAAATGATAAGAATGCATAGAATATTAGTAATACTTTGGAATAAGCGTAGTGGTGGTTTATTCTATTTTACTTTTATATATTTACAAATATGTATTATAATGTAGTTGTATGATTATTAACGGGATATTTACCGTGGTAAGGATGTGGAATGAGCTCCTGATATTTCAGCGCAGTAACTGCGCCGAAATATCGGGAGTAAATATCCCGTATATAATCATATAAATTTAGTAAACAACCGTGATAGTTTAAAACAGTGTTTTATTATAATGTAATTTATACACATACGGCCTTATTAATAAACTTGGCGTACATCCGGAATAGTTAAAACATCTATCTGTCAACTTTTCGCTTGCAGTAAATGTCACGCGTGAACGCAAGACAAAGCATGTTACGCCTAATATAGGTTTACGCATCGTTTATTAATAAAGGCCTTATAGTTTATAGTCATGTATCTCACGGTAAACATCTTATTACATCCTACTGTAACACTTGAAGAGTATTCAGAATCTACAACACAAGACATCATTTTCTTAGTGTAGGTTCTGTGCGACAGCAGACTAAGTTAATAGTCGCAACAAGCCATGGCTTTTTAGTAATTAATTGTTATTGTGTATTTTAGTTTGTTAACAATTTGTATATTTTTATTGTTGAAATAAATAAACTTTATATGTATAACTAATAGCACCTAGCATAAGATATCATCATCTCATCTCAGCCGTAGGACGTCCACTGCTGAACATAGGCCTCCCCCATGATTTTCCAAAAGGACCGGTTGGAAGCGGCCTGCATCCAACGTCGTCCTGCGACCTTTATCAGGTCGTCTGTCCACCGTGTCGGTGGACGACCTACGCTGCGCTTAAGATTGTTTCAGTTAGTTCAATAAAATGTTCTAGTTCTGATTGTGATTCTGATTCTAAAATCTCTACTTTATTAATAATTCATTTATACAAATCTAAAATAAAACGGTAATTAAAAAATTAAAAACCCGATTAGTCGTGATTCCAATTCGTGATGATCCTCTTACCATAAGGTCAATCCTTAATAAATAATCATCATTGATTTGTAAAATATATCATGACTTATATTTATTTATCGTGCAAGTTTCGTAACGATGATCTAATTTAACTACAGTATGACCAATGCAGGTGGTAGAGTTACGAAACTTAGAAAAGGCAGAATAAAAAATAAAAAAGCAGTATATAACAAAATACAGCAACTGTTGGTTGAGAGGTGTTATTTTCAATTAAGTGAATTTTTGACTGATACATTTTAACGTTTCTCTTTTATTTGAGGTTATTGCATAAATTTTATATTAACATAAACATTATTATTAATATATTAAAAATAATAAATATTAAGTAACTTAATGCTATAAATGTAATTATGGCATTATATAAAAAAGAACGTATGTGTGTACAATGAAGTGTATGGGGGAGAAACGGGAGGGAAATTTGCTGCTATATATGGACTGATTTATAAAGATATCGACTTACACCAATCAGGCTACGCAGTCCTCTCAGTCTTTACGAGACGAACCCGTAGGCTCAAGATTCGGCCTCCTAGAACCAAGGCAACGCGAATAATCGCTAAACATTAAACCTTTATTTTACTCAAAATTCTACACTGCCCCCCTAACTAAGTCAACCGTAAGTACAAAAAGCATAGCTGCGAGATTTTAAAGATTTTTATCTTAAAATAGTTCTCATTGTCGGATTTTTAGAAAATTACTCAACTATTTTTATGTGTGATTACAATTATAACACAGGTACTGTTCACTCAGAACCACTACTTAATAGTTTATTGTACTAAAATAAAATATCATAAAGACGTTTTAAATATTTTGTAACATGTCGCTCGCCTGTTGTTATGTATCACGCTGGCCATAAAAGGGCAGTGCTAATCTAAATTTTAATTTACAGTTCAAATTCCTGCATGACATTGCACTATAAAAATACGAGTATTAAGATTACACAAGTGAAATTGATTGCCTTGTAGTTTTCGTGCAAACATTACTCTTCAAACCAAAAACACAGTATCGTGTAAATTGTAGTACCCAGACCCACCAGACAGACTACAAAATCCTACCTTAACAAGGCCACCCTCAGAATAAATAGAAAACCAAAAAATAAACACTAGAAATATGACGTTTGTTTTTAAAGACAAAGGGGTGTTGTCCATAATCGGCATATATCATTAATGTGGAAAGCTATGCAAAATACCAAATTACTGAATACCAACCATGTAGAAAGTAATTTGATAAATAGATTATACAAAAGCATCTTAGTATATGAATTATTTGGTCACCGTTCCCAGAAAATCTTTTTTTCAGTTGGCAGTTTTCCCGTGAAACATTACAATACCTGGGCCCATTTCATAAAGCAACAAGTAACAATTATTGTTAATAAGAATAGCAAAATTGGCCTAAAGTGGCAACATTATTCAGAACCAGTGTGTCACGTAGGAGATTTTTTCTACAATATATATGGTCAGCCAGAACAAGTGTTTCACGTAGGAGTTTTTCTACAATATATATTGTAGCCCTGCCCACTGCCACTTCAACTGGCAGTGGGGCAGTGGGGCAGGGCACATAGCACGCAGAACAGATGGTCGATGGGGCCGAAAGGTTCTGGAGTGGAGACCACGGACCGGCAAGCACAGCGTAGGTCGTCCACCGACACGGTGGACAGACGACCTGAGGAAGGTCGCAGGACGACGTTGGATGCAGGCCGCTTCCAACCGGTCCTTTTGGAAAATCATGGGGGAGGCATATGTTCAGCAGTGGACGTCCTACGGCTGAGATGATGATGATGATGATATATTATAGAAAATCTCCTACTTTAGGCCAATTTTGCTATTTTATTTAACAATAATTGTAACTTGTAGCTTTATGAAACGGGCCCTGGACTTGCAAGACTATACTAGTCAAGAAATTAAATAACTTTATATCTGCTCTAAGCTATTTTTACCTCTATGGCCAATACTGATTGAAGCGTGTGAATATAGACCATAGGTAGTTCCTGGCCATGACTTTATTAATCACTACAGCACATTATCTGTCAATGACGTCACAGTAATTAATGATTATATTGTAAACTTTTTGTTATAACTATTTTTTAGGTATTCGCAATTACTATTTTTTATGGGATGGTTGGCAAACAAGCAAGGCTCACCTGATGGTAAGGGATACCGTCGCCCAGGAACTTCCGCAATACTAGAAGTCTCAATGATGCGTTGCCGACCTTTATGGAAGTAGGATAGAATGGAAGAGATAGAAAAGGTGAGGGTGGAGGGGGAGGGGGAAAGGATAGGTGGATGGGGGGAGGTTTGGTTAGATAGATGTGGCTGAATTTTTTGTTATAGAATATACGATTAGTTACAAAACTATCACGAGATTTGTCCATTACTAATATGTATGAACCGCTATCACGCTAGTCCTAGTTGGCGTGATTTTAAACGGATTTTTTTTCCGACAAGTTTTGAAGTTATTTAATGTTTGCTGCTGTGCACAGCGATGTCGACTGTCATTGAAGTTCGAGACCGGTCAAATAAAATATCCGGTAAATACCACGCGGAACCTAAATAATACCTTCCTAAATAATTACCGAGGATATCACGTATACTTTATTAAATATCTTTTAAAAATAAGTTAATAATTAGTCATATTATAAACAGGAATCTAATAAAACGAGACGAACTTGGCCGGTTTATTTTTTAATTAGATTTGGATTTCTGTTTTATTATAAGCCTCAAAACCAAAATTATCATCACTTGATTTATATATAATATAAAAATGAACCCTATTTCTCTTGGTCACGTTATAACTTGAAAACGGCTTTACTGATTTCGTTTATTTTTTGTTGAATTATTTATTGTCAGGAGAAGGTTTTTATGAAAGAAAAATCCAGAAAAGCAGGGATGGTATGACGAAGCCGAAGGCCGAGCCTACTGCCCGAACGAAGTCGCGGACAGTCGCTAGTAAACAATATATTTCACCTGTCAACAAAATATTGTTACTAGGATATCATAAATAGGAAAGGCCAGACTCGAGAAGATGCTCGTTATTTTCACGTATACTAACTTGTACATAAAATTATCCTGTGTGATATTCAAATTAGTGAAGCCAAAGGCCGCAGCTAGTCTATAGTTCTATACTAATATTATTAAGAGGAAAGATTTGTATGTATGTTTGTAACGAATTAGCTCAAAAAGTACTGGATTGATTTCAAAAATTCTTTTACCATTGGAATGCTACATTCACCCTGATTAACATAGGCTATATAAGATTCATCATCATCATCATCTATTAGCGCGCGGGTGAAACCACGGAGAGCAGCTAGTTTGTTAATAACAACACTAATTCTAATCCACAAAACGTTCGCACCATTTATTTACAAATCAATAACGCCTGGACGCCGTTAGGCACGATTTGTCTATTTATTTTTATAATAACAGTTCTTCCGAAAGGCGAAATTAATATTTTATGGTCCATCGATGCGTATCGGTATCACGCAGACAATGGAAGTGCTTGAACAAATAACCATTTAGGTACAGAAACGAGTAAAAGTATACGGACATAATATATACATTTATATATGTAGGTTTATGCATGATGATGTTAGTTTAGAAAAGATGTGTACAGATAGGAGATGACCGTGCACTCACCTATATTAGCGATCTTCCCAAAGCCACAGGACATCCTACGATTTTATTTGCTGATGACAGTACAATACTTTTTACAGGAAATGATAAATTTTGCATGAAAAATTACATTAATGGCTCACTAGATAATGTCATAAAATGGTTGGTGTGACGGAGGCCCTGGGCCGGGTGGAGAAAGCCGACTTATATAAAAATTTGTTATAAAAAAAAACAAAAAAAAAATAGACAAGCTTAGGCTTTTGTATTATGTATGCGTGTATACCTTAGCATTCACGCTCACTAAAAGGCTTCTTCTCGCGGCGGCGTCGTGTGGCGGGTCGTCCTCTTCCCTCAAATATGGTTGAGGAGGGCCATGGCTGGCACACGTGTCAAGCTCGTGAACGGGCGCTGCTTGCGGGAGCCGGTATGCTCTCGGTATGTACGATATTTAGAAATTAGTTAAAAGTCTATTTGTGTACAAAAAAATGTATTATGTAAGTTTAGTTAAGAAAAAAAATATGTCCTCCTGTATTCCGTTAGTACTTATAAAAAAAAAATATAAGTTTAAGTTTAAAATATAAATGTAAGCAATGCCACGGACCCATTGAGTCTATGAACAAAAGCAATATTAAAAAAAAACGGTTGACATCAAAAAATCTAAAAATTAATCTTTTAAAACACACTTAATGACATTCAGAAATAGACTAAATCGATTACATAGTTTTGAAATTAATAATTCAGGGCAAAAAATTTAACATGTTAACACAACAAAGTTTCTAGGGCTTAAAATATATTGCAACTTAAATTGGAAAACACATGTTGCAGGATTATGTGCTAAATTAAACAAATGTTCTTATTTTATTTTATTTTATTTTACAATTTTAGGAAAACTTACAGCTAGGTGTAACAAACAAATAAATGAATAAAGTACAGAAGGCCAATTAAAAGTTTTCACCAATAAGTTATATCATGAATATACAGAATAATTTGAGTAAATATAATAGTAGTAGAAATGATATGAGTATAGTATATATATATATATCTATGTAACATTATATACAAGTAATAAAGGCGAGTGCACACGTAATAAAAGAATATTATAATGTATAATACTACATATTTATCTAATCCAGATACTAAATCAGTTGAAGAATTTGTCGCTCAATAGCCGACGTAACTGCTCAACTGAAGTGTTGAAGAGGTCGACATCAAGACTTATGCTCTATATATGCTTTCCAAAACAACCAGAATTTCTACAGCTCTTACAGCATATCATGGATATGTTGCATCATCGATTCTATTCGAGCTATATACGAAATGGGTCCCCGTGAATATTTGAGAGATTTATTTAAAGAAATTAATATATTAACTGTGCTTTCCTTATATGTTTTTGATGTATAAATAGGATAGTTGTACCTAGTTTTAGACTTGCGAAGACTAATAAGTCATTCCTAGGAAATTGCGTGCGTTTTTACAAAAAATACCCAAAACACATAACTGAGCTCACAGAGGGCAAATTCAAGTTGACTGTAAAAAACGTTTTAGTAAAAAAAGCTTACTATAAAGTTCGACGTTATATAGAAGATAAAGATGCTTGGAATACTCCACTTCTGGCAAGCTGTCATTCTGCCACCCATAAAATGTAACATATGTAGTACCTAAGTAAAAATCTTGTACATGTAAACATCTATATAAAAAGAATGGCCCCGAGTTTCTTGCCGCTTCTTCTCGGTGGGCTCTATATATTTTGGAACGCGGCGGTAGTCTTTAAAGTACATTATAATGAAAAGTTGACGTTCATAAGTGCGTCTTTGATGCCTTAATTGAATAAATGATTTTGACTTTGACTTTGACTTTGATTAGATATGGAATTATGTTCTGGGGAAACTGTAGCGAAAGGGAGATGGCATTTAAGGCACAAAAGAAATGCGTTTGAGCTTTTTGCAAATTAGGGCAAACTGAAAGTTGTGAACCCTTATTCAAGAACCTTAAGATCTTGACATTACCTTCTGTGTATATCTACAAAATTGCATTTGTTCGTAATAACTTACATTTATTTAAAACCTATAGAAGTGACAGACATTGTAATAAAGTTTGCTATCCCGTTAACCAGACAGCTTTTTCAAATAAAAGTGTGTTGTTTATGGCTTCGAGGATATAAAGTCATTTACCAAAAGATATCCTTGACATCCAATCGAAATCGAAAATTAAACGTTTCTTAATTGACAAAACTTATTACAGTGTAAACGACTATCTAACAGCAAAATTCTTGTGACTTTTTAATATGTATTGTACTTTTTCTTATTAAATTTCAACAATAATACTTTATCTTGTGACATTTAACAAAAAAAATTTTTTATGTATTTGGTAATAGTTTGATTTGTAATCATTAACTTCACAATGAATTGCATATCTCTTTCGTTAAATATTGTGTTCTATAATGAATACTTTTCCATCTGTATATTTTCTTGTGTACCCATACGAGCAATTACCTATTATACGAGTATGAAACAATACGAGCAAATATTAGGGTTTTTAACTTATCAAGCGACTGGACTGTTTATAACATCGCTCTGTGCTCAAAATTGGCACTCAAAGGTGAGGGCGTTGAAGTAGTCCTTTTTATGGTATAATAATTATACGTTCTTTTTTAACAAAATTCGAATCGATTTTATATAAAACAAATTAAAGAGTAAAATAATATGTTTTTTCACTCTTCTTAGTGACCCTTGTGAACCCAACTCGGCTGGGCAGCGTTCCGGAAACTTCGCGAAGTCTTCTTGTCAAAAATACCTCAGTGCCTCAAGACAAGAGTCTTCGACCAATGCGTGTTACCAGTGATGACTTATGGCACTGAAACGTGGTCTCTTACTATGGGCCTCATAGAAAAGCTCAAAGTCGCACAACGAGCTATGGAGAGGGCTATGCTCGGGGTTTCTCTACGTGATCAAATCAGAAATAAGGAGATCTGTAGAAGAACGAAAGGCATTGCATTAGAATAGGCCAACACGAATTTAAGGGGGGGAGGGGGAGGGGGGAGGGAGGGGGGAGGGGGATGTCCTCCGACACTACTCTCGTGGCGAGGAAATGCCTAGTTTTTGCGAAAAACTACTTTGAATTTTCTTTGAACTTAACCTCAAATTTATAACGTTTATATATTGAATTTAACTATATTTACTTACAAATATGAATGGATTGGACATGGAGTACTGACTATTTTGGTGTGTTCTATGTTTGACTCTGGGTGGGCTCCCGCCAGAAGCTCTAGCGGTCGCCCCTGAGTGTCACTTCGCCAAACTCGGTCTTCGCTTCGCTACGGAGGTCGCCGGCTCGCTTCGCTCGCCACCTCCCCCCGTCGCTCCGCTCAACCTCGTCTGGCTCGCTCCTCTCAGGACCTCCCTTGAGCTTCTGGCTCCCGCACTTTTTATATACAATCTAGGGGTGTCAGCCACAAGACTAGGTGGAGTCGGGGTGCTCTGTGTCGGCTCTGTCTCTTATTTTGAACCTAACCAACTCAAGTTAGAGTGCCCTTGACTCGAATAAGAGTGCTAGCCCTGATGGTCACAGCTATTTTGAATTACATTAGAAATAAATCATATAGGTGCAAAACTAGGACAAAAATAAAACAAAATTTAGAAAGTATTTAACTTATATTTTGTATACATATTGCACAGCTTTTATCAGTTCGAAAAACTTATCCTTCTTACTGGCCTCCACAGATCTCCTCCATAAATACTCAACAATTGAGTCTGCAAAATTGCCCGGGTGGTTGTAATTATTCTTGTAGAAGAATCTTTTAACCACCCGCCATTGAGACTCAATTCGTTGAGTATGTGTCCCATCCTCGGCTATAAATGGACTGTCAGGGTCACTGTGGTTGACTTTTTTATGAATATATCCATGTTGGCTTAGGCAATCATAAGCCCTCCAGCAGTCAGTATGGATGGTTGTGCCCGGCTCTACATGTTTTTGAATTAGGGGAATTAGCACCTCTGCAGACCTAATGTTGTCCGGGCACACCTCCAACCGCAAGTCCTCTGAACCATCTTCTATGAGGCCAAGGACCCAATGTCCCTCAATGTGTCTCCCTGAAAAAAATTAAAAAACAGTTATTAAATTGAAAATACAAGTATAAAATAATGAAATTGATTAATGCCTTATATAAATACCTTTATTAAATTTCCTCTTCCCAAATTTGCTTTCGTCTACTTGCACAATTTTTCCAGGGCCTCCTATTTTGCCCCGGACTTCTTGTTTCTCCAGTTGGTAAATTACCACAACTTCCCGGCAGTAGTTATACCAATCGCTTATGGTTGGCCGGGACAAACAATGTTCTTCTCTAAATATATCTTCGTGTATTACCATGTCATGCGAGTAGTTGTATGCAAAACAGTACATTAAATAATAAATGTGTCCCAATTTTAGTTTTACGTTCTCAAACCATGTTCCTTGGGCTCTAGATACTCTAGTTTTATTATGACAGGAACCCTTGCTGCACACAAATGTGCCCATAGTTTTGTCGTTCTTGAAAACAAGTTTCATGGGATTTTTGTGTATTCTACACTTCTTAGTTTTCAAGATTAAGCCTTGCTCTTCGGCAAAAACCAGTCCTTGTTCATGTGTACTTAACATACGCGCCAGCTTTACAATATTCCACGTTTGTAAAACTTCACCCACGTATTTCCGCCTTTTAAATGCGGGTTCTTCTTCAAAATCATCTAAAATGAAAAACAAGCATTTGATTAACATATTTTGTGGTTTATCAAGCGAAATAATTTAGATTACAATAAATGAATAGTTAACTCACCTCTACTGGTAGAAGCTACTGGTACTGCATCTTCACGGCTTGTGGAAGCCGTTGGTTCATCTGCTGATGGAATATTAGCCATGTCGCTAGGCAGATCAATCGTGCAGAAATCGGAGTCCAGTAAGCAGGCAAAAGTCGTGGTTCAAGCAGAAATCGGAGTCCAGAAAGCAGGCAAGAGTCGTGGTTCAACAGAAATCGGAGTCCAGAAAGCAGGCAAAAGTCGTAGTTGAAGAAGAAATCGGAGTCCAGAGAGCAGGCAAAAGTCGTCGAAAAATTAACACAAAATACCACGCCAAAACAATGAAAAACACGGAGAGCGAACAGAGCACATTCACGTAACTCGAAGAGGAACGGAATGCGCGGCGCGGGCGGCGTAGTCGATCGTCTATGGAAAATAAAATGGCGGTCATACGTTCCATTCTTTAAAAAAAGTATTTGCAACAGAAGCTAATTTAATAAAATCGATGTCAAGTATTATAAACTATGTAATTAAGTATTGTAAATTAAATTAGCAATAAAATAATAGTTCAAATAATTAAAATATTTATTTTAATACCATTTTCATTGCACCAAGTCGTTTCGTTACACGCATTTATAGAGAATCGTCGAATCAAAAATCTGAAATTGAAATTAGTTTTTCTAGAAAACTAGACATTTCCTCGCTCTAAAATTGATACCAAAGCGTAGAGAAAATTATTATCTATAAGATCCAACTCTTAAAATCACCAAATTCGTGTTGGGCTATTCTAATGCCAACCCCGGTGGACAGACGACCTGATGAAGGTCGCAGGACGACGTTGGATGCAGGCCGCTTCCAACCGGTCCTTTTGGAAAATCATGGGTGAGGCCTTCAGCAGTGGACGTCCTACGGCTGAGATGATGATGATGAGTGACCCTTGCTACTTACGGGATCGATTGTTATTCACCGTCAATTACGATATCATCAAGATAGGTTTTCAACTTTTTAGTAATTCTAAAGTTATATGATTATTAACGAGATATTTACCGTGGTAAGGTTGTGGAATGAGCTCGCGATATTTTGGCGCAGTTACATGCACCATGTTTACGGGAAGACTGAAGAATGCGGGTGGTTGGTCAAAAAGTTAAAAGTTAGGTGCAGACATAACGATCTACCCTCTTTCTTAGTCTTTTGCTACGGTTATCACTGGAACTCGAACTCGATCCTAAGTCCCGACAAAACACACTCACTGTATCACTGCGTATAGTATTTTGAACACATTTTGAACGCGGACTTTTATTTTTAAAACAACCTAATACTGGATTCCACGCGCTGGCGAGTTGAAAACCATCACCTCGATTGAAATTCTGGCATGATTTCTGCCAGAATTTCAATCGAGGTGATGATTTTAAAAATAATCGAAATATCGGGAGCTCATTCCACAACCTTACCACGGTAAATATCCCGTTAATAATCATATAATTTTAGAGAACAACCGTGATAGTTTAAAACAGTGTTTTAGTAATTGGATTGTAACTCAATAAACGCTTGACCGAATATGATGAAATTTAAACGAAATTATAAATATATATACTCTACTAAACGAAAAAATAATTATAAAAATCGGAGTAATCTGTAAGAAGTTATGCGTCAATAGAGAACCTCTTCTTTTTTTGAAGTTCGGTTGAAAAAGAATACGCTGGAGTGTATTTTAGTTTGTTGTTTCTTCACGCTGAAATGGCTAAACGAATTTCAAAGAAATTTGGCATATAGATAGCTGATTTCACTTGATACCTTGCCCTTCAAACCTAAACACTAAAGCTTGTGCCCTATTAATTCGCGGTAGAACTACTACTCGTCAATACTAGGTACTAATATTTAACATAAATACACTATTTAAATTATGACGTAAATAAACTAGTAATAATAATTGACACGTGTGTAATGGTTCTTCTAAGATTACAATCGCATCGTAGACCCTCTCATACAAAATGGAAGTATTTACGATAGCCTGCTCCTTACTAAATTCTAAGGTAGCCATGCATCATCGCTGCAATGGAATGCTATACATGAGATTATACGTGAAGTTTGTGCCGGATTTATTCTATGTGAAGTAAACTACTTTTTTTGCTTTTCCAAGTTAAACGACTCAAAATTTTACTCTTCGTTTCTTAATCCTTTCTTTACCGTGATAATTAAAAAATAAGGTTTGTGTATGAAACTGACGTATATTTACGTCTCTAGGACGCAAAGGGTTAAAACTAACAAAGAATCCAATTTCAAAGGTGATAAAACAATTAACAGCTTTTTTCGTATTTCATGTTTTAATATACAAAGTCATGATTAACTTGTGAACTCTACGCATAGATAACATTGTAATTGACAGCAGTATTCTTTTTTCAACATCCCCACAACGTTTTCAGGTCGCAAACTAACCAGAGCCTTTACTATGGTAACCTGATGACTGATATACATACCTATATATACCCAAATACAGATCAAGCAGCATTTTTATGGTCACAAATGTTAAACCTGTCCGGGGATCGAATCCGGGACCAGCGGCTCAGAAGGCAGGTAGCTACCAATTGCGCCAATCAGCCAGTCAAATTACATGAGCGATATATAGGAAAAATAAACTTTGAAAATATATTCATTTTCATATACTATCATACAATGAAAAGTTTCCTATATTATTCACTAGTGACCCGCCCTGGCTTCACGTAAATTCGAAAATAATATATAAATAATAAAAACTTTTTTTCCCACTTATATAGAATTGAATAAGGTTTTACTATGTGTATGAACACACTACACATGGTGAAAACCGCATCGAAATCCATTGCGTTGTTTAGAAGTAAGCAGATATACAGACAAACGCGAAAAGCGTCTTTATTTTATACCACGAAACGATATTGCCATATCCCTAGCTTATGGTATAACCCCTTGTATACCGTCCCAATAGGTACAATAATAAGTTTGGTCCATAAATCGCAAGGTGCAGGTCACAGGGTACAATTAATAAATTAAAAGGTACGTTAACATAGGAATATTCATTGCCGGCATAATGCATGATAAATGTGGCGAGAAATATGCGCAGTCACAGGTTCTATACAATGGCCGGTCCACTATAGGTACCTTCCTAGCTAGGTGCACTATATGGTTTAGATCTTATTTATCTTTGTGGAGGTGTGGTACCATTGGATATTGTTTAAATTGGAGAAACACAAGTAATACCGACTTCCATTCTATTCAGTTATTGGAGTATATCTCAAAAAGTACTACACTAAATTTGATGAAATTTAAATGGGACCACGCGGAAAGCACCACCTTTCAAATAAACATTTTAGGAATCGGTTCTCCCAGTCGAAAGTCATGAGGGAACAAACATAAAAAAAATACAGTGTAATTGAGTACCTTCTCCTTTTTTTGGAAGTCGGTAGATAAGAAAATTAAGTGCAATTAAGTGCGTTTATAACTACAGTTATGTTAATGTCTAGCTATCTTTATGAAACTAAAACAACCGTATTTATAAACAAGCAAAAGTAATTACGGGAAAGTATTACTTAGCAACGATTTAATTTTATATACTAGAATTTGCCTGACGTTAGAACTATCAAAGGCTAGAATTCTTAGCCGAGTAAAAGTCACCATTACCTTTGCTTAAGCAATGAGAACACGTCAATTATTCATTCTTATTGCAAAAGTAAATTTGTATAAAAATAAAATTTTGTATAAACACTCGCACACAAGACAGAACTGTGAAGGATCTATTATATGCTGTAAAAATTAAAATCCCATGAAAACAACCCCTAAGATACATCGTAAGTAACGTTCAATGCTCCACTATAGAATAAGATTTTGTGAGGAAATATTCTATCGTGAAGTAATTACTTCAATAAGAAATTACTTGTAACTTGCAGCCTATTTTGTTTCCACTGCTGGGACTCGAGCTTTCCTCTCAGAGAGAGGAGTTGGGCCATAATCCACCACGTGAGCCCAGTGCGGATTAGTCGATAGGTTAGTGGCAAATCCATGTCAAAGTTTTCAGGCCGCAACAGGCCCTAAACATAGCCTAACGACTGTTGTCTTAAGACAAACAACCGGGACCGACGACGGCTTAACGTACCCTCCGAAGCACGGATGCGCTCAGTTGAATAATGATACTAGCGGTCACCCATCGAAGTCCTGAACCAGCAAGTGTTGCTTAACTTGTTGATCGGTTAAGATCGCCAAGTCGAGCTCTGCTACGAGCGCTTCATCAAGTAATTACTTGTTCATAAATACTAGTGTAAAAGAGACGTTAAAACCCGAGGAATCTGCTGCTGATATTCTAGCTGTGTTCCTCTATGCGCAATTCCCTCAAAACCGGAACAGTAATGTTTCACGTCAGCGTAAGTTACAATTGGTGGTAAACACAATTGAGCAGCCAACGGCGGTCAGCGCTCATCTATTCTATTGTCTAACAGCTTTACCTATAAACAATATGCGATAGATACGCGATACGTGGGGGTCAGTGGTGCGAGTATCCGCATTGTGTTTTCTTTGGCATGTCTTCCGGAATGCAATAGTTGTGTGAAAACTGGGGCTAAGTTTTTTTATTTTTTTTATTTGGCATCCAACATTTTATGTTCTTTTTCTTATATCGTATGACACTTTGTAACCATTTGCATAATAAATATTTTCTTCGGCTTGTCCTCCAAAATTCCATGATTATACTTATATAAAGATCTGTCATCATTAGATCAATTCGATGATTGTGTGAAAACTGGGTCCGAATCCGTTTTATGAATAAACGGATGTTGTTGAAAGTCGATTTGTTGGTTTTTATTCTTATATTAAATGTTGGAATTTTTATCCTGCATATTGAATGTACATTTTTAGAAAAAATTGCAATTATGATGCAAATTGATAATAAAGTCAGCGCTTAAGCTTGATAATTACTAACAATGTCAACTTTATTAAATCAAATTAAAATGTTAAATTAAAATATGATGTTAATGATATGTAAAATATTTAAGAAGTAAATTTAAGATTAAATTAAATTTATATCAAATTAAATAATCTTTCTTTTCATCTATAAATAAAGATGTTATATCGATTTTAGTTTGTTGATTTGAGTATCTTCTCAATTTATTTATATTTTTATACTTAAATGTAAATAGCATTCGAGTTTCACATTTTTGATAGCAATATTAATACTAATTTGTATCCGGACACGTTTTACACTATGGTAAACTCTGGCGAGTTACAACAAATTTTTATTAAAGTTTTGTTGCTTAATTCCAATTGACATGTTCAGATATAATGTTAATAGCTTAATGTTATTAATAAAAATGTATAATAATGTCAAGTCAAGGAATATCAAATTGTACTTTCTGAGAAGATATTGAATAGGTGAAGTTTGCACTTTCGTTTTATATTTACAAAACTTTTACATAAAGATATTTTATGACAAAGTTCTCCTCGAAGTCGTAATTACGTATTGGCAACAAAAAACGCGTGAATAATATCTGAGCCACTAGTTCTCAAGGCAATAATAAGACTTGATATATTAACCTGAAGAAATACTCATATTGGAAATCAATTAAAAACCAAATATTTTGATATATGAGATAAGCACGTTCCGTAAACATATTATTTTTATTACAGTCACGTAAATGGATATACAACTTTCACAAAACAGGATGTACTATATATACCCATACACATTTTTGACATATTGACAGTCAATTCGAACACAAATTTCTATTACATTTATTCAAATAACATTTCAATTAAATCCGAAATACGGCGTAACCGCTCGACCAAACTGTCAACAAAATAAACAGAAAAGACAAACAGGCAATCGTATCGACCTGAATCATAGAATGTACAATAGTTAGTACGTGTTAAGTACGTGATTCGGTGTTTATCATTTGGATTCCGTAATAATAGGTACGTGTAACTCGGTACATTCCTATCTGCTTTCTATGATAACATTAAGCCCACGCGTGTACTTACCGAATTTATTGTCTCGATAAGTGTAGAAGGGAGTTAGATATGGTATGTTTTTTAACCTTATTAAATCGGTAAGAAGATAAGACTGGTTTTCGTTATAGATCTAGTGAGAGAGATCGTAGTGCGTGACCTAGTCGCACGTGGCGTTTCCAGCTAGTCGATTGCGGTAGGTATTGTAATCTAGTCATAATATCACCACAATGATGTGAATAGTTGCAGATTTTCAAAATATATTCGGATTTTTCAATTCATCAGTGACAAGATGTCTCAAACTCAAAACATTTATTCTGTATAGGCCTACAAGGGCACTTACAAATTGTCATTTTACATTATTTTTTTCTTAAACCTATAAGCAGATCGGAACGCGACCACAACTGAGAAGATCCGGCAAGAAACTCAGCGAGCTTGTCTTTTAAAATTTTGTGTATCGCCAATTTCTTAAATTATATAACAAATGTTCGCTTATTTTTAGTTCCAGTGTGTTGCTTTACAAAAGAGAACATAATAATGTTATCAGTAGGGGTAACACGCCATACTTTGACATCGTAATACGCGAGTAGGTAGGTCCTGGAATGATCAGTCTAAAACTATCATAAGCTCATACAAATACAAAGGTACCGAGATTGACCGAGCTTTGCTCGATTTAGATACGAATATAAAATAGCAAAACAAGTTCCGTGAGAATCGTGTTGCCGCGATTCAGGATTTTGCTACGCGACTGTAACGCCATCGTAGTTTGATCGGGAACGGTCACTGAAGGTTCTCCATCTGCTATGTAATACGATGTTAAGATACTTCAGTACCGAACAAACCGAACAATTAAGCTTCAGAACTTTGGGATTTGTTTTACGCAAATGCAAGGCCTTCAAAAACCCGACCCAAAAATCGCAATTTCCTTGTCCGTAGCTCCTTAGAATACTGCAGTGTGGTGTGAATCCGCACTACGATGTCTACAACAAACGGCTGGAGAGCGTACAAAAACGTTTCCTTTGGCACTTGTCTTTCAGCTGTAACTTGGCCAAAAACTACCATCATATGAGGCACGTCTTAAACATTTCGGTATGAAATCGCTTCATTCTCGTAGGACACTGTTCGACAGCATGTTCGTATATACATTATTTAATAGTCTAACAGACGCTCCTCACCTTCTATCTCAATTAAGTTTCTGTATTCCTTGTAGTCAACCAAGACACTGAAGAAACTGAATGGAACGGAAGTCGGTATTAAATTTTTCTAATTGTACTTGTTTAATAATATTTTTAAGTGTCATATATATTAAATATATAAAATAAAATAAAATATACGCAATTTAATCCGTTAAAAGTGTTTGAGTTCAACGTATATGAGTAACGAAAGCTTAATAAATCATTAAGACTATCTTGCCTATCCATAAAGTACTTTTCTTACATCCATCCCTTTAATCCAAATCTGAATATTGACATACGGAGCCCATATTTGAGCACACTCGAGCTATAAGGGCACTCGAGCGGATCTCCTCCAAATGTGGACTGGACGCTACATTTCCGGAAAATAATCTCGAGGAGCACTACAAACTTGAGTATTGTTCTGGTGTTTGAGTTTTGGACTAACGGATAACGGAATGTTAAAAAAATGTTTAATTAACAATCAACAATACATAAATACGCAAATACGTGTTGTATTAGAAATGTTTACATTATAGTTTAAAACTGGCTAGACACTGCGTGATATAAACAGATGTTGAAAATAATAAAAATAAAAACAATATTCTTAAATCTAGAATAATTAAAAGCAACTTATTTGAAAATGATTGGAGACAATTTCCGGTGAATATTATGCGAGTTATAACCGGTCTTAAAGTATAATTATAGAAATACTCACGAAACTTTTTCTCAAAATGTATAATATATCGGTATTTTTATAAATATTTCAATTATATCACGGATATAATCCGGTCCTTTACAAAGGCATAAGTGGGGCTGTAGCCAACATCTAGAGGCCTGTTTGGTATAGCAAATACAATGTAGTATAAAAAACGAAACATTTTGATGGGTGGTGACATGGTATATCTATTATAAAAATGGTGACAAAAGGGGCAACGGTGCTGCGGTTTCACTAGAGCGCTGCTACTGGCGTTATGCCCTTAACACTTTTTGTTACTTGCTCTTGCGTCTCCACCCCCAGACGGTCAATTAGGGCAAGCCGGAGGTTAGGGATCTCATTTGGCCCCAGGCAGAATCAGGGTCAGCGTTGTGGCGAGCCATCGCGACTCACCAACGGCTCGCCACAAAGCCTCCCTTGCGGTTAATTTATATATTTATTATTGTATTTATCGGTATATAGTCACCATCATATATGTTTTTCAAGAATTAACGTTAGAAACGGGATATTTACCATGTATTGTATTTATTGTGAGCTCTCGATATTTCGGCACGAACATGCGCCATGTTCACGAGTAAACTGAAATGTCTGCGGGTAGGTGTTGTTATGAGCAGACGAAACGTTCCACCCTCTTCCACACACGTTTCTTGCGTTCCGTCGTATTAAAATAAAAAGCAAAATAATATAAAAATAAATAAATATAAAAAAGGTAAATATCCCGTTTCTATAATTAATTCTTGCGTTTATTTTTTCCGATTAGTTTCCGATATTTTGTCACTGCTGTAAGCAATGGCGCGTGACGCATTACGCAATACATGACCACAATTACTGTTTAGTACATCAGTGTTCATAGTGCTTGCAACAGTATTGAAAAATCGGAAGCTCTAACTAATACACGGTAACTATCTCGTAAATAGTCCGAATATTTCTAATGTTAGTGTCCATTACAGTTCAAAAATTTATATATGTTTTATATTGTTCTTCTTCTTTTTACAGAATAAGGGAGAGATAAGAAACGAGGAGAATAAATTAGGATTATTTTCATACCAAACAATCTCATAGCATAGTGTCCGAGGGATCGTTACGAAACCAGAGTTCAATGGAAGAAATGTCATGGGCCCGCTTACTTTGTGCTTAATATCTCACTAGCTGCTCTCCGCGGTTTCACCCGCGCGGTGATGGATAATGATGATGATGATGAATCCTATATAGCCTATGTTACTCAGGGTGAATGCAGCATTCCAACGGTGAAAGAATTTTTGAAATTGCTCCAGTACTTTTTGAGCCAATCCGTTACAAACATACATACAAATCTTTCCTCTTTATAATATTAGTATAGAAGTAAAGATGACTAGAAAATTATGTGTGTATATTTATCTTTTCCATTGAACACTAGAACGGAGGGAAGAGTTTCAATGAAATTTTAAAATGATACTTACTTTTTTCTGTCTTTATGTTCTGTGGTATAATCATTTTAAGCGCATATGTAGATATTCGTATTTTATTATCTTATTTATTTATGGAGTTCCTCGAGTTGTATATTCTTCTTTTCATGCCTACTGAGAGACAATAAAAATTCAGGGCAACATAAAAAAGCATTTATTTAAAAGTAAAATAAATTAAAAGTTAATAATAACATTGGACACATTTGTCCAGTTATGGATGTTCAAAGTAATATTTTTGAGTCAACGTGTACCTAAGTACGTGATAAAATGCTAAACAGTGAAGAGAAAAGAACATCGTCTTTTGTTTCACATTTATTACAATCGCGCCTCTTTTCTTTTTCACTTTTTGTGTGCTGTATGTGGAGCACATGATTATATAAATATTTACTCACTAGCTGGTACCCGCGACTACGTCTGCGCAGAATTAGTATTTCGAGTAGCTTAATTATATTCATCACATCTACCTTTATACCAAAATGTCATATCACCATGGAAAAAAGAACTGTTATTACATTTCATCACCCTTGACGATATTAGTGTTACATTTTATCATTCTGGACAGTCGCCAAGCACGTCTAGTGTATCGAGCTGTCAAATTGACTTAGCTTTTGACTAAGCTATCAGAAACTGACACAAACTTTGACAGAACTATCATCATTACGATCTTGACGTAGGCGGAGATTTTATTATTCTGTCTATGCTGTACCCAAGCATATTACGCTTTTTCACCCGCGTGTTGATGGATAATGATGTTGATGAAAAGTATCCTATGTGGTAATCCAGCGTCACTTCTAACTCCATATCCAATTTCATCAAAATTGCCCCCGCCGTTTGAGCGTGAAAGAGTAACAAAAGTCCACACATCCAAACATCTATACTCCTGTTCTGTACCTGTTCGATCTAAGGTATAACCGCCCTAACCTGGTTACGAACATCAGCCAGGAGTTGTTGTGCACGCACCGGAACCCAATGGATGTTGCGTATGCGCTGAGGGAAATATACTCCGGTATATATTCCTCGGCTCCCAGTATAAGGTCCCTGCGCCTCGAGAGCTACACGGGAGCGAAAATCCCCAAATCCCTTCCAAACACCCTCTTCCTGGTCCACACTCAGGAGGAAAAGGAGACCCTGACCAGCCAGGGCTATGGTAAGGGCGAAGGATCACGCACCCTTACCATTCACGAGGCGCAGGGACTGACGTACGAGTCAGTCGCGGTGATTAAAACTAAAGGCAAAATGAAGCTGCACGAGAGCATCCCGCACGCAGTCGTTGCGGTTTCCCGGCACACTAAGACCTTTGTCTACTACGCCGACGACGAGGATGATGCCATCGGACGGTTTGTGAGGCAAGCGACGGTTGCGAGCGAGCAAACCATCTACGACTATAACCTGAAGATGGCAATCAGGGATCGAAACAGCGTGGTGATGGAGGCCCTGCTTCAGCGCAAAGTGGGCAACGTGGGCTCACAATAAATGTACTATTAATCCATTTGCTTTAATATATGTAGTTTTTCGAATTGCATGTAAGCTAGCGTTAAGAAATTATAACTGACAAAGAGATGGTGCGGGCATCCAGAGCAGACATGCTCACGGAAATGTGTTGGCAAGCGGTGGCGTGTATGGCGGGTCGCCATCTTTCCTCAGAAATGGTTGAGGAAGGCGATGGCTGGCACATGCGTCAACTCGTGAACGGGTGCTGTTTGCGGGCACTGGTCTGCTGTGAATGCTTGCACCAACTCAGAATAAAATGTATCAATAACTTTAAGTGTATTATGTTATATGTATGTTGTATGAGAAAAAAAAATTAAAAAAAAAAACAAAACAAAAAAAAAAAAAGATATGTTCCTCATGTATGTATTTTGTTGTATGTTATAAATTTATAAGTAAGTAGTCAAAAATCTGTAAGTTAAAAAAAGGCACGGACCCTGGAGTCTGTGGAGCGTAGTTTTATTAATAAAAAAAAATAAAAAAAAACATCTATACTCACAAACTTTCGCGTTTATAATATTAAGTAGGCTTAGTAGGATGTGCTGTAGAGGCTAGTACTACACTGTGTAGTTTCTTTGAGTCGTTTCTGTTTGTTACTCTTTTCATGTGACTGCCATTTTATTAAAGGTATTTTTCAGTTTTTATTAACTGAAGTAATTACTGTGTAGTTTACGCAAACGTGATGTATATTGTGTAACGTTTCACGGAACTGTCGATTTAGTTGGCTTATGTCTAACCATGTAAAATCCTGTAGTAAGATAATGTAATACCTAGGTTAGTTTCAAACGAGTGGTTAGAATCAAAGCTAGGTCGTAGCGTCGCTCGAACGTAAACAGTTATGAGCTGTTCCGACTTTAACGTCGCTGCGACTGTTTTATGTGCTCTTTAGAACTTGGATAGAGGAGACGACACGATTTTCAGTATATGCAAAATAATTTTATATGAATTTTATTTCAACAAGTATACAATTAGAAAAATTTTATACCGACTTCCATTTTATTCAGTTATGGGAATGTAACTCAAAAACTACTGAACCGAATTTAATGAAATTTAAATGATACAACACGGGAAGTACCAACTTTCAAACAAAAAAAAATGAAATTTGAGTATCGGTTCAGCCTTTCGAAAGTTATGAGGTAACAAACATATTAAAAAATACAGTCGAATTGAGTACCTCCTCCTTTTATGGAAGTCGTTCGAAAATGGGAAAGCACCAACACTAGGTGTTTAGATCCCAAATCAGGCAGAGCTTGTAGTATTTTAACCTTATATACATAAATATACACATACAGACGCAGGTCAAACAGTCATTGGTCGTCAAACGTTTGATCCTTTGGCTTAGCACCAATAACTGTGTAAGTGTAACGTAACGTGTTGTTCACGATCAGTACAAAATGACATTTATCTAGGGCAACTGTGACACAGATAACTGATAGTTTGGACGTAGAAGCGTGACACGTTGACGCTTACGATACGAACACTTTTTCGCAAATTGTTTGTGCCACGCCCGCTTTGAACCCGGAAACAGTGGCTCAGAAGGCAGGGTCGCTACGAACTGTTCCAACTGGCCAGTGTATAACGTAATTTAAAAGTGTTTATGCATATGGCGACTCTAAATTAAATTAAGAAGAAATATGATTGACCGTTGATTACAGACTAGTTAGTATATCTTTGGCACTTGTTCCGTACAATCGTATTCCTCGATTTTCTCTCTGGATCTCTGGATGTATTGTGTTAACAGTAGTCTTATAAAGGGGAAAGATTTGTTTGTTTGATAATGAATAGGCACCGAAACTACTGGGCCAAATATATTTTACCATTAGAATCCTACATTTTCCCTAATGAACAACGGCTGTATAATATTTTCATAAAAACTTGGGATCAGTATGAAATCTTCGATAATGTAACACAAGTTGCGGAAAAAAATACCAAAAAAAGTCCTAATTGCAAAACGCTACGAAAACTATTGACCATTTCGCCTATGGTATTGACAATATAGCAAAGTGACGTACTACAGTATTATAAAAAACGTCAAAATCTACAAAGAACTTCACATTACCCTACGAAGAAATAATAGTCTATTTCTTCGTAGACATTACCATAATGTCTAACTATTACAGTTATGTCACAATTAATATTTTTCACTTTGAAATATGCAACGCCGGTACAATCCAAGCCAAATTATTCGTACCTTGATATTAATCCTCATCTACTCTTATAATAAAGGGGAATATATGTGATCGTTTGTTTGTTTGTTTGTAATGCTTACACGTAAGACTATTTAACCGATTTAAACAATTCTTTCACGAGTTTAGAGCTACATCATGCCCGAGTAACATACGCTATATTTGATTCATCCTGATCATCATCCATCACCACGCGGGTGAAACCGCGGAGCGCAGCTAGTGCTAATATATATTAGGTGTCATAGATGTTGACCTATGAAATATAACTTTATTACGCCTATTTTCCTATGTTTATTTTGTACTACTTGTATACTTGACTTAAAAGTTTAAGAAACATTATGTTTATATCAAAAGTTCTATTCCAGCAGTGTAACGTAAATATTTAATCACATATTGTGTGTCCCCAAATATTTTTAAAACTTTTATTATATGATTTTTAAAGCACTAACGCCTGCTTAGCTAGACCTAAACAAAAAGTTCCCTTACGACGGATAAAATAAAAAAAGGGTTTTTATTTCCTGCGCGTTCAAAGTAAATTTAACAGTTTTTTTTAGAACGGACTAATGCTGTTTGCCTCTACCAGCATTTACAGCGTCACCGGACGGGTGGCGAGCGCAGATGGCACTCAGCCAGATGCGGGCGCAGAAGGCGCACCGCCTAAGGTGAGCGTTGAAGACGCTTCGCCGCAAGGGGAGCAATAGGCGACTTGCTCAAGGGCACCACTAAGGTGCGGACCTCGGCTTGGGCCGTCGCCAGGAGAGAGGGGAGTGTTAAATTTATTTTAATTAATATATTATGTGATTATAAATTTGTGTTTTTTAACCCGTTCACTTGCGATTTGCCATATTTGGCCAATAATACAAAATATTTTGCAGAAATCGACCAAATTTTCCAGGAACTGCAACGTATGTGATTGATAAAAAATCAAATGGAGAATTGAAATTAGATGTCTAATGGTCATGGCTTCTGGCACGGATAGTCGGAAGATGCGGGTTTGAATCCCGTCCAAACTGTTAAATATAAAACTAAGATCTGGTAACAATCTATTGCTATAATGTATTATGCACTTCCGTTTATAACTGTGGAAGTCAATTTACACAAGAAATAGATGTATTTTCCATTCACTATTTCTTAACTTCCAATGAGACGCATACTGAATGTATTTCACATTGCCAAATCCAGAATAGGCTCAATCTAGGTCTAGTGTACCAATAATTTCAATTTCAACATGACTGACCATCAATCAAGTTTCCAAGCGGGTTTTAGCAATCTATAGACCACAATTTAAAAAATCTCAGCATAAACAAGAAAAAAAACTAATTAATAACCCGACTATGGATACATCCGCATACATTCAAGCACATAAAATCCGTCCTCCTTTTGGACTTTTCCGCGGTTGAGTAATTTAGTTCAGTAACAGTTCCGCCATCAAGACGAATCTAATAAAGTCTTTTTTGTAACGTGGTTTTCAATCATTATTAATTAAAAATACGGGATTACTCACGTAATATTTATCGGATAGGTCCGACTATAGTTTCGACCACATTCAATGGCCTTTTTCAAGGAGTGTTCGGGACGCCCGCGTCGATGACGTCTCGCTTAGCACCGAGTGGTGGTCGAATCTAATAAAGTCATTTATCAAAATCGGTTATGTCGTTGAGTATAAAGTTTAAACACATAACCCTCCTGTTAGACTTCGCTGCAGTCGCGTAAATAGTAGTAACTTATAAAAACCTCTGTATTTGCCATCGACCAGTAACGCGTGGAACTGGAGTCCAATTCTACTTTTTCACAACGTTCACTAATCCATCCCGCTGCAACTGCAGTTCGACTCGTTCAACTCCTGTTATCGTTCGATAGATACCCAAAAGCCATTCTATTAAAGGGTTTTTCAACAAGTACTTTGTTTTTCTATTGGGACAACACCAGCAACATGACTGTTTTTGACGTATTTGTAGTAAATGCTTTGGTAATTGTTATAATTAATTCGATTTTACTCGAAAATCGCATTAAAACAATTAAAATCCACTACAAAAATGGTGGTTATGTAAAGTTACATTTCATAATATTCGTGATATTTATCGCGACTTGTTAACAACTCAATTTTGGCCTATTATTGATGACGTGGATATCACTGACATGCGGTTTCAACAGGACGGTGTCACGTCACACAGCCAATGAAACGATCAATTTATTACAAACCAAATTTCCCGATCGCATAATTTCACGAAATTCAGCTGTTAAGTGGACAGCCAGATCGTGTGATTTAACAACACTGGATTATTTGTGGGGCTATGTTAAGGGCAGAGTCTATACTTAGCCAATCGAATCGATTGCAGCCTTAAAACTCAAAATCCGTGATGTAATTAACAAAATAGACACGCCATTTAGCCAAAAAGTGATTAAAAGCTTTCATGAAAGAATAGACATCTGTCAGCGTGACCATGGTGGACATTTGCCAGATATAATTTTTCAGTCATAATTGCCGAACTTTTCTCTTCACAAAACAATGAAAAATTAATCATCTTCATATTTTTATTTGTTTTAGAAAACAAAGTTCTTGTTGAAAACCCCTTAATTTCTAGGGCAAATTCGAACCTAGCGTCATCTTAATCATTCATCATCATCATCATCTCAGCCGTAGGACGTCCACTTCTGAACATATGCCTCCCCCATGATTTTCCAAAAGGACCGGTTAGAAGCGGCCTGCATCCAACGTCGTCCTGCGACCTTCATCAGGTCGTCTGTCCAGCGTGTCGGTGGACGACCTACGCTGCGCTTGCCGGTCCGTGGTCTCCACTCCAGAACTTTTCGGCCACATCGGCCATCTGTTCTGCGTGCTATGTGCCCTGCCCACTGCCACTTCAACTGGCTAATCTTCTGGGCTATGTCGGTGACTTTCGTTCTTCTACGGATCTCCTCATTTCTGATTCGATCACGTAGGGAAACCCCGAGTATAGCCCTCTCCATAGCTCGTTGTGCGAATTTGAGCTTTTCTATGAGGCCCATAGTAAGAGACCACGTTTCAGTGCCATAAGTCATCACTGGTAACACACATTGGTCGAAGACTCTTGTCTTGAGGCACTGAGGTATTTTTGACGAGAAGTCTTCGCGAAGTTTCCGGAACGCTGCCCAGCCGAGTTGGATTCGACGATTGACCTCTTTCTCGAAGTTGGACCTTCCTAGTTTGACTGTCTGTCCCAGGTAGATGTACTCGTCAACAACTTCGAGAACTGAGTGCCCAACTGATATTGGGGTAGGTACAACATGGGCATTAGACATAATTTTCGTCTTATCCATGTTCATCCTAAGACCTACCCGTTGGAAAACTCGATGGAGGCCTTCGAGCATTGTACTGAGGTCTTCCATGGATTCTGCCATGACTACAATATCGTCGGCAAATCGAAGGTAAATGATGTATTCGCCGTTAATATTAATGCCAAATCCTTGCCATTCCAGAAGCTTGAAGGCGTCTTCCAATGTAGCGGTGAACAGTTTCGGAGATATAACGTCTCCTTGTCTCACGCCTCTTTGCAATGGAATTGCCTTCAAACTCTGCTCCTGTACTCGGACTGACATATAGGCGTTTTTGTACAAACACTTCAGCACTTCAATATACCGATAGTCAATACGGCACCGCTGGAGAGACTCAAGCACTGCCCACGTCTCGATCGAATCAAAGGCTTTCTCATAGTACACAAACGCTAAACAAAGAGGCAAGTTATACTCTTCGGTCTTCTGTATAACTTGCCGTAGCGTGTGGATGTGGTCTATGGTACTATAGCCTTTTCGGAAACCGGCTTGTTCCGGAGGCTGGAATTCATCAAACCTGCGACTGAGACGGTTCGTTATGACCTTCGAAAACAGCTTATAAACATGGCTCAAAAGTGAGATGGGTCTGTAATTTTTAAGTAAAGTGTTGTCACCTTTCTTGAAGAACAGCACCACCACGCTTTTGTTCCATGCTTCTGGCGTTGAACCTTCGAGTAAGACGGTATTAAAGAGCTTCTGAAGGACTTTAAGTACCGGTGTTCCACCCGCTTTCAGAAGCTCAGATGTGATACCGTCGTCGCCGGGCGCCTTGTTGCTCTTAAGCTGTTTCAAGGCCATTCTAATCTCGTACAGGCTGATGTCCGGGATATCTTCGGTATAATGTCGGCTTGGCTCTTGGGTCTTTGGCCGAGCTGTTAACAGGTTTAGCGACCGAGGTGTATAGCTGTCCGTAGAAACTCTCTACCTCTCCTAATACTTCTGCTTTGGTCGACGCTACACTGCCGTCTTCTCTCTTCAGCTTCGTCAACTGGCTTTGCCCAATAGACATGTCTCTTGCAAACACTTTGGAGCCTTTTTTCCGCTCTATCATCTCTTTAATACGGTTCGTATTAAAGATCCGGATGTCGTGTCGCAAGGACTTCCATATTCGTCTATTGAGCAGTCTATATGCTTCAGCATCATGCGAAGACTGCATTTTCAGTGAGCGTCGTTCAGCCATGAGGTTGAGGGTATCGTTGGAGAGTTTCTGTGGCCTATCTGTACGGTGGGGTTTAAAGTGTTTGGAACCCACTGTATCTACTAACCTGTTATTGATCTCGTCCACTGAAGCGATGTTCTCAAGGCAATCGAAGCGATTGGATAGCTCAAGTTGAAAGCTCTCGGGGTCTTGTATATGGGAACGAGTGGGTCGGAGCGTAGACTTCATCAGACGAGACCTCTCCAGTTTGACATTAATATTCACCGTGCCTCTTACCATTCGGTGATCACTACCGGTTTTAACCCTGTTGATCACGGAGACATCAGTGAATATTTGCCTTTTGGTGGTCATAATGAAGTCAATCTCATTTCTCGTGGAACCATCGGGACTCAGCCAGGTCCATTTCCTGTGAGGTGGCTTCTGAAAGAAAGAGTTCATCATAAAGAGTCCCTCTTTCTCCAGGAAGTCGGCCAACCTCTGTCCCCTACGGTTCCGTTGTCCATATCCAAATTGCCCCACTTTCAATTCATCCTCGCTTCTCTTACCCAACTTCGCGTTGAAGTCCCCCATAACAACTAGAAAGTGCGTTTCAGAGGTATGTATGGCCCGACTAATGTCCTCATACATATCCTCCACCTCATCATCCGGGTGCGACTTTGTCGGTGCGTATACCTGAATGACCTTCAGCGAATATCGTTTGGATACTCTGAGTATTAGGTAAACGACCCTATTGGAAACGCTATCGATCTTAACTATGTTGTTAGTATGGGACTTGTGGACGAGAAAACCGACACCACCTTGGGACTGTTGGTCGCCCTCCCGGTAGTATAGTAGGTTACCTGATTTTAGGGTTATCGTGTCCTCACCCGCTCTACGGACTTCAGATAACCCCACAATGTCCCAGTGTAACTTACTCATTTCTTCTTCCAGCTCATATATCTTCTCGTCTGTCCTCATCGTGCGTATGTTGTGTGTCACCAGGGCCAGTCGTCGTCGTTGGGGGTGGTAGCCGGGCGTCTGCCGGGGATTCTTAGCACCCCCTGCCCCACCGTTACCGTGGCCGTTACCGTAGCCAGGAATAGCGGGGCTGCCGGGGACTGGGGGCCTGGTTCCTAATGTGTCTGTCATTGGGGGGATTTTGCCAATACTCGCCACGCTTGGCAGGCGGGTTGGCGAGTGCAGTTTTGAGGTTTTGATACTGGGAAGGTGCTGCTACCCACCTTCCAATTGTTATCCCTGTACCTATCGTCAATTTGAACACATAAAAGAGTTAAAGGGAGATAGCTATAGGGTAAACACGGATCGAATGCATTACAAATAATCAATTGCGGTTAAAAAATAAACGTTCACACTGAATTAAATTCTATTATTAAGAATATAAGGTCACATTTTTGCTTATCAAAGCATAGAGTAAAATGGTCGGGAGGTCGGCAAAAACAGGTGCAGTCGACCAATCAGGGCAGGCCAGCGAACGGACGCTTGCTCCAGAGATCGGCGGTGCTCAGGAGTGTGAACCCGAATTCTTTGAAAGTCGGACGCGCGCGCATTTGTTTGGAAAATATTCTGAAGTCAGGGTGCGTACCGGGATTCTAAAAAACGTCGGTCGCGCGTTCGTTTAAAGTGATAACATATTTAAATTAGAGTCAAGTGAAGTGTAGTGTCTTCCAAGGCTGATTATGTAAGTGGTTCTTTAATTTTAACCTCTCAGCGAAACTCCGTGGGTTTTGTTTTAAAATTGGACTTATTATTTAAATTTTAATATTTCAAAGCTTGCTGTTTTTTTTAGTGATTATTATTAACGGGATAATTCCTATAATTTTATGGTCTTTTATAAAATTTTGTCATTTAAAACATAGCAAAAATTGTCTAATAATTCACTATCATGCCAAAATAATTAAATAATTATTGTATGATAAAATGATTTACATATATTATAATATTGATTCAATACACAATTAATTAAATGTTTTCTAATATTTATGTAGTTAGTTTAAATCGAATTCTAGTATAACTTAGCATAGAAGAACATATTCATTATTCTATTATTAATATTATAACCCTTCTGAGCTTTGTCTGTGAGTGATGGTATCTTTTATGCATTTGAAAGGGTAGAACATTCATTAAATGTATCAAAAATTGTTGTTGTAAAGTAATATTTTAATGAGTGTTTTATTACTTCTGTCATAATCATATTTTTATTGTATTGTTCATTTTATTTCTTGTGTTTGGTTGTATCACTCATATAATTACACATTACATTATAATATATAATTTAAATTCAATTGGACGTGAATTAATATAATCCACGGATCTAAATGAATTTTAGGGAATGCTTACTCAATAAAAGTAATGATTTATTACTCTTAGGAGAATATAATAAATCATGAATGTGTGACAACATAAAATTAACACAGCTTAAATTTAAGTAACATTTAGAAGTAAGTAGTTACCTTCACATTTTTACATCATAAATTACACACCATAATTCATTTACCAAGATAAAGGGAGCCTCGACATTATATATAATTGAATAACTGTAATTTCGTCTGTATTAAATTATTTGTATTGTGGCACAAGGGCTAGGTTGATGGTGTTACCCAGTCGATATTGAATCGAGACTATCTGGGGATATCAAATAATCTTGCATTGTCGGTGGGTTTCAATTTATTGATTATCCTATCGACATCCCTTGTGTCAAAATTCAAATTTGTTCATAAATAACAACACGCAAGTACACAACACTACTTAACAACAATTTTAAAGCTATTGGTTTAAGTCAGTAGTACAAGACTGTTTGTAGAGGTCTTTCGATTTTAGTTTTAAGAATTAGGGCGGTACTTAAACCAAAGCTTGAGATTAAATCTCTGTAATAATGAATTTAGTAAAATACACCTTCTGTGTATTTAAATAAATACATATGAGTGGTTCACCAGTTTTCAGCTAGTTTAAGTGGGAAGTTAGGCATTTAATAGGGACTGTGTTACATAACAAGAAACTTAGTTTGTATGCTCGTTATTTAGAGCGAAGTGCTAACAAGGGCGACTGCTTTTCGAATGAAGTTATTTCCCTTGCAAGTAAGAAGCCATAATCTTTAATTAGGTTTTTTATGTGTGAATGCACTTAATAACTTTAATCATTTGGTAATTAAATATGAACACAGACGCGAGTATAATCTTAAAATTATTAAATAATAAAATCCTGTCGAAGTTAAATAATATAACATTACTTTTGGAAATATCAAAATTGTCCGAAATTGGATTTGGTACTCTTAAGGTAATAAAGAGGAGAAAGTGACAAAAAATAATCAAACTCGTGGATACCCGATGACGTGTGCCGGAGGTTTCATGTAGATTTAAGTTAATAACTTTTTCTTTCAGCGTCCACGTGTAGATTTAATTAGACCTAAGTGTAGTTAGAAACATGAAACCATTAGTGATGGACAGTCGGGATCTTCTTCTTTCTCCTCCGCGGTAAATTCCTATTTATATAGTTGTAATAATTGCGTTATTTCTTCGATTTGGGGGGGTGATAATTCTGTTTCTTCCAGAACACAGGAAGTTCGAGAGCTGTTTGCCGAACTGTGGGTTGTCATGTAGATTTATCGTAAAGAATTGAATTATTCTAATATCGTCAATACTGAAAATACGTATTAAACTAGTAGTGTACTAGAGTAGATACAGATGTGTAAATTTTATCCATTGATTAAACGAGACTTACTAGGACGTATCGACGTAATTGAATCTTAAAGCAAGTAACTATTTACTGGATGTTTAACTTGAATTATTTTATTCCAAAATACAAATCATTCTTCTGAAGTCGACGAAATAATATTCAACGTAAATTCAAGCGTAGTGAGGATTAAATAATAGATTGGTACTATTAGGTAAATTTCCAGGTTGAATTACATGACGACTCACAGTCTAAAAGAAGTCTTCGGAGGTTTGTGGCATGTTATTATAAACTCACCATATCGGTTTTGTTTACATCCAACTGTTGTACTATAAAATTAAAATTATATTTTAATTGAAATAATTGTCTTACTAAAAAAAATATATATTTTGAATATATTATTTCTAATATAACTATCATTTCTCAAGATGAAACGTTGTGTATGCTTAACCGATATGGGAAATCCTAATTAATACAATGGGTGACTTATTACCTTGCCAATATTTAATTTATTAACAGTAAATAATTACAAAGTCACTTATTGTATAACAAGGAAATACGATGAATTTGTCTATCCATTTTGTTTTCAGAGATGTTTACATATACGTTTTATATTATCTTGCTGTATATTATAGTTAAGTATATGTTGACGTGATCACTACTTCTAGGTATATCATAATACTACTGTATATCAAGGGAACTTATGTGCTTTTGTTTAACCAAATTCTTTCAGAAATGGTCATTGTTTAATTGGTATTAATTTATATTATGTTTTATGGTTACACAACTTTTTATAGGTATGTCAATGGAACATTATATTGAACTTTAATTAACCAATTTTCAGAGATTGTCACATCGATTAATTAAAACTACCTAATCTAGCGGAATATTATTAATATGAGTATGTTTGACGTATTCACCATTTGTTATAGATTTTTCGAAGGAGACTTAATCATTTTACGGAATAGTTAATATTATCCTACCTTACCTAAGCTTTATAGCGGGTGGTAGAATATTCACAAGATATTTTAAAGTTACAGCAAATAAGGCGACTCTTAGGGGTCAGTGTGTTCTTGGCTTGGAATTTATTACTCTTACAGGAATGTATGGGGAATATATGGAATAGCCTTGACTTAATATATTGATCTTTAATCGATAAGCAATTAAGCGTAAATAGATTCACTTACGAGTTAGAAATGAACAGGGACCGGAAGTAATCTGCTTTCAAAGTAACGTATTGCAGCCCAGCTTTGTTATCATTCTGTCTCTTAAGATGAATAATTAAGTTAATGCAGTTAAGGCGTATCTGTTCAATTACCATTTATTGAGTGCCAAGACTCGGAAATCATATTTCATAATCGATTCGGTTGTGATAATACTGGTTGCCTTTGACTTGATTAAATTAGATTCTTGCTAATTGAACTTAACTATGAAACCCTAAGTCCTTCTTTCGTTAATTCGTTCAAGTATTTAGATTGTGATATATTTAACCTGACAATAGTTTGATAAATTCATCAGACTGGAGTGCTTTTATAATTATGTAATAAATGTTGAGCTAGTTGAGATTTTGGGGCCTCACAACCCCCGGGATTAATAAACTCCCTCGCATGATTGCTTAATTTGGAAAGCTTCGACTGCAAGCATAAGTACTATACACGTCGCTGAGAAATTTTCCCCACACTGAACATAGGTTCGATAAAGGATGCTCTACGGCCAAAGAGTTATTTATTTATTGAACCATTTACAAACATTATACACGACATCATCGAATTATGGTTGGGTTTAATATTAATTGATCGCGGGAGGTTGAAGTCCTACCCTAATCCATTTAATCACTTCCTACCCTTCTGTTCCTATATATTAGAAAGGATAACTGATATTATTACAAGTAACTGAATAAAACTATTCAGCCCTAGCATGATGTTACTAATGAGTATAGAATTAATTATTCTTAAACTATACACATACTAAGTTCTATGTGAGGAAATAATTTATATGAAACATATAGAACTAATTATTATTTCAAGATGAAATTAACTTTCTTTAACTGTTAAACAGTTTGGTTGTAATAAACCTCAGTATGATATGGTTCTTGATTACTATCATGAATAACCAGATTGGTTTGAACCCCAAAATAATAATCTTTTATCTCATCTTGTGAGGCAAGGAGATATATCTGACTGTATTTATAATACAGGTATAAAACTATAACCGATTTATAGTCGTATTGAGTATTGATTACTAGGCCACTGTTGTGTGCCAATTTACAAACCTAGGACAATTAGTCCTTTTACTACATTACTAGTCAAGGCTAGTGCAACAGAACACCGATTTATAATCGTATTGATTGCTAGCCCACTGTTGTGTGCCAATTTACAAACCTAGGACAATTAGTCCTTTTGCTACATTACTAGTCAAGGCTAGTGCAACAGAACACCGATTTATAATCGTATTGATTGCTAGGCCACTGTTGTGTGCCAATTTACAAACTTAGGACAATTAGTCCTTTTACTATAATACTAGTCAAGGCTAGTGCAACAGAATTGAAGTTCCATCAAGCAGAGTTGAATGGTTATTGTTATACACTAAGTTAACCATTCCTATACTATCATTTCCCCTCCAAGGGGGTGCAGACATTGGATGGCACTCATAGTTGTGGGCGATGGATGGGGCCCTCAATCTTATATAACAAACAAAATTTGTATTACTTATATACGCACACATTAATTACCTTGGAAGTCTCTACAACTCTAAAAGGACCAAGGTTACTTATATTTACATAACGTATGGGTTGACGATCATTTGGCCAAAACACGACGAGAGTAGTTCGTTCTTATGAGAGAGGTGGTTTAGTTACAATTTGGTGCCTTAGGAACCAGGATTATTAACTTCAGTAGAGTTATCTACTTGAAATGTAGGCTTTACAGCCTACAATTTGGTGTTCGTGAAGACGGAAAGAGTTAGAGTATTTTGAGGAATTAAAAAAAAGTATATGTAATGACACTGAAATTAATGAATTTTGAGTAAAGATGGATTGATAGTTATTGTGGATATGGGAATTAGGATGATTAGAGTTAGGGGGGTGAGGAAACTGTAGGAAATAAAAAAAAAATATAAAGTCTTGCCCTTTGCAGATTGCTACAAAAATAGGAAACTTAAAATTTAAATTCTGACGATCTAGAAAGTATTATATCGTTGGTTACAAATGTGGTTGTGCACTAATATGATAAAATCACTGATACCTTAACTGACCATAAATGCTTAAAAAAAAAAAACTTTTTACAAGTAGTTGAATCGCAAGTAGAGTATAGATACGCTATGGTGAAATAATAAAGAATCTAACTATATATAATTTATACATAAGAAATAAACGGGAAAATATATTCCTATCATTTAAAGTTATAATCCCTTAACAGAAGCTAATTAAAAGGTAATTAAATAAAAGAAAAGGGACATAGTAATTCTAGCGTCCACCTTGTATCGCGTTTGAATTCGAGAAGGCAGCCTAACATTTTTTTTGCTTGAAGCAAGAGACATCAATAAATATATATACTCACAGATTCGGAAAATAAAATCTTTCTTACATAATAATTATGGAGTAGAAAATGTAATACTTTAGTAGTTAGATTAGTAAAAGAATGACCGCACTAATATGTTATGTATTGCGTCAATTATTACGACTTAGCTATCAAGAGCAAACGTAACTTAGAGACATGTCAGCATTGTACTAGACGAAGTAGAGAAGTAAACATGCTATTAAGTGTGGTCTTACACAAATAAAATAAAAGCAAGCCCTGAAAACACACGAAGAAAACAAGCTTTTCCAATTAATACAAACACCAAATAACTAAATAAATAAAATCAATGCACTGAAAAATTTAGGAAAACGTGTTAAATAAAATAACTGTTAGATTTTAAATAAAAATTAGATTAATTATTTCAAAAGTTCAAGCATTTGATACAGTTTTTACATCAAGCACTTTAATAATAAGACCAATTTAAAGTTATAAAACAGATAAAATAAATTTACTAGGTCATCTAAGACAGTTGAGGTTTAATCTACCTTTAAGAGCGCCTGCCGTCAATAGTAATTATAATCACAATTCATATGTGTAAAGAGCTAATAATAACTTTAACAACTTAACTAGACTAGTAGGAATTGATTTGTTTTGTACAAAGGTAGCGTCCGCTAGGTGACTGGTTAGCAGAGAGTTGTTTTTATTATATTTTTGTGTTTAGTACTGGACTACGTTATGGTTTTTCATGCTCGCAATTATTTAGTAACAATTCATATAACATCTATCAGTGAGCATCTATAATTCGCTTTACAATTCTACCGTCTCTGAAAGTACATATTATATAGCTGTTGGTCTTCCAGTAAATAAATAAATCAAATAAATACATAAAGAGAAAGAGCGTAAATAAGCAAATTCATTTTTAGATGGAACACTAATCGGTTTACAAACTATTGAAAAACTTGACGTATACATTTTATTTATAACCTCATAATAAATATTACTATTGGATCATAAGTTAAAGATGTTAAACACGCGGTAAAAAAAAAAAAAAAAAAAAAAATATATATATATATTCAAGTGGTTAAACCTTGTCCCATACAAAAAACTGGAAATATTAGGAATCTTGTATTGATAGGCTTATAGGGCCATAGAGAGTCGAGGGGCAAATATGTAGTTTTATAAATGATAGTCATTCGAGATTAGTTCAGTTAGTTAAGAATGTATTGTTAATTGCGGAAACCTAGATAAAATCAGTAGGTTACAAACTGAAATTTAAAACAATGCTCCGTTCGATCATAAAAGATAATAATAGTCAAATTATAAAAAGGACTTAAAAGGAACATTTAAGATAAATTGAATTGAAACTAATTACCAACAACAATTCTCGACCAAACACTATTGAACGGTCAACAAAGACTTGGGCGGTCTATTTCGGACTTACTGTCATAAAAGGCATTCAAGAAGGTTCTTTGTGGCTTCCGAAACTTGAACATCTGTTTTATAATAATTATTTTATGATAGTATACCATAAATGCCTAATGTCACATAGCTAAAATACTAATAGCAAAACAATATAGCTCATAAACTGATAAAAATTAACTTCGATTACGTCATGTTCCTGAAGCAGAACTAATCAAATGCTATACAAATCACGAACAGGACTGAATAAATATATGAGGGACGACATTGTAAAAAGTAACCCTTTTCCAAACGTAAATAATGTTTTGGACCTAGTTACCTAAAACTTAACAGGTTACTGTAATGCGATTTACTTATCCAGATAATTTGGTAGAGTTTAATTTAGAGTAAATTGATTAATAATATTGACGTTAATGGATACCAACGACCATTTAGTGATAAATATAATGATTTAAAAATAAGTAGTTGGTACTACTCACTCTATAGTAGAAACTAAGAGAACAATATCCAAATCGCGAATATTGATTATTATTAAGTAAAGTTATGTGTTTCGTTAAATCATATTGTATGTGTGAATAACTTAGATTGATTTAAAATATAAAACGCTCAAAATTAAACATAAATCTTTTATAAAAAAAATTGTGCTGGAATAAGTAGGAGTAAAACGTTAATAAGAAACTTAAGAAGATAGACATAACAAGTTTTACAGCCAAACAAATAGAAAAAACATTGATAGGGATAAGTGTTATTAATTAGGGAATTATAAAAAAAAAAAATTATAATATATATTTGTTAATTACAAAATTTAATTCGTTTAACACTCATAAAATTTTGGGGGGTGAATGTACCTATCGTCAATTTGAACACATAAAAGAGTTAAAGGGAGATAGCTATAGGGTAAACACGGATCGAATGCATTACAAATAATCAATTGCGGTTAAAAAATAAACGTTCACACTGAATTAAATTCTATTATTAAGAATATAAGGTCACATTTTTGCTTATCAAAGCATAGAGTAAAATGGTCGGGAGGTCGGCAAAAACAGGTGCAGTCGACCAATCAGGGCAGGCCAGCGAACGGACGCTTGCTCCAGAGATCGGCGGTGCTCAGGAGTGTGAACCCGAATTCTTTGAAAGTCGGACGCGCGCGCATTTGTTTGGAAAATATTCTGAAGTCAGGGTGCGTACCGGGATTCTAAAAAACGACGGTCGCGCGTTCGTTTAAAGTGATAACATATTTAAATTAGAGTCAAGTGAAGTGTAGTGTCTTCCAAGGCTGATTATGTAAGTGGTTCTTTAATTTTAACCTCTCAGCGAAACTCCGTGGGTTTTGTTTTAAAATTGGACTTATTATTTAAATTTTAATATTTCAAAGCTTGCTGTTTTTTTTAGTGATTATTATTAACGGGATAATTCCTATAATTTTATGGTCTTTTATAAAATTTTGTCATTTAAAACATAGCAAAAATTGTCTAATAATTCACTATCATGCCAAAATAATTAAATAATTATTGTATGATAAAATGATTTACATATATTATAATATTGATTCAATACACAATTAATTAAATGTTTTCTAATATTTATGTAGTTAGTTTAAATCGAATTCTAGTATAACTTAGCATAGAAGAACATATTCATTATTCTATTATTAATATTATAACCCTTCTGAGCTTTGTCTGTGAGTGATGGTATCTTTTATGCATTTGAAAGGGTAGAACATTCATTAAATGTATCAAAAATTGTTGTTGTAAAGTAATATTTTAATGAGTGTTTTATTACTTCTGTCATAATCATATTTTTATTGTATTGTTCATTTTATTTCTTGTGTTTGGTTGTATCACTCATATAATTACACATTACATTATAATATATAATTTAAATTCAATTGGACGTGAATTAATATAATCCACGGATCTAAATGAATTTTAGGGAATGCTTACTCAATAAAAGTAATGATTTATTACTCTTAGGAGAATATAATAAATCATGAATGTGTGACAACATAAAATTAACACAGCTTAAATTTAAGTAACATTTAGAAGTAAGTAGTTACCTTCACATTTTTACATCATAAATTACACACCATAATTCATTTACCAAGATAAAGGGAGCCTCGACATTATATATAATTGAATAACTGTAATTTCGTCTGTATTAAATTATTTGTATTGTGGCACAAGGGCTAGGTTGATGGTGTTACCCAGTCGATATTGAATCGAGACTATCTGGGGATATCAAATAATCTTGCATTGTCGGTGGGTTTCAATTTATTGATTATCCTATCGACATCCCTTGTGTCAAAATTCAAATTTGTTCATAAATAACAACACGCAAGTACACAACACTACTTAACAACAATTTTAAAGCTATTGGTTTAAGTCAGTAGTACAAGACTGTTTGTAGAGGTCTTTCGATTTTAGTTTTAAGAATTAGGGCGGTACTTAAACCAAAGCTTGAGATTAAATCTCTGTAATAATGAATTTAGTAAAATACACCTTCTGTGTATTTAAATAAATACATATGAGTGGTTCACCAGTTTTCAGCTAGTTTAAGTGGGAAGTTAGGCATTTAATAGGGACTGTGTTACATAACAAGAAACTTAGTTTGTATGCTCGTTATTTAGAGCGAAGTGCTAACAAGGGCGACTGCTTTTCGAATGAAGTTATTTCCCTTGCAAGTAAGAAGCCATAATCTTTAATTAGGTTTTTTATGTGTGAATGCACTTAATAACTTTAATCATTTGGTAATTAAATATGAACACAGACGCGAGTATAATCTTAAAATTATTAAATAATAAAATCCTGTCGAAGTTAAATAATATAACATTACTTTTGGAAATATCAAAATTGTCCGAAATTGGATTTGGTACTCTTAAGGTAATGAAGAGGAGAAAGTGACAAAAAATAATCAAACTCGTGGATACCCGATGACGTGTGCCGGAGGTTTCATGTAGATTTAAGTTAATAACTTTTTCTTTCAGCGTCCACGTGTAGATTTAATTAGACCTAAGTGTAGTTAGAAACATGAAACCATTAGTGATGGACAGTCGGGATCTTCTTCTTTCTCCTCCGCGGTAAATTCCTATTTATATAGTTGTAATAATTGCGTTATTTCTTCGATTTGGGGGGGTGATAATTCTGTTTCTTCCAGAACACAGGAAGTTCGAGAGCTGTTTGCTGAACTGTGGGTACATGACAATGTAGATTTATCGTAAAGAATTGAATTATTCTAATATCGTCAATACTGAAAATACGTATTAAACTAGTAGTGTACTAGAGTAGATACAGATGTGTAAATTTTATCCATTGATTAAACGAGACTTACTAGGACGTATCGACGTAATTGAATCTTAAAGCAAGTAACTATTTACTGGATGTTTAACTTGAATTATTTTATTCCAAAATACAAATCATTCTTCTGAAGTCGACGAAATAATATTCAACGTAAATTCAAGCGTAGTGAGGATTAAATAATAGATTGGTACTATTAGGTAAATTTCCAGGTTGAATTACATGACGACTCACAGTCTAAAAGAAGTCTTCGGAGGTTTGTGGCATGTTATTATAAACTCACCATATCGGTTTTGTTTACATCCAACTGTTGTACTATAAAATTAAAATTATATTTTAATTGAAATAATTGTCTTACTAAAAAAAATATATATTTTGAATATATTATTTCTAATATAACTATCATTTCTCAAGATGAAACGTTGTGTATGCTTAACCGATATGGGAAATCCTAATTAATACAATGGGTGACTTATTACCTTGCCAATATTTAATTTATTAACAGTAAATAATTACAAAGTCACTTATTGTATAACAAGGAAATACGATGAATTTGTCTATCCATTTTGTTTTCAGAGATGTTTACATATACGTTTTATATTATCTTGCTGTATATTATAGTTAAGTATATGTTGACGTGATCACTACTTCTAGGTATATCATAATACTACTGTATATCAAGGGAACTTATGTGCTTTTGTTTAACCAAATTCTTTCAGAAATGGTCATTGTTTAATTGGTATTAATTTATATTATGTTTTATGGTTACACAACTTTTTATAGGTATGTCAATGGAACATTATATTGAACTTTAATTAACCAATTTTCAGAGATTGTCACATCGATTAATTAAAACTACCTAATCTAGCGGAATATTATTAATATGAGTATGTTTGACGTATTCACCATTTGTTATAGATTTTTCGAAGGAGACTTAATCATTTTACGGAATAGTTAATATTATCCTACCTTACCTAAGCTTTATAGCGGGTGGTAGAATATTCACAAGATATTTTAAAGTTACAGCAAATAAGGCGACTCTTAGGGGTCAGTGTGTTCTTGGCTTGGAATTTATTACTCTTACAGGAATGTATGGGGAATATATGGAATAGCCTTGACTTAATATATTGATCTTTAATCGATAAGCAATTAAGCGTAAATAGATTCACTTACGAGTTAGAAATGAACAGGGACCGGAAGTAATCTGCTTTCAAAGTAACGTATTGCAGCCCAGCTTTGTTATCATTCTGTCTCTTAAGATGAATAATTAAGTTAATGCAGTTAAGGCGTATCTGTTCAATTACCATTTATTGAGTGCCAAGACTCGGAAATCATATTTCATAATCGATTCGGTTGTGATAATACTGGTTGCCTTTGACTTGATTAAATTAGATTCTTGCTAATTGAACTTAACTATGAAACCCTAAGTCCTTCTTTCGTTAATTCGTTCAAGTATTTAGATTGTGATATATTTAACCTGACAATAGTTTGATAAATTCATCAGACTGGAGTGCTTTTATAATTATGTAATAAATGTTGGGCTAGTTGAGATTTTGGGGCCTCACAACCCCCGGGATTAATAAACTCCCTCGCATGATTGCTTAATTTGGAAAGCTTCGACTGCAAGCATAAGTACTATACACGTCGCTGAGAAATTTTCCCCACACTGAACATAGGTTCGATAAAGGATGCTCTACGGCCAAAGAGTTATTTATTTATTGAACCATTTACAAACATTATACACGACATCATCGAATTATGGTTGGGTTTAATATTAATTGATCGCGGGAGGTTGAAGTCCTACCCTAATCCATTTAATCACTTCCTACCCTTCTGTTCCTATATATTAGAAAGGAGAACTGATATTATTACAAGTAACTGAATAAAACTATTCAGCCCTAGCATGATGTTACTTATGAGTATAGAATTAATTATTCTTAAACTATACACATACTAAGTTCTATGTGAGGAAATAATTTATATGAAACATATAGAACTAATTATTATTTCAAGATGAAATTAACTTTCTTTAACTGTTAAACAGTTTGGTTGTAATAAACCTCAGTATGATATGGTTCTTGATTACTATCATGAATAACCAGATTGGTTTGAACCCCAAAATAATAATCTTTTATCTCATCTTGTGAGGCAAGGAGATATATCTGACTGTATTTATAATACAGGTATAAAACTATAACCGATTTATAGTCGTATTGAGTATTGATTACTAGGCCACTGTTGTGTGCCAATTTACAAACCTAGGACAATTAGTCCTTTTACTACATTACTAGTCAAGGATAGTGCAACAGAACACCGATTTATAATCGTATTGATTGCTAGCCCACTGTTGTGTGCCAATTTACAAACCTAGGACAATTAGTCCTTTTGCTACATTACTAGTCAAGGCTAGTGCAACAGAACACCGATTTATAATCGTATTGATTGCTAGGCCACTGTTGTGTGCCAATTTACAAACTTAGGACAATTAGTCCTTTTACTATAATACTAGTCAAGGCTAGTGCAACAGAATTGAAGTTCCATCAAGCAGAGTTGAATGGTTATTGTTATACACTAAGTTAACCATTCCTATACTATCATTTCCCCTCCAAGGGGGTGCAGACATTGGATGGCACTCATAGTTGTGGGCGATGGATGGGGCCCTCAATCTTATATAACAAACAAAATTTTTATTACTTATATACGCACACATTAATTACCTTGGAAGTCTCTACAACTCTAAAAGGACCAAGGTTACTTATATTTACATAACGTATGGGTTGACGATCATTTGGCCAAAACACGACGAGAGTAGTTCGTTCTTATGAGAGAGGTGGTTTAGTTACATCCCTTAGCAGATTTTTACGCACCCACGGGTAGAGTTGGGGGGGTACTATTCTAAGCCGGTACCCCACGGCATAATCATTACTATATATGAAATATACGTTAAACGCTAAAATGAGTTAGCGTTGCATTCATTATCTATCGAGTTATTTAATAGAATATACAATTTTAATCGATCGTTGGTCTCAACAGAAACGTAACTGCAGCTGGACTGTTTTACAATAGCCGAATAAGATAACGTATAAAAGTCACCGTTCTGCTACCGGGCAGGGATATGCTGGAAAACAGAGCAGCGCTGCTTATAACGCATAACCCTTTTGCCTGCTGGTTATGAAATTTTAACTGTCTCTAGTGTCCTATCCTACTACTCGTAATATTATATACGCGAAAGTTTGTGAGTATGGATGTGTTGATGTGTGGATGTGTGAATCTTTGTCACTCTTTCACGCTCAAACGGCGGGGCCAATTTTGATGAAATTTGCAATGAAGATAGATAGGCGCTGGATTAACACATAGGATACTTTTCATTGTCATTGTCCATCACAACGCGGGTGAAAAAGCGTAATTTTCTTGGGCACAGCAAAGACAAAATAATAAGATCTCCGCCTACGTCGAAGATCATAATGATGACAGTTGTGTCAAAGTTTGTGTAAGATTCTGATAGCTAAGTCAAAACGGCACGCTATCATCTTGATAGCTCGATACACTAGACGTGCTCGGGGAGCGTCAAGGGTGATGAAATATAATGACAGTTTTTTTCAATGGTGTATTATTTTTATTAGTGTTTATTGGTCGATATACTAAGCATTTACATTTACTCATGTAATAGTAATATAGCAACTGCGTTTGGTATGACATTTCGGTATAAATTTAGATATGACCTTGGAGAAGATAATAAGCAACTCGAAGTGCTAATCCTACGTAAACGAAGTCGCGGGCACCAGCTAGTTTTTTATAATTGTGTAAGGCAATAAATGATTTATTTATTAACCATTCAATTGCAATTTAATTAGTGGAATTGGCCTCAAGTACAAGTATAAACTGTCGAAGGCGACACAACTTTAACTCGGTCGATACAAACTCAGCTGCATTAAAATACGAGCGTTATGGAATAGGAAAGCTAGTAACAACTCGCAACTTACGACGGGAATCCAATAAACTGAAATAATATGCAGTGCTGACTCCTTTGTTCGAGAGTTATGGAACGTAGTTGGAATGTGGAACTTGAAATTGAATTAGGATTTGTGCAGTTTTAATTTTTTTACCGACTTCCAAAAAGGAGGAGGTACGCAATACGACTGAATATTTTTATGATTGTTATCTCATAACTTCCGAGTGGGTGCACCGATCCTCAAAATTATTTTTTTGTTTGATAGCTGGTGCATCCCGTGTGGTCCTTAAATATAATTAAATTCGGTATAGTAGTTTTTTAGATACACTCCAATAACTGAATAGAATGGTCTTTTTTTAAAATTTGAGGGTTATGTGTGATTTTTAACTTCTATATAAGTATGTATATCCTTTTTCTATGTCAGTTCAATTGCGCTGAAATAAAAATGACTAAAATATTATATAATCATATATATTATTTAAATATATATATATATAAATGAACACCTATTTCTCCCGGTCACGTTATAACTTTAGGACAGATGGAAAAATCTCGGTAATTCTATTTTTGTTGGGTTAATTATTGTCAGGAGAAGGTTCTTATTGAAATAAAAACCAAGAAAAAGTGAAGAAGGCCAAGCCTACTACGCTAACGAAGTCGCGGACAAACGCTATAATACATATATAATATATAAGGTACCTAAATAACGTCGGTATACACTAAGAAAACATTATCCAAAAATTGCCGAAAGGGGATGAAATGGGTGTTCAAAATGTGTACGGAGAAACAAGATCACGCGGGTAAAACCGTAATAAAATAACAGTTAGCAATTTGTGTTGCCTGAATAAATCTTTAAAATATTGGCTTATCATCGTATGAAAACAATAACAAATGCCTACTTTATAGTGAAAATCGCAGAAGACTGTGAAGAACCATGAGCACGCTCTAATCATCGACTTCGCTCACTTAACACTGACTTAACATACTCTTAAAACTGACACAAACTTAACCCTGTACTTATTCTGTGACAATGTGATAAGTGAAAATAACGAATCCATTTGCATGTACTTGCGGAGTTTGAGAAATAAATGTTGCACTTCTATTTCAGACAAGCCTTAGAGTACAGTTAGGTTTACTGGACGCAGAGGTAATGTCGTCTGCAAAAGTGTAATGGCAAAGGATTTTATTACATAGGTACCATACTACAAACAAATAATAAAATTCTGTTTTTATTTTCAATATAACTTTTTACTTTTCTACCGACTTCCAAAAAGAAGGAGGTTTTTGGTTTTTTTTAATTCCGAACTGGGTAGCACTTGACCACTATCTCACCTGGTGTTAAGTGATGATGCGATCGATAATGGAGCGCGCTTACCCATATACCTATGCACTCGTGTTTTGAAGACCCCCATATCGTACTTAACCGGAAACACCGACTCAGGCAGGGTGTTCCATTCCCTAGCGGTTCGGATGATAAACGAAGAAGTAAATCGCTTCGTTCGGGTAAACGGAATATCCACCATAAAGCGGTGGCGCTTCTGAGTATCTCTGGATGTCCGATTATAGAATGGGGATGGCGGAATCAAATTGTGAAGTTCCATTGCACACTCACCGAAATGTATCCGATAAAAAACCGATAAACAAGCGACTTTGCGGCGATGCTCGAGACTCTGGAGTCTTTTGCGTACTAGGTGGTCGTCGTTAATGAGTCTCTTTTCTCTCCTCTCAATAGCTTCCAGTGTCTCCAGCTGGTATTTGGCAGAACCATCCCAAAGGTGAGAACAATACTCCATACACGACCGGACTTGGGCTTGATCAAGAATAAGCAACTGTCCCGGTGTGAAGTATTGTTTCACCTTAGCCAAAACACCAAGCTTTTTTGAGGCAAGCTGGGCTTTGGACTCAATATAGGAGCCGAAATTGAGAGTTGGTGTTAATGAGATGCCAAGAAGCTCGAAATGGTTACTTATCGGCACGGACACATCCCTGAGAGTAGGAGCCAGCTGGAAAGGGCTCCGTTTGGCGGAGAAAAGACACGCCTGGGTTTTAGCAGCATTGAACTTAACTAGATTGGCATCGCCCCAATCAGAGACTGCCTGCAAAGAAAAGTTTAAGCGCTGAACCATCGCTTTCCTATGAGACTGGATTTGTAATGCACTGGTTCGTGCGTTAGATGTGTAACTCTCCACGATGGTGCTGTCATCTGCGTAACCAAAAATACCGGGTTTCAGCAGGTCATTAATATGCAGCAGGTAATATGCAGGAAGTACTCAAATCAGCTGTTTGTTCCATGTAAATTTTATCAAATTCGGTACAGTAGTTTTTGAGTTACACTCCAATAACTGATTTTTACTAAAGTAATAGAATGGAAGTCGGTATAACATTTTTAAACTTGCTCTTGTTAATAAGTGCATGTGCAAGTATATGGCACTACAAAAAAACAATTATGTTTTCTGTCTATTTGTTGTGGCTACAAAACGGCAGGGCCAATTTCGACGAAAACAGTCTATGACATAATCATAAATAGACATAATGCTTAATTTGTGTACCTGCAGAATTTATAAATCGATAATTATTTAGCTGTGCCGGTTACAATGTTTATAAGTATCACTTACGGACGTCTTTATAAACTCACTCAAAATTTGTAAAGAATAACAATCACACAAATATTAAATATTTGTTTGTAGATACATAGATATAAAAACTCTTTATCTACCGACTTCCAAAGAGACGGAGGAACTCGTTACCTCACTTCAGAGGTGAAATGAGGTAATGAGAATCAGTTCACCCAGTCGAAAGTTATGAGGATAACTTTCGACTGGGTGAACTGATTCTCATAATTCTATTTTTGTTTGAAAGATGGTGCTTCCAGAAAGATGTGATGATAGTGTGGTCCCATTTAAACTTAACCAAATTCAGTCTACAAGTTTTTGAGTTACACTCCAATAACTGAATAGAACTCAAGTAGGTATCAAATTTTTCAAATTGTACTTGGTGCAACACCAGTGCACAAAAATATTACAAAGAAAAACGATATTAATATTGTCTACAAAATTACACAATATTAAAACGTATAAAATTAAGTGTTATCGCTCAGATCCATGTCTTGCAGATACACATGTATGTACTTATTACATCCCTATTTTGTCATCGCTTGTATTCTGGAAGGCAAAGCATCTGAACTCTAGCGGCACCGTACGTTACGAGCATGTCGTAAACTCTACATGTAAGGATAACTACAGATACACATGTAGCTGACTGTATTTAGCTCACACTTGCATACACCAACACAAATGTCACTAGTTGAAGTTAGGCTTCAGAGGCAAAGCAAGTAAATACCTTTAAGTAGAACAGCTTCCTTACTAGCGTTGATTCGTGCAGGCTTACCGCGAGACGCGTGTAAGGATGCCGATTTCGCATCTACGAACAAAATATCTTGAATCGACATTTAAGGTGCAAGTTGGTAGCCGGCAACACGTAGCAGCAGCAGACGTCGTGTCATCGCTTTATGTAGCCGCGACACGTCTTCGCTTCATGTCACTGCAGTCATGATTTCAAACCCGACTGCAGACGGCAACTGCAGATGGCATAAACCATTTGAAAAGCGATACGAAAGGTTTAGTTTAAAAGCTTTTCAGTTGTTTTACAAGGTAGGTTGCTACCCGCAAGCGGCACTACTGATCTGCGGTCGGGCGACAGTGTCGTCTGCCGCTCGACGACGCGTCGCTAGCTTCGTGTCGCTAACTACGAATGATATTTTATAGATATAAATACATAGAAACCAGTAGTGTAACTGCGACACGTAGTTTGCTGCGGCATTATTTAGCCAACTACCAACTTGCACCCTTAAAACTGCCAACCCCGCCTCTTCCCACTATTGTCGCCTATTTGTTGCGAGGACACTTCTTACGCGCGCTACTAGTACTTTGTTAGAGGTTTAAACACCGACGTTGAGTTTACACCTTGCCAGTTTTCAATCCGATACATTTCAGCTTCGTGTATAATTCAATGAAAATTTAATCCAACCATCCCCATTCCGACAACAGATGGCCGATGGGGCCGAAAAGTTCTGGAGTGGAGACCACGGACCGGCAAGCGCAGCGTAGGTCGTCCACCGAAAAGGTAGGCTGACGACCTGATAACTGACGAAACAGGAAGCTGAAACGTAACAGGACGACGTTGGATGCAGCTCGCTTCCAACTGGTCCTTTTGGAAATTTGTGAGGAGGGAGAGGTCTATGTTCAGCAGTGGACGTCCTACGGCTGATGATGATGATGATGATCCCCATTCCGTAACCAAATGATTATCCGTGTGGTAAAACGCCATCGTTTTATGCTAGACATGCCACTTTTTTACACAAACCATCATACCATTTACGCATTATAATACCCAGGGCAGAATCGCGGAATTTTAAGAAGTGTGTATAATTTTGAAAACACACAAACAATTTTATGTTATTTGGAAAATCTACAACCGATCGCAATTATTGGTTTATCTTAAAAAAATATAACAGTTATGATGTAAGCTCTGGGTGACACTGCAGCTGTCATGGGCAAGCGTAGTGCTCAACATTAGACGCACAACTTGCCCGTCTTCTCACTTAGATCATTAGACGCACAACGACCGTGTGATTCTCTAATAGCGAACATCGTTGCATCTTTGACAACATCCGTGAAACAAATGACGAGATGACAAGAAACGTTTGAAAAGCAACCTTGTGTACAAGGGCGATTTCTCAAAGTATTTGACATCGGTGAGCTCGTCGGCGAGCGCAACGCCGAATCATTAGAGAATCGCACGGCTGTATAAAAACTTTCATAGTGTACTTATAACAATACAGCGATAATATAGCTAGTGACATACATCAATAGAATATAATACTGGATGTCATAACTCCATCAATAATCAGCCCCCTACAATTTCACTAATTTACATTACAATCGAACTCGGAACGACAACGGTCGAGAGCTGAGCAAACCTGCGCGTGTATAATTAATTCTTTGCTTACGAAATTATGTTTGTTTTATTACAACCCGAGCCACAGTGGAAGCAGTAGGCTCATTCTTTATTTTTTTGGGAATATTCACAAAAAATAGTAGATGACGACGGCTACATTTATTATAGTGTTTATGATTGGCACTGTAAGTCAAGCGCGGATCCACCGTTGTGGGCATGATGGGCACAACACCTTGTGATGTCATACTTTCACGGCCAATAAATGCCGATAGGCAAAGGATCTCAACTGCCTGGCTGAGTGCCATCTGCGTCCATCAGTTTTCATCATTTGCCTTAGGTAGGATTGTTTTTTTATGGAATAGGTTGGCAAACGAGCAAGCGGCTCACCTAATATAAAGTGATACCGTCGCCCACGGACATCCGCAATACCAGAGGTCTCGAGGATGCGTTGCCGACCTTTGAGGTAGGATGATGGGAAGGAAGAGATAAAAGAGGTGAGGGTGGAAGAGGAAGGGGGAAGGAGAGGGAGAATAGGGAAGGGGGGAATCGCAAGCTATGTTACTTCACGTCGGTGTTATGTGAGAGTGTGGTACTTTCCCGGTCGAGCCGGCCCATTCTGTGAGGTTACAACGTGGCACTACCTCGGAACACTTTTGTCATTGTCTTGTTGCCTTCACGAAATCTGCGTAAGTGAAACGTGATCGTATCATTCACTTATATAGTACATTATTATATTGACCAAGTGAGGCGAAGTCTGAAATGACTCGTCAAACTTGCCTGTCCGGATGTTGGTATTCGCGTACGGGTTGTATTTTTAACTAATCTTGACTAAAATTGGTGTACAAGTTCTACAATTCTATAGAAATTTTTGGTGATCAGTGTATTTGATTAGAAGAGTATTTCTCTTAAAAGGAAGACGTTGGCTGCGGCGCCATCTACTGGTTGATTTTGATAATATCAGAAGAAACCTTAAGGTCTACTGTTAGCAGACTACTAGTATATCGGTAGGTCTACCATGAGTTTACAACATTGACACCAATCGATGCTCGCCATCGACTGCCGCAAAAAAAAAATATCAAAAAAAAAAGAACAGTGCCACCTCGCGTTCAATTGTAGAACTAAAATTGAAAGCGAGTACGCCAATCAAATAGTTAAGCCAATAAAATAGTAAGCTTAATAGGTAGGCGAGATCTAGTATCGACTTCACTATAGATGACATTTATGTTGCCAACTCATGGTAGAGCTACTGGCTGTACTGTATTCAACGATACGATTAAGTCACACGTACGCAAATTTTCGTGCTATGATCTCAGTACTTGGATTACAAGTTTTAAACAGTTATGACAGTTGGGGCAAAGGTACCATAGACAAAAATAAATTTACTTTAATCTTACTGGTTAGATAGAAATTTGTAGGTTCCCTACTGTATACACTGTGTCGGAGATGTTACCCGGCCCATTAATAACGGTCTTTAATCTTTTATCCGATTGTTTATGGTAGTTATCTTGGTTGTTATATGACACTGTTGGTTTTGCGCTTTGTCGCCTCTCTCTATTTTAGAACAATGTTGACTTAATGGTTTAGGTGTAGGTTCTTATTTAGATGCACTTAAGTGTCATTCTTGCAAGTCATTCTGAGTGTGCTTTTGTGTAGGACATTGAATTACATGGGAGTGCCTTAAAATAATTTCGAAGGGCTTTTCGTACGCATGTTGCAGGCCTGTAACAGTTGCAGTGCCACCTAGAGCTTAGCAATGTATCTTTGCGCGGCACTGCAATGCTCACCACCCCGTAATATTGGTGTTGAGCCAGTTTCGCAGTAATTTCCCTTGCTACAATGCACTTCCCACTGTAACATAGTAGTCGTGGCAGACTATTTGGCACTGCAGTACAATACAACCATCTAAGATGGATTTTGAGATGATCTGAGGTGGATTAGGGGTTAACGTATGAAATTGCCATTTCGTACTAAAACATTAAAACTTTTATTCAATTTTTTAACTTAGTCTTAGTCTTAGTCTTTAATATTTCGGCACTGTTGCAAGCGCCATGATCACGGTGCCTCGGATAACAAACGAGTACGGAAGAAGGTAGACCGTCAAGTATCAAAGTAATTAGGTACTACTCTCGTTATCCATACATTTCTGCCATGTAATCGGCAGATCATTTAAAATCTTTGCTATAGAAATTTGGGGACCTGGACGCTATAAACTCTGTGTAGGCATTTTATATCTTCGCACAGCTTGTGTTCTTCCCTGTGGACTTCCCTGGGAAGAACATTTTTTCACACATACGAAAAAAAAAACATGTTTGTTTAAACGGTCAATATTGTGGGTAGGTTGTTTTCGTTAGTTATAGAGTACGAGCGTAATTACCTCCGCCCGCGCTATTTATTCCAGGTCGCATTTGAACAGTTAATACCAACTGCTCGAGCAGTTAGCAATGGTAGCTTTAAGCTGTTGACTATGAGTGCAAGAGCGGTGCGTGTATGTTGATCACTGGCTAGTAGTCCAAGTATATCAGCTTTTAGACGGTTCTTTCGAAAGTAGCCTTATAGTTATATATTTGTATATAAACCCCGTTATATATATAAATCCCGTATCTAAATGAGAGATTGTTAATTCAGATGAAATTCATTAGAATGACATCGATTATTAGTCGATAAATCATGCATTGAATTAAAGCAATATCAAATCAACACTTGACAAGTAATTTACAAATAACGGACATAATATCTACCACAAAAAGATATTAACGGTCATCAACCATGGGAATGCATAGAGCGAAAATATATTGACTATACCATAATATTATAAAAGAAATAGAGATATGTACAACGCGTACCAAAACTATACCTAAAGACGTCCTAACTGGTACGTTTTCATGTCCGCACGGTGAACGCGACATGTTTGAATAGATATTTGAAGCGCATTCGTTTAAACATAGCTATCTCTTTTCCTCCCGCACTTTCTATTCACTTCTAATTAGAAAAATATTATAGTAATGCGTACTCAGTTCGTTTTTTAAGCAGCGTACCCGAATTATTTACGACTTGAACTGCGAAAATGATATTTTGTTGTATATATATTTATAATAGGATTTTTTTAATAAAAATGCACACAGTTTGTTTTTTTGACGTAACAGGTGCTCTGTAGCGCGTGTACATATACGTTACAACCATGCAACTTCCTTCAATATTTGCATCTGAACATTGAAAAAGCATCTAACCATAGACAAATAAAACCAGAACTACAGTCCTTAAATAATGCAATCGGACCAATACATTTGCTGGTTAACGTTTTGTAATAATCGATAGAAATTTAGAAATCAATGAAAATACAGTATAAAAAAATACAGTTTTATCTTTAAATTTGAATTTAGAACTCGAGCTAGTTAAATTTTTATTCATTGAGCTAGCAATTTAGATGTATTATCTGACAAGGATGTGACATGCTGTGTCTACAAAATCTTTAAAAGGTCTTTGGACTATACAATATTATCGAATCATTCAAGGTACGCCATAAGGCACATAATGACTTAATTATCCATAACAAAACATTTATCATTCGATTCTCGAGTCACGAACGCCTAAAGAAGTCATTATCGATACAAAAGTGTTTTATTGTGTGTTGAGAGTTATTTGTTTAAGAGAAAGTGTACGAAACAATCGACTTGTTAATTTGTACAACAGGTGTTTAGTATCGATTATCGGTGATTCGAATGATTCAGCAATCGATTTATTGTATCGATATTAAATTGAAATGACACTCTTATAGTGAAAATTTTACTTAAAAGTGCAAATTTATAAGATTATTTTCTACCTACATTATTAATAATGAACATGTTTGCTAACCTAACAGTTTTATAAGGGATTTTTCTTTTTGAGGTACGGAACCCTAAAAAAGAAATTCTTTAAACTGCTTTAATAAGGGTGGTTACTTTTCTAACGTTTTAACGATTTCTGTAAATCTCTTTTTAGAAGCGCATGTATGAATAATAACATTAATTAATAAATTACTTTTGTTTTTTTTATAATCTCTCTTCACTGAGCTACTCCGCTATTACGTTATTTCTGATCAATATAAAAAATGGCTTAAAATAATTGATTAAAAAAACTTAAAAGCAATTTCGAAGCATTTTCATCAGTTTAAATATGTATGCAATTTATTATGATAACGGTACATTTATAACAGCAATAACTAATTTGCGTTCTATCAGTATTTTACATATATCACAAAGGAATCATTAACTTAATATGTAAAGCAATAAAATTAAATAAATACTTAATCCATTATAGTATTATAAATGCAAGCACCGCACCAAAATTAATATGTCTTCTAAAAATGTCAAGACACCCAAACAATTCTTTGTACAATATAAATATTTCTCATCTGTTTAAATGCAGGTCGATTAGTCAATATCAAATTAAATGTCGTTCAAGAAATGATAAGTATTCTGTCATCAATAAAGTTAATCCAGCAAAAGGGTATCATATATATATAGAAATGAGTCAGTTTGTTCGCTGACATCATAAAAATCGTCGATAAGTGTTCGGGCATATGACCTTTTAGTGATGAATGCGGTCAGGCACAGAGGTCAGAGCTAGGTGTGGCCATTGTTAAAGCGAGTGTGGAGCAATTTGCTTTAATCTTTCAAAATTTCGCGATATTTTTTTGCTATGGTAATAATAATATTATTTAACCACATGTCGCAATTCTTGGAAAAGTAGTATGATTTCTGAGAAAACTATTGTATTATTGGCCAAATATGGCGACTCGGGAGTCTACGGGTTAATTAATAATAATAATGTTTTCTACGAGACGATACTATACCCCAAAAAGATTTAGTATAGAATCCTAATAAAAATGTTAGTAGTGTTTATCACAGATAGTGTTATATCTCGCATAGTTCTTATTTGGCAGGTATGTATTATTAATATTTTACTAGCTTTAACTAGTAGTTGAATTTTCTAATTTTCTGCGTAACTTTTTTCATTTTTGTCTTGTAATAACCTTTTTAAAAATATTTTACTACTACTTCTACAAGTAGAAAACTTCGTTCTCAAGTAATGGCGTGACCAAGGGAAATAAGCATTCATTTTTATATAATTACTAAGTAACACTATAAAAAATAGTAATGTCTAGTAACTCTTACTAGACATTATTATAGCATTATTAGTATAATAATACTTAAGGTCAAAATCTTGAGTTGAGTTTGTAACAATATATGCTAGAAAATCTAGTAAAGTTCCCCTCTCATTCCCCTTCCTGACAATTGCTACCGTTTATGTTCCATGCTTTGTCTCAATTCAACCACATTTCCAAAAGTCTAAGTTACAATCGATCGCAAGACTACCTACTATCTCGCACTAGCTGGCATGACCCTTGCCAAACTTAAAGTATTGAATTAAACATTTGAACGCAACGTGTTACACACTTTTTTTTTATAGTGCCTACAAATAAATGTGTCCTAAATATAAATAAAATTAAAGACATTTCCAGTTATTTTTTTTTTATGAAATTTATTTAATTTTTACTATTATATTGTGGGAAAAATATTAAAATGATGAATATTATTTTAGTAACACTTTATATTTACGTATTAATGAAATAATTACCTTGATAAAAGAAACAAAATCGAATAACCCAAGAATCAAATATTCTCTATTGCTCACTAATCGCTGTTTCTCTAGCCACATCTTTTATCTTATATCTGGAAAATAATATCGATATCTACGAAGGCGGTGAAGCCCCGCCCTACGCGAGTCAATATTTAATTAAACTTATAGAGCGCACGAATTTGTTTCGATGTATGTACGTGATAGGTTTTTTTATGATGGATTATTTTATTTGTGGTGTTGTAAGGTTAAATTATGAACGTAAGTACGCATAAACAGTTGAAGATTTCTGGCAATTTTTTTCCTTTTCAAGTATTTAACATAATCGAGTACAGGTTCTACTCTACCCGAGGAAAATATATTTTTTTTAACTTTCAAACAATTTTATACAGAACCGCCTCAATTAGGTACGTTGCCGGGCGTGAAAATGCTGTGAAAAATATGATCTATATTTTTTCTCTATATGTAATCTTTTAGGGTGTATGATCTAATAAGCTCCATTAATACCGCCATAAACTTGTTTACAAAATATCTTACAAAGAATTATGATATAGACGAGAAGTATTTTCCCTAACTCATATTCAGCAGAGGAGGAAATCCTCTTAAATGTTTTGAATGTATGAAGATTACAGCTATACCGTTTTTAGTTTATACGGGCTAGATTTAATCCCGAAAATTTCATCACAACATGTAGAAAACTCAATTTCCACGTAGGATGAGCCTCAGACATTATACTACTTTTTTACAAACCTATACGATTTTCTTTTTTTTATTGCCTAAAATAGGCAGACAAGCGGGCGCTTGCAACACCGACGGGCGTTACCAACGCGCTGCCGACCTCTAAGAGATTTAAATCCTTGATTGTTTTAGTAGAATCATATCATAGTACACTTTTTTAAAATACGTCTAAACTTACATACATACAAAAGGGTGTAAATATCTAAACGCTGAATTAAAAAATAACAATATTAAATTTGAAATATTAAATCGATACTTCCTCTTTCTCACAAAGGTCCAGGAAGACCATAAAGCCATTAAATAAACCATAGACAATAAAATTACACGCACATATCCGATAGAGGGCGTGTATTAATTACGGCCGCCACCCGTATGGGAATGTACCGGGTCTATAAGTTTGAACTACCCGCAAATCGAAGACCTGAGTTATGTTAAATTAGGTAATTAGCTTGGAGGAATCGAAATGAATGTTATTCAAAGTGTTCAACACTTTTGCAAGCCTTTAGTAGTTATAAAATGACTCAAGAGCAGGCGTTTAATTAAATCGAAACTGCATTAGACTTCCACCAGTGACATTTTAGTGAAATATTAGTGTATTAAATTATGTATTTAAAACAAAATACCAAAATATGGAATCGACTTCGACACCAAAAATTGTGAAGTATCTTGTCAAATTCAGAACATTAAAAAGTATCGCAATATTGTGCGCATGGTACCGACTTCGCAAAGTATAAACTTTTTGGTGTTGAAGCCGGTCCATTTTGCGGTCTAATATTTTTTCACCGCACTTATTATAACGTTATACTTTTTTTTTTTATTATGACCGCCTTATTTAACAACTTTGAATATTTTTTTATTCTCGTTTCACAGTGTTAGTAAAAAAAACCCCCGTTTGATTGATTCGTGTAAAATTTTGCGAGTTTAATCAGTAGGTCATAGAATAGGTCGTAAGGTACTTTTCATCATCATCACCAAATATATTATAATATATGTATACGGCTTCGCTCGCGTGGCCTCGCGGGATACGGTAATTACAAATTTCAATGGGTCAGATTTCAATTAGGGGTCGAATTTCACAAAATCCCATCTGAGTGAAACCAATATGAAAGACTTACATAAAAATATATTTTTAAATGTGTTATTTAATTGTCTGTACGTCTGTCTGTTTGTTCCAACTAATCTCTGAAACAGCTGGATCGATTTTGACGGGACTTTCAGCAGATGGCAGATGTTATAAGGACTTACTTAGGCTAATTTTATTTCGCGGGTGAAACCACGAGGCGCAGCTAGACAGTTTAATAACTAAATACCATGATATCTGTGGCAATACTAAGCACAAACCACAGAATAATCAATAGTGCAATCCAAAGAAAATATCGTGCGTACCGACGCTACTGTATCATTGCTCCGGTAATCTAATAACGATGAGCTTAAGGGGAATACAAATAATCCTAAACATTTACGGCCTTACTTATAAACGTTGCTTAAATTTAAATAACATCACTTAGTACGGCGCAGAACAACTTTCCTTGGCGCAGTACTAAATAACGTCATTTAAATTAAAATTAAGCAGCGTTTATAAGTAAGGCCTTTTATTTTATATAAAAAAAACCGTTTTAAGACATATCACTCGTTACAAACTATAAAATAATCTTCATACAATTTTTAATTTTTTTATTTTGTTGATGAAAACTCAGGAGCATTAAATATTTCAACAACATTATATCAAAATCAATTCATCAATTGACAGTGAACGTACATAAGTATAAACATACAGTAGAACATATAAACTCCTCTTTTATATGTCAATTAAAAAGTTTACAGAAGAATGAGCTATTTGGACACCCAGCTATTTGGAACTAAACATGGACCACGAGGATTCGTTGAACAGTTACGTACGTAAGCCTAACATGGCCTTAAACGATTTTGTCGCCTAGTCTCTCATAAGCACCTATTACGAAGAGCTCGTAGCGGAGCTTGACTCTGCGATCTTAACCGTTCAACAAGTTAAGCAACGCTTGCTGCGGCCAGGAGTTGGATGGGTGCAAGTGGCATTATTCAACTGAGCGCTTCCGTGCTTTGGAGGGCACGTTAAGCCGTCGGTCCCAGTTGTTTGCCTGAGGACAACAGTCGTTGAGCTATATCGAAGGCCTTTGGGCGGCCTGTAAACTTTGTTGGCCAGTAGCCTATGCACCAAGTAGCACTGGGCTCGCGTAGTGTTTTATAACGCAACTCCTCTCTTTGAGAGGAAGGTTCGAGTCCCAGCAGTGGGAGTAGAATTGGCCTGTTTATGATGATGTACTTATTTAGTTCATACCTAAACTCTTAAAGATCCTACTTTATTCATTATGAATAATTTATGTATACACTTTTGACATTACAATTAACATCTACGGCTTCCTCCTACAGAAGACTTAAGAGTGTCTTAAATAACAACCCAATCTTACAATAGACATATAAGCTATCCACAGTATTGACTTGGACCATTGAATATAATGCATGCAGGACTAACCAGTGAATGATTACTATTATTATACTCTTGATTTCTTTAGTATCTCGGATTTTTTATTATTCTTATATTATTATTGTTATTTTCTTTTTTAATAAATAGACAAAAAAAAAATACTTTTTTCAAATATTTTTCTGCATTGCTTCGGATTATGCTTATATTTATTGTTGTTTATATTTATTGCAATAAATTGAACTTATTATGATGTCTTAAAAACAGGTCAGAAAATGTGATTTATTTTCATTCGTAATTGTACATATGTACTTTAATTTTTGAACCGCTCGTTTATATTACTGCGTGTGTCGGTACCTATAATTGTGTTAGCATTTAAGAGTCTGTTGTGAATTGGATTTATTATAATTGTCTTAATGTATAACAAGATATAGAAGCTTTATATAAGAGCATACATCTTACACAGCCTTTATTGAAATATATTTTCCTGCATTCTTCCCCTTAACCACGATGATTCGAATAAGCTCACAATATGAGTTAGGTTAGAATTGAAGCCGCCACTACCTATCATTAATTATATTATTATTACGAGCATACTAAATAATAATAAAAAATAATATAATTCAGTTTAGTCAAGTAGACAAATGATTACTTTGCGCGGAATCCCTTTGACTAGTGAGGTGGGTGATGTAAATGGGTATCGATAAAATTATTGTCATAATATATTTTTCTTCCGATATCACTTTTTTTAAATGTATAAAAATACAATAAAGTTTGGGGCTAAGTGAGACACATTAATTTCATTTTCTACACATTAATTTACGCGTAGGAATATCACGTTTATAAAAGCAATATTGGCGCGATATTACTTTTAACATTATTTGATTTTAACTTACACTGTTACAAGTTTCAATCAATTAAAAAATACTGTTAAAAATAGTTATTGCCAATAAGAGATTACAGTGCATTACTACTTTATATTACTGTGTATATGTAATAAAAAGAGAAAAAAAACCAAATGTGCATGTGTTTAAGGTACAAAACTATTCGAACCTGTAAATCTGCGATTGTATTTACGACCATTCATAATGTTATACTGTAGTGCATCAAGTTAGATAGTTATTTAAAAAAGAACAAAATACATGAGAGAAATCAAAATATATCAAAACAGTGTGCATTGCTTTGATATATTTCTAATTTCGGTTTCCAGTCGTAAGAAATTAAAAGAAAAGCATTTTTAACAAAAATTTTAACTTACTTCCATCATATAATACTAACGGGTGTTTTTTACGGTTATAGAACTTTAAGTTGGCAACATTTTTTTGACTGGCGGCCATTTTGTGAGCTGTCAAGTGATTTACGTTTAGTTTGGTTTGGCATTTCAACATGAATAAGCTGACGCCTGAACAACGCTTCCAAATTGTGCAAATTTATTTTAAATTTTTATTTTATTAATTAAATTAATGGTTCCTGATTTCATTTCATCCCGATTTTCATAGCGGTTTTTGTCACTTTTGGTTACATGGATACGTCAATAAACAAAACTGCCGCATTGAATGTAATGACGTCGTTACATCCAGAAAATCTGACTGTTTGGCGTGCTTTATGGGCTGGTGGAATAATTGGTCCGTTCTTCTTTAAAAACGATGCTGACGATAGCGTTACAGTCATTGGTGATCTGTATAGAGCTTTTCCGTTCACTTTTTCGTTCATCAATTGAACAACCATGATGTGCAGGAGCTGTGGTTTCAACAAGACGGCTCAACATGTCACACAGCTCGTGCCACAATTGATTTATTGAAGGAAACGTTTGGTAACCGCATAGTTTCACGTTTCGGACCCGTGAATCGCCTCCAAGATCGTGCGATTTAACGCTGCTTGACTATTTTTTTGTGGGTGTATATGTGAATTTGCTAGTCTATGCCGACAGACCCTAAACGATTGACCACTTGGAGGACAACATTCGCCGCGTTATTGCCGCTTTACGGTCACAAATGTTTGAAAAAGACATCGAAAATTGAACCTCCAGATTAGACTACGTCCGAACCAGCCGTGACGGTCATATGCCAGAAGTTATATTTAAATTATAATGCCAGAAGATTATCTTTCAAATAAAGTAAATTTCGTATCATTTTTAAAATCACATTATTTCATTTCAAAGTTCTATACCTCTAAAAAACACCCTTTATTTTACCCATTATATGTTGACGATAAATTAGGGTCTAAGGGAAAGCACGCATATAAAGTTGACAGTTGTATCGATAGATACTCTGATGTAACGTCTCATTACTATTCCATTACTAGCCGGCGCCGCCTGAGTGAGTTCTTGTTTTATTTTCGCGAATCAGCGCCGCTCGGACTAGATTACGGTAGCCGGTAGCCGTGTATCACTTATTTACTCCTATTTTATTTTTTTAGTACACTGATTCAATTTACATTTTATATCCACAATTGTAAAGTTTGTAATGTTGTGAAATAGAATTGCGTGTGTATGGTGTATCTGAATAGCTAGATACTCAATAATCCATTTGTAACACGTAGAAAAGGAATCTAAAATACTAGTAGCAATTTAATTTATACCATTATTTAATACTAGCTGCGCCCCGCGGTTTCACCCGCGTGGTGATGGATGATGATGATGATGATGATGAAAAGTATCCTATGTGTTAATCCAGCGCATCATCTACCCCCATACCAAATTTCATCAACATTAGCCCCCCCGTTTGTGCGTGAAAGAGTAACAAACATCCATACATCCATACATACAAACTTTCACGTTTATAATATTAATAGGATATTATTACATCCCTGCTACTGACTCACCCAGTATAATAGAAGTGCATTGAATTTTCTTCATTAATTTGATTAATAACACTTCACTAATTATCTTTATTATAATCGTTAATTAAAAATCCTAAATTTGTATCTACAATTTCTATGATTAAATAATTAAGCTGGAACAAACGTTTGTCAATTAACTACTTTAGTAATTCACAACCTATTATTTTGACAACTCATGCTCATATTATTTTTTAAACTATCACGGTCACTTTTTCAAGAGTTAACATCAGAAACGGGATATATCCGCTGCCTCGCACCACCCTCCTCGGCAGCATACCTCTGCAGCAACATCGCTAACTAACCGTGCATAACTTGTGTGACGGGGAACATCTGGCAGAAGAGTTAATAGTTTGTTATTTAAGTGTTATGATTTTTTAATCTATCAGGTAGTTAGACGTGTCAGAGCTAGGGTACTGCAATTCGCTCGTTACTTTTAGACACATGCCGCCTTATAACGTGAACTAAAGATAATCCCGAGTTTAAAGAATGGTGGAAGTAAATTTGGTATGCGAAAGTCCCTTAAACCAAGGTTTAAACTCGGGGCTATATTTAGTCTATTTTTGTATAAAAAGGCGGATTGGGTTTTGAGACTTATTCGATCAGTCATTTTACTTACTAACTCTACAAGACATTTCAATCGCTACAGTATCCTTAACATTGTAATGATCATTACCTATTGTATAGCGTCAAAATATTTGGCACTGCGGTGGTACTAACCAAGGCGGTCTCAAGAGGCCTACCTAGTGAGTTGGGGTTCCTCGACTCGCATTCAAACTCGGACGGAATATTATTTAACTCCATCCTCACCAGATCAAGACCTCAGACCGAGGTGCTATTTTCTCATCATCACAACACGATATTACTATGATTAAAATCAATAAAGGACTTGAAACGCTGTCTGTGATGTCTGTTTTTATAATTGATTTAAGATTTCACAGGCAATAAATTAAGAACGGTACAGCAAATAAGTAGTGATAAAGGCTTGTTCATATGAATCATTTCTCTAGAGAGAGAGATCTAAGTCTACTAAAGTTTTCTAAACACTTGCCTCACTGAGGGAAGATACTATACTGAGGGAATCGTACTCCGGTATATATTCCTCAGTTTCACGTACAAGGTCCCTGCGCCTCGAGAGGTATACAGGTGCGAAAATCCCTAAATCTCTTCTAAACTCCCTGTTCCTGGTTCACACACAGAAAGAAAAGGAGACCCTGACCAGCCAAGACTACGGAAAGAGAGATCACGCACTCATATCATACACGAGGTGCAGGGACTGACGTACGAGTCAGTCCTAGTAGAAAAGGGTAAAATGAAGCTGCACGAGAGCGTCCCGCATGCAGCCGTTGCAGTTTCCAGGCACACCAGGATTACTACGACGATGATGATGACGATGCCATTGGTGATTCGTAAGGAAAGCGATGGTTGCAAACACCAAAAACATATTAGAATACAACCTCAAAATGGTCATCAGAGATAAAAACGGAGTGGTAATTAAGGCCCTGCTTCAGTGCAATACGGGGTGGTACCTAAGTAAATAAGTCAACATTAGTAGTTATTTAAGTTAAGCTGTGTTTTTAACAGAGAATAAGTATGAGCATACATATGCATCTATAAATACAATATCGTACGCATTGAAAATGTGCAACGTAAGTTTCTAAGATTCCTGCAATATCGATGTAGATCCTTTGACGACGAATATGAGCAGCGACGTAGACGTCATCACCTGCTCCCGCTTGAAACAAGACGAACTATAGCTGATATATCATACTTTTTAAATATCATACATACAAAAGTTGACAATGCTGAACTACTCAGCAAAATACGGCTTCGAACGCCATCATTGATAAGTACAAGACATACCCCTCTTTTTGCTATCCCCTCTTTTAAGACTAATTACATAAAGAATACTTTTTTTATAAGAACTTCAACATTTGTTAACAAACTTTTACATAATAATGATTTCGACGTTTTCTTCGACAGTGTGCGATCTATGCGAAAGCACTTGGCTCTTGAATTTTTTGGTTCTCAAACTTAACTTCTCTTTTCCAATCTAAGTCTTTGTGTCTACAACTTAGTATTACACTGCTTATTATACTGCTACGCAATCATATTAGTAATGTATACCTAAATGTGAAAACTTGTAATTGGCCCAGTTTGTTCACAAGAATGTTGCTTTGACCTACAATGTATATAGGCTGTAAGTTTTCCTATGAAAATAAAAATAAATAAAAATACAGAGTAGAGCACGCCCACGGAAAGGTGTCGGCAGGCGGTGGCGTCGTGTGGCGGGTCACCATCTTCCTTCAAATATGGTTGAGGAAGGCGATGGCTGCCACATGCGTCAACTCATGACCGGGTGCTGTCTGCGGAGACCGCTCTGCTCTTAATGCTGATGCAAACTCAGAAATGATCCCTTGAGATTGATACGATTGATCGGGCTGGCGCTGCCGCGTCTAAAGCGGAAGACCTCAAACGTCATAAATATGTGTATTTAGACAGAATGTACATGTTTATGCCGTTTGGGGTCGAAACTTTAGGCCCATGGGGGCCGTCCGCTCTCAACTTGTTTAGGGATCTGGCGAAACGTTTGTTTGAGGCGTCGGGTGACCGAAATGCTGGCGCCTATTTTGGGCAAAAACTTAGCATTGCCATCCAGCGTGGCAATGCCGCCAGCGTTTTGGCCACTTTTCCCCCCACCATGGGGCTTATAGATTAGAATGTTATTATTATTATTATTTTATTTAATTTTTAATTACTAACAAATCCCTTGAGTAATTTAACTTAAACTTTCTATGTCCCCCTAATTAAATATGTGTTGTCTCTTTTTTAATTATATTTAGATATAATAAATTTGCAAAATGGCACGGCCATGGAGTCTGGGGAGCCTAGTTATAATATAAAAAAACACTTACCTACTATAAAAATCTTAAAGATTTTCACCAATAAGGTAAGACTAAGACTTTCGTAAACAGGTTCACCAATATTACATTGTACCAAGACTATATCCAGGTCGTAGTTATGTAGGTCGTCCACCCACACGGTAAACAGATGACCTGATAAAGGTAGCAGGACAACGTTGGATGCAGGCCGCTTCCAACCGGTCCTATTGGAAAATTATGGGGGAGGTTAATTATGCTATGGAGCAGTGGACGTTCTACGACTGAGATGATGATGAAGACTATATCTGGAAGAATTTGGGTGTTTATACAAATTTTCTGATCCCTTAGGAGGAATACAGAACAGAGGATATATTACTTAGTAAGTATCGTGCAATCCCAAATAAGGACCTTATGAATTCTCCCTAACACCCATCAGCACGGACCTTTGACCTTCTCAACCGTACGCTTCCTAGGCGTATAAATTTTACTATTAAATGAAATTAGTACTATTTGTTACATTAGTGCATTACAAGTAACGTGTTTTATAGCCAGAGGTATTCACTTTACACGTACAGTACGTTGACCTGATCAGCAGGGCTATAACGTATTTCTTTTGCCAGTATTATTAATTTTCTACCGACTTCCAAAATGGAGGAGGTAGTCAATTCGACTGTATGTAATTTTTTTATTGTTTATCTCATAATTTTCGATAGGGTGAACAGATTCTTAAAATTCTTTTTTTTTGTTTGAAAGCTGGTGCTTCCCGTGTGGTTTAATTTATAAATATTATATTATAATATAATATTTATAAATAAATAAATAAATATTCCACAACTATCACACAACGCCATCTAGTCCCAAGCTAAGCAGAGCTTGTGTTATGGGTACTAGACAACTGATAAACATACTTATATATTTCTAAATACATAAATATTATAGATAAATTACACCCAGACACAGAACAAATGATCATGCTCATTACACAAATATTTGTCCTGGGTGGGAATCGAACCCACGACCTCCGGCATAGCAGTCAGGGTCACTAACCACTAGACCAACAGGCCTGTCAATTATTATTATATTATACCGTAATGTATTTTGTTACCTTTGATTTGATTTGATGAAATTTAAATGTACCAAGGTAACATTTAAATTTCACCAAATCCGGTCCAGTAGTTATTTAGTTACAATCCAATAACTGAATAAAATGGAAGTCGGTATTAAATTTTTCAAATAGTACTTGTCACATTGCAAAATTTACATCCATTAACTGTAAAAGTCAACACTGTCACCCTTGTGATACGAAATACCAATATTATGACAATCCTGGTTGACATTGAAATTTGATAGACAACCAAACCTAGTTCAAATGTCAACTTAGCCCTACTGCGTGTTTTCTTTTTTATTTGTAAGCTAGTGCTTCTCATGTGGAGCTATTTAAATTTGATCAAGATCTGATTAGTAGTTTTTTATACCACAATGTATTAAATACTACTAATAATACTTTTTTTATTTAGTTTATTACTTACATCGGGTATCATAGAATAGACGGTTGGTTTTAAATATTTGCTAAAAATGTAGTTATTATGTCCAGATACACATGAGTACTTAGACGACAACATATTCCCAGGCGATGAAGTTGCAGACAACAACTAGTCGTACAATCATTCATATATATATTCGTCGAAGTCACTTCTGAGTCCTAATTTTTGTTCTGCACGAAACGTGAATTATAGAATATAAAATCCACACCTGTACCTACCCAACGTTTTTGCGATATGTTATAATCACAAACATCTATACAGGGTTATTGGTTCGTCGACCTATTTTCGTTAAGGCGCGCTCGTACCCTGATTAAAGAAAAAGCAGTATTTTTAAACACCTAGTGTAACGAAACAGATCGATAATATAATTATTATGAAAAATATGCAAAGGTCAGAAATGGAACAGGAAAAGAGTAATAACCGAATAGAATTCATAAATATAACTCTCTTTCAGCAGAAAAAAAATCCTGAATAGGTCCACAAAAATAAACTTTCACGTCCAAACTCTCAGAATTTTCAGCGATAACACTATACTTTTTTTAAGTAATACTTAGCCAACGTATAGTACTAAAGTTTACCAGCAGTTTTTTCAATTGTGTTAGTATATATCGAAAAATATAAAGAAAACGAACAAAATTAACGCATTTTTGCATTACATCATCCAATCTAACATGCGATTTTCAACCTTACGTAAAGCATTGTAAATTATTTTAAAATTGGGGTTGGACCGCGTCTTAAGCGCGTGTACTTTACATCGTTTCTGACTGATTTGACTATGAAACACCCTATTCTAAATCTTACCGTTGTCGAGCTATTTGAATTTAATTGTTAAATTATTCATTAGTTTTTGTAAGTTGTAATCGTCTACAACGACTTATTTATTCATTTTACGTACAATATTGGTTATTGAGGTCCTAAAGCATCTTATTTTGCATGTAAAAATCAAATATTAGTAATAATAAAACTTTTTGTCGTCACTTGTCGACGGAATGCGTTCTTTATAGGCACAGGATACCACATACTTTTAATTTCTTTATGATAAAACAAACGAACAACCTAACAAAGATACGGACAGATGAAATTCAAATTACCCAGTTAAAGCAGAGACGCTTCGCTTGCTCGATCAAAAATTTTATACAAAAAAAATTCAGATTTCAGGGGATATCATGCAAAATTTTCTTTTTATGTGTAAAACTTCATAGATTTTTTTGGTTTTAATTAGATTAAAATTAATTTAGGATACATGAAGAGTTTTAGCCGCTCTAGATTTAGTTTTTTTATATTGTAAGTGAATTGCTTAATGTTGTTTATACAAAAAAATGCCAGATTTCAGGGGATATCATGCAAAATTGTCTCTTTCTGTGTAAAACTTCATAGATTTTTTTGGTTTTAATTAGATTAAAATTAATTTAGTATACATTAACAGTTTAAGCCGCTCTAGATTTAGTTTTATTATATTGCAAGTGAACTGGTTTATGTTCTTCATACAAAAAAATTACAGATTTCAGGGGACATCATGCAAAATTTTCTCTTTCTGTGTAAAACTTCATAGATTTTTTTGGTTTTAATTAGATTAAAATTAATTTAGTATACATAAAGAGTTTTAGCCGCTCTAGATTTAGTCTTATTTCATTGCAAGTGAATTGGTTTATGTCGAGCGTAAAAAAAAATTACAGATTTCAGGGGATATCATGCAAAATTTTCTTTTTCTGTGAAAACGTTATAGATTTTTTTGGTTTTAATTAGATTAAAATTAATTTTGTATACTTGAAGAGTTTTAGCCGCTCTAGATTTAGGATTATTATATTGCAAGTGAACCGATTTATGTTCTCCATACAAAAAAATTACAGATTTCAGGGGAAATCATGCAAAACTTTCTCTTTCTGTGTAAAACTTCATAGATTTTTTTCGATTTAAATTAGATTAAAATTAATTAAGTAAACATAAAGAGTTTTAGCCGCTCTAGATTTAGTTTTATTTCATTAAACGTGAACTGCTTTTTGTTGTCCATACAAAAAAATGCCAGATTTCAGAGGATACCATTCATTTTTTTTTCTGTGAAAAAATGTCATTGAATTTTTTCGATTTAAATTAGATTAAAACTAAATACAGCGTACATTTAGAGATTCTCTGACACTCTGATTTTAAATTTATTTCATTAAACGTGAATTATATTGTCAGCTTGACTATAGGTGAAATATACCAACTATCGTTTTGGTATACTATAAGAGGGTTAAAAAGACTATAACCCACTTTCTTTTTATAATTTTCGGGTTGTTTAGTTATTGTTTTATTATAGTCATACATCGTTCTGTACAAAATACGGGGAATGCAAGATGCATTCCCCAGGGGATGCAACGGTGAATAGTAGCAGCCAAAATTTGATTTGTGTTCCGGCGGCACTGATAAATTAAATTATAAAAATATGGTGACGAAGAGTCTTAGCCGTAATTTTGCTGCTTTTGTTTAATAGAGTATTAATTGTTTAATGTTAATAACTTTCAAAATTTTTAAATTTCAGGGCATATAATTGAATTAAATATTTTAAAGATTTAACTTTCTCTTTAAAAGACCATGGAATAAAGTTCCATGAATCTTTTATCAATTATTTCAGGGTTCAGATGAGTGTTATAGTTAGTAACAAAAATCTTGGATTTATGACGACTCCCTAATTTGGTCGGGTTATAGGCAGATACATTTTGGCTGCCAAGTTCACACCGGTATATTTTAAGACAGCCCATCTACTTATTTATTAACTTGGTTTAGGCTGTATTTATTGTATTTTTATTCATGTTGAGCAAAACAAAAGTTTTAATAATTTGTAGGGTACCAATAAGGTTAATAAATAGATGAATATTAATTAGTTTTTTTTTTATTATTTGCCGCTCAAACGCCGGACTGCGCATTCCTACTCGTCGGATGGTGGAATCGTATAATGACTCTTTTCAAAATATAGATATTTTTGCTTGCACTGCAGGTAAATTTAAAGCAGCAGTACTTAAAAATCTCTCCTCATAACTTCAGTACTGTAATACTTCGATACAATACTGTTATTATTATGTTAATTAATAATTGTTTAAATTTAATAAAATCATTAATTTTTAATTTTTGTGTTTTAGGGCTTATTAAAAAAAAATGTATATTTAAATATTGTTTTTGGCAAGTTAGCTACTCCTAGCGGTAAATTTATATAATTCTTTAAGTAATCTGTGAATAGTGTTGTTGGCTGTATTATTATTAAGTTTATTAATCTATCCACATTGTTGTACATTTTATAATATGGCTGTTTTCTGTTCCTTAATAAATAAAATAAAATAAAATAAAATAGTTAATTATTATTTTTTCTTATTACAATACAAGCATTCTTACTTTAACAATTAACAATTAATGTAATTTATGTCAGTATTATTTCTTTTTGTTCTTCGTAATTTTTAAGGTAGCCATTTTTATACTTCGTCATTTTTAAAGTAGTCATTTTTATGCTTCGTCATTTTATATTTCGACATTTTAGCAAGTTGACGTATTTATTTTATGGCATTTTTACATTTATATAATTCGACATTTGACATTATTATATCTTGACAATTATGATTTTAGACCTAAGTCGCCTAACCCAAAAAATCCAGTGCGGAACCCTACAAATCAGCGATCCTATTTTTTCAAAAGCGTTATAAATCATTTTGGATGTTACAATTAAGCTTGACTAGTACTTATTACAATTCATTTTAACATGTCCATTAATGTTGAACATGACCTATAACTTGTTCACGACGGGTGGTCCGCTTTAACCCGAGAACATCCATAGTGTTGCCACACGTAACAATAATTGCAAGTATTTACGACAATAAATAATTGAACCACATATATCAACGTTTAATTGGTAAGGGTCATGAGAAGTGAAGGTGAATATGGCAAATAAATTGGCTGGTGGGATTTTTCGGACGATACCTAAAAAGTTTTGTTGTATGTTTTTATGTCGCATTATTGAATCATTGTAGTTTACTTACATCAAGTAACTAACCAGGCAAACAGACTGCCTGATGGTAAACCTACGCCTGTCCACGGTAGTTGCAGAGCTACACCTATAGCTAAATCCTCGGATACACTAGGGGACAAACGGAGCGACATGTTGCGGAACATTTGCTCAACAACTACATTGAATGTCCCGAGATAAATGTTGCGAAACATTTTGCTGGCCACACTAGTCAGTGGTTATAGAAATATTGCCCGAGGAGGTTGTAGTAATTAGTGCTGCGTACATACTTATTTGAGAGGGAAACATCTTCTGGAAAGAGAAGGTGGTTGATGCGGATCTTCTTAATACATTGAGAAAGAAGTAATTTTTTAAGTGATCTCCGAATGTTTGACAAATCATTTGCGAATTTTTCGGTAATCACGGTTTGAATTAACCATCCCACACTACCACACTACAGAGATGTTGAGAGGCACGTCGCATACACGTCTACACTCGATAACAAGCGCCGCGACACAGATCCGCGACACGTGCGCTCGCTCTCGAAGCGGGAGCAAGCAACAGGTCGCGTAACACATGAATGTCTTGCAACATGTTGAGGTACATGTTGCGAGACACTAAGCAATGTTGAAGCGTCACGTAGATTCAGTGTTGCGCGTAGTGTTGCGGACAAAATGTCCCCTAGTGTATCTGGGGTTTCAAAGTATATTTTGGTGCGATCACGTCGAAATATTTGTATTTTGACCCCCACTCGCTTAGTAATTTCATTTGCTACAGTGTCCTTCACACCGTACTACAATAACACTTATGCACTGCTGTATCGTGGCAGAATATCTGAGACTACAACATTAGTACATATTATGTTGTTTTTATGTGCCCAACAAGACACTGTGGCTCCAGTCGTCACCGGTCACTTATTGAGGGTAGATTGCTTAGAATTGAACATTTTATATATGACTTGCTGTACCCCGATGATTCCGAGTGGTAATAGATGATGATGATGCAATATACGAGTGTTCTATGTATTAATCCAGTGTGTAATTTTTAAAACAAATTTTATATAAATCCTTTCAGTCACTCATGAGTTATAAAAATGTTTTAACTAACCCGAATTCGCGTAGTAGGATCGGCCCTCGCCATGACCTCCTTCTTTTTTTCTTAGTTTTTCATAGGAACGTCCTCCTGACAGTATATAATGAAACAAAAAAGTTGCGAGATTGTTCAATCAGTTCTCAAGTTATAGCGTGACCAGGAGAAATAGGCGTTCATTTTAATATATAAAGATTATCAATACATAGGTTTTAGAAGCACTATCGTCTGCTGGCCTTTGTACTGACTGGTAAATGTCTTTTGACATGGATTGTCGGAAGTCGCGGGTTTGAATCTCGTCCGAAAAGTGTTCATGCAAACATGCAAATAGAGGCAAATACGTCCATCCATACTTGGCAGACAAATCAAATCATTAATTTGTCAAACATGTGTATACACGAGAAGCTAAGCTAATCACAAATAACAGATTTACGTATTAGCATAATATAAAATTGCAATATTTAATCAGCCGAGATGAGTCGTTACGCTGCGCTAAGAATGCTTCCTTAGGTAATCTTATTTTCCATGACGCCACAAGATCTGTCAAGGTTTGTGGCAGGTGGATATTTAAAAAGGCACGTAAATAGTACACGATATTGATATATATCAGTTATTATTACACATTACGCTGCGGTCAGCGGCCGTCTTTGTGAATGCAGAGTCATTTGATGTGCGAGTTATTTCTACCGCACTCGCTGTGCCGATCTTGAAGTGCCACGGATGTATGAAAATAGTAATAATAATCACACACTCATAAACTAGGCAGGTCCAGCTTAGAGAAAGAGGTCAATCGTCGAATCCGACTCGGCTGGGCAGCTTTCCGGAACTTCAAGAAGTCTTCTCGTCAAAAATACCTTAGTGCATCAAGACAAGAGTCTTTGATCAATGTGTGTTACCAGTGATGACATATATATGGCACTGAAACGTGGTCTCTTACAATAGGCCTCATTCTTCCTTAATCGTTCCCTCATTACTGAGGATCATGACTCCTCTGTTGCAGTTTGTTTACTGTTTCTCTCCACCGAGTTCTGTAGCTGGCCTGATGTACAGCTGTGCTGAAAGGTATCTCCAGCTGTTCCGATACCTGATCCGTCCATCGCTTAGGGCTTCGTCCTCTTGGTCTTTTACCCTCAATTTTGCCAGTTACTATTAGACGCTCAAGGTTGTCAGAGCTTCTACGCGCAATATGACTGAAGTACTGTAATACTCGGTCTAATCATATTGCAGAGTCTTTGAGAACTTTCTAAATTTTGCTCTTCTAAGACAGATACATTTGTGCGGCCTCATAAGCAAGCTCAAAGTCGCACAACGAGCTATGGAGAGGGCTATGCTCGGTGTTTCTCTACGTGATCGAATCAGAAATGAGGAGATCCGTAGACGAACCAAAGTCACCAACATAGCCTAGAAGATTAGCCAGTTAAAGTGGCAGAGGGCAGGCCACATAGCACGCAGAACAGATGGCCGATGGGGCCGGAAGGTTCTGGGGTGGAGAGGAGACCACAGACAGGCAAGCGCAGCGCAGATCGTCCACCGACAAGGTGGACTGACGACAGGTAGCAGGACGACGTTGGCTGCAGGCCGCTTCCAACCGGTCCTTTTGGAAATTTCTGGGGGGGCTTATGTTCAGCAGTGGATGTCCTATGGCTGAGATGATGATGATGGCTCATAAACACGTACTAGAATTATCTGTAGGTATCATGGAGGTATGGATACAAACAGAACACAGCTCAAATAGACCCAAGAGCAAGCGTTTCTGCTCAATCATGCAAGTGTTTGCCACGTCCACGAACCAAACCTGAGGCACTGCGCTTGGAAAGGGACGTAGGTTAAGCTGTCAGGGTTGTCAAATAAAGAAACATCAAAATAATTATCTTATACTGTACTTTTGTAGCAGTAAGATTTTTGTTGAGTCCACCTGTCGATTACTACACCTTTACCAGTTACTGGCTGCACCCCAAGCTTACACCCGCATAATGATGGATAATGATGATAATTAAAAAGTATCTTATACCTATATGTTATCCCAGCGCGTCATCTATACATGCCAAATTTCATTAAAATCCATTCTGTAGTTTTTGCGTGAAAGACTAACAAACATTCATACATCCATAATATATTATATACTTACAGACTTTCGCGTTTATATTACTAGGATTTAAGTAGCAGTATTGTGCAAATATTACTGTGCTTCAGGTTGAAGGACAATGTTGCCAGTGAAGTTAAGGCCCATAGAATATCTTATAACTCAGGGTGACGGACGTAGTGCCGGAGTTTTATAATTTTGTAGTTTGAAATTCTGAATGACACTGAACATGCGAGCGACTTGTTTGTCTCGCCACTAAATTATAAAAAAAACTTAAGAAAAAGGAACTAAAGGAAAGTAAAAGTTGACAGACTTTCGTGCATTTTATAATTATTTTAGTTTCTCATAGAGCTACATAGTTAGTAGGTACCCCACGATGACTATAAACTGATAATAAACTCTCTTTAATTTTTAAATAATAAATATCACATCTTTTTCAGCTTAAGTATGAGGTCCTTGGTCTATTGATATTTAATTATGAACTCAAAACATACTTTTTTACACCCTTTATTGCTTCCTAACTCCGCGTATGTTTGAGTTTTTAGCACCTTAGTATTAATACTATTGCGGTCTGAGCTAAGTGGTTACAATGCTTTGCCATCTCAGTTTCTTTTGTGCACCGTTGTCCGCGCCGTGTTTGCTTATCGGCGGGTTATTGCACAAGTAGATCAGTGGATTAAATTTTTAAGTAACGTAAGTATTTATTTTTTAACCTCCTGCTTTATACAAAACTGTTGGACTCTTCCTATATATCCATAGTCATACGTCATACATAAATAACATCTGTTTTATAGATTGAGCGACGATATGGACAGTGTTGGGTTTTCATATGCTACAATCTCGGTGTACTTACCTCTAGATATTTCATAGATGCTCGATAGCTCAAAAAAAATGTCTAAAACATATCCGATGTTCTGGATACTGTACCAGTATCCAGAGAGGAAACGTCTGCAAACTTATTTAGCTACCTAAATAAGTTTGCAGACGTTTTCTCTCTGGATACTGGTACAGTTCAAATTCAAATTCAAATTCAAATGATTTATTTGCAGAATGTAGTTAACAATTTATCTACAGACAAATGTGTGATGTTACAGGTTATATAGGTTCTTTGACATTCTACCATATAACATGGTGTGCAAATGGACATAAGAAAATTAAATTACAATAAAAAAAAATATATATTTATAATGACACTAACGATTCGATTCGAAAGTTCGATCCCTTATAGTCAGTGACAATACTAATAAATACACGTTTTGACTAGCATTTACCTGTCAGCCCGGTCATAAGGCAAAGAGACAATTTCCAACGTATATTTAGGTATATGTTAATATTTAGAGTTTTTAAATATATTAAATATATATAATAAATTTATTTATATAAATATTATATTTATTTATCAACATTGTGACTGTGACTTTTGTTTAGTATGATCGGTATACAATACAAGCTTAGCATTACAAATATAGTTTTAGAGAAACAAATTAGTTTCACTAAAATTCACAAGGCCCATTACTTACTCTGCGTATCTTGAAACGTATAAGTTAAGCACAACGAAGCTTAATAATATGTAGGCTAATAAGCTAAAAAAAATAACTATGTGAATAAATATTAATAAAAAATAATAAAATAGTCAAAAAAAAACAGGGCGGTACGTTTAATCAATTTTGTTTATGTTACTTTTAGATGTACATTATCATTAAATCAAGAAAACATAAAAATCCGTTACAATTCACCATAAAATCATTTAACTAGTGACCTTTGCCCAGCTGTGGGCCATTACACCTTTGCCAACCCATCTCCTAAATATCAACTAATAAACTAAAAAATAATAATATACCGCAATAGAGAAGTAATACAGGACCGCAACTATTTGAAGTAAAGCATTAGTGAAATAGCCCTGATGAGACAGTTTGACCTCTGAACGCTGGCCGCTCATGAAATTTCGTACAAAAAATTAAGTAAGATTGATCGAAGTGCCCAATTATAAAACCAAAATTTGGTAATTTTGATCAAAAAATACTGACCTATTCATCAAATTCATCTTAGCAGAGTTACTACAATGTATAAAATTTACTTGTTTTTAAATGCATTTGTTTAGTCTTATTCACTTCATATATTTTCTTGTCTATTTAATGTAAATAATAATATAATTAAAATAATAAAACATTCGCACAAGTTTCAAGGTATGAAACTACAGGTTCTGGCACTGCCTATTAGCTCAAAATATCGTTGGGTTTGAGAATCTACACATTCATTTGTAAGGAGTTGATCTGAAAAACATATAATTGTATTTGTCAATCGAAAGTAGTGGAATTTAAAGAATTGAAACATCGCAGTAAATCCGTGTGTTTGTCGAAGGCGATAAGTCAACCAATAACGGCCTAACCATGTTTTTTGAAGCCAGATATTCAATAAATTTCGCCTCTAAAGTGTCGATACTCTATTGCTACTCTGCGACTCTTAGTACTCTACTATCGAAACGAAATTATAGTTTCCGGTCGCACGAGTTCAATAAAAAAATCATTAAATCAAATCGTAACTAATAGATTTTTTTTCAACGCTCGAGTTACAAGGAATAGGCGGGTAGACTTGCTTAAACTGTATTGCGAGCGCATGCATAAGTTTGAATTTTGAATTTGGACATTCTGTTCATTAATTTGTTTTGTAATAAACTTTATGTTAAAGATTGGTATTTTTATTATATTATTAACTGCATTAAATAAGAAAATGTTTAAAAATGTAGACTCCATAAAAGTATGTGTATAAATGAAGTGTTTATAATAACAGTCGTACATTTTGTTTGTTTTGTGTTTAATTCATTTTATTATCTAACTGACACATACACTGCGTCAATACAGAAATGAGACGTTCATGAGAATAAAATGTGCATATAAATTTACAGCCATCTTGCATGACATTTACTAAACTGCGTTAAAAATTTTAAGTACATCATTCTATCTCTGTCAGCTTTAAATCAAAATACGGATATTTTAATTTTATTGAGAGCTAAATGTATTTAGGAGACATGCACTACGTGCATGTAAATATTAGTTCGGCTTATAAACTTAATAATTTAAAATAAGTGAATGCATCTCAGTTTTCGCACCAGTTATGGATTGATAATAAATAGAAGTTTATTCATCCTATTATGCTTTCTTTAATTACTTAGTGGACTCGTACGATTTTATATTGGCCACATTTCTAATCATATTATCCAAATATTTATTGCTGCACCTAATAACCTTTTTGGTCAAGTAGTCTGAGTCGAGTTAAGTTTCTTACGTGGCTGTGTCAAATAAATAAGCAAAAAGTTTCTTAGGCAATTCGGTATGTAAAGTTTTTTTTTGGTATTTTTTTTATATTTTTATTTCGTAGATTAGGTCATTATAAGAAACTAATTTCAATATTTTTGTTTTATATTCAGTAGTTATTTTATAATATTTTTTTAAAAATTTGAATCCTATGACGTCACTTTTTTGCACAAATATGTAGTTGCGTTGAGGAGCCAAGAAAAGCACGCGAGTAAAAAAAAAGAAACTAGAATTTACTTTGACACTTGACAGTGACACCTACTAATTCGTAAGTCTCTATTCAATCAAAACAAAAGTCCGCTCGTGTTGTTAGATAAAGTTTTACTTCAATAGTCACACAGATAATAAAATGCAAAAAAGTGACGTCATTTAGAGGTCAATGAAAGTCGAATTCGGTATGTAAAGTTTTTTTTTGGTATTTTTTTTATATTTTTATTTCGTAGATTAGGTCATTATAAGAAACTTATTTCAATATTTTTGTTTTATATTCAGTAGTTATTTTATAATATTTTTTTGAAAATTTGAATCCTATGACGTCACTTTTTTGCACAAATATGTAGTTGCGTTGAGGAGCCAAGAAAAGCACGCGAGTAAAAAAAAAGAAACTAGAATTTACTTTGACACTTGACAGTGACACCTACTAATTCGTAAGTCTCTATTCAATCAAAACAAAAGTCCGCTCGTGTTGTTAGATAAAGTTTTACTTCAATAGTCACACAGATAATAAAATGCAAAAAAGTGACGTCATTTAGAGGTCAATGAAAGTCGAATTATTTCATCGTTTTTCGTTAAAATAAATGGCATCTTATCGTTTTAAAAGGTCAGAGTAGAAAAATAAGGGTTTGTAACATAAAATCTCGAAATGGTTTCGGAATTGGCATAGGTTAATTTTTTTTAGCATACCGAATTATTTCATCGTTTTTTGTTAAAATAAATGGCATCTTATCGTTTTAAAAGGTCAGAGTAGAAAAATAAGGGTTTGTAACATAAAATCTCGAAATGGTTTCGGAATTGGCATAGGTTAATTTTTTTTAGCATACCGAATTGGCGAATAAAACACAAAAACACTTTTTGATGATTTTGAACACTTCGCTTACACGAGTGAGTGCACCAATAAAACACTTATGGGTTCCATTATTATCCACCACTACCATTATTACCCTACAAAACTCGTTGAAACATAAACCTAGGGAAAATAAACAAAATCAACTATAGCCATTGATTAGGTTTTCCCGCCATCTCAATTATATTATTTATGAAATGGCAATATTTCAAATAAGGAATCATTCGGTTCGTCTCCAGAAAATATCAGACATTAAATTAACGAGCAAGGTTCATTATCAATGTAGGTGACCATAACTGCACGTCTTATGTCTTTTTACTCACAATTGTAAAATTACAGCTTAACATACAAATAAATACAATCAAGCAATCATCGAAATTCGTCAAACCGTTACATATATAAAAAATGGCGCCTGTTCACACAAAATTATGAATACTTAAACAAAATTATAATATCAGTAAAACATTCAGAATGCAATTTTATGGCTGCAGAAATAAGAGAAAAGTGATTTTATTTTTATAATGGCAGCTCTGCATTCGTAAACGAGATAATTATTTGCATTTCGAACACAAATTTTTTCATTACTTTTTTAGCAAAGAAACGTTTCTCGAGGGCGCGTTCTAATTGCTGTATTATTTGTAAATGTTTTTTTTAACAAACAAACAGATTTTGAAGCACGCATGTGTAAATGACATACCGTTTTGGTGATGGATATTTCTGTGCTGATTTGCTTAATGCTGAACATATTATAATAAAATAATACACTAGGTAAATCTTAAATAATGAAAGGATGTAGGTATTTGTAAAAAAAATTGATGTATGTTGTTTCTAATCAATTTAATGAAAACTTTTATTTGTTTAGTATTTAATTTCAATTGGAGTTGCCTGGTTGGAAAATAAATATGTATTTTTGAAATATGAATCTAATAAAAGGAAACCATTTTTTTACTGCATTTTACAACTTTATTACGGGCTCTTGCAGAGTGTTGGTTGGTACTACCCCAGTGCCAGTTTTCTTAGTAAATGCATTTAATTACTAAAGTGTGAAGGGCTGTATTGCAAATCCCAGGGCAAATTAGACCAAAAACAAAAACTCTTGGCCACGAGCGCAATGCGATGTCAGAAATTCAGCTGCACGATTCTCTAAGAGCAAACATCGTTGCATCTTTGACAATATCCGTAAAACAAGGGACGAGATAACAAGAAACGTTGGAAAAACATACCTTGTGTACAAGGGCAATATCTCCTAAAGTATTTGACATCGGTGAGCTTGTCGACGAGCGCATCGACGAATCATTAGAGAATCGCACGGCTGTTTTAAGCTGTTATACATCAACTTTGTTCGGGAGCTGCAGTGGTTGTTTTGTCATACGCATTATATAGATACATAATTTAGATTACAGTTTGACTCTTCATACTCTTCTTTATTTGTACCTTATTTTTTGTAAATAATTGTGTTGAAAGATAAACTGCAAGTGTATCTTTCTTTTGACCGTTACAACACGAACCATCCGAAAATGATATTTTTTTGTTTTCTTAACTGTTTCTTAGTGGCCAGTTACGGAAACGTGGCGAAAGAAGCTGTTATTAAAATTAATTGAATGAGTCGACCTCCACGCTCGTTTTTGACTAAAACCGTTTAAAATACTTTATTTATTTACAAGTTTTCGAGTCCAATTGACGGGTCACGAGTTGTACGAAATTGCGGAACATTTTTAACGATCGCGATATGTTTATTTGAACGTTCGATTTTTGATTTAGATAATTATAAATGGTGGAAAATTATGTAGAAAACTTTCGATTTGTTAAAAGTTAGGTTTGGTTTGTGCTTATTTGATTGATAAATTTATGTATATAGTACGGTTACTAAATTATTGATTTGAGGTTATGTGGAACGAATTATGTGGGAATATTTTTGCTGTCTTTAACTTCTATACTATTTTGACATTGTTCTTTTTTGTATTGATACTCTGGTACTGAATTGCGCAGACCAGCAAATAGAGTATCCAGACTTCCTCAAGGCCTTCGACATGGGATAGCGAAAAAAAAACCTATCTAAAACAACAACCGGGGCGGAAAGTCTGAAGCAAGAAAATGCTACTAATAATTATCCAATAAACTTGTGATAATGTGGATGTGGCTAATTCCAGTACAAAAATAATTAAAGTTTAATGAAATGAAGCGCTGGCAGCGGAGCTTGACTTGGCGATCTTACCCGACTACCAAGTTAAGTAACGCTTGCTGCGGTCAAGAGCTGGATGGGTGTGTGCAAGTGGCATTATTCTACTGAACGCTTCGGTCGGCCTCTTCAGAGGGCTCGCTAAGCCGTCGGTACCGATTGTTTGTCTTAAGACAACAGTCGTTAGGCTGTCTAAGGCCTTCGGGCGGCTTGAAGTCTTCGACATGAGTTGGCCAATAGCCCATCCACCAACTTCTCGTCTGAGAGGAAGGCTCGAGTCTCAGCAGTGGGAACATAATAAGCTGATTATGTTTATAGTAGTCAAATGTAGTCGCAATATGAACATGACGTGTGCCTGGTTTCAAGCACTGTACTTACCTGTAACAGTTGCAGTGCCGACCAAAGCATGGAACTATAGTTTTGCGTGACGCTGTAATGTGCTCTTCAGTACGAGATATTGGTTTTTGGGCTTTTTTCGACAGTGATTTCACTTACTACAGTTCCCTTCATACCCTAACACTGTTTGCTTGCGCTCTATTACATCATGTCATTTGCGTTAGAATATCTGGCACTGTGGTGGTACAAAACAAGACGGCCAACAGTGCAAAAGCACAAGAGGCTTACCTTCTAGGTTTCTGTATTTCCTCATTTCTTATGAGTGTAATACTGTGTACATTCCAATGCAACAATTAATCACTTTATAATATACGTTTACTTTCTAAACTCCAAATTACATGCTGTGCGGATTTAACCACATATTAGAAGTATCTTGTTGCCAGTATTCTTAGGGTTGCCATTATTTCTTATGAATATTTAAAAAATATATTACCTAGCTAGCTGAGCCCCGCGGTTATCACCCGCGTGGTAATGCATGATGATGATGATGGAAAAGTATGATATGTGCTTCACCGGGACATAAACTATAACCTTGTCAAATTTGATTATACGATCCGTTCAACCGTTTAGACGTGATAAGGTAACAAACAGACAGAGAAACAGCGTTATAATATTGTTATTATAAAATAAAAGTACCCTGAGTTACTCCTTATAAAATCAGCTATCTGCCAGCAAAGATTAGCCGGAACAAACAGACAAAGACAAAAAAAAATTAAATTAAAAAATATTATCTATCTATTAACACATTTACATTTAATAATAAACGTTTTCAATACACTTGCTCATAAAGTGGCTCTATGGTCACCGCAATTAGGCACAGAATGACACCCATAATCAAACTGTGACTTTTTCATTGCTATAACTCACTAGAGATTTTTTTTAAGTTAATGCATAGCTTCTATCGCGGGCCTTGAGCGTGGAGGCCGAATCCAGAAATTCCGTAACGAAAATAACCTAACACCCCCCACTCTGACTCCATCTATCGATGAATAGCAGAACTTTTAATGACTTTTTGAAATATCATGCTTGTCTCTTTAGTCCAGCAACTCGCCTCTAGATGACATTGGTTAAATAATTATAATTGCATAAGTTGATTTGGCATCTATCGATGAAAAGCAGAACTTTTAATGACTTTTTGAAATATCACGCTTGTCTCTTTAGTTCAGCATCTCGCCTCTAGATGGCATTGGTTAAATAATTATAATTGCATAAGTTGATAAAAACAGCTATGCAATAGCTTTACCGCGGCAGTCGCCGAGTGCCACACGTCTTTTTTTTATAGTAAGTACCCATACGGTACTTACAGTATACTTCCATATGCAACTAGTGAAAAGCCGTTAATTTAAAATTACCAACAAACACTTCAACTTTAATTATCTGTATGTATAGATATATGATGCCTTGAAAAAGACCGAAGTACTTACAACTTCTACTAACATTTCATTTGCCACCTTCTGCCACTTTTGTGACAGTCTATTTCTAGTAATTTTTAAACTTTCGCGATTTGAACACATAGTTATATTATATTAACGGGGCTTAATCGCGTTAGTAATAGTATTTATTTACCTCGACGTTTCGATCATCAACCGGGAGGATGGTTTCAAACTGGCGGCAACATGGAATCCAGTGATTAAAAAGTGTTCCCGTCGCGATTTATCCTCAGAAAAATCTGTCGATATCGTTACTGTTGTGTGTCGGGACAATGACTTTTTATAACAACTGTTGGGGGTATATTAAAAAGTATCTCCATACTTCAAGACAGTGACACCCGCCTCTTCAGTCCGCTCGTGACCACAGTCTATTTCTGCCGTGTGATTCTCTAATGATTCGTCGATGCGCTCGTCGACGAGCTTATCAATGTCAGATACTTTATGAGATATCGCCCTTGTAAATAAGGTTGTTTTTCCAACGTTTCGCACGGCTGACCATTGGGTAGCTAAGATTTAGACGTTAAATATTCCTTTGCATTCGCAACGACAAACACGGAGCCTCGTGCGTATTGTCTTCCTCTGTGTGGTTTTCGTAGTTGATGCTTCCACGGATATAATATAGAGCGGAAGGTATCACCAATTATTATTTGATATTATAGGTAATTCATAAATGTGATGAAAACACCGTTTAGGTTGACCGTGTGCTAAACAATATGAGATATAGTGGTGACAAACAATAAAACAATAAACACGTAAACAAGCATTCGCAATTTCACTTCGCTTGTACGAACTACTAGCTGCACTCCGCGGTTTCACCCGCGTGGCGATGGATCTTTTTTGTTTGGAATCTGGTGCTTCCCGTGTGGTCCCATGTGATTGCATCAATTTCAATAATTTAGTCAATAATATCATCAAACTCGGTGCAGTATTTTTTGAGTTACACTTCAATGACTGAATAGAATGGAAGTCGGTATTAAATTTTTTCAAATTGTACTTGTTGATGTTAATACATGTAATACCAGTCTCCACGACACGGAAATCTAGTGCGGGGACATGACTGCGTAGTTAAGATAAACTATATTATTTTAGAAACTATATTTGTTTTCATTAAAATCTAACCATTTTAATAAAAACACGTGCGGAAAAAACACTAGCAAAAATACTGTTACCTGTCACACTAACATCTCTATAAACTTCCCAATAAATATCCCAAACCTCCGAACAAACAACCTGATTCACCACTCAGTGCCTTAACCAATTGCAATACAGTTCAATTTCGGTTAAAAATCCTTACTGATATACTAAAAATTAAGCATCACCAACCCATGAGAAGACACTACGGATAAAGGAACAAATCGCTAATTTACATTTAACAAATACTGAAGTCACGTTTTCAAAAATGTTGTGGGTAGAATTGAGGGTGGACTTTGTTGAATGGGATAGTTCTGTTTGAATACGATGGGTAGTATTGAAGTACATATAACAGCTAAGTGCGAGTCGGACTCGTTCAGCCTGATATGGACTAAAGGCCGGTTTCAATAATATATCTATCCTCAGTTTTCTTTACTCCGGGTAGAAGTTGTACATAACGTCTATACAATAAATGTCAAATATTTATCTCTGGTAGGGTGAACCAATGATAGATAGGTTATTGAACTCGGTTTTATTGGTTTGAGAATGAGAATTAGAACTAAAATCATACCAAGTATCCAGTAGGCTCCAGAGGAGAGAGAACTACAAACTCTAGAATTCTGAGTATTATCACAATTTATTCAGATTCAGATTCAGATTCAGATTCAGATTCATTTATTGCACAAAACATAAGTATTACACATAAGCATGCACATTGTTGGTAATAAAGTCAAAAGTCCATTATGTTTTGCCTATGTAGGCGTACAACGTTGAGAGATGGAGCTGCCATTGTCAATATTATATTAAATTAAATAATTATCATTGCAATATAGTAGGTACTTAACTAAATTAATAATATGTCAAACAAATATTCCCAAACAAATATTCCCTCATTCTTGAAATAAGATAATTAAGTGTGTCAAAATGAATTCATCCCTAATAAATTAGTCTCTAATTCTTTGTAGCACTTAGGTATTTTATTAAAAATAGTAGGTGCCATGCAGACTACACTTTTGCGCATAAGCGCTGTTTTTGCTGATTGTGAGGCTAGTCTGTTACTGTCACGTCGATTTCTTATAGCTTTATCTGACAATTTAGGAAATAGTTCAGAGTTGTTCTTAACAAATAAGGCTATTTCCAGTAGGTATAGTGACGGAAGTGTAAGAATGTTATGTTTCTTAAAATAGATATTACAGCTATCAGACGTCTGAAGTCCAAACATGGCCCCAATATTATTGTACACGTACATCATATAAACATTAACAATTAGAGTACAACTTGTATATATATATAAAAAGAGTAAATGGGTGGTCTTATTAAGCTATCTCTTCCAGACAGCCTTTGGATAGTGTGGAATTCTTAAATTACAATAGACGGTGGTGTAAATATAATGAGAATATATAGCGAAGATGAAATTTGGTTATATAAGTTATCTATCAGAAAGATGGAATTTCCTATTAGCGCTAATCCCAAACTGTTTTATCCTCTAAGAAATTCGAAGTTTTGTAACAACCTTTTTGACAGTTTAGTTTTAATAGTAATTTTAAACTTATTAATAGGCAAATCTCGGATAACATTGGGAACTTTATTATAGAATGGTATACATTGTCACATATAATAATGACTTATTCTGTGGAGACGCGTTACATGTACGGATAGCTTGTGCTTATTCCGCGTGTTGATGGAATGAACATTTCTGTTCAACACTTCTGTTTTTAAAAATGTTAATGTTTTTCTTGACATACGTAAGATTTTCATAGATAAACTGAGAGACAACAGTTAGAATGTTTACAGCTTTAAACTTCGGTCTAATGGGGGATCCCAATAATCTATCTATCCACAGTTTTCCTTACTACCGATAGAAATTTGACATAACTTCCATACATACAAAAAGTGTCAAATTTCTAACTCTAGTAAGGTAAACCGGCGATAGATAGATTATTGGGACGGGCCGTAAGGGAAACTCTGCCAACTAAACAGTAGATAGCTCGTACAGCCATTTTTTGCAGTATGAAAATAGAACTAAGATCTGCAGTACATCCCCAGAGCAGTATGGCATAAGTCATAACGCTATGAAAATAACTAGGCATTGATTAGATGCTGTACCCAGGTCCACCCACTGAGGCGAACGCTTACGGCTCTCGTATATGATCCACTTTTCATCGCAGGTAATTATTTTGATTTAGAACTACCTCGTTTCTATGCTGATTCTGTAGTGCTATACATGCTTCGACTCGTAATTCTTGCTGTTGGTGGCTTTCGTTTGTTGGTCGAGTTCGTGTTGCACCCACTTTCTTCTTTCCGATTAGATTTGACGCAAGTGCTTCAATGCTATTTTGACACTAACTTCAAGGCACGCAGCAAACTTACTCGTTGATTGAGTTGGATCCGCTTCCTCTATAGCCTTCAATTCGACAAAAGTTACCTACCTGCCGACCGTGAGGCTCATTCCTCAACTCAACATTTTAAATGATGACCAGTGTTAGGCCCTTATACATTTTAATGTTATTTTGACGGTTTTACGGCAGTCAGTACTAGCGCGAACGCAGCCGTGTGCACAAGTACTCCATGAAGAAGTGGCCCGGACGGTCACGAAACCGGTCGAGATATAAATATCGAGATAAACCGTCAAAATAACATTAAAATGGGTAATAGTAATAGGTACTTACGAAAGTTTCAATCAAGTTATAGGTCCTTATACGTTGTTAAAGTTTCGTGTAGTTTATGCAGCGGTTTTTCGACGAAGGAACTCATTTATTCAAAAATTGTACGAATTTCAGTTTATACTTGGCGCCAAAAACTACCACAATTGTTCATACAAAACTCTTTCGAATAAAATTCGAATCCACAGATAGTGAAATCTTAAAAATGCGGATTATAGAATCTCTAATAACATAGAATCTCCAATCACCTATTATTAGTTGGAGATTGTGAAAGTGAGTCATATAAAAATAAACCCACCCAGCACAAATTAAAATGACCCCCAACAGCCAACAAGCTCGCGTTATTCACAAAACACAATCTACACAAACAATATCCGAGAAACCACGCAAATCACACAGCGGGAAATCGCGGCGTGAAATATGAAAATGTGGCGATTTGAGCTGAAAATAACAATTTCATCTAAACCCATTCCACCGTTTATGGACATGTAAATTTTAGCGAACATGTCTAAATAAAGCCTTCGCCATCTTGGACGGGTTTATGTGTTAATTGCAACGCGTTCTAGACTGTTATTATTGCATACTACCGTCCAGTATGCATCTTCAAGCATTCAGGCTTGTATTACATATTATGGTCATACTAAACCCTTTTCTTTTAAGTTCTATCATTGCTTGGACAATGCTTGGATTTTATCAACCAAATGAAACTTATTTATGTAGCTATCTTCATATAAATAAAATTATAAGAAAACTGCTTTAGTAGTTTTTGAGTAAATGCAAAGTAAAAATTCATAAATATGTACGTTCCATACTTTTTTTTGGGATTGGTTGGCAATCAAGCAGGCGGCTCATCTGATAGTAAGTGATCACCGTCGTCCATGGACATCGGCAATACCAGAGGTCTCGAGGGTGCGTTGCCGGCCATTGAGGAAGGAATAGGTTCTCTTCTTGAAGTCACCCAAGTCGTTTTGGTTCGGAAATACCTCAAGTGGCAGCTGGTTCCAAATAGTGGTAGCGTGAGGCAGAAAGTGCCGTCGGAATTTCACGGTTGTGGACTCCTAGACATCAACATAATTTCTATAAAATTTCATATTCAGTCGTGACGTCCGATGGCAAAATCCGGCTGTAGGAACTATTCGGTCTAAGCCGAACAGTTGCTCGGAACACTCTTCGTGATATATGAGGTAAAAAATGCAGAGTGATCCAACATCAGAGTGATCACATGCAGTGCCAAAGAGTCAAGCCGATTGGAGAGAGCTTGATTGTCGACGATTCGAGCCGCTCTGTGTTGAATGCCGTCAAATGGAAGGAGCTGATACTGGGGAGCTCCTGCCCAGAGGTGAGAATAGTATTCCATGTGAGGCCAACTAAAGAAAGTAGGTTTTACAATGGCCGCAGAGCCAAGTTACGTGGAAGATGATACGTAATAAGCCATACGGGCAAATACTCTGAGCATGTGAAATACGTTGTATGTAGGTTTTACTGCATGTTGTTACTGTACTTGAGGTTTATACCCTAAGAGAGCTTACCATGATTAGTTAATGTTAGAGTGCATCGTCGATATAGTATAATTGTAACAAATTAAGTGCAATTATAATAGTTTAGTCAGCAATTAGACCCTCTTGGCAGATACAAGCCTTTCTGGACTTACTATGATCCACGATGTGGTCCGAAAGCATGTCAGCGGAGTATTAATCAGCCTAAATGTCAAAGTTTCGAGACAGCCTAAAATAGGGCATGAACCGCCTACAGCATAAACTCACAAGTGTTGTTCTGAAACAACGACCAAATCTGATAGCTAAACGTGTCACCCTAAGCACAAAAAGTAAAATTAAAAATCCACTAGGGGTCATCCACCAATGTATTGGCCGCATCAAGCTTTGTATGACCTTTTGCGTAAGCCTAGTTTATGGTTATAAGTAAATGGAAATATTAAAGACACTTCTACTTGAAAAAAAGCTAATAAAAAGACGTTTTCCTGCAGAAACTGAAGCCACTAATAGAGCTGGCTGTTGACAAGTCAACATCTCCTGAGGATGACTCGTGTAGAGACGAAACTAGCCTCGAATCGTTATTGGTTGATTGTGTTGTTTTGTGTGTTGCTTATTCTGTATACTTCATATTTGTTTTAATTGAAAAGGGAAGGCTGTGCACACTGCATCTCTGCCATAAGATTTTTTTTTCCAGTGGAGTGTCGTTAACTATTTCCTTTCAATATCATAGTAATATGGATTTCCGCAAAGTAACGCTCGAAAGTTTCATTTAAAACAAAAAACTAAACGATATATACAACAGTATTAAAAAAATCATCTTCATCACGTCTCTACATTGTAAATAGAGATCGTTAAGAAAAAAAAGCAATTTTCACATACTTCGTACTGGTCTTAAAATAGCAAAAAACACTTTCACTTTTTTTGATTATACAATGAAATTGTAACAAAGTAACCGATTACTTTGACATATGCAGTCATTATAGTTTGTCTACATTATACAACAGGATTAAAAATAGTAAGAAGCGACAGTATAATGCCACCCACTCTTCTTAACAAGAGATTCAAGATGACGTCCAATTAACTATTACTTAATCGACCTTCATACATAAAGTGTTATCCAACTTCAAAAAATGAGGAGGAGTTTGTTACCTCAGAACTTTCGAATGGTAGAACCGTTTTTGATGGTTCTTTTATTGGTCCCATTTAAATTTTAACAAATTCGGTCCAGCAGATTTTGAGTTACTGCAAAGTGTTTTAACTATTTTGATGAAATCGTCATTGACGGTGAATAACAATCGATCCCGTAATTAGCAAGGGTCACCAAAAAGGATGATTTTTTTTACCGAATAACGGAACCGATTTCGTCACTAAAAAGTTTGAAACAACTTGGTAAAGTTGGTACCATGTACACAATATTGTGATAATAGGTACTTTTGAACTATCATGGTACCGACTTCAACAAGTTACGTCACACTTTTTAGTGTTAAAGTCGGTTCCATTTTTCGCTATTTTTTTATTCTAACACACGCCCTTCTAACTCCTACAACAAGCAAGCGTTGCTTAGCTTGTTGATCGGTTAAGATCGCCAAATCAAGCCCCGCTGGGAGGACTGCGTTACATAAAAAAATCGTTTTTTGGTATAAATAAAAAGGCCAATAATTGACAAGTTTTGACGCTTGTTCATGATATGACAGTTGCAGTGACAGAGCTTAGCACTGTAGTTTTGTGTAGCACTGCGCCGCGCTCATCAAACCGAGGCACTGGTTCTCTTAAGCCTAGTCTGAATACTCCACTTCTAGCAAGCTGTCACTCTGTTACCCATAAAATGTCTTGCCGCTTCTTCTCGCTCTATAAATTTTGGAACGCGGCGGTAGAGTCTTTAAAGTACATTAATGAAAAATTTATTCATAAGTGCGTCTTTGATGCCTAAATTGAATAAATTATTTTGACTGTGACTTTGGTAATTTTACATGCCTTTTAATTGTTGCCAATTTTATGTGCCTTTCACTCCCTAACACAGTAATTTAATGCTTGCGCACTACTGCTTTGAGACAGAGTATCTGTCACTGCGGTGGTACCGACCAAGACAGCCTCTTGCACAAGATGCCTACCAACTAAAAGGTTTGTTTTCTCGTCTAATAATTTTCTATTATTAGATGAGATTTATTATTACTGATAGAATATTTTATCACTGAAGCGCTCGCAGCGGAGCTTGACTTGGCGATCTTAACCGATCAACAAGTTGTTCAACTGAGCGCTTCCGTGCTCCGGAGGGCACGTTTAACCGTCCCGGTTTTTTGTCTTGGGCAACTTCGGGTGGAATGACAAGCTTGTCATGGGTTGGCCACTAGCCTATCCACCAATCCGCACTTGCATTATGGCCCGACTCCTCTCTCTAAGTCGAAGGTTCAAGTCCCAGCAGTGGGAACTCAATGGGCTGATTACGTGTACCTATATTTAACTCAAAGCCAATCTATTGAGGTAACGAGCACAGTGCAGTGCCACGCAAAACTATATTTCTAAGCTCTGGGTGCCACTGCAACTCTATAGTTGCGTCCAAGCGTAGTGTTTAACATCAGGTGTACGCCTTGCTCGTCATGGCACTTAATACGATAAAAAAGTTTTAGTTTAAAAGTGTGAATTACAATATTGTGCGCATATTACCTTGACACCTTGACTTCGACAAGTTGTTTCACACTTTTTTGTGTTCGAGTCAGTTCTATTTTATGGTAAAAAAAACACCCTTTTTAGTGACCCTTGCTATTTACGGATCGATTGTCATTCACCGTCAATAAGGATATCATCAAGAAGAAGAAGACATTTTGCAGTTATTGGAGTGTGAATTATTTAAATTGGACCACCTCACTCATTAAAAAAAATAAATAAATGTGGTAGTAGTTGGTGGACATACATATAATAAAAATACATACAGTCGATATAGAACCTCCTCTTTCTTTGAAGTCGGTTAAACAAACTACAACGAAGAACGAAACGTACGTACATGCGTTTTTGGCGCAACATATTGGATGTTTGTAAGTCATACAGAAAGAGGAGTACATTCTGATTTGTTATTAATTAACCGCTATTGTAGTAGAACACCTTTATACAAGTATAAATCTTATCGCGATGTAGTTAATATGAATCTTATTTACTTGTAATAAGACAAGGCTAAGTGAATACGATAATTGGTAATAATTTAATCCAAAAAAGCGCGTTGGACGTGTATGTCACTAGTCAATCGATTCATTTATAATTTTCTTAGAGATGTGACTGAATTCGATATGCAATTTACAATGCAGATTTACAATATGTATGTAATGTAATGATCTTTTAATAATATGATCATTTAATCTTAAAAATGATATATATTTGTAGATCACTATATTTTTTTTTTATAAATCGGTTTGTTAGGTATAAAAAGAACAGCGACAAAGAGGTCTCTAATAAATGATTTTCTATAATAAAAATATTTTTTTAACAAAGGTTAGTGAGTGATTGAGTTTCTATGTTTGTTAGTTCTTCACGCTAAAACTGTTCAACAGATTTTGATAGAAGTTAAAATGGATATAAGGACTTTATATCCAGGACATGGCTACTTTTAGCCCGATTCAAATGTTAGTTCTCGAATGATTATTGTAACTTTATTGTATGCAGACAAATTCATAGGAAGAAAGTAGTACTATGAAACAAAACACTTTGAAAAGTTATACGAGTAGTAAGGGCCATTACAACAAAAGATAAGAAAAATGACTCAATATGCATTGCGACAATAATACTAATTTAGGCGTTTCCTGAAGTATTGTTTCGTCCCGAAGCCGAATCGATTGCCGATCAACATTTCGACGACGCGTAAGTCTCACGTAAACTCTTACGCATCAACGTTAGATTCATTCATAAATGTTTCTATACGTAAACAGAATGACGAGTTATATTATAATAAAATCCTAAATAGTCCTGTTTTATCATAATAAGAGTGAGTTTTAACCGCGTAAGTCAACAATTCGTTTCGGTGATCGAAATGAAAGTGCTCACATCACTAGTACCTACTAATTCCGCAACATAAAGAGCTCTTAGAAGATGCTCAAACACGTACAAGTTAAGCTTAACGCTTTTGACTCGTGTGGGCGTGACCTATCAAGTGTGCGCCGTATGGACCTGCGAACTTAGGGATGTCACTTCTCAGTTGTTTATATATTATTAACTTCCGAAAAGGGAGGGGGGGAGGTTAATTAAGGGGGGGGGGGTCTTAATTTTTTATCTTACTTCATGACTTTTTTTGGAAAAAGGAACGATATTGATGTTTTTTTTTTATCAATGTCTCTTCATGTCATCATGCGCGGCGTGGACAGACGACCTGCTAAAGGTCGCAGGATGACGTTGAATACAGGTCGCTTTCAACCGGTCCTTTAGGAACATATGGGAGGACTATGTTCAGCAGTGGACATCCTACGGCTGAGATGATGATAATCATGATATTTAATACCCTTTTGAGATTTGTTCAATATCTGACCAGTCGTTTTTTTAACAAAACATTATCATCAAAATCGGGTATATCGGGTAAGGAAGTTGGTTCTAGTTCTGACTGAATTACTGATTTGTCAACGTAAAGTTTAATCCACTGGGGCTACAAATTTCACAATTTCTTTGTAATCAAATACAAATTAATGAGTTTATCGGCGCATAGCTTTAACCGATATTATTATTTAGTCAAGCGCCACCTAGTTTAGTTTTGGTGGACTAGAGATGCAAAGTGGCGCCATCTCTGGTATAACTCTGGTGGCGTGCGCTGTTCGCTGCGCGCGGACACGCTCGGAGGCTCGGAGGAGCTCACTTTGCGTTTGGTCGTGGCAGCGTCCGCGACTAAGTGGAATACCTTGTCTCCAAGTTAATTCAAATTAATCTCTCAACACTATGTGCTGTTATAATAAATCTCAGTGTGACGTAATAAAAGCAGACTCATTGTACATGTGATATCTTGTTCTCCTCGCCTGTTTAATCCACGCCTAGCAACGAAATTGGAGCATGCCATCCTATAAAGATCCTAATACGGGCCAAATGTGCCTTTAAGTTTAATATTGTGAGCATAACATAACAAAGTAAGGATTTATTAAAAGTTAACCCTTACGGAGATGAGGCAAGCATAGCTGCTGACGAGTTAGCTATAGTTATTAATATAAGAACCTTAAAACTTTAGGGCCTCTCGAGCACTTTCAATCTGATTTAGAAGTAGTTTCCTATTTAACAGAAAATCAAGTTGGATATCTTTGACAACCCTACATGAAGTAATTACTTTCCAATGTACTTCAAAAAGATCTCTGCGGTACGAAGGTCACGGACTGATTAGTGAAGTAATGAGCGAATTCAGTGTAGGAGGACATTAGACACTTTAGAGCTATTAATTGCTAAAGCTTTAGCAATTAATAGCTACAGAACTGATGAAGGGCATAAGTAGTAGTCTATCGTACTATGCCCACTGATCACAGACTTGATAGTCTTTTGTCACCCTAAGCTTTAACGGAGACAAAACAACTTAAGACGCGGTCCAACCCCAATTTTAAAATAATTTACGATGCTTTACGTAAGGTTGAAAATCGCTTGTTAGATTGGACGATGTAATGCGAAAATGTGTTAATTTTGTACGTTTTCTTTATATATTTCCATATATACTAACACAATTGAAAAAACTGCTGGTTACTACTTTAGTACTATATGTTGGCTATGTATTACCTAAAAATAATATAGTGTTATCGCTGAAAATTCTGAGAGTTTGGGCGTGAAAGTTTATTTTTATAGACGTATTTAGGAATTTAATCTGCAGAGAGCGAGTTTTATTTATGAATTCTGTTAGGTTATTACGCTTTGCCTGTTCCTTTTCTAACCTAAGTATTTTATTCATAGATTATTATCGATCTGTTTCGTTACACTAGATGTTTAAAGATTCTGCTTATAACTATTATCAGGATACGACCGCGCCTTAACGTGGTTTAGCGAGGTTCCAAAATTTGACCAGAGCCGAGTAAGAAAAAGTCAAAATCAAGTAATTGCCAACGCCTGGATTCATTGCTTTGTAAACGAACGTGACGGCATTGTGACAAATTGGTTTTGACTCAATAAAGGTTCTTATCTCGATTGATATAGATAACAAAATAAAACGAATATTAATTATTCTCCACTGATAACGAGCAGACGCAAGTGGGTTTGTCAGCGTCGCACCTACCAATACCAGTGGAATTGGCAGCAAATTTCTACCCGACAGTGAAATTTACTCGTCACCCTGAGACATAGCTTTAGTTACATTTCCAGCCCAGTGGTTTCTCTTGCTACTGTGCCTTAAAAACCCTGACTAAATACACTATGCTCGGGTCACACTACTACTGTCAACGGATAGCGTGCCGTTCACAACAAACGAACAACGTACCAGGCTCACATAAAAATATGAAAGACTAGACTATGTTACTCAGGGTGAATGTAGCTTTCCAATGGAGAAAGAATTTTTGAAATCAGTCCAGTACTTTTTGAGCCAATTCGTTACAAACATACGAATATTTCCTCTTTATAATATTAGTATGATAGTATAGATATGAGCCTATGTATATTCACAGCAAGATACAGGCCTCATCCATTTCGTATGAAATTACAAGCATATACGATTAACTCAATTCATCTGTTAAAGGCAGGGATTAATATACGGCGCGGTTAGTGTATTTTGCATATTTCCACAGCGTAATGTCATATGGGATATTGCTATGGGGTTCAGCGGCTGATATGGAGACCATATTTATCCTTCAGAAACGTGCTATTAGAGCTATATAAGAAATGGGTCCCCGTGAATCTTCGAGAGATGTATTTAAAGAAATCAATATATTAACGTTGCCTTCCTTATATGTATTTGAAAATATAATGTATGGTCGTAAAAAATTACATAAATATAAGTTAAATAGTGATCACCACACTTTTAACACCAGAAATACAAATAGGATAGCTGTACCTAGTTTTAGACTTGCGAAGACTAATAAGTCATTCCTAGGAAATTGTGTGCGTTTTTACAATAAAGTCCCAAAGCACATAACTGAGCTCACAGAGGGCAAATTCAAGTTGACTGTAAAAAACGTTTTTATAAAAAAAGCTTACTATAAAGTTCGACATTATATAGAAGATAAAGATGCTTGGAATACGAGTACTCCACTTCTGGCAATCTGTCTCTCTGCCACCCATAAAATATAATATTTGTAGTGCCTAAGTTGTAAACATCCATATAAAAAGAATGGCCCCGAGTTTCTTGCCGCTTCTTCTCGGTGCGTTCTATATATTTTGGAACGCGGCGGTAGAGTCTTTAAAGTACATTATAATGAAAAGTTGACGTTCATAAGTGCGTCTTTGATGCCTAAATTGAATAAATGATTTTGACTTTGACTTTGACTTTGACTTTTATAGAGTGTACCATTGTGATTTGTGGATGATCCCGTCATTATATCCTAGTTACTTACTTTAGGATCGAAAACGCAACAAATTTTTCAAAACTACTTACCACCCACCAAAAAGTATGGCAGTTCCTACCTCTGTCGTGTAAATTAATTGTGGAATGCTTTGCCGGCGTACGCATTTCCCTTGCAGCTATGACCCTGGCTCTTTGAAGCGGGGCATGTAAAAGCATCTCTCAGGTCATCATAGGGGTGGCGGTTAGTGCAGCTTACGGCTGCCCTAATGATCATCGCTTCTTGATTCCATCTTCGCTTTCCACCAGGCGACAGAGAGTACTTTGATAAGTCATAAGAAAAAATATGACTTCTGAACTGATTCTTAACACATCATTATTGGCATGTACTTGTATAAATTGCATAATGTAGGCCACACAAATAAGTTCTTTTCATCGCTTCAATCACTAATGATATCGAACACCTGCGTATTACCGCACCTAGCTATATCATTACATTATATTATATAAGTATATATTGTATAAAACAAGTGGGAACTGAATTATCGTGGGATCTAGCCATATGACTCAGTCAGAAACACAATGATCACGAATTCATTTATTTTGTTCTATGTTTCAAGGTAGATCCATTGTGTGAGCTTATGAATGAAACTTGGATGCAAATAGAAAGGTATAGTTAATTGTACACTTTATACCAACTGTTGGACTTTTAAAAACGATGATCTATCGTCGGTTAACCCTACTAGAAATAGATATTTGACACTATTTGTATGGACGTTAGGTCAAATTTCCGTAGTAAGGAAAACTGTGGATAGATAGATTATTGGCACCGACCGTAAGGGGTAAGGGTGTCAACACGACGGCTGCATGGCAACCAGCCGTGCGATTCTCTAATGATTCGTCGATGCGCTCGTCAACTCGATGAGCTCAACGATGTCAAATACTTTATGAGATATCGACCTTGTACACAAGGTTGCTTTTCCAACGTTTCTTGTCATCTCGTCATTTGTTTCACGGATGTTGTCAAAGATGCAACGAAGTTTGTTCTTAGAGAATCACACGGCAGTTGGTCGCTGGTCGCTGGCAAATTGTTGACATTAGTCAACAATCGAGGTCGACGGTTTCAACGTATTTTACTTGTGTAGTGTAGTGAGGCGTCATGAGCGTACACAGGACGAATCGTCGAGACAAAAGAGCGTTGATATCACTTGATTCCGATAGGATTGACACGACGTTTCGTCGACATGACCACCGACTGTAAAACAATTTGGATCAATTAACTTTTATTTGTATCACTCATGGTAATAAGAGCTATGTAATTTGATCCTACGTATTCCTGCCTTTTACTTGAATTTTCGATATTCTCACGCCCAAATAGCGTGAGTCATTTGTTGATTTCAGATTCCAAATCTAGATACAATGGAATGGCAACTTCGAAGATCAGTGGGCGTGTGATGGAGACGCGAGCGCAATTCGCAGCGGAGCCACATCTAGTTCACGGATATTTGTGTGGATCTTTGAGGCTCCTATTCTGAATAATGCCCTAAAATTGGAGGAACCTGTTGTGCAAGAGTACATATATATGGACGGATATGATCATTGCACACTACTGCTTAATCCTTCCTATAACGTGATAATTATAACAAAAGATTTATAAATGAAACTGACGTTTATTTAAGTCTCTGGGATGCAAAAGGTTAGAGTGAGAATAATTGACAATATCGTAGTCACACCATAAGACATTGTGATTACAGCAGATGGTTAGTTAGATAGATAAACAACTCTTTATTTGTACACAGTAATATTTAATAATAGATAACAGATATGAAATATAATAGATATTAAATAAATAAAAAAAGATATTAAAAAATACTTAGTGACACTTCCGCTGAAAAGAAAACAATGATTTTGGCCTATTTGGGGGCGAAACCGTTTGGGATTTCTTGTGAAAAAAAAAGTGTTTTTTTTTTTTTAGTTATGTATTCTTCCTATTAGCATTTTATGCGGGAGGGAGGGTGGTGCACGCCCCCAAATAGGCCAAAATCATTGTTTTCTTTTCAGCGGAAGTGTCACTAAATATTTTTTAATATCTTTTTTTTTTTTTTTTATAATGGATTTCCGCAATATAATAGATAACTTGTTGGTGGAAAGAACATTATTTTACAAGTACAATTTGAAAACTTTGATACCGACTTCCATTCTATTCAGTTATTGGAGTGTATCTCAAAAACTACTAGACCGAAATTGATGAAATTTAAATGGTAAGCACCAGCTTTCAAACAAAAAAGAATTTTGAGAATCGGTTCACCCTAACGAAAGTTATGAGGTAACATACATTTAAAAAAACAGTCGAATTGAGTACCTCCTCCTTTTGTGGTGATTAGTAACAGCGTAAGTATACAAAACAGTAGCTATTATATAATACCTCAGTCTATATTCAAAATTTTGTTATAAATACTAGTTGATAACTAGATGTTAAATTTTAATGACTTTTTTATTTATGAACCGATTGACATGAAACAAACACTATATTTTAAGTGAAGCTTACCACAATATATTATATTAGTGAAAACCACATCTAAATCAGATAAGCCGTTTCTAGGATTAGCGTGCACAAACGCACAGATAAACCAATAAACACCTAACTAGACTAAGAGACAAAAATTATAACAAACTTTTTTTTTTCAATCATTTTTCGTTTAAAAATCTCTAATAATATTTTTTCTTATATATCTTTGATGTCCAGACAGCTGTCCGTTACATTATTATTATATGTATAGATAGGTATATACTAACATATACGATTTACAAAATATGAAACTGCAAAGCGTGTGTCCCTTAATTATCTCCGCTCAGAGATTATGTGAAAGGACTAGCAAACCTACTACAAACATAGGCTACATGGCCTTCAAAGCCTATATACTGTCAGCCAGCTGACAGTCACCACTCGAGGTCTAGTGTGTAACAAGCATTATCTATCACAGATCATCAAGTGAGATATTTGTGAACGTTAGTTTATCTATATTTGAAAAAGACTTTGATAAAAGCATCAAGCATCTTAATGACATGGTATGTATTGTATATTCCAACTAGATAATCTGCCAGCGGCAACGTTCGCTATCTTTCTAAATTTCCAAAATGTCTCCTTCCTTAGTAAATGCTTTCAATATAAAAGGCATCGTGTTGTATTATTACATAGATATACCCAAACAGGAGGCGTTTAGCCGTGCCGTTCTTAACGATTCGTTGATGCGCTCGTCGACGAGCTCACCGATGTCAAATACTTTATAAGATAATTTATTGATTCAGGCGTTACTTTGCGGAAATCCATTATCAAAAAAACGATATTAAAAAATATTTAGTGACACTTCCGCTGAAAAGAAAACAATGATTTTGGCCTATTTGGGGGGCGTGTCGGTCTAGCGCTCGACGAGTCAACATCTCCTGAGGATGCCTCGTGTAGAGGCGAAACACGTGTCGAATCGGTTTTGGTTTATTTGGGGTTTCTTGTGTTTTTTATTTTGTATTCTTCCTATTAGCATTTTATGCGGGAGGGAGGGTGGTGCACGCCCCCCAAATAGGCCAAAATCATTGTTTTCTTTTCAGCGGAAGTTTCACTAAATATTTTTTAATATCGTTTTTTTTACTTTATAAGATATCACCCTTGTACATACAGTTGTTTTTGCAATGTTTCTTGTCATACCGTCATTTGTTTCACGGATTTTGTCAAAGATGCAACGATGTTTGCTCTTAGAGAATCGCACGGCTGACCGCGTTGGTCAACTGTAGTTAGACTACTAGTGGGTATATCTATGTAACATGCAACGCGTGACCGCTATCTGTCTGATAGCACCCTTAGACTGCGTTGATTGCAATACACATTCAAAACATTCACTCACTTACACCCCTACACTAGGATTCCTACAATAGTAACGTGTCGCTTTAGGACTTCAAGGAATGATCGCAAAGTATTGATTTCACGGTCCTTCCTTGAGGATATCATAGCGCGCCGCATTGCTTCTTGGAATTGTCATAGCGAATAAGGGTCATTATATCACGGGAGGTACAAGTATGTACACATTGCGTCGCAAAAATCCGAGACTTGAGAACAAGCTGCTTATCACACAAACTGCTGGTCCAGAACCCCAGTCAGGGTTTGAAACTGGGATCTGTCGTTTCGAAGACAGGGTCACCTGGATGAACTGGGCCGTCAAAAATATATTCCAATATAATAGAGTAGTCTAATCTATAAGAACAAATTTCAAAACATTCAAGTTTATTTTTGTATCAGAATAACGCCCATCTGTAAGTACCAGATGGTCTCATTGCTCGCCTAAACTGGGATCGTAATGAGATCGTGATTCACTTTACGGAATCCAGCCATCAACAATACTGCTGACATTTTATTTGATGATGTAAATTAATCATTATTGAAACAGATTTGTCATGACATCATTTTCTGCCGTGCGATTCTCTAATGATTCGTCGACGAGCTCGTCGGCGAGCTCACCAATATCAAATACTTTATGAGATATCGCCCTTGTACATAAGGTTGTTTTCCCAACGTTTCTTGTGACCTCGTCATTTGTTTCACGGCTGTTGTCAAGGACGCAATGATGTTTGCTCTTAAGGCACGTCCCAATAATCTATCTATCCACGGTTTACCTTACTACCGATAGCAATTTGACATAACGTCCATACAAATAGTGTCAAATATCTATCTCTAGTAAGGTAAACCGGCGATAGATAGATTATTGGGACCGGCCGTTAGAGAATTGCACGGCTGTTGTGTTTTAGTTCTGCTGTTTTAACTATGATAACGGTTTGATTACATTTGCAATCGTATTCCATTAGATTAATAATTGAAATTAGTTGCCGTTATGGTTCCGCGAAAATAAGGAATTATCAATTAAGGAACATATATCTTATGCGTTATTTCAGGATTTGAATTGCTTCTCCGATCGAAAGAAGAGTTTTGAAAAACACTTTACTTCGGTAGGTACTGATATTTATTGGAACGAAGTTCCTTATCGCGCGTTGTGAAAGGGGGCTAGACGGAAAAAATTCTTACGAAAAGTTGTCACGACGCTTTTTATTTATTTATTTATTTATTGTTATGACATGTGTTTGTATATTGTACTGATTTCGTGGGAACGGGATTTCAACCTGTAATTGCACATATAATTTTTTTCTCTTATTGCAATAAACTAAGTTTACTAATAACTAAGTTTGCAATAAATAGGCAATAAAAACATATCAAGATAAAAATTATTATTTATGCTAGTAGTTCTGCGAACAGTAAACCTCGCGAGCACGTGGTCTTATCAGCTAAAATTTTTCGCTGTACTTTACAACCTATTATCTCGGAAATTAATTGACCAACTTTATCTTCGAAACTCCTTTCTAAAATCAGGTACCTTAAGTCGCCGCAGCAAACTTCCCCCATTTTTTAGGAAAAAGCATCTCAAAATCGCCAACTACTAAAAATATATTAAATGGCATCAACACGCGTACCAAGTTTCGTCAAGATTTGTTCAAAAATGCGACCTGTACAGGAAGACGTACATACAACCTAACATACATACGTACAGATATAAGTCACTTTGGCCAGTTAAAGCAGAAACGCTACGCTCGCTCTGTCTGTAAATAGTACTTTGAATACATTTTAACATTTAAATTATTTTATAGCAGAATCAGAAATCTTTGAACGAATTCAAACACATATTCCGTTTCCTGCTAGTGAAATCTGTGAAATAAAACACAACACTCGTGTCTTTTTCTTATCAACATCCAATGGAACACCAAAATCAAAGATTCTTTATATCAAAATAAAACAAAACAAACTTTATTTGTTGTAATCTACAAACAAATTGACACATCTATTATTCTTGACATAAGAGCAATTTCTCAAAATCTTAGATAGCCCTTTGACCACTGTAATCAGAACTTTAATTAATTTTGTTCCAGTTAAAAAGAAAAGGTCAAGAAATGCTGGTTGTCCAATGTGATTAATTGAATAGTAAAGCTTTAAATTGTAATGTTGATTAGGTAAAAGATGGAATCAAAATGGATTGTACGTTACTCGATCGTGTGAACTCACTTGCATAGTTTTGGGAATTATAGTGATTTTGTTAAACTTACTTACACACAAAATCAATTATGTCGATTATGCAATTTAGACATCAACCGCTCTTTTGTTGATACCTTCAACGTTAATAAATTGATGTATATGATATCATAACTGTATTATTAATTAATAAGACTGTTTATGTATTCTTACTGTTAATATGTAGTTTCATAAAATCAACAAAGCAAAAAAAGTAGTACCTGTCATTGCAGGTAAATGAATTTGAAAAAAAATTTAAAATACTTCAGTGCCTCAAGACAAGAGTCTTCGATCAATGTGTTTTACCAATTATGGCTTATGGCACTGAAACGTGGTCTCTTACTAATAGGTCTCATAAGTAAGCTCAAAGTCGCACAACGAGCTATAGAGAGGGCTATGCTCGGGGTTTCTCTACGTGATCGAATCAGACATGAAGAGGTCCATAGAAGAACGAAAGTCACCGACATTGCCCAGAAGATTAGCCAGTTAAAGTGGCAGTGGGCAGGGCACATAGCAAGCAGAACAGATGGCCGATGGGGCCAGAAGGTTCTGGAATGGAGACCACGAACCGGCAAGCGCAGCGCTGGTCGTCCACTGTCGCTGAAATTAAAGGCACATGGACTTAAGGCGAAATGAGCACCAAATTTCATGATTCGACTGCGCGAAAACTCAGTTTTTCGACGCTTAAACCTAATAATCGAAGTTCGAAAAAAAAATTTGTGTATATTGAATATACGTCCTTATGAAGTATGGGAGCCAATACACGATTGAGCAAACTTGGCTTGATAGAAAAAAAATCGGCAACATTCTCTAAATTTTGCAATTTTTCTTACATGCTTCGTGGGGAAAAGCATTTTTATTCAAATATGGGCAAATATATTTCAATGAATGTATCATATTCGAATACCCAATGAAATTTACTAGTGAACTATGGACTCCTTTATCATTAAAATTTAATCATTTAATTGTACGAAATAAATATAAAAAGTATTAGCACGTGTTCAATAGAATTTTCGCATTACATCGTCCATTCTGGTAAGCAATTCTCAACCTTATGTAAAGCATCGTAAATTGTTTTAAAATTAGGATTGGACCGCGCCTTAACAACTTAATGTTTTAGGAGTACGGACGCAGTGCAATTCGTCACTTGTGAGGAAATGCTCTGTTATTGGCAGAGGAGAGGTTACTTAATATCAGGTGGACCTCGTGGTTGTACCGTTGTCTAATAACAAAAACAAATACAGTGGAAGCTGGTTCATTGGGATCTTAACGGAGCAAGAATGTTGTACCATTTATTGAAGGTATTCATTAATCCAATTTTCCAATTAGACAGGTTTAAAATTATAGTTGTCTCGTTTACAGAGGCTCCTACTTATAGAGGTCGAAACGTACGACTATTCCATTTTTAGAGGGGAGGAGAGTAGTCCCTTGTTTTTACGTCAAAACCTGAGATAGTACTGACAAACAAAGCGTGTACGAAAGAAATTCTAATGCTTGTAAACAAAAGTGTCAAAATCTGTCCCAACCCGATTAATTTGTCTCATTTATAGAGGGAATTGAGTTACAAAGTCCCAATTATAAAGGTAAACATCGAATAAATCCTAGAAATCAGATCTCATTTAATCAGGTTCGAAAAGTCCCATCAATAGAGGTACTTCAATAAAAAAGTACAGGGACCTCATTGCAACTCTCAATAATAGATATGTATATAATAGGTTTCTCATTTATCCAGGTCCCATTCAAACAAGTTTCACTGTACATTGTTTTTATGCTCTCTTCAGTCATCACAAAATAATCAATAATCGCATCCTCCACTATCAATACTAAAACGACATCCCTATATAATAACTTCCAGTGAGTGTTTTTTTCTTGTTCAGTGATGGTGCTGACGTAATGTCAACCGGATATGGCGTACAGTTCCCATGACAATGCTATCAGTCCACTGGCAATGGGAGCTCGCGGTCGTGCTGCAGATGTGCCGACGCCAGCGTAGCGCTGCCCACGCATTTTGGTACGAAAGGTTAACATAGATACTCTTACTTTTAAGCTCGGCAGGCGTCGATTGCGAAATGGCACGTCTGGCCCACCCCACTGCTGGTTGATGCTGTCCGTCCAGTCCTCGAGGATTGGTTGGACAGGGCGCACGGGTCGCTTTATTTCCGGCTGGCGCAGTGCAAAAAAAAAGTAACGCCTACTTATTCATGTCTAATGTTTAACAGGACACGTCAAAAAATAATTTGACAATTAATCTTAGTTGAATTATACTATTTTAGGTATAAATATATTAAATCAATCATTTATAACTTTATTATCTTACTTAACTAAATTCAGGTTTTTATATATTTTATTAATTTATATTTCTTTAATATCTATTACTTAATCAAATGATATAATAAAAAGTACAATTTGAAAAATTTAATACCGACTTCCATTCTATTCAGTTAATGGAGTGTATCTCAAAAACTACAAGACTGAATTTAATGAAATTTCACGGAACACACGGGAAGCGCCAGCTTTCAAACAATAAAAGAATTTTGAGAATCGGTCCACTCAGTCGAAGTTATGAGGTAACAAACATAAAAAAAACATAGAGTCGAATTGAGTACCTCCTCCTTTTTTTGGAAGTCGGTAGAAAACAGAATCTGTTTCCGATGGGTGCCTCGATAGCTTAACGATTATGGAATCTGACAAGGTTGGCCAGAAGACGCGGGTTTGAATCCCGCCCGAGGATATGTAATTTTTATCTTTCAAAATTTGCAAAACCGTAAATCTGTACTAAAATTTTAAAGAGGAAAGATTTGTTCGTTTTTTTGTTTGAATTTAACAAGGCTCCAAAACTACTAAACTAAATTGAAAAATTCTTTCGCTATTAGTATCGTAAATTATCCCTGATGAACAAAGGCTATATAATTTGATTCGTCATCATCATCTATCACCACGCGGGTGAAACTACGGAGCGCAGTTAGTGATATAATAAAACTTAATCTGTTTCGGATAAGTGCCTTGGTGTCTTAACGGTTATGGATTCTGACACAGATAGGGCTCGGATCCCGTCTGTGGATATATTTTTTCTAATTTATTGATTCAGGCGTTCTTTGCGGAAATCCATTATCAAAAAACGATATTAAAAAATATTTAGCGTCATTTCCGCTAGAAAACCAAAGATTTTGGCTTATTTGGGGGTGTGCACTCCCCCCTGCTCCCACCATCCCGCACAAACTACTAATAGGAAGAATACAAAACAAAAAACACACAAGAAAATCCAAATACACCAAAAACGATTCGACACGTGTTTTGCCTCTACACGAGGCATCCTCAGAAGATGTTGACTCGTCGCGCGACCTAAACTAGACCTAAACTAGGGAGGGTGGTGCACACCCTCAAATAGGCCAAAATCATTGTTTTTTTCAGCGGAAGTGACACTAAATATTTTTTAATATCGTTTTTTGATAATTTTTCTATTTAAAAATTTGCAACTCCGTATACGTTTAATATAATATTTTTAAATCCGTCATAAGTTGTCATTATCAAAGACTAAGACTCACCATTTTTTAATGGATTCTGTATGTAATGGCTCAAATTTTGTTGTTTATAAATATATTGTAGAATGTCCACACTCTGATATCCCGTTGCATATACCGTGAGCTCGGATAGCAATCTATCAGGGCGCGTTTGCGCATGCTCCTCGCAAGAACATTTTATTGCTATTCACATTAGTCTCATCAAATTGCTTATACACATAGATAACTACATGTTCGATATAGCATAATAAGCTTATTATATTCTGCCAGCTAGAACAAGGAATTACTTCTCAAGGGGAAATGTATGGGTCATAAACCCAGGACGGGTTGACAGATTGGATAGTAATGGCCAGCTTAACTGTAGTATCATATTATGTATATTAGTGGGCCTAGCAATCGCTCACGTGAAGCAGTACAAACTGTTATTTATCTATGACAACTGTGACACAGATACCTCATAGTTTGTACGGCGAAGCGTGTACGTTGACGCTTACATACAAATACTTTTTTGCAAACAGCCGTGCGATTCTGTAATGATTCGTCGATACGCTCGTCGACGAGCTCACGGATGTCAAATACTTTATAAGATATCGCCCTTGTACACAAGGTTGTTTTTCCAACGTTTCTTATCATCCCTTCATTTGTTTCACGGATGTTGTCAAAGATGCAACGACGTTTGCTCTTAGAGAATCGCAGGGCTGATATCATATTAAGCGAGGACTGGCGTATTTAGCGAATCAGCGCTTCCGTGCTTTCAGAATCATATACATGAGCAGATGAACATATAACTACGGGTCTCCCTCCCATCCAATTGGTAGCCGCAGCAAGTTTTACATACCTAGGCGAAAAGTACAAACGCACTATTTTCCTTATAAATATACAACTTCTGACGAATTAGTATGATTTTCAGTTATCGTGGCCTTAGATAATAAATATCAATCAATTAATAATAATATGTGAGTGGATGGAATAGGGTTCTATCAGACAGAGAGCGGTCACGCGTTCTAGCGTTCACGCGGTCAGTTTTGCGTTCGTTGTGTTGTATTACGTTACATAGATAACCTACAGTCTACCTACAGTTGACCGACACGGTCAGAACGCCTCCTATTTGGGTATATCTATGTTACGTAACACAACAGAATGAACGCAAAACTGACCGCGTGAACGATTGAACGCGTGACCACTCTCTGTCCGATAGCGCCCTTAAAGATTATATCCATATAATATGTGCGTTGTTCAATGTAAACAATTGAAAAACGCACTATACTTTTTTCGTCCTAAACTACGATTTATCAGCCGTGCGATTCTCTAACGGCCCGTCCCAATAATCTATCTATCGCCGGTTTACCTTACTAGAGTTAGATATTTGACACTATTTGTATGGACGTTATGTCAAATTTCTATCGGTAGTAAGGAAAACTGTGGATAGATAGATTATTGGGATCCCCATAAGAGCAAACATCGTTGCTACTTTGACAACATCCGTGAAACAAATGACGGGATGAAAAGAAACGTTGGTAAAACAAACTTATGTACAAGGGCAATACGAGTATCTCATTAAGAGGATTGCATAGCTAGTACTTTCCATACTAAAAGAGAAAACTCTTTTCTACCTCTTAATATTGTCCGATTTCAGTGTTTTTTTTTTCATGGAATCATCACATTGTTTACTATGCCCGTACGTTTTGATTTTTTCAGTTTTTTTAAGTTCTAAAAAAGGTAATGTATAGTACTTTGAAATACTGAAAAAATCAAAACGTACGGGCATAGCAAACAATCACATTGTTAGCTATGCCCGTACGTTTTGATTTTTTGATTCCATGAAAAAAAAATCACTGAAATTGGACAATGTTAAGAGGTAGAAAAGAGTTTTTTTCTTTTAGTACGGAAAGTACTAGCTATGCAATCCTCTTAAGTATTTGACATCGGTGAGCTCTGCCGTGCGATTTTCTAATGATTTGTCGTTGCGCTCGTCGACGAGCTCACCGATGTAACGATGTTTGCTCTTATAGAATCGCACGGTTGTGCGGCTGTGCCAAATGATTAGATACTTTGTACAAAATTCAAGTAGTTTACGTCATTGTTACAATTACTTCACACTTACGCGAAGTTTCGTGCTACGCAAGCTGGTCTAGTATGAAACTTTGCGTACGGGTTTTCTGAGTGGCAGGATTTTTGCAAAGTCCACCTGTGGAAGTCAAAGTCAAGTCAAAGTCAAAATCATTTATTCAATTTAGGCTTTAAAGACGCATTTATGAACGTCAATTATTCATTATAATGTACTATATTATTTATATTAGTATACGAGTAGATAGATCCTGGAGTGATCAGTCCCAAGCTGTTTTATCCTCCAAGTAAACCGAAATTTTGTAATAACCTTTTTGTCAGAGTTTAGTTTTAATAGTAATTTTAAACTTATTAATAGGCAAATTTCGGATAACATTGGGAACTTTATTATAGAATCGTATACATTGTCGCATAAAAGAATGACTTATTCTGTGGAGACGCGTTACATGTACGGATAGCTTGTGCTTATTTCGCGTGTTGATGGAATGAGCATCACTCCTTTTATCAAAACTGCTAATGTTTTTCTTTACATACATTAGATTTTCATAGATAAACTGAGAGACAAGAGTTAGAATGTTTATGTCTTTAGGTACAGCCACGAGCAACAATATGTATACACTTTCCTAAATTTATAAGCAATTTTCTGCAGTAATTGTACTCGAATTGATTCGCTTGTGCGTACACTAAACTAAAATCTCTAAACTATGTTAGTAGTCCGGTCAATCTAGCCCAAAAAATGAAGTGAAAATGAAGAATCAAAAAGGGAAGAAAAATATTTCAACAATAAATATAATATAAAAGTATAGTAAAATATAATATAATATAAAATATAATAATATATATATATTATAATATATAATATTTATCAACTCTATAAATGTATATACGTGGCGTACTCGTGCATATTATGACGATAACAACTTTTATAACTTTTTGAATCGTTATATCTCAGAAACGGTGACTCGTAGGAAAAAATGTATTGAAATATTTTTTATAGATAATTTTATGATCTACAATTTTAGTCTACAATACTTTTATGATAAACTTACCGTTTTGCTGAAAATTGCGTAAAACTAATTTTTTTGACCTTTGAATTCGAATAAATAATTTTCCATACACGGGAATCATGGGGAACTTTTAAATATTATTTATAATTATGCTTTGAACAATTTTACCGATTTTCAACTTGTTGGGATTTTATGCACCTTCGAATGTTAAATTGACTGGACTATAGTTCATATTATGTTAATACTAAAATCTACATTCGTGTAACACTTAGAATGATAATTCTAAACATATGATTATTCTATTCAAATGTAGGTAGTTTTACATCAGTTTAGACTGGTTTAGCACGAACTTACATGACGATTAAATGTGCACTAAACATAACCACAATTAAACAGAAACGGCAAATTTAAGAATTGTCGCTTCCAAGCATTATACGAATTTTGACTTGAGCATAAACAGAATAAAAACTACCATAAATTACTAAAAACAGACTTTAATTCGATTGTTTAGTTTTGTGTTCTAAACAAGCGAATTACTACCAATAACGATTCTTACATGATAGGATCTTTTTGTTCAAAAATATTAGCTCCAGAATATGTACGTAAAAACATGAAATTTTAATCAGCACAGAAGGAGAAAAACAGTTTCAAGTTATTAATTGTGATATTGGTGTGACTGTACCACACCTTTGCCAGTTATTCAACCGTGAAGCAGTAGTGTGCAAACATAACTGTGTTTCGGTTGAAAGACAATGTTTCCAGTGAAACCACAGGGTAAGAGATTTAACATCAAATATCTCAGGGTGACGAGTGCAATGCATTTCCAAACAGGGTTTTGAACTCATGCCGCCTGTTTAATTAAAAACATAAAAATTCTCTAAGGTGTCATCTATGTCCATAAGTGTTGTGTTATCTATGCTGTTTGCTCTCTGTACAACTCTCTCTTGGCTGTATTTTACTGCGTGTGCGTGCAAGAAATTTATTTAAATAACAAAAGTCAATTGTTTTATGTTCTTCACGAACACCGCTTAAACGTAGACTAAATATAGTCCCGAATTTAAACCATGGTTCGAGGGATTTTTATATGAGAAATTTGCTTATATGGTTTAAACTGGAGACTATATTTTGTCCACGTTTTATAACAAGGCGGTTGAATAAAGTTATGTGATTATTAACGGGATATTTACCGTGGTAGGTTGTCCACGGTAAATATCCCGTTAATAATCACATAACTTTAGAGAACAACCGTGATAGTTTAAAACAAGGCGGTTGTAGTTCAAAATTCTGAATGGTACTGAACTGTTGGACAAACGTGATGCTTGACTTCAGGCGAGTGACTTGCTTGTCTAGTCACTGATTAATATAAAAAAACTGTGTAAAAATCGTTAACAAAAAACATTGACATCGAATTGACGCAGACTAGATTGTAAAGTTTATTTGCTTTGTTTTCATTTGCCAGTGTTTTTACAAGACATCGTTAAATTTAAAACGTTGAGTGTGATTCTCCCATGACAATTCAAAAACGATTTTAATGACATTGACACTTCATTGCCCCAAAGTCATCTGTAAAATTGGAAGTGAAGTTTATATTTATGGCGTTGGTGTAGTGGTTCCGTATATTAATTGTGCTCGGGTACTGAAGTAAGTTAAAAATAGACTAAAACAATTGAACGTTATAAAAATGTAATACTAAATTGTATGTAGGCTTCCACTTACAGACTTAGTTCAGAACAGAAGAGATCATCATCGCCCATCACTATGCGTGTAACCGCGGGGCGCAGCTACTATTATATTAAAACAAAAATAAATATGCACTGCGTATTTATTAACTTGAACAGTATCCACTGTTAAAATTAATTAAGTATGTACGTTTTACATATTTTAATTAAACATAAAGATGTAACAAGACAAAAATGTATGCGCAGAAATTTACACAAATTTTTCAGTTACACAATTAATACTATAATAAATTTATTGATTAATATAAATTTATATAGAATGCTGGTTTAAATATTCTATTAATATTAAATTATGAAGCTCTCGCAGTGGAGCTTGTCTTGGCGATCTCACCGATCAGGGGCCCTACTCCCACCTCGTAAAGCAGTCATGTTTCAACCTTACCATTAAATTTGGTACCACCACGTCAATATAGCAAGCTTAAAATAATAATAGATTACGAAAGACGTTTTGATGACGTAGTATCAAATATTTCAGTTAATTAGCGTACTTTGACGTGACTTTTGACACAAGTTTCATTGATCCAATGTAAAATTTTTGAAGATCCGTACTCCCATCTCTTAAAGTAGTCATATGCTAACGTTACCATTCATTCCATACCATTCATTACCAATTTTGTTGACCGTTTTGTGTCGGTGGGAGTACGGTAGTAAGTATAATTATTCTAAGCTTATTACAATACGCTCCTGATTTATGATAGTTTCGTAAAAGGTGGGAGTAGGACCCCAGGAGTTGGATGGGTGTGTGCTGATGGCATTATTCAACTAAGCACTTCCGTGCTTCGGAGGGCTCGTTTACCCGTCGGTCCCGGTTGTTTGTCTTAAGATAACAAACTTTAGGCTTTGTCGAAGGCCTTCGGGTGGCCTAAAAACTTCTACATGGGTTGGTCACTAGCCTCTCCACCAAGCCTAAAAGGGGGCCGCGTGGTGATATATGGCCCAACTCCTCCCTCTGAGAGGAAGGCTCGTTTCTCAGCAGTGGGTACATGACTATGTATAAGAAACCAAATTTAAATTCGATAAGATTGAATGTTGAATTATGCCAAATACCCAAGGTATCAAAATAATGATTCATGTGAATTATTAATCATATTTCAACCCCTTGTATCGCACGGAACCCTAAAAGTTAGCCAGGTGTCACCTGAAACTACTGACCCGTCATCGCCATTGACCTACTTCCGGCGATTCTTCACACCAATAATGTGATGATGTCTTTTTAACCACTGCGTCATAGGGGTTCGTCTGCTCTATCATTATAGTATACAGAATTATAGAGTACGAGTGGGAACTCTGCTATTGTGGTGGGTTCAATTCAAGATCATTATTTGATAGTTCAACGGTTTTGATTTGATAACACGTATTATGTATTATTGAGTTATTTTTAGACAACTTTGGCGGATAACGGATTTGTTTTATTGTGAGATAGATGTGTTTTTTTGCACTTCATAAGTGACCGAGCGCGCGAATTAATACCAAGCATCTGTGCTTTAGCCCGTTGACTCAAGATTCGACATGCATATTTGGCCAACAATACAATAGATTTCGCAGAAATCAACCTACTTTTCCAGGAACTGCAACGTTTGTGGTTAACTGGGCAAATTGACTTTCATCTGTCCGTATGTTTGTTAGTTTGTATGTACAGGTCGCATTTTCCAATCAATCTTGACAAAACTTGGTATACATGTTTTACAATGTAAAATATGATTTGTTATATGTATATATGTATGTATATTTCATATATTTTTTGTCTTCGGCAATTCTAAGGGTCCACTAAGAATTGCCGAAGACAAAAATATATTTTTATGGGGGATGGGGTAGTTTTCTAAAAAGGGGAGAAGTTTGTTGCGGCGCTATTGTGCTTTGTTATCTATAAGAAATCTATGTATTATTATTGAACGTTATGAAAATATTACTAAGCAGGTATAATAATTATTTACGATAGTTATCACTTAAAAATAAAATAAATTAAAATGTATTTAATTCAGACTAATATCTGTCCATATTATTAGTTACATACACACAGTCTAACATCTAAGTAAGTTAAAGTAATCATTTTAATTTAGTTCAGATTGACATTATTATATAATTCACATAAATAGCATTTCAAATAATAATTATAAATTCAATTAATAAGAGTTAATATTAACGAATAACAATAACATATCATAAATGTAAATTTTTGTTTCGATGGATATTTGTTACTTATTATAATTTATTCATCACCATGAGGATAAGCTCGTTTCGTTGCTCGTTGGTTCGTAGTCACAACGAGCTATGGTGAGGGCTATGCTCGGGGTTTCTCTACGTGATCGAATCAGAAATGAAGAGATCCGTAGAAGAACGAAAGTCATCGACATAGCCCAGAAGATTAGCCAGTTGAAGTGGCAGTGGGCAGGGCACATAGCACACAGAACAGATGGCCGATGGGGCCTAAAACTCTGGAGTGGAGACCACGGAGCGCAGCGTAGGTCGTCCACCGACACGGTGGACAGACGACCTGATGAAGGTCGCAGGACGACGATAGATACAGGCCGCTTCCAACTGGTCCTTTTGGAAAATCATGGGGTAGGCATATGTTCAGCAGTGGACGTCCTACGGCTGAGATGATGATGATGATGAGGGTAAAACCGCGTGCCGCATCTAGTTAGAATAACGACGAGTACCCTGTGACATGCAAACTTCTAAATCTGCCCAGAACTGCAGACTCTGGTCGCTCGGTAATCATCTCTAGGATTCTGTTGGTGCTGCCTCGAATTCGGCGTAATAATGAGCCTGACTTTTTGCGTATAATGGCATAAAGTAATCTATCCTCGCATCGGCAAACATGCTCGAGGTACGCAAATAGACCCTCGCTTACAGAAATTGTATTGTTCAGTAATACATTCGTAGGCTGCGAGGAGCACAGGATTTCGACAGTTTGTTTTAATGTTATCATTTCACTCGTAACCATACTTTTCCACAGAACCTACCTATATTAAGCAATAAATATACATAACCAGGATACCGTTGTCAAACGATAAGCCGCTACTCCAAACAAATATCCCTCTAGCATTCTAAATTCTATCCCAAGCTGAATCCGACACTGACAGTGTTAGAATTTAAAATCAGCCGCCATTCTTAGCGCCAAACAATCGGAAGGTAAATAAATTATGTCCCTCACTGTATTAAAACATTCATGAGTTATAACGCTTACAGCGGGATGTCTTCACGATTTTGCGCTATCTCGGGCAGCACGACACTTGGGGAAGGTAAACTGCGAACGTAGCGTTTGTGAAGCGTTTAAAACGCTTATAAAGGAACTATTGCAGCGTTGCTGGGGGAGGCCAGTTTTGGTCAAAATTTTGAGACCAAATGACATGACAGGCAAAGTATGGATAGGACAAGATACTAAGATAACAAAAGAAATAAGCTGTTGCATGCTATATTTACGCATAATGAACTGCCAGAAGGCACTATGGGTGTGGAAATGAGATAGGAACATTTTGAATATTGGGAACCACAACAGCAATCTATCATGTAAAATGGCATAACAACTAAGTAAACATTCACGAATCTATTTCAAGGGTTTAGAAAATAAATCGACGTTGTTAGTGATTAAACTTGATATAACTTACTTAACTGTTACATCGTTGTCATGATCTGCAACTTTGCGGTCGATGTAACTCGATCGGAACGTCAAGGACCGTAAACATTTTATTTTTAATGTTTGATGTGTGCCTTATATATTTTATTACAATTATATTAATACTTAATACTGTTGTTTTATATGAGCCTCAGTAGCTCGAAATAAATGAATTTGAAAATGTACTATCAATTTAATATTGACATTGCTAGAACGTTGAAATAAAGTTGTCACAAATAGTCACAAGTAGTACCAGCCGTGCGATTCTATAAGAGCAAACATTGTTGCATCTTTGACAACATCCGTGAAACAAATGAAGAGATGACAAGAAACGTTAAAAAAGCTACCTTATGTACAAGGGCGATAGCTCATCAAGTATTTGACATTGGTGAGCTCGTCGACGAATCATTACAGAATCACAAGGCATAACTTGGTGTAAGAGCTGCAATCGATGTATTTATTCTGATAATTAAAGCGTGGTACAAAAATTGCTCCAACGTAAAACCAAATAATTAAAAGATGGAATTTTTTTATGGCATTAAGTTCATAGGAAAAATACCATTCAAGCAGCACAGCTGACTATTTTACATATTTATATTTGGACTATCTTACGTGTCACAAAGTGACAGTTTATTACTTGAATGAGCGTTTAAAAAACGCAACTATACTGCAACCCTTACAAGATTCCTATGCTCGCGTTGACAGAGCGTCGTTCAAATATCGAATTCAAATTACGATGAGAACGCTTAGGGATGCGGAACACTTCAATGTTAGGGTGAGTTCATAACGTTGAATGATACATGTCTGTATTACTAGCGAATACATACCAATAACCACCAAATACCAATAACTACAGCCTCACAGGTCCCGGAGTGTGCGAAGGTTTTTTATTATTTATTTGTTTATTTATTGAGTATAAATCGAACTCTTTTTGACGTGATAACGTCTTATAAATTGATGATTTCGTCGTCACGTTCCGCCTGAACCATGCAAGCGAGAACGCGGAACAAGCGATAGAGAGGCACGATCGGCTTGCGTTCGGCTTGTCTTATTACGTTATTACGTAAAATAATCATCCATAAACCGACTTTACAGACAACCATTTTTACTCATAAATAACTATTTGCTGGGATGGAACCTGAGGCCCCTTGCCTCAAAGGCAGGACCAAGTTAACTAACTACTTCTAACTAACGAAGCATCTCTGCTATAACTGGCTAAATTGATTTTCATCTGTCCGTTTGTTTGTTAGGTTGTATGTACGTCTTCCGGTAGGTGGCTTTTGTCAACCAATCTTGACGAAACTTGGTACTTTTCCTAAAAAGGTAGGAAGTTTGCTGCGACGCTATTTACCGACCAATTTTGATAAAATGTAGTACACCCATTAGGTTCCTGACTTTAAAGAGGAATTTTGATTACGAACATAATTGGTCAAGTGCTTTCTGAGATTTTCTGATATACCGCGAAAAATTTCCGATAATACGACTATGTGCTCGCGAGGTCTACTGTTCGCAGAACTACTAGTAAGTAAATATTATTCGTTATAAAAATACGTAACAAAATATCCCCCATTATGTCCGTACCTTAACACTGTCGTGATAATCCGAAGCTTCGGCTTCACGAATGTCTTATTAAGCGAATATTGTTATAATATTAAAAAATTGCATATAATATTATATATAACGTATTTCTGTGACATTATTGTATATTCTATGTATGGTCCGACGTAATTGGACCCACGTTTCACGGTTTCTATGTTATTTGAGGTCGCTTGTATAATATTTTGAAATAACTTTATATGTCCGCAATAGTTTCACAGGACGCAAACTCATAATTCATTATCTGAGGGATGGCGGGAAAAAAACACAAGAGCTGTCATTAGTTTTGTTTTATTTTCCACTGACTTCCAAAAAAGGAGGAGGTACTCAATTTGACAGATTTGATTTTGATTTTTTTTATGTTAGTTACCTCATAACTTTCGACTGGCTGAACCGATTTCCAAAATTCTTTGTGTTCGTTGTGTTCATGTTCATAAAATTTGATTTAGCAGTTTTTGAGTTACACTCCCATAACTGAATAGAATGGAAGTCGGTATTAAATTTGTCAAATTGTACTTGTTAGTATTACCATTGAATTTAGAATAAACAAAATTTCAGCAGGGCTATTATGTACCTCAGTTGCTAACAAATGTTGATTGAAATTTTGAAAAATGGCGGCTCTATGTCAGTTTTGACAACTCATGTAAGCAAAAACGTTAGTAAGTTGATGACTGGGGCTGACAAAAGTGACATATAGCCGCCATTTTCATCGATTACAATTAAAATTTGTTAGCAACTAAGATAGGTAGGTAAATAGCCCTGCTGTTCTGTATTTCACTGTTTCTATTAACCACACACGTTGCAGTTCCTGGAAAAGTAGGTTAATTACTGCGAAACCTATTGTATTATTGGCCAAATATGGCGAATCGCGAGTCAACGGGTGATGTTTATAGATAAAATAATGATTAGTTTTATTGATTATGGAAGTCGGTATTAAATGTTTCAATTGCACTTGTGTTTAATTGTGTTTCCTAGAACTTTGACGAGTTATAATGATGGATTAAGTCCGTAATTATTTTATATGGTGCACGATTGTAGAAGTGTTAAAAATCACGCAACATCGTTTTTGTATCGGCGTGGTCAATCGCTTTAACGAGTTTTAATAATGTATCCACCACTTTAGCAGAAAGTGACGTAGGACAGTGACATATTGGCAGACATATTTATGTGTCTATGACTTGAATACTTGAATCAAACCATTTGATGCAAGTACACTTATTTATTTGAATAACTAGAAAGAATGGCAAATGTGTGAAAAATCAAAATCGTATATTTACGGTAGATACACATATAATTATGATTGAAATTTATAGAGAAAAAAAATCCATCCTCGGACGGGATGGCCTCGGTGGCCTAGTTGGTCAATGGCGTCTGACACGGAGAGTCAGAAGACGCGGGTTGGAATCCCGTCCGAGGATGGAATTTTACTCTCTATAAATTTCAATGTTTGAGATACAAGGGCTGCGATGTCAATACGAAAAGTTCAAGTATTTCTAAATAGTGCTTCTTTCGGTTGGATGGTACTGTTAAACTGTCCAATAGATGTTGCTCCGTCCCCGCAAGACGGTTAGTCAAATAGAGAGTTAAAATTCGATACTCGGACCCGAACCTCGGTGGCCTAGTTGGTCAATGGCGTCTGACACGGAGAGTCAGAAGACGCGGGTTCGAATCCCGTCCGAGGATGGAATTTTTCTCTCTATAAATTTCAATGATTGAGATCGCTAAAGCAGGCGTTAGTGCTTTAAAAAGTAATACTATATAATTGTGATTGCTTTTTAAGATTTTTTATTTATAAAACTATAAGTTCGGGCCGTATATCAGCTTATGCTAGTGATCGCAAAATATTTTTAGTGTGTGTACGAGTACATTTATAAAAAAAAACTGAGAGGAAAGCACGTGTCCCAACAGAGGAAACGTAAAGTCAAAGTCAAAGTCAAATCATTTATTCAATTTAGGCATCAAAGACGCACTTATGAATGTCAACTTTTCATTATAATGTACTTTAAAGACTCTACCGCGGCTTTCCAAAATATATAGAGCCCACCGAGAAGAAGCGGCAAGAAACTCGGGGCCATTCTTTTTATATAGATTTTTACAATGTTCTACTTAGGTACTACAAATATTACATTTTATGGGTGGCAGAGAGACAGCTTGCCAGAAGTGGAGCATTCCAAGCATCTTTATCTTCTATATAATATCGAACTTTATAGCAAGCTTTTTTTATCAAAACGTTTTTTACAGTCAACTTGAATTTGCCCTCTGTGAGCTCAGTTATGTGTTTTGGGATTTTATTGTAAAAACGCACACAATTTCCTAGGAATGACTTATTAGTCTTCGCAAGTCTAAAACTAGGAACAGCTACTCGTATCCTATTTGTATTTCTAGTATTAAAAGGGTGGTGGTCACTATTTAACTTATATTTATGTATTTTTTTACGAACATACATTATATTTTCAAATACATATAAGGAAGACAACGTTAATATATTGATTTCTGTAAATAAATCTCTCAAAGATTTACGGGGACCCATTTCGTATATAGCTCTAATAGCACGTTTCTGAAGGATAAATATGGTCTCTATATCAGCCGCTGAACCCCATATTGAACTGATTATACATCTATATATACCATATATATATAGATATGGCAATCTTGCAATACTTATGACGGACAAACTTAAACTTTCGATGTTAAGCTTGGTATCGTTATATATTACTCAGAGCATCCGTCACTCGAGCAAGTCAAGGGCTTAGCATTACGTCATTAATTACGTCATCAATTCAAGGAAAATATGATCGAGCCGGCGAAGTAAAACACAAAGAAGCATTCGTAAAGCTTGAAAATATGCTTACAATAACTCATACCTAGGAAAAAAAATCTACTTGAACAAAATCGTGATTAAAAGCTAGTACTAACATAGGAATGGTTTGTAAAGGACCGTGTTACTAAGCAAGCCCAAAAAAACATCGTGAAAACGCGGACTCAGCCCGCAGGTGCGTCTCACTTTACGATGACTGGAACCTCCCTAAATGTCAATAAAAAACTAAAGCCGTGTGATTCTCTAATGATTCGTCGATGCACTCGGCGTAGAGTTCATCGACGTCAAATACTTTATGAGATATCGCCCTTGTACATAAGGTTGTTTTTCCAACGTTCCTTGTCATCTCGTCATTTGTTTCACGGATGTTGTCAAAGATGCTACGATGTTTGCTCTTAGAGAATCGCACGGCAGATAAAGCATATAACTATCACGTATCTCTACAATAATTAAGAATAACCTCAGAATAGTACAAGTCTTTATTTTATAATTGCCAGTAAAAGATATTAAACACTTAGCAAAGGCGAAGTAGAAGGATCTTCACGCTCAGAAAGGACGCACAAATCGAAAAGATAACACTTTAAAATAATAGTTACTATAGATAATAAGTAATTTAAGTTGATAGTGTGTCTGGGAAACCGTTGCCTCACGCATTAGTAGCTGGGAGATATAGTTTTTCGCCACTATATTGAGACACACAGTCAAAGAGTTCAGCAAAGGTTTTGGACGGTTCAGAGATATGCTCGTAGTTCATTTCATACTGAGATAATTTTTTGAATGATTTACAGATATTCATTTCTGGAGTACGTTTTTAAAGTTAATACTTAGGAATAAAATTAAATAATTTTTAATTCCATCTCGGACACTTTTTTAATTAGTTTCTATTTTCATTTCCTTGGTATCCTTAAAATTGTATTAGTAGTGATTTAAATATAGGTTTATATTTATGAAGTTTATTATCTATTTATTTACCTTATAGATAATAAAGTTAAAGAAAAATGATTCTCTTTACCCTTGGTCATCGCATCACGCCTGAACGGATTGAACAATTTCGCTAATTATTTTATTGTTGTGTTAATTATTCTAAGGAGAAATTTCTTATGAAATAAAAATCAAGGAAAAAAGGCCGAGTTTAATACGCGAACGAAGTCGCCAGGTCTAAATATTCGTAACTTCAATGATTTTTGTTGTTATTAAAATACTAATAATGAGACGGTACTAAAACATGAAGAAAAATTGTAAAAGCTTGCTAGGATAAGCCTTTTCATCTAACACATGTCTTAGTAATTCTTGAGTAATGATTTATCGGGCTTATGTGTAATAATATACGCTATTTAACATGTTTTATTTATTTTATTTTATTGTATAATAATTTAAAAATACATACACAAAAACTTTATTAAGTCTAAAAGTAAGTATAAAGCAGTCACTAATTCCCAAAATATGAAAGTTCTTCACTTTATGCATAACATATTTTCCTAAAAAAAACTATAGCCAGCAAACACTAATAAAATAATTTCATAAGACTTTTTTGTTATATTTCAAATAAAATATATATAGATTCTTCAAATATAAAATAGATGTTTGTATTGCTTTGAAAATAATTAGCACACTATATTTTTCAGCAGTATGTCAGCTAGACATACAGGTGGTTGATTATCTGAAAAGTTAAGACGAACAAATTATCAAGACAGCCTATATCAGAACACTTCACCCTTACTCCGTTACCTTAAAGTTCATATTCCTCAAATTTCCCACTTGAAAATGTAATTCAAAGTTGGTTACGGTTTCTGAACTAATATCTCTCATACTTTGCAAAATGGGTTATAGCAAACCGCTATCGTTTATTGCCGCTTTAAATGTGGCTCGTTAATGTTAATTGCTGGGACAGTTTTTGCACTTAGCTTCATTAATACATAAATTATTTTATCATTTAGCACTACATTTAGATATTAAGTACAGAATCCAATAAGTGGCAACGGTGTGCTGGGTAAACCTGGAACTTAAAGGTTAGCAATAACTAGGTGTATACGTACAGGTATCTACACTCTATTTATAAACACGTGGCAAATGCTTTTGGATTTCTGTTTACATACGTACCACGGACTACGCATAGTTTTTGTTTTGTGGTACATAATGTACCCACACCACAACAGTGTAATGACTAGCAAGTAGTGCGCCTGATAATAAGCACTGCGCTGGCCCATGACAGTTGCAGCGCCACCCAAAGTATAGAACTGTAGTTTTGCGTAGCACTGCACTGCACTCGACACTCGGAGACACGGAGACAATTTCACTTGCTGCAGTATCCTTTCAAATTCAAATGTATTTATTTGCCACAATATGAGTGAAAACAAAAGTTGTTAAAAAAGTAGGTATAAGTACTTCACATTCCACCGTACAGGTATGCAAACATTATTATTATAGGTACTTACTATAAGTTCTAGTGAGGTACTATCATATAATTACAAAATAAGATTTTTTCCCTTCGCTTCACATCCTAACTCAGTAATGCTTGCGTTCACTGCTTCGCGGCAAAATATGTGGCACTGCGGTGGTACTTACCAAGACGGCCTCTTGCTCTAGAAGCTTATGACCTATTAGGGTTTCCTGCAGTGCAAGTACCGTAATAGTCGTTAAATTTGTAGAGTCGCGAAGATTGATAAAAAATCGTATCACCCCTAGCAAGTATGGAAGTCACATTGTCGCTCTATACGATCGTCAAATTAGTAATTTTTTAACTTTCGCGATGTGAACACATATTTATTAACCGTTAATATATTATAGATCGTCAAATGAATGACAATCGTTTAGGGCGACAATATGACTTATATTATATAACAAACAACAAACAAATCAAATCAATCAAACAGTATATCGATTACTACGAATTGCTTGCATTCCACAATGCGTCCTTCTATCATTTGAAGATTTCTACGAGCATTTCGCTCTTCTACGATCAAAAGTAGGCCGAAGTCTATTTTTTATTGAATACTAGCGATGCCCGCGGTTACACCCGCATGGTGATGGATGATGACGATGTTGATGAAAATTATCATGTGTTAATTCAGCGCCCCATCTACCTCTATGCCAAATTTCATCAAAATTAGGCCAGCCGTTTAAGCGTTAGAGAATAACAAATATACATTCATTCATAAATACAAACTCGCGCTTATAATATTAGTAAGATCAAACGCAACTAAATAATATCCCCATTTCCGTCGCCTGTCGATAAGCTTTATCGAGATCATTTTTAAAGCTCACAAAACCATCGTTAAAATCGATTAAATAGACGATGTCAAACGTAATTTAACAGTTTCATGCTAGGGTGTTAGGGGGTTATTGTTATAATCGTAAAAGCTTATCGAATTTGTCTACCGATCGCTTAATTTTGTTACTTACTTGCAATGATCAACACAAGATTGATATAGCCAGTTTTTTCGAAGTATGACGAATTCAAGACTTAATTTTATCGATCGGCAAGATAGGTACTTGCACTGTCATAAGATTCGCATTCCGACATCCGAGGAAACATTTTATTTCACTATTTCACACTATTTCTCACAAAATAATCTTACCACATATACACGTAAGTATACTTTTGATTGAACGAGACTTCTCTAAATAAGCCACAATTTCAATTAATTCGTTATCACTTGTAAAAGCTTTCTCAACTTGCTTAACATAGAAGTTTCATCATAGTAACTGAAGTCAAATTGATAATAACAATGAATTTACGATCTCTACAAAGTTGTTATTGCTTCGTGGCCAGGGTCATCATCATCATCATCAGCCTGTAGCAGTCCACTGCTGGACATAAGCCTCTCCAATTGCACGCCACTTAGGTCTATCTTGGGCTTTTCGTATCCAGTTTTTGCCAGCCGTCTTGCGCAGATCGTCACTCCACCGTGCCTCAGGACGTCCTACACTACGTTTGCCGAGACACGGTCTCCCCTCTAGAACTCGGATTATCGCTTCATCATTATCATCATCATGACCACCTCAGCCGTAAGACTGCGCCCCGCGGTTTCACCTTCGTGGTAATCGATGATGATGATGATGATGAAAAGTATCCTTTGTCCTTCCCCGAGATATTACAAATCGAAAAACATAAAAATCATAAAAATATTCTAGATGTTAATTAATGGTGTGATTAACAACACTTTGTTTTATGCATATACTAGCGACTGCCCGCGACTCCGTTCGCGTAGTAGGCTCGACCTTTGGTCTCGCCATAACCTGCCATTTTTTTGTATTTTTTTTGGTCCTTCTATCCGTTCACGCGTGATGCGATGACGAAGTAAATTAGAGATTATTATATTTATATATTACCAGATTAAACCTACATAAGTGGTTATAGGACAATTATCTTGTCCAATTGCCACTTATGCAGGTTTAATTTAAATTAATTACTAACAGCAATTTCATATGGTCTGGTAATTTATTGTAAATGGTTATGCATATGTACATATATACATTTTTCTTATAAATGTCTCTATGGCAAGTGGGTTGGTAAAGTAGATTTTCGAATTTAGCTCCTTTTTGTCTAAGGTTAATCTCGTGACGTTTTGTGAAATAAATGGGATGAGCTCTTATGAAAATACATGCGTCTTTAATGTACATACAAGTAAGTGGTATATTACATTTCTTAAGTAACGGCTTGCAACTATCCAATAACAAAGTTTTATTTATAACTCGAACACACCTTTTTTGTACTTTTAAGCCTTATTGTTTGAGCTCGGTATGAGTGTCATCAAAAGTCTGTATAACTTCCAATGCCAGTCATACCGAGCTGCCGTGCGATTCTGTAATGATGTGTGTGAACTCGTCGACGAGTTCACCGATGTCAAATAAAAAGTTCGACCTTGTACATAAGGTTGCTTTTCCAACGTTTCTTGTCATATGTTCATTTGTTTCACGAATGTTGTCAAAAATGCAACGATGTTTGCTCTTAGATAATCTTATCGTAAGATGACAGGTGTGAAGCCGATACTGGCGATACTGCCGTGCGATTCTCAAAGGCCTCCATCGAGTTTCCCAACGGGTAGGTCTTAAGATGAACATGGATAAGACGAAAATTATGTCTAATGCCCATGTTGTACCTACCCCAATATCGAAATATAGAATCGAATAATATAGAAGTTGTTGACGAGTACATCTACCTGGGACAGACAGTCAAAGTAGGCAGGTCCAAATTCGAGAAAGAGGTCAATCGTCGAATCCAACTCGGCTGGGCAGCGTTCCGGAAACTTCGCGAAGTCTTCTCGTCAAAAATACCTCAGTGTCTCAAGACAAGAGTCTTCGACCAATGTGTGTTACCAGTGATGACTTATGGCACTGAAACGTGGTCTCTTACTATGGGCCTCATAGAAAAGCTCAAAGTCGCACAACGAGCTATGGAGAGGGCTATGCTCGGGGTTTCTCTACGTGATCGAATCAGAAATGAGGAGATCCGTAGAAGAACGAAAGTCACCGACATAGCCCAGAAGATTAGCCAGTTGAAGTGGCAGTGGGCAGGGCACATAGCGCGCAGAACAGATGGCCGATGGGGCCGAAAGGTTCTGGAGTGGAGACCACGGACCGGCAAGCGCAGCGTAGGTCGTCCACCGACACGGTGGACAGACGACCTGATGAAGGTCGCAGGACGACGTTGGATGCAGGCCGCTTCCAACCGGTCCTTTTGGAAAATCATGGGGGAGGCCTATGTTCAGCAGTGGACGTCCTACGGCTGAGATGATGATGATGATGATTCTCAAAGAGCAAACATCGTTGCATCCTTGACAACATCCGTGAAACAAGTGATGAGATGACAAGAAACGTTGGATAAACAACATCATGTACAAAGGCGATATCTCATAAAGTATTTGACATTGGTGAGTTCATCGGCGAATCATTGAATAATCGCACGGCTGATCGAAAGATGACAGGTGATCTCACCTCTCAGAAGCCGTAGCACTTTTGCGAAAAAGTACTCATATCAAAAATGTCAGCGTACTAACTATGAGTTATCTGTGTCGCAATTACCCGAGATAAATTAAAGTTTGTTCTATTTCAAGTGAACGACACGTTACGTTACAATTACGCAGTTATTCGGACCCACCGATCATATTATCTATGGATGATGATGATGGTTTTTTTATTACCTTAATATTTCTATCCACAGACTGCACGGTCCGTGCCATTTTTTTACATTTACTATACTTTACTAATTACTCAACTATTTAAATATACATCTGTACCTACAAGCAGGTCTCCGCAAGCAGCACCCGTTCACGAGTTGACGCATGTGCCAGCCATCGCCTTCCTCAAACATATTTGAGGGAAGATGGCGACCCGACACACAACGCCGCCACTTGCCAATGCCTTTTCGTGAGCATGACAGGTCGGAATGCCAATGTTTACCCATTGCATTACATACGCAAATACAGATATATTTTTTTTGTTTGACTTAAAAAAATATGAAAACTTAATCTCATTAAGACGTAGAGGACTAGAGGACCCACATCTCATTACAGCAGGGCGTCCATCACCACGCTGTTTCTATATCTGATGAAGATATTAAGAGATGAGACTAACTGTATATATGATACTGCCCCGTCGGTTCACCGCGGTGGGTGTTATCTCGGAATCCATATATATCGCGCACATTACGAATAGTCCTGTGAAAGCATTGAGGACATTTATTAGTAGATGAACTACATTTTCTTGTTTTCCAGGATAAGTTTGTTTTAAAGCTTATAATGGTTTTGACTAAACGCCAATACTTTTGTGATGTGTTTAACAATTCTTTTCAGTAAAACCCAAAGCGACATCAATTTCAGACTTACCCCGTCGTGTGTCGCGCGTACACCATGTGTATGTACAAAAAAGTGCTAAGCCATGTTGCACGTAGGTACACATAATGTATACAAATTTTTATACCTCTGGTTTGTAACTAATTTTATCATATCAAATGCACTCCATCGGTATAAACTTGCTTTTAGTTGGTCAAACTATTCAAGTGTTGTATTTTTTATTAGACACTGGACGGGTTAAAAAGTCTGAAAAAGCTGTACTATAGCTTGGTTATGGCTATCAATAGCTGTGCTAGTGGACGACGTAATCCCCCTGGGAGCTGCAAGCGGAAATCCTTGCCGAAGTCTACCATTTCGTGGTTGCGAGAAGATCCCGAGGAGCAGCCCCAGACTGGGAGGAGGTCACACGCATGCGGCAGCAGGCGCGAGCCACTCTGTTGCGGAGGTGGGAAGATGACTTGGCTCCGCCGGTCCCTAGGCAGTGGACGGTGGAGGCCATCCGTCCGGTCCTCCAGAGGTGGGTAAAGCGTCCTTTCGGGTCACTGACCTTTCAATTGCTGCAGGTACTCTCCGGACAAGGAAGTTTAGGAAAGTACGTGCACCAAATCGCGAGACGGGAGGCGACCCCAGCCTGCCACGAGTGTGGGGCGCCGGAGGAAACGGCGCAACACACGCTGGAAGTGTGTGCTGCATGGGGCCCGCAGCGGCACATGCTTTCGGCGGAAATAGGCGGAGATCTCTCCCTGCCGAGCGTTGTGATCTCCATGCTCAGCAGCGAGAGAGCGTGGCAGGCGGTGGCCACCTTCTGCGAAGCGGTGATGAGGCAGAAGGAGGCCGCGGAGCGGATCAGGGAGAACGATGTTCGAGCTGACCCGCTCCAGCGCAGACGACCGGGGGAACGGAGGAGACGGTTTGCACGTCTCCTCCCTCCTCCGTAGTGGGGTCACTAGCGAATAGTCGGGGGACTCTTCGCCGGTTTGCACGGCCCTACACGTCTAGGGGGTGACCTTGGTGAGCAAGGTCATCCCTTCACAGGCACTGAGGCCCGGTTAAGATCAATCCGGGCCTACCGCTGGGGCGAGATGGTGACTGCCAGCGCGACCCTGTCTCGCCCCACCTTGGCGGAGGACTGCTCACACTGGGGGGGTTTTAGTGGGTCTGAGCCCCACACGCCCCCGTGGCGGAAGGGAAGTGCACAAATTTGCCCCCTCAAAAAAAAAAGTGGACGACGTAACGTCCGTGTCGTTATAAGGAAACGAATAAAGAAAGTAACATAATTTCAACGTATGGAGCACGGAGGATATTGACAATTTATTTAATATAGAGCACGTGCTCGGGCTAACCTAGGAGCTATGCAGGATCAACTCATGAATTGACTACACTCTAGAACTTCAATGTGTAGTCAGCCGTGCGATTCTCTAAGAGCAAACATCGTTGCATCTTTGACAACATCCGTGATACAACTACGAGATGGCAATAAACGTTGGAAAAACAACCTTATGTACAAGGGCGATATCTCATAAAGTGTTTGACATCGGTGACTCGTCGACTAGCGCATCGACTAATCATTAGAGACTTGGCTGAGCTTTAAGATATTGATAAAATGATAACATTTATTGCTTGTGCCTTCTGCGGTACAGTAAGCTACTTAGAGATAATTATATCAAAATGTATGTCGGAGAACGAAGAATCTTTGCATAATCTACTCTGGTTGTGCATCAATGTGTTGTGATGTAATTGTTGATATGTACATGGTGTTTTTTTTTATGGGATAGGTTGGCAAACGAGCAAGCCGCACACCTGATGGTAAATGATATCGTCGCTCACGGACATCCGCATTACCAGTGTTCTCGAGGATGCGTTGCCGACCTTTGAGGAAGGATGATAGGAAGAGGTTTCCTCTACCATGTATGTGCATCCTGGAAATTTGTATTTTTGTGAAAAATCATCCAGAGTATTTCATTAAACGCTGTGAAGCTCTTACCCGGCAAGCGCGAGCAAGGTTTGACAACCTTCTGTACAAACCCCCAGCACAGAAGGATTTTTACAGAAGGAATGTTTATAATATGTGCATAGTAATATACAATAAAATACCAAATGACATTAAAATATTAAATGGCAATAACTTTAGACGAAAATTGACTAGTTATTTGCTAGACAAGAGTTTTTATAGTGTTAAGGAGTTTAGAGACTCAAAATTGTAATGATTTGTTAATAACTTGATTTTAATGCTATTTATTTCTTTATTTTGACATTTATCTATTTTAATTATAATACCATTTTTTTTCTAACTTGATATTTACTTTAATATTATATATAATCTTAATTTTTTAAGTTTAAGAATTCGCACGTCTGCTTGCAGATTGAGTACAATTTGCCACATTTATATTATTTAAGACCTTTATGACTGTATTCTGGCGAATAAATGATTTGATTGATTGATTGAAGAGATAGAAGGGGTGAGGGTGGAGGGAGGGGGAAGGAGAGGAAGTGAACGGGGAAAGGGGGAATCGGGCCTCCGAAACCTTCCACAAACCGACGAAATGCAATAGCAAGCTATGTTACTACACGTCGGTGTTATGTGGGAGTGTGGTACTTCTCTGGTCGTTCCGGCCCATTCGGCTTACATCGGTATTTGTACTATAAAGTGTTATTTATCTATATATCTTTCTATAAATATAACTGTATCTACTAATGATAAGTGTACAGTATCGTAGTTTGAGACAAGCTTTATATTTTGTCTTACCTTATAAGTAGAATGTGTCACCCTACATAGACTCCTGCGTCTCGCATGTCGGGTGACAACAAAGCGCGAGCCACTTGGGAGAGCTCATCAATTGCAACGCCGATCTGAGTGTATAGCTGTGTCCTCAATTTGTCGCTGGAAAATGAATGTGTTTGTCTCGACTTTAATAATAAGCCTTTTATCAGAATGCAAATACGTATAAGAGATATAAATCCTTGTTTTAAATCCAAGAATCTCCTTTTTCTTAACTAATTCCACTGGCAATAAAGAAAGCGTAAAAAGAAACAAATGACACTGTACAGAACCTCCGTGCGGTATGAATGGAACATGCTATTCACTGAATTGTAGCCGATACCATCCATACTAGGAGCAGAAATGCTCAGATCGAAGGAAAAAGATAAATATACACTGGGTTCAAATAAAGCGGGTCATTGAAACCTTGCGAGATATAAAAAATATTTAAAGTATCATTTTAAAATCAGAACAAAATCAAAACTTATTATATTTGAATATAGGAAGGAGTATTTTTTTTGTAAGTTACCTTATTTAATTACGTTTTTATATCAAGTATTTTTTTTCTATTTATCGCATGTTTTTATCAACGGCCTACTTTAGTTTGAGGCCCAGTGCATATGAACTATAGATCAGGCACTAAAGCTGTTTGCCTACTAGAATATTAATTCAATTATATTCAACGCAAATGTGCAATTAAATAAACTTAATAGCTACATTTAGAAAAAAACACTCAGCACATGAAACAAATATAATTTGTAAAAGCAGTCACTCACGAAAAATAATCTCTTGTCTTTAAAACTATGGCACTTAAAATGAAAGAACAAGAATACAAATTTAGAAAGGCAACATTATACAGGGTGTTTGGTAGAGGGACCGACAAACCAAATGAGCGTGTTCGGGGGCCCACTTGGAGAATACAAGTTGGGCAAAAAAAATCCCCGACACCCCATCGTTCGAATACGTCGTTTAGGTGAGGAGTGAGGTCTATTGGACAATTATGATAAATTCATCGACAGGCCGGTTGGCGCAGTTGGTAGCACCCCTGCCTTCTGAGCCGCTGGTCCCGGGTTCGATCCCCGGACAGGTCAAACAGACATGTTCATGCACACAACATGAACATGTCTGTTTGATCTGTGTCTGGGTGTGTATATGTATATAAGTATGTATATCAGTCATCAGGTTACCATAGTACAGGCTATGCCTAGTTTGGGACCTGAAGGCCGTTGTGTGGATGTTTAAAAAAAAAAATTGGTAATAGGGGTAGTTATTTGTGAATTGATTACTGTATTTCAGAAATCTAAGCTATTGGGTAACACCATCGCAATTGCAAATATTCCGTCTTAAGGCTGTAAGTTGCAGTTTCGCCCAGTAGAATTAGCTCAAAAAGAAGCGAACCCGGAAAAAGATATAAATAAGTTGCAACATTCCTTTGGGGAATTTGTTGGGGTAGGTCTGGCAGTCTAAATATTGTTGTACGTGTTATTCAATAAACAAAAACCTTTACCCTTGAATTCAAGATGGCGGATGACACATCGGATCGATTACCGCACAAAACAAAATTTAGACTGTCAGTAAGTAACATTCCCCAACGAATTCCAAACGAAAATTACTTCTTATATTTTTTTCCGAGTCAAATCCTAATTCGACTGGCCTAGTGTTAGATATTCTGAAAGCAGATAAGATGAACTCAAGAAGTCATTATACAAAAAAGGAGATCTTTCAAATTAGAACGTATATTTTTTTAGTGTGTTTGCGGATAATTTCGTCGTTTATTAACCGATTTGGATGATCCTGTTTTTGTTTTATAGAGTATACTTGTCTTCCGTAGTAGTCCCATATAATCATCAAATTTGGTCAAGCAGTTTTAGAGTTACACTATAAAAATAACTTGTTGAAATCCACCGTCCACCAAGTAGAACCATGCACGCAATATTGTGATAATAGGTACTTTCGAACTACCATGGTACCGACTTCAACAAATTATTTCACACTTTTTAGTGTAGAAGTCGATTCTATTTTTAAGTTAAGAAAATTTACTCTGAAAAAGTCGAGTACCATGTTAAATAGGTTTCGAATAAAAACGTAGTAAACAGATATTAGATATTATCCACGTGACTTAACATAGTATTTCTTGTAAACCGGTAAACTAATACGATTACATCAGAACTGTTTTCCGGATAATATATCATTAAGCATCATTACTCGCAGTCAGATTATGATATTCGAATAATGTCTACTAACAATGGAGCATAAAGTTTTATATTGTACTAAACTTTAACATCTTCAGGTAGCGAAGATGCGTAACTTCCGTGGGTCAAGCGGCACATACTTTCCCAAGTATGCGGTAGACTAGCTACTTATTAAATATTGTTTATTTGATGCATTTAAAATTATGTTAAATATACATAAACTACATACAAACTTTCCACCTTATGAATTTGTACCTTTTTAAGGTTCCGTACCTTAAAAGGAACAAGGAATCCATAAAGGATCGCTTTGTTGTCCTCCTGTCCATCTGTTAAGTTGCTATTTCTCATCAGGAACACGTAGAGGAATCAAGATGAATTTTATATCAAATACTCGGGTCTACGGTCTCTTTTAGATATGAAAATCAAACTTGTAAATTAACGTGATCAAATTATATGACCGTTTATATTCACAATTGACGGTGAATGATATTCGATCCCGTAAGTGTAGCAAGGGTTACTAAGTTACTAAAATGTGCGATTTTAAATTTTAAATTAAAAAAAGTGAGAGCTAACTTCTCAAAAGAAGTCGTCCATTTTTTGGTAAAACTTGTTTTTACATACATATTAAGGTTTGTTGTAAATTTTGAGATCTTTATTTAATTGAATTTATTGACAGAAACAACTTATCAAACAATTATATCAATAGACATTCTTCATTATTTATTTAAAATCAATTTGCATTATTAACTACTGCCTGTTTAATTTTTTGTTATATTTGAGTAGATTCTAAAAACACACAACTATTATTCTTGTATAAAACATTTGCACGCCGTTTAGGTAGAGTTTTGTTGGACCTGTAACATGTGCTTTAACAACTCGGCAATATTGTACCCGAAACTGAAGCAAATTAATATTCATTCATTTATTCATTAATTTATTCATTAATTTATTCATTCATTCATTCATTCATTCATATTTTTATTTGTTGATTGTACTGCCAGCCTGTAAAAGCAGTCTTTAGATAGGGAATTTTTTTAAACATTTTTATTTCTTATTTTCTGTACTTACACGATTAATAATATAAGAATTAATTTATTATGTCCCTTATAGGTCTGTAAAATATACAGTTTTCTCACAGATTAATAAATTTACTGTTTAGATAAAGGCTTTCAGTAGGATAGATGTTTTAATTTTTTTAAGTAGGTACATAATTATTGTGAGTCAGCATAAATTAGGTATTCTAGGTAAGCGGTGAACTTAAACAAAAATAACACTTCCTGGATGAATATGAGGCCTCTATGAGGCTATCATAAATTGTGTCCGCACAAACTAAGATATCTAGAATGGCTCGATTGTATTTTAGTTTCACATCTGTACCGAGAGTTAGGAAAGAGTTACCAATAAGGTACTTTAAAAATGTTAAGTCTCTTATCATGACTCTGAATATTATAGCATTTATATCTGAAAGTCAAAGAAGTTTATTTTTAATAAGTTAAAACTAATGATATAAATAACAGCGAGAACGGTCTTTAAGAACATCTACAAGGCATGTATTTCAGTTGCAATCAAATCTTGATTGAAATATAAAAAAAATAACCCCTAATATCACTTTAGTCAGCTCCAGTCAGCAGCTTAGTAAAATTTTTGCTTACTGGATTTGTCAAAACTGACATAGAGCCGCCATTTTTTAATGATAATATTCAAAATTTTATTGGAACTGAGATACGTAATTGCCCTGCTGGTCTGAAAAACTCTGAGGCGTTTTGCCTTAAGCCTAATGATTTTAGACTTATTTGAAATCGTTGAGTGTGCATTAGAGTAGATTTCCTTTCCTGCGACGCGACATTGGATAGATTTTTTTTACTAACTCCGCCTGCATACTGAGTATTCTTCTTCTTCTTATTCTCAAATATAACGAACAATACAAACTCGTACATTAAATCTATCTTTCGCACGTTTTTATAACTTCGCCGACATACACAATAATCTATTTTTGTCGAGTCTATTAATTTTACCGTGCCATGTGTACTAGCTTGTGTAGTGGTGTAGCTAGTAGCTACTAGCTGCGTTGCCGACTTCTGACTTAACTTTATAAAGCAAATCAGATTATAAGAAATAATATAATGTAGCGAGCAATTTTTTTCCTTAATAAATGAGATGTTATTATTTCATGAGTTTAACTTGTTATTGAGTAATTTTTGATTGGCTTTGCAATGGAGACTTACTTATAACGTTTAACACTCTCCTCAGTGGTTTACGAATGTAATATACATATATATATATATACACACTAGAGTATATGACGTAAATAGAAAAATAATAGACAAAACTAAAAAAAATATTATCACAATAAATAATATGTCCATTCATACGTCTATTGATATAGTTGTACTATACCATATCCGAATTTATAAACAAATCTGCAGATGTTTCGTAGCTCCATGACATGTATTAGCGATGCCCCGTCCAGCCCACGCGCCCGCGCTGGGAAAAGGGCAAAGATGAGCCGAGCGCACTCGCACGCCCCGAGATATTGCTCGATACCGGGTTTTAGGAGTAATACGGGAAACTTACATTCCGCAATATGTTCAACGTAAACAACGATGTAAGTAATAAATAAAACAACATCTACACATGTTAAGTCCCAAACTGGGTAGAGCCTATACTATGGGACCTGATAACTGTTATAGGTACCTATTTAAATTCATATTATACACACCCATACTCAAATAGGTATGCATGCACTTGTGTGCATGAGCATATCGGTGTTTGACATGTCTGGGGACCAACTGCGACAACCAGCCAGTCGAAGTCGATGTGGTACAACAAAAAAACTTGACCAAATAATGGAACAGACTTCAACATTAAAAAGTGTTAAATAACTTGTCGAAGTCCATCTACGTATTATCGTAATATGGTGCGCACGGTTCCGACTTCCACAAGTTAGTTCACACTTTTTATTAGTGCCGAAGTCGGTTCCATTTTTTTTCAACCTCTTTAGTGACCCTTGCTAATTAATGGATCTATTGTAATTCACCGTCTACAACGATACTCGTATCATCAAGGCGAAATACTTTTCAGTTATTGAAATGTAATTCATAAACCACTTGACCGTATTTGATGAAATTTAAATGGGACCATTTCGGAAGTATACTCTACCAAACAAAAAAATATTATTAAAATCGAACTACTCTCTAAAAAATTATGCGTGTACATAAAAAAAATACGCGTTGGTTTGAAAACCTTCTCCTTATAGTAGTCAGTTGAAAAGAGGTTAATAAAATGATGGACTTATGTATGTGTGTCTCGGCTTCACCTCGGCCTACATATGCATGTTCTTCCATCAATGTCTCTCTTGCTGGCAGCTACAGTAATCATCATTCATCATAATCATCATCATTATCAGCCGGAAGATGTCCACTGCTGAACATGGGCCTCCCCCATAGAACGCCACTTGGACCGGCTACTCGCTTCCTGCATCCAGCGATTCCCCGCGGTTTTTATGAGGTCGTCGGTCCACCAAGCGGGGGGCCGGCCTACACTACACCTTCCGGTGCGCGGTCGCCACTCGAGAACCTTTCTTCCCCATCGGTTATCAGTTCTGCGAGCGATGTGGCCTGCCCATTGCCACTTCAACTTGCTAATTTTGAGAGCTATGTCGATGACCTTAGTTTTCCTACGGATCTCCTCATTTCGGATCTTATCACGCAGGGAAACCCCAGGCATAGCCCTCTCCATTGCTCGATGAGCGACTTCAAGCTTTTTAATGAGGCCCACAGTAAGGGACCACGTCTCAGTGCCATAAGTCATCACTGGCAACACACACTGGTTGAAAACCTTGGTTTTCAGGCTCTGAGGTATTGGGGACGAAAAGATGGATCGAAGCTTCCCGAACGCTGCCCATCCGAGCTGGATTCTTCGTGCGACCTCCTTGTTGAAGTTGGACCTACCTAATTGGACAGTCTGTCCCAGGTAGACGTACTCGTCTACAACTTCGAGTGTATCGTTTCCAACAATTACCGGTATATGTGGAACATGGACATTGGACATGATTTTCGACTTATCCATGTTCATCTTAAGACCAACCTGTTGGGAAACTCTACTGAGGTCGTTGAGCATGGTGCCGATATCCTCGGTCCTTCGGTCTTCTGTATAATCTGTCGTAAAGTATGAATGTGGTCTACGGTGCTAAAGCCTCTTCGGAAATCGGCTTGTTCGGGAGGCTGGAACTCATCAAACCTGCGTGCGAGACGGTTCGTGATGACTCTCGAAAACAGCTTGTACGCTCATGGCTCATGGCTCAAAAGCATATGGGCCTATAATTCTTCAATAAGGTTTTATCACCTTTTTGAAGAACAGCACCACCACGCTCTTGTGCCACGTTTCCGGCGTTTTGCCTTCGAAGATGACAGAATTGAATAACTTCTGGAGGACTAAAAGTATCGGTCTACCACCCGCTCTCAGAAGTTCAGTCGTAATTCCGTCCTCTCCTGGCGCCTTGTTGTTCTTAAGCTGTTTCAGAGCCATTCTAATCTCGTACAGGCTGATGTCCGGGATGTCTTCGGTATAGTGTCGGACTAACTTTGTTCTGGTGTCCTGAGCTGCTTCAGTAACGGGTTCGCGCGTCGAGGTATATAACTGTCGATAGAAGCTCTCAATCTCTCTCAGAATCTCAGGCTTGGATGAAACGATACTACAGTAATGTACCTACTATTTCAGGTCTGGATGTTTATTATATATTAATGTACACGCCTATTCCTCCACAACACAGATAATCCTATTGCGGGTTTATGAGTGTATGAGCTATTACATATTATCTGAATTCCATACTACAGTTAGTGCAAGTTTCGTATTCTTAAACAATGGTAGCGATTCACTTGTTCAAAAAAATAACTATCGCACTAAAATTTAATTATAGTTGCCCTTATTCTATTAACACTAGACTACAAATTCATGTAACACTTAGAATGACATTTCTAAAATTAGGATTGTGCTAATCAATTTAAGGTATTTTTACGTTAGTTTACCGAGCACCACGTTACGTGACGACTGATCTGTCTAAAATATACCCACAGTTGTAGAGAAATGCCTAATTTTAGTGCTGTCATTCGGTTAAACCAATTTGGATTGTAACCTAAACAGAATAAGAGCTACCATACTTTAGAGATTTTTAGTTTAGAGAATGCTTACAGAATCAACACCCTTATTTTTCACTATCTAACTATCTGACAGTTCAAGTTGTTTTTAAGGATAAATCTTGTATAAGGTCCATACATTCAAAACGAATAAACGAATCAGCAAATTAAACACCCAATCACAGCGTTCAAAACTCGTCCCCGGTCACACCAAACGCCATCAAACGCGTGATGTTCGAGTTTTCCGCACATCACTCAGTTGTCGCACGCTGAAATCGATCTATTGTGCAAATATAAAGGCTGACCTTTGCCGTTACGTTTGGGTGTTACTATTAGACGATGGATTTGTAACTTGAGGTCAAGAACATTGATGTTGGACTTTCGTGATGTGCATCAACGTTTCTTTTCTACATACTCTGTCTATGAGAAGCAGCAAAGCAAAGAACTTACGTTGCTTGTACGGTTTTAGAATTGTTTTTGTATTATACTATCATTTTTATATTATTTACCACTAGCTGCTCTCCGCGGTTTCACCCGCGTGATAATGATGATGATGAATCTTATATAGCCTATGTAACTCAGGGTGAATGTAGCTTTCCATGGTTAAAATAATTTTTGAAATCGGTCAAGTACTTTTTGAGCCAATTCGTTACATACATACATACAAATCTTTCCTCTTTATAATATAGTATAGATAAGACACAAGGAAGGCTGTATACGAATTTTAGACTCGCGACATGAAAGCAACAAAAAATATTGGTAAATTAAAAAGTAAACGCAAACACATATCAATTTAATCGCGTGCATGTAGTTTACCTAAACAACTTGCGAAGCTGCCATTTTATTAAATAAATACTACTACCAATCTATTCATGATGTCATTCAGTCTTTGTCAATCATTCGACAACTGGAACACGTACGAACGCCCACAGTTCTTAAAAATCCAATTTTATTACTTGACTAAAACTAAAAGTTCCATCCTCTGCAAAGTCTTTGGTTTAATGATGAACATGACGCTTGCCAATGAAAGTAGCCTTTAAATTTGAAGCCTTTGCTAGACAATCTACTACACTGGTCACCTCTAAGATGTTGGCTTCACAGTTTTATTTACTCATTGTTATTAACTCCTGTGGTATAACACTGGCACAAGCATCTACATCAGTGGCAATAATAATATAAATTCAAAAGTATGTGAGTGTGGCTATGTATGTGTCCTTCACACTGAAATGGCACATAGGGATGTAGGTATTATGTTTTACAGACAGTACTCAGTCTCACACATACTTTTAGAACCTAACACAAGAATTAACTATATGTGCCCACTGCATATTGTGCAAAAAATATTTGGAGGCTAAAAAATGATGGCATAATGTTGTCTGCACTGCTTTAGTGCAAAAACGGATAACTTCCGAATAATACCATTAAAATATATGTTTCATATCACAGTACCACACATGCGTCCTTATGTTGTGCCTAAACATCTCTTAAGAACAGTTAATTATTAATACATTAGTTTGCTACATTCTATACTAGATATATTTACACTATTACGCGATATAGGTACCATGTATATTTTGATTTAGTCTCCGATATTTCGGCACGTACAAGCGTCATGATCAAGGATAAACTAAGGACGACTGCGAATGGGTGAATGTTTATGAAGCGGTCTCTCCCGTACTCGTTTATTACGCGAGACACCTCTAATATTGGAAACTCATACAACATGTACATGGTAACAGTTTACCCGTTAATAAAATGAATATTTCTTATGTTTGTAAGCACGCTAGCTTAAAACGTAAAATCTAGTTCTCTGTATTGTATACGATTCTATGTTGAAATATTAACAAAAACAAACAAGTGCGTTCTACAATCTTTACAACTAAAATAATCGCAATATGTAATTAAACTCATTTCCACCAACACTCGACACGAGCTGGCTACACGAAGGCCGAACAATGTGATCGTTGGTTCAGTACGTAAGCTTCCACTTTATGTGATTCATGATTAAAGAAAGTAGATTGTAGTTTTAATCTCTTATACTGCAATGTTATATGTGTAAGAATTCGGACTGTGGCTCCTCCAACACGCATGACTATCCTACATAAATATTTTAATAAGCGTGTTATACAACTTGTTCTCGACTATTACATCTTAGCTAAACATAAGCTTTATAATAATCGGATTAGTAGTTTAATAAGAAAACAAACTAAAAATGTATTATTCTGACTTCGTAAGTAACCCGCACATTAAAGTATATGAAATCCGCAATTTTTATACCTTTTATAATAATCGGGTTAGTAGTTAAAATATAATAAGACAATTAAATAAAGTGTAATAATCTGACTTCGTATATAATTCACTCGCATATTAAAACACTAAAATCCGCCATTGTTAAAACATTTTATGTACCCAGTGACACTCGTGCCATCAAAATCAATCTATTGTCGTATCATTTATCAAAATCGGTTGAGCCGTATAGTAGTTACGAACGGACATAGGAACGCACATACACAGGTAAAACACTGTAACAACCCCCCCAATATTTTTTTATTCTAATTCGTTTTGTTTTGGCCAATGATCGTCTAGTCTAGGAGGACCCTAACACTGTGTACCGCTGCTGTAACCTTGCTCTTTTCGGAAAGAATTGAAACAGAGAAAACTATTCAGAACTATAGATGCCTAGAGAAACCAAAAGCAACGCCTAGGTATTCTGATATTACGATGGATAACCTACTACTACATTACTGAACTGCTAGCTGATAACGAAAAATTGCGATGAACATACTAGATTGCAAATACTTAGTTCTTACAGACTGACTGACTGAGCTGATCCTAGATTTCTAGCTTATGTACTTGATTTGACTTCTAGTCGTGGAAGATATTAATCATCAATATAAGTTTCTGAATATAAGGTCTATGTTATTTGACCATAGAACATAGAAATAGTAGGTTATTTGCAAGTTTTCTATATAATTATTAGCTTGCAAAACTACCTGTTATATCTGATAAATCAGTTTTGATTAGTGAAATAATATATAAACAACTCCATTAAATAATATCAGATATTTGCATGATATTCGTTATTATTAATAACAGTTATAAACCTGTTAATTATATAACTAACTTTCTTTATAGATTTATGTTTGTTGCTATGAACATTTAGCTGTTGATAAGATTGATATAATCTCTTACAGACTAAATGTCTCTATAATATATACTATTTGTTTCGTTTATGAAAACTGCTAGGAAATAAATAACAAAAGTAAAGGAAAACCTCGCTTTATATGCGCTTTAGAAATCTTTTGTGATCAGTAGCTACTACGCTGATTATCCAATTCCTTTAGATAAATATTATCAGCCACTATTCCTTGAATAGTTCAATTGTTCAAGTTTAATCATTTACTTGTTTACTGAAAGCAATATATGGGAAATAATATCAGTGACTTAGAGAAATCTCTAGACCCTTGTTTGTGGTTTACAAGAATTCTCAAGATGCTGCATTGCTTGACCAAGTTTGATAAGACTTACCACATACATAAATCTCCTTTTTATACGAGATTGCTATACTTAGATTACTAGTGTTTTACATGACATCTATTGAACCATTGCTGGAAAAGCAATTATTTCAAATACTTAGTATCAGCAGAATCTTTGTTGTATTGGTTAACTCAATACTAGCAGGCATATATTTATTATGATGATTATTATATTAGTTAGCTTTATTTTTCCGAGTAAATTATTGATAGATATCTCTATATTTCATTAATTTTCATATTGTAAGTAATTAGTTTGATTTCTTTAGATTTGCCGTAGAATTTTAGTTTTATTATGATTTAGATAGTAGGATTCTTGGCATGTTCAAGGCTTACAACTCGAATGCTGGATTAAGAGCTGCTCTTTACTGTGACACAAATGTTCTCCATCATGCCAAGAACCTCTTCTATTTACCCCAAAATTAGTAAGGCCTTACTAAGTCCGTTTGGTAGTTTTCCAAATGTAGAGTTTGCGTCTATTAGCGATTATAATCTTATTTATCTCTTCTTAATATTATTATTTATCATTATGAATTATCATTTGATTCTAAATATTACATTTGATACTTTCAGCAAATAATTTAATTGCTATAATTTATTACCGCATTCTTATGCTAGGATCAGAGTTGACAATCTAGCGCAAACTCGATTCATTAGCAAATATATAACATATTATTGCAACAAATACATTACATTTCGTTTGAACTAATATTTCTATATTCCTTTGCAGGCAAATATTTCTGTATTTCTTACTTTATACTGATTAAATATATATTTATTTTGACATTTTTATTTCGTAGTTAGTCTTTAGTTTCTAAGTCTAGCATACCAATAGATTGTATTGATATGACAAATTCATTATTGAATCCTACGTCTCTAGTGGTAGACACCACTAGCGCGTGAATTTACTTATTTACTCCCGATGGAACCATCACGAAGTTAATGTATAACCCGGTAAACAATAATACTATTTCCTAGACCTACTTCGGTCCTAAATAAATTCCTAGTCTGCTAAAGTGTGTGTAAGTCCCCAACAAACCCCCCAAAGTTAATCGCGCATGAGCTTTCATCCCCCTGATAGGATGGCTCAAGTTTGATCCCTAACTAGCCTCTAAAGTTCGGTGCCAAGCCGAGAATCGAACCTATGGCCCCTAGGGTGTCCAACTCCACGCACGGAAATAGTCCCGCGACTATACCGCTATAGCCGAAGCTATGGAAGGCTGCAGAGCGACGATCTAGTATGAGAGGAAATAAATACATATAATAAATAGAAGACACTTCCACTGGAATATTCTTTCCAATCGAAGTGAGGAGCAGTTAATCGTACCCATTGCAATAGGTTAAAGCGATTGTTGGCTCGCTCCCAAAAGTGTCCAACTCTAAGGATTGGGCGTTCCCTATCGAGGTGGATCTTAGTTGTCACCGTGAGGTATCCAACCCACGTCCGGAACCATGTCCGTAGCAGAATATATTACCTCACAGAAGTTCGGGAATTTAATAAGCATTTTCTTGGTCTTTCTACTGCTTATATACTTTCTCAAACTTGACAGTGACGCCGATTTGAGGCCGATAGGTATCCAATCAATGCCCTTTCTATCGGCGTCAAAACGGCTTCAGATCCACCTCAGCCAATCTCTGCCTTCCAGCTAATCCCTATTCTAATTTTAAATTCTCATCAAAATCCGCTCATGACAACACATATTTTGAATCTCGAATGACGCCGATCAGAGGTACGTAGATCCAATCAAAGCCCTTTCTATCGGCTTCAGATCGGCGTCAATACTCATTTGTTTTAGGGTTCATTTTGATGAAGCAAACTCAAATACACGGACACACAACGAAAATGTGTTCCTCACATAACTTTGTATGGTTAGAAATATCAATGCTGCTTATTTTCATGGTAATTTTATTAATTTTGCTTGTAACTTTTATGTATTTAAAGGATTACTCAACATTTCCTTTTACTTGAAGTAACTTATCAGTTCTATCTGAACAATCGATTTAAATGGTTAATACATAGAATATCTTGATAGCTTAAATATTCTAAGCTGCTTATCATTTTCAGTAAGTACCTATAGTCTTGTTATAAGAAATACCTAACATCTAAATCTCAATATTACACATTAACGCTTTCTTCTACTTTTGATTGTCTAAATTTCATCAATATTTGTTCATACCAAGATGCTTTTTAAATGTATCTATATTTGTGAATCGTGACGGAATCCTCATCCAGAGCCTGTTCCGTTACAGCACATAGACTTCCTTTTGAGTTTCTCCGCCAAGTAAAAACTACCTTACCTATTCTGCATGTTGTTAAACTATTTTTTAATCTAACTGCAAATTGCTCCAAAACATTTAAGAAATCCTAGATCAAAGTTCATTGACCTTATATATATATATATATATATATAAATTATAAAATGTATAATAATATATATATATATATATAATATTATTGAATATTTGAGTTACACTCCAATAACTGAATAGAATGGAGTCTGTATTAAATTTTTCGAATTGTACGAGTACTTGTATGTTATTAGCATATCATAAGCTGTTATTGTGTTTTTAAATAAAAAGCTTTTAAGAGAGCATTGTTTGCAAATTATTATTTATTTCTAAGGTCAATGACCTTTGATCTAGGATTTCTTAAATGTTTTGGAGCAATTTGCAGTTATATTAAAAAATAATCATGTTTAGAGAAACATGTATAGTTTAACAACATGCAGAATAGGTAAGGTAGTTTTTACTTGGCGGAGAAACTCAAAAGGAAGTCTATGTGTTTTACCTGTGTATGTGCGTTCCTATGTCCGTTCGTAACTACTATACGGCTCAACCAATTTTGATAAATGATACGACAATAAAATGATTTTGATGGCACGAGTTGCACTGGGTACATAAAATGTTTTAACAATGGCGGATTTTAGTGTTTTAATATGCGAGTGAATTATATACGAAGTCAGATTATTACACTTTATTTAATTGTCTTATTATATTTTAACTACTAACCCGATTATTATAAAAGGTATAAAAATTGCGGATTTCATGTACTTTAATGTGCGGGTTACTTACGAAGTCAGAATAATACATTTTTAGTTTGTTTTCTTATTAAACTACTAATCCGATTATTATAAAGCTTATGTTTAGCTAAGATGTAATAGTCGAGAACAAGTTGTATAACACGCTTATTAAAATACTTATGTAGGATAGTCATGCGTGTTGGAGGAGCCACAGTCCGAATTCTTACACATATAACATTGCAGTATAAGAGATTAAAACTACAATCTACTTTCTTTAATCATGAATCACATAAAGTGGAAGCTTACGTACTGAACCAACGATCACATTGTTCGGCCTTCGTGTAGCCAGCTCGTGTCGAGTGTTGGTGGAAATGAGTTTAATTACATATTGCGATTATTTTAGTTGTAAAGATTGTAGAACGCACTTGTTTGTTTTTGTTAATATTTCAACATAGAATCGTATACAATACAGAGAACTAGATTTTACGTTTTAAGCTAGCGTGCTCACAAACATTAGAAATATTCATTTTATTACCGGGTTAACTGTTACCATGTACATGTAGTATGAGTTTCCAATATTAGAGGTGTCTCGCGTAATAAACGAGTACGGAAGAGACCGCTTCGTAAACATTCACCTACCCGCAATTCCTCAGTTCATCCGTAATCATGGCGCTTGTACGTGTCGAAATATCGGAGACTAAATCAAAATACACATGGTACCTATATCGCGTAATAGTGTAAATATATCTAGTATAGAATGTAGCTAACTAATGTATTAATAATTAACTGTTCTTAAAAGATGTTTAGGCACAACATAAGGACGCATGTGTGGTACTGTGATATGAAACATATTTTAATGGTATTATTCGGAAGTTATCCTTTTTTGCACTAAAGCAGTGCAGACAACATTATGCCATAATTTTTTAGCCTCCAAATATTTTTTGCACAATATGCAGTGGGCACATATAGTTAATTCTTGTGTTAGGTTCTAAAAGTATGTGTGAGACTGAGTACTGTCTGTAAAAGATAATACCTACATCCCTTGTGCCATTTCAGTGTGAAGGACACATACATAGCCACACTCACATACTTTTGAATTTATATTATTATTGCCACTGATGTAGATGCTTGTGCCAGTGTTATACCACAGGAGTTAATAACAATGAGTAAATAAAACTGTGAAGCCAACATCTTAAAGGTGACCAGTGTAGTAGATTATCTAGCAAAGGCTTCAAATTTAAAGGCTACTTTCATTGGCAAGCGTCATGTTCATCATAAAACAAAAGACTTTGTTGAGGATGGAACTTTTAGTTTTAGTAAAATAACAAAATTGGATTTTTAAGAACTGTGGGCGTTCGTACGTGTTCTAGTTGTCGAATGATTGACAAAGACTGAATGATAGCATGAATAGATTGGTAATAGTATTTATTTAATAAAATGGCAGCTTCGCAAGTTGTTTAGGTAAATAGCATGCTCGCAAAAAAATTGATATGTGTTTTCGTTTACATTTTAATTTACCAATATTTTTTGTTGCTTTCATGTCGCGAGTCTAAACTTCGTATACAGCCTTCCTTGTGTCTTATCTATACTATATTATAAAGAGGAAAGATTGGTATGTATGTATGTAACGAATTGGCTCGAAAATAAAATAATCGCAATATGTAATTAAACTCATTTCCACCAACACTCAACACGAGCTGGCTACACGAAGGCCGAACAATGTGATCGTTGGTTCAGTACGTAAGCTTCCACTTTATGTGATTCATGATTAAAGAAAGTAGATTGTAGTTTTAATCTCTTATACTGCAATGTTATATGTGTAAGAATTCGGACTGTGGCTCCTCCAACACGCATGACTATCCTACATAAGTATTTTAATAAGCGTGTTATACAACTTGTTCTCGACTATTACATCTTAGCTAAACATAAGCTTTATAATAATCGGATTAGTAGTATAATAAGAAAACAAACTAAAAATGTATTATTCTGACTTCGTAAGTAACCCGCACATTAAAGTACATGAAATCCGCAATTTTATACCTTTTATAATAATCGGGTTAGTAGTTAAAATATAATAAGACAATTAAATAAAGTGTAATAATCTGACTTCGTATATAATTCACTCGCATATTAAAACACTAAAATCCGCCATTGTTAAAACATTTTATGTACCCAGTGACACTCGTGCCATCAAAATCAATCTATTGTCGTATCATTTATCAAAATCGGTTGAGCCGTATAGTAGTTACGAACGGACATAGGAACGCACATACACAGGTAAAACACATAGACTTCCTTTTGAGTGTCTCCGCCAAGTAAAAACTACCTTACCTATTCTGCATGTTGTTAAACTATACATGTTTCTCTAAACATGATTATTTTTTAATATAACTGCAAATTGCTCCAAAACATTTAAGAAATCCTAGATCAAAGGTCATTGACCTTAGAAATAAATAATAATTTGCAAACAATGCTCTCTTAAAAGCTTTTTATTTAAAAACACAATAACAGCTTATGATATGCTAATAACATACAAGTACTCGTACAATTCGAAAAATTTAATACAGACTCCATTCTATTCAGTTATTGGAGTGTAACTCAAATATTCAATAATATTATATATATATATATATATATATATATATATTATTATACATTTTATAATTTATATATATATATATATATATATATATATAATATTATTGAATAATTATAGTTTAATAATATTTAAATTTCATCAATATTTAGTTTAACAAATTTAACATGTTAGTCTAAAATCCAAGTTTATATAAGTTTCTTAATTTGTTAAATATTTTTGCACCAAATTTATAAAAATAAAAAATAAAATAAAATAAAATAAAATACTGAACCGAATTTGATGAAATTTAAACCACACAGAAAGCACAAGCTTTCAAACAAAAACAGAATTTTGACAATCGGTTTACCCAGTCGAAAGTTATGAGGTAATAAACATAAAAAAATACAGTCGAATTGAGTACCTCCTACTTTTTGGAAGTCGGTAGAAAACATTATTAGGTATATGCAATGCCATCATATAATTATGTCTACCCGTAGGACTTATCACCTCCGATAAATATAAATAAGAATGTGTACCGCGACACCTCTACGCTTCATTATCCCAAAGAGATCAGTAACTGCAATGCAGTGTAACGACGTCGTCTCCCACGATCCCAGGGCATAGTTCACGTGGGTAAATGAAATCAGATGCATCAATCATAGAACAATCACTGTGTATGTGGACGTGTGCGGCCAGCTTATTGTTTTGTATAAAGGTATTGTACATTATGTTTACTTTTGCAATGTAAAACTTGAGTAGGTACTTGTATTTAGGGTTAAATATAATTATAACCACCGAAAAATATTTCGACTCCAACTTTCTTAAGACGAAAACTAAAACAAGTTTCGTGCTAGCTATTTTATCTGTGACTGAAAAAGTATGCAAAGACCAAATTTGGTAAATGGTCATCAAATTTTTAGGTAAAGTTATAATTTGCTATATTTGGTCATTTTAATAATATAATATTATATATTTAAATATAATTAAATAATATTTAATGAATTAATTAATAATTTTAGTGATGATATAAAGATTTGATACTATAAAGTATTTATCTGTCTTTAAAATATGTTTGTTAAAAAAATTATAATTTTAATTTTTTTTTGTAGTATTTTAATTATCTTTTTATTTACTGAATGTGATTATTATTGTGATTATTTCTATTGTTAAGACATTTAATTTGTCTAGTTTTAAGTATATTTAACCTTTCGTTAGTGTAATTTGCTCTAAAGCGGTACTTATTATAATATAAATAAATAAATAATAAACAAATCTGTTATTGGTAATAAGTTAATAATGAGTCGATGTGTATATAGTCTTGAGCAAAGCCTCTTGATAGTCTTCAAAACTATCCTCTTATATTTTTTTAATAATTGATTGCTTTGCCCACTATCTCATTTGATGGTCAGTGATGATGCGGTCGAAGGTGGTGTCACGCTAGATCTAGAAAGATATCTGAAAAACGTATTACTTTACGGGGCAGCAACAACGAGCGCACCGCACTCAAGATCGAGAAGAAGGCTTCCGCTCGAAGCTGAAACAATATTCGATCGTGATATCGACAACGCGTAAGTCTCACGTTAATCCCGTTTTACTATTTCAAAAATATAATGAACGTAAGTTTCAATAACATTCTAGTTGGATATCATCATCATCATCATCATCATCTCAGCCGTAGAACGTCCACTGCTGAACATATGCCTCCCCCATGATTTTCCAAAAGGACCGGTTGGAAGCGGCCTGCATCCAAAGTCGTCCTGCGACCTTTATCAGGTCGTCTGTCCACCGTGTCGGTAGACGACCTATGCTGCGCTTGCCGGTCCGTGGTCTCCAGAAATTTTCAGCCCCATCAGCCAACTGTTCTGCGTGCAATGTGCCCTACCCACTGCCACTTCAACTGGCTAATCTTCTGGGCTATGTCGGTGACTTTCGTTCTTCTACGGATCTCCTCATTTCTGCTCCTCATTCGATCACGTAGAGAAACCCCGAGCATAGCCCTCTCCATAGCTCGTTGTGCGACTTTGAGCTTAGTTATGAGGCCCATAGTAAGGTGGATATGCAAACTGATAAAGGTTGTAGGACAACGCTGCATGCAGGCTGCTTCCATATCTCCTTTTGGAAATATATGGAGGAGGATATGTTTAGACGTCCTATGGCTGAGATGATGGCGATAGTAATGTATATTCACTCCGTGTATCTCTTACCTATGATTGTGGACATGGGCCAATTTGCTACATATGCTCTGCACAGATACGTAGCTTTCTTCTTTTTACAATCTATGGTCCAGTTTCTAATGAACCTTTGGTTTATTTTCATTGCCTGCTATTTGTTGTTGCATATTGTTGCATGTTTGTATTGCGCGGCTAAGAAATTATGGTGAATCGGAACAAAGAGTCAAGAAGGTCAGCTCTAATATATTCATAATTAAAACATTTTATTACCGTGTCAATTTGCAAGGAAATGCTAAATGACACTAACTAAAACATTTTTGCATTAGGTGTATAAGTTCTCACAAATATTGCTGTTGGAGTGCAAGCATTGCTGTTTACAGTTTAAATTTCGGAAGGTGGCGAGCGCAACGTAGTGCTCCACAACACAATCAGAAATATTTTTTCTTAACCCATAACTCAACCTCTTCACAAGTTCTTCAGGAATACACTAGGCACCTGCACTGTGGTAACATGATGACTCATATGCAAGCCTGACACAGGTCAAACAGTCATATTCATAATGTTTGCCTTGTCCAGTAATCAAACCTGGAACCAGCGGCTCGGAAGGCAGGCTTGCTACCAATTGCGCCATCCAGCCATTTCACGAATAGATCTTTCCATCCTGCTAATAACAAACAACCCGCCTATCTAGACACAACATGAACAATAAAAGAATGGGGCACCAACAGATAACTAGCAGTGATAAATAGCGTAGTAATAAAATATTCTTAAACTCTGATATTTGTTGGATAAATGTTTATAATAATCATCACAATCTCAGCCGTAGGACGTCCACTGCTAAACATAATATTCCCACAATTTTCCAAAAGGGCCGGTGGCCTTTTTGTATATCTTAACGTGAATTGGGAATGGGCTTCATTTTGACATTTAAATCCCATTCTGGGCAAAATCCAGCAAGCCTATTGGCTGGAACTATGAATGGGAATGAGAATTAAGTGACATTTCATTCTCATTCAAGTTAGACAATGGCGGTTCAGGTTTTTAATAGTCTAACAATACCATTCCACCTTCAAAGTCACAGGTGCCACATTTATCTCCCTTCTAATACATATTAAAAGTACTTGTCACAACATATAATATTTCATTAATTTCAATATAAAGCAAGGATAAATCACGTTTCAAATCATCAAGCCACAGATCAAGGTTGTACGTTAATCGCAAAACCATAACACTGCGATGGTTTGCATGATGGCAGCCTAACCGCAATACATTTGTCGGCACTTGACGAGTGGTGTCAATCAAGCAGTAATGACACCATGACTTGCTTCTTTTTTTAACATTTAACAGTAACGAAATACTTTTATAGGAATAGTGGTGTAACCGTTAGTTTGTCATTATTTTTTTATGATATACCTATCAAATGGAAATAGGGATATGAACAAAACAGAAATACTGAAATTTTGTTAATCTCCCCAAAATAAATAATGTTATATAATAATATGTAAATTAAGCTTTAATAATATGTAACTTTACAAAGGGTTTATGAATAAGGCTTGCTGAATACATGGAATGATAACTTACGTACTTTTAAATGTCAGTCAAATCAGTAAATGTACATAAAAAAACATATAAACTCCCTTTTTATATTTTTATTTCTACCAGGAAATAATTATCGAGGATAAACGGTACAAGATCGCGGGTTACCATGGCTACTCAGAGTTCATCTAGAGATTTAATATTCAATCGATGTTTTTGTCCTACATTATGTATAACATCCTTGCTATAACTAAAATTACTTATCTGAACAGGATTCCTTACAAAATTGTTTAAAACTTTTTTGTGTTCAAGTGACGTGACGGTCAATCGTGCGTCTGACATTTGAAAGATGTACTACTACGAGTAATTTACAGTTTAAAATCAAGCAAATGAAAGTGATATTCAGTCTCTAAACTCTGTCAAAATAAGGGATTTTTCCGTCCATAAAATACATAAAGGCTGTATCTGACACAGACCTTGCACATCCCCTAGAGGAGCCCTCAGCTCAAGACGAATGAATTTCACAGAAATAAATCATGGTTACCGTCAACAATGACATCGGGCACGTTAATGTCTCAGTATTAAGATTAAGAACACATCTAGTTGCTTTACCGGAGATCGTGTTTTTATGGCACTATTATAATTTCAATGGATTATAGTTATGAATGATGTAGGAAAATACTTATGTTTGGATGTGGAATTCGATAGGTACTCATACGAGAACAAACTATAATGTAACTAAACTCAAGTTCATTCGCTATTTTCTTATCGCTCCGTTATGAAACGGGATGAACGTGAGACTTACGCGTTGTCGATAGAACGACGAGCGCACCGCTTAAGACCTTAAAGAAGGCTTCCGGACAAAGCCGAAACAATAAGTAATTTGATCAATGTTATATTTATATATTGTAATATAAATATTACATATTACAGTCGAAGAACAGAGCTTTCCATCCTGCTAATAACTAACCACCTGTATATCTAGACACAACATGAACAATAAAAGAACGGCACACCAGCGCATATCTGTCAGCAATGTAATGTATTGTAATATAAATGTTATATGGATATTACATTGATTCTTATCCTTACAGACCAACTAGATCATCAATGCAGAACCAAAACTGCTGAGGCTACTTTACAAGTTTTAGATGAAAAAGTGCAGTAGTTGCCTTATATTTAGTAAGCATCCACTATGAAAAATTTTTTGGAATGTTGTTCCTAAGAGAGTGAAGCTAGATAAGCCACACAGGTCGTCTGGTTATATATATAACTTCTTGATTATACTTAGATCCATCAAAACATCACAAACTTGTGTTACGAATGTGTTAGCATCGAGGATGTGTCTTGGGGCTACTTGGGGATACAGTTGTAAAAAAGATATCAAGTCAGATGTATTTAAAATATCAATAATCATCCTCAAGATCAGGGATCGGAACGTAGTAGTAATGAAGCTGTAATAATGGTAATGGATAACTGAATAAGAGTGGGTATGGGCAGTCATGCTCTCGTAAAGGTGTTGGCAGGCGGTGGCGTCGTGTGTCGGGTCGCCATCTTCCCTCAAATATGGTTGAGGGAAGGCGATGGCTGTCACATGCGTCCACTCGTGAACGGGTGCTGTCTGCGGATACTGGTCTGCTTTGAATGCCTAAACCAACTCAGAAATAAAGTATCCATTATTTAGTGTATTTAATGAAAAAAATTGAAATTTAGATTATTTTATTTATTTATTAATTAGAAGTCTTAAGAAAACAAGTAGTACGTTCTCCTGTGTCTCCTAAGTGAGCAAGTTATGTTGTCCATCAAAATAATTGTATATTAATCATGAAATTTCAAAAAGTTAATGAAAGGCACGGACCCTGGAGCCTGTGAAGTGTAGTTTTATATAATAAAAAAAACAATAGATATACCTTGTTAGTAAAATATTTAGCTTCGTAAGCCATAAGATACTCACCAGGCTTAACCCATAGGTACGAAAGCCTGTCAGAGACTTAAGGAAAATTATGAAATCGTGAAGTTTGACCCTCTAGCCGTTATTCTGTTTATGCCATATCTAAGTTTCATCAATTCAAGTACAATCATTACGCTCACGATCGGTCACCTTGACTTTTCCCGATCGGTGTAAAATAATTTGACATAATACTACATCCATCTGTCATTACGTGCCGTCATTATTGTTTGAAGTGCAATGTATGTGCTCGGGCTTAATTTGGTTTCAGTTGTTGTGTTTGCAAATGAAAAACGTTATAAATGATTTTACAACTATAATATTTATTGACTTGAGAATTGGAATTTTGACAAGCTTTGGGGAAATCCTACCGATCAACAAGTTAAGCAACACTTGCTGCGGTCAGGACTTGGATGGGTGACCGCTAGTGCCATTATTCAACTGAGCGCTTCCGTGCTTCGGAGGTCACGTTAAGCCGTCGGTCCCGGTTGATTGTCTTAGGTCAACAGTCGTTAAGCCTTCGGGTAGCCTGAACACTTCGACAGGAGTTGGCCACTAGCCTATCCACCAAGTCGCACTGGGCCCGCGTGGTGGTTTATGGCCCAACTCCTCTCCAAGAGGAAGGCTCGAGCCCCAGCAGTAGGAACATAATGGGCTGATTATGATGAACCTGCTGCAACACTGCAGAGAGAGAAGTAGGTATGGAATCCAAAACGTGGGCCCAGTGCAGGTAAGCTTTGCGTCACAAACGACATTGCATATTGATTGTCGATATGTTTGTCACGCATTGGGCTTAATTCTTCCTATACCGTGATATTTAAAACAAAAGATTTATGAATGAAACTGACGTATATTTACGTCTCTGGGACGCAAAGGGTTAAGCCAAAGTGAAGCATTAGAAGCATAATATTATATCGCAAACATGTTTACCGGATGCTCGGACTAGTGTGCAGTATATGAACATATTTTGGATAATCCCTAACTGTACTTCCGTTCGATAACCCACACATACTAACTAGAGATTACCGCTATGTACCAATTATTTTAAGAATTAACCATTAAAATTTACAAAAAATACCCTTGAATGATGGGAGGCCCATACCACGTTAGTGAACATAAAGTTACATTCATCAAGCTAATAAAATCCTGTTACAATACTGCATGACCTCTGGACACTGTGGGTGATAAATACGTGCATCGGGAACGTTTTGATTAAATATCAGCAAACATAGAACAGCTAGCAAACAAAGAACAGCTCGATAGTTGCAAACCATATTTTATAAAATTCAAAATTTTAACCATGGCATCGGTATATATTTTCGAAATTTGTAAGTTTGTACGCAATAACCATCATTTATATAAAGCTCTCTTACATAAAAACTCACATTACACTTCGACATTGGAACCGGTTATTGTTACCCAAATCCCGGCTGCAGACGCACTCGTCTAGTACGTTACCGATGTCAGTAATTATATACAACAAAATACAAAACCAACTTGATTGTGAACAAAATGACAAAATATTTATGGCTAAACTAAAACTATTTCTACAAAACAAATCATATTACTCAATAGACGAATTTTTGAAAGATAAATAATATAATTACGATATAATTAACTATTGACATTAAAATTATTTCTACCTATATGTTACAAATTAATTTATATTTATATAACCATAATTGCGTCTTCCTCTCTTCTAACTTTGCGGTGCCCGACAGGGTCCATAGAAGACTTTATGTACATTTTTTTAACACCTTTTTATTGTATATGGAAGCAATAAAATATCTGAATCTGAATCATAGCAGATTTCAAATCAAATCAAATCGTAAATTTATTTGCATGTATTTTGGGTACACAATTGCGAAGATATTACAGCATATTATATAGGTACATAATATAATTTCCAACAAAATTCTGCCTACATTGGCTTGCAAATGTAGGAATACAATTATAGCAGAGATTATTAGCAAACTATTTATAAACAATAATCCTCCTCTTTGAGTCGTAATCTTCATGTCTGAGGGTCCTCATCTGTGAGAGTTCTTGAACATTCTTCCTAAAATGTTCTTGATTCAGCATCAACAAGACCTGATCGTCTTTGTCCTTTGTTTGCTAGTCGACTACGAGGAACCCCTGGCGCTGCCCCCCTGGGGCACAGTCACGAGACATACTTCTCTACTTACGTAATAGTATAATAATATAAAAATGTATTTTTGGTAGTGGTCTGCTAAAACTCGATGAAAAACTATTTAGTTCCTCATTTGGTATAGGCAGGCACAAATATATTTACAACTACTTACACCTAGCACAATTAGTTAACGAAGAAATTTAATATTCCAGAGAAGAAATAATGCATAACTGTATAATTTATATCTTTGTACACAAAATATTTATATCCAATCTGTGGTCAACGATGCTGGTACACCAGCTATTAACTGTTTTATTTATACTGATTTATTTTTGTACTTCCGCTGTGTACTGTTTGTTGATCCTTAAATAAATAAAAAAAAAAAAAACTATAACTCAAAAACTGCTCGACCGAATTTGATGAAATTCATGTGGGACCAAAACGGAACTATACTCTATCAAACAAAAAAGAGTCATTAAAATCGGCTTATAAACGAAGAAGTTATTCGCTGACACACATAAAAAAAATTACGGAAAACAATGAGAAACCTCCTCATTTTTTTGAAGTCGTTTAAAATAACATCTTTTAACAAAACTGATCAAACAAAATCATACAACAATGTACCTACTACCCATTTTGAAGATGATGTTGGTGATATATGAAACCTACGGAGTTAAGTTCGATTATTACTTGTTGTTTTTGTTATTTCTCGCGCTAAGAAAACAATAAAAATAAAAGTACAATATCGCCAATAAATTATAGCAAAAAGTTTATCTCCTCTATCAATCGATTGTAAGCTAATGCGATTTAAAACTAAATGGCAAATGGGCAAGTAAATCATTAATATTTCTAATTAATATTGTGAACGTTTTTAGATAATTATCTTAAGGTTAAAAGAATCACGTTTTCGACAGAGGAAGTGCATTTGTACCCATCTCAAGCTAATATTATATTGTATAATATTAGTAGGAAATGCTATTTGTTATTAAGTTTTTGTGAAATATATTATAGTTTACATTTTTCGGAGGATGTTGATCGATGTGTTATAATTTATAATATGTTAATAAGGATAGATTAAATATCGTATACGTACCTAGTTATTTGGTCTTTGTAAATAACTTACGACAATCGTTTAATTAATCAGTGATTTTAAAAATAACTACGCTTGTCTAGCAAGACCACACTTAAGAGGATTGCATAGCTAGTACTTTCCATAATAAAAGAGAAAACTCTTTTCTACCTCTTAACATTGTCCGATGTCAGTGATTTTTTTTTTCATGGAATCATGACATTATTTACCATGCCCGTAAGTTTTGATATTATTTTGACGTTCAGTTTTTTTAGTGAAAAGTTTGAAATACTTAAAAAAACAAAACGTACGGGCATAGTAAACAATGTCATGATTCCATGAAAAAAAATCACTTAAATCGGACAGTGTTAAGAGGTAGAAAAGAGTTTTCTCTTTTATTATGGAAAGTACTAGCTATGCAATCCTCTTAAGAGAGAGAATTACACATCCTCCAACGGTATTCAAATCCGCCTATTCCGACAAGCCGTGTCAGACGCCTTGACCGCTAAGCCACTGAGGCATACCTCCGAGCCTGGAACTAACCTAAAAAATGACAAAAAAATAATTTCAATTACGTATGAGTTGCTTTATTATAATGTAAGATAACGAAACATGTCTGATGGTAAGCGCCATTCAGAGCGTCAAATTTCTTTAATATAATTATGTGATATTATGTTGTACTAGCAAACCCTGCGAACTCCGTTTCGCCACCAGATGGCTTCGTTTTATGTAACATTTCGTTTGGCGCCATCTACTTAATATATTGGTTTGTAGTACATGCTATGTATCAGAGATGGCGCTGTATGTGAAAAAAGATTTTCTGGCTTTTTTTTTTTACATTTTTTCTGAATTTTCTTTACTATAAACCTCACGGAGCCCGAGACCTTTCCAACGAATGCAAAACCGTGGAAATCGGTTCGTGCGTTCTGGAGTTATAGCGTCAGGAAGGAAAACCCGACTTATTTTTATATAGTAGATGATATGATATGAAAAGATTATATAATTTCTGGCGGGTAAGTACCGGTCTGATAACTTTTCGATTAATTCCTAGATAATCCAGAGACTTAGATTTAAAGGATCTTTCACTGAAATCTTAAACGTGGTCCAATCCACTGACACATAAGATGGTAGGACTTTTCTGGAGTCTAACTCGATGGGTACTACTAAAGCGCTAGATATTCCACCACCAAGAAGTATGTATGCACTATGCAAGTATTACTGTCTATAGTAATGAAGGACTCTTGGAATTGAAATTACTAAGAGAAAATGATTAAACAACTAGGTACTATCTTGGGTAGATTTAAAACAAAACTAAACTATACAATTTTTAGTCAAACCTGTCAAAAGTTTTAAGAAGTGCATGAGAGGTTAGTGCAAGGAATATTAGAAAGGAAGTAGGAAGTCAATTGATATGGGATATACCTATTGGGATAACTCGTGTATTTTAATATTTTGTAAAAAAAAAAATTGACAGAGCGAGCGCTTTCAGCGATTTTACTTTACCGGGCCATATTAAGTTTCATCTGTCCATATATTTGTTGCGTTATGTGTTCCTGTGTTCTGCCTTCCGCATTTTCAACCAACCATGACGAATCTTATATATATGCATGATTTACTATACTTATAATATAACTTTCCATGCTCGCAAGGTTTCTTGTTCACAGAACTAATAGTATATTATATTTTTAGTTTTACATAATTTCGTGTTTGACCACTCACACCTGATCGTCATCTCAGCCGTAGAACGTCCACTGCTGAACATATGCCTCCACCATAATTTTGTAAAAGGACCGGTTGGAAGCGGCCTGCATCCAACGTCGTCCTGCGACCTTTATCAGGTCGTCTGTCCACGTGTCGGTAGACGACCTACGCTGCACTTACCGATCTGTGGTCTCCACTCCAGAACCTTCCGGCCCCATTGGCCATCTGTTCTGCGTGATATGTGCCCTACCCACTGCCACTTTAACTGGCTAATCTTCAGGGCTATGTCGATGACTTTCGTTTTTCTACGGATCTCCTCATTTCTGATTTGATCACTTAGAGAAACCCCGAGTATAGCCCTCTCCATAGCACGTTGTGCGACTTTGAGCTTACTTATGAGGCCCATAGTAAGAGACCACGTTTCAGTGCCATAAGTCATCACTGGTAACGCACATTGGTCTAAGACTCTTGTCTTGAGACCTGATGCTGGCGAGAAAACAATGTAAAATACCTGTCTAGCTACAATTTAAAAATTCAACAATGTGTTTGCATTCTTGATACTTTAGCTTCAAACACCAACAAATAAAACTAATATCACAATAAAATCTAATTATCCTATCATACGCAAGTTAAATAAGTTTAATGAGCCATCTCACAGTCGTTTTGATGTTTGAATATTAATCATACATTTGATTGGCATCACTGGGTATTATAGAGCTTTCATCGACGAGGTAATGTCTCTTAGAGGCGTGAAGTCAAGCTTAGAAAAATGTACCAAGCGTTAAAAAACTTATTATTATTTAGAATTAATTAATTATTATTAATTATTATTTAGGCTTAGAATTACACATTTACATTTATGTCACAAAACCATTATCAAACACAGTCTAATTTCAAATTTTACACACAAACATTACAAATAAAAATACATTAATCAATAAATAAAATACATAAGCAAAAAAATTTAAATATAATGTCTTTAATCAGTAAAAACATAGTCAAAGCCAAATGAGATGTCACATTTTTGGTCTGTCCCACTGATCAGTCAAATGTTTTCAGTAAGTCAAAAAGTGTGTTAAAAGAGTGCTCCAATTTTCAAAAAATAAATCTAAATCAGTGTTAGCTGAAAGAAGCGCATTGAAATGACAGCGGGCACGAATTAAAGGAGACATAGATCGTGCAAGAGTACGACTTTGATCTGTGCGAAAAAGGTCATGTTTCAGACCGTGTTTATTCGCAGGAACCCAGGGGTTGTCTGGTACGTTCAGCGTGCAAAATAAGTTATGCAGCTGTAGGGAGTCGACTGACCCTCTGAGCACTTTGCAGCAAGTAGTCAGCTGGTCCAGCAACGTCCTCACTTCCAAAGAGTTGTATCCGAGCAGCCCAAGAAGAAACTTTGTCGGGTACATATAAGGATAATAGCCTTAGAGCTTCTTATATAGTGACCGCAATAAGGCCTTTTGGACCTTCTCAAGCATCCGCGCGTAAGTAGGTGACATGATGCAGAGCGTTGTATAAAGTTTTTAAAACTTGAGGATTCTCAAAATCCTTGGTGTTACGCAACACAAATCCTAGACGACGGTAAGCCTCTTTAGCGAGATTCGACACATGATCATGGAATGTCAAGCCACGATCAAAAGTTACCCCCAGATCTTTAATACCAGCACCTCTATTGATAATAAGTAGATTTAAAGATAATTAAAATGAATAGGATTTAATTTTCGGTCAAATGTCACAATAATGTAAATATGTCCCCAAAATTTCAAACTACGCTACTTCACTACATTTCTAATCTAATTCTACATCTACAAGCATTATGTTCTGAAAAAAGATAATAAAAAAAATACGTATTTTTAAATTTTAAGTAATTATGTCGTAAATTTATACTGAAACTATAATAATAAACTTATTATACTGACTAACTGATATAATAAATCGATACTGAAACACTTTTGAATACAATATGATACATCTTATTGCAGGCGACTGTACGCTTTATTTTGAGTTATCTGAGTTATCAAAATTATTACATTGCTATTATTGTGGCGTTCAGTTAACTATTGGTTCTAACTAATTTTGCACCCATGAGGAGTATAATATATGTTTTTAACGGACTATTAGTAGTAGATTCAGGGACTGTATACCGGTATGAATATCTGTACAATATTTTTTCTGTATGTCATACCATTATATGTCCGAGTATCCAAAAATAGCAGTACAGGTATTTTTTTTGTATTGTGTTCAATCCTTTAACATTTGGGTACCGAGTTATCTTGTATTTCATTCATACCTTTATATTTCAGTAGCGTTTTCTTTTGTATCAGAGTCATATCTTTATATAAGGGTAGTGTAACATTTTGGTACAGATATTATTGATACTCTTATTATTAAGGTATTCATAAGCAATGTCCGTTATTCTCGATTGTCTTTTGTTTATTTATTTATAATAGCTTGTTTTCGCTTGTCTATATCAGTGTTTTCATGTTCATGAGCGAGTAAGGTAAAAATCTGTTTCTAACAATACATAGTTGTTACGATGGACGAAGAAATTGAACAGAAAATGAGAGAGGGTATCCGACGAGCTTGGAAACGTAAGCACCTATACTGCACTTTAGTATAGTTTGTTTTGTGTAAATAGTTGCTTCATGCACTTACCGGTAAAACGCATTCAAAGCAATAACCAAATCGTTTTAACTTTCCTTGCTGCAACGTACGTCGACCCTCCCCGCTCTTTTTCATTCACCCGCTATCGCCCGCGCGTTTGGGCCGAATACGTATTTCAGTACAGAAATAAAATAATGGTTAAATGACACACGACACCACTAACATCACAACAGAAATTTTTCGAGTATTCATATTTGAGTACTGATATTTTACTAGTCCTATATAAATATTTGTACCGTTTATGAACTCCGTGGACCAGTATAAAAATTTCGATACTGTTATATTACTAGTACTATTTAAGACGCGGTCAAACCCCAATTTTAAAATAATTTACGATGCTTTACGTAAGGTTGACAATCGCTTGTTAGATTGGACGATGTAATGCGAAAATGCGTTAATTTTGTACGTTTTCTTTATATTTTTCGATAAATACTAACACAATTGAAAAAACTTCTAGTTATTACTTTAGTACCATACGTTGGCTATGTATTACTTAAAAAAAATATAGTGTTATCGCTGAAAATTCTCAGAGTTTGGACGTGAAAGTTTATTTTAAGTTTTTGTGGACCTATTCAGAATTTTTTTTCTGCTGAAAGAAAGTTATATTTATGAATTATATTCGGTTATTACTCTTTTCCTATTCCTTTTCTAAACTTTGTATTTTTTTCATAATACACTATCGATCTGTTTCGTTACACTAGGTGTTTAAAAAATCTGTTGTTTCGTTAAGCAGGGTACGAGCGCGCCTAAAATATTTTATACCAATATGCACTCCCAGGTAGATATACGAATTGTTCATCAAAATCCATCTAAACGCATTATACCATCGTCGCATACAGATATCATTGAGTTTGTAGTATTACAAAGTATACAACGATATGTATTGAAATTCGCGTGAGATACTTTAAAGTATAATAAGTTGTAATTTAATTTTAACTAACATAAAACTAGCCAAATTTTACTTTATTCTGCTTCAGTGTATTATTTTTCGACACGTCGCATTCTGTTTCAATTGTTTTTTGAATACATTAATCGGAATGAAATGACCGGTAATACATCTCTTGGATGTAATTATTAACTCGACGCCTTTCATTTCTGTTTCTTTTTCAAGATCTCAGTTTGACCTGAACATGACCTACCATTTGTAACAAGTCGTCGGAGATTCGTTGCATTCGTATAATGACTGTGTTGTATCCTGTTTGTGTCAAGCTATATTTATAGTATAGATCTACATATTTAAACTTTATGTTTTATAACAATATTCATAGGTAAAAACGCCTTAACTTTTTTTTACAAAAAACGAGAACACTTACGAAAATAAGTCGGTTCGTTCATACTATACTTTTAACCACATCGGCTGTTCTTTTTTCAGGGGAGTTAACTAAATATTGGGTGTTCTTTTTCAAGGAGAGTCAACCACATAAGGTGTTCATTTTCAAGGAGAGTCAAGCACATTGGGTGTTCTTTTCAAGGCTAGTCAACCACATCAGGTGTTCTTTTTCAAGGAGAGTCAAGCATATTAGGTGTTACTTTTCAAGGAGAGTCAACCAGATCAGGTGTTCTTTTTCAAGGAGAGTCAAGCACATCGGGTGTTCTTTTGCAACGAGAGTACAGAATATTTATGGTAGCGTCTCGCCTGGCACAGTTTTTATTTTGTCTTTGAAATGTGTAGACTCATTGCTTAAAAAAATCGCGTTTCCTGACTAACCATGTCAGACACTATGTCAGACACTATGTCATAAACTAGGCTCAGCGACTTTGTAGTCATGGCATGGTTGATCCGAAGAGTTAGATAAAAAATTGTATATATTTCTCTATAATGAATGAAAATTTAAATATATTTCACAATTAAGAGAAGAGATAGTATATTTGAACTTGAATCAAACTACTGTTTTTAATATTACATTATGGACCAAGTGTGTAATGTTGGTGATTACCGCTGAGGCGCCATTGAGACCCGAGCCGTTAGGTGAGGGTCTTAAGAGAGCCGAGGACGGTAATCAATAGTACACACGTGTATCATACGACGTTTTTCAACACACTTGTGAAAAAAATAATGCTAATTAACATTTTCGTCATAATTACTACTTGTAGACATTTTTATTAATAGATAGCTGTAATTTAACAGTGAAAACGAATTGTGAAAAATTTTAGCAATGGCAGGAAAAATTTATCAGTTTTCCTATGCGCGATAACACGATCTTTTTTTGTATAAATTTTTTTTTAAGAACTAAGCACCTCAACCAATAAAATTAAAAAAAAAACTATAACTCACTAGTGAGTTACAGATTAGCGTACTCGCTGTCAATTTTAGTTCTACAATTGACCGCGAGGTGGCACTGTTCTTTTTTCATACATTTTTTGCGGCAGTCGATAGCGAGCGTCAATTGGTGTCAATGTTTGAAACTCATGGTAGACCTAATGCTTTAATAAATTCTAAACAATTTAGTTCAAACCTCACTGACAATAAAATGATTATCCATCTTCACATAGCCTTAAATTATGACATTAGCAAATTGTAGGAAGTTAAAATATAATACATCAATCTCGAGATGAATCTTGCGATGAACCTTGAGCTACAAATATTTTGTGTAACCGTCAATTAAGTGTATTAATTTTACGATTATATATATTTATTGCAATTAAGTGTAGTTAAGGTGTGAACATGTTATTTACGTAACTTGTAATATACGATATATGTTATATAAACGGAGATTGTTTATGGGCGATCTTAAATTTATTTATTAGAGCTAAGTAAACACCGTCGCACACTTATATATATACTACTTGCACCCCGCGGTTTCACCCGTGTGGTCTTGTATGGTGACAATGATGCAAAAATATTCTTATTTGTTAATCCAGCGCCTTATTTACCTCCATACCAAATTTCATTTAAATTGGCCCAGCCGTTTGAGCGTGAAAGGGCAACAATCATCCATACATCCACGCTCACAGACTTTCGCGTTTATAATAGTAGGATATTTATATGAAACATTTACAAGGTTTTAGCGATAATAACTCAAGTGTAACGAGGGTTAGCCGCCATCTGGCGGCCTTTGGTTCGATCCCTACTTTAGGCTTGAGATTTCGGTGAAGGTAACGTCGTGATGAAATCTACAGCATGATAGTAGGATACTTTAGGTTAGCCAGCCTGGCTAGCTACCACTCTCAAGATTGGAGACGTGTCATTGAGAACTTAACTCTTTGCGTACCAGAGACGTAAATTTACCTGAGTTTCATTCATATATATTTTGTTTTCATTATTACGGTATAGTAAGGGTTTACGGTGTTTTTCTGCCGGTATGTCCTTGAGAGCCAGCAGTTCTTCTAGATTTTGAGTGATACCACCTTCGACGGCACCAACGCTGACCGTCAAATGAGGTAGTAGTCAAACGCTAGTCTAACATGTATAAAAACCTTGAGATATATCATACCTCGTTTCTAGCATATACTTTTTCCCTACGGTCATCAGCGAACTTAATGATAAAGACTCCGTTGCATTGCACCACGTTTGACTCCTCAGTGTTGAAGCTAGTGTTAGCCTATGGAACACTTTACATGTAGAAATAAGACGTGCGCCCTCAGATACTTTTAAACAAAGTGTCAAAGCGTTTTACCTCTCGCATTAGCTGCGTGCTGCATCTGCAACTGGTTTTCAATGTAATATACGTATGTAGATTAGATATATAATATTTATAGGTATATATGTATATATATGTTACAGTCATAGTGATAAAATAGTTATTATATATAATGACTGGTCATTATATATAAAAGCCAAATTCACTAGAGAATGTAATTAATTAATCACTTTATCTGGACATTATTCATAATAGCGTGTCAAAGTTAGCTAAAGTAATAATACGGTCTAGCCGAAGAACAGAGCATATCACGCAGGGATAAATCGTAGCCCTTACGAAGCAATGTTTGGCTGCAAAGCTAAAGTCGGATTAAATATGCTTAAGGCAAATTGAAATACAAATTGTCTTTATTGTGTTTGGATCTCTGTTTTTTTATTTTTTTGTTTTATAGCCAGTGAGCTTTAAATTTACGTTATAAATTAAAGTTAAATAACTTTATAACAATGTTAATTGAGGCATGCTTAAGGCAAATTAAAATACAAATATCTACTTGTTTTATTACATTATCCAAGTCTTCGAAGATATTATATAAAATAGCTAGTTAATGTGATTAATTTTGTGTCAATTATCACTTTATCTAAATTGAGTAGATATTATATATAATGGCTAGACAGTATATATAATATCCAGATTTATTACTTTGGCTGTAACATATGTACTATTATGCTATGTTTATGTATATTTATGTTTTGTATCTACATTAATAAGATATATAAATTATGTTTGTTTTATACACCACCGATGAGTATATAACTATTTCTTTTCATTCTGGAATCCGGTTGAAAATTGAGCATAATGACCATGCAACTGCATAACGCTATATTTCCCGAGACTTTGGATGTTGAGTATAATTTTCCCAGTCATTTTAACTAATACAGTGTCATCCACACTTTAAAACAATGCTTGACGGCAGAGTATATATTACTGCGGTGGGTACCAACCAAGATAGCCTTTTAGAATTTTTTTTTTTTTTTAGGAAGGACATAGAGCTTTTTGCCACTACGGGCATTAAAAGCGACACAGGACTATTGGTGAGTGCACGCAGCACTCAACCGAGGGACAACAAGGGCGCATAAAGCGCTAGACAACGACAAGGGCGAACCCTTGCCTAGTAGGGAATAGAGGTGCCGCTAGCCGCCAGCACTGTCTGAAAGAAAACAAAACACAGGTTAATGAAATAAAACACAGGTTAATATCGATGATACTTATAAACTTTCAATCGAAAATCGATACGTTACCTTTACCTTAATACACATTACCAAAATATAATACAGATTACCTTGTGTCTGATTAAGGATTATTTCGAAGTCGCTTACGACGACCTCGATGTCTAACTGTGAAGACTGGAAATCCAAAATCAGACATATTACCTCTCGTGGCTCGGCGAGTAGACACTGAAATACCTGAAATGCCAATATTACCAGGAGGCTGACTGATCGACGCCAGAGCTGTCGTGATGGGGTCGTCCGGGTCATTCAGGAGGTGTCGTGGGCGGCGGCGTGGCGGGGTGAAGTATGGATCTGATGTGTGGCCTTTTAGACAAAATGCCTACTACCTAGTAAATCCCTTACCCTCACCTTTAAGACGCTGTCAGTTCAGAACTTGAACTTCTTCAATTTCTTTCACTTGAAATCAAGCAAGCGCATCTGGAAAACACGTACAACGTACACTCATAAAATAGTAATGATCATTATTTAATAAAAACAGTATCTGTCAGTGTATGTGTATTAAAAATTGCTATTTTATGATATGTGTTTCATGACAAATACAATTGTGAATAAAGAGCAAAACTGTTTTAAAGGCGAAATTAAGTGGTATGTTTGAATGTGTTTTAAGTACGTCAATGTGTACTTCAAATTTTAGAAATGTTATACTATGTATTGTAATTTGAGGTAAATGGCTGCTTATGAGATAAACTTTAACATCAATATCATAAAAAAAATTGAATTAAGTAACTTTACCAAATTTGACTCTCTTTTTAAATAAAATTAAATACTTTTTTGTTCTATGTAACGTAACAGGTGTCAAAGTCCTCTTATTAGATTGTTATCAAACTTTCAATTCGGCCAATAAAAGCCAATTTAATTCAATTAACAAGACAAACGTAATACTTTCTTAGAAATTTCATAAATTGCTATTCTAAACAATTCATTTTACGGCACCTATAAAACTACACTTTCTAGGAACAAGCGATTTTTCCATCGTGATATAAAAGAAACTTTGATAATAAAAAAAACAACGCAGATTGACAAAACAACAGTTACGGCAGGTGTGGAATAAGTCACATATAAATGCTTTCACAATTTTATTAGAACAATCAGAGAGATATAAAACCACGGTGACAAATCGATTTTACACATTTGAACGCTCAACAATAAAAAAACAGCTACGTGTGACTTGAACTGGCACACTGAGGGTTCCGAAGATTAGAATATTCAGTGATAAAGTACCTATGGGTGTCCACCTGCCTCACTTCAGCCCTAATAATCAATCTACGTTGTAGTACATCGTTGTGCTGTGGACTTAGCACGAATAACTGCGTAAGTGTAACGTGACGTGTCGTTCACGTGAAACAGTAACAAACTGTCATTTATCTAGGACAATTGCCATACAGATAGTTTGTATGCAGCCGTGCGATTCTGCCGTGCAATTCTTTAATGATTCATCGATGTGCTCGTCGACGAGCTCACCGATGTCAAATACTTCGCCCTTGTACATAAGGTTGCTTTTCCAACGTTTCTTGTCATCTTGTCATTTATTTCACGGATGTTGTCAATGGTGCAACGACGTTTGCGCTTAGAGAATCGCATGGCAGGAACGTGACGCGTTGACAATTGCGATATGAATACTTTTTGTCAAATTCTTTGGCTCGGATCCTTCAACGTAATTTATTTATCTCTATGTTCCAATGGAAATATAGAAATATCGCCCAAAACATTGTTATTAAATTTTTTTTACAGGCACATGTTACTTAACTAACTATATGTCTCAGGGCGATAGGTGAACTGCAATGCAGTTCGTCACTTGTAATGAAATGGATTTGTTATCAGGGTTAACACTTAACACCAGATGGGCCTCGTGTTTGTGCCATTTTCTAAGCGCATAAAAAACACTTCAGATAAATAAGAACAAATGAACTATGAAACGGTTTTATCATAAAATCGTTTTAATTTCTCTTGCCGATCTCTAAAACAAGAGCAATTATGTCCCTATATAATAGCAGACGATGTCACGGTGCGGAACTAGTACATGTTGTTAATAGTTGTTATTATATATTTTATGAGATAATAAGCAATTTTCATTGATTTTGCGTGCACAAGATTTCACACCTGTCCGTTTTCGGACTTGGATAACTGTAGAACGTTTTATTGCGTCAATTCTAATCCTCTTTATGGCACGTGTATGACAGTTTATGAAAATCTACAAAAGTCAGTTCAACCGATTTGATGTGATAATAAAAATTCTTAGAAAATTTGCCTGTGAGGCGAGGAACAATTTCATGCCACTTACATGGTTTTAAAACAGGATGGTTGTATGTGAAATAATTGAATAACGTTTTTGTGATCCGCGAGTATTTGACCTCAGTTTGGTGCCATTGCTGGTGCGGTTGAAGATTATATTATATGTATATTTAGTATCAGGTTATGGACTGTTTACATAGTGCGAGCTACTGCCTAGCCAGTAGACAGCTACGCGGCTTGTCCACTTTCACGCTAGTAGCCCAGCTCGCCTTTGCTGTCTACACGACACACAGTAGCTGCTGGCCAGTCTTGCGAGTTATCGCGATTTCGAACAAACGTGTTAACATGTGTGTACGTTTTAGTTTAATTAAAAATACGGTTATAAGGTTTATGATGACTATGACAACAATATTTTGTCAAGAATTGGGCAATGCCTGTAAAAAATAAAAAAAGAGAGAAAGAAAAGAGTTTGATTTAGAGATTGGATAGCTAGAAGATCTTTAAGGGCAACACATTTTTAATAATCTTTATCTTGAAGAGAAAGCAGTGATGAGAGTGACCCCTGAGTAAGTGGAAAGACTTGTACATTTGAAACAGAAATAGAACGCCAAGGCACATTAATAAGAGATGCCATAGTAGCAAGGGTAAAATTGGAAGTAACCCTGTGTCCTAAGCTTAGGAATGTCATACAGACTGCTTATATTATTTTCAGGATTTCTAAAGCTTCTATATCAAATTTTAAAAGATGAAAGGATTCAGTGGCAGGAAAACACTTAATGATTTTCTCAACTAAATGATTGTAAAAAATTGTGTGTTGTGTGGCGCTACGCTACTGAGTATTAACAGTGCATATGTGTCTTCGACGGTTTAATATACATATATTGATGGGCGAAAGGTACCTTTCCAGTGTAAGTTGATCTCCTGGTTTGTGGCCTACGGTTTAGTCATTCGTTTATAGATCGTCCTCTATCTGGTCATCTCTCTATTTGGGTTTGGGCCCGCACGGCTTTGGCCATTGCCTCAAGTCCGCATCATGTAGTAAAGTAAGGTGTCGGCTATTTTGCTGAAAATCAAATGCGCTGCGCGCGACGACTGGTCTCGTTGACAGTCACTCAAGGGTTTTTCGTGTAGGGAATAGGAGTGTTCTTGGCGAACCGCATCAAAATCGGTCGATCCAAATTTCATCCAAATCCAGTACCTCACCACGACAACATGGCATCCTTCCTATCCTCAACACGACACAGGCGAGTGAAAACAAAATAAATTGAAGTAACTCGGATGCGAGCTACTGTACTACAACTCGCATCTACGAGTTACTCGTAAGTTAAGTGCGATTTACTGAAGTGCAGTTAATCGGCAGGCTGACTCGTACGCTAGCTTGTAAACAGGCCATTAAACCTAAAAGTATGCATTTCAACGCATGTTTTATAATAAGTTGTTGGTAGCGGGTAAGAGTAGATGAAGAAACGCTCGCAGCAGAGCTTGATTTGGCGATTTTGACCGATCAACAAGTTAAGCAACAATTGCTGCGGTTAGGAGTTAGATAGGTGTGCTAGTGGCATTGTTTAATTGAGCGCTTCCGTGCTTCGGATGGCACGTTAAGCCGTCGGTACCGATTGTTTGTCTTAGGACAAAAGTCGTTATGCTATGTCGAAATCCTTCGGGCGGCCTGAAAACTTCGATAGGGGTTGGCCACTAGCTCCACCAAGCCGCACTGGGTCCGCGTGGTGGAGTATGACCCAACTCCTCTATCTGAGAGGAAGGCTTGAGTCCCAGCAGTGGGAACATAATATATTGCCGTGCGATTCTGTAATGATTCGTCGACGAGCTACGACGAATACATTGAGATATCGCCCTTGTACATAAGGTTGATTTTCCAACGTATCTTGTCATCTCTTCATTTGTTTCACGGATGTTGTCAAAGATGCAACGTTTGCTCTTAGAGAATCGCACGGCTGATTAAGATCTCTCTATATAATATCGATTTTAGTTAAATGTGAAAAAAACTCTGATAAAATTGATGAACCCCATTTCAATGCATCAATCTAGCTTACACCTCAAGTGACCCCTACCTGACACTTAGGTACTAGGCATTTTATTTCCCATTTATTTAGACCTTCATACATTTCTACGAATACTGTAGTAGTTTAGAATTAGTTTTTTTCTATAGTTAATGAATATCGATTGACTACAATAACAATAAAGCGGTGTGACAAGCGGCATTCCGTAAGGGCAGGGTTTACACTGTGTCGTGTCTTCATACAAATTTTGAATATGTTTCTAAGTATATCGTACAGTTAGTACCTCAAAGTCTATCGACAGCTATGTCCCTCAACGCTTTGCGTGTTCAATATAATAACGCTTACAGGATGCTGATGCAGCTCCCGGGGTTTTGCAGTGCATCCTCCATGTTCGCAGAGGCGCGCACTGATGCCTTCACGGCCATCATAGCGACAAAAGTTTGCCTCACTGCTAAGCAGGACGCGCGCGAGTAGCAACAACATTCTGAAAGCTGCTACTGATCAATTTGACTCCTCAATTCTGCGTCATCATGTTAAACTCTTCGTATCATGATTCATGATAATGTTTATGGTGTTATGTGAATGTATTGGCTTATGCAATTTAATTTTAATTTTTACTCTTAAATTTTATAGAATTTTTTTTAACTTTGACATAATTTAAATCAGGATCTTGTCAAGTCTGAAATAAATAATATAATAATATAATATGAGAACTCAAAAATCAGAAATGGAAGTGGTGATGATATGATTGCACAACTCGACAATAATTATTTTAAGTCCAATTGCCAGGTATTGGACACAGATCCATACTCCATACTATTTTCAGGTACGTATTGACTACTAAATCCAATGTAATTTTGCTAGTAATGAGCACACCGTGAGATATTGATTTGAGAGATTGTCTGAGATGATAATAACTTTGAAATAAAAACTGTTTAAAATTAAATATAATTGAGTGTATAGGTGAGATATTGCGTGATTATTAAGGGGTAGGGTGGTAGAAAACTCGTTTCCCTATTCAGGTTATATTGAGCGAGAGATACCCAGTCCTACTCATCATTTGCGATAAGATTATGAACATTTGGATTATTACATCTATTTATTATTTACCCTATTGACATCTTTCTATAGATTATATAATCGTAACTATGAGATCAGGTGAAATACTAAATTACTAATATAATGGTTTATAATTCATTTATTAGTATTCCCTTCCGCCCAACATCCGACATAGTATGAACAAGCATTAAGGTCTGGTAAAGCTCACATCGAAAGGTCCGAATAGTCCAGTAAAGATAGTGTGCATTAGTGTAAGTCTATGAATAAAATCGGTCAGACGCCCACAGCGTAGGGTGTGGCCACAGACTGAGTGAATAGCGGGGAAACAGTCACATGTTGTTACGTTTTTTTATAAATAAAGTATGATATAAAAATTGCACTTGCTTATTTACCTGTATTACTTTTCCTGTAAACCTTGTCAAAGTTTATGGCAGTACTAGCTAATAATAATAAACTTTTTATATTATGTAAAAAGCTAAGCCATTATGGCTAAGTTAAGGAATTAAAAAAAAATATATTTATCTTAATTATCCCAATATTCTATCTATCCACAGTTTACATTACATAACTTCCATACAAATAGTGTCAAATATCTTTCTCTAGTAAGGTAAACCGATGATAGATAGATTATTGGGACCGGCCGTTAAATGTGTCACTTTTCGATAGCAATATGCCACAATTGATGAAATAATGACACAAATAAAAATCGGAATACGATGACTGGTTGGTTAATAGATGGTTACAATAGCCATGTCCCCCACGAAGATAAGTGAGGCGTTTTATTTTGTTTCAGGCATAAAGAGATACATTAATTTAATATTTGGGAAGTGGGTATGTAAATAAATAAAATTGAGATTTATATTCTTCGCATACCGCTACTCGCTTGATCTGCGACCAACGCAAAGTTTATTAAACTGATGTTGAAATACGAATGGCACCTAAACGCGGATGCGTTGACATGCTCTAAAAGCCTATCCAAGAGATATCTGATGACCTTTGAACTCTTAAACGATTGTGACGAGAGTATAATATTTCTGCAGAGTAAGATTATATTAAGATTAACTAAGATTGGTTCCTCGGTGATAGGGGTGAGTAAGAATTTCGTGATGCAAATTATATATATATATATATATATATATATATATATATATATATTTTATTTCTGTATAAGTACAAAGTTACTGATATAAAATAAATCTACCTATTACAATAAAACTAATTCGCTAAAATATTTCTAAATTATATATATATTACAGATAAAAAACAGCATTTAAGTCCCTGTCTACGGGTAGAGTGCCCAAAAAGCTGGCAACGTTACCTCGTTGAATAGCCAGGCTGATACGTAGCCCGAGGTAAGTACCAGCTCTTTGGTCACTTGTAATTTCTTTGAGACGTCTGGACAGCTCCTTTACTAAACGCCATGCATCTGGACCCCAAGAACCCATAGTTTCAACCCCAAACGGAAGAAAAATATAATTATCTCCAAGACAAGCATATTTTCTCCGTTTGAGGTTTACTGCAGATTCTGCAGCAGCACCTGCCGTCCGTGAAGTCTGCTCAAGGCGAGAAGGCGCAAGTGTGTCAGCACAAGTTGCATCCCACACCAGCGGCTTCCCATGACTCCACGGAATCAACGTTAAACCTCTTGCTATCATCACGTGAAATACCGTTCGGTATCGGTATATATATATATATATATATATATATATATATATATATATATATACACCACATGGGACAACATCCACAAAAAGGTCTTCAGGTCCCAAACTAGGCAAAGCCTGTACTATGGTAACCTGATGACTGATATACATATACACACCCAGACACAGATCAAACAGACATGTTCATGCACACAAATGTTGGACCTGTTCGGGGATCAAACCCCGAAATAGGAGGGAACTTGACCCGGCTCTGTTGACCTAGTAGGTAGTGACCCTGCCTTCGAAGCGCGGGGAACAGGTTCGATCGCTGACCAGGGCAAATATTTATGTGAAGGGAATGTTTGATTTTGGATCCTGGCCGTTTGTGGTGTATTAATTTGTAACTCCTTGTGTGGTTCAGGGAATCCTAGTGCGGAGGTAAAAATACCCCGTGGGGTACCGGGTGAGGGTGTCACCTCCCCATTTCGTCTCGTGGCTGTCAGTAAGGGAAAAATACCGTGGGCAGCAGCGCTTTCAGAAGATTTGCCACCTATACTGCGATCCCCAAGAGGCTTGCCAAGCGTGGGTACTATGGCAAATCCCCCCATTGGGAGATACCTTTTTTATCGGTGGACATTCTGGTTGATATGATGATGATGGTGATAGGTATACGCGTTTAAAATAACTCCCCCTCTCTTCCGTAGTCTTCTTGTGCCATCATCGTCGTCATCAGTGTATGAAATAAGTACCAGATACCTTTACTAATATACAATACTATACGAGAAATATATCTCGTATAAAGATGATATACTTGTTTGTTTATTTGAATTGAATAGGCTCCAAAACTGATATGAAAAATTATTTCACCTTTAGAATCCTACTTTATCTCTTTATTTACGTATTTACTAACGTTTGTAATATAATACTTATCATCAAAGTTATTGTTACTTATCATCATAATATTGAATTCACACGTCCTCGGACAGGATTCGAACCCTAGCTTAAATTATATTGCCCGCGAGCAAATTATAAAGGGTTGCGACGTCAATACGAAAGTTTAAGTATTTCTAAAAATGCTTCTTTCGGTTGGAGACTGCTGTCAAAACTGTTCAATAGATGTCGCTCCGTCCCCGTAAGACGGTTAAATCAGATAGAAAGTTAAAATTTGATGCTTGGACCTCGAGCCTAGATGGTCATAGCGTCTGACACGGAGAGTCAGAAGACGCGGGTTCGAATCCCGTCCGCGGATGTGAATTTTCTCTCTATAAATTTCAATGTTTGAGATCACTAAGCAGGCGTTAGTGCTTTAAAAAAATAATACTATAAAAATTTGTTAATTTTCATTATTTGCCGTATTGGACATTTATGACGCGGATATATATTTTTCTACTGACTAATCCTATGCCATAACTCCTGAAGAGCTTTGCAAAACTTCACCATTAAGCTGAAGGTGGTACTGCAGCCAAGGACAGGCGTGGTGCATAAACATTAGCGCACGCTGTTCTAATATCTGAACTCAATAGTACAGTGAAGGAACTTGAAATTTGTTTAACAGGTTGTTCCGTACTCGTCCTATAATGTCTCATGCTCTTAGCTATATTTAACTCAACTTATCCTAAACCAAACTCGTATTCTCAACTCATCTAACAGCATTCATTTTAATTTATTTTTTTGACCTAGATCCAAATATATTTCTGACTTCTCCCACGTTCATTATGCAAGAAATGATAAAAAATATAATATTGTAAAATGTGAGCAATTACTTATTTTTTTTATTTTTTTTGTTTATTTTGTCTTCAGTATTAATCATAAAGTTCAGTGTAACATGTTTATCGAGTTATCACGCTTCGATTGCAAAATGTTTTTTAGCACTGCGTGCTTTGACACCGACCAAAATGGGTTCTTACTAAAAATCCTACTGGAACTGTGCTCACTTACATAAATGTAAATAAAATGAAATTCATACCATTTACTTCAGATACGCACCAAATCATATTACGTATTTATACTAATAATACTATATAATTTTTATAAAGAGGTAAGATTTGCATTTTTCTATGTTTGTAACGTATACATTTAGAAACTACTGGACCGATTACAAAAACGCTTTTACCATTAGAATGCTACGTTATCCCTAAGTAACGCTATTTTGATTCATTATCATCATCATACATCGCGCGGGTAAAACCGCAGACCACAGCTAGTGTAATATAAAGTATAAACATTATTTAATTGGCACGATGAAACATGTACAAGAAGCAGCGTGATGCTGTGCTTGAATATGGGTCCCGACTCAGCACACTATTTAGAGATTTAATCCTTTGTCACTGATTTTCAATTGAAACCCATATTCAAGTCTTCATGAACCCCAGGACAAAAAAAAAACATCGTCCAACGAAGTCACCCCCGGTGATATCTCACTGTCCAATTCGCTATACATCAACGGGTATAAATAGGTTTATTATCTTCACGTCGTATTCTCTTAGAATAGTATAGAAATTATAAAGTACTTGTGTACTCAAACCTCCTTCCAGTTCATGATTGCCTGGTACTAAAGCTACTTTAGTACCAGGCAATCATGGACTAGAAGGAGGTTTGAGTACACAAATTTGTAGACTAGTGAATAACTATGATACCAAAACGCTGACATTGTGGTACATTGACCAATAAATATTTCAATTAGCAAGAAATCGACCGAATTGATCTTCAAGTTCGGCCCGGATCTTCTTGAACAACAAAAAAACTAATATAGTACCTAATATTAACACGTTTTACCTTGTACTTCACAAAAGGCGATTTTTGGGCTCAATAAAAAACTAATCAGGCATCGATTGATAATTCGATGTACATTTGGCGCTTTATTATTTTAGACGGAGATCTGCCATCAAGTTCAAATTACCTAAGCATTAAAACTTAGTATATAGTGAAACCTATCGGTTTCACTTTAAACCTACAAAGAAATATTGCGTGGCAATAGTATCAAGTATTATAATCATGGGTATTTTATTGTCGTCATCCAAAATCTATATCACTCTTAACCTTAACAGGATATATTAATGTATACTTAGTTCCAAATAAATATTACATGATGTATCTGCTTGTTATTAACATATGAAGTGAAAGGTTATAGTGGACGACTATTCTAAAATTTGAGTTATTTAAGTAATTAGCTAAAGTTCCTCCAATAAATAGTTCGATGGCTATATATATTATGGCTGGGTAAACCAAACTATAGCAAAAAGAGGCCCTTTAATCCGAACCCCGAACGAGCCGAACGCCCCGTACCTACCCCGCTCTTTCACTGGCCGTCTCACCACTCGCTTACCGAATGTCGAGTGGAGGTGTCGAGCGCAGTTGTTTGTTGTTGATGGAATTTGGCAAAAAGGTAGCAGACACCCTGGATTAACATATAGGTTTCTTTTTATCTTCATCGTCATCACCGCGCGGGTAAAACCCTCGGGGCGCAACTGGTATGTATTATAATCTGAACGCTCCGTGAGTCCGAACGGGGGGTAAATTTTCATTCAATTTGTGTTCAGATTAAAGAGAGGGAGAGTGGAGGTCCTACGATATGTCGAGTCTATTAATTAACCTAGAGTAAATTGAAATTAATACGCTTTTTTCTTTTACTTTTTTGTTTTTTGTTAACATTACTATCATCATTTCGTGCGCGTTTGGCAACAATATCTTTAATTGATTGATCTTCTAGGGCTACAGCCCTAGAATAACACGCACTTGGCCACTTTTTAATGATTTTATACTTAACTTTGAAATGCTTTCGAGTCTAGAAATAAGGTCTAAACTAGGTCTTAGTCAATACTGAGTCGGGACCTAAATTCGTGATAACACATAATCATATCATATACTTAGACCGTAACATATATATATATATATATATATATTATATGTTTCTTTGTATTTCTGTTATAAATTCCATGTGTGTATTTTTTTTTGTATTTAGCTAGGTATAATATGTTTGTGTTAAGTATAAGTTTATGTAATATTATATGTGTCCGATTAAATGTTTTTCATTTCATTTCACATACGAATGTTACTAGGTAATTTAGTATTTTTAAACTTTCGCGATTTGAACACATGTTTTAAATGTTGATGTTATGAGAGGTAGGTACATATTTTTACCTATATTAAATAATACGTGATAAGTCCCGATAAATATTTAAAACTGGGTAATTTCTCCAGGAAAAGCTGCCCTGAAGAGCAAAATAAGTAACTATAGTTTTCTCGCCAATAACATAATACGTTATCAGCTTTATTTACTTGTTATCATTGCCATTACACTGTTAAACGTTGACTTAGTTGATTCCAATATTTGGAATCAAAAAGTTGTAAAAATACATATTATTAAAACTATCATACGATGACGGACATATAAATAAAACATTTCCATCAAGTTTAATAAAGTAATTTCTCTGAACTCAACGGCAGCTCCTGTACTATATCACTTTATAAGTCAAACGATTTAATCGTGCTGAAAAAATGAATTTCGAGATCGTAGGTACCAGTTTTTGTTCATCGGTGCGTTTCTTATGTGATTGGTTTATTTGCGTACCAATTATTATTTTTTCTGAACATTATGGCACAAAGTCATCACTCATATAAATATTGATGTTTACTAGGTACTATTGTACTTATAGTACATACTAGTTGCTCTACACAGTTTCACCCACGCGGTGATGGATGATGATGATGATGATGAATCTTATACCTCTTATCTTACTCAGGGTGAATGTAGCTTTCCAATGGTGAAAGAATTTTTGAAATCGGTCCAGTACTTTTTGAGACAATTCGTTACAAACATACATACATACAAATCTTTCCTCTTTATATTAGTATGATGATGATGATGATGATGAATCTTATAAAGCCTATGTTACTCAGGGTGAATGTATCTTTCAAAGGTGAAAGAATTTTAAAATCAGTTCTGGACTTTTTGAGCCAATTCGTTACAAACATACTTACATACAAATCTTTCCGCTTTATATTAGTATGATGATGATGATGAATCTTATATAGCCTCTTATCTTACTCAGGGTGAATGTAGCTTTCCAATGGTAAAAGAATTTTTGAAATCAGTCCAGTACTTTTTGAGCCAATTCGTTACAAACATACATACAAATCTTTCCTCTTTATAATATTAGTATAGATGTGTGTGTAATTTTGTCAGCACTCAGTACTAAAACGTCTGAACGGGTTTTGATGTTTTTTAATCGAAATAGTTCATACCCAGGAAATACACTTACATAATAATTAAAAATCATAAGTATATTCGGACTCCACTGGTGTTTCCCGAGTAATCGCAATAACCTTATTCAGTGATGAGATAATGAAATAAGAATTTTGCGAAACCAAGTTGCGAGTAGGGCTATATTTTTATTCTTTTATATTGCAGTAGAACAGCGTCCATATCTATTTCAGCCATGATGTTAGCCGCCGTAGATATATTAGGTACTACGAGTTAACCCGCCAGCGGCTTCACTCGCTTGGTCTTGGTGTAGAGAGTTATTCTTTAAATTTCAACAACTTTTTTATTTAAGATTCGATTAACATGCAACAAACACTAAATGTTAAGTGAACCTTACCACAATATATAAATGAAAACCACATCTAAATCGAATAAGCCATTTCTGAGATCATCATGCACAAAGGCAAAGACAAACATATAAACGGATGAACAGACAAAAACTCTAACAAGGTTTTTTTCATTCTATTTTCGTTTATGAAAGTCCCAATAATATGTTTTCAAATTTTTTATCTATGTACAAACAGCGATCCGTTACATTATTATTATTTGTATATAGGTATGCATAGATAAGCTCGGTAAGTAGAGCAGAGACTCAGCTGTCAGAGCATGGGGTGTCAAGTTCGATCCCTATTATCAGGTCTTGGTTATTGTGGTGTATTAGTTCCAGTGTCTTCTGAAACTAATACTGTGAATCATGTGTAACCTTTATTTTTATGCATGGTGATGGATGATGATGATTATGATGATGAAAAGTATCATATCTTCCCCGGGATATTATAATCTATAACCTTGCTAAGATTGATGACTTGAAGCTTGTATATGCTAACATGGCGGGACCTGGAGAACCAATACCTGTATACTTACCAACTCTGTGACCCAGACCCACAGACTCCATAATGAATTCGAATAAAGAATTTGAATTTAATAATGATCCGTTCAACCGTTTGGGCATGATAAGGCAACAAGCAGACTGAGGGACAAAGTTTTTTTTTCTAAAATAAAAGTAACCTTTCTTACTTTATAATATCAGCTATCTTCCAGTACAAGTTACGTTAAAATCGGTCCAGCCGTGTCAGAGACTAACCGGAACAAACAGACGAATATTAAAAAAAAATTAAGTAAGTACCGTATACACATTCTGCATTTGGTGAAAAGCTCTTTATTTGGGAGTACAAACAGACACTTAAATTTATTTATCTGAAAGAAAGAAAGAAAATATATTTATTCATGATATACACGCAACATAACATTCCAATATAATATACCTACACACATAGTTACGAGTAACATACAGTATGAAATGTTGCGTAATATCATGAATGTAGGTCCCGACTCAGCATTTAACTAAGATCATTAGACCTTATTAGACCATCTGCATAGATGCATGGATGTATAGATGTAGATATCTAGGGTGATTTCCCTGATAAATCATACCTACAGATAACTAGAATGAAACGGTATATCCTTCTTGAAGACAATCAATAAAATCGAGTAATGCACGCATTCTTAATACTAAAATCTTCTAAAGGCTCGTGTTTTGATAAAGCGTCTTTATCAATAAAGAGGACGCTATCCCATTCGTCGAGTCGCAATGATAAAACGGTAACATGGACCACCCATTTGCGTTGGACACCACGCGTGATCTCGCCATGGGCTTTGCATGGAAAGAAATGAATGGATAATCCCAGTCTGTATTTATATTGGTAGTTGTAGTTTTATGAGATTAAGTATTTAAAGTTTTTATTTTGTTACTACTGTAACATAATAATAGTTGTCCTGAAATGTTCATAATTTTTAAGAAATTAGCATAATAATACCAGCACATTAGCGCGTATCATGAACTCAGAGATAGACTGGAAACAGCGTTATGATCGCTCGATAACGTGGCATCTTCAAAATGCCAGAATTATAATCAGAAGATATCTTTTTTGTTTAATAATGTATAATTTGTTATTTAAAATACAGTATATCTTTTAGGGTTTACTATTTTTAGTGACAATAGATTTTTTTTCTTATCCGATCTTATTTTATATTAACACAAAATTCCTTACATTGCAATTTAAGAAAGACAAATTGCAATGTTTGGTATGGTTTAGCAGAAGTTAGTGCACTAATAATAATATAAAATTATTTTGTTAAATTTTTAATATAAAACAGGTATACTCTAAATAATGTGCTGGTGTTTTCATTTGTCTTCTAAACAAAAGCAAGATTGAAAAAATACCTTAAAGACTTTACAATTTCTTATAAAAATATATTTAAATGATATGTACTTTAAAATAATGATATAATAAAGATACGTATACATGTAATCGATGCCGGTTAATGTACCGTTTGGAAGCCAAATTTATATTCTTCAATGTATTACTAAGCTAGTTGATCCGCCAGTGCCTTAGCTCGCTTCACCCCATTAGGTGTGAAATATTCAATATATCCTTAGTGAATGCTAAGAACATAAAAGGCACAAACTGCCAAAACTTCAGTTTTGTAGGCACAATGGTTTAGGCTCTGCAGTACTCATAATGCTAGATATCCTAGGTAATTTGTGTCAATGCATATTTTTACAAAAAAAAAAACATGCGGGACAGTCTTAGGGGACTGCCAATAAAAGTGAAAACTATTCGATTTATTTTTAAGACACACAATCAACAACAATAGGTAGTCATGGAAACCATTATCGCGCCAAAAGAAGTTTTCTCTTCAAAACTACATTATGTATGACAAAGCGTTCGGTGACGGTGACGATAACGCAAGTTCCATGATTTTTGTTCACCCAAAAAGCCGATGAATATTACTGCGAGTTCCATGATTTTTGTTCACCCAAAAAGCCGATGAATATAACGCAAGTTCCATGATATTTTTTCACGCAAAAAGCCGATGTATAACGCAAGTTCCATGATTTTTGTTCACCCAAAAAGCCGATGAATATAACGCGAGTTTCATGATTATTGTTCACCCAAAAAGCCGATGAATATAACGCAAGTTCCATGAATATTGTTCACCCAAAAAGTGCTCAAAGCGCCTAAACAAGATTTCACTTCAAGAATATTTATATAGCAGCTCTGACCGTAGTTTTATTTGTGATTTGTCATTATGTTTGTTAACTCAATGTATACGGTACGGCAGTTTTCCTAGTAGAATCTCCAATCAAATTGTATTGTGAGAGGCCAGTATCTATAACAGTATGATCTTTATCGACCACCTAAAACCGTTTGTACATTCGGTATACATATATGTAGTGCCCTCTTGTGCACTAATACACCGATGCACTATAGACACAATAGGCCTGTACCGCCTTTCCTCTGGCTCACTGTAGCACCTCGTGTTTGTGTGCGGACGTACGCCCAGCCGCCGTGAAGTCTAGTCAACAACTGCCACTCGCGTATCGCCCCACCACTCGTGTACATGAGACAGGGAATTATATCTATTAAATAGATACAAACACTACAATATATATGTATATAAATATGTACATATTCAGTTAGTCATGTCCACACAAATCTAATATCAGCTCTCATGTGTATCACTGTAATTGGACTAAACGATTTCTTTCTGTCATTGTTTTCCACAGCTGTCCATTGTTCGGTCTTGTTTGTTTGTCTGTGGCACCGGCCTGTGTGCTAATAAGCTCTAATGTGATTCAATATTTCGTTCAGATAGTGATGGAGGGTGGTTGGAGATAGAACTGTTTTAAGATTTATTTTGTGAATAATTTAAGGTTCATAAACCGATATGAGAATCTTTTTTTGCACATATTAGAGAAAATTACAAATCATTTCGCGGGATCTAAATATCGAACATTGATTTTATTGCACTATTACCTACTGTTTTTATTTGATACTATTGACTGCCACGGTAATGTGACGACATATAATGAAGAATAGAAAGAAGAGGAAGAAGAAAAAGACGTCAGACAAGCACTATACACAACAATAAGCAGTAGTTCAATTCATATTCAAAATTTTTATTTCAAGTAACGTGACTCTTTAAAATAGAATCAAGCACATATTTATATTTCAATCATAATCAAATTTAAATAAGTGTAATAGTAGTGAAGACACATGATTATAAATGAGTATTATAAATAAGCCAGATACAGTGTAAATTAATGTCAATTAAGTAACTTTTTCATTACATTAATAGACGAGAAAGTTAGGTGCCTTGATGGAAAGCACTATGCTTGCTTGTGACAGTTACAGTGCTGCCCACAACTGAGAACTTTAGCGTTGCGTGGCACATGCTGCACTCGTCACCAAAAAAAAGTCTCCTTCGGCCAGTAATTTCACTTACTACCTACTGTGCCCTGCACACCCTAACACAGTAATGCTTGCGCTCTACTGCTTTCTGGAAGTATATCTGGCACTGGTGATACAAAGGTGGTCTCTTGCACAAGAAACCTACCACCTAGTTAGTCAGGCTTCCTCGTCTCTTCGAACCTGACGGCGAAAGAAATATTCTTCAACGCCACCCCCTCAGATAGTAAATATTAGGTACATAACTGTTATTAACATAAGTACCTGGATTTTTAAACTTTCGCGATGCAAACACTTATTTATATTATATTAACAGATAGATTCTGAGGATTAATATCTGTCGATATCGTTAGTGTTGTGTGTTGGGGTAATGACTTTTTATAACAACTGTTGGGGGTATATTAAAAAGGGGGTTCGGGTAGTGCCCCCCCGCAAACCCCACCCGCCGGAGACCATTAGTTTTCGAGTTATGTTTGTTTAAGTATTTTGAGGTTAAGTACTGCATTTCGATCTACTACCACACCCGCGTCGGCTCTGCAATCCGACAAGACTGCTTGAAATCGGGGTGCTATGAGTCGGTTCTGTCACTGACTTCGACCTATTCTAACTAACTATAACTAACCTATAGGTATGTCACAGACAAGTGACTTTGCCAATTCATTAGATAGCTACTGATATACTATTGTGCACAAATTTGGAACAAAAGTAGTTTGATGAAGCCTGGTGGGTCACAGTTCAAACCTAACCTAACCTATAGGTTTGTCACAGACAAGTGACATTGCCAATTCATTAGGTACTAATATACTATTGTGCACACATTCCTACTAGTATGGGTCTGATAATTAAAATTGAAAAACAATTTGTTATTTTTTGAACTTATATTTTATAGATATAATTTATAGCATTTATAGTTTCGATGAATGGGTCTTTTTTATTTTTATTCACATTTCTTCTCCATAAATACTCTATGATGGAGTTAGTGAAATTTTCAGTATTATTATAATTGTCTTTTTTAAAATAACGCTTCACTGCTCTCCATTGGGACTCGATGCGTTGAGTATGAGTCCCATCACTACTTACAAAAGGATTGTCCGGGTCAGAGTGATTCACCATTTTATGGATGTAACCATTTTCTGCCAGACAATCATATGCTCTCCAGCAGTCAGTGTGGATGGTGGTGCCTTCTTCCACATGTTTTTTAATTAAAGGCACCAGCACTTCAGCAGAGCGTACATTGTCTGGGCACACTTCTAATCGAAGATCCTCTGACCCGTCTTCAATCATTCCGAGGACCCAATGTCCCTCTATGTGGCGTCCTCGGTTGACTTCCTCTTTCCAAATTTTGATTCATCTATTTGTACAGTTCTTCCAGGTCCTCCAATCTTGCCCACATATTCATTTCTTTCAAGTTGGTAAATAACTACACACTCTCGACAGTAGTTGTACCAATCACTTAATGTTGAAGTACTCAGGCACTGTTGTTTCTCTTCTTTTTCTTTAGAGGGTCTTCGTTTCTTGCCGAGTCAAAAGTCCATTTGTGGGCAAATGCATATATGAGATAAAATGCATGTCTTATGTCGATCTTGCCATTTTCAAAAAATGTCCCAGTGTTTCGGCATATTTTCCCTTTTTGTTTGCACTGGCCTTTGGTGCACACCCAAGCCCCAAACGATTTGTTTGTTTTCGATAAACACATGGGGGTGCGATGCGTGCGACACATTTTTTGGCGTTGCACCATGTTGTTTTCTTCAGCGAATTTTAGACACTGGTCAATGGTTCCCAATTCGCGCACAACTTTGGGTAGGCTCCACATTTGTACAACTTCCTCCGTGTACAAATGCCGGTCCGAAACGGGTCCGTCATCTACAAAGTCCGCCCTTGATGAAGGTCCAGGCACAGGAGACGCCATCGCGATGACTAATGAGCACGTCGAGCTGGTACCAGTTATCAAATCTTCCAAAGGCAATCGCAGTGTCCAGTGAGCAAGCAGGTGTCGTACAGTAAAGCAGCAAAATCGGAGTCCAAAATCGTAGCAAAGTCGTTGAGATATCAAAAGAAAGCGCAGAAAAACAGGAGAAAACATTCACGTACACTCGGAAGTAACGGAATGACGCGAGTATTCCCACAGTGACATTACGCTATCTTCGATGTTTGCGTTCCGTTTCAAAAACTTACATACAACGTACATGTCAAAAAAGGCTAAAAGTTACCTAGAAACGTTTCGTTTTACGCATTAATGTCATTTATGTCATCACACCAGACTATTTTGGCGTGTCTCCGGCAGCTAAAATGTTGTAAATACGCTTTATACAAACCCCTTCAACCCACCCACAGTTTTTGTTTCACCAAATTCAGGGGTCACGATTCTAAAGCCAACCCCCTAAATTGAATAAATGATTTTGATTGATTTCGCATAAATCAACCAACTTTTCTAGGAACTGCAACGTGTGTGGTAAGTAAACAACTGATTTCATTTGGTTTAAACAGAACACATAATTTCCAGCACTTATAAATAACATTCTCTCTTCAAATCTATATCCGTAACATGATGATCCAAATAGACCACAGGAACGTCACAATGGGATGGTATTAGATTAAATGGAGATTCAAGTGTCATGTTTGGAATACATTATTTATATTATTCAGGCTTCGACATGAAGCGTAACTGTTCTTGTCACATGTCCAAAATGTCGAGATATTATTTAGCTACCGTTAAGGTGCAAGTTGGTAGCCTACCACATTAAGCCGCAGCAAACGACGTGTCGCAGCGACACTACTGGTTTCTATGTATTTGTATGAAATACCTACCATTCGTAGTTAGCGACACGAAGCTAGCGACGCGTCGTCGAGCGGCAGACGACACTGTCCCTCGACCGCAGATCTGTAGTGCCGCTCGCGGGTACCAATCTACCTAGTAAAACAACTGAAATTTAAAACTAAACCTTTCGTATCGCTTTTCAAACGGTTGATGCCGTCTGCAGTCGGGTTCGAAATCATGACTGCAGCGACATGAAGCGAAGACGTGTCGCGGCGACATGAAGCGACGACACGTCGTCTGCAGCTGCTACGTGTAGCCGGCTACCAACTTGCACCGTTGATTTACATGACTACTGGATGACAGTACTACCTCACTGTTTTGTGGTTTTACTCGCAATTTCTTTCCCACTCGAAATAAGCTTTACTCTAATGAAAATTTGAGCCTAATATTATATATTACTAGATGGTGCCCGCGACGTCGTCTGCGCAGGATTATTATTTTAAGTAGCTTATTATCTTCTCCAAAGCCTATCTATCTTTAAGCTAAAATATCATAAAACATTTACCTGGTTATATGAGTAAATTTAAGTACTTAGTAAAGAAATCAGTAAACAACAATAAAATACATTGTATATACCTACGTAGGTATATACAAATATAAAATTAATCACCATGGAAAAAGTTCTTTTTTCATCACATTTCATCACCCTTGGCAATATTTATGTTACATTTTATCACCCTTGACGGTTGCCGAGCACGGCTAGTGAATCGAGCTGACAAAATGATAGCGTGCTTTTAACTGACACAACTTTGACATAAATGCCATCATTACGATCATAACGTAGTCGGAGATCTTGTTATTTTGTTTATGCTGTGCCTAAGTATATTCTGATTGACCTGCGTGTTGATGGATGATGGTGATGAAACATATGCCATGTGGTAATCCAGCGCCTCATTACCTCCACACCAAGTTTAATTAAAATTGGCACAGCCGTTTAAGCGTGAAAGAGCAACAAACATCCATCTATCCATCCATTCACCATATAATTGTATCGAACGCTTCCACAATACAGACCTAGAGCCTAGTGTGGATACACTATTAGGTACTTATGGTTAAGTATAATATATTAATTAGAGATAAGCATGTGTACCAACTGTACATTTTTGGACAGTAAAAACAATTTCAATTCCAATAATATAAATCATAAATAATTTATTCAACTTGCGAGAATGGGTATACAACAGTAATTTTTAAACTTTCGCGATTTGAACACATGTTTTAAATGGGTATACAACATTTGAAAAACATTGTGGTCGAAAAGAGATGACTCGTTCGGCTATCTCGTAGGATTATATTTGTTTTATTTTGCTAAAAATACGTTACTGTCATGAAACACGAGGCTAACGATATCAACAACCTATGGTTCATTAATGGACAAAAAAAATCTGATAAAATCCAGACGTCAATTCGATAAATTCTTTTTTTTTACAACATATTTATAACAGCAAACGTTAGTTACCTTTCATAGTTTCTTTTACCAACCCCTTAATAGTCGAGAGTCACTTCATTATAGGTCCGAGTCCCTTACCCCTCACCAGTCGATTGTCAATATAACAATGAAATTTCTATTGTGTCTGGGTCGTTCGACTGATGAAGTACTAATACTTTTACAACAATAAGCTTTTTGGATTAAAATAATATTCCTTGTCATTTTATTTTTACAAAAAGGACTTCCCAGTAGTTAAATGTTTAATAATTTTATGATTTGGCGAAGTGAAACGTAATCACGTCGCCGTGGTCATTATTTAATTGATAACATTATGACGTTCTCGTTTCTTGTACCAAATCAAAACCCCATACTCATAAATTTCCACGGCGTCATAATTCGGTCCAATACAATGTAATTCACACGGAATTACGAGTTAAATCAAAAACCACCATAATTTATCGACAACTAGGTCGAAATAACCTTCCGCCATCGACACTGGCTAGAGTTGCACCGTACACATGTTTATGCCGATTATTTAGTTATCCGGTCAAATTGTCGGGCCTGATTTTACATAATATAATTATAATTATTTTTTATCATCATTATTCTTATATATTTTAATAAGTTTAAGCTCTTTGTAAATCCTCGTTGCAAAGACATTAGAAAAGTAAACTATCACACATTATCCTGAATGACTTCCGTAAAAAAGGGAAGATGTAATGTGATTCTTTCCCTGATTATGAACCAATTTAAATTAAGTTTCAAATTATACGGATACATCGATAGTGGATCGGTTACATGTCATTTTTAATAATATTGATATCATATTTGAATAAAAATGCTTTAAGTCACACAACAATTTCACTTAATAATTCTGTTAATATATATAATATAGTATTTTTTAATTTCAAACAAGAGTTTTTACCATCATTACACTAGCAACTAATTAACCCTTTGCGTACCATTGACTTAAATTTACGTGCGTTTCATTATAAATATTTTGTTTTAGTTATCACGGTATAAGAAGGGTTAAACACAGTGAAAAATGTTCTAAGCTGCGTTAATTTTATTTATATTATATTAAAATTTTAATTAATAAATGCACCTTCAATAATGCTCACTGTAAGTTTATTATTGAAAGCAATCTTTAGATATCTTTCCGACTTAAATCACTCACTATCCAGCGTCAAAAAGGTAGCAACATAACCACATCTCTACTCATCAACTTTCGGTATTATAAATTACAGATGACCAAAATAATGGAAGTTTAAAATACTGGCTACTCCATACCAAAGTGGCGTATTCTTTTTAATGTCTACAATCAAAGTTTGGAGCGTCGAATCGGCCTTAATAGCAGAATTTACGAGGTGATCTTGGAGCAATTTCGCAAAATTTATACGTTGTCGAGAGCACAACACGATTTTTAATGCACTTAAATTGTATAGGTCGACGGCCAAGAGCGAGCAACACTATATTTCTTAGATATTTGATGGATATACTATAAACAAAAAAATAAATAACACTATAAACTAATTTTTATCCTTATCTAGGGATTTTTTTTATTCCTATCTAGGGATAAAAATCTTGTTGTATTTAACGTAATATTCTTAGTTGCCGCATGAGTTACCAATATAAGAGTACAATATGAAAAATTGAATACCGACTTCCATTCTATTCAGGTATTGGAGTGTATCTCAAAAACTACTGAACTGAATTTGATGAAATTTAATTGGGACCACGCGGGAAACACCAGCTTTCTAAGAAAAAAATATTTAAAATCGGTTCATCCAATCGAAATTTACGAGGTAGCAAACATAAAATAAAACATACAGTCGAATTGAGTACCTCCTCCTTTTTTTGAAAGACGGTATAAATAAGAAGAATTTAAAAGTTTTAGATTGTCACCTATTGCATCTTTTTTATTCCTTTTGGATATAAGTAAGCAAACGAGCAAGCAGCTCACCTGATGTTAAGTAATCACTGTCGCCAACGGACATCCGCAATACTAGAGCTGTCGAGGATGCGTTGCCGACATTTGAATACAAAATACAAATTGTTTATTGTTCTTAGACATCGTACATATAAATGTAGGTTGCCCTGCTGCTTTAGCGAAAGCTGTGTTGCAGCAGTCAGTGTCTTCCCCAGATAAGTACTTTGAGGAAGGAATAAGCTCTCTTCTTGAAGGGTCCCAAGTCGTGTCGGTTCGGAAATACTTTAAATGGCAGCTAGTTCGACATAGTAGTAGTGTGAGGCAGAAAGTGCCGTCGGAATCGCGCGGTTGTGGACTTCCATTGTGGGCCGCCAATCAGGCATTGCTAGTTTAAATTTTTCCTTGTTCTTTGGAAACATCGAGTACGGCAATTTCTAGTAACTTTTAGATAAAGATCAGGATTACACTCAATATTAAAATTCTGTCGCTATAACAACAACAGCTTCCGCAGCATCTTTGATAACCAGTCGCCACTCACATTAGTTAACCTCTTCATAACTGAATATTAAAACAGATGGTATTTAACCCAGAGTTCTAGAGTGGAGACCGCGTCTCGGCAAACGTAGTGTAGGACGTCCTGAGGCACGGTGGAGTGACGATCTGCGCAAGACGGCTGGCAAAAACTGGATGCGAGAAGCCCAAGATAGACCTAAGTGGCGTGCAATTGGAGAGGCCTATGTCCAGCAGTGGACTGATACAGGCTGATGATGATGATGATGATTTAACCCGTCCATTGTCTACTTTTTTCGGTCTCATTCCAAACTATGCATAAACTTTCAGATAAAAAAAATTACACTTGAATAGTTTGACCAAATAAAAGCAAGTTTATACCGGTGGAGTGCATTTGATCTGATAAAATTAGTTACAAACCAGAGGTACATAAATGTGTACCTATATATTAGGGCCTTTATTAATAAACGTTGCGTAAACCTATATTAGGCGTAACATGCTTTGTCTTCCTTTCACGCGTGACATTTACTGCAAGCGAAAAATTGACAGATAGAGGTTTTAACTACTCCGGGTGTAAGCCAAGTTTATTAATAAGGCCGTAGGTGTACGCGCAATATGGCTTAACACTTTTTTGTATGTACACATGGTGTACGCACAACACGCGTCAGGTTAAACACTAACAAATGTAATTATGGATATAAATAAGAAATTATCAAATAGTGTCCATTATTTAATGTTTACTCATTAAGGCTCTTACTCAGACTCAGATTCTTGATTGCTTTCAAAGTATTGATTCTTACAACCAAATTCAGAAGTATATCATGAATAAAGCACTACAGGAAACCCTGCTGGGTACTGCAATATATTTCTATGCCAGGGTAGGTTGAAAATGTAATATATACCAGTACTTAGTTAATTTATTTGTAACATTTGACAGAGAAATTGCATGACTGCTAAAATTACGCTACTTCTATAAATGTAGCCAGTGACGCATAGATGTCAATCTACTAGATTTTTTTTATATGGTGTCTGTGTTTGTTGTATATAACATTGTGTAAATTATATTCTATTTGCAGAGGTTTGTGTCCAGAAATTAATGACTATTACTATTATTAAAAACACATCAGAGTTTGTTTTTACCCGTTGACTCGTGATTTGCCATATTTAGCCAGAGAAAATCAAGCTACTTTTCCAGAAACTGCAACGTGTTTGGTTAAAAATAACAATAAGTTATAATCAGCTACTCGTATTTGCTGCCAACTTCTAGTGTTACTGTTTATTTAGCAACGTGGCGGTAATATATACCCGTTCCAATATCTGAATGCAATGTCACATTATGAAAGTTAGCTTCTTACGTTTTGACAGTTCAAATTAAATAATAAAAACAACAAGGACGTCTATTAGAAATATAAACAAGAATTTATATCAAAATTATATAAGTACCCATTACTAACACAGATTAACTCTACTGATTATACAAGCATAATGTATTTGCTTCGGTTTGAATATGCTTTCCGAGCATTATAGCATTCCATTATTTGCTAAATAAATAATCAATGCTCAGATACTATGCGGAACTCTAAAAACAACATCAAACAAAGTTCAACCATACATTTTATTATGTGTTAGTTGCCATAACGTTAAATTAATTTTATGCCAAAGCGATCGATTTGCCTGTAAATAGGTAACTACGGTCAGTTTTGGCCTTAATGGATCCCAAATATGGCTATTAAATAAAAACATCCATCGAGATCAGAATAATCTTGTTTATTGCAAACATTATGCTGTATAGTTGATTGTTATACGTTTAAATTGAAAGGAATTAGTCAATTCGTTTCGAATATTTAAATTTTTCAATATGTGTATGGCCTGCTATCTAGGTTTTTAACAGACTTCAAAAACAGAGGCAGTTAAATTTTTTATATTTTTTTTATTTTCTTTACTGACTGGGTAAACCGATTTCGATGACTGTTATTTTTGTAATTCAAATTTGGTCGGGGATTTTTTTTTGGCCAACTTGTATTTTCCAAGTGGTCCCCCGAACACGCTCATTTGGTTTGTCGGTCCCTCTACCAAACACCCTATATATTTGATTCCAAACAGGCCTGTTGACTACAGCCCCACTATGCCTTTGTAAATAACCGAATGAAATCGGTGAAATAAATGAAATAATAATAATAATTTGTCAAATAAGGTAAAAAACCACCGTGAAAAAATTTAATGCCATTCTCAACGGAACCGTGCGATTCTCTAAGAGCAAACATCGTTGCATCTTTGACAACTTCCGTGAAACAAATGACGAGATGACAAGAAACGTTGGAAAAGCAACCTTATGTACAAGGGCGATATCTCATAATGTATTTGAAATCGGTGAGCTCGTTGACGAACGCATCGACGAAAATCGCACGGCTGTGAGAAATGACATTACTGGAGTGTAAGATTAAACATTTCTTTCTCGAGGTTATGTGCACAGTACCCATAATGCTGCAGGAAAAATTAAGACCCACAAAGATCTTAGATGCACTGCAAATGTCATGACCAGGCGTGATTATACCAACTACTAACGGATTTTCCTGTCTCTACACTTACTAGTACAAGTACAATTTGAAAAATGTAATACCGACTTCCATTCTATTCAGTTATTGAAGTGTAACTCAAAAACAATTAAACTGAATTTGATGAAATTTAAAAGGAACCACACGGGAAGCACCAGCTTTTAAACGAAAAAAATTGGAGAATCAGTTCACCTTATCGAAAGTTATGCGGTAACAAACATTAAAAAAAACAGTCGAATTTAGTACATCCTTCTATTTGGAAGTCGGTAGATAAAATTTGACTTCCTGCGGTATATTCATAATGCTGTTTTTTATAGTTAACAGCTCTAAGCCTCTCAAAAGCAATAGTAGATTAACCCACTCACGCTTGTAATAAAACAACTAGTATTCAATTTGTAACACGCACTAAACAGCTGTTAACATTATATTAATTCGATTTGAGGCCAATTAGATGTCGGCATTGATTTGCCAATTTGTAAACAAATTCATTTTTTATTACTATGTTTATTGCAATGTTAAATTACTCAAGTAATTTGCACCTATTTGATGGTGTATTAATGAACTGGAGCGATTGCGGTGTCTTTGATAGTAACTATATATTTGAAATGCTTTATACCGTGTGTAAATCTAGATTGTGTCGATTCCGGTTGTTTAAGTAGGTCTCTAATGTGTTTTTGGGGTTTCATAGCTAAATGGAAAAAGGAAACCCTAACAACAACTATATTCATAACATAACAAAACTGCAACAGAGGCAAATCTGTATCTTTAATATTTCTTTTAAATTATAATCGAGATGTGTTTTTTTTTAATTTGAAAATTTTCGTGATTTTGACACATATTTATTTAAGACGCGCTCGTATCCTGATAATAGTAAATAGCAGTATTTTTAAACACCTAGTTTAACAAACCGATCGATAATATATTATGAAAAAAATATTAAGGTTAGAAAAGGATTAGGAAAAGAGTTATAACCGAATAGAATTCATAAATATAACTCTCTTTCTGCAGAAAAAAATTCTGAATAGGTCCACAAAAATAAACTTTCAAGTCCAAACTCTCGGAGTTTTCAGCGATAACACTATATTTTTTTAGGTAATATATAGCCAACGTATAGTACTAAAGTTATACCCAGCAGTTTTTTCGATTCTGTTAGTATATATATCGAAAAATATAAAGAAAACGTACAAAATTAACGCATTTTCGCATTACATCGTCCAATCTAACAAGCGATTTTCAACCTTACGTACAGCATCGTAAATTATTTTAAAATTGAGATCGGATCGCGCCTTAATATCAATACCGACTTTACTCAAATAATCGTGGTCACCACTGTGGTCTCCGCGAGCTTGCCGCGTAAACTCCCTGAGGATGGGCGTCGGAGATGCTCGAAATCTAGGTCGACAACTTCGGCTGATTACGTGAGTAAAGTCGATTTTCATATTAAATAGAGATGTATTTTGTTATCAAAATAGCCAAAAACATTTTTTATAATATTGGTCTGTCTTTAGTACGCGCATAACTCGGAAACTATGAAACAGATTTTGATGAAACATGACACAGCGATAACTAATATCATGGTGTAACATATATAATGTTTTGACAAATAAAACGAAAGGCTTCTTTTGGAATAGGGGAAGTTAAAAAACTATTTGACAGATTTTTATGAATTTTTCTTTTTTCTGTAACTACAAAGTTAACTTAAATTTTAAGAGAGTTTTCATATGATATCTAAAAGCTGAATAAGTCCTTGCTAAATACTTGGTTTAAGGAGTAGAATAAGAACGTAGAACACTCTGTTATGGTTTATACCAGTGTTATTCAATCTGTGGGTCGCGACCCAAAGGGGGGTCGCGAAACCTTAGTCGGGGGGTCGCCGGCAGAAGGAAAAAGGCAAGACAGACTACAATAAAACACAGTAATTTTAGTGAAAGGTGTGCTTGTTTAATTTTCAAAAATGTATCTAATCGTGGAGTACCTACTTATTTGCAAACCTCTCGCGGCTTCTTGCAGAATATTATGTACAAGTATCAAAAGAAAGAAAATCAATATCGTAGTATTTTATATTATTTTATATTACAAATTCTTTGTCTGTCTGACATAACGATAACATAATGGCATAATAAAAAAAACACCACCTATTTTTTACCACGCACAGAAATTGTTATTAGCGAAAAAATATTTGATTTGATTGACTGAATCGTCATCATAGACCTAAACCTCTGGGCCTACATGCAACATTGAAAGTGGATGTCTTCTATGTTGCAAGTAGGTAGATTTTTTGGCGTGATGTGAGCTAAGCCAATGATGGGGTAGCCAGTCTTATATGAATAGTATAACATTTATGGTAAATAAGTATGTATATATAGTAAGTTGTGTTGTGTGTTACCAGTGATGATTTATGACACTGAAACGTGGTCTCTTACTATACGCCTCATAAGTAAGCTCAGAGTCGCACAACGAGCTATGAAGAGGGCTATTCTTGGGGTTTCGTAGTAGAGAAGATATAAGAGAGCGTAGAAGAACGAAAGCCACCGACATTGCCCAGAAGATTAGCCAGTTAAAGTGGCAGTGGGCAGGCCATATAGCACGCAGAACAGATGGCCGATGGGGCCGTCAGGTTCTGGAATGGAGACCACGGACTGGCAAGCGCAGCGTAGGTTGTCCACCGACACGGTGGACAGACGACCTTATGAAGGTCGCAGGACGACGTCCTGCAACGAGAGTTAAAATAACATATTTTGCACCATCGTCTACTATTACTTATGATATTGTCCATACAAAGGTTGTCTGGAAGAAATCGCTATAAGCGACAAGACCGCCCATTGTACTTTCCTAATTTAAGAGTATACTTTGTAACTAATATTTTTGTGTATTGGTTAAAGTGCAATAAAGAATTTTTGTATTGTATTGTATTGTCCAACTAATTCAATCCAACTATTGCAGGCCGCTTCCAACCGGTCCTTTTGGAAAATTATGGGGAGGCATATGTTCAGCAGTGGACGTCCTACGGCTGAAATTATGATGATGATGATGATATAGTAAGTTAGACTGCAATGTCGTGAGTTTTCAAATAAATCTCAGGGTGGATAGAGTAAACAGAAGCACAGTCAGAGCCCTCCATAAGCGATTAGGAAACCCTTTTTAGTTAATAGGATTCTTCGGCTACTACCAGAAGAAGAATTAGTGGGCTCTCAAATGTCAGATATTTTACCTCAAACTCTGTAGTGACTCTGTAGTGTTTAAGAAACAATGCGTCAAAGTTCAAAGGTCACAGGCAGTGATATTTTATATTTTTATGTGATAGGTTAGCAAACGAGTAAGCGGCTCACGTGATGGTAAGTGATAATGTCGCCCACGGACATCTGCAACAACAGAAGTCTCGAAGATGTGTTGCCGACCTTTGAGGAAAGATTATAGGAAGGAAGAGATAGAAGGGGTAAGAGTGGAGGGGGAAGGAGAAGGATAATGGGGAAGGGGGGAATCGGGCCTCCAAAACCTCCCACAAACCGTCGAAATGCAATAGCAAGCTATGCTACTTCACGTTAGTGTTATGTGGTGTGGTACTTACCCGGTCGTGCCGGCCCATTCGGCTGTGGGGTTACAGCGTGGCACTACCACAAGACTGAACACTCTCGGAGTTATTAGCACTGTGCAGTACCGCAAAGTACTTTGAAGTTTAAAGCTTTGAAACTGTGGGTGGTACTTACCATCAGGTGAAAGTTTTGCCTGTCTTACTTACTAGTATCGAAGTAGAAAGAAAGAACGAAAGAAAGAAAGAAAGAAAGAAAGAAAGAAAGAAAATATATTTATTCATGATATAGTAGAACCCTTGTGGAGACACATCACACTACTTGATGCCGAATTGTAAAAACTTTCAATTTTCAACTTTGCGTCACTTTCTCTGCAGCTAATGAATGTATAATTTGAAATGAGATTAACATGTTGCGTACTAATTTTACTTGTATGCAGAAAGCTACATCATTAAATTTATCATATTAATGTTACGGGGTTAAACTGTGAAATCTGAAACAAAAGGCTGGTATTTTATTGCTAATCAAATTGATCTGATTTCTCTAAATTCTCTAGTTTTTAGCGGTATATTTAGAAATTTAACGCTTTTTGTTTTGTAACCAGGCTGTACTTATTCATCATAACCATGTGATTCGCGCGATTTGAAGAATATTTTTTACATTGTCTAGTTTTTTAAACACTACGGCTACCCGATATTAGCCCGTATTACACTATTAACATATTAATATTTATGAGTGTAATAAAAATAATACATTATAAAACATCATGATTTGTATTTCCTAACGACTTCCAAAAAGGAGGAGGTACTCAATTTGACTGTATTTTTTATGTTTGTTACCATTGATAGGGTGAACCGATCTTTTTGTTTAAAAGCTGGTGCTTCCCGTGTGGTCCCATTTAAATTTTATCTAATTAGGTCCAGTAGTTTTTGAGTTACACGCCAAGAACTGAAAAGAATGAAAGTCGGTATTAAATTTTTCAATTTGTGCTTGTGTGTATGTTATAAATAAAATCTAAAACTACTGGACTGATTTCAAAAATTATTTCGTCATCAGAATGCCATGTTTACCCTGAGTAACATTGGCTATATATTTTGAGTCGTCATCATCCATCACCACGCAGGTGAAACCGCGTACTGATGCTAGTAATTGATAAAAATGCATCCGAGTAACTTGCCCGTTCTCTTTATTTATTTTTCGCGCTTTTAATTATATACGTTCATAAGTGCGTCTTTGAAGCTGAATTTGAACATTGAACATTTGAACTTTTACAATCCAATAAATACAAATCAAATACCTAATATTCGACGAAGACTTCGTTAAAATTACGTAAACATTGCAGTGGTGCATGGTGGCGTGATCAAAGATCCGTATAAATAAAACACTATGCATTTTATTTCATAAGGTGTTTCATATAAGTATAAATTATGCACAAAACGTCTCATGTATTAAATAATTTCAAGGTAATTATTTGTGTCAGCAAAAAGGTGAACTCTCTCTGCATTATCATAATCGAAGACCATCTTCATTACTCCATTGCGTAAGTATCGATCATTAATTTAAACAGGTATCTCGATTCGATCCGTATCAAATAGAGGTGAACTTTTATCCGGCACTATCGGGTTTCGGGTTACTTAGGCATAATTCATAATAATTCATAATTGTTTATTTCTCAAGAAAAAACACTGACAAAATACAATTTAGTAAATTATGTTTCTTAACTAAGTAAGTCTATAAATATAATTTAACATAAAATAATTATTTACTAAATTAGTGACTTGCAAAGCCCACACTAAGAAAAAGATCTTGTGTCGTGGGCGTCTGCTTCCTTCGAGGTCTCAGTATTAATTACAATGGATATTAATTACAGTGCAATGAAAAATTAGTTTAGTTTAGAAAATTTAGTTTTATAGTTTTTTTTTCTTCCTTCAAAAAGAATACAATATTGAAATATAGAAATTTTATCTTGTTCATTCATTACTAAAGATAAAGAAAATTGAAATTGAAGGTGATTAGTACTGTGTTAATAAGGGTGTGTTTTTTGTGTCGTGGAGGGTGTGAGGTGAGTGTGGTTGCGTATGTGCGTGTAAGACTGTGTGTGTGAGTAGAGTGTGTGTATGTGTGAAATATATAAAGATAGAGGGTGTATCATGTAAGTAAATATGGTAGTATATATTTGAAAGATATTATTATGATAGTACATGAAGTAAATTTTCAGTTTCCTCATAACTCAGTGTCTTTAACCAAGTTGTAATAGAGAACTTTGCTTGTCTAATTGTATACGTTCTTAAGTTGGGTATTTTCTATAGGCAGTTTCTATGTAAATAAGTCAAGTATTTAAGAAATATCCTCAAGCAGGACTAAAGTATACAGATACAGTGATGCTGATGAAATGTAATGACAGTTCTTTTCATAAACATAAACATAAAATTCATTTATTGACATAAAAGAGTGTACAATTTAAACTTGAAGCCTCTGGTTCTCGATGTAGCGTTACACTGTGATTCAAAGACCAGCGCCTTCTCCCATTTTTGATTCCACTTAACTAAAATTATGTCAAAACGGAAATATAAAAAAGAAAGAGAAATGAAACTATCAAAGTTTGTGCTTGCCAATGCACACTAAGTACATATAATTGTATTTGTATGCTTTACACATGTGTGTGTGTGTGTGTGTGTGTGTGTGTGTGTGTGTGTATGTGTATAGTTTAGCGTTACAGGTTATACAATATACTCTATGTCGTCATATTCCAATAGGCTCAGCCATGCAAGTATATAATTTTTAAGTTTATTATTGGAGTACTCTTTTATGTTACATTCACGATCTAATTTATTAAGCTCTTTGTACAATTTTTGGAAAAAGTTATGGTTAGCTGTTCAATTCACATTAAGTTACGACAATTTAGACGGTATCACCTACACTTTAAAACAGTTACTACAAAATGTTTATATCAAGACTGTGTTCAAGTTCTAGAATAATAATTAACTTTTGGGTTTCGAAACGATAATTAGGCAGTTTAGGGTCGTTAACGTTTTTTTTCTAAATTTTTATTCGATTCTAAATGAAATGCAATTAAAAAAAAAGGCTATGTGATTTAGCTGTCTTTAAGTTACAAAATTGTTGATAACTGTGACCAGTCTTCAAACCTCCATGCGGTTTTAATAAAATACAACACTATAAGGCGACTGTACTTCAGCTAACCGTGTTTAAGGTTTGCAGATAGTCTCATTTTGAAATTAATAACCTTACTTAAAACACAAAAACTTAATTATAAAATCAAATGATTAAGTTGCGTTCCAATGCAATATATACACTTTCAAGCTTATAAAATACAAAACATTTTGGTATACCAATAAAAACTGTAAGTCTTCAATAAGTCTAGAAAACAACATTTCCCACCGTTTTGCTCATAACAAAAATTTTGGGTTTGTAACTTAGCGGCCTTTTAAAAACCGGACGGCAGATTATTGAGGAGCTGCATAATCAAAATGTCTTTAAGCGAATTTGCTGCAAATTAACCAGTTTCTATGTAATCAAGTTAAGTATTTTAGGAATATCCTCAAGCAGGACTAAAGTACAAATACAGTGATGGTGATGAAATGTAATGACAGTCCTTTTCATGGTGGTGATAGTTTCTGTCATATAGGTCAATAATTTGTTCACATGTATGATCAATCGGTTAATTAGTAAAACACACTACCTAATTACAAATTATTTATTCATATAGTAGGTGCTTTACAGCAATTACTATAGTTTGATGATGTACAAATTGACAACTTAACATGTTTTATATTGTTAATTATATTCATTGTATAAGGTTTTATATGAGTATTATTCGATAATCCTAAAAATAATCCGGAATTACTATTTACGTTCCCACCAACACAAAATTAAATATTTTACGAATTACATACCCTATGGTGTTAAGAGGATTGCCTAACTAGTACTTGTCCATACTAAAAGAAAAAAACTCTTTTCTATCTGTTAACATTGTCCGATTTCTGTTTTTTTGATGCAATCAACACATTGTTTGCTATGCCCGTACGTTTTAATTTTTTCAGTTTTTTTAAGGTTTAATAATATACATTTATATTACTTTGAAATACTGATAAAAATCAAAACGTACGAGGACACATTGTTTGCTTTAAACAATATGTCGATTGCATGAAAAATAAACACTGAAATCAGACAATGTTAAGAGGTAGAAAAGAGTTTTTCTTTTAGTGTGGACAAGTACTAGCTATGCAATCTTCTTAAGATTTCATAAATATTATCAGCAGCTGTCATTACATTTCCCCACTCTTGACTGTATTTGTTCTTTTTCACTTTTACATATCAAACAAAACTTCGTAGTTTGTTTTTTGGAAGTTCTTGGGAGTTTTTGGGAGTTTTTGGGAGTTTTGTGGGAGTCCTTAGTTATAAAACTTAAATAATTGACCAATAATAGGTACGAGGTGCTAGTATCGTTATCATAAATAAATTATATGTAATAAATTATTTTTAAAATAATACCAGCTGCACCCCACGGTTTCACCCGCGTGGTGATGGATGATGATGATGATGATGATGATGAAAAGTGTAATCACAACCTATGTCTTCCTTCCAGCGCCTCATCTATCTACTTTAAAATTTCAAAATTTCAATTTTTTCATCCAAATTAATTTAGCCGTTCTGGCGTGACAAATCTCTATTCATCCAAACAATCGAATTATAATTTAAGTAAGAAGTAAACGTTGGCCGGATCGGGTTAAACGGCAAAGTAAAAAATAAACCTCTAGCATCGATAAGTATCAATTCGTAAAAAATATTTTGAAGAGATTTAATCGATATTTTTTTATATTGGTTGCGTACGACAGGAACATGGGTCAATATATATTGTTACTACATTTCTAAGATTTGCAACTGAGTAACATATGATATACAAAAAAATTGCCAATTTTATATTATTTATTACGGCTACATTGATTTCAATCATAAATACGAAATGTTTGATCGTCGCATCTTTGACAACATCCGTGAAACAAATGGCGAGATGTTAAGAAACGATGGAAAAACAACCTTGTGTACAAGGGCGATAAAGTATTTAACATCGGTGAGCTCGTCGACGAACGCAACGACGAATCATTAGAGAATACACATATACAACGGCTGGTTGTTGAGCGAGCTATCATTGAGTAATTTGACTCTAGCGGTCAGTATTATGAACGGTAGTTATGATTAATTAGTAGAAGGAATAAGTCAAAGTCGCACAACGAGCTATGGAGAGGGCTATGCTCGGGGTTTCTCTACGTGATCGAATCAGAAATGAGGAGATCCGTAGGCGAACTAAAGTCACCGACATAGCCTAGAAGAAAAGCCAGTTGAAGTAGCAGTGGGCAGGGCACATAGCACGCAGAACAGATGGCGGTTGGGGCCGAAAGGTTCTGGAGTGGAGACCACGGACCGACAAGCGCAGCGTAGGTCGTCCATCCACACGGTGGACAGACGACCTAATAAAGGTCGCAGGGCGACGTTGGACCTGTCCTTTTGGAAAATCATGGGGGAGACCTATGTTCACCAGTGGACGCCCTACGGCTAAGATGATGATGAGTAGAAGGAAATAAAATACTACAATGCGCAGGTTATGTACTTTTATTTTTTAAACAATTTCGTAAATCTATTTCGATATAGCTACAGTCTAACATTATAATAACAACGGATCCATAAATCTCCAAACACTTTCTCAACAAAAACAATCTCGCTCTCACTTACATACGAATGTATTACCCAAAGTAGATCACTATATTCATCATTCGATATTAACATAAATATATCATCAACCCTGATCGTAATAAATCAAAAAAATCAATCGTTTGAACCACATCGATTCATCTCTCGATACCGACGCGAATCGGCGCGAAACAATCGGAATGAATCGATGGATAATAATCGAATGATTAATTTAAGGTAATGAGTATCGATTTGTTATGTAGCCTTTTTAGTTCTTGTTATGGCGCTGTCTTATTAGCATGTAGCGTATTGTGAAATGAGTAATGTGCTATATTTTCGTACATAAAGAAACGACAATTTATTTCAAAATATAATTACGAAGTTAAGAAATAACAAGTACAATTTGAAATATTTAATACCGGCTTCCATTCTATTCAGTTATTGGAGTGTAACTCAAAAACTACTGAACCGAATTTAATGAAATTTAAATGGGACACGGGAAGCACCATCTTTCAAACGAAAATTTTGAGAATCGGTTCACCCAATCAAAAGTTATGAGATCATATCATAAAAAACACAGTCCAATTGAGTACCTCCTCCTTTTTGGAAGTCGGTAGAAAACATATCGTTCACGATATGTTTTATTTTATTTTTCATTGCGAAGTTTTAAAATTGTGTCATTTATATATAAATAAATGGAAAAGGAAGCAAGATTAATTCTTAAAAAGTGATTCACAATTTTAGATTTAATTTAACCATGGATTCAACTTAACAATCTTAAACTTAAATAGATACATCGTTATAATATTAGTAATAAATTTGTGCTTCTTTTTATGGATACAAGGATCTAGGAATGGAGTATGGATATCATAGTGTGATGGGCACGCACCTTTGCCAAAACAACGTTAGTAAAACAACGTTATCAAAAGTTGTCAAAATATGATTACAATAGTGACGAAGGTTGCCCAACTGTGGTGTTTCGATAAAAAATCGGTAACAGTGCGCTTGCGCGTTCATTGTCTAGTTGCGCCCACGCGCCGGCTCCAGATAAATTATTAATAGTGAATTTGTAATGAGATGTAGAGTAAATAGAGTACAGAGAGTACTAAGTACTTTTTACCTATGAAGTTTCAGATAAAGAAGTAGTAGGGTAAAGTATGATGATACCTACAGACCTAGCTCCAGGTCTGTGATGATATCCTGTATATACGCGCATGAACAAAAATATTATGAGTAAGTAAGAAGTTCTATAATGAGTCCCTAAAATAAAAAAAAAACAAAACCGCCAGATTATTTAACCAAATTAAAAATTAATGCGACAAAAGCTATGTTTATGCAAACACGTACACGGACACCTTGCAGGACGTCTTGCTGTCAGGTGGAAAGATAGGCCGTAGGAAATGGCTGGTATTATATAAAGATGCAAAGACCAGGTTCAGAACAGTTCAAGCAGTAGACGGATGAGTACACAATACGAGCATAAAGCTTGGAGTACTCCACTTCAGCCAACTCGATGTCTACCACCAAGGCCTTCTTTTATTAACAAGTTATATGCCTGATGGTAAACACTACGACTGTCCATAACAAAGCCCGAATAGAGCCCTAAACTAGAGAGTTATGTATCTTACGTGCCTACAATATAAATTAAATAATGGATAGAAAACTATGCATATAATAAAAAAAATGTAAAAGGACAAACCCGCTGAGTTACTTGCCGGATCTTTTCAGTCGTGGTCGCGTTCCGATCCGGTTGTAGATTTAAGAAAAAATAAAGTAAAATGACAATTTATAAGTGCCTCCGTAGACCTATACAGATGAATGATTTGATTTTGCCTTACAAGCTGTAGCCGCTGTACCATGCGGTGCCCTACGCTGAAGATCTCAGCGGAGTTCCCTCACAGAGCATTTTGAATTTAAGTTATCAGCCTCCAAATCAGCCTTGGTATTTAGCCCTTGGCATTTAGCAGTCAGTGTCGAATATCTGAATCTTCACATGATACCAAAGCCAAGAACAGTTGCTATCACATGGATGGAGATAAAATACTGAGATATAATTATGACACGGGTATGACTCGAACAAATCTAAATATATGCTGTGGTAAATATATAGGGTGTTTGGTAGAAGCACCGACAAACCAAATGAGCGTGTTCGGGGGCCCACTTGGAGAATACAAGTTGGCAAAAAAAAATTCTTGACCCCCCAATATGTTTAACTTTTTTTTTGTGATTTTTCCCTTTTTGAAACGAGAAAATTCACAAAAAAAATGGGGTGTCGGGGATTTTTTTTGGCCAACTTGTATTCTCCAAGTGGGCCCCCGAACACGCTCATTTGGTTTGTCGGTGCTTCTACCAAACACCCTATATAATGGGTATTATCTTGTGGGAAACATACAAAAAAATCTTATTTCGGTGTGTTAGCGGATGCTGTTTTTTTCCTGCTTGATCTAAGGTTTTACTAAAAAATTCTGATACGCTTGTCCGATAAATAATGACTTAATAGTTTTATTCTTGTTCAAATATATAGTTAATAGAGACGAAAAATATATGTGCTCTACATTAGGGGCTTTCGCCCGGTATGAGATCCGGTTTTATTGCATTACGCTACTGGATTAAGGTCAGTCGAGGCAAGTCAGTTAAGTCGAGCCAGTTAAAGAGGTTAACTTTATACAGCGGATTACAATAACCAAATTTTTAAATCGTCTTTACCGTCTAATCTTTGTCGCCCAGCTGAATGAATTCAGTAAGCCGCAGTTAGTCACTCGCGACAATGGCGTGCATTACAATGCGTTTGAGATATCGGCCTGATATTTGCATAATTCGACACGGGTAATAGCCCGATGATATACTTAGCTCTAGTCTACATAGGCTGTCTTGTATTGACAGGCGCTGGACGTAGTTAGTTGGTAAGTCAGTGTCTTAGTTTTGAATACTAAGCGCCAGTTGCACAACAAGCTGTTGAAAGGAATTTCGATTCGATATTGAATAATAATAAGGTCTGTTGATATATGAAAGTCATCTTTAAAGAACAGCGGATTGGGTAGTTATAGTTGTACTGGCATGCAAAACTTGCGATAAGGACCGAATAGTTCTAGAGTGTAGTCTGTGAGAGTGTGAAGGCTGGCAAGCGCAGTAGGTGTCGTCAGCAATGTTGACAAATGTAAGGGTACACAGATGCAGGCAATTTATAGTACATTTGGAAATACTTGGTGTAGTATATTCAGCTTCTTCTTCATCGTTACGCTCTTGACAGAGCTTTCATGGTCGTCACTTCAGGTTGTGTAACGCGCCTTACAAAGCGTCGCCGTTCCTCCCTGCCTGCAGCCTTCCTCGTGCACGCGTGTAGAGGACCGTTTATGGCTGCTCGTATCTGGTCGGTCCATCGCATCGGTGATCTCCCTCGTGATCGAGTACCTTCTACTCTGCCCTGGACAACTAGTCGTTCAATCGACTCGTCACCGCGCCGTGCCACAAAATACTCGTATTCAGCACTGGTTGGTATAATACGGAGAGAATCCCAAGAATCTTACTTCCTAGTGAAATTTTAGGGTTTTAGGAAATTACTTATTATTCATCATTGAGTACGAATAAAATATGATAAATAATAAAACATGAATAAACATATTAGGCCAGCAGACCCTCGCACATCACAAAATCTTAGTTTTGAGATTCTTCTGATCATCACACTAATGTCAGGCTCGGCCAAGAAATGGAAACTGTGACATGGCGTTTATAAGCAATAGTTTATAAGCACGCCTTTAATATTTACAAGAGACACCATCGTCAGGTTAATTTACCCACAGTTATAAAAACAAGTGCTCTTAAGAAATCGCTACACGTTTTATCTGGATGTGACAGGCTGGTCAGTCTCTTTTACGAAAAAACTGTCTTGATGGATGCCAACCGTAACATGAGGTACTCTAGAGTGTGACTGAAGGTAGAACATTATATTAAATTTATATTGTTTCTATGCAACCTATTCATCCGGAAGGCTTTGCCTGGAGACCAGCGTCAGATTTCACGGATAATGGACATCTGACATATGTGCTGAGGTGTGGCCTGTTTAGTACATTGCTGTCACTACTGCTTTTTATTAATTTACTGATTTAAACTGTTTGTCAAACAAATTACTTTCCTTTCTTTTCTTTCATTCTTTTCTTCTTCGATGAGCTGGTGTGAGCATAACTTATTAATACAGTCATTCTATTACTATATCAAATAGTTCTCATCCGAATATTTACCAGTATTACAATCACCCTAATATTGAAGTACCAACATCACCACTAACACATAAAAGTAACACAAATCACGCCAAAACTAGTATTCGATTGTTGATAAACATCCAAAAATTTACGAGCCTTGTTACACTTCAGATTTCTATCTCAGAACATGTAATAAATAAAGATTTTTTTCATTTTAAGATGAAGGTCTTTATTTATGAGGCTGACTACTAACAAATCAAATCTTTTGTAAAGTTTAATTCTGATATTGTATTGAAAGCCGACGATGTGTTAAGATTTATGCAAGTGATCATGAACTGAGAGATTAAAGATGTGATATTTTTGGAAGAGGTATGAGAAGAATCGGGTATGAGCGTGATTTGATAGTAAGACAGGGCGTACCTTGCAATTATTTTATAAATATCTAATACACTATTTTCAAGCTTATTTAATATTATAATGGTTAAAATAAATGAGTAGTTTTTTTTATGGAATGTAGTTGTTTGTGTAATTATGTTTTGAAACTATGCAATCGTCTGTCATCAAACTCAGAAAGCACATAAGTGGTACCGATAGCGCTCCGACAAGCATGCGGAGCGTACCCGCCCGCCCCGCGCCGCACCTCATACCACCAAATAGACCACCCACTGGGCACCCTAACCGCCAGAGTTCTTTTTACATGACGCGCCCTGTATTCGGCTGTTTATCTGACCGTCTTGTGTTCAAATGCTATGTCAGACATGAGCATCCGTTGAAGTTAACATCCAAAGCATTGTGACAGTACTCTTTCTAGTCGTCAGTTGGCTAGCTACCACCCGGAAGTTCCAATTCTGTCACCAACTTACTTCAGCAAAATTCAGCAGCTATTCTTGATAGCAAATTAGTAGGTATAGAAGCTCAATAACGTATCGCAATATATTACCATCTTCGGTTTATTACTTTTCATGAAGTAATTAATTAATTGTAAACCTATTTAATTTCTTAACCGTTTCGCTATCGACAGGACGGTTTTAGTAGTCATAGTATTCTGTTCAAATATATTAAGCGAAAATTAATTAACATAGATTATGTAAATCATCATTTGATGTAAAATCTACGATTGTCTAAGCTACTCGTATATTAACACGTATTGGCAAGCGAAGGTATTAACTAAACCTTTACCTTTTGCTCAATATTTTAAATATTTCTATAATAATCGGTTCATCACAGCTCTCATGCCATATCTAGTCTCATTCAAAGCTTATATCAAAGCTAACTAAATAAATGTCAAAATATTTTCTCCCCTCGCTATTACGGGTTAACTAGGGTGGCAAACGCTTTGTAGGGCATTTTCGTTAATTTTATTTATGGACCGTGATTTTTCGATTTGAAACCATATGAATACTTTCAAAACCATCTAATTCTAACCAACAATTTAAATAAGACTGTATCTATCCAGTATTAAAGTTGAAAATCGAGATTATAACTCAAAGTTCTGTTAATCTTTTTCAAGGTAATAAATTTAAGTTTAATACAGAATTGTAACAATCGAACGATTTAAAAAGTCGTTTATTGTTATACAGGGCGCGACAAATGTATTGACAATTCGTTCAAGCCCTTAAATAAGAATTTAATAGACATCGCTTGACTTTAAATGCCAGGTAGCCCTAGATACTCGGGATGGGTAATTTATGGTTGAGTTTAATAGAAATTGTAACGATTGAGAATATGGATAAGATGAAGCATATTTGAAATAGCCACTTGTATTAAAATCAAGTTAAATTTTTGCTTCATAAAAGATAAATTACGCAAGACTTTAAAGATATATAGTTAAGTGGTGAAATTATACGTTCAAAGTATGAGCAGGACTTACTTCAGGAGGGAAAAACATTCACTTTCACCCATTTGGGAGTCGAGGGAACCTGACTGGCAAGTCAGGTTCCCTCGACTCCCAGGTTATATACCTCTTGGTTTGTACCTCCGCCGCTGTCCTAGATATTCTACCCATTTTAACTGGGTACTTTCGTGCTTCGTATGGAACACTAATCCATCGGTTGTTTGTCCTAGACGGCTAATAAGGTATTTCAAGCAGCCCGAAATGACACCCGGCTAGTGTTTCCAACAAGCCGTATACGCATGCGTGGTGGTTTAAGCCCCTCAACTCTCTTTCTGTCAGAAAGGTCTGACTCTCAACAGTCAGAACTTAATGGAAACTTTACTCATGCCAGTACATGTCAGGTCGGTCTAGTGCTTATTATCCAAATGTTGCGCGAAAGAAATCATCCTAATTAAGGCGTATATTTAATAATACTTAGTGTATATTTAGATAAAGTGTTATAGATAAATATTGTATTGTATTATATTTGAAATGAATTTAGGCTTAAATTAACTAAAAAAAATTATGAGTCAACGAAACCTTTAGGATATTATTATGTTAATGAAGGTATGCAGGAGCCAATAATAGTTGTACCGAGGTTAGTTATGAGTACTTTGACATGCTGTAAATACCATATTTGTAAATTACCTTTGTAAAGTACTAGCTACTGCCTACGGCTTTATTCCTCCACGTGTTCTTGGGAGCTGCAAGAGGAACTGTGATAAAATAGGCTATCTGTTAACAAGGTATATTTGAACGAGCGAGCGAAACGTGTATGCTTTAACTGGCCAAATTGGCTCTCATCTCTCCGTATGTTTGTAAGGTAGTATGTTTTTTTTTAACTTTACAACACTACATACTCTTTAGTCCAGACCCTTTTTAGATTTAGATTTTTAAATGAGTTTAAATTTAAAGTATTTACATGTAATAGAGATGTACATTATAATATAGATTCGTTTATCAAACCAAAAACTATATATTTCAAAGATGTTTTACTCCTATTATTTACTCCTATCATTTTACTCCTATTATTTTGTGTCAGCTAAAACATTGTCATGTTATATGGAAACGTTGATTATGCTCTGTCGTAAACAAACTAGTGTGTTACATAAACTTGCAGTACTCAATTTTACTTATACGTCCGGTTGCGGTAGTAAAGATAATCCCCTGCGCACGCGCATGTAAAAACTAACGCGCTTGTTTCGCGCATGCGCACTAACGAAGTCGTATTGTTGCTCTATGGATCTGGGCAAAATCGAACGTGCTATTTTTTAGGTGTTTGTAAAAAGGCAGAGGATTTTAGCGGTTTCAATATTATGATGGAGTTGGCAGGTTTTGAAGTAGATAACCACGGACTGGCAAGCTTAAGTCTTCCACCGACAAGGTGACGAATGTTGTAGGATGACGTTGAATGCAGTTCGCCTCCAATCGATCATTTTGGAAATCTATGGCAGACGCATTATGTTCTTTTTTTTTTAATTATATTACTAGCCTCCACGATTCCACGGTCCGTGCCATTTTTAAGGTTTTTTTTGAAAATTTATCAAATCTTAATACAATTAAAAAAGAGACAACCATACGAGTATATACTTAATTAGAGGACATAGGATTTTTACGTTAAACTACTTAATTAAGGGCTATAGCGCTTTTAAGTTTGCATCAGCATTCAGAACAGACCGATCTCCGCATTATGGTCAGCAGTCCTATAGCTGAAATGATCTACATATAACAAAGCTGGAGACTACTACGGAACACTTGCTTACCATTTTTATAGGCATGTATGTAGCTTCCATGGCGAATTATATTAGAAACTGTAATGAGCGTTTTGATATCTAACGTTATAGATACATAATAATTCAGTGTATGAATTCAGATTGTTGTTTAATAAACCACAATCTGAACTCATACATTGATACACATGTATTGATCATTGAAATCAATATATGTTAAACATATAGGCCTTTATTAATAAACGTTGCGTAAACCTATATTAGGCGTAACATGCTTTGTGTTGCTTTCACGCGTGACATTTACTGCAAGCGAAAAATTGACAGATAGATGTTTTAACTACTCCGGGTGTAAGCCAAGTTTATTAATAAGGCCGTTATTGTTTTTTTTGTATTACATTTTAAAGCACTAACGCCTGCTTTAGCGATTTCAAACATTGAAATTTATAGAGAGAAAAATTCACTTCCTCCACATGCTTTAAAAAGTATTACTATAAAAATGACAAGGGTTTCGATATCAATACGAAAGTTTAAGTATTTCTAAATAATGCTTCTTGCTGTTGGATAGTACTGTCAAGGTTGTTCAATAGATGTCGCTCCGTCCCCGTAAGACGATTAAAGTCAGATAGAGAGTTAAAACTCGACGCTCGGTGGCCTAGTTGGTCAATGGCGTCTGACACGGAGAGTCAGAAGACGCGGGTTCGAATCCCGTCCGAGGATGTGATCTCTATAATTTTCAATATATTGACTAGTTTGTAGAATAGCGTTATGTACAAACCTTTGTGGTTTACGAATGCTATGTAATCACTTCGAATATGTATGTACTTTTAGTTAGGTAAATAAATAAAAAATAAACCTACGAAGAACATATAATACCTAATGTGATGGAACATTAATAAAAAAATTGTTATCTGTTAATATTTGCGCTGGTTTCGGTTATAGGAAGATGCAATAAAAAAAAACGTCAATACGGATAGATATCTGATTGATCAGACATATGGCTCTTGATAATCAAGAAGTTTCTCCTGCAGCATATTTATCAGGATCAAGTATGTCCTTGCAAAAATCTTATTCATCTTACAGTTTGCTTTGTTGTTTTCTTTATGACTTGAACCACAGCAAATCCGAGCAAAATCGAAGTGTTCTCTCACAATGGCCCGTCCTCAATACAAAATTGACAATGGGCGAGTGAGGAGCGCGGAATTTATCGCCTACTGTTTCCGCTGGACCCGGCGAGTCTGCACCGTGGCTAAACTGGAGAAAAACGGCGCGATACAGCGAGTGCATAAAGTGGAAATGATTTGTATTATTTCCGAACTACGCATAAAATTTCAAATAAAAGTACTACCCTAAAATAGTTTGACCAACTAAAAGCAAGTTTATACCGGTAGAGTGTATTGGATCTGATAAAATTAGTTACAAACTCGAGGTCTAAAAATGTGTATACACTTTGTGTACGCGCAACATGGCTTAGCATTTTTTTGAAACGGTACACATGGCGTACGCGCGACACGCGATTGGTTAAAATTAATTAGAGATTAGGAACCAACGGACGGAGAAACAAATTCTTTCTAAATTTCTTTATTGTAACAAGAAATCTATTTCGTTTATAATTATCTAAGACTAGCTGCGCTCCGTGGTAATGAATGATGATGATGATGAATCATATATAACCTATTTTATTAGGGGTTATATTAATACATAGATAGGCTACTATGACCATCACGGAATATGTAGGATTCTAATGGTGAAAGATTTTTTCAAATCGGTCCAGTAGTTTCAGAGCCTATTCATATCAAACAAACAAACAAACAAATTTTTCCTCTTTATAATATTAGTGCAGAAGTGTAGATGATGTAGGATTCTAATAGTGAAATAATTTTTCAAATCGGGAGTTTCGGAACCTATTCATATCAAACAAACAAACAAACAAATCCTTCCTCTTGATACTACTCGTATTATGGTACAGTCTAGCTGCACCCTTTGAGATATCGGAATTTTGGATTGGGATTATCGGGAGAAAAAACGAAAGCCTTATGTAAGACAGCCTATAATATTTCTCGTGAATCAAATCATAAAAATGTATTTTTTAATATTGGACTGGTAGTTTTTTTTATATTAAGTATAGTACCCGGATGACGGAGCCTTGCTCGTCAGTAAATAACCGATTTTCTTGGTCTTACTTCAAACAACACTCATTGGCTTAGTGTTGCATAACAACGCCAAGTAGTAGTCTATTGTCAAGTAGCTTTAATGTTGCTGTGTCGGTAAAACAGTTTAGTTGTTAAGCTGATGGCCCTAGTAACGGTTATATTGTAGCAGTTTTTCATTGCCTGACAACACGAATTAAACGTTTTCTAAAAATTAAACTTGGCTAGATCAATTTATCGGCCTCAAAACCCCCTGCATTTTAAATTTCATGAAAAGAGCCGTTTTCGAGATTCAGCTTATATAATATAATAATATATGTACGTATATATGTATACAATAATTGCTCGTTTAGAGGCAATACATGACCTATCACATTTATTTGAGTTATGTCAACTTTCCGTTTTTAACGATTCAGCTGGATAAGTTAATGAAGTTTAAATTATGGCTTAATGTTCTTGCTGAGCTAAGAAAGTTCGCGCACTCTGGGTGAGCAGTACAGATTGCAAATAAAGTGCCGTTAGAACACATACTTAAAAAGGAGTATAGCTAATACTGAAGTGATTCACAATGCACTGGGTGCAATTTAAGTGGTTGAAGCCTTGCCTATATTCAATATATAGTATACACTGTGTCGCAGTAGGCAGTGTTTTCCCCAAAAATAAAAAATTAGAATAAGTAACCTAGTGTACACAGGCCGTTAATTTGCCTCCTTCCACTTGGATCCACAGCTTGGCTCCACATGTGGATCCGCGGATACCTTTATCTCCTCTTAAATCCACCATAGAGGGGATCCACAAATACTAATAATATTTATATGCCACTTCGATCCACAAACAAGGGGATCCAAAAATACTTTTTTTTTATATGCCACTTCGATCCACAAACGAGGGGATCCATAAATACTAATATTTTTATATGCCACTTGAATCCACAAACGAGGGGATCCAAAAATAACAATATTTTTATATGCCACTTGAATCCACAAACCCAGCCATTCCCCGCTTATGTAGTCTGAGCCGCTGCACTACCAAGCTGCACTACTGGTAGTGCAGAAGGGAATTTTCATTCCCCACTGCACTACCAAATATTATTTCATAAATATTCAACTTGTATAGGGTTCCGTGTTAATGTTTGTTAGACCCTATAGTTTTATTATACTGTAGCTTCTCATAGATGATTGTGAAGTGACAGCTGTCAAAATGACAGATGATGTCGTATTTTATGATTTTGATTTCACACCTAGACTAAATCATACTCGACAATAACAACGATATTGGTCTTAGCTGTGACAGCTGTCAAACTGACAGTTGATGACGTATTTTATAGTTTTGTTTTCACTTTTAGGTTTTGTTCTACTTGAAAATAACATGAAACTATGTCTAAGCTGTGACAGCTGTCAAACTGACAGTTGATGACGTATTTTATAGTTACTTAGTATAGTTTTGTTTTACTTTTAGGTTTTGTTCCACTTGAAAATAACAAGAAACTATGTCTAAGCTGTGACAGCTGTCAAACTGACAGTTGATGACGTATTTTATAGTTTTGTTTTCCTTTTAAGGTTTGTTCCACTATAAAATAACATGAAACTATGTCTAAGCTGTGACAGCTGTCAAAATGACAGGGGATGTCGTATTTTATGATTTTGATTTCACTCTTAGACTTCATTCGGCTAGAAAATGACACGGATGTAGGTCTTAGTTGTGACATCTGTCAAAGTGACAGTGGAGGATGTATTTAAGGATTTTAAAGAGATTAGTAGACCAAGTTTAACTTACGCAATAAGCCGTCATAAGTCATGAACTGTCACTTTGACAGCTGTCACATCTAAGACCAACATCGTTGATATTGTCGAGTCAAATGAAGTCTAAGAGTGATTTTAAAATCAAAATATGACATCAATAGTCATTTTGACAGCTGTCAGAGCTAAGACCTAAATCCGTGTCATTTTCTAGCCGAATGAAGTCTGATAGAAGATGTTTGAGATAGATAAATTTGCAGCAGTAGTATTAAAATATAGGTTAATATTATTTAAACAACAGATTAAATCAATTATTTATTATATTAAGAAAGGTAACAAAACGAAATAGGAAGCATTTTAGCCTAAAGTGGCATGCGTATACTCCAATACAAATTAACTCGCACTATGTTCACATGGGCCCTAAGAGAGCACTCATAAAACATAAAATAAATTAATGACTAAGTGCTCGTTCCAAGTAGGTATAGTATATTCCGATCAAGAAGAATGGCAAGAAATACAATCGACATTCTTTTGAAAAAATAGTTTTACAATGGTGTCGATTCTGCGTTTCATACTAATTCTAACCTAAACCTAATTTATATTCTTTCTCTTATTGTAAATAGGAATATGAGAAAAGGATGGGATATGTTTGACAGTTACAAATTTAGTAAAAGAGCTGTCAAATATCTTCTTTCCTTGACTATCTAGACGCCACTAAATTTGTAGCCATTAAATTATAAACTAGAAACAAGTGGATTAATTTGACAGTTCTAAAATATATTCCATACCTTTCTCATGTTCTTATTTAGAAAGAGAAAGTGAAACTAAAATTAGGTTTAGGTGCGTCTGGTCAGAAACAACACCATTGTCTCTAACACTAACAATCATGTTTAAAATTTAAGTGTAAGTATTAGAGTAGTCGCCAGGAGGCTCCTGAGCTGTTTGCCTTCATGCATCTTGTCATTTTAATAGTCCTTAATTTTATAATACGTTTTGTTTATTAATAAAACTAAAACAAACTGCTGTGACTATGCCTATGTGCTACTATACACTGTACCGCCTACTTAACTTTTTCTAAAAAAAGGCCAATGCATATTTCACCTGTCGTTAACTGAGTCTGACATTCTTTAATAAATTTGTCGTTATTGACGTTTTGAATTTTTCGTTTATTTGTAATAGCATGTTTTCCACGTAACACATTATATTTTGCCTCTTGCTTTAACATATAGATAAAATTTATGAAGTTGCTGTATTTTCTCCCAAATTTTTTGTTGAGTTTTCTGTTAAAACCTTCAACACAATTATTGGTTCGATGCCGTTCATCGGCGATTGCCCACATCTGCACGAAAAAATCATTCTTGAACCAAAACCTATTTATGTATCGCTGAAATTCTGTCAATTTTTGCTCATCACTTCTTGCAATTTCTGTGCATATATATAACCACCCATTTGGTAGATGTGATTTTGGAATAAGTGGCAAGGCAGCACAAAGTGCTACTATTCGTTTGCCACGTTTTGTTTTATCTATTCCCATATCCTTTCCTTTTTTTCATATATTTTTTAAAAAGTGATAGTAACAGCCTTTCAATTCAGCGTTAGGAAACGTTTCGCGTATTGCTGCAATAGCTGCTTGTTCAAAATCTATAGTAAATTTACTGGGATTGAATTGAGGAAGTTGGCTCTTGATCATTTCGAACAATACAACATATGATTGTTTTTTCCTGTCTGTCATTAATACAAATATTAACGGAATAATGTTATTTACATCACTGGAACTTTCGTGATCTGCACATACAATGTATAGCTGCACGAAAGGGGGAGGGTAACTCAAGAATGTACCATCACATAAAATGTGTTTCGTTTTTGAGAGAGTAGGTAAACATTCCGGCAAACAAAAAATTATTATGCGATTGCCCTCACAAAAATAATCAGCAAGAATAAAATCTGACATATAAAGCGGTACTTCAACTTCTGAAACATCTGTGAAACTTGTTTTATTAACAACCATTTTTTTATTCCGTGCTTTGTATAAACCACTTTTAACGGAATCTAAGCCCGGTAGAGAGCAAACTAGATTTGTTCCTTTATTTTTAGCATTTGTTATACATTCTTGATAAATGCTGGGTATAGGACGACATTCTTCGTTTAACACCTTTTCTTTCATTTCGTTTATTATAAGTTTTGTTTCGATTACGTCTTGCTTTGCTGTGCAGTGCGATACATGTGTCTTTTGATTAACAATGACGTCACTCTGTAATCAGAACAATTAGAGTTATTGAAGTAGATACTCATTACGGTACTTTAGATTAAAATAATAAATAAACATATTTATAAGCCCGGCTTTTAAGATTTTTAACGAATGAAACTGAAACAATTTACAATTATTACTTACTTTAATATTTATTGTTCCGTTACATTTTAATTTCCTCCATTTCGAACATCGCCATATAACTCCACCACTTTTAAACGATCTTTTTTTATGGTATTGATAACCTTGATAAAGCATAACAACGCCTTTGTTATTAATATATTTTATCTCATCCATTTGGATAAACGATAAAAACGAAAAGTTATAATTCACAAAATATAATATTTTCTCATTCACACAACGACAGTGATGTGTGACAAACTATATGTCAAACAATATGTCACTAAAACGTACTAACAAAATATAATATACAGCCAGTTACTTTCTTAAGTGCTCATGTTAAGAACTTTTTGCTCAAGTGCTTCCCAAATGGCACTAATAGAGAACAATAGTTTTAATTTCGGCCATAACTAGGTACATTGAAAATGAATAAAAATATCCACAGATCCACCTGTGGATTTAAGAGGAAAAAGAAGAATCCACGGATCCACCTGTGTATTCTATAGGAAAAAAAAGTATCCACGGATCCACCTGTGTATTTAAGAGGAAAAAGATGTATCCATGGATCCACCTGTGGATTAAAGAGGAGATAAAGGTGTCCGCGGATCCACATGTGGAGCCAAGCTGTGGATCCAAGTGGAAGGAGGCGTTAATTTTATCTTGTATTAAAACTCTCATGACTACTACATATAAACTATACACACTCACGTTAGGGATCGAACACGTCGACCTGAGTTTTGAGCATCTCATCATCATCATAGGCCTCTTCCCTTTTTTCCATTCCTGGCGATGTTGTCCCCCGTGCATCCAGTCCCGGCCTGGGTGTTGCCTGATGTCGTCAACCCAGTGCTGCGGTGGGCTGCCTTGCCCTCTTGTGTCGGCCCTGGGTCCTGCCGTGCGATTCTGTAATGATTCGTCGAAGAGCCCACCGATGTCAGATGCTTTATGAGATATCGCCCTTGTACGTAAGGTTGTTTTTCCAACGTTTTTGTCATCTCGTCATTTGTTACACGGATATTGTCAAAGATGCAACAATGTTTGCTCTTAGAGAATCGCACGGCTAGTTAAAAAAATTTAGATATACTTACTAAATTCTTTTTCAATTATAGCTTGATACATGCGTGGATCTTATCTGTGAAGGTAATGTTCTTGTGCATGGCGAATTTAGATTATGTAGGTAATCATCTTACAGATAGTGGGAAATTAGTTACATGTATGTTTATAAAATGTGATTATACCGTCGTGTTATGTACAGTCAGCCAACAAATGATCCTTATCGATAAATTAGATATGTACGTCAGTGCGTTCAATAATCTAAGCGGCCATTGATATTGAATCAATAAGCCATGAAAAAATATATCGAACTAAGGAGAAAATAGTTTATAAAAAAATATTTCACCTCAGAAGAAAAATCGGTCTGCGCAGGATTAGTATTTCGAGTAGCTTATTATCTTCTCCAAGGGCATATCTATCTTTATACCAAAAAGTGATAAAATGTGTGCATGGTTAAACGCAATTACTATTATAGTTTTGTATGAGTAAATTAAAATACTTAGTATATCAATCAGTAAACATTAATAATAAAATAACAGGACTTACGTACATACAAATATAAAATTAATCACAATGGAAAAAAAACTGTCATTACATTTCATCACCCTTGACGGTCGCCGAGCACGTCTAGTGCATCAGCTGTCAAATTAACTTGGCTTTTGACGTAAACTATCTGAAACTGATACAAACTTTGATCTTCACGTAAGCGGAGATCTTATTATTTTGTATATGCTGTGCCTAAGCTTTATCATCCGCTTTTTCACCCGCGTGGTGATGGATGATCATGATGATGAAAAGTATCCTGTGTGTTAATCCAGCGCCTCATCTACCTGTAACGAACCGAACCTTCGGATGAGAGTTTCGCTACGATCACAAATATAGTTAAATAACTAATCATTTATTACAAATTAATTAATTAATTAATACCGTTCCTCTAACATCAGAATGTATGATATATATAAAATAACTGATATCAATTAATAGTATTATTAATAGTACCTAGACGAAATCGGTAGTTCTTTGAAAGTCAAGTTTTATAAGACAAATATTCAAAAGACAGACAAACTGATAAACAGAAATCGTTACGCATGAGTAGAAAAGTAGGCATAAACAAATGGTACGCTTATCTGTTCTCGGAAATGAGGCGCCAAGCGGGCGCGTATCAAAGTACCCTCAAAAATCTAGTCGGAAGGAAAAATAAACTTCATCAAAGTATGTCGACGAAACCAAGTGTTTGTAAAGCGTGAAATATCTATTATTTTGATGTAAACTGATTGCAGTTGGGAATTAAATAATCATAAAAGAATTATCAAGTATTTGGTGTATGGGTTTTCGTAAACAAAGTCATTGTTAGGACGAAAACGACGTTTTGGCTGTCCGCCATTGTAGGCTATGTGTGCGTGACGTCAGCTATCATGGCGGGCGGGAATAAGGAAGTTGATGTTTTCAAATGCTGTAAGTGCAGAAATAGGATATTCCCGACCGAGTATGAACAAATTGTGGAAAACATTATTAATGAATATAATTATTTTAGAATTACTTTAGATCGGTGGCATGGATAGTAAATAATTAAACAGTTCTGTTGGATTTGACAAAGACCGCGTAGTGCGATAGCAGCGCCACGCCGATTTAGAGCAAAACCTGTTCGTAGTGGAAAAAACGTCCGATTGGTCGAGTGGAGTGATGTGAAGGGAGTTGGGGGGAGCCTACTGAGCTGACATGCGAGACAGTCTGAGAGAAATCGAGATCATTAATTTTCGTACCATCGTTGTAGGAAGACGTGTACCTAGTGAGTTTGTACCATTAGAGTATAAGTTAGTGGGGGGCATTTCTGAGAGTTCTCGGCTTTATTATTGATAATTGGGCATTCCCTGTTATACGTAAAAGGGCCTTGAACTATGTTTTTCTATCGCGATTCGGACTATGTCTGGTCGGGGAGAATGACATTGCTCGTTAGAAATGGCGTTTTAGAATCGTGTCAGTTTATAATATAAGTGTGTTTTCGTGAAACGCATAGGCGTTGTGGTTTTCGTCGAGCTGGTATCGCATAGCAGCGAGATTCGGTCGAGAGGCCGGGCCAGCAACACTTAGCCATGACAAATCTGTGAATTTCATAAAAACGTACTTCGCGGTAGGTTGTAAAATAAGTGTGTTTTCGTGGAACGCATAGGCGTTGTGGTTTTCGTCGAGCTGGTATCGCATAGCAGCGAGATTCGGTCGAGAGGCCGGGCCAGCAACACTTAGCCATGACAAATCTGTGAATTTCATAAAAACGTACTTCGCGGTAGTGTACATTGTGGGAGGTAGGAGTGTTCGTTATTTTAAAGTTGTGATCACTGACCACTGCGATAAAATGACACGCACTAAATACTTAGCGGGCTTCTAGAGGTTATCAGCTTCATAAACGGGGGGTTGTTGTAAGTAATATGTTATAGAATGGTACAAATTCATGTTATTCCCAGTGTAGGCAACGGCACGGTCCGTGATTAGAGTTTCCGCGAGTTAGGGTTAGGCGGAGTACCGTGGGACCGGCCCGAAGTTGTGTTACCAGCTTAATGGAACAACTTTCGTCCCCTTCTTCCATTGTAACTAGCATAAGAAGGTCTCGGAGGTTCAAGGCAAGTGTTCCGATGCCCGTGGCTTCGGCCCAGTGCGCCGAGATACCGTATGTTAGCTGCAGTGGGGGCTGTCTTAATGAAACCGTAGGGCTATTTTGCTCTGTAGTATCCCTTATCGTCGGACTTCGGTCAACCACTGCAGAGTAAAATGTAGGGAGTCTAGGCTAGTATCAGGGTGACGCCTGAACGTTTCCAGATTAGTTAGAAACACCTACTTGGAGATCCCTGAGCTGAGGCGATTCTCCATGCGCATTTAAATGTGAGATTTATCTCAAGTTCTAACACACCATAGCAGAATAGGAACATTTCAGGGACCGATAGGCTAGGGTTTTGCTGTTAGATATTTCCAGAGTAGTTGTAATATACGTACTTGTGGTTTCCTCGTGCTCGGGTGAAGTCCACATGCGCAATTAAAAGTAAATGTGAGATTTATCTCCAGATTTGCATATATACACACCGCTAGAAAGCATAGGAAATCTCATTTAGGACTGTGGGCAGGGCAGTAGGATAAATCGAATTAATAACAGTAATAAATAATCAAACAAATAATAAATAATCAAACAAGTAATAAATAATCAAACAAGTAATAAATGATCAAACAAATAATAAATATATTCTATGTATATGTATGTATATATTTGTACATAGGCGGAGGAAGAAAGTCCAAAATTAGATCGGAAGAATTTCTACTATTTGTGACGAGGTTGGGGTCACAGATCTATGCCGCATTCCCACAATGCCCTGTAAGCGGTGGAAACGGTGTCCAAAATCACTGGGTAGAGCCGTTACAGTCACAAGCGAAGGAGGGGCTTGGACCTATAGCCGCAAATTCACACTGCAAACGTTAATTAGTTTTCATATTATTACGTTGAAACTAAGTTCAACATAAGTACCTACATGTTAGCTTAAGACTACCAGCTTTATCTCACTGGAGCTATTCCAACATTTGACAGTTAACATAACTATGTTTAGAAATGTTTATTATGCAGAAAATACTCAGAACCTAATTGTATACGTATATTTAGATTTAGGGTGAATTGGCATATAGGGTAGAAATGGAACTTGGTTGGGTACACTTACCTATAATATCTGCTTCGCTTTATTTAGCAGGCATTTTATATATATATTTCATGATTCGCATATAGTTCAAGTAAGGTACTAGGTTGCACTTGTAGTAGCGATATACCTAGTAGACATTCAAACTGACATCTCTTAGATATAGCCTTCATATACGCAGGTCATTAATATCATACAAAGCGTCGATTAGGACTCGTTAGATAGTAATATTTCGCGTGACAACTTCATTCAATAAATATATACGTTCGGGGTGAATCGGTACATTTGCTAATTTTCCTTCATAGTGCGATATCTCTTAGAGAAAGCGGCATTACGTCATTATTAGGTAGTCTTTGGGTCAGACATGCTATAATGCAATTGCGTATTTGTTCTTTATTAACGTGAATTATGTAACCGATGGTTAGCCATATCTAAATATATATCGGATATGAGTTCTGCTGCGTTCTTAATTTAAATATAACAAATTGAGGGGGTTCAGTACAGTTAAAGAAAAGGTCTAGGGAGTTCTGTCAGTACCTAAGCATCAAAGTAAACTGTTAGTATTTCCATTCATCTACGCCAGATAGACAGGGTGAAATCTGTAGGTATGTTTCGCGTAATCTAGTATATTACTTTGTTCTACGATTAGGAAGATAGGATTAGTTTTAAACGCCTCAAAAGTTCTAGGGTTATTTTACGATCACAACATACGGTCCTACCAGCTACACTAAACGATCTATTTGGCCATATTCATTCTTCGGATCACAATAATATTACTTATAAGGATTAGATTAAAATGGTGACAGGTGATATTAAGGATATAGGGGAGGGGGGCATTACAAAAGTAGTGCCGTGACAAGGATTATATAGGGTATATAGGATATAAGGATAGGGGTAGGGGGGGCGTTACAATATGGTACTACCGTGACCAGGATTCGTACATGAGTTTCTTCGGTTAGATACATTTAGTTCTTTTAAGATTTGTTTTATAAATAAAGATATTAAATTAAATTAAAAAAAAAAAGTTAATAGTTATCAATAGGTTGTATGATATAGGGTTTGCTATTTTATATTTATTAGAGAGTTATTGTGATCTGATAGAAAGTGCGTTTTATCGCACAATTTGCTGCTGTGTAAAAGGGAGAGGGTTTAAAACTTCGGATATGTATAAATAAATAATAATTAATTAATTGAAATACATTAGTCTAGGTTTATTTAGAATTTATCCTTATCTACCTGAACATTCATGTTCGAAAACTATTTGGTTCGGTATTGTCGAGAAAGTTATACGGTTCGTTTAGGATAGAGAGAGATAGAGTAACGCAATAGATAATAATTAGGGACTAGGTTAATATGCTGAAACATGGAGTATAGGGTTACATTAATACGACCAATGCAAATTCAATATTAGGGAAAAATAATTGTTTGCTTATAATATAAGTCAATTATAAACGCGGTACAGAACAATAAAAAAAAAACGAATCTCAGATAAAATGCGTATAGGGAATAATGTGTGAGAAGGAGAAGACATAAGTCATCACTAATAATTTAAGAGGAAATTGGAGGTGATGACATATGCCTTTTTGTTTAGTAAGCAACAGAGAGAGAAAAATACTAATCAAATTTAAAATAGTGATACTTTTGAAACAAAAAAAAAATAGAAGAAAAAGGAAAATGGAAAGGACAGGACGGAAAAGAAAACCTCCGGCTAGATATACAGAAATATCATCAGAAGAGCCTAGTCGTTCTACCTCTAAGCGGCTCAGGCATGATAATAAGAAACCGAAAGAGATAGGAAGGGAGAGTTCCTTAGATCGGCAGGTAGAAGTTGAGCAAACAGAAATCAATAGAAACATAGAACAAGTAGAGGAAAACCAAGTTGAGGAAACGACAGCTATAATAGAACCTTTAGCTGAAGAACACAGAGTTTCAATTCCTAAGCGTATGAGGCGGGTTGAACCAAGTTCCAGGGCAAATGAAAATAAAGGTTCGAAGGTCGAAGCAATGTTTAAAGTAATGCGACGTTCAATAGGCGTATTATCATCCAAAATAAATGCTTTAAATGACGAAGTGAGAACTACAAAAGATCTAATAAAAATCGCGGAAGAACCAAGAGTAACGAATACAGACATAGAAGTAAATGAGCGTACGCATCCGCACTCAACTGGTACATCAAGAGCTGGAGTTGTAGAAATAGGCGAAAACCACGAAGAGACTGCGGCCGCAAATACTAAATCCACAGCAGGGGGAGAGAGAGAGAGAGAGATCTAAACGAAATGGAATGTAGGAACATAACTTACAATATATCAAATATAAATGTAGAGAAACCTAAATTTGGAGATAAATCAGAAACGCATCCTGTAACTTTCCTTGAGGATTTGGAAAGTTACCTAAGGAAAGGTTCTAAGAGAGGGAAAGAACTAGAGCTCATACAGGAATGTTTAGTTGGGAGCGCAAGGGATTGGGCGAGAATATACAGTAAACGGTGGAAGCGATTAGAAGATTTCAAAACCGACTTCTTATTAACATTTTGGGGTGACAAGGAGCAGAACGAGCTACGGAGGACTCTAGTACAAGGAAGCTGGGATCGTAACAAAACACCAACTATGCTAAATCACTTTTTGCAACTAACTGGAAAGGCGCAAATGCTTACCTTTGATATACCTGAAAAACAATTACTAACAGATATAATAAGGCACTATCCTAGGAATATTCAACAGGGCTGGATTAATTCCAAAATAAACACTATCATAGAGACAGCAGAATATCTCAGGAGTATGGACGACATTAATAAACAAGAAGTCCGTAGCTATCCTACAAACGGGCCAAATAAGGAAGCGGGGAAGAAAAGGAAATAAATTCAACAAGGTTACCGAAGGTGGCAGAAACCAGTAGAGAGCAGAAATAAAGCAGCGGTAAACGAAGTCATTGTGGAGTCAGCACCACCGGCGGTAGCTTTAAACTAGACGAGGCCGAAGTGTTAGGCCCCGAATCAGCCTTAACCTCAGGGAACGTAGTGTTACTTATTATGAAAAATATGGGTTGGAGACCGGGTCAGACGTTAGGGTTAAATAAAAGGGGGCTTAGAGTACCCCTAGTAGGCAGATTAACCGATCGTAAGGAAAAGGAAGGCTTAGGGTATAGTCGAACTAAATTCAAAGAAATACAGGTCCTTGAACAGCTGGTGGATGTTCTTAAATTAAAAAATACAGGAAGAAATGGGGGAGACAGCTAAGCATCCAATAGTAAAGTCTGTGTTCGAAGAGGAGACAGAAGGAGAAAACCATGTGGATTACAAATGTACAGTAGCTTTACAGGTATATAATCACAAGGTTTTGGGATTGGTAGATACGGGTAGTGACGGGTAGTGACCTGACGTGTATTTCGGGGGAGTTTTGGGAGATGCTGAGGCGACATTGTGATGTACCTTTAATGCCAATTAAACCCTTTCATAATAAGACTGCTGTGGGTCATAAGAGTGTAGAGATCCGTAACATAGTGCTACTGCCGATAGCTTTAGGTCCGGTAATGTTGGATGTAGGGTGTGTGATAGTAGCAGGGCTAGTTAACCAAATAATTTTAGGGTTTGATTGGTTAAAAATGAATCAAGTAACAGTTAGCCTAGAGAAAGGAAAAAGAGGGTTGCTGATTAAGAATGACGGGAAAAATTACTTAATTGAGTTTTTTGATCAAGGACTAGAAGTAAATCATAATAACGTAATTGAAGTAAGAAACGATAAAGAAGAATTAGAGAAATTATAAAAAAAAATACGAGAAGTTGTTTGTACCTAAGCTAGGGAGAGCAAATATGCATATCGCGAGAAAATAGGAGAAAAACTGAGAGAAATGGAGGAGCAGGGAATCATCAGTAGAACGTGTACTCCATACTGTAGCCCATTATAGTTTACGCTGAAGAAAGACGGTACAATTAGAGTATTGCTAGACGCTAGAGAATTAAATAAGTAAATGATACCCGAGACGGAAAAGCTACCGGTGCAGTTAGATGTAATGAAAGCCTTTCATGGAGTGAACTACATAAGTGTGATAAATATAAAGAATAAGAGAAAAAGGAGACTATTTTTAAAGAGATTAATGAGAATATTAATAATGTAATAAAACTATCAATAAGGTTAAGACAATTTCTAACTACCGAGAGAGAAAGTTGAAAAGACAAGAATATGCGTAGATGGTGGGGAGTGATGGCGGTCTTTCCTGAATTAAAAAAAAAAAAAGATACTTATTAGAAAGAGGTAATATTATGTCTTTCAATCGATCGATCTTTTATTGTACGATTATATTTCTACAAACTAGAAATGAGGTTGGAGACTCTAGATTAATATGTAGATTACTAAATTTAATGATGAAATTAAATTCTTAATGTTATTACCGGGTTCCCTTACAAAGGACAAATACTGCTAGTTACAAATTATAATAGCTGTTGTAGGTTCTACTATCTACTTGACTTGCATCATCGCAAGTATGGTCTGCAGGTTATAGTGACTTTTGCCGGTCTTACTCGTTTCTATTGTAAATAGGCTCTACTTTTCTAGCTTAACTAGCTTTACTAGCTTTTACTAAAATCATTTACCCTAAAAATATAGGACAGTATGAAAAGCTTATTAAGCAAGCAAATCTACGTAGAAGGACAAAAACGATAATCATATCAGAAAATTTGGATAAGATAGATTAGTAACTATAAAAATTTGGTTCTCGTATACAATCGAACCTGATTAAGATAGGAGCGAAGAGTTGGAAGGGGGTTTAATTTTAAACTATCGAGAAAAGATTAAGAATGAAATAAATAAATAAAACAATAATAATGTAGTGCAGTCTGCACCGCATTGCGGCAATATGCGAAACTTATCAATTCTGGGGGTTGGCTTAGTTGCAATCAATAATTTTAAAATAAGATTACACTAGAATCACTAACTATGATTGTAGGCAAGACAAGTATATATAAGACAATAGATCTGCAGCTTCTTGCTTAATTGGGTTGATGCGTTGTTAAGGTGGCGTGTTACACGGTGATAGTTGACGTACTGTGAGTGACGAATGCGAAAGTAAGAATATAAATATGGTGATGTGGAAAAGGAGAGTGATGACATGTGTGTGATAGTATGTTAATAGAGGTATAGAGGGCCTAAGCGAAACATCAACATCCTGGGCCAGAAGCGGTCATTAACGTTCGGAGTCAGACAAACACAACACTTACAATGACTCTTTATGAAGGAGAAATGTTGGTGTTAGGTTAAGTCGAAATGACAATGCGCATCAGTGGTGGCTGATTTCATAAAGAGTTATACTTACACGCAGCGGAGAGCGCCATATTCCCCACACTATTCATTCCCCAAAACAGAATTTTGTTATCTTGGACTTAGTTTTGAGTGGAATTGATGTTGCGATCATGGACAGTTGGTGCTCCGTAGCTATTAAAGAAACCTCGTCTGCGGAGGGCATTTTGGGGGTAATAACTGCCAAATGAAAAATTGGTTTGCGTAGTGACCTACTCACAGTGTATCATTAGGATTGAGTGTGCCTCACAACCACGCTTCCCTACCCAGTCTTGGTTGTCCTTGTGAGGGGTAAAATCTGAGTATGCTCAATACATAAGACACTCGAAACTAACCCAAATAATTTAACGTTCGCTTTTGGTTCAAAAACACTTACATACACACGATCATATTGTCTGAAGTCAACGATAATAGATTAAGATCGACATTGTTGAAAGATTAGTAAGATAATCATTTTGTTAAGAGGTCTATATTTGTGAATATTTTAACAAAGTGTGAAAAATTTCCTTCGGATGTATAAATTATAGCACCTGCGTAAATTTTGGGGGTTGATTGTAACGAACCGAACCTTCGGATGAGAGTTTCGCTACGATCACAAATATAGTTAAATAACTAATCATTTATTACAAATTAATTAATTAATTAATACCGTTCCTCTAACATCAGAATGTATGATATATATAAAATAACTGATATCAATTAATAGTATTATTAATAGTACCTAGACGAAATCGGTAGTTCTTTGAAAGTCAAGTTTTATAAGACAAATATTCAAAAGACAGACAAACTGATAAACAGAAATCGTTACGCATGAGTAGAAAAGTAGGCATAAACAAATGGTACGCTTATCTGTTCTCGGAAATGAGGCGCCAAGCGGGCGCGTATCAAAGTACCCTCAAAAATCTAGTCGGAAGGAAAAATAAACTTCATCAAAGTATGTCGACGAAACCAAGTGTTTGTAAAGCGTGAAATATCTATTATTTTGATGTAAACTGATTGCAGTTGGGAATTAAATAATCATAAAAGAATTATCAAGTATTTGGTGTATGGGTTTTCGTAAACAAAGTCATTGTTAGGACGAAAACGACGTTTTGGCTGTCCGCCATTGTAGGCTATGTGTGCGTGACGTCAGCTATCATGGCGGGCGGGAATAAGGAAGTTGATGTTTTCAAATGCTGTAAGTGCAGAAATAGGATATTCCCGACCGAGTATGAACAAATTGTGGAAAACATTATTAATGAATATAATTATTTTAGAATTACTTTAGATCGGTGGCATGGATAGTAAATAATTAAACAGTTCTGTTGGATTTGACAAAGACCGCGTAGTGCGATAGCAGCGCCACGCCGATTTAGAGCAAAACCTGTTCGTAGTGGAAAAAACGTCCGATTGGTCGAGTGGAGTGATGTGAAGGGAGTTGGGGGGAGCCTACTGAGCTGACATGCGAGACAGTCTGAGAGAAATCGAGATCATTAATTTTCGTACCATCGTTGTAGGAAGACGTGTACCTAGTGAGTTTGTACCATTAGAGTATAAGTTAGTGGGGGGCATTTCTGAGAGTTCTCGGCTTTATTATTGATAATTGGGCATTCCCTGTTATACGTAAAAGGGCCTTGAACTATGTTTTTCTATCGCGATTCGGACTATGTCTGGTCGGGGAGAATGACATTGCTCGTTAGAAATGGCGTTTTAGAATCGTGTCAGTTTATAATATAAGTGTGTTTTCGTGAAACGCATAGGCGTTGTGGTTTTCGTCGAGCTGGTATCGCATAGCAGCGAGATTCGGTCGAGAGGCCGGGCCAGCAACACTTAGCCATGACAAATCTGTGAATTTCATAAAAACGTACTTCGCGGTAGGTTGTAATATAAGTGTGTTTTCGTGGAACGCATAGGCGTTGTGGTTTTCGTCGAGCTGGTATCGCATAGCAGCGAGATTCGGTCGAGAGGCCGGGCCAGCAACACTTAGCCATGACAAATCTGTGAATTTCATAAAAACGTACTTCGCGGTAGTGTACATTGTGGGAGGTAGGAGTGTTCGTTATTTTAAAGTTGTGATCACTGACCACTGCGATAAAATGACACGCACTAAATACTTAGCGGGCTTCTAGAGGTTATCAGCTTCATAAACGGGGGGTTGTTGTAAGTAATATGTTATAGAATGGTACAAATTCATGTTATTCCCAGTGTAGGCAACGGCACGGTCCGTGATTAGAGTTTCCGCGAGTTAGGGTTAGGCGGAGTACCGTGGGACCGGCCCGAAGTTGTGTTACCAGCTTAATGGAACAACTTTCGTCCCCTTCTTCCATTGTAACTAGCATAAGAAGGTCTCGGAGGTTCAAGGCAAGTGTTCCGATGCCCGTGGCTTCGGCCCAGTGCGCCGAGATACCGTATGTTAGCTGCAGTGGGGGCTGTCTTAATGAAACCGTAGGGCTATTTTGCTCTGTAGTATCCCTTATCGTCGGACTTCGGTCAACCACTGCAGAGTAAAATGTAGGGAGTCTAGGCTAGTATCAGGGTGACGCCTGAACGTTTCCAGATTAGTTAGAAACACCTACTTGGAGATCCCTGAGCTGAGGCGATTCTCCATGCGCATTTAAATGTGAGATTTATCTCAAGTTCTAACACACCATAGCAGAATAGGAACATTTCAGGGACCGATAGGCTAGGGTTTTGCTGTTAGATATTTCCAGAGTAGTTGTAATATACGTACTTGTGGTTTCCTCGTGCTCGGGTGAAGTCCACATGCGCAATTAAAAGTAAATGTGAGATTTATCTCCAGATTTGCATATATACACACCGCTAGAAAGCATAGGAAATCTCATTTAGGACTGTGGGCAGGGCAGTAGGATAAATCGAATTAATAACAGTAATAAATAATCAAACAAATAATAAATAATCAAACAAGTAATAAATAATCAAACAAGTAATAAATGATCAAACAAATAATAAATATATTCTATGTATATGTATGTATATATTTGTACATAGGCGGAGGAAGAAAGTCCAAAATTAGATCGGAAGAATTTCTACTATTTGTGACGAGGTTGGGGTCACAGATCTATGCCGCATTCCCACAATGCCCTGTAAGCGGTGGAAACGGTGTCCAAAATCACTGGGTAGAGCCGTTACAGTCACAAGCGAAGGAGGGGCTTGGACCTATAGCCGCAAATTCACACTGCAAACGTTAATTAGTTTTCATATTATTACGTTGAAACTAAGTTCAACATAAGTACCTACATGTTAGCTTAAGACTACCAGCTTTATCTCACTGGAGCTATTCCAACATTTGACAGTTAACATAACTATTTTTAGAAATATTTATTATGCAGAAAATACTCAGAACCTAATTGTATACGTATATTTAGATTTAGGGTGAATTGGCATATAGGGTAGAAATGGAACTTGGTTGGGTACACTTACCTATAATATCTGCTTCGCTTTATTTAGCAGGCATTTTATATATATATTTCATGATTCGCATATAGTTCAAGTAAGGTACTAGGTTGCACTTGTAGTAGCGATATACCTAGTAGACATTCAAACTGACATCTCTTAGATATAGCCTTCATATACGCAGGTCATTAATATCATACAAAGCGTCGATTAGGACTCGTTAGATAGTAATATTTCGCGTGACAACTTCATTCAATAAATATATACGTTCGGGGTGAATCGGTACATTTGCTAATTTTCCTTCATAGTGCGATATCTCTTAGAGAAAGCGGCATTACGTCATTATTAGGTAGTCTTTGGGTCAGACATGCTATAATGCAATTGCGTATTTGTTCTTTATTAACGTGAATTATGTAACCGATGGTTAGCCATATCTAAATATATATCGGATATGAGTTCTGCTGCGTTCTTAATTTAAATATAACAAATTGAGGGGGTTCAGTACAGTTAAAGAAAAGGTCTAGGGAGTTCTGTCAGTACCTAAGCATCAAAGTAAACTGTTAGTATTTCCATTCATCTACGCCAGATAGACAGGGTGAAATCTGTAGGTATGTTTCGCGTAATCTAGTATATTACTTAGTTCTACGATTAGGAAGATAGGATTAGTTTTAAACGCCTCAAAAGTTCTAGGGTTATTTTACGATCACAACATACGGTCCTACCAGCTACACTAAACGATCTATTTGGCCATATTCATTCTTCGGATCACAATAATATTACTTATAAGGATTAGATTAAAATGGTGACAGGTGATATTAAGGATATAGGGGAGGGGGGCATTACAAAAGTAGTGCCGTGACAAGGATTATATAGGGTATATAGGATATAAGGATAGGGGTAGGGGGGGCGTTACATACCTCCATACCAAATTTCATCAAAACTGCCGTTTGAGCGTGAAAAAGTAACAAAAAGCCACACATCCATACATCCATACTCACAAACTTTCGCATTTATAATATTATATACATAGTAGAAAGTAGGAAAGATAAATAATTATTATTTAGAAACTTCTGAATATGACTGTACAGATTTACAGCCAGCTACCCTAGAACCTATTTAATAACGGTCATTCGTAATGTGTATGCAGAGCTGTAAAGACATCTGACAAAGATGTTGAAAAGTAAGTCAATTCATTTATCATGTTTAAGTCATAAAGTACCAAATATAAAAATATACTCTTGTTAGTATCTTGTCGGTTTTGTGGGTAGTTTTGTACTTGTACTAAGTACATGATTTTTTAATGCGTGTGGTTGAGATGGCGGTAAAAATGTCCTAGAATGGCTTACGTTGATTTTACTTCATTTTCCTAAATTTGTGTTCGAGTTTTGACGTGTAATAGTGGTGCTTTAACTTTTAGTGTTTGTATCTAATTGTGTTTAGGCAAAGTAACTGAATCGCGATATTTTGTTTGTGTGTTTTCTTCATCATCCTCATAGAAAGTATTTGATCATTTTCATTATTAAAACGGGTGTTACGGTTAAAACTGTGACTTGAGTCTGACTACTTGAATAAAATACTCAATTGATGCAACTGTAAGTACTATTTAACTAGAGGAATGGCATATGTACAAAATTACGAGTCCACTTATAAAAATTATAAAAATTATAAAAAACTTAAATAATAGATAGCATTTTACGAGAGTAGAAACATTTTGCATTTTTTCAAGTTATCATCAACATTATATTGCTATTAATTATTGAACCAAGCGTGACATGTTTAAAATCGTGAGACAAACGTGAACATTAGTTTAAAAACATACTTGAGACTTTATAAAACTAACTAGAGTGCTATTTTATGTATTCATACTAATACCATAATACCTTTGTTTTAGCAACGACAATTATCACTATCGCTTTCGTTTTGTCAGTGGTGTCGACAAGAGGCTTAAGAAGAGCTGAAGGCCCTATGTAAGTTTAAACGAATAAACATTTCAGTGCTTAACAACAATACAATGTAAATAAATGAATGTTAAACGCAAGTATGAATGAATGAATGCACAACGAACGACGGTAGGAACGAAAAAAATAAACGAATGTAGAATTAATGAATGAAAAAAAAACTGTTATATTATATAAACAGTATTCTATCTTCATAGAAACGGCCGAATTTCAAGTTATACCTACGCGCCTAGATATTGATGTGCAATAGCTGTGCAGCCAGTTGGTGTCAATAAAGTGTTGTTGTATTGTACTACAAATATTATTATAAGATATTATACGTAGTAAATATTAGGTAAATAACATATAATCGTGATATTTTTTTTTACTTTGTTAATTTATTGTCCTTGAAATAACGTGATGATACCTACATCAGGGTCTGCACAGCATTTGCTATGGGTTGCGCTTTATATAAAAAAACAGGTTTCTGTTCTGGTTTCAAATGAGTTTATTTATAGTTGTCATTCAAAGTGTCCAGTAAGGTAAGAAGATAATATCTTGAAATTCGTTCTTCTTCATCGGCAGGAAAAGAATTTGCATCGGAATACTTATTCGAGACCAAGAAACAAAGCCGTACGATATAGTTAGGCACTACTTCGAAAAGTTTATGAATCTCAAAATTGATTGGAAAGATGCCGTAAGTATGACTACATAACTATACCTGCCGTAATAATTTACATGGTAACTAAATGCCCAAGATCATATACACGTACTTGTAATTATATACTGTTTAACCATACAAGTTCCTGGAAAAGGTTGATTTCTGTGAAATCTATTGCATTATTGGTCAAATATGGCGAGTCAACGGGTTATCGTCAAACAGTTTGCCATTATGTTTCAAGTTACGTTTTTGATTCGTGTAATAAGAGGCACACCTATTGCCATGTTATCTACTAGTCGGATCTTATGACATTTAAGTCGACAGCATAGCTAATACTTTCCATGTTAAAAGAGAAAACTCTTTTCTACCTGTTAACATTGTCCGATTTCAGGGATTTTTTTTTCATGGAATTATGACATTGTTTACTATGCCCGTACATTTTGAATTTTTCAGTTTTTTTGATTTCTAAATAAGGAAATTTATAGTACTTTGTAATACTGATAAAATCAAAACGTATGGGCAAAGTAAACAATGTCATGATTCCATTAAAAAAATTCACTGAAATCGGACAATGTTAAGAGGTAGAAAAGAGTTTTCTCTTTTAGCATGGAAAGTACTAGCTATGCAATCCTCTTAAGTTGGAGGATTTGAAACAGATTTTATTTCGTAACTGATTTTTATATAATATTATATTCCTTATAGTAAAAATTATGCGCATTATTATGGTAGTCATACTGTACCTTCCGATTCCAGTTATAGATCATCATCAACTTGTACCGTCTGCTGCTGGACATTCTCCAATATGTGCCTATCAGTGAGCTCAATCCTTGCTTTCTCGCAGGCAGCTGCTACCACCTTTTTGCGAGCAGTATCGTTCATTTTAATAGCTATAGAAATCCTAGCTACTGTCCCACACTTTATCCGCGTTCAATAAAGGTATCGTGGTCTTTCTGGAACTACTACTACGTGTAGTAAAAACTTCTTCACATTATATATTATACTTATTCATATATAACTTATTCATATATTGTATTGTCATTTCATGGGAAATGGGTATAAAATGTAGCTTAAAAGTTATATCTGCACGGACGTAGTTATTTCCATCCTAAATAATTCAAATCCGTTGAATCGTTTCAGAGTGAATAAGTAACAAACATATATATTTGCAAAGTCTTTTTTATATTATTATAAATGTAAAAAAGTAGTTCTTAAACCTGGCTTAAACAGTTTTGCATGAAATCATACCATGACGCTCATTTAGGGTAAACTGTTTAAATATTGTTTTCTCAAAGGAGAATGTATAATTTTGTCAATGGTATTCTAATAATTAACTATAACCAACATTGCACACGCTTAGACATTTGTTAGCTGATAAACTGAGTGGATGTAGAGCGACATGTTAACGAGAGTCCATACAAAAACAGGTGACGGTTTTTCCACAGTTCTTGAATAGTAGGCCTGGGCAGGCCTGCTTTAATGTTGTCATGGTACGAATAAGCCGGGCAGTTTTCTAGAAGTCCTGCTTTAAGAGCTCATAGTAAGGTCCTAGGAGCGCATTGAGGTTACGCATAGACCGACACAGTGGAGAAATGGATTGGGCCACAGTGCTACAAGCGGCGTGTAGTGGCTCACTAGACGTTAGACAAAATACTGTACAACAAAAATGAGTTTTAATACTTAAACTATAAATAATCTTCTAATTCCAGAAAATAATGGCAGACAACACTGATACGCATAAAACGTAAGTTCAAGTCATCTTTATAATCTGATCTCATGCTTGTGTCAAATAAAGTCATCAGCGGTATGCCTTCAAGGTTTTGTACAAGTATGTATTAGGAGTACTTTGGTAAATGTGTTCGAGTTGGAACTTGTCCGTGCTCCTAAACTGGGGGTCGATTCCACTGGCCACAGTATTTGAACGGCCGTTGCAACAGGATATAATGTTGAACGTTATGTACTCGTAATAGCAGGATTGGCCTGCCGTTGAACTATTTGTGATACAAGTGCGTAAGACAGGTTATTGCAAACGAGAGGACTGTTTTAGAATAGCTCCGAGTTTTAGAATAATATTCATCGACATCTCAGCCGCAGAGTGTCCACTGCTCAACATATGCCTCCCCTATAAAAGGACCGGTTGTTAGCGGCCAACATCAAGCGTTGTCCTGCGACCTTTATCAGGTTGTCTGTCCACATTGTTGGTGGACAACCAACGCTGCGATTTCCTGTCCGTGGTCTCCAGCTTTTCAGCTTCAAAGACCATCAGTTTTTGTGCTGTGTAACCTCTTCAATTGGTTTACCTTCTGGGCTATAACAGTAATTTTAATTCGTCAACGACCTCCTCATTTTCGGTTCGGTCACGATAGAAACCCCGAGCATAGCCCTCGCCATAGCTGGTTGTGCTACTTTGAGGATACTTTTGAAGCTCATAGTAAGAGACCACGTTTCAGTGCCATATGTTATCCCTGGTAACACACATTGGCCTGGTACATTGTATAAGAACAATACATAATGTTATCTGAGGTTATCTTATGTACTTTTTCAGATCAAAATGCTACGGCTATGAAGTTGAAGTACCTGTTTCAAAGGTTGATGCTGCTCTTAGACAAATATCTAACGAAGACATAATAAGGGAATCCTCTAATGTAAGTTATATTTGACATCTTAGAATTTAGTGCAACTATAGACTTATGAACGTTCAAGATCATATTTTATAATGCAATGTAAACGAAACTCCTAAACAGAAATCGGCCAAATTGATGTCTAAAATGAAGTGAAATTTTTGTTCTTTAAATGAATTTCTTTGTGTACCGGCCAGCGCAGGCCACTTTGCAATAGGAATTCATGGAAATCCAGGCTGACTGGTTAAATAGGGTTAAAGATAGAAGTATTAACATTATAGTTTTCCACCTCGTCACATTTTTTTCATTCACTATAGTTAGATAAACCCGAATATCCAACAACTTAAAACGTATTAAAACAGTTTTCCCTGATCGTAGAACAGCGAAAACAAAGGTATTATGAGGTGATATGCCTTTTTTGGGAGATACTGTCTTGTTATAGATGATATACCTACCTCAAAGAAGTAGTGTGCATGCACGTGTGTCTTCGAGAGACTGTAGCATGCGGAATTACTGTGAGCAGTATTATAAATAGTATATTGCACTCATCACCTCCGTGATATTGCCAAATAATTTCACTTGTCCCACCCTAACTATACTTGCGCACTGTAACTTCGTGACAGAATACCTGGTATTGCGGTGGCACCATCCAAGACGGTCTTATTGTCTTGCCTCTCACGATTCGTATTCAGACAATCGAGAAAATTCTTCTACTTTGGATTCAATTGTTAAATATACACGTTTGTCATCATCATCTCAGCCGTAGTACGTCCAGTGCTGAACATAGGTCTCCTCAGGTCTTATCAGGTATGCAACGCTGCGCTTTCCGGTCCGTAATCATTTGTTCTGCGTGCTACTATACTATACATGTCAAATCCACATAATTTTAGGTGTATAAATTATATTAATAAACAAATTTAAAAAAATGTTTCAGTCTCCGACCGTAATTGACGTAGATTGGGAGGTTATGAAAGATTACGCAAATACTATGTTAAGTAACGAAAGAAGATCGAACCGTGGACGAGAATGGATGGAATACAATCTAGGAATCCGAAGAGCTAATCTTTTGTCAAAGAAAACCGGCGCAAGAGATTTGAAGATCATGAACTGGTGGCTACGGCATAGGTAGGCCTGTAAAAAACACAACGCAGGAAAATAAAAGAAATTGAAATCTATATATTTTATTTTGTATTGATAGCCGGTCATTAATTAAACTAATATACTAAATTCAATAATTTTTATTTCGCGGTAATTCTTATTAATAACTAGTGTGGACAGTCTCCACGACTTCTATCGCGTAGTAGGCTCGACCTTCAGCCTCTCCATAACCTCCAGTATTTTCTTAATTTTTAATGTTCTACGAAGTATTAGAAAACATTAAAAATAGATGAATGAAACCGGGAAAGCCAAGTCCGAAGTTACAGCGTGACCAGCCGTGCGATTCTCTAATAATTCGTCGACGAGCTCGTTGACGAGCTCACCGATGTCAAATATTTTATGAGATATCACCTTTGTACATAAGGTTGACTGCGTCGATGACGTCTCGCTTAGCACCGTATTTCTAATTAAGAATGAGTGAAAACCACGTTATTATTATAACAAAACTGTGTATATCCTAAACTTGCAGGATATACTTCTCAAATTCCTATGATATGGAACAGCGTGATACGGGAACGCTGTGGTGTGAACGAAGATTTAGTGACACAGATTGAGAATGGTATGTTAAGATGTTTTGGTCATGTAGAAATAATGAATGAAAGGAGACTAACTAAACGGGTGTATGCGGGTCAAGTGAATGTAATCGTTGGAAGAGGAAAGCTTAGGCGAACTTCTAGAATCAGATTCGTAACGTTCTGAAAAGGGGCCAAGTCATGAGTACCCTAAACAGATGCTTATGTAATAAAGGGTTGATGAATGTGGATGAAGCGAAAAAGGTTTATCAGGATCGAAGCAAGTGGAAAACTGTGGTCTCTGCGTACCCCTATGGGAAACAGGCGTTAGTTTAAGATGGTGATGATAATATTCAAAAGTTGTGAAAACACATTTCGTATAATATAAGAGTCGCTCAACATTGATATAATTCTAACTAAATATCATCCAGTTGTTTTTTTTTAATTATGTACTGCGAAAATTGATTAACCTATTTATCCTGTAAAATTACTTGCTGAATAGGGTTAAGTATAAGTAGTGTTAGAAACCTTTTGCCTAGAAATGTTTTATTTACCCAAAAATACAATGTATGTAGTTAGTATTATGTGATTTCGTTGGTCGAAACGGTATTATAACACCCTAAACCATAATCACATCAAGTCGCGCGTAAATCAATAACACCGATAACTATCGTCACCTGGCAACACTGGGTAACCCTGCGGTGCTCGTGTCTGGTCGTTAAGGCCCGCAGTAAACAGATGCTTAGTCAACAATGCTGGATATTTGGTAGGCGGTGACGGGTAAACTATGTTGGTACAGTAGCTGCGTTGAGGTAGCTATGGATAAGACAATTAATTTTTAAATAAATGTCGTAATATGACTATGTATAAAAACATGAAGAACAGACGTGTTACATTTAAACATATATTTTGTAAAGCAACTTAACAAGGTCTTTTTGTAGTTATGATATGGATATTGCAGGAAGCCCAATGATAGATTGATCGCTACCTCTAGTTTGAGCCTTCGGAGAAAGTAATCGTGATGAAATCCACAGATTTTTACCCGCCTGGCTAGCTACCACCCTCAATATTGAAAAACATGTCGCTTGGCATCTAGCGGTGTGTTCCGGCAATTGTCCTTGAGAGTCAGCTCCCATTCTAGATCTGTTGTAATTCCACCTTTAACCAACAGTGACCATTAAGTGAGATAGTTTCTTTATACTAGATTATCATTAAAAAAAACAAGTGGACCGGCAAACACTCATGTCTATCGTGCAGTCGTTATTAATAAGACCGGTGTTTGGGTAGTACTAATGCTCATCCTGATAGAAACCGTGGTCTAGCAGCTAGGACCACGCCCGCTAAACTCGCTGCGGGCTACAGCGATGACTCACGATACTCATAGTAAAACTAGCGGTGCTGTACGGAAGAGTCTATTTTGGTTTGCCATTTCATACTCATTTCTAACAGAAGTTTTAAAAAGATTAAATAAACATTTGATCTCTTTCTGTGATTTATCAATGGTACGTATAAGGACGTACTTCTTGTATAAGTTATTCTATACTATCGATTATTGACAGAAACAAAATTAATAGCTCTTGTCTTCGACTTACGAAAACTGTAAGTCGAAGACAAGAGCTATTAATTTTAGGCAGGGAAATCAAGATTCAATAGTCAAGTTTTACTTTCCAGAATATCCATATTAAAACACTTCACAAAACTGATTCTAACAAATTATGCTACATTATACAAGAATAGCAATAGTAATTTATCTTCCTAGCCACAAAAGCAGCGAAAACATTGTTCAAAATATTGACACGTTTTTGTTCAAATGCAGTTCGGGGTCTCTTAGACCCCCCACTTATTGTCGCATTGTTGATAAAATGTGAACTGTTTTGCGGTTTGGTACAAGTCATGGGCAAAATAAAGTTAAATGTAATAAGTTTGGCAAACATGTGATCTTAGAATTTTCTATAAATATAATTAGAAATAAAATTCAATTATTTATTTACATATATCACCTATTGCAATTAAGGTTCCAACTAAGAAGTAGAATGTAATTTTAGGAACATGTAACATCCATTTTAGCGAAATATTTAAGCCCCACAGTGAACGAATCTAGTGTTACTTTATTTTCCCTATGGTTTTAAAATAATAATAATAACATACATATAATCGTAAAATGCTCAGATCGAAATTCGCTAAAGGGCTAGTTAAAGTGTAGCTAGTTTAAGTGTACCTCAAATGAAATAGTGTGTATAATAGTCTCAAAGGTTTCAGAAAACATACAAATTATAAAAAAACTTATTATTATATTAAAATATAAAATTATATAAAAAGTCAAAATCATTTATTCAATTTAGGCATCAAAGACGTACTCATGAACGTCATTAAAATGTACTTACTTTAAAGACTCTACCGCAGCGTTCCAAAATATACAGAGCCTACCGAGAAGAAGCGGCCAGAAGCTCGGGCTATTTTTTTCATATAGACTTTTACTAAAATTCTAGGTACTATTATTACATTTTATGGGTAGCAGATGACATTTTGCTAGAAGTGGAGTAATATTATTGTAATAATATTATTTTACAACATTTTTTGAATAAACAACGGATGTATAATAATATATCTCGATATCTGTATCCAGATTATTAGAGATATATTATTTGTAAAGATACTTTATTTTATTTGTTAATACTCGTACTTTAACTCTAAGTCATATTCACATGTAAGGCAACTAGATAATTGACCTGACCGGATACCTATGCCTCGATGACTTAGGTAATAGACTAATATATTTAGCCTATATTGTAAAGTATAAATAACATAGTGAATAAAATTTGGAAAAAGATACCTTACCTTAGATATACATTACGAGTATTATATCCAAAAACACCACATAGGCATGCAAACCCGAATGACGGTTTCCTAGAAATCTCAATGTAATTGAATTTTCGCACGCACGGAATAAGATATTAAACAAAAAATATTACCCCGCTGTCTCCTTTCACTTACGTGGCGCTAAAATTTGCACATTTTGCCCTACAATATTGTGAGAGATCATGTCAAATGATTGCATTATTTGCTATTGACTCAATACTTTACGCAATTGTATTGTAGCGTTACATTTGTCTACAAACTTTCACACCATTTCCATCCGTATCTACCTATATATTAAGACTATATTCCACATTTTTTGAATAGCCGGCGTATTTTATGACTTAAAGAAAAGTACATTGAAGCGGTGTTGCCAACCTATAAATAGCGGATGTATGAGCACTCATTCGTCAAGGTGCTTAGAACATTGTTTTTTTTGTAACTTCTAGTTTTGTCAGATATTTATGAGTTAGAGTCACTCTATAGTATTTAATATGATACGCTTTAAAGCATCCCTTGCGGTTTTTTTCTTTTTCTATATACAGATGGTGATGTTAATTGATAAGAGGCATTGAAAACGGTAAAGTACCTATTGTTGTCAGAGGTTACTGACTGATGATTTTTCTTGTTAAGAATTGAAGCCACAGATAACTTATACTTTATACAATTTGCAAACTGACTTATAACTTTTCTTGCTAAAGATTGAAGCCACAGATAACTTATTGTTTATACAATTTGCAAACTGACTGATCATTTTTCTTGCTAAGAATTGAAACCACAGATAGCTTATAGTTTATACAATTTGCAAACTGACTGATAACTTTTCTTGCTAAGGATTGAAGCCACAAATAACTTATAGTTTATACAATTTGCAAACTGACTGATAATTTTTCTTGTTAAGAATTGAAACCACAGATAACTTATAGCTTATACAATTTGCAAACTGACTGATAATTTTTCTTGCTAAGAATTGAAGCCACTGGTACCTCAAAGTTTTTTTCAATTATTAACGACTAATTTGTTTGCAATTTACTCGTGTTTCACATTTTGCTCTCATAACCTGAAACTTTAGTTATTGAATTGGGTTTGCCAATAACTTCACATGTGTGCCTTTTAAAATTAGCGCAGTAATGCTTGCATCGCTTAGAGGCAGAAGGTATAGTAGTGTGGCCTAGACATTGTTAGATTCCTTCTTATAAAGGATTCTTACATTTAATTAATACTAATAAAAAATATTAAACAAGATTATATAAGTAAACTTCATTGTTGAAATCACCAAGTTCCTTCATTTACTTGTATCTATGTTTGAAGATATTTAAAACTTACCAAACTAAAATATGTTCAATGCGTTAAACCTGGATAGTTAAGATATGATAAGTTGACGTTGAAATCATTTACATGATTATTTTACTATATTCTGTGATAGGGTGGGCAAGTCATCCACCTTGTGGTAAGCCTCAAACCTACCCATGGTTGCACGGCAACTCAGGTCTGAGTTCCAAAGTTCTAGCGGCCATGCGCATAAGTTCACTAACACATCTCTTCGCACCCACATACACTAAATCTTGTATACTTCGTGTGAAATGGTATAATATCAGTATGATGCCTGAGCTCAGGTTCCATATACTAATAAAGGTATCATATTTGAAGGAAATACTAACCTAAATTTAAATATTTATATATTATCATACAGAAAGAAAGAAAGAAAGAAAGAAAGAAAGAAAGAAAGAAAGAAAGAAAGAAAGAAAATGTTTATTTTGGACATCAAACCACACCACAGCAAGCAATGTAGAATAATACAGCAAAGACAAGTAGGTAAAATACAAATAACCTTAGTTACTACATTACAATAAGTATATTTATTAACATTGTTTAATATAATAGGTTATTTATAAACTATATTATGTAAACAATAAATAAAAAAAGAAAAGAAATTGCTGTCGTGTGCGGCCCAAAAAAGGTCCTGGCTCAGCATAATGCTGCAGGCGAACCTACAGCGCTGATTTTCAGCCAAGGCCTAAGTGACACACAGACACAAATAATATTAACTAAGTATAGTAAAAGAAAATAAAATGATTATGCCTATCTCACTATAAAAAAAATAAGAAAAAAATTATATAATTTAGCACTTGCAGCTTACAGCTACTTACTGCTTTGTCCGTAAGATCAGTAAAGCTACATACATACTGAGTATGTATACACTCAGCTCCTTGCCGCGAAGGGAACCCCCGTATCCTGAGGGCTTAGTCTTTTTTCAGGGGCGTGGGGCTTCTTTTCTGGTATATGGCTGTATGGCCTGGGACTCATATAAATTCCTCTAAGGTCTGTTAACAGTTACATTGTACAATCTTGTATTTTCTTTGACTTACAATCTATTTTTCTGAAATAAACATTATTTTTATTATGTATTGCTGTTATACTACACACTTCGACACCGATAACCGAGTTACTGAATACTGCAGTTTACCACTGCAGTGTCAGTGATATGTATCACTGACACTGCAGTGGTAAACTGGGTAACTCGCAATCCAACCCCCCCTTAAGAATGTACCTAACGTAGAAACATTTGTAGCTCACATGAAAAAACAACTAACAAATTTCTTGCACAAAAAAATAAGCTAGCAGACTTCCAAACAGCACCTGTACAAAAATGAATGACAAAAGTTGAGAAAAAATATATCCCGCATCACAAAAAGGGATGCTCCAAAAACGATAAAACACAATGCGAAGAGCAAGCATTAATCAAAATATGGATCGCAAAAAATGCGTGGTGGCGTGTGGGAGGATTTCTTGGATTCAGTTGGTTAAGGGTGATTCGATCAATAGTGTAATGGGTTCCGTTTGAACAGTAATGTTTGTTTAGTTATTGGGTGTAAAAGTGAAGATTTTAGTATCCACGTGTATCGTACAACGTTTAAGTATGCGAGGAAAAATAGTAAAAGGGCTTTAAAATATTCACGCAATATATTATGTACGTATGGCTGTACGTATATTTTATTTGTGAGATTTTGCGATACTCGACATGGCGGCTGTTTGCACATGCGCAGTAGTAGATATGTTAAGCGCACAAGATTAAAAACTTAAAAGCCAGCCATTTTTTTTAATATCTGTATTAATTTAGAGTCGACTTGTGTTGAATTTGTTGAAAATGTAGAGATTAAATGAATTATGGATTAAAATCAAAATCTAAAATAATTAATAAGACGTTTAATTAAGTATTCCTTTTTACCTACCTACCGAAGTCAAGTTAGTATCTTATGAAAGAAAGTCTGTAATTGACCAATTTGTAAAAACATTCTTAAATAATAAACACTCTATCGTTCGGGCTGATGATAGAATAAAAACTGAAAAAGTTTATAAAAAAACTGAATAATAGAAAGCAAAGAAAAGTAGCATTTTCCGCACGATTTGGCTGCATGAATAACGCTCAGTTCGAGCACATGCATTGTTAATGCATATATGTATAACACAATGTGTGTAATGATATTATGTATAACACATATCAATAAAATATATGGTTAGCACATGTATTTAGAGATACTTAGTAAACATATAATTACCGTATTAACATTAATTGATACTGAGAAATAAGTAGAAAAATTTTAAGCTTCGCTGTTTCTTATGTCTGGTCAAAAACAATGATTATGAAAAGTGCTTTATAATATCCTATTACTAGAGTATATAAAGCATTCATCATCATCTACTTGTAAATGTTTTTCATAAAAAAAAAATTTATTCGATTAAGTAATAATTCGGGCGAGTCGTGCACCTTATGTTAAGCATTCCTATATTGACCACGACGCTTGCAGTGAGCTTAAAAAGTAATGTTTTTGATGGCACTGTAATGCGCTCATTACAAAGACAGGAGTTTTTAAGCCTTATTCAGGGCAGAAAATGAACTACATATTTGCCGGGCGGCACATAGGCGGATAGATTTTTTTATGCAGGCAAGTGAAAATCTAGGCAAATCGTACTCATGATGTTTAAAACCACGTTTGCCCAAAACAGTTGCAGTGCCTGCTTGAAACAGTAGTTGTAGTTTTGACACTGCACGGGGACTGCCCTGAGACTTTTGAGTTTGAGTCTCATTTTCCCTGTTTTTCATTTAACATAGTGTCCTTGTTAGCACGGTAATGCTTGCACACTATTTGTTCGAAGCAGAATATGCACTGCGATGTTACTAACCAAGTATTCCTCTTGCACAAGCCTAGTAGGTCAGGTTTCCTTATCTATTATAACTCTCATCTTGAATTGCGAAGAAAATATTCTACTCTGCCCCTTCACGGCGATGGAGCACAGATAGTGTTGCACTGTGCATAATGTTGAAGTTTTCAGACGCTTCCGTTCACTTGGCTCCCCTACGTTGGATTCCCTGGGGGAATCATTAAGATTTTTTTGTGCACACGGCTCCCCTGGCCAAGGAGAGTCATTGTAGGATCCCCTTTTACAAGCAACAGGATTGAACGGAATAACGTGCCCACTGCAGCAAGCAAAATTACGTAAGGAACCCTAAAATCCACAAAAAACTTTTTATAATTTTATTACATTCTAAACCCGCATACTGAATGGGCAACAATAAAATATAGAGCGAAAAGTTTGACGAAATTAATGATTCGCCTCGCTGTGTTAGCCTTTATTCTCAGTAACCATCCGATTATGAGGTCTTATTTGTTTTACGTATTAGACTAAGAATTAACGACTTGGTTCGTTTAAGGTTTGTTTGCACTGCCTTTTAGTTTTATTTTAAAAAATCGTGTGTACATAGTATGTATCGAATATTTTGTAAAATAAAATAACTCTTGCAAATAATGCGTATATATATTTTCTTTTTAAATGTACACCTCAATAATTGATCTTTACTTTTAGGGACGTTTCTTAGTATGTCTACTACGTACAAATATTCATTGGATGTCTCTATAATACAAAAATAGACACAAGTATGTCCTTACTTATTATTAGGCCCATTATTAGGTATATTAGGTAAAATACACGAGTTATGTATTTAATATAATAAAAACGAGTATAATTGGCATTTGAAGCAATTTAATCTCAGATTCTCGTCTACTACCGATCAAGATGTCACCGGATCGAATCCTTAGGTTTGATAATTCGGGGAAGGTTACAACGTGATGAAATATACCATATGACAGGAACTTTAAATCTAGTAAACATGCTTAAAATCGAAAATTTGTCATCAAAATCTAACTACGTAATATATCAGCAGTTCTATATACCTCTCCAGCTGTTTGCTACTATAATCTAGTTGAAATAACATTGGGCATAGCACATAGCACGCTCAAGTGACGGCCGATGGGGCCGGATGGTTCTGGAGTGGAGACCACGGTAAGGCAAGCGCGTTCGATGCATGCTGCTTATCGATCGCAGCCGATATCTATGGAGGACGCGTAATGTTCAGCAGTGGACGTCCTACAGTTGAATTAATGATGATGACAAAGCTATTTACGAGTATGTCTAGAAGACCACTGCTTGTTACACTACAGTATACCTTGAGCATTCACGCTCACTAAAAGTCCTTTTCTCGCCGCGTCGTGTGGCGGGTCGTCCTCTTCCCTCAAATATGTTTGAGGAGGGCGATGGCTGGCACACGTGTCAAGCTCGTGAACGGGCGCTGCTTGCGGGAGCCGGTATGCTCTCGGTATGAACGATATTTAGAAATAAGTTACAAGTCTATTTGTGTACAAAAAAAATGCAAAAATTCCCTTTTGGCCTCTTGTTAAAAATATAATTGTATGTGCCCCACAGTCTAAAAAATTTAAAAAAACAAAAGTATGTGTGCCCATCAGGCCGAAAAACTGTGCCCTAACTAAGTAAGTTTTCAAAGTGCCCTTCAGGCCTTCACAAATATATTATGAGATGTATAGTGTTTAAGGCTAGTTAAGTAAAAAAATGTTCTCCTGTATTCCTTTAGTAATTATAAAATATGAAAGTTAAAAATTTAATGCAAACAATGCCACGGACCCATTGCTGTATGTGAACAAAAGTATTAAAAAAAAGTTGACCACTACCTACTACTCTTTGATTGTAAGTAAGACAGTGGTCTAAACCAACCAAAAAAGGCGTAAGTATCCCTTAGTCTGCTATTCGTTATCTGTATTAAAGGGTATATAATATATACCCTTTATTCTTAGTGTTTTGCTAGACCTTCTTTCCATTCTTGATCTGCCTTTTTTGTACTATTATTAGTGCTTTCTTCACTGGTAGCTGCAACTTCTATATTATTTGAAATTACTTTCTTATTTATACCTGTTGTATTTTCTATGGCCTGTGTTAGTGTTTCTCTCTCATCTATAAAAGGAGCTGCAATCTCATATAGTGTATCTCTTTTGTCTTGTTCTTTATGCATCTCAGGAACATTTTGTGTTTCAGTTTTTTTTGAAATTACACGATCTATCTTATTTTCGCCTAAATTTTGATAAGGCTGTGTAGATGTTGATTTACTTTCGATTGCTTCGTCACTCGATTCGCAATCGGTCGACCGCGTGTCGACTCCTTCACGCACGGGCGACTTCTAACCTTTGACCCGATTTGTTTACCAACATGATTGAACTAGGCATGCCACGTGTATTCCCGCTGTCCCCGAACACCGGCGCTGCGCGGATTATATTATCGCACAAAATATGCTAATTATTTTAGCGGTTGCATATTGACATCTCGTATAATATTGCAGCGAAATAAGAAATAAGTCATAGCCAACAAGTTGATATCTTGATATTCATGATTTGATTTATAAAACTACGAAAGGATATAACTGAATATATCAACTTATCTAAATTTAAACGATAAAACTCGGTAGCCCTTAACTTGACGTCATTATTTATCATAATTTAAACAGACCACCACAGCTGGCCATAACTTGATATCTCTATATATCACGATTTTAGCAAAAATACCTAGGCTGGCCTTAGCTTGACATCTCTATTTGTCAATTTATAGCTAGTACTCACACGCAGTGCATAAATTAATGAGTAGAGATATCAAATCACGAATAAATGTTGGCTAGTTCGCATTACGTTGATAAAACGAAATACAAAAGTACGTTCATAAAAACAAGTGCATCGTTAATTTGACATCATTATTTGTCAAGTTTTATTTGCTCAAATGCAAGATGTCAAGTTATTACCACTGGCTTTTTCGCAAAAAGTTGTGTACATTAAGAGCTGTCAATTTTTCACATACAAATATCGAATGCGTAGAATGCATTTAGACACTAAAAAAAAACAGGCAAGTCGAGATGTCAACGTGTTCACGCCAGCCACGGATATAGTATAGTATGTATATAGACTACAACAATTACTTATTATAACACACATCGCTATCTTCTTTATCGGTGCTAAAGTAAACAACAACAACAAAAGGTAACAAACATAGATTTTTGAAACCGCTTTATGGTGGATATTCCATTTACCCGAACGAAGCGATTTACTTCTTCGTTTATCATACGAACCGCTAGGGAATGGAACACCCTCCCTGAGTCGGTGTTTCCGGTTAAGTACGATATGGGGGTCTTCAAAACACGAGTGCATAGGTATCTTCTTGGTAAGCGCGCTCCATCATCGATCGCATCATCACTTAACACCAGGTGAGATATTGGTCAAGTGCTACCCAGTTCGGTATAAAAAAGGTCTTATCACTAAAAGCGTGATTTTTGAAAATTTCTTTGAGACAATCAATCATTAATTCAGTTCTAATCCTGGTTTACGATGAAAATATTTAACTTTTTTAACAGATTACGGTAGTTAAGATATTAAAAGGTTTAATATGCTCGTGAAATGTTTCATGTTTTATATTACTACTAACTTCCATATGTCACTTTACGACACAGTAAAAGGATGTAATTAAACTTCAATGCTTCATGTAAACGAGATTAAGATCATCTCGGTTAAGCATAAAACAATGTTTATTACTAAGCAGTAAGGTTATGGCAAATCTTACGACAGTCATGCCTTAAAGCACAGGCTGAACCATGCTAGCATTTACTTTGAAATATGTTTTATCCACATACAAGTCAGGATGGGGAAAAATACTTAAAGTATCTGGGTCTGTATAAGGTATATACATACATACTTAAATATAAGTACGTATATATGTATATTTTTCAGGTAACCTTAGTACAGGCTCTGCCTAGTTTGAGACTGAACACCGCGTGTGGATGATGTATGTATGTGATTTATGTGGTAAACAATTGATTTACTCGGTCTAACCTTAAACCCAACACTCATTGGCTTAGTGTTGCTTAACAATGCCATCTATTTTATAGTAGCTTTAGTGTTATTCATGAATTCAGTGATTTTTTTCGGGTACTAACTTAACAAGTAACAAAATAAAGAGATTTAATCCTATTTAACAGTTTCTTTGCCTATGTGGATATAATAATATGAACCCATATATTTTAAGTTACACTTAGGTAAGCAACATTTTCGTGCTAGGCCCACAGCATGGGATACATTTGGACAGGGCCTAATAAATACGGTTCCATGTTCCATTGTGTTATACAAAGCCTTATCCACTGTGGAAACCTACGAAGAAATAATAGTCATTTCTTCGTAGGTGGAAACCATTGAACGTGCTATAACTATGTCATATAATACCTATACATATAATTACACTAAATGGTATGGCTCCATATTCTCCGTTATTTAATACTAGCGACTGCCCGCGACTTCGTTCGCGTAGTATTTTCTTTAACTTGAAAATACTACGCGTGAATAGAAGAAATAGGGTTCATTTTTATGTATATAGACTAGCAACTGCCCGCGACTTTGTTCGCGTAGCAGGCTCGGCCTTCGGCCTTGCCATAACCTCTCACTTTTTCCTAGTTTTTCTTTTAAAAGAGCCTTCTCCTGACAATAATTAACACAACAAAAAAAATTAGCGAGATTGTTCTCAAGTTATAGCGTGACCAGGAAAAATAGGTGTTTATTTTTGAGTAGCTGCTCTCCGCGGGTTCACCCGCGCGGTGATGGATGATGATGATGATGATGATGATCGACGGATCGTCATACATAATAATATAAATGTACTGTATTATGTATTTTTTACCTACAGCTTTTTTTACTCATTATTATTTTTTCTGTAAGTATTTAGTATTGTACTGTATAATTTGTATATCACTTCTTTTGTGAATCAGCTGTTTCTTTACACGTATATATATATTTCAATTATGATCCGCCTTTATCATCCTTAAGTCTCGGCAAAATCCGGTTTATACTGAAAAACAGCGTAGCGCACGTACTTCATGTACGCTGCGCTGCAGAATACTGAGCATATACCTTTTGCCTTTGTAAAACTATTTTGTTACTAATACTATTGTAATAAGTAATTTTAACATGTACATAGGCAATAAATGAATATTTTATTTTATTTTTATGATGATGAATCTTATATAAACTTTGTAATTCTGGGGAAATGCAGCTTTCCAATGGTGAAAGAATTTTTGAAATCGGTCCAGTACTTATTGAGCCATTTCATTACAAATACATTACATACTGATCCTTCATCTTTATAATAGTGTGATATATTGTTTTATATACGAGTAGAGTAGAAGTATTTCTAGTAGTAAGATTTGGGACAAATTACTGAATTTTATAAACAACTATAAAAAACTTTATTGTATTCCTAACATGCACGTTATAGAACTTGTAGCTCCAGTAATGTAGTTCAATTATTTCATTCATAACTGCGAAAACTCTTTTTAAACCTATATGATATGTTATACGCTGTTAAATACAATAAAAGTTTTTTAAATTTGAAATAGCACCAAGTGATTGTTGAACAAATCAATCAAACTCTTTTAACTTAATCCCGTGCTATAAACTACTGTTTATATACCTAAGCACACAACCTACTGGTAATATTCCATGCTTATTTATCAACAGTGGTTTATAAAGTACTTTACCGCTTTGCGGGCAAATGTCACTATGTGATGACCGTTGGCACTTAGCTCGTAAAACGGAGTATAAAACTTCATAAAACATAAGTACTCATGTCTACTAAGTAGTCATACGTTCAATGTGCCTAGCACGAATAACTGCGTAAGTGTAACGTAACGTGTCGTTCACGTGAAACATAACAAACTGTCATTTATCTAGCTAGGTCAAAAATGACACATGTAACTCATAGTTTGTACGCCGAAGCGTGACGTGTTGACGCTTACGATACGAATACTTTTTCGTTAATTGTTCGTTCTACGGCCCCTGTGGCCTTAGCACGAATAACTGCGCAAGTGTAACGTAACGTGTCATTCACGTGAAACAGTACAAATAGATTTTTTTTTATTTTTTTTATCGTAGTTCATCAAAGTGGTTCACTCTCCTGATGGAAAGCAAAGATGAAATCAAGAAGCAATGACCATTAGTGCAGCTAGCTGCACTAATCGCCACCACTATGATGACCTGACAGATGCTTTTGCACGCCTCGCTTGAAAGACCCAGGTTCATAGCTGCAAGGAAATACGTACGCCGGCAAAGCATTCTACAATTTCTCTACACGACAGAGGTAGGAACTGCCAAACTTTTTGGTTCGTGGTAAGAAGTTTTGAACAGTATATGGATGCAATGCTAGGCCGGAACGAGTAAAACGTATTAACACGTACAACATTTCGCGTTTATAATATTAGTAGGATCAACTTCGCCGTATGGGGACGGAGTCGAAGATTTCCTACGCTGTCAATATACGAACCTTAAAAGGATTGCATAGCTAGTACTTTCCATACTAAAAGAAATAACTCTTTTCTATCTCTTAAAATTGTCCGATTTCAGTGTTTTTTTTATGTAATCATCACAATGTTTACTATGCCCGTACGTTTTGAATTTTTTTTAGTATTTTAAACTACTTGCTATGCAATCCTCTTAAGAGGCGAGAAAATCCGATATACTAGGTGGTAGGCCTCTTGTACAAGAGGCTGTCTTGGTTATTACCATCGTAGTGCCAGGTATTCTGCCAAGAAGCAGTAGTGCGCAGCATTTAAAATTTATATTAAAATTAAAATTTAATTACAATTAAATTTAATTTAATTAAATTAATTAAAATTTTTAAGCTCTGGATTGCACTGCAATAGCAGTAGCCTAGCGCAGATGTTCCTTATTCTATCATGAAGCAGGAAAGTTTGCAATACTGTGTTTAGGTTTAGAGGTAAGGTTGCCAGCGAAATTGCAAGCACATGAGACTCAACTTATTGTCTCAGAGCTACGGGCGCAGTGCTGTTCGCCACTTGTGACGAATAGCATCTGTTCTAGGCAGGGGTTACCACTTAACATCAGAGCCTCATGCTCCCCGTCCCTCGTCCCGGAATTACACGCTAGGATCAGAATATATTGTTCTTTGAACTACCAATAGAAATAATAATACTAGTAAAAATAGTACTTTAATTATTGTCACCTTAGTTACATCTTTAGTCAAAGAAGCCACTTGTGACGAATAGCATCTGTTCTAGGCAGGGGTTACCACTTAACATCAGAGCCTCATGCTCCCCGTCCCTCGTCCCGGAATTACACGCTAGGATCAGAATATATTGTTCTTTGAACTACCAATAGAAATAATAATACTAGTAAAAATAGTACTTTAATTATTGTCACCTTAGTTACATCTTTAGTTAAAGAAGCAATTTCATATACATTTCATATCTACATAATAATGTTTTTCCCTTATAATACTCAAAATACACTACGAACAATGTTTCAATAAAACATCAAATACTACCAAAAAAGTCAAATACTACCAGCGCCATCTATGCAGTCCCCATTGAACTACGTGGACAGCGAGCTAATGAATGACAAGGTGACAGGCGCGTGCGCATCGTTTAAGCGCGTGTCAGAATTTGTCAACATAGAGATTTAGCTTTTTCGATTGCTAGAATCTTATTGGAATTTGAAACATCTGTGTCAACATTTTTGATGGATATAGGTAGTTATTTTTGGTGTTATACACTCATTATATTGTACATTTAGTATTCGTAAAATATCTTAAAGTTTTCACGTGTCACAATTTCTACGTCGAGTAAATTGTTGTCATAACTTTAGAAATGTAAATTAGTGAGTAGATGAAATAATTAAGTGATTTAGTTACAGATTAAAATGGTCGTAATTAGGTATAGTTCAATATGATATATAATATTCCTAACTAATTAACTTATGACTTCCTAGGCACCTATATTAAGTTATCACATACTATACCATAATTATCATTAATTAAGTAGGCTATACAAATTTAGTGATCTCTACTTATATAATACATTATATACTTATAATTATAGTAAATATATATCTATTCTAATATTATAAAGAGTAAATATTTGTTTTATTTGCTTGAATTGAATAAAGGCTTCGAAACTAAGCCAACTTGACCTATGTTAAAAATTGTTTCACTGTTAGAACGCTACATTATCCTGCTTAACATAGGCTATATATTTTGATTCGTCATCATCATCATTCATCACCACGCGGGTGAAACCGGGGAGAGCAGCTAGTATACAATAAAGTTACCAATCTACAAGTCTACCAATCTTTCAATCTAGCCTAGCAATTCATATGATTAGCACAAAACAGCGAAGCAGTGGAAATTGTTCTCTTTATTCTTTCAAGTGTCGAACGGGAAAGTCGAGCGCCTGGTGGTAACAACGCCGGTGGTGCCACCAATGACGCTGCTAATGACAGTTGCAGTGATATCCAGAGATTAGAACTGAGGTTTTGCACTGCGCTCGTCACTTCGATAGACCGAATGAGGATTCTCATTCGCCCAGTAATTTTACTTGCTACTGTGACCTATGAGATATATATAATGAGACTCAATGATGCCAGCGCGCTATTATTTAGTGGCAGAAAATCTGGAACTTCAGTGATCATAGGCTGATAATAACAGTGATCCCAATCAAGGTGACGGAGGCCTATTTCTCAGTAAATCAGGTTTCTCCGCCTTTATAATTTTCATCCTGACGTTAAACCTTCAACTCGGTGCCTTTTAATGAAAAAATAAAAGCGTCTGTGCTATCAGATTCTATTTTAATTGAAAACTTATTAGACAATCTCAAAAACCCTTGCAAAATAATCCATTGTTTGTACCCAGTCTAATACGTTTTGTGGCTTACTGAACTATTATAGTCTAATACGACTAAACACTTTTTATTCACCCCGTCCAAGAATAAATCAGTCTTAGACGATGTTCACTAAATTATAATAACAACGTTAAACGTATATACATTTTCATTGTAACTAAAAATGTTAAAAGCACTGCCGCGTCTAAATCCGTCCAAATGGAATAGAACGATTACTAAGAAGAATCGCAGAGAAACCCAAAGCCTTTTTAATTCTTTATCATTCACATGGGTGAAAGTTAACTTGGCAGAAGAGTAGGTACTCTAAGCATATTTGTATTTTAATGTCATATAATTAAATTAACAAATAGATATAATTAAATAACACAATGTAATGGATAAAGATTAAAAAACAATAACTCAATAATTTAGTAAACCATTTGTTGAAAATATGCTCAACGTGGAAATGCTGGCTGCGTTTCTACGTTGAATTGCTATGCTGAATTATTTGTGCAAAGTATATATCAGCATTCTGGTCACGTGACGCTATAACCAATCGTTTGACCAAGACCCTGAATATTTCGTATGCTTCTAGAGCCCACAGACTCAATGTGTCTACCCTAAACGGCACAAATATATATCATCCAACGAGATTGGCATATAAGCGCCGTTTAAAAATTAATGTCCGCTCATGTCATAAATGAAGCGCTTGTAGCGGAGCTCGACGTGGCGATCTTAATCGATCAACAAGTTAAGCAACACTTTCTGCGGTCAGGACAGGAGGGCACGTTAAGCCGTCGGTACCGGTTGTTTGTCTTAGAACAACAGTCGTTAGGCTATGTCGAGGGCCTTCGGGCGGCCTGAAAGCTTCGACATGGGTTGGCCACTAAGCTATCCACCAATCCGCACTGGGCCCGCGTGGTTGATTATGGCCCAACTCCTCTCTCTGAGAGGAAGGCTCGAGTCCCAGCAGTGGGAACAAAATCGTCTGATTATGATTATGATGAAAGATTAATGTCATACATACGTATTAAGGTGGAAACTTTTGGATATTTAATTTACTTTCTGTGATGCGAGACGAGCAAGGTTGGCGCAATTCTGTGCGACTATAAGCTTAAAAGTTTTACGTGGGGATGCACTCTTCATCCTGAGATTTAAGTTTCTGTTAATATATAATATATATAATGTTAATATATACCTTCTATTAATAATAGACTTAATAAGGTCGTCGTTTTTCAGTAGAAATATTTTTCAATTGGATTATTTCCTTGATTTGTTTTCGTAAAATTTGCGTAATGTTTATACTAGAATTTAGGAGTATCTGGGGGACATTTCTTGTATTTGAGGTTACACTAATATACACACAACATTATTTCTTACTTTAACCACACACGTTGCAGTTCCTGGAAAAGTAGGTTGATTTCTGCAAAATCTATTGTATTATTGGCCAAATATGGCGAATCGCGAGTCAACGGGTTAATATCTAGAGTTTCCAAACCGAAATAATTCTAAAATTGCCATATTCTCTTAACGATTGTTTTTATTACTAACATACAGTATTGCCACAGTGGTTGCTTCACAAGTTGCACATATTATGCTAAACAGAGAGGTCTATAAAACTTAGACCGAGTGTTGCCAGCGTGACCTGTGCACCGTTGCGAAACTATATGAACCTAAGTCGTTGCAGTAGATTTCTGATTCGAACCTTCTTCAATATGTTGTTACAAGTAAAATGGAATATGAGAATAATTATGTACACTTGTGCATTATTCAAAAGTAGGTTTAAAATAATAAGTAGGTTTAAAATAATAACTACATTTATTAAACTTAGTATCATAAATTGTAACTACCATGAAAAACCTAATCATTTAGAAGGGTCGTTAATAGCTAATCAGATAGACTGTGTTGAAACTTTAAAGAACTCCAGCCTATATGATTAAATAATTCATCATTTATTACTTGTACATAATATCTGATGATGAATCTCCAAAGTATAAAAGGTATAAATAAGTATTTAAGGGATATGTCCAAACAATATTCATTCTCTGAAAGCAAATTGCATCTTTTGAATCAAAATCGAAAATTACTTTAAACAAGCTTGTTTCAGACCATATTTTGTCTTTTATATATTATTATAGCATAATATATACTTAATCATAACAGTAGTCGAATAAAAGTTTAAATAAGCAATAAAATATATAATTTAGACAGGAAAGTGTTCAAATGCAAGGCATTGCAATAATAAGATCATTGGAATATATGCCAATAGCGTACACTTTTATAATAGAAGATAAGCCCGCTTTTAACCGCTAACATCATCAAGATTTCAATGATGATCATCGAAGATGCACAACTTTCGTATAAGAAAATTATGGTATGCTCTACCGACGTACGTTTCACCTTGCAGCTATGACCCTGGGTCTTTCACGCAGGGCGTGAAAAAGGATCTCGCAGGTCATGATAGAGGTAAGGATTAGGCAGCTTACTGCTGCGTTAATGGTCATTGCTTCTTGAGAGAAAGTCACTTTGATGAAACATTACTACAGCTCCCGTAGTAGCACACTATTAAATAATTCAAAGTCAAACTCAAAGTCAAAATCATTTATTAAATTTAGGCATCAAAGACGCACTTATGAACGTCAATTTTTCATTATAATGTACTTTAAAGCCTACCGCCGCGTTCCAAAATACATAGAGTCAACCGAGAAGAAGCGGCAAGAAACTCGGGGCCATTCTTTTTATATAGATGTTTTTACAATGTTTTTACTTAGGTACTACAAATATTAGCTCCAGTGTGTTGCCTTACAAAAGAGAACATAATAATGGTATCAGTAGGGCAAGACACGCTACACTTTGACATCTTAGTACACGAGTAGATAGATCCTGGAGTGATCAGTCACAAGCTGTTTTATCCTCCAAGTAATCCGAAATTTTGTAATAACCTTTTTGACAGAGTTTAGTTTTAATAGTAATTTTAAACTTATTAATAGGCAAATCTCGGATAACATTGGGAACTTTATTATAGAATCGTATACATTGCGACAATCAGCGATAGATGTTGGTGGTGGTGGGCTAGCAAGGTCGGCACTGTGAAGTATCTTACTACTATATTGCGAATTTTCTCACGATTTTACATCGCCAGATATCTAAGCTCAAATAAGATTCAGTAATAATAATAATAACCTTTATTTTTGGAACAGAAAAAACCGGAACAACATGCAATAAATGATGCTAACCCCTATAATTGTACTACAGCGGTTAGCATCATTCATTGCATCTGTGACAGTCCTTGTAGACTGTGTCGCAGATACGAGTAGCAACGCCTTCCTCCTTATCATCTAATCGACTAAATTCTCTAATTGTACCTATTACAATATAAAAAAGGGCTTTCACAAAAATTATCTATTACAATTGTTTTACTATTATTAGGTTAAAAATGTGAAGGTTTATATAATATAGATATTATGTATGTTTTAAATACTTCAGTGGGCCGAGCACGAACATCTATTCAAGTGTAATATAATCGCATCATTATAATAGAAACTGTCATTTATCTAGTACAATAGTGGCACATATAACTCATAGTTTGTACTGAATACGTAAACGGTACGATAACGTTACACTTAAGCAGATTTTCATGCTCGACTCACTGAACGTTATATGGTAAGTACTTATTAGGAAATCAAGTTGAAGATTTGAGAGTAAGATTGTGTTTTGTAGTGTTGTGTGTGTGTGTATGTGAGTGCCTATGTATAAAAGGCCTTACATATAAACGCAAGTACATTTGAGGGTAAAGAGTTCAGTATCTTCAAATGATAAAGTTATGAGCCATTTTAAAGGTTTTAATTTTACGACATCTGTGTATGAGGTGGACATTTTAAATATTGAACATCACTACACTTAAGCTCTCATGTCTTGTAGTGCTGTAAGGCTGATATTGAGATATTTAAGAAAGAAGAGAAAAAAAGAGAGAAAAAATCGATACCGATATTTTAACCGAAACATTAAGTAAGTCTCAGACGTCGGTCTAGATTAGATATTGTGAAACTTGACAACTGTTTGTACATATCTATGAAATCTACCTAAGCGATGACGTAGACACATACTGCCTAGGCAATTCCAGTTTGAATACAGGCTTTCAATTGATGAGCCTTAGTTCTCGATGACCTTTCGACTCGAATGAAATATACCTCATTTCTGTACGGTGACATTTTTAGATTGTATCAATAATGTATGTTTATGGCGACATGTGTACATATGTACTTACAATTTACATGTATTAGTAACATATATACATAATATATATGTACATGTATACATAAATTCTGTACTTGATATAGCTTTATATAACAATATAACAGAAATTGTGAATTATTTTTTTGGCGTTGTATTGCAAGCGTACCGTCTGCGTCTAGGGGTTCGATTACCAAGTCTCACTTTGACTTTGTGGGATTTTCTAAAAATGATTTGTCAGTAGCAATATGGAACTTACGCCATTAGATGGTAACAATTATTATATCCTTTTGATATGGAAATATAAACGTGACTGGCTTAATTTGAGTTTTTGCATCTCTGCGGTGATGTACAGTTTGGATACAAAGAATATACTGCTTTAATTTTAAACCAAATAAAGGTCATACTAAAAAGGATCTTATCAAGAATATCTTTCGAGTATTTATTTTTGAAGAGGAAGAGGACGCCATAAAAGAAAGCTCCAAGTTCTGTTACAAATCATGTACCTACATATACGTACGCACATTACGCACCACAACTCCTTACCTACATTTTACTAGTCATATTATTCGTATCATCGCAGCGCAGCATATGATAATTATTTACCTGATATAGGTCAAATCTATTGCCATCCTACCTCTTAGTCAGCTTTTATGACACCCATGTAGAAGAGTATTCAAATTCTCTAGACGAGGAATGTACCTAATGTCAATCCTAGCATTGATGCATTTGTAATATTACTAATTCAATGCTGGGAAAATTATCGCATTGCACTTGGTTTAAAATAAGTTAGGTGCTCTATTCGTCTTCTGCAAACTTTCACTGTTAATAGCTATTCAATTTACATTGTCTTAATTTAAGCATGGTGAAACGTTCGTAACCAGCTTTAAAAAAAGTAGGTCAACTTCATACCCGAATCAATATCTTTGGCGATCATATAATTTAACGGCAGTTCACCAAAGGGCCGTATTAATTAACCGGCACATGTTATATGTCACACTTCCCCCACCGTAGCGGCGTGATCTACAAAATCCCCACTTTAGGGGGGCAGTCATTGCCCCTCTATAACGGTACAGGCGTGGCTTACGCGAAGCACGCCAATCGCAGCAAACTCTGCGCATGCGACGATGATCTAAGCGAATGATCTAGCTCGCCTGTCATTTCGCGACAATCCGATTGGCCGGCGACATTTCGGTGCTCTACATTTCCCCCTCATTAACATTTCTCTTTACTTCGACCCGAATGAAACGACTCATTCATAAAGAATTCGATATAAATCATCCGTTACGAAACATCAATAAATATCTCCGAACCACCTGCGCAAGATACAAATTATTGTAGCCGACAAAATAGCCGCTTACATCGCCATACGGTACGTGTTTTATGATCTGTCGAAGCATAGAGATTGTAACGGCACCGGGAGCGCGGCCTTCCCGGTCGATGTCCATGCGCCGACTGACGGATGGCCGAAGCTTAACCTCTGATAATAACGGAGCGAGAGGTGAATATGCGGTGGGTTGTGGCGCGAGCGAGATGGGAGATGTATCTTCTTCGGTGATCGTGAAGTGCAAGATGGGTACACAGTCACACACGGACCACATCTGAGTGAGACCGGCCACGGTTCAAAAAACGACGCGTACGCATCGACGCGCGCGTTAATTTCGCACACGCGACTTTTTATATTTCCTTTTTTTTCTGTAATTGGACATGACGTTTTACTGATAAGTGTTTGTAAGTGATAATTTAGTGTAGTTTTCTGTGGTTATAATAATATGATAAGCGGAAATTAAGTGCAGGACTTTTTTTACGAGTTTGAGGAACTACGGTAAGCTGCTGAAAATTCAACTTTGACAAGGTAAGGCTTTTTGTAAGCTCAATTATTTGTTTATTTCTTATTTATACAATAAAAAACGCACTTCAAGTAGCCATACATGTATATTGGATGATTGGCGGCCTTATCGCTATAGCCATCTCTTAGAGGTAAACTTGCATTAAAGATTATTTTTAATAGTATTGCGGTAGGAGGTATAAAAATAGGTAACATGAGTACACAAATAGTAAAGTACGTAAGTTGGAGTAACACAGAGTTAACAAATTAATATAAATAAACTTATATGTTAATACGTAAATGAAATATTTTGAATATATTTATGAATAGATTTAATCTACAATATATTATTTGTAGTTATTAAATTAAAATTGGGTTTTCACTAAACTTATGAAAGACGAATTATTATTAATAATAATTTGGATGAGATACGTGCTTTAATTTCACTTTACATGATTTGTATGCCTTAAGCTTCATAATGTTAAAATTAAAATAAGTTTAAATGTAGTTGAGTCAAAAATTATTACGACAAATTCATATGCAATTTATACCGATTCAAAATATAGGTCAGTAGGGTTTTCTGTAACAGAAGCTTTTTATTTACTTATAATCAATGAATGAATCTTATTATTACGTTTATCATCTACCTGTGAACTATCTAGTCATTTTGTTAATTTAAAAATACAATGTTCAATAAATTCCATGTGGCTACTTGCAACGTCTAGACGGATAAAATATTTAGATTACCAATTCCATAAGTTTGAAATTTGTAACTCTATTTCTTTCATCATCTATATTTCTGAAAATTTATTTAGATATTGCCTGGAAATTTAAATTTCTAAGTATAAAATTTGGTTCTTGCCTATTAAATACAAATGTACTGTGTATTTAAAGTATTCTACGGAGTTATTTATGCTTTCGGATATATGTTTAATAATGCATACAATACGGCAGTCCTTCAACATTTACGAGTAGTCTACAGTGTAATCATTTTGAGCCCTCGATAAACTTTTGTGTTATTAAGTTTTGTTTATTGTTAGAAAGATATATTTACCATAGTAGGTACATGCTTGGCACGTTGTCGTATCCTAAGAAGGGCTTAGAGTTTGTCATAGATCTACGGTATACATTTTCAAGAATGGTGGTCTATCTCATGAATTTAGAACTATTCCGTTATGACTTACATTTAGTTTTGTGTTTTTTTAATGTATCATGAAGTAGTTATTGTAATTATTATTAACAAGTATTATTCGGATCTGTTGCGATTCGGGATACGTAATATTTATTAATCCATTAGACAATAAAAAAATAATGTTCATATAAATTTCAGCTACATTAGCTGAGTTGGTGACAGTTTGTAGTCTTCGAAGTCCAGTACCCCAGATTCAATCCCTTGGTAGGACAATTATTTGTAAGATGATTAGACGTGCAATTCTCTAATGATTCATCGTTGTGCTCATCGACGAGCTCACCGATGTCAAATACTTTATGGGATATCGCTTTGAAAAAACTGATTTGAAAAAACAATTTTGTGTACAAGGGTACACAATGTACGTACACAAAATTGTTTTTTCAACGTTTCTTGTCATCTCGTTATTTGTTTTACGGATGTTGTCGAAGATGCAACGATGTTTGCTCTTAGATAATCGCACGGCTGAAAGTCTTCATGTCAGGTATTGGACGTTGTGATATAATTATATATCAAACTACTATCATCCAGTCTACCCGTGACCAAAGTACTTGGAACGCGCAACCCAATAGATATTTACTTACTTTACCGAGATGTTTCACTAAAAAGTTTTCGAAACATCTGCATATAAATATGCGATTCAATTCGTTCAAAAATGTGTAATTAAAATCTTTAAGAATCGCGTAAGCCTAAAAAATTCTTATATGCATGTCTCCTCGAACACCTGAAAAAGTGGCTTGTTTGTTTGCGTTTTTTGAAATGTTTATACAAATAAGTTCCCACAGCAACGGGAATCGGATACTATACTAATAAGCTATCAAATGCACTTTCAACAATCATTCCTCTACACGTCTTATTCTGAAGCCCACACGAAGCGATCACGATAACGAACCCCGAGATCAAAGATCACGTTATCTCGATCTATCGTCTATTGTTTTACCATCGCGGTGGATACGTCATAACTTCGGCGTGAAAGCGTTTACTACTTGACATCGATTTGACAGACAATTTGTTATTGAGGTGTCAGAGTGTGAAATATTGTCGTGATGAGTTTGTTTAGTCCTTAAACCGGCCGGTTGGCGTAGTTGGTAGCATCCCTGCCTTCTGAGCCGCTGGTCCAGGGTTCGATAGACAGGTCAAACATTTTTGAACTTGAATACGACTGTTTAACCTGTGTCCGGGTGTGGTGTATATGTTTATAAGTAGATATCATTTAACAGGTTATCATACAGACTTTGCCTAGTTTAGGACCTGAAGACATTGTGTAGATGATATCCCATACTATTTGAATAATAATAATAATACGTACATACCCGGGTACTAGTAATTAATTTTACCGCAGTTTGTTTTCGGTTGGTTTTTTAAGTGTTTTCCGATGCATTCCCCGGGAGTTGAAGGGTTCCGGCTGTTAATATGAAGTAATTTATACTTTCATATATATGTTGGATGCAGGCCGCTTCCAACTGGTCCTTTTGGAAAATCATGGGGGAGGCTTACGTTCAGCAGTGGACGTCCTACGGCTGAGATGATGATGATGATGATATACTTTCAATTTACTGTACATTGTTTTAATAACAAAATGTTCTAATCTCAAATCTCAATAATAGAATGTCCTAAGTTTGGTTTCGAACGCTACAATATAGAGCAGGAAATTAATGATAGTGTCACTAAAGAAAACATACACGCATTAGCAAATAAGAGATTAAAAATAAAACGGCTTTACTATCAGCTTCGTAAAAACCATGCAAGTTCCGTGCAGTTCTTAAACCTGACATAAACAGTTTTGAATGAAATCATACCATAACGCGCATTTAGGTGAACTGATTGAATATTGTTTTCTCAAAAGTAAACGGATAATATTGTCTCTGACATTCTAACAATTTCCTATAGCCATTATTGCAGACGCCTAGACGTTTGTAAGCTAAGAAACTGGGTGGATTTAGAGCGACATGTTAACGAGAGTCCATACAAAAAAAAAACAGACGAACAGTTTTTCTGCGGTTCTTGAATAGAAATCCTGCTTAAAGAGCTCATGGTAAGGCCCCTGTTCCTGTGAGGGCTAATAGGTCGATACATAAAAAGATATTTCCTACTTTTTAGTGTATTTCGTTAGCTTAGCGCGTAGCTTAATAAATAAAAAAATATTAAATGTTACTGTCACACTTTGACACAGTAAACAATGTTATACCTATATAGCATTATTACATTGTAATAATTATGAGTATCTGTAATGATTTGAATTGTTTATGAATACAAATCGATCAAAAGACAATTTTTTTGACAGAAAGGTCACTCAGATTGTTTTGAAATACGAGTACGTACAGCCGTGCGATTCTGTAATAATTCGAGTTCACCGATGTCAAATACTTTATGAGATATCGTCCTTGTACATAGGGTTGCTTTTCCAACGTTTCTTGTCATCTCTTCGTTTGTTTCACGGATGTTGTCAAAGATGCAACGATGTTTGCTCTAAGATAATCGCACGGCTGAATGTATCGAGTGATGTGCCCAAATTCCAACGAGTAAAACCGAATTAGTGGTCGGTCCGTGAAGTTTTTAGGTCTGTGTTTAAAATTACTCAGTGCAAAAGACATCAACGCGCTTGTTTTGTTTTTAGATAAATTATATTATTTTATTTACGGAATTTTATGAAAATTCTGTTTTTTGTAAAGTGATGTTATTTTACTTTTGGTTAAATAATTGTTTATGTCCTTAAGTTGGGTTTGATTTCTCTAATCTCATATGTGAACTAAATGGAGCCTCGCACTGTATATTTTTTTTTACATTATGATTATTACAGCATTTTAACAAATCGTATTATTATTATAATACAATCCCAAAATAAAATGGTTAACAAAACCATACATTATTTTTAAATGAAGTGTGAAAAATTATATATATATTTAAAATAAAAGCAAACATAATAGGGCACTAGTTTAAGTAATAACATATACGTAGTAAATATAAAAAAAGGAAATGACGGCATTTTTCATCCATTTTTCATGTTTTTGCGTTGATATCTTTTGTACGAAAACGCTAACGCCGGAGTAATGTAACGGCGTCCTTGAAAGTCCGTTGTAACGAAAGCTACCTTAGCAATGGTAAAAGAACAAAGATATCGCACAATAGCTGCTAGGATATCAAAGCGTAACTCTGTAATTTTTATCTCAACATTTGAAATAAGGCGTATAAAATTATCTACACGATAACAATATTACAAAGAAGAAAATGTGTATGTATGTGTGTTTGAATTGAATAGGCTCCGAAACTACTAGAACGAATTAAAAAATTCTTTTACCATTAAAATTTTATGCTATCCCTGATCAACATAGGCTACATATTTTGATGGTTTCCGGTGATGAATTATGATGATGTCGAACATCATCATAATTCATCACCGGAAACCACGGAGTGCAGTAGTATATACACAAGTACAATTTGAAAAATTTAATACCGACTTGGAGTGTCACCCAAAAAACTACTGCACCGAATTTTATGAAATTGGACCACACGGGAAGCACCAGCTTTCAAACATTAAAGAATTTTGAAAATCCGTTCATCCAGTCGAAAGTTATGAGGTAACAAACCTAAAAATAATATAAAAAAATACAGTCGAATTGAGAACCTCCTCCTTTTTGGAAGGCGGGTAGAAAATGTTCAAAGTTCCAGTAGTATATTTAAAGTTCTATAAGCCTGTCAAACAATAACCCTCCATACCCATACTACGGTTAAAAAACAACTAGAGAGCTAAGTTTGATGCTCATAAGGATTGCCTCAGTGGCGTAGCGCGGCTATGGCGGCTGACGTGATTATCGGAAGAAGCGAGTTTGTTTACAGTTCGAGAATGTATAATTTTTCTATTTAAAATTGTAAAGTTTGATCTCGCAAAGCAGGCGTTAGTGCTTTAAAATTAAATAATACACAAGTACAATTTGAAAAATGTTGTGAATTTGAAAATTTCAGTTCTATTCAGTTATTGGAGTGTAACTCAAAAACTACTGGACCGAATTTGATGAAATTTAAATGGGACTACACGGAAAGCAACAGCTTTCAAACAAAAAAAAATTGAGAAACAATTCACCCAGCCGAAAGTTATAAGGTAACAAACATTAAAAAAAATACAGTCGAATTGAGTACCACCTCCTTTTTTGAAAGTCGGTAGAAAAGAAAAAATTATATGTAAAATGTTTACAAAATTAAATAACTAAACGAATGTGACTTCAGTTCATAGTTTTAAGTCACTGGAAATTAAAGAAATACGCTCATTTTAATATTATTTTGACGGTTTAACTTTCGTAGTAGATATAGTCGATTATCTCGACAGGTTTCGTGACCGTACGGCCCGCATCTTCATAGAGTACTTACTTGCGCATCCGGCTCAGTTCGCGCTAGTACTGGTAAGTACTAGTAAGTACTCTATGAAGAAGTGTACACCTGGGCATGTACCAAACCTTAGTCAGTGATTCAACCGTAAAGCAGTAGTGTGCAAACATTACTAAGTTATAGTGATGGGAAATGTTTCTAGCAAAATTACAGGGCAAGAGGTTTAAACTCTTACATCAGATGAGAACAGTGCATTGCCATCCAGGTGCTTAAACTTTTGTAGTTTAAAATTCTGAATGACACTGGACTGTTGTAGACAAGCGTGACGCTTAACATCAGACGAGATACTTGTTCGTCTCATCGCTGATTATCATGAAAAAAACCTTCTGGAGCCGGACCGTTGTTCCTTCTTAAGGATCCTATCTTGGTGAGGGTTAGAAGAAAGACTGTTAAACCATCTTCCTGAATGTCGCACACTGTTATTCTAAGGTATCGAAGCAAACATGGATATGAGATTGCATGCGGACAACGTCGTGGACGGTTAATAGTATACGATAAAGTAATTTGATAGAGCAATAACATAACAGTAATCAATCAAATGTATGATTGTGATGTATACGACTCGTGTTAGAGATCATATTGTACATTACGTCATATTGGTATAAAAAATACCTTCGAAAATGTTCATTTCGAGTTACGTGCTTTAGAATTAGCCATGCCATTCACAAGTAGATATTATTTTGTATTTAAGTGTTTAAGTTATTTTGTATTTAAGTTGTATATAAGTAGATTAGTTAAAGTTCAGTGGTACGAGGGAAAGGATGTTTATATTTAATAGCTTGTCATTCGTTGTCAGCCGTGCGATTCTCTAATGATTCGTCGTTGCGTTCTCCATGCGTGAACACTCCCGGAAGAAGAACGTCTTATACGTTCGAAACGTCGGACTTAAACCGACATAATACCAAGTGAGTGAAGCCGGTATCTTTATATAAGTATAATGAGTGATACTCACGATAGTTTTCAAACTCTAATTACAAAAATAATGTTTAATATTGTACTACAAGTTTAGTATCAAACCCTCTACTGAATTTTTTATTATAAATACCTGCTTTTTTGTATATTGGTTAAACTGGCGTTTATCACTATTTCACTTGAAGGTTTTAATCCACCTTTTCCAATTATTATATCACACTGTATCAAAGAATGAAACTGGATCTAAAGGAAAGCTGACTCAGTAGGGGTTTGGGCTCAGCCGTGCGATTCTCTAAGAGCCAACATCGTTGCATCTTTGACAACATCCGTGAAATAAATGGCGAGATGACAAGAAACGTTAAAAAAACAACCTTATGTACAAGGGCGATATCTCACAAAGTATTTGACATCGTTGAGCTCGTCAACGAGCGCATCGACGAATCATTAGAGAATCGCACGGCAGATTATCGATTTTGAGAGTGACTTTTTTTCTTATAAAGTACAGTAATCGTTATTTAACATTTGAATTTGGTACAAACTATCATTTATCTAGTACGACTGTGTTATAGATAAGTGACAGTTTGTACGATTGAGTGTGATGCGTTGTTCTATTGTTTAAATTGACGATACGAATGCCTTACCACAATTTATTCTTATGCTTCCAATTTCGTTACTTTGAAAGTTCACACTCACACATATTAAATACAGTAGACATAATAACAATGTAAAGACCATAAAGTCATCTTTGCTATTAATGTAAACATCCTGTTCCAAACACCCACCAATTAGAAACAAAACATGCTTATAGCTCTTTAACTCAACGCACTTTATGCTGTTTGCGTCTTAAGTTACAAGCTTTCATATGTTTTAAGTTAAACGCGAGGATAAAACGCGAAAGGTGGATCGATGATCTCGTCACCGCGCGGGGAACCGCTGGATACAGGAGTCCAATAACCGTTCCAAGTGGCGCTCTATGGCCGAAGCATATGTTCAGCAGTGGACATCTTCCGGCTGATGATGATGATGATGATAATGAAATGTTTTAAGATGTAATAATTTATCTTAAAGCGATGATATCTCAATGGTAATGAAGGTCGGCTGTCGTTCAGACAACCCGTGGATTATTTCCTCCATCAGATGTCCGCTTTTGGAGAAGGTAAAGTCTCGGCAAAGTAAAGAGCATTTTATGATGCCCGCTTGGTTAAATCACATCCTAAAGATCAAAAATCTTTAAGGTCTTCCAGTAGCTGTGAAATCAGTTGCAATTCTATGTCTTGTATGATAACACTGTCGTTTGTATCTCAACAGAGTACATTGAACATATTTATGTTTAAAAACGAAGAGCACCCCTCATCTGTTCATTTTAAAGCTCGCTACATACGAAACGAGATACTCACATAACGAGGTATCTCGGACGGGACGTGAACGGGACGGAGAAATCACTGCCTCGTTCAAAACGAGAACGTGGTATAAATGCATACGATTGTCACCAACGATGTTTAGCACGTCCCGTGAGTGCCACGTTTCCGTCCCGTCCTTACCTACGTGACATGATTTCTTTCTTATATATTCGTGTGAAACGATAATCCCAAAACTTCCCGTCCCGTCCTGTTCATCTGGCCGCTTTAACATGACTGGGTTTTATTCGGACGGGTAGGGACGGAAGTTGTGTGATGCGGCCATTCGTATACATTTGTAAGACTGGTGACGTCAAACTTGCAAAGAAATATTTAAAAGAAATCAATTGTAAGGGACATTTTTGTGTAACAAAAATTTACTTAGTTATTTTTTGTTCCGTTTACAAAACAAAACATTAAATCGCTGGTAACTTTTATCTTGTACTAGCTGTCACAGAACAAAGTAGAAAGTTGGGAAACTAAGGTTTTTACTGCAGGGTGTGACTGTGGTCGAGGAGTGCCATTTCACCTCTGCGTTCTATTTTACGGCTAAAGTGTTCTTAAACTACTTACCTATGGAAGACTTCACGTTATATAAATTGAGTTTAAAATGGTTACAGTAAAAGCTTATGACGCTTGTTTCGTTCTTACTTTCTGGTTATAAATGCGGTTTGTATCATCAAATGTAAATAGTGTACTGATGACAAATTGTATGAACTGAATAGTTACGGTGTGGATTTTTAGCTTTTATAAAGATAAAGATTTATTGATTTGTCAAAACATGTGTGTAGTCATACAGGGATGTGCATGTAGGTCTTAAGTTCAAATAAGTTTCAACATGTTTTTGCCCGCGTAGGCGTACTAATATAAGTAGTGAGATGGCGGCCACTAGCAAATAATATAAAAATAATAATTGAAAAATAATATTTGAAATATTTATTTAGGGTGTTTGGTAGAAGGACCGACAAACCAAATGAGCGTGTTCGGGGGACGTGTGTGGTGGTAAATGAGAAAAAGGGAAAAATCACAAAAAAAAGTTAAAAAAAATTGGGATGTCGGGGACTTTTTTTGGCCATCTTGTATTCTCCGAGTGGTCCCCCGAACACGCTCATTTGGTTTGTCGGTCCCTCTTTCAAACACCCTGTATAGTCATAACTCAAATTCAAATTAAATATGCATGCTTGTCAAATAACTTATAACTAAACTTATTGGACTTCAAATTGTCATCTAAAAATCAATATATACTATAATAACATTTAGTCAATAATATGTTTTTAATTTTAACTTTAAATAGGCTAAAGCTGAGGTCCATGTCTTTTTTTAAATATTTTAACTAAAAATCTGTTATAACCTCTGGATATAACTCTAATTTATAAACCTGTTTATTGCTATCAATCATTAATTCCTTAAATTAAAAAATAAATATAATTAATTATATCTCTAAGTAACAAAAGTTGATGGCCTTACGCGTTTATAGGAAATTGATAAATTACATTACATTACATTAGTAGTATAATTATATTATATTTTCATATATATATCGGCATTAAACATACATTCATGTAACTAAATTTTTTTCACGGATTACTATCATAATTTTATGTATTAACCGAAAACTAGAACCAAGTGACAGTTTTTTAAGGCTATCCAAACAATTTTATTAGAACCGTTTTTTTTCTTAATTTTTAAACAGGGTTTACCAACCTAATAACTAAACAAATAGGTACATAGATCTTAAACTTGTGACGATCTACATTTGAGAGCTGCCGTGCGATTCTCTATTGATTCGTCGTTGCGCTCGTCGACGTGCTCACCGATGTCAAATACCTTATGAGATATCGCTCTTGTACATAAGGTTGTTTTTTCAACGTTTCTTGTTATCTCTTCGTTTGTTTCACGGATGTTGTCAAAGATACAACGATGTTTAAATTCAAAGATGCTCTTGGAGAATCGCACGGCTGTATGGTATACATCGAACAACGCTTCATTTAGAATAGATTCATAAAAGTTTAGTGTGAAGTCATAATTTTCAATGCTTTTTCTCTCTTTATAAATGTATGTCATTGAATGGAGTAAACCTTATTAATCCTTATAATCTACTGGCATATATCACGCTTACCATTAGGTACAGTATTTTGTAATCGAAGTTAAATCTCCGACATTCAAACTCGATGTGATCAATTCACTAAATTATAACATTAACAACAGTAAGGAATCTTCGCACGTATTCTCACTTAATTGGATGTTTTAATATTTAGGAATGTCATAAGACTGTGTGACATTTCAACAAAGCAAAAAAAATAAGACATAATGTATAAACTGATAAATGTCGCAGAACGACGTTGGATGCAGGTCGCTTTGAACCGTTCATTTTGGGAAATTATGGGGGAGGTGGACAGCAGTGGACGTCTTACGGCTGAGATGATGAACGATTAACCAAAATATGCACACTTTGGTCGCGTAGTATTTAGAAAATAGGTAAGTTTATGACGATCAGAAGAACAAAAAACTAGTAGATAAACTGAAAATGTAAGTAAAACTTAATTTTCAAAATATTTACTACTATATACTTAAACGGATTAAAAATTGATAAGTGAAACTCAAGAAATATGCTATACATACATCGCCTTATTTTTGGTTAATAAAAAAACGATACTTCGAGTAAGAGTGCTTAACTATATCTACAATTATACGAACTATGCAATATACTATACCTTTAACAATAACAATAATATACTACGTACTAGATGCAACTATGCTCTTACTGGTATCACCTTGTAGGTAGTAGAAAAACAATTAAAGTACGCGATAGCGTATAACACCTTACGAATAGAGAAAATCAAGGCTTTTAAAACTCATTGGGATTTTAATCAGATTTCTGAGATTCTCGGTGATTACTGTCAGGTCCCCGACTTGTAGTTCAATTTATAGTTCAATACTCATAATGAAAACCTTGCGATTTTATTGTTTAAGGCCCGGGAGGGCGGATATAGAATGTGTTACAAAAAATAACTAAAAAATTAAGTTACTAAGAACCTAGGTATATGGCGGAATATGTTTGGTGTCTTTATTAGTAACTAGCTGCTCCCCGCGGTTTCACCCGCGCGGTGAAGGATGATGATAAAGATAATGAATCTTATAAAGCCGATATTACTCAGGGTGAATGCAGCTTTTCAATGGTGAAAGAATTTTTGATATCGGTCCAGTACTTTTTGAGCCAATTCGTCACAAACATACATACAAATCTTTCCTCTTTATAATATTATATATATAAAGTTTAGATATGATAGCTTTCGTTAATCGAAAGTTCGGAGTATTGGACACGCAAGCGGAGCCACGGGTGATCAAACTACTTGAAAACAAAAAGACTGACTGTCATTTTTCACAGCCATAAATAAACAGGAATACAAAGACAGTATATTGAGAACTATCGCACTTCAGAAATGGTCAGAAGTCGGAGATATAGCTGACTTACTCGATGCCTGTAAACTTCCTCTACAATAACAATGTCTGGTTGCACTTACATTCTTAAGGTCCCTCATCTGGAGCATTCACTAGTAATGTAAGATGTTAAATACGATTTTTAGCATTGCATTACAATACTGCCGCCCTGACTTGACGAGCATTCCGTTGTCAGTTTTGTTATAAGTTGTATCATAACATTACACGTTGTATCAAGCTAATTGACTATAATGCTCGGTGCTTTTTTCTAACCAACGTAATGCTCGAATCTGTAACATTACAGTTTGCGCACTGCAATGCTCGGTTCTCCTCCCTCACTGATGTAATGCTCGACTCTGTAACGTTACATTACAGGCGAATGCTCGAAGTGAAGGAGAACCTTTAGACAAACATCATTATCGTTACAGTTTACGATAAATCGAAGCTGTATAAAGATTCAATAAACATTAAAAACATCGTTATTTATTTCTAATTAAGAAAATCTATTGGCAAAACTAAAGGCATATCTTTAGTTAAGTAAGCAAAAGGCTAAACAAAGAAAAAAAACTCTTAGTATTGCGTACGATATACATATACGTAAGAGTAGTTTTATGATAGATGTAGGTGTCTAGGGTGCGTTCGGCAGAGTGCTTCGTGTTTTCGGTTCTTCTGTATGGAGTCGAGTCATGGACCTTAACACAAGTCACAAGTAAACGATTGGAAGCTTTTGAATTGTGGGTGTACAGAAGAATATTGAAAATCTCGTGGACTGTAAGAGCGTCCAATGAAAAACTCTTACAGAAGCTAAATTAAAAAGTAGAGACCTTAAATACAATAAAAACTAGAAAACTTCAGTACCTGGTTCACGTCATGTGCAATGAGAAATACGATCTTCTCCAACTGATCATGCAGGGCAAAATTCAAGAAAGTAGACGACCAGGCAGAAGACGTACCTCATGGCTTAACTATCCCCCGACGTAGTTTAACATGAGCAACACGTCGCTATTTCTTCTAAGGGCCGAGTAGCCTTAATGATAGCCAGCCTCCGGTAGGAGATGGCACCGCAACAAGAAGAGGTGTCTAAGCAAAACACAAGATTTATGAAAGATTTTTTCTGGTTTGATGTTGGAATGGAATCGCCTGCTATATGGGAATTAAGTCACCCATAAAATAACATGTAAATAAATAAGTATTAACTTTTATATATTTTACCCATCGAGCGTCTCTGCTCTGGTCAAACTGACTTTCATCTGTCCGTATGTTTGTAATTTGTATGTTGGTCTTCCTGTACAGGTCGCACTTTTAACTAATCTTGACAAAACTTGGTATGCATATTTTAGTATTTTTGTATGTCGTTGGCGATTTTTGGGTGTAAGTTCCTAAAAAGAGGGGAAGTTTACTGCGACGCTATTTACTGGTCGATTTAGATACAATTTGGTACATTAGGTACCTGAATTTTAAAGAAGAATTTGGAACATAAGCATATTTTACAAAAGCAGGCTGGTTGTCGCAGTTGGTAGCACCCCTGCCTTCTGAGCCGCTGATCCCGGATTCGATCTCCAGACAGGTCAAGCGTTTGTGTGCATGATGTATGTTTGAGCTGTGTCTGGGTGTGTATATGTATATAAGTATGTATATCAGTCATCAGGTTACCCCATAGTACAGGCTCAGCCTAGCTTGGGACCTGAAGAATTTGTGTGAATGAAATCATAATTGTAATTACTTGTTCAGACTGACTGACTAATTCATTTGTTTTTTTATGGGATAGTTTGGCAAACGAGCAGGTGACTCACTTGATGGTAAGTGATCAGTGAGATTCACAATACCAGAGGTCTCGAGGATGCGTGGCCGGCCTTTGAGGAAGAAATAGGCTCTTTTCTTGAAGGCTCTCATGACGTATCTGTTCGGAAACATCTCAAGTGACAGTAAAGGTAAAGTGGTTTCCGAGATTATAGGTTGTAAAGTTAAAAAACTGTACGATTTTGGTACCTTCTGTAGATAGCTCATACTGCGAAAAATTACCACCGATAAAATATGCTCGCGAGGTCTACTGTTAGCAGAACTACTAATTAAAAACATGGGCTGTGTAGTAGCCGCGTAAGTGTGTGGTCACAGTGGTTCAAAACAACACACTAAAACTTGTTTCTATTTTGTTCTAATTTAAAGATAAGAGTGATTCACATATTATGCTAACATTTAGAATACGGATGTGACATATAACGCGTGATAATTTAATTGGAGCCTCCTTTTTTTACAAATAAAAGTATTTTATATACTACTCATTGTTTCTGACTGAGCTTATGTGTAGTTTCATCTTTTATGTACTTTGTATGTAATAATAGTTTATATAACGTCTGAAATGATTTTAATGTATTTAACCCTTTGCGTCCCAGAGACGCAAATATACGTCAGCTTCTAACATAACTCATTGTACTTAACATACATATAGTCCGAAAAAACTATACTATCTAGATACCCTATATACAGGGTGTTTGGTAGAGGGACCGACAAACCAAATGAGCGTGTTCGGGGGCCCACTTGGAAAATACATGTTGGCCAAAAAAAATCCCCGACCCCCAATTTTTTTAAAGTTTTTTTTGTAAATTTTCCCGTTTTCTCCGAAATTGTACTTATTTACCACCATAACATTTGTAAAATCTGTTTTAGACCGGATGTTTAGACTCTAAAGCTCTAAATCAGTTAGTTAGCTCTGTTTTGTATCCAATTTTGCTTTGCGTTGCCTGAAGGTGTATTAGAGGCCAAATTCAACTAAAAACATCCGGTCTAAAACAGATTTTACAAATGTTATGGTGGTTAATAAGTACGATTTCGGAGAAAACGGGAAAATTCACAAAAAAAAGTTAAAAATAATTGGGGGATCGGGGATTTTTTTTGGCCAACTTGTATTCTCCAAGTGGGCCCCCGAACACGCTCATTTGGTTTGTCGGTCCCTCTACCAAACATCCTGTATAATAATATTATATATAGATAAAATTTGTATGTTAGTAGGAAGTAATCTCTTGAACTAATGAACCGATTTTGATAAAGTTTTGCAAGCAGTTAGATTATATTATGGAAGGGAAGGATACTGTTTACATCATCATCATCCATCACCATACCAGTGAAACACAGGGGCTATTTTGCCTTGTGATCACGTGAGCTTGTGTCTTATCGTTATTTCAAAGATGTAACGATTTGATTACAGAATTGAAGAGATTAACGTGACGATAGTTATTGTTTTCTACCGACTTCCAAAAAAGGAGGAGGTACTCAATTCGACTGTTTTTTTTATTTATATTTTTTTTTGTTACCTCATAACTTTATACCATTGGGAGGACCGATTCTCACAATTCTTTTTTGTTTGAAAGCTGGTGCTTCCCGTGTGGTCCCATTTAAATTTCATCAAATTCGGTCCAGTAGTTTTTGAGTTACACTCCATCAACTGATTTTTACCAAAGTATAACCCGCGGCATATAACTCTAGCTCTGACCGTTATTGCGCAGAAGTCAAAAATTGGGACGAAGGACTCTTGTCTCTCTCTGTCACATCGAAGACGAGGGACTGTTGTCTCTCTCTATCTGCGCAGCTATCCCTTCACGGAATGGAAGTCGGTATTAAATTATTCAAATTGCATTTGTTTGTATATGAATGATTTCTCCAACTGAAGGCAAACTCCCGATTGAACGTACCTAATGCAAAGTAAGTAAAAATCTATAAGTAGAACATCTTCCCTAGTATGTGATTCACGCTGATTTGGCGCGAGACGCGTTTAGAGATGTCAAAGTCGCCACACAAAAAAATGTAGGGATGTCAACGTTGCCACGAAACAAGTGCACATCGCATCTACGTTTTGTTGGTAGCATACCTACGCAACAGAAACAATGACATTTAAAAACTGCCAACCCCGACCGCTCTGCCGGCACTCACGTAATGATTGTCGGTAAGCGTCCTCCGACCCCACCGCACCGCCTCTTCCCACTTTTATCGCCTATTTATCGCGATGACTACTTACTCGAAGCCGCGCGGTCTAAGTACTTTGAGAAATGCATTATACGAACATTTGGACCGTTACGTTTTTATAATAGTAGATAGAGTTAGATTTACAACCGTCGAATAGTGAATAGTTGTTAACGTTGCAATTAGTATATCTTCTTAAACTTTTAATTGGCAAACATGATACCTCGTTATAAAAGTTATATAACATCATAAATTATTCTATTTGGCATTTACTCTAAAAATGGATTAGCGTTTTGAGCATGATTTTTGGACGATCAGGATTTTTATCATTTTGTTTTGTAACGGGATATTTCTATTTTATTAGATTTGTATGGTTTTATAGATTACCAACTTAATTGGTTTTAAATTTTCCAGACAATATTGATTGCAACGGATAGGTTTTTACCAAATAGCATTCATTAAAAATCGTTTAAGTTTTAAGATCTATTTCTTACCAGAAGTTTGTTTACATTGAAAATGTTTCCCTCTTGTCAACACAAACCAGACTATTATATACAATTTCAACATTTTTAATGAATGCTATCAATATTGTCTGGATTTTTTTTTATAAATAATAAATGATTTCTTGCCAGAATTCTCACATCGCTCTGTTATACTTCTGTACACCTAGTTCTTAAAGAAAATTGCAAAACTATATATTAGTACAGCAAAGTCGCACCACTTAGTGATGAAATGTTCTGAAATTTGGTGACAAAAATATATTCTAGAGAATGAGATTCGATTAAATATCGATACACCTTCAATACCTAGTATATATGTAGTTATGTTTTTAAAAACATGTAATTGATACAGGCATGTATTTTAACGTAAAAAATGTTATTTATTAAAATACAATCGTTACAAACTTATCCATTTAGAAATTAATAGCACAAAACTAAATCTCCAATACCTAAAGCTTGCATTGGAACCCGCAATGGAAATAACTATAAAGATAAACATTAATAATAACATATAATATGAATAATAACACGAATCCATATGCAAAAAGTATCTTAAATGGTATATGAACTATAAAATCTTACATCTAAAATATAAATGAAAATCGTTAAACATTTTATCCATTAATAATAAAATAGTTTTAACCGCAAATAAATGTGTATGTAATGGACGGATTTAATTGAATTTAAATGATATAAAACACTAATCCAATTGCTTGGTACTAGATTAAAGATATATAAAGTTGCTTTAAAATCGTGCAACGAGTTGTGAATCTAATACACTTACAAAGTTATAACAGTATGGGTTACTTAAATTTCATAAACACTTCACTCAAAGAAGAAATACTGGCTTCACAAACAAGAGTTTCTCAATGTGACAGTATTCTTCTTTGACAGGCCTGTTGGTCTAGTGGTTAGTGACCCTGACTGCTATGCCGGAGGTCGTGGGTTCGATTCCCACCCAGGACAAATGTTTGTGTAATGAGCACGATCATTTGTTCTGTGTCTGGGTGTAATTTATCTATAATATGTATATATTTAGAAATATATAAGTATGTTTATCAGTTGTCTAGTACCCATAACACAAGCTCTGCTTAGCTTGGGACTAGATGGCGTTGTGTGATAGTTGTGGAATATTTATTCTTCGTGATGCTTTAATCGATTGCAGATAGATTTAAATTATATTTACATACACAAGTATGAATCGTATTAATTAACAAGTTTGAGTGTAATATGTTCATGTTACTTCTTCACGCTGTGGTTCAACGGATTTAGATAATATTCGATATGGAAATAGCTAATAACTAGGTTAAACATATAAGAATTAATGGCATTAAATTTTATATAATTCAATAAAATCATATTTGTATATATTTGTGCTATAAATAAAAAAAGTTTTTTTTATATAGAGATACGCACTAAGCCTTAGAAATAAAGATATAACGTGTATTCATAACACCGTATATATGATGACGTGTGCTTAAAAACCTTGCTAACATACAAAACATAGTACCAAGAACCTCTTCAGTAGTTTTGATCATTCTCATGTAGGAAATTGCCTGCATCTTATTTCATTGCATACCGAAGACAGATCATTATCAAAAGCAAACAAAAAAGTATTTCTTATTTCATCATCATCTCAGCCGTAGGATGTCCACTGCTGAACATATGCCTCCCCCATGATTTTCCAAAAGGACCGTTTGGAAGCGGCCTGCATCCAACGTCGTCCTGCGACCTTTCTCAGGTCGTCTGTCCACCGTGTCGGTGGACGACCTACGCTGCGCTTGCTGGTCCGTGGTCTCCATCCCAGAACTTTTCGGCCCCATCGGCCATCTGTTCTGCGTGATTAGTGCCCTGCCCACTGCCACTTCAACTGGCTAATCTTCTGAGCTATGTCGGTGACTTTCGTTCTTCTACGGATCTCCTCATTTCTGATTCGATCACGTAGAGAAACCCCGATTTCTTATTTATATTTAATATATTATACATTATGTTTGGCTTCTGGAATAGTTCGCTCCAAACTGCATCACCGCATTCCAGATAAGAGAAGTGATTTGAAACGTGAATAAAAAACCTATAAAACTTTATCGACCTATAAGTTGTTATCCCATTTAGGAAGCTACTTGTGATACTGCTTAAACTGTGCTAATATGGGCAATAAACTACTAAGGGCTCACACACATGTGAGCACGAGCACACGTTATGTTGTGTGAAGTGGCCTTTGCTTCCCATAATTTAGAAATGACGACGTAAAGTAGGCAGTAATTTTGGAATTATGCAAATAGGTATAATTTGGTGAAGGTACTATCCAGTACTAATTATGTTCGTCATAAAAATTTAACAGTTTAGGGCCGTGTTCTCGCTTGCTTGACATAAAAATATGACACTTAAATCTTGATCAACTTAATCTTTAGTAATATAATATCAAAGTGTTTTTATTGTACCCATTTTAATTAATAGGTTTCAGAAAACTAAAAGGCATATCTAAAGAAATGGATATTTTTTGATGCAGATTTTGTCATGGAAGGTAGTTCCCTGTATAACAGGTAAAAATGACGTAGGAAAGTCAACATCTATACTAATATTATAATGAGGAAAGATTTGTATGTAAGTATGTTTGTAACGGATTGGCTCAAAAACTACTGGACCGATTTCAAAAATTCTTTCACCATTGGAAAGCTACATTCACCCTGAGTAACATAAGCTACGAGTATAGCTGAAATACATAAGATAAGATTCATCATCATCATCATCATCCATCACCGCGTGGGTAAAACCGCGGAGAGCAGCTGGTAGTTAATATTTGCAATAATGAACTGTATGATTTACTTTTCTTCCATATTATAATTATATATTAATATCTTCTAACGGTCCCTGCACTAGAACTTCCTATATCGCTGGAAACATGGACACATATTAAAGCCTAGTTCGGAATAGGCTAGTAATTTAGTGGCTAAAAGTGTCTAACCACAACAATTTAGTTTAGTAGTTTAGTGAACGATTTAGTCGAGTCGATCTATTTTATTCTATTTTATTCGGGCGAGTAGCACCTCCCAGCACGCGCCCATGCCTACTGGTTCACCGGCTAATCAAGTCCGAACCTGTAGATTAGACGAGTTGTCGAGTAGGCTGCTAAAATGCAGCCCGTTAATTTTGCAAAACACTAGTCACTTGTGTACTGTACTTGACCGTAATGCGAAAGATTTCTGGGCAGTAGCGAGTAGTTTAGCTCCTGCTTTACAGATCACAAACACGTAAGACCCGAGAACAAAGATTTCTTATAATCACTAAAAGATTCTCTCCAGCTAAGGATCGAACCAGCAGGCCTATACAAAAGATGTTTTTGCTAACGTTAACGCCAAACGACAACTCTAAAATGTATGGCGTTGACATTACCTGTGGAAAAGTCACGGAAATGTCAAGTTCTTAGACGGGACCCGGGAATGTTTTGTCTGTAGCGTGTGCGGAAAAACGCCTGCTTGAATTTTGTCTAGGCCTGCCCTCACTTTGAAGGCAAGGTTTACCAACCAACTGAGCTGTCGGGGGCCTCATTAATAAATGACAAGCTACTTTTTATCAGACTTCCAAATAGGTTATCATAACGAAAGTTTGTTTTATGTATGACCCCGTATTATTATACTATTAACTGGAAGATAAAATTTCGATAACTTTTTTGTGAAATTATATTTTCAAGGCGAAATTTCGTTATTACTTATTTTCAAAAATAAAATAAGATATCCGCGTATGCAGATTATGTTATATTTTCAGGCGTAGATGTAGCACAACACTTGCGAAATGAAAAGTTTAGTATTTTATACATAATGATCTGTTTTAAAATACTTATGTTATAATGTGTATCGATATAACAAAATATAATTATAAATGTAAATACAAGTAATAAGTTTTTTCAACGTATATCTATTTAATGATCTTAATTAAAACTCTTTGCAAAAAATATTGATGTGATTTAGTTGATATTTTATAAGCTTCAAAAGGTTTATATAACATGTAAATAAGTTCGGGCGAGGACTAAACGTAAGTAATTTCTTTATAGTTAGCATATATAAAGAATAACAATAATATTTATCATTTAAACTTTAAGTGCAATACAAATATTACACAGCGTATATTTCGCTCGCACAAATATCAAGATTATGTAGATTTTCCGTATTTGTGCATACATAACCGTTCCCGACGATATCGACTTGCTGTTTCAAACACCTTTGCAAAACTGGAAAAGGCTTTAATGTCATTTAATTACGACAACTATGTAACGTCACTCAACTTATTATTCTGGGACCTTGTAGTTAAAAGTTTCATAAACACACTACATTATTAAATGTTGTCCTATAAAACTTTATAGAAAAGGTACAAAATAAATTTAACGTAAACTTTACTAAATAAGAAGCAATGTTAGTATCAAGTGTTAACAATATATAATTATATATTGTTATAATGTATGTTTTTTTTATAGTGAAATAATTATTTCCCTATAAAAAAACATACATTATAGGCAAATTAATTTCAGTAGGTTAAAATTAGCAAAATTGTTGTATTATTAGATAAATGGAATGTATTTGACTCGCAGATGTTTTCTAAATTCACCGCAAGGTGGCATTGTTGACGATCATGGTAGGAGAGTTGTTCTACCGCTAAAATATTGTTATAAAAGTAGTAAGCGTGGCGGAAAGCGGCCAGTCTGTTGTCGTTAGCTGAGGTGAACACTAGGAAACGTTGAGCGTCGAATTTATGTCGGAACAACTATAAAATCTGAGCACAAGTTGACTAAAATCTTTATTTAAAGGGATATGTTGTTATACTTTAAATAAGTAATAAGAATAGTTTATACTTGTGGTTTAACATTGTTGAACAGAGAGATATACGAGTAGTATTAAATGCGAAGTATAGTGATTAGTAAATTATTGAAAAAATGTAAAATAATAAGTGAATGCTCTGTCTTATTTACAATCCTTATTAAGGAATACATTCCTTATCAAGTATGCTTATTACAGCGATAATGTTAAATGAAATGTTACACAAGTCAGCAGGCCTGATTCGAATACCTTCCGAAAACGAATTCGTGAAAGAAATCGTCAACGTTGATAATTGAAGAAAGCTCTGCTTTTGGTCGTTTAAACTGTCGGTTGTCATGCCACAGTATAAATAAATACATGATAGTTTCTACGGAACTCAATTAGCTCCAGAAACAACTTATTCTCAAATGATTCCGACTAAACTTCTCAGGATTGTAACGGATTAATAGAAATTGTTTTCAGACAATGTCTATATTACATTAAACGTAACTTTTTTGTGACAACTTCCTATGTTTGAAACTTTCGTAAGTATAACACATTTTAAATGTTATTTTGACGGTTTAGTTTACGCGTTAGGTGTAGCCAAATGTTTCGACAGGTTTCGTGACCGTCCGGTATACTTCTTTATGGAGAACTTGCGCACCCGGCTGCGTTCGCGCTAGTACTAGCGCGGTCGAGATATGCGAATTTACCTACCACGTAAGTTAAACCGTCAAAATAACATTAAAACTTCCTATGTATCATAAAGTATCCATATTATCATGTAAAACGTTGGTCAAAGGAAAAATAAAATTAAAATTCATTCTATTCTAATAAATTTTAATAGCCTAGACCGCTAAACTAAGGATAAGTATACAAATCCCCTTCTTATTAAAAAAAATAACCCCCAAAATTTTAGTATGGTGAATATTCATCAAGTCCAATTTTAAAAATTTAATACCGACTTCCATTCTATTCAGTTATTGGAGTGTATCTCAAAAACTACTGGCCCCAATTTGATAAAATTTAAATGGGACCACAAAAGAAGCACCAGCTTTCAAACGAAAAATAATTTTGAGAATCGGTTCACCCAGTCAAAAGTTATGAGGTAACAAACATTAAAAAAACATACAGTCAAATTAAGTACCTCCTCCTTTTTTGGAAGTCGGTAGAAAACATCAAACACTAATGTTATTGCAAAATGAATTTGTGTGACAACGGTTGAAATTTAATAATCTCTATTTATTTATACCATCTTGTGGAGATGAAGCGGCCATCACGTGTACAGTCTTTTAAAGAAGAAGGAGAAGACTTTCTTGGACTTGAATAAAGACCTTTTGAAACAACCAACTAACTAATAGATAATATATATAAATATATATATCTATTTAAGACGCGGTCACAGATTACTGAATAAGAACAGATACTTCACTCAGTAGAAAATTTCCAATACCTATTACGATAATTGCCTACTCCCTCGCGTCAACAACCACTGTATGCTAAAATGCGCCTAAATACTCAAGCGTACAGCAGTGATTGCTTCGCACCGTGCGATTCCACAGTAATCGCAGGGCTGCCTCTTCGATAAAATTAAATTAACATAACTTTTTATCTATGTTATTGAGAACTGTGAATATGTTCTGACTTTTATGTGGCAGTTAAAAAGTTTATCATTTATAAAATATTTAACCAACTTAAAAAAAGGAGGTGATCAGACATACAGGCCAAACTGAGATGTTTGACTTGTATGGTTTGTAGGTATGTATGTTTGTGCGCGATAATCTCGCGTTTGGCTAAACCGATATCGATGCGGTTTTCAGAAAAGGATTTGTTACATTTAGGAGAACGTTCTAAAATAAGTATAATACTTCTTAGTTTGATGATGATCTTCGGAGATCTTCACTAGAAATGAAAAAAAAGCCTTAAAAAAAGAGAACCGACTTCAAATAAAGCACTAAGCCGTAAGTTATTTTATTAACGAGTGTAACACTCTCACACAAAAATACATAAACACTGCAGTTTTCGAAAGTTTTCACGCGAAAAGTCGATGGCCTTCAAAATAAAAAAAATATATCTAGTTCCTAGTTGTACATATCTAGGTGTATTGTACTACTACCAATTATCACGAATCAAATTTATTAAGATTAATAAATTTGATTCGTTTTCTCGCAACAAGTAACCTTACAACAGATGCGGCTTGTTCAAAGGTTTTCATCGGGCGTAAGAAAAAGAACTCTCGCTACACAGACTTAAAGCGCATTTTGATTCGTTACGAGCGCGTCAAGGACTTGTAGGCACATTTTTTGAAGGTCACGTCCGTGCTTTGCAATGTTTTATGAACATTATTGCAGTTGTTAGTTTAGCAGTTTATATTCGAATGTTTTCTTTCGAAGAGTGCATCTTCTGTACCTTGTACTATTAATTATTCTTTGGTATAACGTTTCTATGTAACAAAATTAGGTAAATCTGTGTCTGAAAGGCAAGCTAATGCTTAGTATATACCTATTAAACTGTCAAATTCTAAGTGGATACCGGTGTCCGCACACCTACTGTCTTTTAATTATGTCTCTAATGACGGTATGTGAATGGAAAAAAATGTAAACGACAAAAACTAGTAATAATTTATCATTTACCTTTCTTCATTGACAGGTAAATGGAAAAATGTTAGGTGTTTATCCCTTTTTTGCTTGATTTACACCCATCTACAGCACATAAGGCACCACACGGCATCGTAATACGCGTACGAACGAACAGCACTATTAAAATTGAACGGCGTGCGCGCGCTTCGCTTGCGAAAACCGCACTGAATTTGATCCGCCGGCGGACCGAGACCGCTCGGCTGGGCGGTAGGCACTTATAGCGCGCAAGTACATGGAGTGACGGAGGCCTGACGCGGTCCAACCGCAATTTTAACATAATTTACGATGCTTTACGTAAGGTTGAAAATAGCTTGTTAGATTGGACGATGTAATGCGAAAATGCGTTAATTTTGTACGTTTTCTTTATATCTTTCGATATATACTAACACAATTGAAAACACTGCTGGTTACTACTTTAGTACTATATGTTGGCTATGTATTACCTAAAAAATAATATAGTGTTATCGCTGAAAATTCTGAGAGTTTAGACGTGAAAGTTTATTTTTATGCTTTATATTTAGGATTTTTTTCTGAAGAGAGTGAGTAATATTTATGAATTCTGTTCGGTTATTACTCTTTGCCTGTTCTTTTTCTAACCTAAGTTTTTTTTCATAGATTATTATCAAACTGTTTCGTTACACTCGATGTTTAAAGATTCTGCTTTTTACTATTATCAGGATACGACCGCGCCTTAAATAATCACATTTTAGTTCAATCCCTACAGTAGGCTCACTACCACGGCATTTCTCAATGTTCATTGAATTTTATCGGCTCAGCAACAGCCATGAGTGAAGTCTTAATGGTACACAATAGCAGAATAAGACACATATATTATTTTAGATGATTTATATGTTATTCGAGAAAGAAATCAATCATAAAGACGTATTAACAGATTTATACTAAACACAATTTAACTGTGGCAAAGTTATTTCAAAGCAACACAATGTTGCGTGTATGTAGAAGACCGTCCAAGTCAATACTAAAATATCAGTATCTAATAAGTTGAAAATTATTTGTTTTGTAATAGGACACGCTACTGGTTTTCACTTTTGCTCCTAAATAGAGTTGGTAACTTGAGATGTTATTGAAATGGAAAATGGCAAAGTACTTTAGAATTTAAGTGCATAAGTATATAGGTAAATCGTATTTGTTTTACAGTTATCTTGGTTTGACAATGTTTGTGAAAGGCCTAAGTGAAAAACTTTTGCGATTTTAACATTTATTGTCAACAAAACAATTGAAAAGCGATCTTTTTATTTAAGAGACATGATTTTAAAAAGTTCCGCGTTAGAATTTCATCTTTAATTTGTCATGCTGAATTTTATATTATATATAATATATATATAAGTAGATACTATTTAGATAAAATGTATATGTGTGAAAGGAATTTAAAATAACTAGGTAAATATATATAAACGATCCCTATTTATCCTAGTCACGCTATAACTTGAGAACAGCTTTACCGATTTCATTCATCTCATTTTTAAATGTTTTCTAATACTTAGTTAAAGGTTCTTACATAAAAAAATACGAAAAGACGTGAGGTTATGGCGCGACCGAAGGCCAAGCCTACTACGCGTACGAAGTCATGGGCTATTGCTAGTTGGATATAAACAACTTGTGTATACTTATACGTGTTTGATCTAAACAATATATTTATGGTATTACGTCACAATTTATAAACTGTGTGCTATAAAACGCGTGGCATTGAATTACACTCATCAACGCGAAGATGTCAGAGTAAATTACTCATTAACCAAGTAGCATTACTTTAGCTCTATAAACAAGATCTGATCTCATAACATAAAGTAAGGTACTAAAGCAGAGCTAGACTGATTCCATATGCCGTGCTCCACATTACTTTAAATATCCTGGTGCGCGCTTCTGCGGTGACATTATGCACCGCTGCCCCGTTTACAATCATGATAGTCACTTGCCTACTATATAGCTACGTAAAATATAACAAAGCTTTTTAGTCTAACTGCATACCATGAAAGTACTCAAAATAATTAATGAATTATATAACACTAATAATAAAAAATCCAAAGGGTGTTTTATTTTTTCTGTCCGGGCGTAATATGCCCAGCTCGCGAGTTATATCTACGATCCGAAAAACCGAGACCTTGTAACAATCTACCTATTTGTGCGAGGTGTGTGTATACATCTATTTATTTAATAACAAGTACTATTTGAAAAATTTGATACCGACTTCCATTCTATTCAGTTATCGGAGTGTAACTCAAAAACTACTGGACCGAATTTGATGAAACTTAAACGCAAAGCACCAGCTTTCAAACAAAAAAAGAATTTTGAGCATTGGTTCACCCTATCGAGTGTTATGAGGTAACAAACATAAAAAAACAGTCGAATTGAGTACCTCCTCCTTTTTGGAATTCGATAGAAAATAAAGTAAAAGTATGTAAACGAAAGTATGCTTAGATTGCAGTGCAGTGTCACGCAAAAAAACAGTTCTAAGCACTGAGTGTCACTGCAACTGTGTAATGGGCAAGCGTAGTGCTTAACAGCAGTCACACGACTCGTCTTGTAACTAAATTACTTAAAAAACGGGAACTTCTCATTTTATATTTTTTTCGGAAATTGACTTCTTATAATATAGTTGTATAACATTTTCCTTTCCAAATATTTTGTACTAAATTAATGAACGTGGAAAGAATATGCAGCTTAATGTTTATGATATATTTTATTAAATGCTATAAAACTTATCTATATTATTTATACATTACAGTTCAATCTAAAACAAATAAAGATGTTTTTTTATATAAAAACAGTTTAAAATGGCCACTCGTCTAGGGTGGTCTTATCGCCCAAGGTCATCATTTTGGGACAACAGATTTCACTCCAAATCGTTTATAACTTTTTTACGGTTTTACTATAATTATTCTGATAAAAGATATGATAATAATTTTATAGTCTAAGTTTTATAGTGCTTACACGAAAGATTTGCCTAAACTGTGATATTTTTTTATGTAAACGCGGCTTTACTTTTATTAATGTTAAATATTAATAAAAAAATATTTAACATTAATAAATATTTTTATTTTGTTTGGTTAACGACGATGTATCTTTTTTGAATAAAATATATCCTTAAAAATTATGCAAAGAAACGTTTATTATTACTATTTAGATATTTCGATCTCGATGTAGAAAACTTATCGATATCGGGGATGGATACAAATATGGATACATTATAAATGAATAAAAACGACTTCCATAACAGGAGATTCTCAATTTTTTTTAATTTATAACCTAAGCATAGCAACTTATTTGAATCTTGGATACGTTAGAGTTTCAACTTGGCCTCTATATTTTTGTCACCCATGGTTAAAATAAAAATTAAAATAAGTCAGTGACAGAAAATTAGTCTGCGTGTTTGTAGATGATAATATAGCTTCAAGTGTATATTGTGTATCTAGCTTTTATTATAAAAAATATTTTTGCCTTTAAACTTAGTCTTTTAATATATTTATCTTTATTTTATGGTATAGGTTGGCAAACGAGCAGGCAGCTTACCTGATCGTATGTTATACCGTCGCTAACGGACATAAGCAATACAGGTCGCGTCATGTAAAAAGAACGCTGGCGGTTAGGCTGCTTAGGGGCGAGCGGGTCACGCGCCGCATGCTTGCTTGGTATGTCAGTCGACCTTTGAGTGTACCTCATGCACAAACCCATCCCCTCCACTCTCTTACAGCGTTATTTTTACATGACGCGACCAGAGGTCTCGAGGATGCTTGCCGACCTTTGAGGAAGGACGAGAAAGGGTGGGGTTGGAGGGGGATGCGAAAGGGGAAAGGAGGGGGGGTTTGGGCCTTCGGAACTACCCTCAAACTGATTGTACCGCATTTTTAAAATAAAAACTTGTTCAGTTACTGACAAGGAAATGTCACTATAAAATGAATACAAACGCAGCACGATGAACCCAGTTTTGTAATTATCTAGAATATAGTAGTGTTAAGCAACGAGATGCGTAACCGTATGGTTCTACTTGGAAATCATAGAAATTACTGTCATTTGCAACTAGGCTATTTTTACTGAGGCATTCTGACTACGCCGGGCAGCTTGCTTTATTTGGATGATGCAAAGTAGACTTGTTGAGTCTGTTTTGTGTGACATCTGTTTTATACTATAAATTGTATCAGATCAGACGTAAGTGTTCAATGACTGACCCGTCATCGACTTCGCTTAGTCTATGCATAGATTTAGTAGATTTCATACCAGAAATCAATTAAATTCACCATGCCGCCCATTGTGACATTGTTAATTGTAAGCTTTTATTTAGCCTTTATATAAACCGCTTTCGTTAATTAGTGTCTTTATTAAACTAGTTTATTTAAATATCTTATTTGTCTATTGAACTGGAATTAGTGTTTTGATTAAATTTCGGATAAATAATGATCAGCCTATTTAAAAACTCTAAAACTAATTAATTAAGAAATATATTAAAATCATGTCAGTAAACCTGTTTCGAAAATGTGGATACTGCATTCCATCTCGTATATTTTAGCATATTACGTGACTATCTTAAAATACAAATAAACATTATAATGCGCTATAAAAATCCGAACAGTTTGAACTAAATAGTTTATTAATAATAAAGCTTATCTAAAATTTATATCAAATTAAATATTTTAATAGTTCGAAAATTAAAATAACAACAACGGTTTCCAAATGTTTTAGCACTTCGATGACAATTAAAATAAAAGATACAATATGACATTAAAAGTATTATATATTAAATTTACAAAGTAGACGTCTTTTAAATTTTGGCCAAAGTTGGTTAGTTTACTTTGTGCCAATTGGTGACGAGACGTGTAAGCCACTCGGCTGATGTTAAGCGTCACGCTTGCCCATAACAAATGTGCCATTCAAAAATTTGCTTGGCAACGTACTGCGCTCGTCATCCTGAGATATAAGGTGTTAACTCTCTTGCTAAGGTTGCTCGCGTAATATTGCTTTAAACATTACCCTGTAATATCGCTTGAAACATTGCCCTGTAATATCGCTGGAAACATTGCCCTTTAATATTGCTGGAAACATTGCCCTTCAACGAAACACACTACTGTTTGCACACTACTGCTTCATGGCTGAATAACTGGCATAGGTACTTCCCCAGGCGGACTCTGTAAAAGTCCTTTCACTAAGAAACTACTAACATACGATAGAATGCATAGATTATTGTTTTTTTTATTTATTTAATAATTAATACCGCTACGAAGCGATTACAGTAAAGATTGGTGGCAAACATACAATTATTATTACAAAGTATTGATGTTTAGATATTTTCAATTTGGAGACCTAGGTACCTACCTACTCTCTACTTCTGCACCTACTTATTAAGTTAATAAACTTATTCTTATTCTTATAATTAGACAAATTATACATCTTAACTAAAATGTACTCGTATCACAAAAATTATATTAATCATACAAGATCATCATAAGACAGTCACTTATATAAAAAATACTCTAAAAATATACATACCACGAAAATATTAGTACAAAAAAAAGTACAAATTCAAATTCAAATTCAAATTGAATTTGAATAAAAAGTACCTTATAAAATTGTACATGTCAAAATAGTTACAGCGTCATTTGAAACCAGCCGGAGCCGTGCGATTCTCTAAGAGCAAACATCGTTGCATCTTTGACAACATCCGTGAAACAAGAAACGTTGGAAAAACAACCTTATTTACAAGGGCGATATCTCATAAAGTATTTGACATCGGTGAGCTCGTCGACGAACCATTATAGAATCGCACGGCAGTTCAACACTCAACATTGACATATATTATTTTCAATATAATGTGTATAATATAAACGATTAATTAGAACTAAGTACTAAAATAACTAAATAGAAAAATAAACTCTACATATTATTGTTTTAGTAACTTTGACTATTGTGGACGTTTTCAATCTTAAAATCTATGTTTTATTATTTTGTTCAACTCTGGCGACACCGTAGTTAATTTATTTGCTTTTTTATAACACCTTCATATTTGGGTTCTCATGTGTCCGCTGTTATACGTACTATATATGAATATTAAGTATTTTATGTTTCAAATTTTTATTTTTTATATTACCATCTAAATATTAAAACTGTTTAAAGTAGATATAACAACTTTCATTTATTATGTCAAATGTCTGAATCTATGTAATTTGTTAACGGTTATTTTATAGCATTCACTTTTCTAGTGTTGAATTTTGTGATCGGAGCAAATCAGCAGCCATTTTCTTTTACGACAGAAATTTGTCACATAATGGTAGTAATTCACTTGTTTCGAACACCAAACTAAACTAGCGAACTAAAATCTATTTTTAGTAAATATGTGATAGTTCTTAATCTGTTCATGCTTAAGTCCAAATTCGTATAATGTTTGCAAGTGACAATTCTTAAATTTGCCGTTTCTGTTCAATTGTGGGTATGTTTAGAGCAAATTTAATCGTCATGTAAGTTCGTGCTCCCTGAACTAGTCCCAACTGATGTAAAACTGCCCACATTTAAATAGAATAATCATATGTTTCGAATTATCATTCTAAGTATTATCGAATGTAGATTTTAGTATTAATATAATAAGAACTACCATAGTTTAGACAATTTTAGTTTAGTGTACAAGCGAATCAGTACTAATGTATGGAAATTAAAATTATATCTCTGCTAAGAGCGTAAACTTGTGGATTAAACCATTGTTCTAGAAAATCGAACCTTATTGTAACTTACAAAAGTAAGAGGTTACATTATTGTTTTTGATAATATTTTCATTTTATTTTTGTCATCTTGAATTTTTGAATTTTGTGATCTTAGCAAAACAGCAGAACATTTTCTTATATTACATGGGACAGACATGTGTTGCATAGTGTAGGAACTTATGTCAAAATTCTATCTCTTCTAACGGCCGGTCCCAATAATCTATCTATTGCCGGTTTACCTTACTAGAGTTAGATATTTGACACTATTTGTATGGAAGTTATGTCAAATTTCTATCGGTAGTAAGGAAAACCGTGGATAGATAGATTATTGGGATCCTCCATTAGACTAACATGTGGGCCATTGTCTATCGATTATTACTGTATGTTCTATACCTACACAACAGTTACTTGATTAATTGTGATAATATTGTCAATCCTGGATACAGTTTAATTCAAGTGACTGCACTAAGAGATCACTCTGACGATTACATCGCTGATATGGCTATCAGTTGCAGGTTCCCAGTTCCTCAAAAATCAAACATTTCAAGCTCTAGAGGAATTCATTGCCTATACCTATTCACTTGTGGCCTTACTAATAAACGCTCCTTACTAAATATACTAACTTATTAAATAGCGTCATTTAGTACGGCGCAGAACAATTTTCCTGTGCTGAACTAAATAACGTCATTTAAAAAAAGCAGCTTTTAGTACTTTTTGTTTTGTCTTGTTGGACAGTGTCATTTAAACTTAAACACAGTAACATACTGCGTTCATCGTTATTAGCCCATTACTTTCCTGCTGCTGGAACTCGAGCCTTCTTCTAAGAGAGAAGCGTGCAGCGCGGTTTGGCGGATAGGCTAGTGGCCAACCCATGTCGAAGTTTTCAGGCCGCCCGAAGGCATTCGACATAGCCTAACGAATGTTGTCATAAGAGAAACAACCGGGACCGATGGCTTAACGTGCCCTCCGAAGCACGGAAGCGTTCAGATGAAAATGCCACTAGCGATCACCAACTCCTGACCGTAGTAAGCGTTGCATAACTTGTTGATTGGCTATGACCGTCAAGCCAAACTCCGCTCAGGCGCTCCTTACTGTACTGCATTACTATGGGCCTGAAATAAAAAATTGCGTAAGTGTATACAAACTGTAATTTATATAGTACAACTATGGCACAGATAATTCATAGCTTGAAATTTACCCTTGCGCAACACTTACTCAAATTTCTTGCTAGGTCTGCTGCTTTCAGGTATCAAGCAAATTATCTCACACTGCCATAGATAATGAATATAGAATCTACTACAAGTGAATATCAATATTTTCTAAAGTGTCAGTCTGCAATCCACTATTAATTTATTTCCAGTGCAACCGATTAATGTTAACATTTGAGTAATCAAACAAAAACAGAGAACGTTAAATTAAAATCAAATACATCGTGTTGAAATCTCGCGATGACCCGGGTCGTACTTGTGTGATACGTGTCGACCTCTGCCGGAGCACGTCATTACATCCCGACATTATGTATCCGATGAGTCATGTATCCATGTTGGATTATGATTTCTATTGCTGAAGACCAATATAACTAATATTTTTATTAATAACTAGCTGGTGCCCGCGACTAGGTCTGCGCAGGATTAGTACTTCGAGTAGCTTATTATCTTCTCCAAGGCCATATCTACCTTTATACCAAAATGTCATAAAATATGTACATGGTTAAGCGCAATTGCTATAATAGTATTAAATGAGTAAATTTAAATATTTCGTATATAAATCAGTAAACATTAATAATAAAATACAGGACTTACGTATATACAAATATAAAATTAATCACCATGTAAAAACTGACATTACATTTCATTACTCTTGACGGTCGCCGAGCACGTCTAGTGTATCGAGCTATCAAATTGACTTGGCTTTTGACTAAGCAATCAGAAACTAAAAAAAACTTTGACAGAACTGTCATCATTACATGACATAGGCGGAGATCTTATTATTTTGTCTATGCTGTGCCCAAGCATATTACGCTTTTTCACCCGCGTAGTGATGGATGATGATGATGATGAAAAGTATCCTATGTGTTAATCCAGCGCCTCATCTACCTCCATACCAAATTTCATCCAAATTGCCCCCGCCGTTTGAGCGTGAAAGAGTAACAAAGATCCATACATCCATACATCCATACTCACAAACTTTTGCGTTCATAATATTAGTTGGAGGTAGGATTGGATACATACGATACCTTTAGGAATGATCACACAAGGTTTTCCTAGGGAAGTCCATACGTATAAACCATTAGCCCACTACGTTTCCAATACTAGGATACAGGCGAACCCCTCTAAAAGGGGATACCCTATATCCCTATATCAGAGTACCTTCGAAATTATTTTTCTACGTCAACAAATGATTTTTGATTCTTTAAAGTGTGGTCTGACGGATAGACTAAATATGAGCCTCGTTGGAGTTCACAAAACATCTGAAGCTTCCAACATGGCTATGGGCTAAAACCATAACCGGTAGGTAGCCTGCCCACCGAAGCAGTGTTTTTTGGTAATGTAATATCACTCCTCGAAAAAGTTACCGCAAGGTTTTCTAACCTAAACGTACAATTACCAACGTCTTGACTAGCTCCTTGTAAGCGATCAAAAAACTGAATTAGTTACGAAAATACGTAATATTATATTTGATCCTTTAGCTCTTAGTTCCTTCAAAGCGTGGGGCCCAGGTTTAATCCTTGACCAGAGCAAGTATTTGTTTGATGAGCAGAATTGTTTGTTCTCGGGTCTTGGATGTTTAAATGTATAATTGAGTGTCCAACTCCATGTCTCCCACGACACGGAAAATCTTAGTGCGGGGGTTTGCGTTTGAAAAACTTTGCTTGCGTTGTTTACGTTAGACTTTGTTTACATTAGAAGTCGTTTACGTTAAACGTTGTTACGTCAAACGTTGTCAAAGTCAAAATCATTTATTCAATTAAGGCATCAAAGCCGCACTTATGAACGTCAATTTTTCATTATAATGTACTTTAAAGACTACCGCCGCGTTCCAAAATATATAGAGCCTACCGAGAAGTAGCGGCAAGAAACTCGGGGCCATTCTTTTTATATAGATGTTTTTACTTAGGTACTACAAATATGCGCTCCAGTGTGTTGCCTTACAAAAAAGAACATAATAATGGTATCAGTAGGACAAGACACGCTACACTTTGACATCTTAGTACACGAGTAGATAGATCCTGGAGTGATCAGTCCCTGATCAGTTGTTTAAGTTAAACAATGATTACGTTAAAAGCTGTTTAGGTTATTTGTTATGCTTTCAAATATTTCGTCAGCACAATTATCCGTATGCTTAGAGTCATGCTCCAATTTAAATTACGTTTCATTTCACAAACAAGCATTGCTTTGGGCTGTCATGTCCGAAGGCGCACCACAGAAATGACGGCGCATGTTGACATTTCATGTCAAAATCTTACGTACTCAAGTGACAGACGAGTTAATTTGAACGGTAACGTTTAACGAATGAGTTTAGGGTTCAGCATTGTGTTGGCAAGAACTCGTAAAGATGTTATTAGTTTTTTCTTGGAATATATAAATGAATATGGTGTTTATTTATTGTAAGTAAATAAAGAAAAAGGAAAGAAAATTGTTTGTTATCGCAAGTGAAGAATAAAATCTAATAAATATAATTAGGAGACTACCAAATCAATTGCGTGAAGCTCCGAGACTTAATATTATGATATTTATTGCCGTAAGTATATCATAGTTTAAGTCGCAAGTTATCATTCTCATGAACGCACTTATAAACACTAGCGGCCTTACTAATAAACTTCGCTATACCCGGAATAAATATTCGTATCTATCTGTCAATTTTTCGCTTATAGTAATAGTCACGCGTGAGAGCAAGACAAAGAAAGTTACGCCTAGTATATAAAGTTTACGCAACGTTTATTAGTAAAGGTGTAAGAGGTTAGTGGAAGTGTACAAATTAGCCACATTTTGGCAGTTATGCCTTTTCAATGAAATGCTTAATTGCCTCGAAAGGACTTTTCCACATGTAGGTGTAACCGGGCGACACCGGATTTTTCTATTCCTCAAATAGGGGCGCGCTGACGCACCACACCTCGTGTATTCACAATTGCTTATTCCTCAATAGCGCATTGTTTCAACATTAGGATTTATGGACTATGGATTTGGTCCCACCTAGGTATATGATTACTTAACTATAACTTAGTAAAGATTTCTAAAATAATAAGTACATATAAATAAACATATATATTCCATCTCCTTAATCATAGTTTAAGTTAAAATTAAACATTTCTGTGTGCGGCTGGCAGTATCCTTTTATAATATCCTTGTCAGATATTATATAGAACAGTTTAATATTTAAGTCAGGAAGCATGCTAGAATGTACGGAACCTTCTATCCGTAACAACAAGACGTACAAGTGCCTGCAACAAATGAATCAAATTAAATGTAAGCCTCGAAGCGTTCGTGATGTGCTGTGAAAAGAACTTATTTGTTGATGTACTTAAACTTAAAAGTGCTTTGTACGTATATGCGACTAATTAAGAGTAAACGATGTTAAGTAATATTTTATATTTTAACTAAACCTTTTATTTCAAATGTCTTAATTTTGTAAACGTAATCAGGAAGAGAACGGGGATTTATTTAAATATATAAAATATGTTTTAAACTTTTTGTTGGAGAAACAGCAGCATCGGATATATAAAAGTAGAGTTTTCGCAATTAAAAATAATATATTGTTATCAAAACTTTAGATTGATCATATTATACACTCATATTATGAAAACTAACGTGGTTTGTACACATTTTTAATAAGAAATGTTGCGAGCGTTCTGCACTCTCCTTGAAAAAGACCACCGGATGTGGTTGAAACTATAGTCGGAAAGATCTGACTTGTTTACGTGAGTGAATCCCGTTTTTCATATTAAAAATATACAATTAACTCACGCTCGTAGCAGGATAGTCTACACTGCATGTGGTCTCCTGCCGTGCGATTCTCTAATGATTCGTCGTTGCGATCGTCGACGAGCTCACCGATGTCAAATACTTAAGAGACGCCCTTGTACATAAGTTTGTTTTCCTACGTTTCTTGTCATGTCATCATTATTTCTCGGATGTTGTTAAATATGTAACGATGTTTGCTCTTAAGCCCGATTTACACTTAAATAAGTACAGTAGCGAGTTTAGAAACTGGTCAGTTAAGTAGCAAGTAGTAAGTTGTAAGTAGCGGCCAAACGTAGGCAAGTAAGTAGTCATAAGTGTAACTTATTTCATGATTTTTATTATATGATTTGAAAAGAAGACTAGTCGCGTCGGTTGTTTTGTTTAGTACTTGCTACTTGTCTACAAATCTATGGACTCTACTAAACTCGCTCGTCTACATACCGTCCAGTTAAGTTGGCGGAGTGCGGGAGACGCGAGAGGGTCCTACTTCGGACTGGACTTGCCAAAAAATAGGATCGCGATCTATTCTTCTTAACTTAATCAACAACTTACTACTTAACTCGCTTGTGTCGTTCAAACGACAATAATAACTTAACTCACCGATTTCACAAGTTAACTCGCTACTGTACTTATTAAAGTGTAAATCGCGCTTTACGGCCGGTTTCAATAATCTATCTATACACAGTTTACTTTACTACCGATAGAAATTTAACATTACGTCCATATAAATAGTATCAAAATCTATCTCTAGTAGGGGAAACTGACGATAGATACGTTATTGAAACTGACCGTTAGAGAATCGCACGGCTAGAGGCGGCAATTAGGTGACATATGGACGATAGGACGCTTCTGCAAGTTTATCTGTGTTGAGGGGTACCACCGCCGTGCCCGATATTCTGATTCAAAGCTGTTGTGTGAAGGTACTACTGGGTAAGGTTTAAATGTCGCATTAGCATATGAAATTATCATGCATCCCGGGGTGATGAACTTACTAATGCCGTGGAGAAAGCTAACAAGGTTAGGTGGGACGCTGGTTAGCGATCCACTTAACCGTTTCGTCAATTGGCATGTATGTGACTTTATCCTGGGATTTTAATGTAAAATTCTATTGAAAAAACCAAATATTTTCACTTAAGTTAACATTCTCGAAAAATACGTCAAAACTTTCAATTAATTCTGTATGGGTTTAATGTGTTGGAGCCATTTTGCTTAAAAATATATTCGAAGTTTCATGAGCACTTCACAGTTGACGCACAAATCAAATAACGTTACAAGTGCAATTTCTGACGACTGTGCTTGACCCTATGATGTCCCAAAAACAAGACAGTACAAACAGTATGGATTATAAAAAGAAACACCATTAAACTGACATACCTACATTCAGTAACAAATCATTACTTTATTCAACGGTATTTTTTGTTAAATATTTAAAAAAAAAGTTTATAAGCATGAAACCAATAATTAAATTCGAACTAATCTAAGATATGGCTTATAAGATAGCAGCCTATTGTAAAATTCGCAAATTTAAAGATTCAAGGTGATCGCCGAGAGATTCCAGCTTATAAAAATGATTTCATTTCTTACTGATATACAAATTTTACTTAACTTAAACAACTATTTACGGGTAGAATTAGAAATCTTCACAATTAGGAAACAAAACATGATATTACCGGATATAATTTGTTCAAAGCTCTTTAATATTTAATAATTGCGAAAGTGTTTTATGATGTCTCATTATCAACAGTGGTAGGTAATAATTTGGGCGCATTAGTTACTAAACTTAAGATATTCAACGATAGCATAATATTACTTAATGTTTTATTAAACAAACTCATCTTACTCCACCTGATAATAATTCTCTGCCAGCCCTTATTTCAAACGTTTGGCTAGAGTCCATACTGGTAATACAATGATGTTAAAGTAGGTCAAAACAAAGTCCGTGTGTCGAGCCACCCACGTCGGGGGCATTGATATTTCATGCCATCAGACTTAACCAAGCTAGCTGCGTACACACTCTTTTTTATTCTGCAACCAAGGTCGGGAAAAAACTGGATAAAACTCACATTCCAACCGGTGACCTAATGATGGAGCTTCCATGGCTTTCACGCATAAGTGTACTTAGTGAAATCTGAAAAAAAGGTGATGTCTCCTTGTAGAAAAAAAACATTTAAAGTGTGCTTTGTTTTATCTCTTATCAACTCGGGGACGGAGTTAGAATATTGTTATGGCGGTGCGAAACATAAGAGGCAAGGAAGCCTCACTAGATATGATAAGGTATAAGAAAATTTATTGGACCTATAACTGTGGGTGTTACATTAAGCTTGTCAAGTTCATATAATAATTAGTTTATTTATTATGTTCCTCTACTAATAATCACAATACAAATACAATTAAAAAAGTTCAATGATAACAAACTAGCTCGTGCCCACGACGTCGTCTGCGCAGGATTAGTACTTCGAGTAGCTTATTATCTTCTCCGAAGCCATATCTATCTTTGTACCAAAATGTCATAAAATAGTTAGATGGTTATATGAGTAAATTTAAATACTTTAATATAATATATATATGTGACAACATCCACACAAAGGTCTTCAGGTCCCAAACTAAGCATAGCCTATACTATGGTAACCTGATGACTGATATACATACTTAAATACATATACACACCCAGACACAGGTCAAACAGACATGTTCATGCACACTAATGTTTGACCAGTCCGGGGATCGAACCCGGGACCAGCGGCTCAGAAGGCAGGGGTGCTACCAACTGCGCCAACCAGCCTGTCTTACTTAGTAAATCAATCAGTAAAAACTAAGTCATCAAGAAAATACAGTACATACAAATATAAAAGTAATCACCATGGAAAAAACCTGAAATGCCTACAATGCATTATGCACTGAATTACATTGCATCACCCTTGACGGTCGCCGAGCACGTCTAGTGTATCAAGCTGTCAAAATGATTTTTGAATAAGCTATCAGAAACCGACACAAATTTTGACAGAACTGTCATCATTACGATCTTAACATAGGCCGATATCTTGTTATTTTGTCTATGCTGTGCCCAAGAATATTACGCTTTGTCAGCCGCACGGTCATGGATATTGTTGATGATGATCTTATGTGTTAATCCAGCGCCTCATCAACCTCCATACCAAATTTCATCAAGATTGCCCCCGCCGTTTGAGCGTGAAAGATTAACAAAGATCCACACATCCACACATCCATACATCCATACTCACAAACTTTCGCGTTTATAATATTAGTACGATTGTCACAAGATGAAAGAAAATAAACAAAATATAGTAAGGACGTAGCCAATAAGGACTGGTTTAAGGCCGACTTGCACAAGAATGTAGATTCGGTCAGACGCAAATTCATCATTGATGAATACATTGAATTTGATACAATTTTTAATATTCCCTAACTAGGAGGTAGGCGTTTTGTGCTAGAGGAAGTATTAGTTCTTAGCACCGCAGTGCCAGATCTCCAGTCGCGAAGCAGTAGTACGCAAGCATTACTGTGTAAGGCTGCGAAGGGCACTGTAGCTAGTGAAGTAACTAGGCGCATGACACGCAATAAATAATATCTCGGCGTGATTACAATACAGAACCATGCAAAACTTCAATTCTAAGTTATCGATGGCACCGCAACTGACATGGGCAGGCGTAACGCCATTAGGCGTACTTGCTCATCGCGTCGCTTGAAAGCAAATAGCCGTGCGATACTTAAATGATTCATCGTTGCGTTCGTCGACGAGCTCACCGATGTCAAACACTTTATGATATATCGCCCTTGTACATAAGGTTGTTTTTCCAACGTTTCTTCTCATCTCGTCATTTGTTTCACGGATGTTGTCAAAGATGCAACGATGTTTGCTCTTAGAGTATCGCACGGCTGACTATGACTACTCAAACAAGTAGACTGTTGAATGGTGAGAGCGAATAAAGCCTCTTGCTGAATGTGTAATGTGGATTTCGTTAAATTCGCTATAATAGCGGGAATGATGAAAAACGTTATATTAGTTCCATTCTGCTTAATTCATGTGCTTCTTTCATTTTTTTTTCGTATTAGGAAACGGTACATGCACGAGGCCCACCTGATGTTAAGTGGTAACCTCTGCCTAGAACAGATGCATTTCCTCACAAGTGCTTGCGCCCGAAACCCTGAGACATTAAATTGTTGTCTCTTGTGCTTGTAATTTCGTCGGAAACCATACCTTCACACCAAAGCACAGTATTGCGAACATTGATTCACGGTAAAAAAGGTGGCAGTATGGACAAACTCATTCACAAAGAGTGCTATTGCTCTTAAAAATCACAATCGTTTTAAATTATTGTAAGTACCGTGTATGTTATAGGCGTTTAAGGAAAAATATTTTTTATAACAATCAGGCGAAAAACTCTTCTAAACTGGAACTGAAGATATGGAAAATATAGTATTACTTTTTTTTAAAGCACTATCGCCTTCTTAAGCGATCTCAAAAAAAAAAAAAAGTAATACTATAAAAATTACAAGGGCCGCGATGTCAATACGAAAGTTTCAAGTATTTCTAAATAATGCTTCTTTCGGTTGGATGGTACTGTTAAACTGTCTAATAGATGTCGCTCCGTCCCCGCAAGACGGTTAGTCAAATAGAGAGTTAAAATTCGATGCTCGGACCAGATTCTCGGTGGCCTAGTTGGTCAATGGCGTCTGACACGGAGAGTCAGAAAACGCGGGTTCGAATCCCGTCCGAGGATGGAATTTTTCTCTCTATAAATTTCAATGTTCGAAAATATAGTTTTATTATATTTCTCTTATGTTTAGGTATTTCTTCGGCTGTTAGCGTATATTTTATGGCGGATTAATAATAGTTAAGACGAAAAAAAACCTGAACGATTTTAAAAAGTTTTAATAACTACCTTTACAAATTGTCCTTCTCTGTATCACAGAATAAATTATGTGTTTCTCCCCAGAAAAGTCAAGAAAAATGTCAGAAAGTGTTTAAGATTAAATGGAGCTACGAGCTAAGCTAAGTACATGAACTAAATTATGTTTATTTAGTTCGTGGACTACATTTGCATGAGTCAATTTAAAAAAAATCTTATATTTGATGTTGTGCTCAATTATAATACTATACTAATTGCTACTATAAATAAACTCGGCACAGAGTCAATACACACATCTGTCTAAGCCATAATTTAAAAAAAACCAGATGCAATTTTTTTTATTAGAAGCATTGTTTACCAGCTAGTTATTTGACGTGTATTTAGTTCAGCTAAACTAAAAAATATCATAATCATCATCATCATCTCAGCCGTAGGACGTCCACTGCTGAACATATGCCTCCCCCATGATTTTCCAAAAGGACCGGTTGGAAGCGGCCTGCATCCAACGTCGTCCTGCAACCTTCCTCAGGTCGTCTGTCTATTAAAAATATACTTTCAATCAATTCCATCAACACAAAATTCAAATGCTGTATCCAGTCTATACAACACCGCTACGACATACTTAAACGGCAATAATTTTAATGCTTGTCATCAGTTCCTCGATGATCATTTACATTCTTAGGCTTTATCAAAAACTATTAATCACGTCATCAAACCACTCAACACATTACCTCCCATCTAAGCCTTCGAGGTCATCGCCCAAAACAGTATCGATACAATAATCTGGTTAAAAACACCAATATTTGAGTCCACAAAATGACATCATCTGAGGTCAAGAGGTCAAAGCTGCACCCATAAATCACTGGTTCACAGTTTTGGGATATAAGCAAAAATGTGGTCGGAATTAGTATAGATTTTTATCAGGTATCATATTTCAACTACTTGTTGAATTTTAAATAGCTCTTGAGATCTATATTTCGTGGTTGAATAATGTAGAACTAAATAGGCCAGGTTAGAGCAGTGACATTTTCGCTGTGGTTACTTTACTGGGAAAAAATACGAACATTACTGCATCACGCTGTCGATGCGATATTTAGTTGGTGATTTTCTGATTACGATATGAAATATTTAAAGGAAGTTAACATCGTAAACAACACCTGGTACGTAGGGGTGACGTAGATCAACGCTGAAAGTTGTACGAATATCTTAAAGATGACGATTAAGGTTGTGACATATATGTATAATAATAATATGATATATTTTTATTGTATATGTCACAACTATATATAATATAATTTACGGTGATGGTGATATGGATTATCTATTACATAAATGGTAAATTAATTAATAAGTACTTATAAATGATAAGAGATATATAAGACAAAAAAGACGGCTATGGACGATAATTAATACTATTTATAACTAATATTATTATTACTATATTATCTCAGAATCGGGGTACACGATGCCCCCTCTTATATATGGTTTGTCTAAATTGGCCGTCTGGGGGCGAGACGCAAGAGCAAGTAAGAAAAAGCTCCAAGGGTCGAAGTGTTAAAAGGCATAACACCGGAAGTAGGCCTTCAGTAAGACCGCAGCACACTTCTCGCCCCCTTTGGCCACCATTGATGGTGATTCTTATGGGAGGCCCATTTAGTGGTTGACAAGTCACCACCTGCCTAAATATTTTAATATGCGGCTGAAATTGCCAGGTGCCGTAGTCTCCTCCATGGCCGTCTTATATCTACCTTATCATTGTGTAGCTGACTTTTTGTGTCTTATATATCCCTTATCATTTATAAGAATCAATAGATTTGCCATTTTTGTATTAAATAATTCATATCATCGTCACCATAAATTCGGTTTTTATACACTTTTGTATATTTTATACCAAACAGGCCTCTAAGTGTTTAATCCAAAAAAATTTAGAAATATAAATAATTGTGTTTATCTTTAATCAAATCAAATCAAAACCATTTATTTCGACTAATTTTCCAAGTAATATGCATTCATTCACAATTAAATTAATAATTATAATTATAACACATTCATTATAATTATTAAATTATCATATTATTACAAAAAATAACAGAACACAATTTACTACTATTAAAACATTTTAGCATACAAACAATTAGCCAGCACATGAATCCTGTGACAATGATTCATGTACTGGCAGTCAAATCTGTTGGAGAATACTTTTAAGATGCTGCTGGGGCTGGCCCGGATTCTGCGCACCAGGGATGTGCATCGCTTGCGCATGGTGGCGTAAAAGCAATCAACGCCCCAATCTGCAAACATCCCTGATGCGAGGCAACCCCATCACCACCTTAAAAGCATTATTATATTGCACACGGAGAGCGCTGTACTGTTTTTGCGTATATGACACCCACAGGGCGCAAGTGTAAAAGGACGTACAAAATGCCTTAACAAGAGTTATTTTGACATCCCTTGAACACCGAGCAAACCTGCGGGCTATCATATTAGCCCTAACAGACAACACCCTCCGCTCCCTCTCAATATCTTTATCGTCTTCCAAGCCAGCGGTTACAATTAAAACTCAACTAGATTTCAAAGTTGTAACAAACTAAAATCATACATAGTGCTACAACTTTGAAGTTACCCTTCAAGGAAGCTGGGTAAATAGAAAATGTCTATAACATTCCACACAGATGCTACTTTACACATGTCAATTTTATAGCACAAAATTCTCAACTCTCTACAAAGCCTTTTGCATAACTCAAGCCCGTAGACAATGTAACACAAAGACATGACAATAACTAGGAAAACTCTACAATGTGAGGAAAGCAGTAAAACATCCATATTACTGCCGCGCCTTCACCGCAGTTACTTTCGATTTGCGTAAAATGAGGTGAAACTGACAATCGTTTGAGTTGGAGGTATTTATTTATCTACATGCTACTTATTCATACTTAATATGATAAAGGTAAATTTCATAAGTGATAAAACAGGATCGACGCGAGCCTGACGCGTTGTCGATATCACCGGTCGACAATGGTTTCAACTTCTGGCCAAAAGCACAGTATTATGATCGAAGCCTTCTTCAAGATGGCGCATGCATGCTGTGCTCTTGTCACTGCGTCCCATTTCCATTATTTGTGAAATAGCTTGTCGAAGTCGGTACCATGCGCACAATATTGTGATAAAAAGTACCTACTTTTGAACTATCATGGTACTTCGACCGACTTCAACAAGTTATTTCACACTTTTTGGTATTGAAGTCGGTTCCATTTTTTGGTAAAAAATAATTAACTATTTTTAGTGACCCTTGCTACTTATGGAATCAATTGTTATTCACCGTTAATGATGATATCATCAAGATAGGCGTAACAATTTTCTGTTTTTGGAGTATAACTCAAAAACTGCTTGACCGAATTTGATAAAATTTAAACAAGACCTTCTCGGAAGTATACCCTATCAAACAAAAATGTATTTAAGAATCGGTCCACAAATGGCGGAGAAATCGATTAACATACACATAAAACATACATATACACGAACATATAACCGCGTCCTTTTTTAGAAGTCGATTAAAAACAAATTTAAGCTTATTAGTTAGTATTATGGTTCCGTCAGAACCTATGTTCCTCTTCAAGTAACAAAGCCACCAGACCGACTTCGACAAGTTATTTCACACTTCCAAAAAGTGTGAAGTCGGTACCATTTTTTGGTATTATTTTTTTCAAATCACTAACGCCTGCGTAGCGGACATACGAGTTAGATGTATAGATGAAGTTTACCACTAAACTTTGTCTAAATAGTTTTTCTTATTTTCTGCTATATAAAATTAAAATGGCGTGACACGATTAGGGTATAAATAGAAGTCTAGGCGACCGACCTGACAGCCTCATACTGCAACTCTACACAGAGCGCATGCTAGGTTACACAGTAAAGCTATAGTCTAATTACTACAGTTAACATTGATGCATAATAATACGATGCAAATAATTGTAAAGATATCTCAATCTTTGAAGGGTAACAAGACGTTAGTTGTTTTCCGGTAGAGCTAGGATGTATAAGGTCTTAATGATATTTAACATACGCAACAACGTTGAGTGATTATGTTCAAGAATATTACATTTCAATTAGCGAACAGTTTTATTTCTTTGGTTATATTTGCTATGTTATTATTAGAACTAACAGGTAATTCAATACTATAGCTTGGATTGGATCTATCGCGGATTTAACCTGTTGAGTCGCCATTTGCCATATTGGCCAATAATACAATCGATTTCGCAGAAATCATACTACTTTTCCAGGAACAGCAACACGTGTGGTTATAGTAGATTATGCACCAAGGGAGTAAAGCGGCGGTATGTTGAACCCTGAGTGTAACGGGGACTCTTGGGTTAATCCCTGAGTGCAGCGAGGGGATTAACCCAGAGAGTTAAAACGATCGTTGAGTATATATATTTTTTTTCTTGAGATTTGATGCATGCAAGCAAACGTTCATATATTATGCAGACGTTTCCGCGTTCAATATCAGACTCAGAATGATACAAAGTACAATGACTATTTAATTTAAATTTTGAAAAAACTGTGAGCGAAAAGAACAGTTGATTTGATCCTGTGAGACGGGAACGACGTTAAGGCAGTCCCAGAAGTTGGATGATTAAAGAAGAGTTATGAAGGAACTTGACTGGTCAAGGATACTCTTAGCTCAGAATACTATTGAAAGCCAGAAAGTCTGGAAAGAGTCAGTTTTTATGAAATAATATATAATTTATTAATATTAATAATGCTATTTAAAATATTATAAAAGCGTGTAGATGGTAGTATAAGGGAAATTTATGTATTTTTGCCAATATTAAGTAAATTGCATTTCCGGTAAAGCGTCCAAAACCCTGGCTGTGTTGCTTTGCAGGATTGCGATAATAGACCAGATTTGGACCACGATACAATTTTTTCAGTTGAAACGTAAAGATAAACATGTTTATCTATCACCACTTTTTTACTTTTATCTCGATTCAGCATTTGCATAGACTTCTCAGATACATACATATATTTTATTAAACTATTACTATGTATGTTTCAAGCATATCAGATGCTCATCTTCAGAGGCCGTAGGACGAACAATTTGCGAAAAAGTATTCGTATCGCAAGCGTCAACATGTCACGCTTCGGGTTAAAAACTATGAGTTATCTGTGTTACAGTTGTCCTAAATAAATGACAGTTTGTACTGTTTCTCGTGAACAACATGTAACGTTACACTTACGCAGTTATTCGTCCTACGGCCACAGAGCGAGTGCGCAGCGTCTGCGAGCTCCTGGCGGGCACTGACATGATGCTCGAAACCGGTCGACGTATTCGATTGCTAACTTCAGCGCTTTGCGAGTTAGTAGTAATTTCAATATTATGTTATTATTTATGGTAATAAGTTATTAATATAAATATTATGTTACATAAAAATAGAAAATTATCATTACATGTAAATATTTAATCGTGGTCACCTTTTACGAAGACAAATATGTGTATTCATCACATCTTAACACAAATGAAAGATTGAGGGAGACTTTTCCGCCGCACAAAACTGTATTCCTTTTACCCTTAGAAATTAAAAGAACACGTATTTGTACAACCAGGGTTCACTTTCTACAAATTATAACGTACCTATTTCTTGTTACACGCAGACTTCGTACTCATTAGTAGGTAGGGAGTGCCGGTTTGTGCTAATGAAGATTGCCTCGAGAAAAGCTTTAGCGACGCAGCATGAAAATAATTAAGAATAATTATATTAACTACTGGAAAACTAAAGCGGTTTGTGATAAAAAAAGCTCCTGTTTCGTTATTTTATTCTGAGAAGCTATTTTGAACCGGGGGTCTTAAGAACGTAAGGCAAGTTTATTACATAGAATATTTCATCTATACTGCCCGCGACTTCGTTCGCGTAGTAGGCTTAACACAACAAAAAAAGAATTAGCGAGATTGTTCCATCTGTTTTCAAGTTACAGCGTGACCAAGAGAAATAGGGGTACATTTTTATGTATAGATTTTGGGGTCGATGAGGCCTGCACTCGCGTCTCTCTTGGGGTGTTTTGTGCGTTCACAAAAATCAGTCCGTATTCTTACATAGTATAAAATAAAATCACTTTGCGCGCGCGGTCTGTATATCTGCTAATTCCTAATCCTAAACCTAGATCAGCAGATATTTTACGGTTAACATGATTAAACCCTTTTTTTTAAGTTTTATGTAAGTAGTAAAAATCGAACTCATTATTCATCTCTTTTTGGAAAAATAAATTATAATATTACTAGTGACAAAAAATAATTAATTCATGGAAATTTCGCCTCTAAAGGGAGAAAGCAAGCCCTGGCCCTGTTTGCCTTAGGTTTATATTAGTTTGATGATAGCTGGATTCCAAGAAGTCGATACTTGTCAATCATCATCTTATCGTACTAAGTTTTAATTAAACTAAATTATATTATAATTAGTACTCACGGGATGTACACCACGATTAGGAAGGTTTTGGAGCTCGAGGAGAAATATCATATGAGGAGAAATATAAGACCATAATTATAGTGTACATCCCGTGAGTACTAATTATAATTTAGTCAACAACCGCGAAAGTCTAAATTAGTCTATTATTATTATAAAGTCTATAACTATGCATGAGACCTAATCTGTTTCAAATTGGTTTACTTTCATGTTTAGTAAGCGCGAAAGGCTGAGATTTTTTTTTTTTCACATGAGTGAAGAAGAGCGCTTTAAGGAGATACCTATCTACTTAAAGCGCTGTTTATGTTACTTGTGAACAAAAAGCTTGTCCTTCATTTTTAAGTTTTGTTTACAGTCTGTTTTTTGATAAAAAGTTATTAGTACAGATAAACAACTATTATATTATATAGGCATGTTATTAGAGTAATTACGAGTTTGACCATAGAGTGATGAATACAATCAGTCATAGAAGACTAGAGGACGTGTGAAATATTTAGAAATAGTTCATAAAGCGTGTAGCGTACAGTCCCACCATCTTATCTGTTCAGTTAACAGCGTCGCTAGTGGAGAAGTTGGTATTGCAACCTAAGAAATTCACCAAGAAAAAAGAGAATGAAAACTAGTCCAACTAATAGGGCAGTCTTTCAAGCCACTTTTTAATCTGCAAGTTCTTCAATTATAATCCTACTCATATAAACGCGAAAGTTAGTAGGTATGTATGGATGTATACTGTAGTTCCAATTTTGCCCACCTGAACAGATAAGTTTGTGGCACTATATGTATGAATGATTCATGTATGGAACATCGTCGTGTCTAGTGAACGATTGAATGACCCATCACCTCTTCATTCGTTTCGATCTGAATACGTCAGAATCAGGATTGACCCCGCACGAGTGTGATGGATGTGGTACATCACGACTCTCGAGTGATGTAGAACGAGAGCTCTTTATAAATTTTGACATGAAACATTTAAATGAGTGTAATAAAATATCTGGTATTAGTAAAATTACTATGATATATAAGCATAATCAAAATTCAGGAACGCGCCGGTACAGTCATTTAAAGTTTATTTTTGAAGTATACGCAATAATGAATAACTATTGTACTTCAGTGAGTACCTATTTGAGTTGAAAGCATCAAATGCCATACGACTTAGGGCAGTCATCAACCTTATAAAAATAAAATTAATCATAAATATTTAAATTCAAACTAACTTATTCAATGTATGCGTCAAGGGCGTTCTTTCGTCATTCATTGCGTTAGTGTACTTTTAAGATACTACCGCTGCATTTCAAAACCAATAGAACCGCTATCGAGTAGAAGCGGGAAGAATTTTTTTTTCATTGTTGCGTAATAGATTTTGATAAGAGGCCGTAGCACAAATAATTTGCGAAATGTATTCATATCGCAAACGTCAACGCGTCACGCTTCAGCATTCAAACTATGAGTTATCTGTGTCACAGTTGCCCTAGATAAATGAGAGTTTGCCCTGCAATGCTATTCTCTAATGATTCGTCGACGAGCTCACCGATGTCAAATACTTTATAAGATATCGCCCTTGTACAGAAGGTTGTTGTTCCAACGTTTCTTGTCATCTCGTCATTTGTTTCACGCATGTTGTCAAAGATGCAACGACGTTTGCTCTTAGAGAGTCGCACGGCTGTTTCATGTGAAGGACACGTAACGTTGCACTTATGCAGTTATTCGTGCTAGGCCCACTGAAAATGGGCAGAATCAATATCAAGTAGCATTGTCGCTGAAACTATCACTACTTGCTACTTTATAAATAGGGTTTTTCAGATATATATTTTACAGCTAAATTAGACTAGCTTTCGTTAGCTCTGTCGTGGTTTTTGGTCTGTTATAGTGAAAACACATATAGTCCTAATTCTACTAACAAAACGTTTGCTGTCAAATTCTGAATCTTAAGAGGTGAAGAAGCTCGACTAACTAGGTGATAACTGTCTTCATCCGTACCACTGCAGTGCCCGATGATTTGATTGAAAGCAATAGTGCGTAAGCATTACTTTGTTATGGTTTGAAGAGTACTTACCAAGTGAAATCATACAGATAGATAAAAAATCTTGACTTAATTCGTACTTAATTCTAATTAGCATTTTCTTCCAGCTAAACTTAGTTTAATATAGAAGTATATTTCGTAGTGCTTTACTTAAAACTGTAGAATTCGTTTACTTTACAGATATTTAAGGTAGAACATTGATACATATAATTAATAAATAAATGAATAACAATCAATTCTATTTACTATATCTATACATAATATACACATACATAATGGTATACCTATTTAAATAGCACATTTAGGTTTATAATTTTTAAACACAAAAATGTATGTCTACAAGCACAGGCAATGCTACGGTAAAATCACTTCTAAGCTCTGGGAGGCACATCAACTGACATCGTCAGGCAAAGAACATACTATCAGGCGCATGACTAGCTCACCTTGATACTTGATAGTATAAAAACCCTAATATTTTGTTGTTTAACATTATCATACAGAGAACAGCATACAACGGTTTTAGCTAATTGACCTGTTAGTTTTACAGCATTTTAATAGTATCCAAGAATCCGTATAACTTTTATGATTAACAAAAATGTTGCTCAGTTAACACAAAAAGCTCGAAGTTTGACAGACTTGGGATGTTATCTACAAATTAAAACAATCATTTTGTGAACAATTCCCATGCAAACAGCACTTGTGGCAACGTAAAATTTCATGTGACGAAACTAAATGAATGAAATTCAAATTAAAATACATTTCTTTTAAACCGAAACTGGTTTTGTCTGTCGGTGAGTTTGTATTTAAGTTTGACATGAAATCATGAAATGTGTTGTAAATGGTGATCATTTTTTTAATACCTTTTAAATATCATATATATATATCGATCAACCTCGTAGTTGTGGTTCAGTCAGTTGTCAGCCGTAGACATATTGTCGGACGCACTCGATTGATGAATAGGCAACATTTGCAATTTATAGGGTTTTTGCTGTATATGTAACAGTAGTGATTGATGTTAGAGGTAAGATCTGCAATCACAAAAAAATAAGGACAACATTATGTAACGAATAAATAATAATAAAAAGGCATTTAAACTATATACTGTCTAATGTCTTGGATATACAATACAAAAACACTTATATATATATATATATATATATATATATATATATATACGAATAAACGTTAACCTACCGTTTAGGGAGTTAAGACAAATGCTATTCTTTCTTATAAGCGGCGCAATCTAAGGAGACACGTGATTGTGCTCAAGTCTGCTGTTTAATATGAAAGTAATGAATGTAAATGAATACCTGTATCGTAAAGTTAGGTTTAACGATTTATTACTCATAAAGAACGTAGTTCACTTACAATGAGCTTAAAATACTAAAACTAGTAACTAATTAAGAACTAGTCCACACCACTGTTGCACGTACCTAATGTACACACTAACTACGCTCGTAATGCTGTCCTATGTCGCACCGCTGAAACGTATAATAAGCGTTACTCAAAACTAGATATCTTCCACTTACCAAGAAATGCCCTAAAAATTGAGATAAAAAAGTCTCACGTGCAGACTTTATAAAAAAAAATTATAATGATTTAGTCAAACACTCCCTTATCAGAATTACACATGCACACACTCACACGCACCCATATACTCACACACTCAATATACACTCAAGCATATAAATACATCATCCGCATAATTATTGATTTCCGTGTGCCACACGTACATAGTTTTAGAATACGTAAAATTATAATTATTTATGTTTTCAAATTTGTAATCACTTTTGGCCTTATTTTTATTTATATAGTTAAGAATTGTAATTAGTTAATATATTACGCTGTTCATTGCAATAAATAAATAACAAGTTAATATTAAAACATATAAAATATCCAGTTTTCTAGTGGACTTAAAAAAACATGTTCATATATATACTTTTTTAGTTAAGTTTTAAACATATGTATATTTTTACAGTTTTTAACATCATTGGGTAACTTATTAAATAATTGTGCACCCTCAAACAAAATGTTTCTTTTACCGTCGTTAGTTCTTGGAGTATTTACTTTTATTTTATTTGTATTTCTTAAGCTGTATTTATATGACCTTTTTGTAAATGTTATTTTTGTGTGTATTTTTTCAGTTATAATTTTTTTGACCAATACATATGTTGTGTATGTATATAGCTGGTTTAAATTAAATATCTTGGTTTCCTTGTAAACAATGCGTGTATTAGTTAGGTAGTGATAGTTAAAAATAGTTTTTATTAGTTTATTTTGCGAGATTTGTAGGTTTTTCAAGTTGGTTTTTGCAGCACAGCCCCATATCTCAATGAGATATTCGAGATGTGGTTTTACAAGGGTGTCATAAATTGTCATTTGGACTTTGCGAGGTATGCATCCCACGGCTCTCAATCTCGGCAAAGTTGGCTTTATAATATAGTTTTTTTTTGTCCACTTCTTTCACATCATTCCTGATTCACGCTTTGATCTCGAACACGATGTTTAAAAGTTAGATTTAAAAAAAGAAACGTCTTACTTTTCAATCAGTAAACGAAAACACTCACTAGCAATCCTCACTCAGTTGTTTCTCCTTTTTAATTGGGTTCGAACGTTTGTACTTTTGCTATTCCTTGAGTTAATTATGTAAGTGAATATAGTTGCACCACGTGAGATTTTTACTAAAGTAGTCAAAACCAAGTCACATAAAAATGCCTGTCAATAAATCATTGTCTGCCAGTAAGCCTGTATTGAGCTCGACCGCATCATGACTCACCATCAACGGATAATAATTTAGCCTATCCAGTGTAAAAATAAAATTATTTTTGGTGAAGATCCGGAATAGTTTTTTTGAGGGGGGTAAATGCTGTTATCTGCCCTTCGGCCACTGGAGTGACGGAAGGGAGGTTTGGAACTAAAATCCACTAAAACCTCCCCTTGAGTAGCTGACTGGGGCAGGATGGGGTCGCGCTAGCATTCACCATCTCGTCCCGGGAATCTAGAATAGCTAATTTATTCAGATTCAGCGGGGAGTTTCAAAAGGGATTTTTTATTGCTAAAAGTAGGCAGACAGACAAGCGGCCCACCTGATTGAAAGTGGTCACCGTTGCCTATATACGTTTGCAACACCAAAGGCGATACCAACGCGCTGCCGACCTCTAAGAAATTTAATGACACTCTTTTTAAACAACCCCATATCGTAGCGCAGAGAGAAAACCACCAAAAAGAGATTGCAATTAACTTATTCCTGGCGGATAAAGTCTCAAGCAAATCTTAGTTTAATAACATTAGTGTAATACTCTAGAAAACTTGCGATAAGGTCCTAAATACCGAGGTCTTGAAGTATACTAGTCACCTTTACAACTGATAAACAAAGCCCTCGTTTACTTCGGCATTAAGTACTCTCAATCAAATAAAATACGCTTCCCACATTTGTTTACACTTACTTCAAAATCGAATTACGCATGTTTAGTGGGCATGACCATTCGATTTTATTCTGGGTCTATTAGAAATCGATTTATAGCTCTCGGATAATCGGATTAAGTATTACACAACGGCCGCACTAATTTAAGCTTGATATTTACGTTACAGATCCGAAGAACTTTATCTAAGTGGCTTCAATGAGCTTTTTTTCTTATATGCATGCATTTGACTGTTCAGTCAGTTCATCAGACTTCCACTCTCCTCGTTTGATGTTGTGAGAATTGGCCTTGGACAATAGCCCTTTGCCATGGCTTTAAATGCCAGGGGCATCAACCCCTGGGAAACTTGAGCAGATCGAGTATCCTACTTTGGTGGGTGTTTTCTCAGCGGCTGTTCGTTTTATTGTAGCATTAGTAGTAGTAGTGGTGGTAGCCACGTCTTGCCTTGCGAATAGTAACAGTTAGGCAGTATAATGTCCTATCTCTTAATCGTCATCTAGCTTTGGGATGATCTCATGAGGGAGCGCGTGCTAGGAGCTCACGTTTGTAAGTCAAGCATTTGACTGTTAACTTACTAGATAATACTGTTCAGATCAGACAATATAAATACTAATTTTAGTAACGAAATTTATATAAACGCTAGCTGATCAATCTGCAGCTTCGCTTTCATGGCTTCTCGGGATACGGCACCTCTAGATACAATAAAAGTAACCAAAACTCAAGTCATTAGGTATATTCCAAGAAACTCCTAAAGCGCGATCATGTGATGGTGAACCAGGACTTATATTAGTCTGAGTCACTCCAGTAGACCAAATGTCAGGAAATATCGAAGACAAAGCTTGAGCTGAATTAGAAACCCAAGACCTCATCTGGAAACCAGCTTCTGCATATACAGTCATAATATTCGCTGCTTAACAGCTTTGAACAACTACCCAAGTAACCTATCTTAACTTACTTCTAACAACATCAGCCGTCGACCAGTGAATCCTGTCCAAATCGGTCCATCTGCATATTAGCCGGAGCAGACAGACGTACACCACTTAAAAAATTTTATTTTTGCTAAAGTTCCGTTATACGTTTCACATTAATTGTATTTATTTGTGTCGATACATTATAAACCAATAGATAAATACATTCCTATTATATTAGATATGAAGTTAAAATTAAACCTAGCCAATAATATTACAGAACAATAAGTGCAATTTGAAAAATTTAATACCGACTTCCATTCTATTACTTTGGTAAAAATCAGTAATTGGAGTGTAACCCAAAATCTACTGGACCGAGTTTGATGAAATTTAAATGAGACCACATGGGAAGCACCAGCTTTAAAACAAAAAAAGGATATTTGAGAATCGGTTCACCCTATCGAAAGTTATGATATAACAAAAATAAAAAAAATACGGTCTAATTGAGACTTCCTCCTTTTTTTGGAAGTCTGTAGAAAACACCATCTAGATATCACCAGCAGGCAGAAGAGTTCCAGTCGTGCCATTCTGTAATGATTCATCTACGTACTCGTCCGACGAGCTCACCGACGTCAAATACTTCGCCCTTGTACATAAGGTTGCTTTTCCAAAGTTTCTTGTCATCTCTTCATTTGATTCATGGATGTTGTCAAAGATGCAACGATGTCTGCTCTTAGAGAATCGCACGGCTGAAGACTGGCATTGATGTGCAAGGCTCAAGTTTTGGAAGAAGTATGCACCCGCTCCCAGAACTCGTATTTACAACTTTTTTAATATGACTAGTAAAAAAGTCTAGTGCAACACTATCCAATGTCTACTTCAGTTATAGAAATAAATTATGTATAAGCACAGTTATATTACACATAATTATTGAATTAATTAACACTTATACTCTTAAGATTATGCTATTAAGAGACATCCGTGACTCCGGCCCATAAATAACCAGTGTTACAATTTAAATGACCTTCATTAAAACCTAAAATCTGTAATGATTACCATACATTAATGTTATTCTCTTAATATTCGATTTTATTCGGTTAATTAAGGATGTGTTCAAAATATAAATTAACCGTTCAAAATGTCATCGAGTCTAAGATCTAGTTTTATATACAGGTTGTAATTTTTGGAAACTCTGAAATGGTTGCACAGAAATTGCACACTACAGTGCAACGTTTTCAGATGTTTAGTCAATGGCTTATTATTTAAAACAAACTAAGTTTTCAAGTTCAAATTCAAATTCATTTATTAATCGCTCATATGGGTACATAAGAAAATATACAGATGGAGAAGCATTAATTATAGAACACCATATTTAACCAATGAGGCATGCAATTCATTGTGAAGTTAATGATTACAAATTAAAATATTATCAATTAATATAATAAAAAAAATTGTTGTAATGTCACAAGATAAAGTATTATTATTGAAATGTCATAAGAAAAAATACAATACGTATTAAAAAGTCACAAGAATTTTTCTGCTAGAAAGTCATTTACACTGTAATAAGTTTTGTCAATTAAGAAACGTTTAATTTTTTTAAATAGTTTAGTCGATTGGATGTCAAGGATATCTTTTAGTAAATTATTGTATATCCTCGGAGCCATACACAACACACTTTTATTTGAAAAAGCTGTCTAGTTAACGGGATAGCTAACTTTATTACAATGTCTGTCACTAATATATATATTACATACATGTAAGTTATTATAAACAAAAACTGCAATTTCGTAGATATACACAGAATTTTTGGTGTATACTATATATATACTATATGATACATGCACAGGTTATTTAAATATGAGGTATATGATACTTTATCAACTATATTCTGCCCTTCACCGTTCTGCAATGTATTATAACTCCACGATTAATAAGTTACTTTTATGAACCAAGCATAATACCACGTTATCATTTATTCGGATTTTATGATATTTATGTGAGATAGTAGTAGTCAATAACTGATCCTTGCTATAAAAATCACACGCACGGTTACGATTATTGCCGGTTGCAGTTGTAGATCATCACTACCAGCCTGTTGCGGTTACAGTTGGACATAGGCCTCTCTAATTACACATCATTAAGCTAAATAACTACCGATTAAATCAGAGCAAAATCCGCCTATGTTTTAGTCCTAGTTTAAGCTATATCTACTGTTAACTTCATCTAAATTATTTGAGCCGTTTAGCAACTTGCAGTGTGATTTTTTTTAGCAATTTGTGCAATTCGTGTTGCATTTGCATTTTGCGCAGTTTAATCCTTCGATTGCAATATATTCTAATATCTAGATTAAACATCCTGTATATAATCGAAAAGTAATTAAGCTTCTAATTAAAAATGTATGGCACTTATAAGCATATAAATGAGGTCAACGAACTTAATCCGCTTATAGTTTTGAAAGTGTTTAGACTACTGGTCTAAAATGGTAGCTTAATTGGAAGAAACGCTTTTCGATTTGGTGAACAAATGCGCGAGGAATTCAGTCTTAAAATTAATTTATTTTTTATTATTGAATAACGGTAAATGCTGTAACGAAAGTATATATCTATATATACATTCTTGTCCTTAATGACTGATTTATCACAGCTTGTCTTAACCACTGGAGCTAGATTTTTAAGTAGGTAGAAAATATTTATTTTTTCGTTTTAAATATTATTTACATAAATTAGTTTCGTTCTCGTTAGAACTATAGCACATTCACAATATTATCGGTACATTGCATTCCTACTTTAAGGGTCAATAGTTCCCAAAAATCATAACGCCAATCCCACGTGTCGGGTTATTTTTTAGATCTACGTAATTTTTCAGCTCATTCAGGTACAGCAGGGCTATTTGAATCTCAGTTGCTAACAAATGTTGATTGAAATCGAATAAAATGGCAGCTCTATGTCACTTTTGATAGCTCCAGTCATCAACTTACTAACATTTTTGCTTACTGGAGTTACAAAGAGCGGCCATTTTTCAAGATTTCAATCAACATTTGTTAGCAACTGAGATACATAAAATAGCCCTGCTGATCTCAACAAGCTTTGAATATAGTCTTACAGTTATGAAAAAATACTGTGCTATGAATGCTTCCGTTTTATTATAATTATCTTTCTGATTAAAATAATGACCTAAAATAACATGTCAACTGCAAAAAAGATGTTCTCATAAACCAAACGGCTGACAGTTACATTCCATACAATAAATCAAACTATTGTCTTCTACAAAATTTATTACTTCATGCAACCTTTTTTTGCAAAATTTGACTTCTGGTATGTACCCATTGTGTCCTTAAGTGGCGTAATATTCAAATAATGGACCTAATTCTGCACAAAAAATAATACACTTACCTCTTAACCCCTTTTCATTATAGTAAATATTATGTCAAACCGGTTTGTGAATAAAATAGGGGTCATGAAGTGATCTCCTTTGTTTGGATGTTGTATGAAGGGTCATTCTTTTATAAAAAAAACCACTTGAATGGGAGTTAATAATTTGGATAGATTTTGCTACAGTGTAGTTTGTTGATAAATTTAAACTATCACGCACAAGTTCGTCACCATTTATCTGAAATAGGTATTCTTTGTTGATATCAATATAACTATTCAAAATCCTGCCGTGCGATTCTCTAAAAGCAAACATCATTGCATCTTTGACAACATCCGTGAAACAAATGACGGGGACACAAGAAACGTTGATAAAACAGCCTTGTATACAAGGGCGACATCTCATAAAGTATTTGACATCGGTGAGCTCGTTAACGAGCTCGTCGACGAATCATTAGACGAAAATTGCACATTTTAACTTGCCGTTATGGATGCATTGCTAAAACTTTATTTTATTTTTTGTTTTAAACATGTTTTTAGCTAACCTCTTAAGGGCTCACTTGGAGGGGGGGGGGGGGACCCCCTTAGGGGTAACATTCAAAAACCCTTTCTTTAGTGGATGCTTACAACAAGTACATAAATACCCATAAAATAATGAATTATTTTATATTTTATAATCCTACTAATATTATAAACGCATAAGTTTGTATGTATGGATGAATGTTACCCCTTTCACGCTAAAACTACTGAATTGATTTTAATGGAATTTGGTATTACGTATTTATTTATTTCTTAAAAACAGTTATATCATCATTACAGTTCACCCAATACAATGCTACACTTACCTAAATATATTTAATTATTATAGAATAATTATATAAATTGACTTCTGTTTAACTACTATTTCACTATATGATGATTTGGTCGAAGATACTCAAAAAATGGAACGACAGACAAGCAGACAGACCGACAGACGGACAGCGCAGGCTAAGTAATAGGGTCCCGTAGTATTAAACTAACTTTTTAAAACTTTTAGTTTTAAAACTAATCGATCCAGATACATAACAATTAACCAAAACAGCTAAATTCGTTCTACATAACGTTATTTTGCAAATTCGCAGAATAGTTTAATGATCAAACCATGAATATATATCTTAAATCTTTTGTAAATATCGCTTTTATATATACACACGCAATAAAAACTAATTAAAATACTAAAAATCACAGCTAATGGACCATTTACATACATATGAGGTACAATACCACACACACAGTCTAAAGGTCTCTTTGAATCGTGTCAGACTAATATATCCTGACGATAATCGTGTCTGATTTCATACTTTCGTTTTAGTTTTGTTTCTAGATTTTTGTTCTATGTATTAACTAGCTGAGCCCCGCCGTTTCACCCACGTGATGACCAATGATGATGATAAACAGTGGGTATCATATGTGCTTTCACGGGATATATTCTATGACCTTGGCAAATTTTTTCTTGCCGTTTACGTGTGACAAACGAACAGACAGAGAAATAGAGTTGATAGATGAAAATAAAAGGAAAAAAAAATTTATTGCCAAAAACATAGTAACAAAACAAAAACACATTTATAAATCTGGATTTAATGTTACCTAATTAACGTTTTTATGGCAATAGGAGTACGCTCAGCACTGAACTGTGTTAGCATTTCGCTAGGCTAGGCTAACACAAGGCTGGTTGGTTGGTTGGCTGGCTGGTTTTCAGCGCAATCTTTTGCTCCAATATAGATCTTAATCGAGAATACAGACAAGCAGGTAAAAGTAAAGTAAAAAGTAGTTAAAGTTACCGTTTCAGAGATTAGCTGGAACAAACAGACAGATAAACAAAAAACGATTTTGTTGATGCCGTACATACTTTCATATTATGCATGTAGTAAAAGCTGGTAAATTTAAATTACAAACATACACTTCAATTTTTTCTATCTGTATAGAAATATAGATTCTATCTTATACACGGCATTTACCACACGGGTTAACAAAACTGGTAGGTATGCACCATGATGTTTCATTAAGATCCAGCTTTATATGTTCACTCCATGTGGGAATTGAAATGTTTAGGATGATAATCGAAAGAGGCGAGAAAACCCGACCTATAAAAGATGCCTTTTGATTGCTACCACCATAGTTTCAGTGTCAGAGTGTGAAAGTCACTGTAGCATGTGTAATTACTGGACGAAAACCACTCGTAACTCATATCTCGGGTATATTAGCGCAGTGCAGTACCACGTAAACAGTTCTTAGCCCTGGTTAACACTTTAACTGGCATGGGCAAGTGTAGTTCATCGGGTCCACGATTTGCTTGTCTCGTTACGTTGTGTGTCACGTGTCACGTTTTGGCTGGGCGGACGCCTTTATTTTAATTTAATAAAATTGTATAACTATTAATTACTTAGCTTAATTTGTACTAACATTAATTTTAAGTTTAATTGCGTTTACACTAACCTAATATGGATCCAAATAGTTGTCCAAATAAACAAATTTTGAATTTGAATTTGAATTTGTTACCTGATTGCATGAAAGCAGCTTCGTACAAACGAAGCTTTTACTTACAAGAGTATCAAAGTCAAAGTTAAAATCATTTATTCAATTTAGGCATGAACGTGAACGTAAATTTTTCATTACAATGTACTTTAAAAACTCTAAAGCCGCGTTCCAAAATATATAGAGCCTACCGAGAAGAAGCGGCAAGAAACTCGGGGCCATTATTTTTATATAGATGTTTACAATGTTTCTACTTAGGTACTACAAATGTTACATTTTATGGGTGGCAGAGTGACAGCTTGCCAGAAGTGGAGTATTCCAAGCATTTTTTTCAAATCAAATATATAGTATAAAACATATAGCAAAAAGTTCACGCAACCATGTCGAATCCATTGAAGTCATTGTTGCCAATCACATCAAAATTTCTCGAGCAATATCCCTCGCAAGATAATACGATTGATCGCCGTGTGACGTCTGGTTACGGATCTATATAAAAAACCTTTGGCATTTTATTTATTTTTTAATAATAATCTTTGAATCAATTTTGTCTTCGCACTGTGTGCATTTATCCAGTGTCCAATATAAGTTTGTAGATATGAGTAGCAATAGTACTCGTATCAGTAAAATAAAGGGCACGTTACCAAAACTTACTGCAATTCATTTATCAATCCAAAACATAGGTTTTTGAGTCTCTTTTGACCAGAAATTTTACTCACTATAATTAGGTCTTATCAAGAATATTTATATGAAGATCCTTGGTCTTATACAAATGTTATTCTGAATGAAAAAGTATTCTATGTTATACCAGGACCCTTCATACCACAAATTTCGTAAATCCTCTCCCAATTATTCATCGCCCATTATGAATTTGCCGTTTAATCCTAAGAAGGTATTTTATAATTCTCTTACTTTTATAATTAACTCATAAAAGTAAGAGAAAAGAGTTCAACAGTTCCTGTTGACTCTTGAATGATCTCTTTTCTCTTACTTTTATAAGTTAATTATAAAAGTAAGAGAATTATAAAATTAACCGAGAGATAAAGTTACTTCCACATATTTCATCGCACAATAAGATATGTTTGGCTTTATCTACCGACTTACGAAAAAAGGAGGAGGACTCAATTCTCACTCTCAATTTCACTGTGTTTTTTATGTTTGTTACCTCGTAACTTTCGACTGCGTGAGCCGATTTTCAAAATTATTTTTTTCGTTTGAAAGATCGTACTTCCCGTGTGGTCCCATGTAAATTTTATCAGATTAGATCCAGTAGTTTTTGAGATACACTCCAATAACTGAATAGAATGGAAGTCGGTAAATTAGTAAATTTTAAAAATTGTACATGTTGTTTAGTTCTAGTGCATTATTACTTTATATATTGACTTCCTCAATCCAATCTTATCAACCTCAACGATCCAGAAAACATGAATAGGATCACCCAACTCCTAACCACATTACATCACGTTAAAACAAGACATAAACCATCAATCCTTCCGAATTTATTTGAGAAGCTTCGGATAATGACACTCTCAATGGACAACATTTTTCTTACCCGACAATGGGTAACAAAAACAGGATAACAATAGCATTGTGAGCATAGAAGTTTACCAACAAACACTTTGACAATGCGTCGCGTGATTAATTCTATAAGTACGGGTAAGTGCTCCCTTTTTGAAGTAGATTTTGAGATGACAATAGTTATTTCGACTGTGACAAATGGGGGCTGAATAGGGTCGGTTTTGATGCAGGAGGTCAGATAGTTTTTTGGTTTGCGATTTTAGTCTACGTTGTATAGTTTGGATTTTTGTAGTATGTATGTAAGCAAGAATTTGCAAACATAAAGCTAATTTTAGCTCAGTGATACGTTGTGTAATTAAATAAATAGTAATTGCCTAAAATAATCTGTTTTCATAGTAGTCATAAGAGTATATATATATTAATCGACGCAGTGCCTTAACCGATAGGACTTACAATTTTAAATCAAAATTTCAGTTAAATATTTTTGGAAATTTCCCCTTAAGGAAGTGAATTTACTTTAGTTGTATGACTTCGTATCCTCTACCACTATTATTAAACTTTTCATTACTGTATTAAGGTGTAACGGTAATATAAAAGAGACAATCATCATCATCATCATCATCAGCCTGTAGCAGTCCACTGCTGGACATAGGCCTCTCCAATTGCACGCCACTTAGGTCTATCTTGGGCTTCTCGCATCCAGTTTTTGCCAGCCGTCTTGCGCAGATCGTCACTCCACCGTGCCTCAGGACGTCCTACACTACGTTTGCCGAGACGCGGTCTCCACTCTAGAACTCAACAATTATAAACCCAACTACAATTCTAAAGTCTGGGTGTCCTTCCAACTGGGCTAACGAAGTTATTAAAATCAGAAAGACTTAGCCATATCGTCACTTATAGCCAGACAGATAGCCAATAAAACAAAATATCAGAAAGAGAAAACGCATTACTTTTATATTAAAAAATAATAATTCTATAACAGTGAAATAGAAGAGGTTACTATTAACAGTTTCTATTTCAGACATAATCACAAATAAACATGATTTTAAATTGCTCTCGATTCATTCTCGAACCCTTTATGGAACTGATTGAGTTATAACTTATAGACAAGAGCGTTATCAAACTTAAACATATAATCTCTAACTTCATCAATATAAGACTCAAAATGGTAAAGTTTATGAGCACAACTGTAACTGATCCAAATCAGTTTCGAGCTATTGGTTTCATAAAGAGAACCATAGAAGAAATTGTGATTGATGCGGCAATTGGACATCTTAGTAACGGTATATACGAACAGTTTGAACTTGGGAAGGTGTAATTTTCACAAATGTTTTTTAGTATAGCAAACTATTATATGTTTCACTAACAGCTGAGCTTGCGTCAATGCACTCAAACTCATCAAAAACGACTTTACTAACTTTTGCCGCTGTCATGAATTACATGGACTCTTCCATGCATTAGAGAGTATGTTGGTCCTGGATGTTGGTCTTAGAACTTCGGGCAGCCTAAAAGCTTCTTTACAAATGCTAGCCACCAACCTATCCATGGCGAGATGGATAGGTTAGTGAAAGGAAGGTTTGAGTCTCAGCAGTGAGAAATATAATGATTTTTTATTATTATGTGAACAAAAAAATATCAACTATTTCGTTTCGGAGAAGAATTCCAATGAGGTTTGACAGGAGGAGCTTCCCGCCGTGCGATTCTCTAAGAGCAATCACTGTTGCATCTTTGACAACATCCGTGAAACAAATGAAGAAACGACAAAACACGTTGAAAAAACAACCTTAGGTACAAGGGCGATATCTCATAAAGTATTTGACATCCGTGAGCTCGTCGACGAATCATTTGAGAATCGCACGGCAGTGTTTTAAGTACGTCATGTCCAAGATCTTGCATTGGTAGCATTTTGCTGGTTCAAAGCATATAAGCTGGTTCAGCTAAACTAGCGAATTTAATACAACCTATTTTAAGTAAATTAAGGTCGTTCTTCTTCTGTTAATTTAAATAAAAAAGAAAAAAAAAGAAGAAAACGGACACACTTAACTAAGTACAATACGATCGACGAATAAGAACTTCCGTTTTTTAGATAAGATAATGCTTACAGAATCGACACTGTTTTCGGTTTTACTTCCTTACATGTGAAACCTTGCCAAATGTCTTATTTTAGGTCTAAAATGTTGTACTCTTTACTATTGCGTTGGTAAAAAAATCTTAAGTACTTACTACTGTTTTCTACATGATATCCACTAGCGTTCATTAAGGAATGGAACGCTTGACAGACAAACAGACAACAGTATAATACTTATATAGAAAGTTTATTTTTCTTGTTGCGTTACGGCTCCTTAAAATGCCTTCATAGCAGTAGTAGCAAGCATATTCTATATGTCATGTTATTTTGGTACGTTTACCTAAATATTAGTATTAACCCTTTGAGTAGGTACCAGAGACGTAAATTTACGTGCGTTTCGTTCATAAATCTTTTGTTTTAATTATTACGGTATGTAAAGAGTTAATGTACTTTTAGTTCTTTACAGAACGTGCAAATAATATAATATTAAACTATATATAATGTTTAATAATTATTTATAGTATGTAGAGGTTGCATTGAAATGCTTGTGTTAGCAGATCTCTATGTGACGAAAAATATTATTTTATGATGAATTATTATTTTTAAAGTATAACATTCACATGGGGTCTATATTGAAATAAAAAAGGCCAAGTTTGCTTAAGCTTGCGTCAAAAGTCAGCATCATCATTCATTCAAAGAATTAAAACGTCAATTGCACAAAAACAGACGACGCAAACAAATTGAATATTCCCACATACGAAGGTGAAAATCCAAAGGTAAATACGGGATCAAATAAAATTAATGATCTGGATAACTTTCACGGGAATACCAATCTTACTTGTAAAGAAATAGCTAGTGATTTTGCTCAAAAGGAAATATATATCGTTAGTGAAGATGGTATTAACGTTAACAATCAAAATATAGTTTTGTGTGATATAGTGAAAGGGACAGATCCACATGCATTCTATGTGATTAATGATGTAACTACTGAACTATTATCGCCAAGTAAAGGAAGCGAGTTAATTGTCAAAACGATGCAAGAACGTGACAAAAACGATTACCACGATAAGTTTACTGTTGAATTTGCTTTCGCTGGCAATAGGCCATCTTTAGCACTTTAGAATAGAGCTTAAATTTTCAAATATAAAATAGAAGCAAGCATTCGATTGTTTCGGTTGAACTAAAAAAGGTAACTAATGATTCTGGTTTGGGATCAAATATTCATACATTTTTTGTTTAATGCGACGTGTTTTGTTATACTTTACGCTTTTTACACCGAGCATCTGTTTAATGACATTACCGGCTACCTTTTTGTGCATGCTTGATTAATTTTCTTTGCCGGTTTGCTTTGTATTTTGGCGAGAGAGTTGTTTTATTCATGAACTTATCGGTGTTACGGTGCCGAAACTGTGTCACCGCGTGCGTGAGGTTCAAAGTATGAATATGACATTTTCTTTTATATTTATGAGATATATGGCTAGTTCTGCGAAATATATGAAGAAATTGCACCCTGTATAGGTACAGTGCATGTAATTTAAAAAATATCTAAAAGACCAAGTATATTTGAATTAAGTGCATTGTTTCATTTTTAATAACTTCGAAAAGGTACCCAAAATTTTTTATGATTAATAACAATAATCACAAGCTGAATACAGAAATTCACATTATCATTCCAATAATATAATTAGACATGCCAACTTCTTGACTAGATGGAGCGAATGGTAGGTAAGGTAAGACCAGCTGTAGACATAGACACTAAGGCATCAAAAACAGTTCTACTCGTATGTAGGTGACTCGAGTTTCAGACTTATAACTGACAAACTTTTCTGCTCATTGCATACAAGCCAGGTTCACTATCACCTAGGTGCGTATATCTCTGGACACGCTTTTTTTGTGCATGCTACTTATTAAATAGCATTTTAAGGCACTTTTTTTCACAGGTTATCTACCTAAATAGTGTAGTTTTTTAATATTACACATTTCTTTCAATAACAAAAATCACATTATAATTATAGAGCGTGTTCGGGGGACCACTTGGAGAATACAAGTTATACAAAAAAAAATCCCCGACCCCCCAATATGTTTAACTTTTTTTGTGATTTTTCCCTTTTTCTCCGAAATTGTACCTATTTACCACCATAACATTTGTAAAATCTGTTTTAGATCGGATGTTTTTAGTTGGATTTGGTCTCTAATACACCTTCAAGCCTGGCAAAGCAAAATTGGATACAAAACAGAGCTAACTGATTTAGTTAAAAAAAATTGGGGTGTCGGGGATTTTTTTTGGCCAACTTGTATTCTCCATGTGGGCCCCGAACACGCTCATTTGGTTTGTCGGTCCCTCTACCAAACACCCTGTTTATTACAAAGCTGCTACCCTACATAAGTTCAGAATTTGTTAAGTCTATATACGGTTATACGTAGACATAACAAATAGCTACGAATCTGTTCAGCCAGCAGTCGCTATATCAGCCAGTTCGTTAGTACACACTTACTGTAATAGTGCACCTATAAATAAGATCAAATGTGAACTTATACTAGCGGCATTCAGGTGGCGTGGTAACTGGGACGTTTCTACCTGTTTGCCACCATTGACTTAATATATTACTTCGAAAGGACGCGCCCTGCGATACTTTCGAAAGGCAATAATGTTTGTGTCCGTTCAAATGTTGTTCCAAGTTCTCGCATTCTGTCGCGATTACTATTTGTCATTATAGATATTTTATTAAACTTGGAGATACGTCAGGCCACATCTTAAAAATTAGTAAGTTTTAAAATAGCTCTATATATATATTTTAGTTATAAAATGCCGAGATTTGGTGACAGTGCAATACCTAAGTACGTTTTTGTAAAAAGTGAAATCGCGTAAAAGTAAAATGGTTTTAAAACAATTTATCTGCAATGGTGGTCTGAAGGGCCCAACTCCTCTCTCTAAGAGAAAGGCTCGAGTCCCAGCAGTGGGAACAAAATGGGCTGATTATAATGATTATGATGGTGGTCAATGACTAATCCAGTCTAATATAGGTGCTGTCGTAGTCTCATGGACAAAAGGTCTACCTGCTTACAAGCTGGATTTCTTCTATTTTCATCATACCAAGGTGGCCTACTAAGGTATAACTAACTTTATGGTTTGCTAAGTATCTCATACATTAAAGTGAATGGTTGTACAATCATGGCTGTTTGCATGACCTTGTCCATACGCTGTGTCATATCTTTGCTCGTAGTACTTCTATTTATAGTAGTATCTGTTGAAGATTGAAGATAAAGGTTTGTTGTGAAGATGGATTTCCGTGTTGCTCGTGCTTGCAGCCACCTATATTATCTTAAAATTATACTGATCTGTCCCAATTTACTTATTAAAATTATTTTTTTATGATTGTTATAAAAAATATTACAATAATATAAGACGTTAATTAAACAAGTACAATTTGAAAATTTTAATTCCGACTTCCATTCTATACAGTAATTGGAGTATAACTCAAAATGTACAGGACAGAATTTGATAAAAATTAAATGGGACTACACAGGAAGCACCAGCTTTCAAAAGAAAGGAATTTTGAGACTCAGTTCACCGAATCAAAAGTTATGAGGTACCTAACAAACATAAAAAATACAGTACGAATTGAATACCTCCTCCTTCTTTTTGGAAGTTAGTTCACTCGAAATAATGAAGAATATTATGTATTTTTCTTTTGTAACATGTACTGATTACAATATAATAATAAAAAAAGTTATACAAAATAAAATATTATTTTTTTACATATAAAATATTTTTGTTAAACGCTTTTTATGTTATAAAAATTGCAATAGTGTATGCTTATCACAATATAGTAATATATTTTAGTTGAAGATGAATAACTTAACTATAATTATAATTTAATAACTTTTGTCTTTGAAAAACTCAACTTGGTCATATTCCTTTGATACGTCATAGTTTATTTCTAGTTAGGTCAAAGAGAATAAACATGGCCTTAGTAAATTCGTTATTATAACTAAATAATCTAATCGACGAAATAACTAAGTATCAAAATATCACCGTTATACTGATTACATACTGATAGACAATAATATTAACTAGCTGTGCATTGCCATTGCGGCTACGCCTGAAAAAAATTTGCTAATTATATTCAATATCGACGAGGCACGCAGAAATAAATATTCCTCAATCCACAAAAGGTATACTTTAAAATTTATTCTCATGCAATTTATCATATACAAATAAAAGTTTTGTTTGAATTGATTAGCAGCACAGTCAGTTTTAAAATACAGAAAAGTAGAAAAATAAATTGACTTTAGACCCTTTGCATTGTTAAAATAAAAAACTAACGAAGAAATAGTTCTTTTAGAAACACTTCAAATATTCTGGAGTGAGGACAACGTAAGACGGAGAATATAAGTACAATTTGAAAAATGTAATACCGACTTCCATTCTATTCAGTTATTGAAGTGTAACTCAAAAACTACTGGTCCGAGTTTGATAAAATTTAAATGGAACTACACGAAAAACACCAGCTATCAAATAAAAAAGAATTTCGGGAATCGGTTCATCCTATCGAAAATTATGCGGTAACAAACATTAAAAAAAATACAGTCGAATTGAGTACTTCCTTTTTGGAAGTCAGTAAAAAAATTAAATATAATCGTACGTATCAAAAAATTCTTCTGAAACCATTGCCATCTCATAAACGGAATACACTTCTACCTGTATTTGATATATTATAATATCTGACTATTCGTATATTGAATAAAAATCACATCCAACGTCATATTGGATTGAAACTGTGTTACGAAGATCATGTATCTTACAGATATCACATCTCAAAAAATAATGTGTATCAAATTAAATGGGTATTTCTTGTAAATAGTCCCAACCACCGTGTAACTTCACAATTTATCTGACATTGTGTCACATAAAGTTTTATGATCAATAAAAAACCTACTTTAAGATAAGGTTAATAGTGGTATATTTTGACATTTTCAGAACAATCCGTCAGGTTTATTGCTTTTAAATAACATAATTATGATCATTGCATAAATACAAATGCATTTTTAAACCTAATGTTTATACCATTTCTTTATTTTGTATTTTGAATACATTTTAGTGATATTTTAGCTTAAATTTGCTAATGACTTTATGTATTGCTTGTTTAGCAGCCAGCAGCTTCGCTTGCATGGTAAGTGGGATACGAAGCCACAATAAGTTTAATTTATTGAATTATCCTTAGGGGAACCCACAACATACAAGGCATGAACTGGCTTCCATCCCTAAGGGAACTTACAACATACAAGGCATGAACTACCTTCCATCCTTAGGGGAACTTACAACATACAAGGCATGAACTGCCTTCCCTCCTTAGGGGAGCTTACAACATACAAGGCTGGAACTGCCTTCCAGCCTTAACTTACAACAATAGTATCTGTGTTGATGAATCAGTTAGTTAAACAGGACAAGTAGTTATATTGATAAACGTTAGGTTTATTTAGACCCTCTGCATTGTTAAAATAAAAAACTAACGAAGAAAAAGTTCTTTTTTAAAGAAACAATTCAAATATTCTACAGTGAGTATTGTAATTTTTAGTACTTTTATTCTTAATTCTCATATTTTTTTAAGACAATTGATATATATAATTTATCGTTTATTTTCAGAAAACACTTCTATTTCAATTTCATATTATACATTTTTAAATAAATAATGTGAAATAGGCACCACATCAACACCGGCTATCTAAGGCTAGTTTACACTGCACTGGTAGTATCTAAGTCTAACGTTAAGTAATCACTAACGAATGGGACAAACAGAGTACAGCTGGAAGAGACAAGCAAAATTATGTAGACGTTACAGCAACTATTATGGGCTCTTAATAGCAAACAACCTCAATACCAAATAAAACAATTGAACCGAGCATATTTTATTACATTCTAAGTTTAAAGTCAAAGTCAAAATCATTTGTTCAATTAAGGCATCAAAGACGCACTTATGAACGGCAATATTTTCATTATAATATACTTTAAAGACTCTAACGCCGCGTCCCAAAATATATAGATCTACCGAGAAGAAGCGGCAAGAAACTCGGGGCCATTCTTTTTATATAGATATTTACAATGTTTCTACTTAGGTATTACAAATATTACATTTTATGGGTGGCAGAGTGACAGCTTGCCAGAAGTGGGGTATTCCAAGCATCTTTATCTTCTATATAATGTCGGACTTTATAATAAGCTTTTACAAAAAAAAACGTCTTTTACAGTCAACTTGAATTTGCCCTCTGTGAGCTCAGTTATGTGTTTTGGGATTTTATTGTAAAAACGCACACAATTTCCTTGGAATGACTTATAAGTCTTCGCAAGTCTAAAACTAGGTACAGCTATCCTATTTGTATTTCTAGTATTATAAGTGTGGTCATCACTATTTAAGTTATAATTATGTAAGTTTTTACGAACATACATTATATTTTCAAATACATATAAGGAAGGCAAAGTTTCACGGGGACCCATTTCGTATATAGCTCGAATAGCACGTTTCTGTAGGATAAAGATGGTCTCTATATCAGCCGCTGAACCTTATAGCAATATCTTTATTTGTTGTAATAACAGAAAGTGCCTTACCACTATGCTGTTAATTTCTTCACGACGTTCTCCATAATTATAACTCTAGTCTAAAGTAGAATTAGAACTGACGACCTCTTCAGCAGTCGACTTCCTGATCTAAGTATAACAACTAAATAATTTACGTACGTACTCGCATTACGTGATTTACTATTATCATATAATCTATGGTATGGTATTCCAGAGTTTCGTGATCTGAATTCGATTTGGGAATTTAATAATAATCACAGCAAACGTTTATTCTAATCTAATCTCTTCTGCCCACGTAGATATTCGTAGACTAAGAGCCAACCTCTACTGGATTATTGTTCATTAAATAAGTATGTGATACTGTCCATTGCTATTAAAGTTAACTACATTAAAGTAAAAATGATTTCTTTAAACGGATTAAATTAAGTATTATTTTTTATTGATTTAGTTCCCATGCTTCGACTTCGAAGAACTACTCAATACCACGAATACTGAAAAATGGTTTAAAATGTTGGAATTAAAATAATATAAAATATACATATTTCAAAGTTTATTAATCTTAATCATAATAAGTAACAAACACTTTCACACGATTAATTTTGAATGTTCGGATTTATTTATATATTCTTACTATTTTGGCCTAAAACGACTAACACGATTTGACCCAAGTTCATGGGCAAAGTTGAATATAAGATAATCTAAAATACGAGTAACACGAAGGATACTTTTTAAATGCAATAATGTTCCAATGGGACAGACATTTTTCGTAGCTCGTTAACAAAATTACGAAAACTTACAGTAAAATTGTTAAAATTATAAAAGTTACAACACATACATACATAGTTAGATATGCACAAAAAGGACATCCTCATAATGTTTGGTAGCTAAATCCTACTAATATTATAAACGCGATATTTTGTATCTATGGATGTTTGTTACTATTTCACGTAAAAACTACTATGGATTTTAATGAAATTTGTTACATCGGTAGATGAAGCGCTGGAATTACATATAGGATATTTTTTCATCATCAACGGAGCGCAGCTGGTATCAAGTGATTCTGCTGCACAAAAAGCGATGAAAGCAGACATACAATTTGCCTGTATATATTTAATAAACTATTTGTAAATGACACGACAAGCCCGAATAGTAGTTGCTAAATTCATCTAAGTACGAGTGTAATATATCATCATCATCATCATCATCTCAGCCATAGGACGTCCACTGCACACATACGCCTCCCCCATGATTTTCCAAAAGGACCGGTTGGAAGCGGCCTGCATCCAACGTCGTCCTGTACAGTGTAATATATAGGTAAATTAAACTAATTAAAGTAATATCCAGCTCCTAGCCCACAAAGAGTAACGCACGTCGCACCGTACTGCTCTAAAAATTAGATTTAAGTTCTAAATCAACCGCTCGATTTACGATTACTTTGTATAATTGCCCCTTCTCATTAAAATAAACATTTGAATTGATTCATTGCGCCCTAAGTAAAGACGGCTACACACTTTCAGTATCGTAAATACGAGTATGACACATACTTATTTGTGAATGAGCGAGTTTGAGTTCAAGACATTTTCAATAACGATGGGTTTTCGATAATATTAATGTAGCGTTCATGATATTAACCGTTTTAAAATGTATGATAAATATATTATGATCATGATTTAATCGCAAATGCTCAAATACACGTTAAGTCAAACACGTCAATCCGTGATATTTGCGTGCGATTTATTATTAATAAAGATATATGTTTTTTTTTTATATCAAGTATAGAAACGAGCAAGTCATGTGCCTGATTGTAAACGCTATTTTAGTTTTAAGAGATATTAGTTTTTGAGTCTCTTAGTTAGTTCAATTCTGCTTACCCTTACTTGACACATTAATGCTTGCTAACTATTACTTATTATTAACTGTTACTACTAACTAGGCCCCGAGTTTAATGCCGCTTCTTCTCGGTAGACTCTATATATTTTGGAACGCGTCGCTAGAGTCTTTAAAGTACATTATAATGAAAAATTGACGTTCATAAGTGCGTCTTTGATGCCTACATTGAATGAATGATTTTGACTTTGACTTTTTGGTTACATCTTGGCAATCGTTCGCAAATAAATGTGTAATTATAACTGAGACCGGTATGTTTGAAGGATAAATTATGTAATAAAAAATATATCATACATAATAATAATATTATTGTATTTAAAAGAATACAATAGCATGGTGTTTTACGTATGATTTAAAATGTCTACCAGGTTGGAATAATTTCAGGTATAATCGCTGACATATTGATAGAATCGCTATTTTTAATAAGTGGGTGACATGTAAGTACTTCCTTAAAACGCATTATTATGCGTTATATTTATTATATATATGCAATTATGCAACAAAATACTAGTACATATCATTTATCGATTCCGGATAAAACCGATTGTGTGTAGTAGCCCTAAAATCTTTACAATTTTGAATGTCTTCACTAACTAACGGATCTCAAATAATAAATGGGTCTCGAAAATACATTTTAATGAAGATAATGTTGATTTCTCGTTTAATATCGGTGTTCATCGAAACTCGTCGATTCTGAAATTAGTGTAATTATAATCAGAAGTTATCTTAATGAATTTTAATCGTAATCAATATGAAAGTTATAAAATTATTGATTTTAATTTCGTTCTGTGATATATCGGTATAGATAAATCAAGTTATAATTGAGTTTAATGTTAATAAATACATAGAATCTGTTTATTATTCATGTTCTGTAATTAACTCTGAAACAAATCTAAAGGTAATATTTGTGGTAAGAACTAACGTCTTCCAACGGGATTTGAACTCAGGACTTCATACGAACGTTCTGTCTCAATGCCAATAAAGCTACATTAGTATTATTAGTGCCGTTTGTTTCCTAATCTAACATTACCGGCTTCAGCCCTTTTTCTTACCCCCCAATTATCGGGAAAGGTACACATGGTACCTGAACGCAACCACAGTAAAGTTGGGAATGGTACAATGGTACTTGGTTGAATTATTAGTGGGTTGGGATTGGATTGGGTATTTTGAAGCAAGATTATAAAACATTTCATTCTATTTACGAGTATAACCTGTATGTAAAAGTTAAGAAACAAAATACACGTTTATGAATCAGTATTTTTATTTCGTAAAATGTGTGTAATTTTAACATAGGAAGTAGTTTTTGGCCATAGTTATATTTACGAGTATGTCTAGATCCCAAATGATGACGTGCGAGTAAAATGTTAAAAAGTTCGACAGATAATCCTGATAGAAGGGGTTATCTTTTCTACATCTCTCGCCATGTTTGCGTATATAATGTAAATATCTAAATTAAAGGTAAACACTACGTTTTTAAATTATGATTATCAAATTTTTTTTAAATAATTTCATTATTGAAGCTCAAATGGAATATAACATTCTCAAATAGATAATAAACATGAATTATGACGATACTGAAATTATATTACTTCATACAACTAAAGATTAATGTTTAAGGTAAATTTTTGCTAATAATTATTATATATAATATTATATATATTTATATATAATAATTACTCGTAAGAGATAGCTACATAGAGATATAATCTAATATAAGTCCCTCACGCTCAACACACATCTATATGTACCCTAACACAATAATAATTTGATTAATTTGTTTTTTATTCAAATTTTAATAATTTCAATTTGATTTTTATTGGATTATTTGGAATATTTACTTTATTTATATTGAATTATTATGACATAATTAATAATTAGTATGAATATTTTATTTTATTTATAATTATTGTATGATGAGATAAGATGAATTAATTTGTTTTATATAACCACAATGAAATAACAAATTAACCTTGTAATTACGTGAAACTGTACTTACTAAAATGTTTTAGTATTATTACAGTAATAACTATAAAACAATTTTTATCATTTATTTATAATATTTTGGTAATTTTTTTACACTCGCGAAAGTATTCTTCCGAATTACATTTTATTATTATTTATATATTATTATACAAGTTAACTATTCCGGAAAATAGTGAAAATATTTCTAAAACCATTCTACGAAATATGATTTACAGGCCGAATATTTACGTACTACCACTGCGGTAGTACGTACCTCGAACGACTTTGTTGCCACAGATCCTATTTTTTATTAGTCGGGTATCCTGCCTTTAATTTCGAGCGAGACGGGGACATTAAATTTCATCCTTCCGTGGATTAAATACTCTTAAATAGTGATAATAACTTTTCTCATAAATAACTGTTAAGACACAGCTTCCGTAATATAGTGACTGAATCAGTGATCCTATATAATTAATTATTATGTTATTTATTTCAATCAAATTTCCTTGCACCAGAGTAGATATAACGCCAGTATTGTATGTAAAAATTAATGGAAGTAATGAATATAATATTCTATATTATATTGTTCTAAATGTGGAACTAGAGAGTATCGCTGTTTTTTCGCGATCACCATGCTTTTCAAACATTTGCAGGCATTTACCTTAATGATAACCAATAAACAATTATTCCACCATAAACAAGCCCCTTATCTTTTCGCCCACGAGCCATGGCATTTTCAGTTATATGTGAATTCTCAGACGGCTTATGAGTTTTATTACAAATTTTACGGCAAAACAAACGTGTAAACGAGCGATAATGAATGTTCGAGATATTGTTTATGACTCAAAGTAAGACGAGAACTTACGTAAAAGCTATGTGAAAGTATGAAGTTAGAATCGATATTTTTTGATTATTTAAATGAAGACGTAGGTATTGATTTCAAGAATAGATACAGTTTTACTAAATGTGTTCTTTTGCGCAAGAAATCGTCTTATTTAGTACCACCACAATGCCTGATAATTTTGATTTAGAATGCATATAAAGAAACAAGGCATTACATTTTTTAAATAACATATTTAATATGAAAACATGATCAAACTATTAGCTGATTCTAAGAGGCATGTATGTCATTCACTGCACTGCAGTCATTCCGACCACCCCGGAGACTAGTTTTTCTGATTTGGAAGAGTAACCTTTTAATCAAGCGCTACTATTGCTCGAAGGCACCTAACACTGCAATCAATAACGTTCTACTAATACTCGTATGTTTATCTAAAATTATATCCTTTTACGAATAAAACAGGTACAGGGCAGGTGTATAAAATGTAAAAAGCAAAGTAAAAAATAAACAAGTTTGATGAGTCTCTACCAAACAGGTCAAGAAATCTAACAGTTACATAAACTCTACCGTTTATTGAAATTATTCACACAAAACAATTTGTGCGTCTGCAAACTTTACTTTTACGATCACAGAAACAATAAAAGCTCGCCTGGGACTCTAGATAGCGATGCCTCGCTAAATATAGAGAGCAGTATTAAAACTTATGCGTTTTACGATGATGTATAAACGTGCGGTCGTTAGAATGTAAGATGAAACTAGCATAATATTGTGGTTCAGGTAAGCGCGTTCAAGACGCAGGTATTTATGGTCGAAGTTGAACTGCGCAAAAGTAAACAGTAAATGTGTAAACGTTGCGAATGTTTCTGCTTTATTTGAAAATATTTACGCGTGTTTCAAATGGATGGCACTTAAAGCATATTAACTCTAACCAGAGCTGAGGAAAATAACCCTAGAAATAGTGAAATCTAAGACTTATACTTTGACATGCACCATTGTGAGTAAGATCAAAGTGAGGTTTATAACACACTAATATATTTGTAAGCTACCAGATGCTGGGCTATGTGGGATAAAAAGACACCTAGACCGACCAATATCAACCTGTATGCAGTTTTAACTTGAAAAATATTGTACAAATTGGACAAACTGTTGAATATGTGTACCATTTATAACATTTAACATTTGTATTCACAGTTATTTAATACATTTTATTCTGATTTTGATTGTGTCGTTTACGTTAGGTAGGTGTTAAGTCAAATTTGGTACTTAGTAGGTGTTGTATTCAACTGGTGAATGTGTGAATGTGTCTCTGTGCCAATTTAAATTGAGTTGTAGGTGTCAAATCGTTTTATTGTTTTAAGTGCTTTGTTGAGTTATTAAAATATTTAATTACTTTAGTATATGCCTATTAATTATTTTAGTATATGCCCGTGACCAGCCTTTTATTTTGGCATTTTCAAACGCCCAAAATCTAACTATTATCCTTAGACATAAAACGAGACTAACGAGTAACGTAGACCACACAAGCATGGAAGAGCGTAGTCGAAAGTTTTACTAGGGTGTCATCCATCCCAACAAGATTTCCTAAGCTTTAAGCTTTCTTCAGTTAATAAAAGGATAAAAAAGTGAAAAAAGTAAATAAAGTGACCGAAATGCTGGCGCCTATTTTGGGCAAAAACTTAGCATCGCCATCCAGCGTGGCAATGCCGCCAGCGTTTTGGCCACTTTTCCGCCCACCATAGGGCTTATAGATTAGATAGTTATTATTATTATTATTTTATTTAATTTTTCAATTACTAAAAAATATATGACTTATAAAAGGTGAGTTTAAGCTATCAAGATAACAAACATCAGACAATCAAACAAATTGATCAGCCGTGCGATTCTCTAACGGCCGGTCCCAATATTCTATCTATCGCCGGTTTACCTTACTAGAGATAGATATTTGACACTATATGTATGAACGTTATGCCAAATTTCTATCGGTAGTAAGGAAAACCGTGGATAGATAGATTATTGGGATCCTCCATAAGAGCAAACATCGTTGCATCTTTGTCAACATCCGTGAAATAAATGACGAGATGACAAGAAACGTTAGAAAATAACCTAAGGGTGGTAACCTTATTTAACCCTATTTATAAGGGTGATATCTCACAAAGTATTCGGTGAGATCGTCGACGAATCATTACAGAATTGCATGGCTGTTCATCCAAGATCATGGCGCTTGCAACAGTAACTATCCCGTACATAAAAATATTTTTTTTAATTAAACGAAACCGCATTTATTTATGACACACACATAATAACACTACATTTTACATTTTGTATACATAGGCACAAAATAATAAAAAAAGCTAAATATTTAAACGTACAATGAATGCAATTAAATACGTATGGGAAACAGCGTGATGGTGTGCGTGTCATGAAAATAGGTCCCGACTAAGGACAAAATCCTTAGTCACTGCTTTTCAGTCGCAACCCATAGTTATGACCTGACGAACCGCGACGCGACATTCGGTGATACCTCACAGTTCGTTCCATGAATACCTTAGTACTACGATAATTTTGATAAAAAGTAAGTTTGATAACAACTAATATTGAAGTAAATTACCAACTTCCTTAACACTTACAAATAATAGATTAAAATTTACTGCACAAGTGTTTAAGTATTGTGTTAAGATGCAATCAATGCAGTACTAAAATTCAAAGTGCCGAGCGATTAGAGGTAAATTTTACGCAGATACTTAAAAATATTTAATATATAGACCACCTAGAAGGGCCCTAAAATAATACGACTAGGCAATGTATAAGACAGTCGTAAAAGTTCGGGTTCTTACTGTGATTTTATAAGGGGATGTTGTTACACCGTAGTGTAACATAAATTCTTTTTATGAAATTTATTTATTTATGGGACAACATCCACACAAACTCTTCAGGTCCCAAACTAGGCAAAGTCTGTACTATGACTTATATACATACACACACCCAGGCACAGGTCAAACAGGCATGTTTAAGCACACAAATGTTTGACCTGTCTGGGGATATAAATGGATAGTTTTTTTAATTTCAAAATTATTTTATTTTCTACTGACTTCCAAAAAAAGGAGGAGGTACTCAATTCGACTGTATTTTTTTTTATGTTTGCTACCTCATAACTTTCAATTCGGTGGACCGATTCTCAAAATTATTTTTTGTTTGAGAGCTGGTGCTTCCCGTGTGGTCCCATTTAAATTGCATCAAATTCGGTCCACTACTTTTTGAGTTACACTCCAATAACTGATTTTTACCAAAGTAATGGAATGGAAGTCGGTATTAAATTTTTCATATTGCACTTGTATTTTATTATAATATATATTTTATAAAATCTTATAGACAGTAGCAAGATTTGTAACTAATTAAAGATCAGAAAGTTCTAATTGAGTAAAGTGGACGTTACAGCCGATTCATTTAACACAAATCAAAAAAATATATATACGATGATTACGTCAATGCCTTTGACAACCAATTAGTTAATACATATAAATAACATTGTGGAGGCGTCTCTATCTAGGCGATTCAATCATTCGCACCATTTCGTAGTAACAGTACCATGTAACAGAAATCTCATGAACTATATAAATACAATAAAATCTATTTTATATCTGCGACGGTCATAATCAGAATTAGAGCACGTTTTCACAAGCACGACAGATTTTATTCGAACATTCGGTGTATTTTAGTACTATGTTCGCAATAAAACCTCGGCTTATCTTGTCGGTGGATGTATGCTACGGTAGTAAAATTCTATTTTAGGTTTAAGCTTCAAAAGCAAAAATATATTTGTTGCCGTTTTAAGAATATTAGTCGACGTGTTGACAGTAATTTTATTTTATTAGAATACCTTTACTTGTTTACTGTAATAAAATAGAAAATATAAACAATTATTATAAAAGTACTTTGTATCCACTTGAACTATTTTTTTTTAGATATTGAAACTAAGAATTGAGACTAAGTAATTACATATACGAGTATCATTAGTTTTTGGAGTGTTGCTCCAAAACAGCTTGACCGAATTTGATGAAATGTAATTGGGACTACCTCGGAAGTATACACTACCAAAACAAAAAATAATCACTAAAATCGGTTCATAAACAACGAAGTTAACCGCGAATAATTTTGAGAATCGGTCTACAAATGGGGGAGAAATCGGCTAACATATACGTAAAAAATATACACACACTTGAACATATAACCTCCTTCATTTTGGAAGTCGATTAAAAAGCAGATACACTCCCTTACTAATTGATTGTTAATTAAAGCAGAGCCTAACTGCTGGAGCTTCAGACTTGAAATTTCGGTAGATGATACATTTTATTTTATAGGTGTCAACTATGGGAGGATTTTTGAAAGTTTCACCCCTAAGGGAAGTGAAACGAGTTAAGCCGCTGGCGGGTCAGTAAGTTGTTATTATCGATATTATATAAGACTAATATAAAATATTTTTTCTAACAGTACTTCTGCACGAAACAATCGAGCGGATGCTCAGTTGCACTCAAACTATACAGCTAGGTTAACAGAACTTTGTTGCTTAAATGGGTGTCTACTAAAAGCATTGCAATAGCTTTGCAACGGAGCGCTTACAAGCTTTGGAGGGAAGGAATTTAATTTGGTATTTTTTTAACTTTACAATAATTTACCTTTTAAAATATCTTATAAGAATAATTATGCTCAACTTATTGTTAGAATTTATAAATTTGTTGAATATTTTAAGCCACTTTTATAAATCTTACTGAAGTAGTCTCATTCGTCCAGCATGTTTTCTAGCAACAGTTTCTTCAAAGTACACTTGCAAAAGGTAAGTTTTAAACCATCATGTCATCATTGTATTGATATATTTACATCATTAACGGGATAGTAAAAAGTATATTTAGACTGGGTTTCCGATAACAGAGCGTTGTTGTTAGCGCCATAATCACAGATGAACTGCGGAATAGTAGGAAGTTGAATGTGAGCAGATAAATCAGTGTACCATCTTCTGTACTCGTTTATCACGCGAGGTAACGCTACTTATATCTACAACACTGACTGTATCAGTTCGAACTCTTGGGTTAGTCCCGAGCTTAAGCTCTTATTGGAATTTGTTATATGAAATTTGCTTAAACCATCTTTTAAAGTCGGGACTATCTTTCGTTCTTTCACGTTTTATAATAATGTCCTTGGTGTCTGTTCAAAAGGGAACAGTCGTGGCGTTACGGTGAACTAATATTCAGATTTTTATAGGGCAGCCCAACCTGCCCATGTTGTAAATTCTTCAACTAGAAAAAACTACATATATACCACTAAATCAGCTGTAATTTTATTCAGCTTTTTTGTTTACTAGCATTAAAACAGTAAATTAGGACACGTGCCACCCCAATTTCGAAGACGTTTTTGTTTTTGCACTGACTACGGTTTTTGTTTTAACACTAACGTGGCACGTCGGTAGACTCCAGATATTTAACTGTCTTCCGTGATCATGGAGTTTGCAACAGTGCCAAAATTTTGATCATTTAAATGAAATATACATTGTAATTGTAACTGACCCATCATAATCAACCCAGTTAGTGAGTAGTATACTCCTAGTACTCTCTCGAGAAATGCGTTGGGCCATAATTCACTACGAGGACCCAGTGCGGCTTGGAGTATAAGCTAGTGGCCAACCCATATTGAAGTTTACAGGCGGTCCAAAGGCCTTCGACATAGCCTAACGACTGTTTGTCCTAAGACAAACAACCGGGACCGACAACTTAACGTGCTCTACGAAGCACGGAAGCGCTCAGTTGAATAATGCCACTAGCGGTCACCCATCCAAGTCCTGACCGCAGCAACCGTTGCTTAACTTGTTGATCGACGAGCGCTTTAGCTGACCCGTATAAAATGTGATATAATGTAATTGCATACTACTGCATTCAGGCATACCTACCCATAAAGATAAACTATTTCATAAGGGAACTACCGCCTAGTAATATGTGATATAAAACAGTTATACGTAATATAGTGCGTTCTAATAATGTAACAACAAACCTAACATCACAAAATTATACATTCAAAATTGCAATCAACATAACGGCTCATCTCGCCAAACCGATCACTCTCTCGATATTAAAATCGATTTTGAATCGATTTGCGTGTAATTGTCCGTAATGGTGCGAATACGGGCAAGGTGTCGATGTAATGATATAGGGTCGTTACTTGCAAAATGCAGGTGGTCGGTATTATTTAAGTTCCTTATAGTAAAGAAGCAAAAAGTGACGAATTTTTAAATCATATCTTAGGTGAACTCTGAAAATACTTGTTGTTTTGGTAGGTTTCGCCGCATATCATATTTACTAGCATCGATGTATGCTAATAAATCGATCTTGTGACAATGCGATCACGTTTCTAATGAACTGTGAGATCAAAATTCTAAAGTAATAATAATAATATGGTACAACATCCATACATGTTCTTCAGGTCCCACCTAGACAGAGTCTGTACTGTGACAGCCTGATGATTGATACACATATTTATGTACATAATGATTAAGATAATGGAACTTATTATGGCGCGGCATCTGCAGACCCGCAGAATTTTATAGCACCGTGGCATGGCAACTGTCATATAACACGTACATGATTAGTCATGTCATACATGAAAACAAACACGACGACGTTTCGAACGTATAAATAGTTCTTCTTCAGGGCGTGTTCACGCGCGGAGATCGCGTCGCGCACTGACAACAAAGTTTTCAAAATCTACTTGTAGAAGAGTTACCTAGTATGTAACCTAATTGTCATCAACCACTTTGAGACCATGTGTAGGAATTTGCTGAAGCGTGTGTTCCTACCGACGAGAAGTACGGCTCAAAGTTTTCAAAATCTACTTGTAGAAGAGTTACCTAGTATGTAACCTAATTGTCATCAACCACTTTGAGACCACGTGAAGGAATTTGCTGTAGCGTGTGTTCCTACCGACGAGAAGTACGGCTCAAAGTTTTCAAAATCTACTTGTAGAAAAGTTACCTAGTATGTAACCTAATTGTCATCAACCACTTTGAGACCATGTGTAGGAATTTGCTGAAGCGTGTGTTCCTACCGACGAGAAGTACGGCTCCATTGGCTTTAGTTTGGTGACCCTGCCTTTGAAGTGAAAAGAAGTTCCATCACAGGTTGAGGAAAATAAAATTATTATGTGTGATAACGTATGATGTTTGTTTTCGGATCTTAGAAATTGTGATGTGTTGATATGTGTATCCAAGCACAGGCAATCCTAGCGCGGGCTGAATGTGTATGTCAAGGGATCGTCGAAGATTAAAACAAAATGCAACTCGTCACATCCAACTCGATCAATAATCGATACGGAATGAATCGATGTTTTCCACACGGTGCATTTGATCGATTGCCGCGCGATAACTTTCGGTTGCGTCATGCATTACAATTACTTTGATACCCTTGTAATTATAAAGTTTGCCGATCGAACTGTCATTATTATATTGAGAAAATGATACAGTGAAAAATATATGGTTGTTTTGTTTCAGGTATGGATGAATTTTGGGAGTGTTGCCAGGTGTTGACTATTTTCTCAACGAAAGGCAAGTTTAGATAAGCTCGCGGTAGGTCTCGTCACCACTTTTCTTCAGAAAAACTTTGATGTAAGTACTGCTGCAGTAACCTTTTCCAATTCCCAAAAGTTGTGTGAAAGCGTTGATTTGTTAAGTTTAAAAGACACTTTAGGAATATTGACCATGGATCGCTTATTATATAATGTGATGTTGTCACATTTTATAATAAGTGATCCGTTTTTTATAATGTGATGTGAAATGGATCTAATTCTTGGAGACAACAAGTGATGATTGCCAGTGCTATGCCAAGTAGAACCAGCTCTTTAAATGATACCAGATTTTTTATAATTGAGAATGTAGTATTTGTTCACTTAATCTGTGATTATATTATTGAAAAATAAAAATGGCAAACGATCCTAACGTCGATTTTTTAATGAAATGAGGCTGGCAACGTTTTTCTGCTTTACGTAAAAAAAACGAGCGCAGCGATTTGTTTTAATTAGTAAAATTATATTTTTTACGAAATTGACAATTTTAACAGTACTTATGCTTTTAATTGTTCTAAGTAATTTTCCAAAATGTCAGCTTATAGTGAAAGTGACGACTTTATAATGCTGACGCGACCAGTAAACAATACAGCTCAAGATGTCAAAATGTCTTTGATTTCTTACAAAATGCTCCAGAAAACAATTATTTACTTATAAATGTAACAATTTTATTTTCGACGAAGGTGTAGTGTAAAGAACTTAGTATCACTCGGGAGGCTGTTCTATTTCTGTTCTCTAGTCTCCTTTAGGCCATAACCATACTCTCGAATAGAAATAGATCGTTTTCTCCCCTCGGCGTACAATAGGTAGACCAGGCATAGGCATAGGTAAATCTGTATATTTCGGAGCTTTATTCATTTAGGTACGAATTAAAAAGAACATTCATTTTCGAATACACACAGCACGTAAGTATTTATAAATTGGAATCCAGTCCACCATATCCGCACCTAAAGATTTCACTTCACAGTGCACACAGTAAAATTAAACGTTGTTTGTACAGGGCGAATTGCGTATCGGCAAATTTGCCCACCCGCCCGTCTGTCAGACTGCGCCGTTATGTCGTTGGAAATGTTGGCTTTTCACACAAGCGAGCGGCGAGCTTTGCGTAAACAGACGGGCTGGGAAAACGCAGCGAATAAAACGCTGCGAAACAGCTCCGAGTTTTACAGCGATAATTCTTGTTCAAAGTAGAGCTAATTGATACAAAAAACATGTTTGTGTATGCAAGATTTTTTTACATTTTAAACGACTGACAATATCCTTCTAATATGATAAACGAGAACGTTTGTATGTTTGTATGAATGAATGTTTGTTACTATTTCACGCAAAAACTACCCAATGGATTTTAATGAAATTTTGATAGTTATTCCAGTGCCTCATCTATCTATATATATAGGCACTGGAATAACATATGTTAGTATAAATAGATATAGAAAATTATATAAATAAAAGCATTTATATAATAAATCATCTATCATCACGCGGGTGTAACCGCGGGACGCAGCTATATATATACTCATAAAATCGGTCTGTCACAATTGATGTTTTTTTATTTATGTAATTGCTTTTCGTTCGTTTTATTTTAATTTGAAACATGCCAAAAGGAACTAGAATGATAGTACTGACACCAAAGGAAATAAAAACTAGTAACTAACACCTTTTCGTGACTTTAGAATAGGTATTGCTAGTGTATTTAATTCGTATATTTCTTTTAATATCTTTCTTTCGAACAAAACTGTATTTTTTGCAGTGTAAATTGTATAACCAATTAGAGTGACAAATGATCTCAAGTAGTGTCGAAAGCTCTTCAAGCCCGCCCGTCTGCCCGACCCCAATTTGAATAAAGAGCGCACCTCAACAAACATTGCTTATTGCTGTTCTGAGTCTCGTGTTGACGGAATACAACCTCAACGACCATTCAACTTTGACCCCTACAACCTCCTTAAACAACTCTCTTCTCAAAGAAATCGTTTTGGCTAGGAACAGGTGAAAGGGGAGAGGGGGTTCAGGTTATAATGGGGTTAGTTAACATATGTAAGGTTTTTAGAAATGAGATCGTAAGCAAGGTTGAGTTTATTGTTTGACAAGCTATTACTAAGCTCGTTCGAATTTTGAATGTTTCTTTGAACTTTGAATAGACTGAAGTACCGCAAATTTACACATGACTGTAGGAGAGGTGTGTGAAATATTTAATTATATGCATTGGTCCTTTAATATCCCGACCTTCTATTACCTACAATTTTATTGACATCTAGCCATTCTTTAACGCAGTAAGACATGTCATAATGTTTTCAGTTCAAACGGAGCATTTCAGCGGTAAATTAATATGTTTTATTGATCTTAATGAGCATCGTTGTTTTTATGCAGAAATTACCTATCTTCTATTTGAGAAAGTAATCCTTTTTATTATTAGCATTCTCAACTTTACTTAGGAACATAAATATTCAACATAACTATGTAATTACAACTTTAGTAAACAAGCTTAAGCAACTGATTAATGCATTAGTTACGCAAGTCGCATTTAAGTGACCTTTAGTCTAAAAGATTAGGTTAAGAGATACCAGTAGCTTAATAAGTAGTAAAACTATCTTGGTAAATAAATAAATCAAAAACTAAAACAAGCTCTTCATACTGTTATCGTCATTACACAACGTCACAGTGACCATCCGATTGACTTATAATAATATGCGTTTTTTCATCTACTACCCGTTCCTATATTAATTATTCGAATATAATAATAATAATAATAAACCCGCAGGGGCGGCTTTGTGGCGAGCCGTCGGTGAGTGGCGACACCGCGGACCCTGATTCTCCCTGGGGCTAAATGAGACCCCTGACCCCCGGCTTGCCATAATTGGCCGTCTGGGGGTGGAGACACAAGAGCAAGAAACAAAAAGCTCCAAGGGTGGAAGTGTTAAAGGGCATAACACCGGCAGTAGCGCTCTAGTGAAACCGCAGCACACCTCTCAACACCCTTCAGCCATCCACACCAACGTTGCCCCTTTTGTCACCATTGATGGCGGCTCTTATGGGTGCCCCGTTTAGTGGGTGGCAAGTCACCACCTGCCTAAATATTTTAAGATGAGACTGAAATTGACAGGTGCCGTAGTCTCGTCCATAGCCCACTATCTCCCGTACCACTAATAAGTACATATCAATAGCCATGCCATCCAAAATGTTTCTGTTTTTATACTACATTGTATTTTTATACCAAACGGGCCTCTAAGTGTTGGCTACAGCCCCACTTATGCCTATGTAAAGGACCGGGTGAAACCCGTGAAATATGTCAAATAAAAGGATTAATAATAATATTAATTGATAATATAATAATAATCGGGACGATTATTGTTCCGATAGTGGTTTCAGCAAACGGCCTTATAGCAAAAAGCCTCGACCAACATCTTAAGAGGCTCTCGCTAGACGGTTGGATCAAGAGCCAGATACAGAAGGCAGTACTCCTTGACACGGCACGTATTGTCAGGAGGTTCCTCAGTCTGCAGCCCTAACCACTGGTAGTTTTGGTCATGCTCCACTACCGATGGCAATTTAGGATTAGGTTTTTTATAATGTTTTTATTTTATATGGGAAAATATGAAATATAAATAAATAATGTGAATAATAATAATAATAATCATTTATTCATGCATAAAAATGGTTACACATAACAATATTACAATAATTAATAACATTGAATTTCAATATTACAATATTGGAGAATATGATTAACCTTTGGCGGGTTAATTTAAACGCGTGCGAAAGTTTATGTGAATAAAAGTTTATATTTTTTGTATCTGTGCGTCTGCTTAAATAAAAAAAAAGTGTAGTTATGATATCCAGACACAGTTAGTCACATTAGAAAACAGTACCTGAATGACCGAGCTTTGTCCGTAAGTAATTAATTGATTTTCTTGGTCTAACCTCAAACAAAACCCTCATTGGCTTAGTGTTGCCTAACATCGCCATCTATTGTCAAGTAGATGTAGTGTTGCTGTGTTGGTAAAACAGTTTAGTTTATGTTTAATGTTTGATTACCTGAAAACACGGATAAAACGGCGTTTTCTAAAAATAAAACCTATATAAATAGATTTATCGCCCCCGAAACCCCTGCATACCAAAATTTCATGAAAATTGTTGGAGCCGTTTCCGAGTTTTAGATTACTTATATATACATATGTAGAAGAATTGCTTGTATAATGGTATTAGATACATCATCATCATCATCTCAGCCATAACACGTTCACTGCTGAACATTAGCCTCCCCCAGAAATTTCCAAAAGGACCGGTTGGAATCGGCCTGCATCCAACGGACGACGTGCTATGATTGTCAGGTCGTCAGTCCAACTTGTCGGTGGACGACCTACGCTGCGCTTGCCGGTCTGTGGTCTCCACTCTAGAACCTTTTAGCCCCATCGGCCATCTGTTCTGCGTGCTGTGTGGCCTGCTCACTGCCATTTCAGCTGGCTTATCTTCTAGGCTATGTCGGTGACTTTAGTTAGTCTGCGGATCTCCTCATTTCTGATTCGATCACGTAGAGAAACCCCTTTAAAAGACTTTGAGCATGCTTATGAGGCCCATAGTGAGAGACCACGTTTCAGTGCCATTTGTCATCACTGGTAACACACATTGGTCAAAGGCTACTGTCTTGAGGCACACAGGTATTTTTGAGAGTAGAGAAGTTTCCGGAACGCTGCCATTAGATAGATATCTGGACATTAATTAGCGCATAGAAACCTCGAACACCCCAAAAGGGACATTCATGTTCGTCACACATAAGACGGGGCAACCTACCTTTGATCTGCAAGCGAAATCATCATCATTTAACTATCCTTAACCTACAAATGTGAGACCAAAATAATAGATTTCGTCCCCTCCTGCTAGGTTAGCTCTATTGCAACACAATTATCTAACGTTTCACTATTTAAAAATTGCACACATAAATTGGTCTCCGTTTTCCATTGCTTCTATCAATTATTATTAATTATTGGAGCTGTCAATTATACTTAATTTAATTATAATCCAGCTGCAGGTTCACTTTGACCTTTAATTGCTTTGATTGGAAGTTTTATTGTGTAGTACATAAGCTTTTGCATGTCAATTAGGAAACAAAAGAGTTGATTTCGAACAATACATTTGGCTACCTTGCTTTAATCAACTGATTTTAAATCAGTAATTGTAAATTGCGTACCTTAATTGTGATTACGCAAAAACGTTTAAAGGAATATTTGATATCTTACTTAAGAAATTTAAGTGAATTTCTAAATCTATGTACTTGTTAAGTCAATTCAGATAGAAGTGTACAGGCATTAAAGTAGCTAGCATAGCTCAGTAGCAGCTATGCTAACTATTACAGCTTATACTCGTAGCATGGTATAGCTAACATAGGCTTAGACGTTATATAGTTTATAGACGTTTCACAAGGTGATAGACTTTTTTGCAAGAATTCATCTTGTTGGTACCGAGAAGCAAGGGCGCGCAAGCATTACTGATGACAAAAATAACCTATTTATAGTCGTGTTCGTCTATACACTATATTTTGACGATTATCTCTACAAGAGATCTTGAACTACGCATCAACTAGTCTTTGTTAAAGATGTACATTTGATACTGTCTGTATGGAAATTATACCAGTTTTATATTTCTATAGCAACGTGTTGATAGATAAACTGTAAAAAAGCTGTTAGAAAGATTACCTATTTATTGATCGTACAAGAACTTTTCATGCTGCAAAAACGTGGCTTGGTGTGATAGTAGACACAGTTTAACGCTAGTAGATACAGAAGCATTGCCATATGAATTACCCTATCACATAAAATACTAGCAATTTCAGATTCTTTTTTATCAAACACCTGATTTAGGAGGCACTTGCAACCAGCTTACAATATGTTGTATTCGATAGTATTTATTGTATACGTATATAATGTGCAAGCAACACTCTATTAAGGTTTGAAGGGCACTGCATTAACAGAAATTACTTAATGATACTTCTAAGTAAAGTCTCGGAGTAATGAGCGTAGTTCAGTGCAACTCAAAATTTCAACACTTAAAGCTCTGGACGACACTGCAACTGTCTGCACGCCTGGTTATCCGATGCGGGCCATGCATCGGATAACCAGGCGTGCAGTCAGTGTTATCCAGTGTATCCAGTGTAATCACTCGAAAAAATAATAATTTATGTAATTCTTAATTTTTTCCACGATGAACAAACCGATAGTTAATAAAAAGAGATGCCATGACGCCTGCCCGTTGGCGATGATATATTTTAAAGTACGTCAAAACAAAATTAAAATAATTAAAATTAATTATCGATAATATCTATAAATTAAAAATTGACATTGTTTAATGACTTCTCTTCGTGTCAAATCGGGCATATTCGTAACCGTTGGTTATTAATTATGAACAGTATGGGAGCCTTTATAATAGTGTGTGCTTTCGGACACGCACACAAGTAAACAGACTTTCACGAAGCGTCGGCAATGTCGAAATCATGTTTCAGAAGACTAAAAGTATTGTATGCGTCGCAAGCAATTGTTAATATGAATACGATTATTCTATTCAATTGTTAAGTTTAAGATCAGTTTAGACTAGTTCAGAGGGCACTACGTTACATGACTACTAAATTTGCACTAAAGTACACACAGTTGAAAAGAAATGGCAAATTTAAGAACTGTCATTCGCAAGTGTTATACTAGTTTCGACTTTAGTTGGAACATAATAAGAACTACAACAGTTTATTAAAAATTGATTTTAGTTCGCTAGTTTAGTTAAGCGTTCTGAACAAACGAATTACTATCAATGCGGTTGAAGTAATTGGCTTTCAAGGAAAATTTCTAAAACATATTAATTATTATTGCGTGTAACTTTTCAGCCTAGAGGGTAGCTAGTAAATGTAGCTAGAGAACGCCCTATTACTATGCCGCATATTTTCTTACTGTTTTAATTTCACCAAAAGCTCAAACTCAAGATAGGAAGTGAACGCGCGATCACTTGATGGGGCAATCGATCCTCACTAAGCTATTATAGCTTCACAAAAGCTGTTTGCTCTGCGGTGGCCATAAACTGCATAAAAGCTACTAAAACTTCATTCCCTTTGAATTTCTTTGCTACACTTTTGAATAAGTAGCAAAATATTTGCAGTTGGCTGATGTTTAAGATCTGCGTAATTCTAATACGGGGTTCAGAACTAACAGGCGACTTTTAAAAGTTTGCTTTCTACAGTGCACTGCATGTGATTGTACTAAGTGTCGTATTTCAGCAAAATCAAATATGTTTGACTGACCCGCATACTACCTTGTAAAAATCAAGTTAATGTTCCTTACAATCACATTACTGTAGCTGATTGTAAAATTTCTCGTTACCTTGAATACTGACTCCTTTTATTTATTGGTCGGGCGTTTACGCCGCCTCTCGGCTTCCCTCGGGCGCACGAAACCCGAATATGATTAATGGATTCCGTATCCAAAATGTTAACATTATTTTTATTTCTTCTTACTTACCCTAAGGTGCTTGAACTCTTTTTAGGGTAGCCGCAGTATAATTAGCCTTTATTGAATTTCTTGTTCTTGAAGTTTCTCTGGCTAATTGCTTTTGTTATTTTCATATTTTTGGATTTATAATATAAGGTCATATACAATACGCTTTATTATTAACAAGCTGCCATAGTTGTTGAAACTATAATAAGTGACTTGGTTCTAAAATTTACTTTATTATATACTAAAGTGAATAGTTTAGCAACCAATAAAATCCAATTTATACAAATCACTTCACATAATACGACCAATCAATTTTCAATTTTATAAAATCCTGTTGTTATAATATAATATCTGTGATCAGTCGCACCTGCTGACATTTATCTATCCAATCTCGAGTCAGAAGTCTAGACTTTTTTCCAAATGGCATTCATAAACTTATACAGCGAAGAAAAGCGTAAATGTATCTTTACTCACAGAGATAAAGTTTAATTTCGTGTTAACATTTACCATCACCTATTTAGTCAGGATCAAAAAGGCATATTTCACAAAACTGGTGCATAAAATCGTTCGTTCATGATGGCCGTTGACCCCTAATTTTAACGGTTCGTTTTTGTTTTCCACACAGAATTCTAATCAGTGCTTTGTTCCTAATTTTTGTGGTCAATGCGTAATTTGTTTTGACAATACGCTGGTTTTTGTCATTTGTAAATTTTTGTGTTTTTGTCGCGCCGCGTGAAGATGCGTAGCGTGAAATATGATTTACTGCCGTGAAAAGTGTAACATGTACCGTATATGTGCTGTTCTGTTTTGACAATAAGTCTATAACGGTGTACACATGTACACGGAAAACAATGAAAATTGTAACATAGGAATGTTATATTTCGAGATTTCATGGCCACTTCTTGCTTTACTAATTTTAATATTAGGTGAGGTCTTAGAGTAACTCTTAACATACAATATTATTTATTATTAATAATGTACTATCAATTAATAAGAATAGTAAGTCGTGCGTCTGATAGTAATTAAACGCGTCTTCGTACGTGTGTGTAATATACCCTTGCGAACCCTTAGAACCTTAAAACTAACTTGCGCACCGTAAATTTCACAGCAGTAGAATATTTGCTGTGCAGTGGTATCTATTAAGACGATCTCTTGCAAAATATACCTATTAACTCAAGTTTCATCTCGTCTAATAGTTTTCATCCTGACATACATTTGATGTACCTGATGTACATATGATATGATTGTAGATACAGCTATTTTTATTAACTGTGAAGATCTCGATAGGTAAGATAAACCGATCTTATAAACTGTAAAATGTTATGAATAGAATAACATATTATTCCAGAGGCCGAAAAGTTATCAATTTAAATTTGAAGCGTTGCATCTTAACGCTTCAAATTTCAATATATAAGCTCATTTTCATCATTACGTTTCCACTTTAGCGAGCTCTCTCTTACCCCGGTTTTCAATATCTAAAACGGACCGTTTGCTTTCGACTTGGTCCTTTTTGACACTTTACGTTTGAGATAACTTTCAAAAAGGAACGAGTCGTAAACAAAACATTCCGTTTTTAGATATTGAAAACCGGGGTTAGAGGCCTTCCTCTAAGAGAGAGAGATAGATAGTCTGCAGTCCACGCCGCGATCCTAGCGCAGGTCGGCGAATAAGCTAATGGATACTCCAAGTATAAGAGATTAGAGACCGCCCAAATCGTCCATATGACTTACCATCAGCCTCACGTTTGTTGATTTCAAGTCATCCCTCGGACCCATGGCAACAATCAAAAATGTAGCTAGCGGTCACCCATCCAACTACTGACTTTTAAAAAGGTGTGCTTCGTTAATTGATGCATACAGAATGACTTAGCAAGCTGTATTACGAGCACTTCTTGGTGAGGCTTATGTAATTCTATTCCGAATAAATAAAAGAAAATTAAATTATTGAACCTATAAATATACGTAAATGTCAGGCTATTACATTTTACACTTTTGGACTTAGGATTTCCTTTTAGAAGGAGAAGTAATATTAAAAATTAAAAACCATTACTAACTATTGTTTCGATATACTAAGTTTTGTAGAAAAGAAGGTTTTACAAATATTACTTTTGATATAATCCACAGTGGTATTTTATATGTATACCTTCGCATCAAGCCGCCAACAGTATTTGCAAAAGTAACTTATTACTCCAAAAAAGTTACTTATTATGTTAAAAAAGTACTTATTACTAAAATAATCACTTTGCTTTTGATTTCAATAAGACAATTTTTCTAGTAATACTAAGGCAACATGAGCTGACGAGTAATACATTTTAACATATTTTAGAGTATAACGACTTAAAAAATACTAATTTGAAATAACATGCCACCATTTAAAAATACATTTACAAACGTAAGATTTCAAACCAGATAATTAAAGATGCACATGATATTATTTAAATAGTACCGAGAAAGCCCCATTCATCATTCGACACAAAAATTTAATAAAAAACAACACAACGAAAGCGCGCCATTTTCGGCGGTCGGTTACTGCCCATCATATTTTCAAAAGTCCAATTAAAAATGTCCTGAGGAGCGCACAGTGCGCGGGCGCAATTTTGTTATTTAGCTGTCGTAGAAACATAACTCCACCATAATTGTCAATATCGAAAGTTTATTGTTAGTAATGAAAATATTTATATTTTTTTTGCTGATAATTTTATTATGAAAAATAACGGTGGTTTATACACATTTTTAATACTGGCAACAGATTGCACTCACGTAAATGAGTTACATCATTCCAACTTTATTTTATTTTTAACCTCATCCGGTGGTCTTTTCAAGGAGAGAGCACTTGCGTCTCGTCTCGCACTCACCACGGGCAACAGTTCTGCACTCTCCTTGAAAAATACCACCGGATGTGGTTGAAACTATAGTTAGAAAGAACTGACTTACTTACCTGAGTGTTACCCATATCTAAAATTAAAAAAATAAATTATTGGACGTATGATTTTCTAAGTACCTAATTAAGCCAGCACAAAATATGCATTTGGTAACTGCATAGTTTTGTATGTGCATATAACCATGTGATACTAGAACTGGCTAATGCATTTCAAACAAAAGTAGCTAAGACTTTCTACGCCTGAGAACATTAGATGACAAATACTTTAACCCGTTGAATGTCTAGCCCTCCAGAGTCGTGAATGTGATAATAATTGATAAAGTCACCGGGTGATGTATTTAATGCATCAGTTTTTCAAGATTATCTATGTTGGCGACATGAATTATACATCATTTTCTTCGTATTGAAAGAAACTAGAGTAATAAACTTTTATTATTAAATACGTACATCCTCATAATAGAGAAATTATAAAGTAGTTCAAAACGGAAAGGAAAAGCAATTTCATTAATTTTACACTATAAGTTACACCTTAATCGGATAGTATGCACTGTTTTACTGGTGCAACATTCGCTAGTCCTTTTACTTATATATGTATTAGTGTTACCAATGAATTTGCGAAAAAAATCTGTTGTGTATTTTACTGTTTCAATTAAGATAGACGTTTAAAGATAAAATAATGATATGTTTTATTTAATTACTTAGTTATTTGAAGTTATTCTTTTAGTATTTGAATAAGAAATCAGCTCACGAAACGAAATGTCTATAAAAAAAGCATATTCTATTGGAAAGTCATTACGACAAAAATTGCAGCATTGGAACTGTTTCAGTTAAGATAGATGTTTATAGATAAAATTAATAATGTTTTATTTAATTACATAGTTATTTGAAGTTATTCTTTTAGTATTTGAATAAGAAATCAGCTCACGAAACGAAATGTTTATAAAAAAAAGCATATCAGCTCACGAAACGAAATGTTTTAAAAAAAAAGCATATTCCATTGGAAAGTCATTACGACAAAAATTGCAGCATTGGAACTGTTTCAATTAAGATAGATGTTTATAGATAAAATAATGATATGTTTTATTTAATTACTTGGTTATTTGAAGTTATTCTTTTAGTATTTGAAAAAGAAATCAGCTCACGAAACGAAATGTTTATAAAAAAAGCATATTCCATTGGAAAGTCATTACGACAAAAATTGCAGCATTTTAATTGTTTCAGTTAAGATAGATGTTCATAGATAAAATAATGATATGTTTTATTTATTCCTTAGTTATTTGAAGTTATTCTTTTAGTATTTGAATGAAAAATCAGCTCACGAAACGAAATGTTTATAAAAAAGCATATTCCATTGGAAAGTCATTACGACAAAAATTGCAGCATTGGAACCAGACCATTCTGACATGCAAAATTAATTTAAAAATTAAACAAAGTCAGATACAGTTTTCACCGGAGCAACAAGGTGGTTTGATGCATTGATTCAGTTGCTTTTTACTTTTATACATTGATAATACGTATAATTATCTCGTGATAGGTCTCGGAGTTGTAATGTGTAGCTGTCCGCACTTTCTTCGTATCTTCCGTCTGCGGTGTTCGAACGGGAACGTTTGTTAATTATTTTACTGGGATTTTAAGACTTTCGAACACGATTTTCAAGTCATTGTAAAAGTGTAACTTTTGAATTTGTTTTTGTGTAAACATTGTACATAAGCCAGACTTTATTCAAATTTTTAAAGTAGGTATTAAATATCGTTTACAAATATTATTGTGTAATAAAGCTACGAAATAAAGTCATCGACATGACCCAGGCGATAAGCCAGTGAAATGGCAGTGGGCAGGCCGCATAGCACGCAGAACAGATGGCTGATGAAGGTAGCAGGACGACTTTGGATGCAGGCCGCTTCTACTGTATAGAAATTTTTGGAATTTAGGAAATTAGGAATTATATTCAGCAGTGGACGTCCTACAGCTGAGATGATGATGATGATGATGAATAAAACTTCAATAGTTCAATATGTAACGTTTACTGTTATCACAATTTTATTATACTCATACTTTTTTTTTTTTTTTACTTATACTTTTTGATTTTGTGGCGTGGACTTACACATAAACGTATCACAACATCCAAGAACAAATAATTTAGCTTAACAAAAGAATGTATGCCAATTATTAATTCATATTATATAATTATGTCATATTTGTCCTGGCCAGAGATCGAGCACTTGCTTCAAAGGCACTACAAAATTTAATTCCACAAAAAAAACTAATTAACATTCACAGATTTATCTTACATAAGAAACTATAAATAAAGTAACCTAGATAATAAAATCTCAAGATAAATATTGTATAAAAATGTGCTAAATCGGCAAAGATTTTTCGTATGAAAAAACGCTATAATTGTAACTATTTAAAATAATTTGATGACATCTCGTATTGTATCTCTTTAAAATACATATTTAGAGCCCTTCTTGGAAATGCTTTGGTCCAAGAGTTATTGATCAAAGAATCTTGATATAAGTGCTTAATATCATAAAATATTTAAAACAAAGAATACAGAATAAAAGTATTGAGAACTCGCTAGTAATTCTAATATTTAACCCGTTTATCACAGATTCATTCACACATACAGTCTATTCTATATATCACATGTCATTGGAGATATTTCTAAAATTAATTATATTTTTTGTAAATACTAACACATACATAGTGTACGAGAGACACTAATTTTAATTCTTATATAAATAAAAATCACATTCTTGCACGGGATTCAACCCCATGAAATGGTTGAAACTTCTAGTGACAACTTCTGTTTTCAAGCGGCTACTTCGATGGCCTAGTGGTCATGGTGTCTAACAATGTAAGTCAGAAAACGCGTAATCGTGGATGAAATTAATCTCTGCAAAGTGGAAAGTATAAATGATAATGTAGTTTATTTTCCGAAAATATTCACACGGTTCAAAATACTCTTCATGATGATTAATCCATACAATAAATAACTTACGTTTTCATATAAATAACACAATTAATTCATTATTAAACATAAGTACTTTTATCCATAACAAGCCAGCGTTTACAAAGTGCTTACAATTATCGATAGCCATCGTTAATAAGCAATTAAATTTGTTTATTAAGCAATAAATAATTCACGTCAATATAGGACGAAAATATGTAACTTTTTGGAAAAAAATAAAAACATGTTTTATGAAGAATTTTCTTGTAATTGAGTGCCTATTATTTACCAGCGCGTAAAACGGTTGATTGGGCCGTCAAAAGATAAGTTCCTTGACCATTTTTGGGCAGGACGTATTAAAAAGACATGAAGGGGCATCTTCATAATTTTGCTATTATTGTGGTTTATGTCAACATAAATCACTTATATTCCGGTAAAAAGTCAGTATTTCTGAGATCGTCGTCTAAGTGAAGTTCAAAGTCACTGTGTTATTTTTTCAAGTTGATATATATGACCAATTAGCTTATAAATATTATCAGAAAAATTACTCCCCTCTCTTTACTTGGTTTTATTTTTCGATACGAGTTTACCACCTTACTACGTAGTTAAGTAACAGAAATAATCTAAAATATCACAAGCATACGTAGTTCAAAGTGATAAAAAGATTTGTTAACGTGTTAAGTTTTAAATTGTATTAGACTTTAACTTAAATTTGATAAATTGTTAAAATAAATATTATCAAAACCACGAGAACGAGATGACGCTATTTGGTTTCTATGGACTATATTCATCATGATCACGATTTATCTCTAGTCAGAGGGACAGATGCCTTCTCAACTGCACTGCAAACCACTGAGTACAATTTTTGTCTTCTCATTTCTGATACCAGTCTCTTTGCGAAGATAGTCCACCGACCCAGCCTATGCTATTTATTGAATCTTACAAAACAAAAGAATGCCTACGGCTAAATACTATACTAAGTACTTAAGCTTATTCGTTTTAGATTCATAGACACATATAGATAGTCGAGTTTATAGTTATTTTAATCAATTAACCAAATCGCAATTCGCAAATATGATAAACTAAGTCCGGTAGAGATTGTAAGGTACGTAATTTACTTGTGTTATACTTTTAAATCTTACTTCAATTGGTCATCTCTACTTTTTATTCTAGAGCAGTGACGAAGCATCGAGTTAATTCATTGCATTTACAAGTAGCAGCTCTACAATACCATTTTCGGATAACCAGATAGAGTAGGTATAACGTCTTATCTCGTACATCTTTTATGCCGTCGGTAGAGTAAGGCTAGGTATAAATAGAGAAGTTAAATTAGGCAGCATACATGTTTGTTTTATATAAATAAAAATGATAACACTAGACCAAGGCTAGCGTCTGACTCTCCAGGACAGCCGCTGGAATATGCTTAGAGTTCTAAGCGAGATGTTTTCATGAGGATGGTAACTAGCCCGGTTACCACTTTATTGTAAATTTAAATACTATGTTACCTTTCGGAAAGCTTGACCTGCTGTGTGATTCTCTAAGGATTTGTCGATGTGCTCGTCGACGTGTTCACCGATGTCAAATACTTTATGAGATATCGCCCTTTTGGTTGTTTTTCCAGCGTTTCTTGTCATCTCGTCATTTGTTTCACGGTTGTTGTCAAAGATGCAACGATTCTTAGAGAATCGCACGGCTGAGGTAGGGATATAACCGTTCTTGTGATTGTCGAATAGACAGTCTACCCTCATTACCCATACAGTTAAAGGTTTTGACTAGTTTGTAATGCCTAATAATTCTATCTTTTGTTAATGTTAAAACAGTGTTTACGTTAGGATTACTGTATTATTGTTCTGACTGCGTGTGCACACCCTTACATAATTCCAAATTAATGCACATAGTAATCGGTTTATGGATTCATCAGGAGAGTTTGTTAAAAAAAGTTTTGTTAGGTTAGGTTAGTGCAATCTAAGCTATGATGTTCTGGCGTGCTGCAAGAGAGAAGGGTCCGGCAACGGACAGCCGCGGCGAGTTCGCGGTCGTGTGCGAAATCTGTCCCGCGTTCCCGCCAAAAGCGGCAGTGACGGAACACCGCAGAGGTTTGGTGGGTATGCTGCCCTGCTGGCAGAGACTCCCACATAACCACCGTGCTCCCCCCGGGGCCAGTGGTATCCATAAAGGATTACGCTGCGTCAAAAAAAAAAAACTAAGCTATGATGAAGAAATTTATAATAAATGTGTATAATTTTAGGTTTAGGTCTGGAGCATATGCTATTAGACTGATTAGTATAAGCAAAGCTTCGTGATTCTTTTTGTATAAATAACTTGCTGACGCTAGTGGCTTCTCTCATTTTACTCCATTATGGGTAAAATTTCCAATAACGCATAACTACTAAAGAAGGGTTTCTTTAGTAGTTATGCGTCAAACACAAACGGCATCAGTTAATTAACAATCTTTAAATTAAAAGTGCTTTATTCCAACAAGAATTATGCTACCACGACACAAGCAATGTATCAAATTTTGTTAAAATTAAAAGACCAACATGAATATTTCTAACGCACTTCCTCGCTTCGCTTCTCGTCGCACCTATACCTGTCTTTGCTCTGATAGATAATCCCGGAACATATTTTTTTCTTTGTGGCAATATTACCAAAGTCAAAGTCATATTCAAAGTCAAAGTCAAAGTCAAACTCAGAGTCAAAGTCATAGTCATAGTCATAGTCAAAGTCAAAGTCAAAGTCAAAGTCAAAGTCAAAGTCAAAGTCAATGACAATGTTAATGTCAAAGTCAAAGTTACAGACAAATCAAAGTCAAAGTCACAGTCAAATCGTTTATTCAATTAAGGCATCAAAGACGCACTTATGAACGTACATTTTTCATTATAATGTTAGAGACTACCGCCGCGTTCCAAAATATATAGAACTACGCCAACGCTAATTTACCGGATAGGATTAGGTTAGATGGTAGTTTCCTAAATTTGGTGGTAATGTAGTTGTTCTTCTATATAACTTCCTCCTTTTTAAAGGAAGTCTGTAAATATAGTTGATGCTACGTATTAAAACCCATCACCCCTACCACTTGTTCCAAACGCAACTCGAAAACGAATTCAACAATTAATCCAGAGGCGTGCCAAAGATTCCTCGATAGCCACTGCGCGTTTTTGGCAAACGACCGACAGTAAAGGATTAAATGATGGTTGATAGTGAACGAATTGGAACAGAAATTAATGGGTTCCACCGAAGTAAGAGGGAAAGAATGAAGTTATAAATGAGGCGGATTAATCATAAAGTAGATTAAAGTCGTTCTTGGGTTATTTAATGAATTGAGAAATACGAGTATCAAAATACTTTCACCTAAGTACTTAAATCTAATACCTTTAAACGAGCAATTATTGCAATATATGTAATACATATTTATTTATATAAATATATAAAGATTTAGTATGCAAGGGGGTTTTGGGGGCCGTAAATCGTTTTATCCGTGACAAACATTACCGATACTTAAAACACAAAAATATTAAAATATATTTTGCACAGTTTACTCGGTATCGATTACATAATAAAAACAAGCACTGCAAAATTATACTATAGATCATTTATTGTATTTAAAGACCCTGTTAGCTCAGTTGATAGTGATTTGGGTCCTAGGATCGAATCCAGACCGGGTAAAGTCTTATCTGTTTGATGAGCATACATATTGTTCTCGGGACTCAGATATTTGTAACATGTTATTGTGTGTGCCCATGCCTCCCACGACATAAGCAATGCCAGAGTGTAAACGTTAAGCGTCATAAACTTATGGACCTGGATGACCTGAACTGTTTTAGCTAGTGTTGCTTAACAACGCCATCTATTGTCAAGTAGCTTTAGTGTTGCTGTGTCGGTAAAACAATTTAGTTGTTGTTTAAGCTTATGGCCCTAATAAAAGCGAGTTTTATGTAGTATGTATATGTCTTCGCCTGTAACTATGATACTAACATTGTGTACTGTGTCGTTATTTTATGATTGTAACAGTGTACATTATGTTGGCGTACAATTAAATAAATAAATAATATCCATCTTTTCCGAATGTCAAACGGCAGTCGACACAACTTGTCGATCAACCTCGTAGTTGTGGTTCAGTCAGTTGTCAGCCGTAGACATATTGTCGAACGCACTCGATTGATGAATAGGCAACATTTGCAATTTATAGGGTTTTTGCTGTATATGTAACAGTAGTGATTGATGTTAGAGGTAAGGTCTGATATCACAAAAATTGAAGACAACATTATGTAACGAATAAATAATAATAAAAAGGCATTTAAACTATATACTGTCTAATGTCTTGGATATACAATACAAAAACACTTATATATATATATACATACACTTATATACTTATTATTGACACCAAAATTAGAAATTACAGATCAATATATAGCTAAAAAATGTATGTACTAAAGGCGTAGAGAGCTAAGAGCGGTCTCTTACATACAACCTTGTTATAATTCAATGTCTAACGGAAGTCAACAAGCGAAGACGAATCATTCATTCTTCGATAATGGTAGTGATTCACTTGTTCAAAAAACTCAAAATTAATGTATTTAACATTGTTAGAATAACATTTCTAAAAACAGAATTTTTCTATTGAATTTTGGGTACTTTAACGTTAGGTTAGCGAGCACCAAGTTACGTACTAATATGACTAAAATATACCCACAATAATTAGTGAAGTTTTACATAGACATAGCCTAGTTCTTCTGTAATGAGACCAAGTTCTTCTGTGCTGAGACCAAGAATAATACTGTGTTCAAACTGGGTACTGGGTTTTATCAACTTCTTAGTGAGCATGGAATACACATCAATCAGATACCAACTATCAAAAAGATCACGGTCGTACGTGAACCTATTATAAAAAGCTGGATTTAGGTATATGTAACAAGTAACTGTAACAAATACCATTTCCTATACGCATCTCATTCACACCTACGAAAACGGCAACTGACAATCTCTATACATCTCATGGCTCATGGAATTGGCGCATGTTCCTGTCAAAGACATGCTCTTTAAGGAGCCAAGCCTTATCTTGGCTTTACGCCAAATCTACCCAGGGTTGCATCGGCCAATATTTGCTGCGTGTCTAAAAACAAAAGTTACCGTAACAGGAGAAGCCATAGTTGATTTTCTGTTAGCTAGATACGACCAATGTTTGTCCAAAATGTCTATGTGTGGATCCTATGGCCTTTTTTGCATGTGCGCCGCTCAAAAATGGCAAGAGAAATTGTTGCACGTGCATGGTTTGTCGTGTGTCTTTTAAAGTACGAACATTGAGAGACCTGTAGGCTGGGAGGTGTTGGCGAATTTAATTATTATATATTATGGACTACACAAAGACATTTTTTGCAATTAATAACACGCACATATGTATACGCGATGCTTTTAATGTATGATATTTCTAAAACATCTCATACAACGATGTTATAATTATATATTATAAATTATTGTGTTTTTAATAATTTCGCAACAAAACTTTTGATAAACAATAAGCCCAGTCCATTTCAGCGGCTGAATTTGAATTCTAGCTCCTAGAGTAATATATTATTAGGGACGCGTAGTAGTACTATGCCCAGTGAGTTCGACAAACTCGAAATAATAGTTACTAATGTGCTGCTATTAAAAGTCCAGTTTTATTCTCTCTGGAGTTGTAGAACCTTCATGGCTATAGGCATAAATATGAACTTTTGAGCCTCGTGTTTTAGTCTAGGTCCTGATTGAGCCTTTGAGACATTTTTTTCTAAGCTACACAACTAGTTAACTAACCTCGGGAAAAAAAGACCAAACGGCTCAACAGGTTGAGCTTGGCAGTTGCCAAGCTCAACCAGATGTTGGCCCTAAACGGTAAAGAAGAGTGAATATTACATAAAAAAAATACATAAACTCATGATCACCATCAAGCAATTTAAAAGCGCATTTATAGAGTTATTTTCAATACAAGAAACTGCGCAAAGTATCTCTCCCAAAATGATATAACAGCTCTCTTACTATCTAAAGAATTTAAACGCATTGTAAAAGAACCTCTATAATTCCAAAATAGAGTTTAAAACCGTAACAAATTGAAAGTTGTTGCGAGCGTCACTTCACGGCACCATTTGGACTAAAGCTGCACACTTCACTGAGGTTTTGTTCATCTTATAGGGAAGTATTGAGGGTTGTCGATCACTGTTGGAGCTGATATAGTATGGGAACGCTTTCTGACTTTTAAGGCCTTGAGGACTAACCCAGGTTACGTTCATGAATCTTGTGTTGTCTGTATAAATACGGCCACTTTCAGGGCGTACTACTTGAGCTTCGTGGTCTAAACCTGGGGATCTTGCTTGCTTGTTTATTTAAACTTACTTATTAGCAACTTTTGTACTACTTTCTTATAAACTGTGTCAAATCCCTCGTTAGACAAACTATCGATAAGTTAGTTAGTGAGGCTAGTTTTGCGGATAACGTCTTGATTTTCATCTTCATCATCAGCTCAGCCGTAGCCGTAGGACGTCTACTGTTGGTGGGGGAGGCTTACCCCCACAAATTTCCAAAAGGACCGAATGTAAAAACGCAGTTGTTATGCTTACCATCAGTGCACGACTTGCTTATTGTTACTTGATAATTAAAATAACCTAAGACACAAATACACGTTTGTACCAATGTTCGAAAGATATCTACTTAAGAAACCAAGTTACGTATTCGATCAAATAAATCGACCTTCGTTCACACTTCAATGCTATTTATATATGCAATCTGACTATTTGCTTTGCACCCAATGTTTGTAGCGGAGAACTACTCGATTATCATAACACTTGACATATAGTAGGAAATCATTTTATAAGACTAAATTATTGATAGACACGACCAGGAGGGCTATTCCACTAACACAACATTCAGCAGCTGATCGGTACTTTTACTAACGTTTTCTTATTCTGCTATTGAAATCAGTCCAGTTACAATTACTCATCTGTTGACGTCAGTTATCCATTAAAACTTTATATTTGCTAACTTGATGATCGCTAACTCATATTCGTATATAATAGCGGTTAATGTATATTTAGTATTTACTAGTGTTAAGGAGACGTTACGTTCCGATTTGCCTATATAAATAGCAGTAGAATGGCTTTTGGGATATTATCGAACAGCAACAGGAGTCGAACAGCCGTGCGATTCTGTAATGATTCGTCGACGAGCTCACCGAAGTAAAATACTTTATGAGATATCGCCCTTGTACATAAGGTTGCTTTCCAACGTTTTTGTCATCTCTTCATTTGTTTCACGGATGTTGTCAAAGATGCAACGATGTTTGCTCTAAGAGAATCACACGGCTGTAGTTGCAGTGAGATAGATCAATGAAATAGTAGAATTAGCCTCATGTGGAAGGCGGCTGGTAGTATCTAGATACAGCCGTGCAATTCTCTAAGAGCAAACATCGTTCTATCTTTGACAACATTTGTGAAACAAATGACGAGATGACAAAAAATGTTGGTAAAACAACATACAAATGCGATATCATTTACGTATTTGACATCGGTGAGCTCGTCGGCAAGCGCAACGACGAATCATTAGAGAATCGCACGGCTGAACACAGAGCTTTGTAGCGTACATCAGTAGTGGTGCGGGAAGATTTAAAACTTCCTGTACCACTACTGATGTCATCACAGGATGACCTTCGGTGATCGGAGTAATTAAAGAAAAGTTTCAGTCTGTTATTTGCGTTTACGTCTATCCTAATATTGTTAATTCCTACGTAATATCTATAATAGATATTGAAAACTATCGTTAGTATCACACATGATAATAATATTAAGATACCGGCTCACTTGGTATTATGTCGGTTTAAGTCCGACGACGTTTCTAACGTTTAAGATTACTTGACCAGCAATTCCTAAATTTTATATCTTTTGTAGGACGCACGTATACGGACGTACTCCTGTACGAACATTCAAAAAATGAAATTTTAAAGGAAATAGTACATTTTATTCATATGATTAACTATTCGGTTCTTCATGCAGATTCTCCTGACCTGATAATAATTTGCTCAGGCAGGAATGAAAACTCGTACATCTATGATTAAACTTAAAGATGATAATAATCATTCTCAATCGAAAATATTTATAAAGTAATCGAGTTAATGGTTGATTTTCGATAGAGTATGTTTATATAATAATAATATATATACTTATGTATGTTTATTAGAGAGATTTGTTCCTTATATAAGACCCTTTCGATCGGTATGCTAAAAATACAGAAAGTACATTTTGTACATTGGACGGGTTAATTTCCGGCTCTGACATGTGACTTTAAAACAATTTGAAATGCAGTTCTTTTTTTTTCTAAAAATAAAGTAATGTTTCCTTCGCGTAAAACATTTTATATATTTAGGATGTTTCCTCTCCGGGGCATTCGTTTGGTCCATTCTGTATAATTAGTGTTATTTTTATTTTGAGCTATTTTTATGTACCGCCCTGTGGCTTTGCTGACTTCACCCTCCTAGAGGCAATCTAGTAGTAATCTACATTTTAGACCACTTGTCTTGATTGATTGATTCATCAACAAGTCTAAACCGTGATATTGGAGATTGATGCCTTTTACGTTGTCAGCATCGGCTAAGGGTTTTAAAAATTTACCCCTAAATGAAGCGAGCGAAGCTGCTAGTGTTTTGATATATAATATATCTTACTATAATTGATTCTGGTCGCGTCAATCAATACATCAGTGTACCAATATAACATTTAGAACGGCAGCTACTATGTTAAAGCACCAAACATCGTGATTCGTACACAATGTCAAAAGCTTTTGCAATATTTAAAGAGCCAATCAAGCCGTCTAAGAAGCACGATATTATACGGATGAATGTTTATTTAAGTGTCATATAAAAATAAAGAATACCACGTTGAAAAATAGTACGAGAATGCTTAGTTACGTGTCTATGTAACTTTATTACTAGTCACACTCCACGGCTTCGTTCGCGCCAATAAGTACTTTGTTTATGTTATCAAGTGACGATACGTGTAAATCATGCGCAGTTGCAGTGCCCCCCAGAGCTTAGAACTGTAGTTTTGCTCGGCACTGCACTGACTCTATAATTTTAGTTGCTACAGTGCCATTTACACCCTAATACAGCAATACCTGCGCACCACTGACTCGCAGGACTCCAGTGTTATCAACTAAGACAGCCTATATCAGCAAGAGACCTACCACCTTGTAGGCTTTCCTTTCCTCTTACGTTTCGCACCCTGACAGCGGAGGGAATACCTCTTAGGTTCATTCTCTCAAAGCACATTCTTCTTACATACCTACTAGTAATTTGGCATTTATTTCTTTAGAGTGTCTCGAGTATGGCCAGAGCTAAGATCACTAATGGCCGCCATACACCATCCTTCGTATCGTCCAATCGGCATTACGCTGCCGATTGGATCAGTTAGAACTGACCCTGTGTGGCCGTGAATTTGCATGACAGTTATACTTGACGGCACATTCAAATTTCAATTCTTTTGGCTTGATCATGCCGATTTGATCATGCTGATTGGAGCGTACAGTAGAGTCAAGATTTGCGATTATATAATATATATAACAGTGTCTTGCTTTTTAGTTAGAGTCACTAACAATAGACGTTTCATATAAGTTTCTTCATTGATTCGTAAAAAAATACGATAATCTTTTGGCGTAATCCTCAATTATTTTAATAAAGTTGTATGAGTAAACTAATTTCATTTTATTGACCAGTGTTTGCACCACTCTGCTCAATCTTTTAATTTGTATTCTTTTTTTATCACGAGTAAAATGCCCAAAACGGCAAAAACATCGACGCCTGTCACTAGTGACGCCATAGCTTCAACTGAACGTCGCTGCCAATTTGAAAGTAAACTGATCATGTGTATATGGACGAACTGCCAATTGGATCACGCCTGCATCAAGCATCATGCCGATTGGACGATAGGAAGGATGGTGTATGGCATGCCTAAAGTTCGACTTAAAGCGGAAAATTCTTTGATCTCGTTCGATTACTGTGTACAAGTTAATAAAACACCATTGATATTTTACTCCAATTATTCTCATTAAATACAACCTGGTCAATAAACAACGGTTACTTCCTTGAGAAATTACAAAGGAAAAGTTGTTGAAGAATGCTTGTAAGCAGGAAAAAGATTTTTATAAATACTTCAACTGTCCACGAACAGCCGTATAGAACAATTGGTCAGTGTTAATTACGTTGTATATTTATAACTAGTTTTTACCCGCGACTTCGTCCGGATGGATATTAACAAAAATTTATGTTTTGCGCGGAACCCCAATTATTTTGTAATGATAATATTTTTTCTTAAATAAAAAATGCCTACGTTATTCTGTATTATATTAGTAAACGGTCAGTGAACAAGTTCTAAAATTCAGTTCAGCCTTTTCTGAGATTAGATAAGCCGGATTAGATTAAGTAACAGACAGACAGATAAACATTTTCAAACATTATTTATTCATTTGAGTAACGTCTAATACAATGATACCTTCATATGCATTTATTAAATTACTGCAATTTTGTTTTCTTTTACAAGCAGACATTTCATTTATTTGTACAGCCTTTTTCTACCAAGGACCTACCAAATAGAAATTCTAGAATTAGATCAAAAGCGAGGTAATAACGTGTAATAAAGATACTTATTTTAGTATTTGAGGTTTATTATTAGATATATTAGGTGAAGCGCTCGTAGCGGAGCTTGTTCTGGCGATGTTAACCGATCAACAAGTTAAGCAACACTTGCTGCGGTCAGGACTTGGATGGGCGACCACTAGTGGCAATACTCAACTGAGCGCTTCCGTGCTTCGGCCCTCCACGTTACATAGCAACAGTCGTTAAGCTATGTCGAAGGTTTTTGGGCGGCCTGAAAACTTTGACATGGGTTGTCTACTAACCTATCCACCAAGCCGCACTGGGCCCGCGTGGTGGATTATGGCCCATCTCGTCTCTCTGAAAGGAAGGCTCGAGTCCCAGCAGTGGAAACATAATGGGCCGATTCTGATTATGATGAATGATATTCTGTTGGGTACACTCTACAAACTCCAGGATCTGTGCCTCATTAACACTATACAGCTTCTTACGAACTTTTCCCAAGCATTACAACAACTTTGTAAATACAAAAAAATAAAGGTTTTGCTTAATCATATCGTCTGTATAGAAGTGAAATGGTTAAACAATCTATTGACAAACACTTGAAAGTTAAGTTAACATTTTTAAATAATATTTGACGAGCGGATTAACACGTGTCATTGTTTAAACTTAAAACATCATGACATGTCTAGAGTCTTCTTGAGGAATCTAATATTTTGAGGTGTATTACGATAAAATGTATGATTACTATACAAAATTTTTTGACAGGCCTGTTGGTCTAGTGGTTAGTGACCCTGACTGCTATGCCGGAGGTCGTGGGTTCGATTCCCACCCAGTACAAATGTTTGTGTAATGAGCACGATCATTTGTTCTGTGTCTGGGTGTAATTTATCTATAATATGTATGTATTTAGAAATATATAAGTATGTTTATCAGTTGTCTAGTACCCATAACACAAGCTCTGCTTAGCTTGGGACTAGATCGCGTTGTGTGTGATGGTGTGTGTTAGTTGTGGAATATTTATTATACAAAATTAGTTTAGTAGGAGTATTACTCGTAGTAACGCGGCTACGCCTGTATGGCGTTAACTATGCTATACAATGCGATTTAGATAGAATAATAAAAGTTGGAAAAAATCAATCGTATTGTGTCGTAGAAATATTATTCAATGCCGATTCTTTAGCTTTAAACACGTGCATATTGAAAACAAGTACAATTTGAAAAATTTAATACCGACTTCCATTCTATTCAGTTATTGGAGTGTAACTCAAAAACTACTGGACAAATGAAATTTAAATGGGACCACACGGGAAGCACCAGCTTTCAAACAAAAAAGAATTTAGAGAATCGGTTCACCCTATCAAAAGTTATGAGATAACAAAGATAAAAATAAAAAACATACAGCTGATTGAGTACCTCTTCCTTTTTGGAAGTTGGTAGAAAAGTAAAGTAATGAATATAAGACTGTTACGATGTGACGACATGAGTCTAATAAAATGACTCTTGGTCCATGGAAGATGGGACTACCTCTTGTGTGGGATGCTACTCGTACTTGTGTCGATACACTGGCACCATCGTATCTGCCAGAAACTTACGCTCATTCTCCAAAACAAGTACCTTCACGATTGTCATTTTATTTTTCAAATTCGGGTTCTGTCGCAAGCAAAGTTACATAATAAAATTACATATATTTCATATCAATCAAACTGATTTTCAAATTGCCAAACTATAATCATGTTAATATTTGCCATGGCCAAATATTATTTAACTCAAACACGTAAAAAACTGCTGCACGTGAGTTAAATAATGTTGCGTGATGTACTTGACACAAAATGTCAGACACCACAATCAAATGCAACACAGAAGTTCGCTGTCGCAATTATTATTATAATTTTTCTGTTCATTTTCAACGAACACACACTTAGTTTTATTGTGACACGGCGAAAACTTCAGAAATCACTTTAGTCATCAACTCGTGAAGATCGCGTGTGTAACTGTGTGTTTTGCTAACTGATGCCAAATATTTCCAATAATATGTAAAAAGTAAGTTAAAAAGTACTCGTGCGAGCAAAAGTGATTCAATTATGTACTAGGTTCCTTGTAGGTTAGAGTAAAAAAATTTAATTTGGGGAAATGAGATTCATATGCGAGGGAGACATATGTACTATGCCACACGTGTAAGGCAGGCATAGTGTCACCATCTGATACACACTCGCCTCGTTACTAGATTTGAGACATTTTGAGATATACTGGTCGTATGTAACTATTTTTAAGATGTTATGTTTATTTAATTTCTAATGTAATTATGTAGGCATTTACTATACTAAATGCCATTTGTACGTACCAACGTATAACATACTGTTGCATTTAAAATTATGCTACAAGGCACTAACCTTATACTTTTTATTTTAAAAGGCCCGTTTAATCAAAATGTATAAACTTTCATCGTACGCATCTCCGCCTGGAAGGCCACGTTCTTTTTTATTTAATTATTTAATTATATATAAAGGACTTATTGTGACGATGTTGTCGCAGTCTAAACCAAAAACATCAAAATTAAAGGAATAACAAGCCAATATAGTGGCAACTAATTTTTAATACTCTAGATATGTATTTTTGTATTTGAACATTGTGCTTAATTGTTGCTGAATAAATACAATAAAATACAGTTCAAGACCTAACCAAACCTAAATGTGCTAAGTTATATAATATTTTGGCTTCTTCAGAGTTATAAGCCAAAATACTATTTAGTAAGCCAATGTGAATAGTCATATCACATAAAAAACAAGACATTCTAAATTAATCGTATCGGACGCATTCCATCAATACGTGTACATCTTCAAGCACCCCATACTCATCACAATTCGGCGACGTCAATTTTTTTGCAATAAAAATGCATACTTTTTTAGTGGTATAAGTCACCAGCCTAAACTAAGGGCTGTTTTGAATCTATTTCTATCTCCAGGTTCATAATTTCATTAGTTAGAACAGAGTTTTCATAGATTTATTTGCAACTTTTTAATGGCTTCTAAGACCCGCAGACCGCAAACGCATCGATGCCTTCGAAATGTGGTGCTGGAGAAGGATGTTGCAAATTCCTTGGACGGCATTTCGAACCAACGCGTCAATATTAAGACAACTGAAAATAATCACAAGGCCTTCAAGTACCTGCCTAAAACGCATCCTTGAATACTTCGGACACATTGCCAGAAAAGACGGAAACAATCTGGAAAATTAGTTGTCACTGGCAAAGTGGAAGGCAAGAGATCGCGTGGTTGGAGCCCGATGCGTTGGTCTGACCAAGTCCAAACCGCACTGGACACTTCCGTCTACGATGCTATGCATGTAGCCAAAAATAGGACATCTACTCCTATTTTTGGCTACATGGATGGCATCGTAGACGAATCGGTACATCGTATGGGAGAGAATTATGGATGGTGGTGGTCACGACCCTCAGACATGAGTAATACGAATCGAGGAGGAGGAGGAATGGGATAGAAAAAATACCAAACGCCTTCTGTCAGCCACTGTACGCAACGGGTTAAAATTAAATAAATGTTGCATAATAACACGGTTCGCAGGGTTAACGAGATGGCGTGACTGCGCACTGTTAACATATCCCAATTCTTTATTCTTTTTTTCCGCCAAAAGGACTATCGGAACAACCTGAAAACGTGACTCTTAAGTAATGAGATATAAGACTGAAATTTGGTAGGATTTTGTGTGGAAGAGTCTGCAAGTTATTCGAACTTTTTGCTCGTATTTTCGAAGGAATAAAGTTGAAGCCGATTTAAAAAGTTTTGGAAGCGATGACGGATTGGGTGCATTTCAGATCTCAATGTGTAGCGAACAAGACAGCTTGTTGGTCAGTTAATGGATTTTGCACGTATGGTCTTCTTTTTTAAGAGTAAGATGGGGTATAATGACGTTGGGTTCTTTACTATAGTATACATAATTAGAGTTTTAGATTATTTTACAAAAAATATATTTATCATTTTTAACTTTGCATAAAATAAATAGATTTAACTATAATGATATGAACAAAAAAATGAGAGTAACATTGATATGCTTAGAAATGTTAATTTAAAAAGAAATTCCATTTAAGCCACAAAAACATAAACACTTAATTATTTTTAGAATGTATTATTTTTTCGCCCCCTAAACAAACTAAACATCTTACATGTACATCAGAAACCCGAACCTAAAGTTTGAAATAAAATAAGTATATAAAAATAAATAATCAAAGCAAATAAATAAATTACAAGTATATATTTGTCAAAATAACAGTTTACGGTACCTATAAAAACTAACTTTATTAAAAAAAATCACGACTAGACAGATTTTGAAGCGACTTCAGGGTCAGCTATTTTCTAATAAATTAAACGAAACTTCTGAAGATAATATGTACAAACGAACCCAATACTACATTACTCTAAAGGTCTCTCAAGCTCTTAATACGTACAACGATCGATTACCCTGTCAAAATTATAAAAAAATCGATTCCGATCTTTATCATACTGCCGAAATAAGAGCGAATGATATATCAAAGTCCCGAATCCAGGTTGCAATCTTAATAATTTTATCTTTGATCATCCCCATTTTAGGAGACTTCATTAAACCGTAATTTCTGGTTTTTAAACATTGTCGATTGATATCTCGAGGTTTCCGCAAAGTTACAAATTGTTGCGATTAATCAACGGTTTGCAATACTGTAATCTTTTTGATGGTGTTGCCTTTTGTGCAGTGCAATTTTGACAATTTATCACCGTTTAATTGCACAGGTTTATTTTGCGCGTGTGAAACATGAAAGCGTCTCTGCATTGGAAGAGTGGGTATGGCCGCATATGTACCCATCACATTTTCCAATATTAGTTTGCCAGTTAAACAGTTATTGTTGATTGTTATTAAAAAACATATAATAAAATTTACTACTAAATATATATATATATATATATATATCTCCTTTATATATATTTTGTCGTATTATTATTACTTTTCTGTAAATTGTTTTTAATTTGAGTAATTCTGTTTTGGCCATATTTTAAGTTTTTATATTTAGTGTACATGTTAATTGTAAACGCTGTTGAATTACCGAAATAAATAAATAAAATAAAATAAATAAATAAAAAAGATGTGTATGAATATTAACTGGATAAAATATATAGGAATTGCTATCGTAGTATAGTAAAATAGTATTTTAAGGAAATCTAGCTATGTCCCGCGGTTTCACCTGCGTGGTGAGGAATGATGTCGATGATGATTTTTTTTATTATTTTTATACCTTCCCTGTATTAGAGCGATTAAAACAAAAAAAAAGTAAGTCGGTATAGTCGTTTGGAAGTTATGCACGTTCATACATTTCTGCGATAATTTTTTATTTATAAGAGAAGATAAGAAAATTAAATTACTGTGTAAAAATGTATTTATTCTGGTCTGAACTAAAGTAATTATTATAATATTTTAGTACACATTGGACTAATTTGAATAATTGATTAATTGTAACAATCAGATTTTTCAAAACAATATTGATGTACAATTTGCGCAAAATTATTTCTTATGGACTTTCTATTAGAGAGATTATTACGTCATCGTTTTATGATAAGTCCAAACACTACGAAAAGTAGTTTTGATCTTGACCCATTAGTGTTGAATCCCTAAAAGGGAGATGTGAGTTCCTAAGATGTAGGTAGTACTAAATCCATATCACAGACGTTGCTATCAATTTTTATAACGTATAATTTAAATGAATCTGATGATTTATTTAAAGAATTTTAAATATTTTTAAATTAATTTACTGTTGTTCTGTTACAGATGAATCAACAATGCAAAGTGTGCGGAGAGCCTGCGGCTGGATTCCACTTCGGAGCGTTCACATGTGAAGGTTGCAAGGTAAATACACTCAGTAACACTTATTTATCTACCATCGTCCAACCTCCCTCGTTTATCAACCTACCTTTCTATATTTATTTCTGTATTTTTTACAAAAGAGAAATTTCTTTCTTCATTGCAAAATTGGGGTAAAAGAATCATCCGTGCGACAACAGAAACAGTACATAATTAAACATATACATTTCTTTATAGTAATCTGCATAATAATAATCTATATTCTAAAAGCTTGCTAAAAGCACAATAAAACGTGTATTTTATGGTGAAACGTCCTTAAGTAATTTAAAGTCCATTTCGCCATTATTTGAGGGTGGAGGTTCCTTATTTAAGGACGGCACCTCATTGTTTTTTTCTCAGTGCACATGTCTAATTATTACAGTTACGTCACAGTAAATACTTTTTAATTTTGAAATATGCAATAGTAACGCCGGTACAAACTAGGCCACATTGTTCGTATCTTGGTATTAGACCTTTATCTACTCTTTTATTAAAGCGTTCAAACAGTTCCTTCACGAGTATAAATCTACAGTATGCCTGAGTAACATACTCTATATTTAATTCATCATCATCATCGTCCATCACCATGCGGGCGAGCATAATAATCATAATCATAACCAATTTATTAATAAAGCCAATTTACACGTATATAACTACTATAAAATGGCCTGAAAGTAGGGCATTTTATAGTGTACTGTGGAAGTTCTCACGATGTTTACTTCAACGAAAGCTGAAGCCCACGATAGGATTGAAACCGTTGACCTTATGAATACTACGTACGTAAATAAGAATATATTACTTACTCTACCCACACACCATCAATTCCGAAGTTCCGAACTCCCGGCGACGCCATACGAAATGGGCACTTCGTCCTTTTAAACTTCGGATTGACGCCTGAATAGCCCCCACTGGCCATCCGTCTGGCTCTTACATAGTAAATCAAGTATTGCCTTAGTCTAAGTTTAAGGAAGCATTTAGACAAATAGGTAGACAGGTTAGTTTGCATCAAGGGTAGAAGTCAGGTGGATTTGTATGGAGATATGCATGTTTTTAATGTGATTTGAAACTTAAATGGATAGAGGATAGCATATTATCAGAATTAATTGACAAGATCTTTAAAAAGTAGAAATTAAGGTAATTCGTTTTGGTAATACGTGTTTAATAATTTAAGTAATACGTTTTTTTGGGAACTCGTTATGTAACTAATTTCTTTCATATAATGTTATTAAATGCACAGTTCCGGAAATGAAACAATCGGAACGGAAATGAAAAAAATCATGCATGAGTTAATATAGACATGGGTGCCAACTATATTTAAGACTACTTTGTAATCTTAGCTTACAAAAACCATTATTATGACTAATAATGGTTTATGTAATAAGGTCGTCTCCATAACTTATTTTTCATCTCTAGGAGCTAACAGTATACTGTTATAGTTAACCCATTCTGAATTGCTCCAGCAAATATAAATATAAAATATATCATAATCCCTAAAATTATATTATAACACGCCCAACCTATGGGAAAATACATTTACTTAATAAAATATTTATGTTACTACATCGGAATTTATCACACGAAAATGAAGTAATAAATCTTAAATCTTAACTATTCGAATAAATGCGAGAGAATCGTCTCTACAAATTACTATCGGAACGATTATTCGATTACTGCACTATCGGTCACAACTTCACAACTCATGTTTTATGATTAATGGGTGTAAGAGGTCAGATTACGTGAAGGTATTTGATGGAAACAGGTATGATAGACATTAGCACGTGCTAATGGCAGCACGTGTAGGCAATACAGATTTGTCGGTGGTATTTTGTAATGCAATGTATTTGGCAATTGGCTTACTAAAATTGAATCTGAGCCCAACGCCAGTATTTTTTTTAAATAACCATCTTCACTACGAAGAAAAAAAAACATTTGAGAAATTTATCGGAGTCTTTTGATTTTATTTATTTTTATACATAATTTAATTTGTTTTTGTTTGATTTCGCTAATCAGATGTTAGTGTTTTAAAAACATACAATAAAAGTATTTTTTTGTAACGTTTATTTTGAATAAAGTAGTTTTGGAAACATATATTATCTATCTCATCCAGTTCTTTACAGTTACAAAACATTTAATATTAAAGGCTCAATTGACTGAAGTACTGCGTCCATAAACCATTAACTATAGTTATATAGTCCCATCTATCTCAGCGACTGCCCGCGACTTCATTCGCGTAGTAGGCTCGCCATCGCCTCCCATCTTTTCTTGGTTTTTCCTTCATAAGAACCTTCTCCTGACAATAATGTACACAACAAAAAAAATAACCAACACTTTCTATCACAACTAACAAGCCAAAACATATACGTAATATCACTGAGCGGGTGCGACAAAACCTGATCTGAAATTGTCGCGCGTCGCCGCAAGCAATTTGCTACTCCGAATCAATTTGCGACTTTTTTGTCGTACAATAATGTCGACCGATTCAATTTTCTGTTGAATGCGACCTGCCGCACTGTCGCGTTGTTTTGTCGGGTATGCACTACGTAGTGATTTCAGGCTCTTGATATTGACTAGTCCGTTAGTAGGGAATGCCAATGTTTTTTTTGTTTAGTTTGGCAAGTAGCGGAAGTTTTGCGTGACATTGCACTATGTTTATGACAAAGAAAGAATTGGTTCTTAAGTTTGATTCACATAGTAATTCTTCTTTATACCTTTCAAACCTTAGCCACACTAGCTATCCTATTAATATTATAAACGTGAAAGTTTGTATGTATGGATGTATGGATGTTTGTTACTCTTTCACGCACAAACGGGGGGGCTAATGTTGATGAAATTTGGTATGGGGGTAGATGAGGCGCTGGATTAACACATAGGATACTTTTCATCATCATCATCATCATCATCCATCACCACGCGGGTGAAACCGCGGGGCGCAGCTAGTAATATAATATATTAGCACATTAGTGGTCACTCGATACCTACTCGGACGCAAAAATTGCATTTTAAAGGGTAATCAAATTAATAATAATGTTGTAGTCAAATACATTGAACTAAATAAAGCTGCTCTTCAGCCTGTCATTTCTTTTATCTCAATAAACTAACATAGAACATTTTTACTGAAGTATTTTGGTGCAATTGTAATGCAACTAGCTATAAGGCAATAAGAAATCAAAGTCAGGAAGGAATTTTTGAATAAAAACATTTTAATAACAACACGAAATTTTGCATTTTTTTTACCAAGAAATGGAACCGACTTCAACACAAAAAAGTGTGAAATAACTTGTTGAAGAAGGCGCCATGATAGTTCAATAGTAGGTAGCTTGTATCACAATATTGTGCGCATGAAACCGACTTCGACAAGTTATTTCGTACTAATTTCGGTATTGAAGTAGGTTACATTTTTTGGTAAAACATATTTATCACCATTTTTAGTGACCCGTTTACCGTCAATAATGGTATCATCAAGATAGGCGTTAAAGTTTTCAGTTTTTGGAATGTAACTCAAAAACTGCTTGATGGAATTTGATGAAATTTCAATGAGACCACATTGGAAAAATACTCTAACAAACAAAAAAAAGAATTATGAGAATCTGTGCCCATATGGGGGAGAGATCGGCTTACATAAAAATAAAACAAAAAATAGATACACAAACATATAACTTTCTTTTTTGAACTTGGTTAAAAATTTCGATCACACTTTGGATGGCAGAGCACTAGTGGTATTTTGAACGGCTTAACCTGCCCTTATGTGCTTCGAAGGGCATTTCAAGCCTTTGGCACATCTCGCAATATTTTAATAATTACCATCGTAAAGTGATTTACTGAATCCACTCACTTCATTAATTTAATATAGGTCGGGGACCACCCGTGTCGACGGCAATTGTATAATTTGTCATTTGTAATACATTACAAACTTGTTTTTGCTGTTGGCAAAAATTACTAATGGAAAAGCATCAGTGTATGCTGAGGACTACCAAAATTTCAATATGAAAATACAGGCTCATTTGTAAACGACAATAAAGTTTTTAACTAAATGAACATCGATTAAGACTTCCTTACACTTCTCGTTTGTATTATTTTATATTTCTAAATACGGCCATCTGCATTTTGTGCATCTCACTACTAAGTTAGAAGTAGATTGCTGCGCTCACTGAGTGCATTTTTTTATTATTTAGTCAGTTTTTACTATATAAGTTTTTTTATCCTGACAAAAACATACGATTAGAAAATTATTATAGACAAATAATTAAAGTTTATAATTTCAAGCGTACACCATATGATTACGATGCAAAACTTTTACAGGTAGTTATGTATACAGAAATGAAAGAAAATATTATTATAAAATAATTCGGTGACAACAGGTCTATCGCAGTCATAGATAAGACAAGATAAAACGTTCGATAAGCTAATGCTTTTGAAATATAATCTCTGGTTCTTACAATCTTCTAATATGTAAAAGTCAATTGTTGTTTTTTAGTCACGCATAAACTCGAGAATGGCTCAACAATATATAACATATATATGTATTAAATTTTAAGAATAAAATTAGCACTCAAATAAACCTGCGCAGTTAGTATTTAATACGTTGTGTTAATTTTTTTCGACTGCAAATATAACGTTGTCGATAGCAGAAATTGTTTCTGACTCCATTATAAATCGTTCAGTACAAAATTGGTCAATTTATCAGATTCAACAATACTATATGCTGAGCCTGGACGCCGCGGGTGTGGTTTTGTTCTGCTGCCTACTTTTGTATTGGGTTGAGCCTTAACCCGTTTTACTGGTTAAGTGTGAACCTTGGTATTTCCTCTTCAAAACTTAAACAAAATCATAAAAGGAGCACCCATGTTATGGATAAATCTGGAATTCTAATTAAAGTTATAGAATGAGGCATTTCTAACCATATTGCTTGATGGCTAGAGAGGTGTTAACCACACACGTTGCAGTTCCTAGAAAAGCGGACGCGGATACAGCCCGCAAAAAAGGTTGTGGTCACAGCCACCCGAAAATCAGCAAAGTTCGAGTCGGAGCATGAACTCTCTCATGATAGATATAGTATCAAGTCGCACGCCTGATTTTAAGCGTCACGCTTGCCCATAACAGTCCAGTGCTGTTCAGAATTTTGAACTGGGCACAACACATTCAAAACCGTGCATGGCAAAGCACTGCGCTTTTTACTAGGATATATAAGAATACAAGATGTTCTTGTACTGTAATTTTGCTGGAAACAACTCGTCGCCTGCGGCGCACAAGGGCGAACCTCATACAAATGGTCAAAAATGAGTTTTATATGCAGAAATGCTCCATTTGTCGAGCTCTAGGTCGTCGCAAAAAGACGAAGCTCTAAACATAAAAACAACAAAGTTTTATTCAGGGCGTATTTCAAAATCTATTCTAGTGAGATTTTACAAAAAGGCGAAATTTAAGGTTCGCCCTAATGTGCGGGATAACAGAGTATTGCAGAAAGACCTAACTCAGTATCGCCCTTTCGTGGCGACTTGCTATTGTTTGTTTATATTTCAATTTGGCGATCCTCGGCACCGGCTATACATTAAATAAGCGCGTGTGTTGTCTATTTAATTATATTTGTTTGGAAAATACTTAACAATTGAGTACTAACGTAACACTACGTAACTATAATAAATACTTAGCATGTATTTTGGTACTATAACTATAAATTTTTTGGTCCTCATGATTAAAATCAATAGGTATAAGGTAATACATTCAAGTAACCCTAAACATTATATGTATATCGCAAACTAAATGCAAAATTCTGACAAAGGATAACAGATTACCTGTCCTACTGATCAAAGTGATAATTTGGAACAATTAGAAAATAACGATGTATCGGGCGTATATGACCATGTTGAATACGAGCCCGGAAGATTGAACTCTTTTACAGTCTTACAGGATCTTCCGATGTTAAGATCATGTGAAGAACGTTTCTGCCTCAATGATATATATATAAGTCCTGCAACAGGTGTTCCTTACTTTTGTGCTTAGTATATTTTAAAGCAGTCGTACCTTGTACCATGCATGGAATTACAATACAAGATATTGATGTAGTCAACCATCATGATATAAGTTCTAACTACATTGAGTTGAATCGATCACTTTTAGTTACAATAAGTCCTCTTTCAGTTCAGTTTTAGAAAACCTAGAAACATGTAGTGCTTCCGACGATAACGTATACACACCACAAACTTGTGAAGTTCCTGACTGGTCAGATGATGTTTTCAACACATGTTTTAGATGCAATATACTTTTATGCTGGAGTCATTTTGAAAGACATACTTCATGTGAAATTCATAAACAGAAAAGACATTCTGGCGCTAAAACAAATAAAACCATTGTTCAGTCTCTTGAAAGCTCCGGATTAGATCTAAGAGAAAAATCTTTCAAATAGCAAATCGACAGACGATATTGAAGTACAATATCCTGTTGAAGGTTCTAGACTCGAATTTCATCTAGACAATAATGAAAAAGTTGAAAATCGTAAACTGGCTGAAACCTTGCAAATTACTGGCCAGCAATTTATACATATCACCGTCCACAAAAAAATGTACTTGCAATAGCTTTTGGTGAATATTGTAATGTAGCAAATTGCAAAGAAAACAATGGACAGTGTTACCGTTTTACAGATGTTGACGGTTGGAAAGTTATTATTGCCGAATATTATGATACAGTTGAAACTTCTCTAAAGAGGCATTACATTTTACTACATATTACTGAATGTGAACCAAGGCAGCGGACACACCTACCTGAAGGCAAAGTTTCTAGGCGTCTAAGATCGCCTAAATATTATCTCTCTTTGTATGGGCAAAATACCAGGTGTACAGAACATTATTTTAGAACACATTTGCAGTATTTGAAAAATTCATTCGTAATTCCTTGGTTATGTCTAATCAGTCAGGAATCCTGCGCCAAGAAACTCCAGGTGGTCGTGTAAAAAGTCTCAAACTGAGAGATAGCAAGATTATAGATATAATAAGAGAACAAAATATTATAAATCGATTCCCTAGAGTAGAATCGCATTACTATCAGAAAACTTGAAGAACGCTGAACGTTGGAGACGATGAAGTTGGTGGCCTAGATGGTCATGGCGTCTGACACGGATAGTCAGAAGACGCGGGTTCGAATCCCGTCCGAAGATGTGAATTTTTATCTCTATAAATTTCAATATAAAAGTTATTATATGAATTTACCCCAAGAGTAAGATACCAGCTAATATAGAATAAAAATTAAACTTGACAGTATTTTTTGTATCGATTAGTTAGTGTATTGATTTTGTATCATCTTGTAAGAACTAGAATGTTTATAGGTTAAAATTAATGTTATTGTACTTGAATGATCTACGAGTATTTAAAGTTTAAAATCGATATCTGAGCCAGTCTTTGTTGAATTTATAGGTATGGTTAAATTTCTAGTTAGTAACAAGTACAATACGAGCTATCTACAGCTTAGCCCCCAGAGCTTCCCTTAGACAGAAGTTTAAAGATATAAACATTCTAACTGTTGTCTCTCAGTTCTCTATGAAAATCTAATGTATGTCAAGAAAAACATGAATAGTTTTGAAAAAAGGAGTCATGCTCATTCCATTCATTTGTAAGTGCCCGTAGGCCTATACAGAATAAATGATTTCATTTTCATTTTCAGTAACTCAACACTAGCATTTACTAGTTAGTAGTATTAGTTAGTCTAGTTTTCTGCTGTAACGTTTAGTTTTTTAATTAATTACATATTATGTCTGCATTAAAAACTTTTGCTCAAAATATATTTGGGATTCAACACATACTCGTATGTACCTATATCATCTAATTTCATTATAACTCGCCGACTTTAATATCAAAATAGGGCCATAACTCTAAGAAAAGAGTAGGTAAAAGATAATCCTTGGTTTTGCAGAGCGCAACTAAAAGGCGTATCTTTTTTGAAATCATTTTTTTCAGTATTTACTGGCTTGAAAATAATAAAAATATATGCCTTCAGTTGTCCCATTATCATAGAATATACTGGCATCTTCATATTTCCATTATACGAAATATTTAGAATTTAACGGCCAAAATAAACAAGAAATCGGGCGAAAAAAATGGTTTTTTGGCTCCCCTGTAAAATTTTTGATTTTGAGGTTCGCCCATTAGTGGCGTAGGCGACGAACTATTTGTAGTTGTTGGGTATCAAATGATGTCAAATTAAATTTAAAAGAAGATTACAACACAACGGTTGATCCGCGCTTGTGGAAAAGTAGGTTGATTTCTGCGAAATCTATTATATTAATAATAATAATAATATACACCCGCAGGGGCGGCCTTGTGGCGAGCCGTCGGTGAGTGGCGACACCGTGGACCCTGATTCTCCCTGGGGCTAAATGAGACCCCTGACCCCCGGCTTGCCTTAATTGGCCGTCCGGGGGTGGAGACGCAAGAGCAAGTAACAAAAAGCTCCAAGGGTGGAAGTGTTAAAGGGCATAACGCCGGTAGTAGCGCTCTAGTTAAACCGCAGCACACCTCTCGACACCCTTTAGCCATCCACACCAACGTTGCCCCTTTTGTCACCACTCATGGTGGCCTTTATGGGGGCCCGTTTAGTGGATGGCAAGTCACCACCTGCCTAAATATTTTAACATGAGACTAAAATTGGCAGGTGCCGTAGTCTCTTCCATAGCCCACTATCTTCCTTATCACTAATAAGTTCATATCAATAGCCTGGCCATTTTACCCATATTTGTAATAGTTATAAGTACCATGTTACCCTTCATCCAACATTTTTTCTGTTTTTTATACTCCTTTGTATTTTTATACCAAACAGGCCTCTAAGTGTTGGCTACAGCCCCACTTATGCCTTTGTAAAGGACCGGATGAAATCCGAGATTTATTTTTGAATTAAAGAAATAATAATAATAATAATAATAATGGTTTATTTACTAATAGATTACATTGAACCTTAAAACTAATATACAATCTATGAGATATTTTACGAGTACAAAACTAGTTAGGTTGAATAGTGCACTTGCGAGCCCTGCACTAAGTATGGGAACTTGTATCGCAGGCACCCGCGTGTTTCGCTTTACCGATAGTTATGACAAGGGGTGGTGCGGTGACATAATTACAACATTTGCGTAGGCGAAAGGTTTTCGGTTGTTTTAATTAATGTGAATATTATAATATATATGTATATGTATATACGTATATGTATATACCTAAGAAGCTAAAAATATACTTAGTCTGGAATTATGAGAAAAGGGTACGATTATTAAGAATGTATGTGTGTGTGTTTGTTTATAAGTGTGTGTGAGGGAGAGAGTGACCAGCAATTTATTTTAATATTTTGAGTAGGTTTTATTTTATATTTTTTATATTATTGGCGAAATATGGCGGATCGCGAGTCGAAATGTGCGATGCGAATAGTGTTAACGGAATCGAATGACATGTAGGTATTAGCCAGTTCTACCACACAGTTTCAAGACCATTCAAACTCCTACAAAATGACCTTATTATGGTGACCGATGGCTTAATGCGATTTTAGAAGTACAAAAGCGCTCATTCATTAATGGTACTCAAGCTATTGATAGACAGTAAGTTCTTAAGAAAACTGCAATTGAAGAGAGGCGGGTACCATTTTGGACTCAATCAGCCGAGTCGTGGTTCTACAGTCAATACCATCATAAATTTTTATAAAAAATATAAAAATTGTTGGCATGAAGGAGTCGACTAAATCAAACACGACTCTTTATGAAATAGAACCAAGTATTGTATGTATGTACGTAAATAATAGCTGTGATAACACCTTTTTCAAATCGATATATTTTATCTATATGTGTTGATTAATCATTCGTCACTCGAATCTACCTTTGAACTTAAAAGATGAAAGCTCTGAGTCAGCCCACACAAAACAAATCAAACTGGCAACATTCTATCACACCGATGTGAAATATAGCAGAAATCTACTAATTTATGTTCAAGCATCTATTTTATATAGCTCAGTGACAAACCTCCGTCTTCTCTCTGACGCATTTATGGCATAGTCAACATAACATTTTAAACCAACGGGCACGCACGTGCCGCCATTAAAATTACAAATTAATGTAAATTCCATAATAAAAACGTTAAAATCGAATATCGAATGATCAAAATTCACGGAAACGAACGATATCAGCTAATTTGATTCGGTAGCTTACGTTCGATTGATAAAAACATAAATGGCAGGTTCGTCTAAGCTTTGAATAAAAACAAATAAAAACCTTAAAGAAGGTTTTTTGTAAGATAACCAAGATTTTGATCGTAGTCTCAGTCAGTTCAAAGGTGCTATTAAACAGAGAGCGGTCAACGCGTTCACGCGGTCAGTTTTCCGTCCGTTGTGTTACATACGTTACATAGATATACTCACAGCCTGCCCACATTTGACCGACGCGGTCAGAACGCCGTCGGTTTGGGTATATCTTTGTAACGCATAATGGCCTCTTCAGACCTAGGCGTTATTCGCTACCACGAGCTATAGAGAAATCCGAAAGGGTATGCGTTAATTTCACTGTTCACACCAAAGCGGATATTGCTACCGCGCGCGGTAGAGATATCCGTTGGCAAAGGTTAGCGGGGCGAGGGCAGAAAGCATGTCGCTGCTACCTGCTCCCGCGTCGCCCGGCGGAACTAGTTTCGCGATTCGCCTAACAAGAGAAAATACCGCCTCACTAGGCTGTACAAGTTTCGCTGCAGTTATGGAACTTCATACTATTTACCCATCGAGATCCGCGTGGTGTTTTTAGCTACCCGCAGCGGTAGCGAATAACGCTCAGGTCTTAATAGGCCTTAATACAACACAACGAACGAAAAACTGACCACGTGAACGCGTGACCGATGTCTGATAGCACCCTTAGGGTATGAAGGGCGCGGGATTAGAGACAAAGAAAATCCAGGAGAAAATAAAAATAATATAATTAAAACCATTAATATAAATATAAGACTGATACTCAGTACGGTACTGGTAACACACAATCAGTTTGCAGTCAGTGTAGTACAGCTTGTTTGGAATACGCGTACAATACCCACGACGCGTCGTGGCAAATGGCAACACCAATAAAAAGAATACGAACCGATACAAACATGAAAAGAAATTTAATTAAAGAAATTTTCATATACTCGCGTTCTACGAGTACAAAGTGTTTGTTACGCCCACCACCTCGGCCAAAAAAATAACTTTTGTATATATATCACTCCAAATTTATTTAACGTATAAAAGTATAAAATCTGTCATATATTATTAGGTTTGCACTCTTTGGAATTACATACCCAGTCCGTCGTAGTGGACGAATTAAGGACAGCAACATTGAATCACGCACTCAAATTAGATCGAAACCTCTCCACAACTCATTGTAATAAATCATTATTCAAATTTGTCCTAATTGCCTTAGAAACATTATTGCGCCTCTCTATAAGGGGTCTTCATCAAATTAGCTTTAAACAACTACAATAAATAAAAAAAAGTAATAACATCAGAAACACCTACAGGTAATTAAGAACATGACTAACAAGTCTCATCACATTTTTAAACATCATTTCCTAATTTATTATTGATGAAATATGACACTTCGGCACTCAGAAATAAGGGCGTCATTAGCATTTTAATCGTCGGAACCACCCACGCGCCAAATTTTCTGTTTGTTTTTTTGTTAAATAATTATCTGAATAAATTTATAATTATGTTAATTATTTAATCAGTGATACTGATTTTTGATAGTTTCTCGGATCATTACCATATAGTTCAAATGATGGTTATCGTAAGAAATAAACTACAAAAGCTGTTATCGAGAAATTGGTTATTCATTTTATTGTGTTTTAGTGTTGCATCATCGAAATCTGTTTTAAAAGCTAATTCGTTCCTAGAAATAAGAAATGAATAATTTTAGTTAGGTATGAACCTTAGCTTTTTGATGCTTTTAACTGACACTGTTCATTTAGTTTTTGTTGAAACCCAGCAAAGTAAAGGGAAACACATTATTCACATTGAAAACTATTTTTTTGTTATATTTACATTATGTAATACTATACTAAATACTGACTTGTAATATTATTTTTACCAATAAATGATTGATTGATTGATTGATTGATTGCCCACCAAATTTAGTATAGTACTACCTAATCCTAACAACCAAATTAGCGTAGGTGCCATTGTCACCTAAACGAAAATGTTCTCGAGTATCGTTTAACTCAATGTCAACCGCTGAGTGGCAGACAGTCAATCATGGAGTGCTAATTGACCACAAGGGCAGTGGAAAGTGCCTCAACATCACAGTGTTATTCGCGACGTTACCTTCACTGAATGCTCAAACCCGAGGTAGGATTTGACGATCGACGAAGGCCTGGTTGGCATCCAATTCTCACTACTCATAAGCTATCAATGTAAAAAAATGGTTTAGCTTTATTCCAAAAAAATAGAAATAGTACAAATTTTAAAATATAATTGATTATTACGTTGATTTAAATCTTAAAAAATGGCCGCTCTAGTTTTGACAACTCCAGTAAGCAAAAATGTTAGTAAGTTGATGACTGGAACTGACAAAAGTAACATAGAGCCGCCATTTTTTTCAATTTCAATCAAAATTTGTTAGCAACTGAGATACATAATAGCCCTACAGTTGTCCTGGGTTTGATCGTTGATTGGGACAAATATTTATGAGATAAGCAGAAATATTTGTGCTTGGGTTTGAATATGTTTTATATATTAATCCTTGGGTCCCGCGACTCACGGAGTCCTATAAACATGATACCCACATGACTAAATAAATTCCAGACGTTTCACTAATAGGTCATTTTACTTTTATGTCGTTCATCCCAGAAGGGCATTATGCTAGATTGTCATCCTGACAAGAATCGAGTGCTAAGGTAAAAATATGTAAACGTTATGTTATGAAACATATTGTAAATAGATAAAAGAAAAGTAACACAAATTCAATATCCATCTTATATGTACAATTCTTGTATATAATGTATACTATAATCTGAATCTCGGAAACTACTCATCGATTTTCATGAAATTTTTATGATAATAATGTACCGAGAGGGCGATAAATCGATCTAGTTTAATTTTTAGAAAACGTCAACAATGACGATGGATACAAATCCGTGTTTACAACAATAAAAAATGCTACAAAAGCTGTTTTACCGACACAGCAACAGTTAAGCTTATACTTGACAATAGATGGCGTTATTAAGCAACACTAAGCCAAAAACAGGCCAGGTTTCTCAAATAAACAAGTACATCCAGGTACTGGTTGTAATACTTGAAATTTTAATTATTTTCATATTATATTGTGTAGAAATCTATTTACTATCTGGTGACAAAATATCAAAGAGTAATGTCATTTGTAATCTAAAGTGTCATTTCGAAATTCTAATGCACTCGGCAAATCTACAACGCAATCTTCAATTTCCCATGTTTTCTTAGTAATATATAATTATATTTTAGAACACTGCTCTACCGTCATAAAACATTAACATTAGAATTCAAATCAGGTAATGTTAATGCGTTTATGAAAGACTCAAATCATGTTTTTGTTAGGCCTCATCTGGTCAAATTTAATTTGGATTTAATTTTATGAATACCCACGTACCTTTTATGCTTATTATTAAATTATATAGTGACCTTTACAATTTTCGAGTTATAACATATTTAAAAGGTCAATCCTTGTACTTACAAGTACATAAAATATGTGTACATATAAACTTTATCACATCGGTATCTGTGAATTTTATCGATATAAAATGGTTTTATAGATTTATTAACATTATCGTATAGCTCTTAGATCTTTTGATCTTTCGACATTGTTGCGTGATTTTTGATAAGTCAAAGTTTCAACACAAACACACAATAATATTATTTATAAGCTGTTCCTACTCCAAATATGTAAAATATATGTAAAAAGTACATGATTTAAAATAATCTGTGTATGGTAATGATAATGATAGTGATGATGATATACGTAAAAGTACATGATTTAAAATGATCTGTGTATAGTTATGATGATGATGATGATGATGGTATAATATGTAAAATTTGCATGATATTAAATAATATGTGTTTTGTTATCATAATGATGATGATGATGATGTATGTAAAAGTACATGATTTAAAATAATCTGTGTATAGTTATGATAATGATGATGATGATGATATACGCAAAAGTACACAATTTAAAATAATCTGTGTATTGTTATCAAAATGATGATGATGATGATGATGATATATGTAAAAGTAAAAGTTTAAATCATGTTAAAATAATCTGTGTATAGTTATTTGACATGACTGATTGGTCAATGCAGAGACTTAAGCTAGTAATTCTATAAACATGTTTTAAATCTAAAGTTCGCAATTACTTTGAACCTGTAGTTAAACTTTTTGGTTGATCGATGGAAAAAAGCAAATAACCCTGTTTCTAAGTACAATGCAACACTGCTAGGTTTGGGAACGGGTATGAATTGTTTTTATCAGGCTCTAAGTATAGGCTCTAGTCTGCCGACAACTGGAGCTTCGAGACTTAGGTACATATGCTGGCAACATGCTAGTGTGTTGTTCAAATGTTATTGCAAAAGTTCTGAAATGCTCATTGTACCATTCGCTCAAAATTATACCATAAACACTTTCATTGGCACATGTTTTTTAATAAAATAACCAAGCCTTTTGACCAGTAATATTGTAGAGTGACTTGATCGAAAATATTGAAGCGATCGGGAAAGACGCTGTTGGTTTGTACTTTAGTTCAGCGGCTCGTATTATGAAGCTGGATTTAAAGCGCTTCGTGTATATTTGGAATATTGACCATGTACGGATGCCGTAACCCGGTAAGTCTTGTAGTTCAATAAAAGAAAGGAGATGTGGTGTGGTGAGCTTGTGAACGATTGCACATTGTTAAGGTATTGCTTGTATAAAAAATTATAAGTTAATAATTAAAATACATTTAAGGTCATCAATAACCCATAGTTAACAAACAACAATTACACAATTAAAATAAATAAATATAAGATGAAAATCGAAACAGTAGTAGTGATTTTTGTAGTGTTTTTGTAATAAAAGCAACAGTCAGACGCAAAACTTCTCAAGTTATACATAAATGAAACAATTCAGTCGCAAAATAGAAGCACTATGAGCTGCGAGTATTAACGTGTAATAGGTGACAAACTAATAAAATTACTACTAACTTAAATAATATTCGCATTATCCGAGGCATCTTTACAAACATTTGGGGTATCCAAATTATATGTTTAATATGAATTACTCACAGCGGACCATTAAAGGCAATGAAGGCTCAGCGTTTTATCGATGGCCCTGTAATTTGGACACTTCAATAATCGACCCAATTTGTCGAATCTGTAAAACGATTACGATTTTGTTATTGAGTTTAGCTATTGTTGTTTTGCTTGTGATTTAATAGCATCGGAATTGCACTTACCAATTTAGCAGAAGCTTCGAACGGATGGAAATATAGAATTAGATCTTTTGCGTTCATATTTACTAAAATACACACAAGAACATGTTTTATACTGATTTAATAAATAATAATGAATAGAACACAATATTTTACCATTGAGGCATGCAATTTGACTTTTAGGTAAAAACATTACACACATTAAAACATAATTAACAATCAATTAGAATAGAATAAAGAATAAATTATAGGTGTCATGTTATGAATTAAATTACAATATATTAAACTTTCCCAAGATTTTTTCATCAGATAGTAATTTACACTGTAACATTTTTTGACAATTAAGAAACGTTAATTTTGAATTTTGTTTGTTCGATTTGCTTTGGTAAATGGTTATATATCCTTCAAACCGTACACTCCACACTTTTATGCGATTTGTCCACTTATCATGCGATCGAGTTGCTTAGCTTATCACTAACGGCCAGTTTCAATAACCTATCTATCGCCGGTTTACCTTACTAGAGATACATTGACAATATTTGTATAGACGTTATGTCACATTTCTATCGATAGTAAGGAAAATTGTGGATAGATAGATTATTGAAAACAGCCCTTAATGTCATTAAAAATACGATCGGTTCATATGATCACTTAGTATAACACAAATTAAGAATCCAAATGCGTACGTCGTAAGCTCTCCCAAAACTTAATGACTTAAAATGCGCGTGCGCATAATGAATAATTCATTATGATATCGGTGTGGCTAGTGGCAAAACTTTGCCGTTATACGCGTACAAATTAATTTATATGCGAGTTTTTATAGTTTTATTCATTTTGTACTAAATGTTATGTTAATGTTAACACATTCTAAAACTATTACTTTTAGATATTTTGGCAAAATCAAGTTTATACACATCTATTCATTTAAACAAATGAGGTATTTGTATGGGCTATATAATGGGAAGCCTGCGCCAAGCTGAAGGAGCTGCTGGCTGATCAGCGTCACCTGGTTATCACGCAAAATGGGCCGCGTCATACCGGCCTGGTTGCGGAAAACAGCCAGCCCATTAAGTACCAAGTACAAAGAGGAATTTATATATTGGCAACACTGGCTCTGCAGATAAAATAATCACATGCATTAGAAACAAAATTATTCTAAGTTTGCTTTTTTTATTTTGCAAATTTATAACGTTTCCTAGCTTACATTTTATCGATCTTATCGCTGATCCACCGCTGACGTAAGACGCGCGTTGTTGAGTACTCAAACTTACTTAAACTGTCTTGATCTTTTACAATAATCTATTAGGTAAACCATGTAAATCAAATCTCGCGAATACCAAGGGAAAGGGGCAACGTTTAAACTCTAAAACAACCTATAATAATATAAAATAAGCAATAGGAAAATGTAGTGGTAATCATGTAGTGATAGGACATTCATAGAGTCCGCTTGGTGAAGCAGTAGAGAGCAAACATTACTGTGTTTTGTTGAAGGGAAATGATAACAGTAAAGTAATAGGGCGATTTAAATTCTTATATCGCAGGGTTGAGTGCAGTGCATTGTGATGCAGGGTTTGGAACTGTTATAGTTTAAAATTATGAATGGCACCGAAATGTTATGGCCGAGTGACTTACTCACGTGATAATGAACATCTCAAAGTTTTCAATTTATTCAAAATCCGCCTTTACAAATCATACATTAACAAGTTCTTGCAAACACAAAACACGTTAACACGAATAAATAGCGAAAGCTTCGAATCGACCGCGCCATCTTGATACTTCACAACACCCTATTAAGTAACACTTGATCGATCAAAACACGTGTTTTACGGCGCGGCGCCGGGCCCTGTTATCAACAACTATTAAGGTTAAACGGTTCAATCATTAAAAAAACCGCAATAAACGTATAATGAGATAGTTCAGTGAACTTATTATAAACTGGAGCTTTGAGTGTTTTGCGAATAAAAACTACAAGTCAGTACTCTACTACTAACTTCAAGTATTGAACTTTTTTTCGAGTATTTTTCGTGGTTTCTTCTTTTATTTTTTGAATTTTTAATGGCTTGCATTTTTGACAACTGGTAACAAATTAAGGGTGTAACTTTGAGACGCTGTCTGTCAGTCTACATGTGTGTCTGTCTATTTAACACGTTTATAATATTACTAGCTCCTCTCCGCGGTTTCACCCGCGCGGTGATGAATGATGATGATGATGAATCTTATATATCCTATGTTACTCAAGGTGAATGTAGCTTTCCAATGGTGAAATAATTTTTGAAATCGGTCCAGTTATTTTTGAGCCAATTCGTTACAAACATACATACAAATCTTTCCTCTTTATAATATTATATAATTATTAGTGTAGATTAGGATAAAATTAGTGTGATTGCTTCGCGTAATAGAATGAAGATAATAGTGTTGTATACTGTAATATGTGTGTTAAGTGTTCCAACTTGTATGAGATTTTTCCCGTGACTATCTTTTTTAAATTTTAGTGAGAATTTTCTCACTAAAATTAGGTTATTAGTGAGGTATTTAATTGTTTATCAATCTCCAAAATTTTTGGTCTTATGTATATCCTTTAACAATAGCATGGTAATGCTGCAGTGAAACTTTGAATTTCGAAAAAATATTTAGTTTGAATTGGGGTCTGATTATTACCAATTTGGAAGCACATACCCTGTATAAGCATTTCGAATTGGCGCTTAAATGTCACCTAGTACAGATGTATTCAATCATAACGTGTTATTGCTTTTTAACCGTTAATTATAGTTAAGTATGTAAAGTAAAGTGATACATTTACTTTCTGGAGGCCGTCGAACTTTCCCGATACATATGATGATGCATATGAATAATAATATTTTTTTTGACCACATCCACACAAAGGTCTACAGGGCCCAAACTAGGCAGAACCTGTACTATGGTAACCTGATGAGTAATATACATAGGTACTTAATACACACCCAGACGCAGGTTAAAGCGAAATGTTCATACACACAAATGTTTGTCCTGTCCGGGGATCGAACCCGGGACCAGCGGCTCAGAAGGCAGGGGTGCTACCAACTGCTTCAACCGGCCTGTCAAAAGGTTAACACAATTTTAATTTTACGTAACTAACTTAATATTGAAAAATGCTGACCAAGCTTATAACAAAGTTCAAAAACTTATTGTGCCACTAAGCATGTAAATGATTTTAAAGTTTTTCCAATTTTTTTATTTTAGACAACAATTGTTTACGCTTATTTTTTATTTTTTATATAATATTCGTAAAAGATTACAAACAGGCAACGACACTGAGTAACTTTCGAGTCTAAATAAATACGATGAGTTAATTTTTATAGTTATATATTAGTGGAAGAAAGCGAGACGCCTTATAAAATATAGTCCAAAGATAAAAACAGCGAGTGCAAGCTGAGGCTTACGAGTGTGAGTGGGCTTACGCATCGAGGGTTCTGTACAAATAAAAAACAGATAAGTAGGATTGAGAAGCAAAATTAATATTTTACTTGAGAAAATATTGTCCCATACATCGATATACATTACGGTATTCTCCAACTGCAAATATAAGTATGCAATAGTTGTGAAAAAATCCACAAATAAACGATCTAATTCAATAGTCGAATATAATACAATAGGTTTTCATTTACTGGCAACTGTTCAAATATACGGCATACATGGCCGTAATATAACTATCATGGTCACAAACATTCAAAATGTTCAGCTGACTGCAGTTCATCCGTGATCATGGCGCTTGCAACAGTGCCGAAGTATCGGAAACTCATAGAAAACATACATGGTAACTATTCCGTTAGTAATTCGAACATTTCGAATAAATGGCTCTATTTTAGAACGCGTTGACAAATTTTTTTTAACACTTCCAAGGTATAGTTGACCGAAATACTTAATATTTATATGAACTGTATACCTGCCCCGCGTTCTTTGAAAAAAAAACGTCTTGACAAAACAAATTTTAATAAGAGTTCCCTTTTCCCATTTTATTCATAACCCTAAAAAGGAAGACACCTAATACAAATTCTAATATCAATAAATTTACCAAACGAAAGTATCAAATTTAATATCAATTTGTAAATTTAAGAAACATCATTATTATCTGTGATTATAAAATGAATATATTGAATGACAGCTCCTAGTGATTTGCACGATACGTTATTTGAGAACTATAAGTAGTTATCGTGTATCGAGAAGATAGCATTATTTAGTAGCATTATCGATTTATATGTCAATCGATTTGGTGAAATCGATTCTTTGTGTATTTTTATCACTGCAATCTTTTGTTTTATCTTCATTGGGCATCTTCAATTCAACAAGTAAGTTGCTAAGATGCGTGACAGGAGAAATAAAATACAATAAGAATATTGTTTCCTTGAAATAAGGTCTTTGCTATGGAATACTTCTGCGTTACCTTCAGGTCACGATAAGCACATGTCTGAATTTTTATTTGCAAAACACAAATCGCAACTGACACTATGTGAACTCGTTGTTTGATAATTCATTTTTAATGGTAATATTGAACAAAATACACGATGACCTTTAAACCCTTAGCTGACAGTACGGTCCCGTTACACTCAGATGAAAGCCTATTCATTTTAAACTACGAGATCATGACATAATTCTTCGTAACTCTAACAGTTCACTTACACATAATCGATCACTCGATCTCTCACTCGATTCAAAACCGCAAGTCCCGTGAACTTTTTAATGAGCGTTCTATTCGATACCTTACTAATCCAACAATAGGTCCAATCAGCGGTCAAAAAATCACTACCGTTACAGTCACTATAATTCGTATTCGATATAATCACGATCGATTCAAAATCGATACAATGATCGACATAAGACGCCCTGTCCACCTAGACACGCATCACAAAAGAAAAGAAAGTGTTGAGTCCGTTAACTATGTTTAAATTTGGAATAGTTGCATTTAGTTCCGAATTCGAAATGACTTTGTTATTTGATGGAGCGAATTTCCAAGGTAGTTATTTCAAATCGTCATTCGAACTTTCACCCGTTGATCGCTCTTTGTTAGGCTATGTCGATCATAAAAACGTTTTGTTCGTGATCTTGCAAACTAGCAACGTTATAATCTGTTGAAAAGTGATGACCTCTCACTGACACTGTCACAATATAAAATTTGAGGAACATGAAACGAAACTCGTTTATTTACAGTTCACACAATTCTATAGGGTCAATGCTTTCGTCACAACCTAGAATCATATAAGTACTAGGTATTTGCTTTATTTCGCTTCAGATGATACTCAATTGAGACGTCTCAATTCTGTCACAATTAAAAATTAAGGACCGATTATCTACCGTATGTCATCGTCGTATAATGAGCTATTTTGGCCACATCGCCAGACGTGGCTACAGCAGCTTGGAAAAGCTCATTGTGGTGGAAAACGTGGAAGGGAAACGTTCACGAGGCCGGTCTCCGACCAGGTGGTCTGACCAACTGAAAGAAACACCAACGTCCCGCTTTTACACCGCGGTGGAGATGGCCACAGACCGGAGCCGATGGAGACAGTTCGTTAGAACCAAAGTGCTGCCATGATGATCACGATCCTCAGTCATGAGGGAACGACCGAAGAGAGAGATACTCAATTATATTAACAATTAGGAGTCTAAACGCTTCAGTTATGTAGTTGTAAACAAGTATAGAATAAACATAAGATTTTGACAGAAGTGTGTATGTATGGTAATAATATGTAAGTATATTAATTATATTCTATTCTAAAAGTCATACGACATATTATTATGCCATCTCCATCAAAACATTGCTTTGAATTGAAATTAAAATTTTAATATGCGTTTTGACGTTTTTATTTTATAAACGTAACTACTACGAATTTTCTAAGAACTCATTTTCCTTAATAAAAAATGGGTATACTTGTCCTATCCTTAGTAGGAAAATTGCTATGAACTTAAATTTATTTTTGTGATACTTTTTTTTCTATAAAAACGCACTGAGTCGCTAACTTACAACTTCTTTTTTAAAGTAATTAACAAGATAAATATTTAACTAATATAATTTTATTCCGTCCTTAAATGTGGTACGAAATTTTTTATGTGACTATAACAATTTTTCCACTTTGTTCAACAATACTAACCCCCAGTTTCTAGAACGTCTGTCAAATTCTTGATTAGTTAACCAACTAAATACTAAACGCTCATTGGTCAATGGTATTCTATGACGCGATATGTGACCAATCAGCGATTATTATTTCGTCTGTTAGCTAATTTAACTTTGACATACATGCCCTACGTATGAGCGTGCTTCCTTTTATAATACTTTAATATCCATCCATGTCCCTTTCCCCACTAATATTAATACTTTGCTTTTCAATGCCAACCCTCCTATTTATAACGCTTTATCTGATTTTATCTCTAGTAATAGTGATTTATAGGTACTAGATACACATATAATTATTAATTTTAATTAACTATATTTTCATTCATAGTGTAGTTCACGTATAGTATGTGTGTACATAATGTATATTGTAATATAAATATTTGCATAAAAATCTGACATCTGATCCTATAATTTTTTATAAGTAATATTCCAAACTTTTTGTATAATATATATATCGCGCCACGTTTCCCCAGTTTTTTATAGTACAAAATGAATAACGAAAACTAACAAAACAAGACTCGCTGGACAAGATAAGATGATGACAGAAGGAAAAACCACTTGACACTGGCAGATGCATTAGTCATGCAAAGCCAAATCCTCCAGAACGGAGGAAAAAAAAAAACTTTGACAAACGTCCCAGAAACTGGCTGTAAGTCTATTGTTAGTTGTTACTTTGCTTTTAAGTTGAGTATTAGGCACTAGAGTTACGAGTAGTACTTCCAACAAGATAATATTTTAAGTATTATCTTTATTTTCTATTACACTATTACATACTTTACTCCAGAGTTTAGCTCGATTAGATTTTGTGTCTATCAATATATAATTAATACTTTTATCATCCTATAAATTATATTTCGTGATGCTAATTCAATAAATCATCGCAACAGTTACACGTATAAATCAAGCATTAGTAATTTCTTTTTTTATGTCGAACTTAATTTTAATTCCTTATTTACATATTCGACCCATTTGAAATCGCTTTCGCAGATATTATATATTTTTATACATATTAATATTGATCTATTTGACAACTATATAATTTTACTAGTTTAATTTCATGGTTTAGTTTTAATTAATGCGACAAAATAGATAATAATATAAATGTGATAAAAATTGGATTTTTGTTTACAGTTTAACATCAAAAGTCGTCCGTAAACTTTTAACCAGTTTTGTGTGTTACCAGTGGTGACTTATGGCACTGAAACGTGGTCTCTTACTAAGGGCCTCATAGATAAGCTCAAAGTCGCACAACGAGCTATGGAGAGGGCTATGCTCGGGGTTTCTCTACGTGATCGAATCAGAAATGAGGAGATCAGAAGAAGGACGAAAGTCACCGACATAGCCCAGAAGATTAGCCAGTTAAAGTGGCAGTGGGCAGGGCGCTTAGCACGCAGAGCAGATGGCCGATGGGGCCGGAAGATTCTGGAATGGAGACCACGGACCGGAAATCGCAGCGTAGGTCATCCACCGACACGGTGGACAGATGACCTAATAAAGGTTGCGGGATGACGTTGGATGCAGGCCACTTCCAACCGATCCTTTTGGAAAATTATGGGGAGGCCTATGTTCAGTGGACTTCCTACGGCTGAGATGATGATGAAACTTTTATCATTGAAAGTTTACGGACGACTTTTGTTTTGGTTAGTTTATCTGTTAATTTATAAATAGGAATATATAATTCTCGAAATCTGTCTTTATTAGTAAATGTTTATTATGTAACAATTTGAATACGACGAGATAGTACATTATGATAACAAATACATTGTGAACTTTTTATCAAAAACATTATGGCATTGCTTAAAGCTTAAGAACTTCAAAACATTGTTCGTATTAACATCAGCGAAGGGTTTCATCTCCCACACAGTAGGATGAGCGAGTAAAAGTTTCAGGGCGGTTGTAATGTAACATCAACTGAAGGGCCAGCAGGGCAATGTCGGAAGTGCGCTTCACGAATTCGTCAACCCGCACTGGGAACGCGTTCTATATTAATCCTTTGAGTACCATCGACATATATACGTCCATTCCATTCATAAATATTTTGTTTTTATTAACACAGTATATGAAGGATTAAAGTTCATCCTCATCGACTAAGGCTCCACCATTGGAAACGTAATCAACTGCATCAGTTAGTTACCTTGTCTTAATTTGATCTCAAATATAAAAAAAGCGCAAAAATGTACTGTCAACAGTAATAAATAACATGATAATCATCCTATTTAACCCAGATCGCCAAGTATGGCATACCACATTTGACCTTTCGCTTTATAGGCAAAAAAGCTATTAGAATTCAAACGACATACGGAGTTTGCTCGTTACAAAACTACGGTTTGCTGCAGGTTGCGAGGTACTGCACGCGATGATATGCTTTAAGAAATCACACTTATGGGCCATCGTCATCACGTCCACTGCTGAACCTACGCCCACCACACAGATTTCCAATAGGACCAGCCGTAGCACGTCCACTGCCGAACATAGGTCTCACTCGTAGATTTCCAAAATGACCGGTTGCCAGTGGCTTGTATCAGGTCATCTTTCCATAGCCAGATCATCCCTTCACAGGCCCTGAGGACCGGTTAAGACCAATCCGGGCCTACCGCTGGGGCGAGATGGTGAATGCTAGCGCAACCCTATCTCGCCCCATCTGGCGGAGGACTGCTCACGGGGAGGTTTCAGTGGGTCTGAGCCCCACATACCCCCTTCCGTCAACCCCCGTAGCGGAAGAGAACACTCCTGAATAGCCCGACCCCATATATTCGGTTTTCACTTATAGGTCATCATTATCAGCCGGAAGACGTCCACTGCTGAACATATGCCTCCATCATAGAACGCCACTTGGACCGGCCACTCGCTTCCTGCATCCATTTACTTATGGGTGAATGAGACAAAATAACGAATTTCGCGCTTCGAGCCATTAAAACGAACCACGAGCAGGTATGTCGTAATGCTTACCATCAGGTTATTGACATGCTCTCGCCTTTAAGTTACGCAGTACATAAATAGACAAGGCTGTAATACATGCACCATGTCATTGCATGTATAAAAGCCTTGTATGTAAGTAATGTAGAAATGCCATAATTCCTCTTTCCTGCAGGTGGATTTTATCCCTTAGTTTTAAATTTACAGTCAAATTATTTAAATGTTAGTTGACCTCTGAACCGAGATATGAGTACTGCACGTGGAATACTGGTCGTTTTACCACTTTGTCTAAATAATTTATTGTATATTCTCCAGTGATATTAATACTTTTACTAGATTTTGCCACAGCGATATAGTTATAATGCAAGGTAAAGTCCAGTGCCTTCATGCCCATATCAATTTATTAACATGAAGTATACAGTTAGGAAAAAATAAAAGATTTTTGATAACAGGGTCATCAACAGAGTGTTGTCAAATACTATTTGCTAAACAGAACATTCTTTGTATGTTTCTGAGTGAACTTTAATTTTCAATGATCATACTAGATGTTCAAAATCTCCCTGATGATTAATTTCAGTGAATAATCGTAATTTTGATTCGGCCAACTGAGATCAAGGCCAAAGTTCGGTTTCAGTTACGGTCTTGGCTGAAAAACCAGTTTCGGTCGGACACTAATATGTATATTAATTTTATTACATATATTTTTATCTAATCTATAATTACATTTTAATTTACACAAAGTAAACATAATAGCTTCAGCTGCCTTGATCATCATCATCATCATCTCAGTCGTAGGACGTCCACTGCTGAACATAGGCCTCCCCCATGATTTTCCAAAAGGACCGGTTGGAAGCGGCCTGCATCCAACGTCGTCCCGCGACCTTTCTCAGGTCGTCTGTCTACCGTGTCGGTGGACGACCTACGCTGCGCTTGCCGGTACGTGGTCTCCACTCCAGAACCTTTCGGCCCCATCGGCCATCTGTTCTGCGTGCTATGTGCCCTGCCCACTGCCACTTCAACTGGCTAATCTTCTGAGCTATGTCGGTGACTTTCGTTCTTCTACGGATCTCCTCATTTCTGATTCGATCACGTAGAGAAACCCCGAGCATAGCCCTCTCCATAGCTCGTTGTGCGACTTTGAGCTTATCTATGAGGCCCATAGTAAGAGACCACGTTTCAGTGCCATAAGTCATCACTGGTAACACACATTGGTCGAAGACTCTTGTCTTGAGGCACTGAGGTATTTTTGACGAGAAGACTTCGCGAAGTTTCCGGAACGCTGCCCAGCCGAGTTGGATTCGACGATTGACCTCTTTCTCGAAGTTGGACCTGCCTAGTTTGACTGTCTGTCCCAGGTAGATATACTCGTCAACAACTTCGAGAACTGAGTTCCCAACTGATATTGGGGTAGGTACAACATGGGCATTAGACATAATTTTCGTCTTGTCCATGTTCATCTTAAGACCTACCCGTTGGGAAACTCGATGGAGGCCTTCGAGCATTGTACTGAGGTCTTCCATGGATTCTGCCATGACTACAATATCGTCGGCAAATCGAAGGTGAGTGATGTATTCGCCGTTAATATTGATGTGCCTTGCTATTTGGTTCTAAATGGATATGTAGGATGTAATATTGCTGCCTTGATATTTGGTTCTAAATGGAGTGAATCCTGAGAGTTATGTGACTATAACAATTGAATGTCAAGTTGTACAGCGGTAGATTTAATGAACACCCTGTGAAGGTTATTATTGAAATACACACATCAAAAAAAGTTTGTGATCACTAGCATACGCAGATATTTTTTTCAATGCAAGATACAAGGCAAACGCAGTGCTGGTAGGAGAACATCCTGGCTGAATAACTTACGCCAGTGGTATAATAAAAGCATCCGGTTCATTGTTCACAGCTGATGTGTCGAGGGATCAAATTGCACTGATGATCGCCGACCTTCATTAGAAGATAGCACCCCGAGAAGAAGAAGAAGATATTTTGTTAAATTGAACTTAATCAACAATTTACTAACAAAAGTTTAAATTCAACATGATATAACTCCTACCCTGGCTCGAACACATGCAGTGAACCTCCTGCGCTTGTTTAGAATCAAGTTATCCAGCATTTCTTGGGATAACCTGTCCCATTCTTGAATAGCAGCTTCCCTAAGCTCTGGCACTGTCTGGGGACTTGGCCAACGGTTCCAAACAGCTCGCTTAAGAGCGCATCCCAAGCGTGCTCTAGGTATTGAGTCAGGCGAGCCAGCAGGTCAGTCTAACCTTATGATGTCGTATTCTCGAAGAGCAGCATTGACTCGTTGAGCTCGATGGGCAGGCGCATTATCATCGACAAGTACAAATTAGTGCCCATGGTTTACTCGGAATGGTCTGACAATTCCATCAATAGTAAGGACTCTATACAATAAATCATAATGTACCGTAACAAAAACGATTTTGATTTTTCAAAATGATCGTAAACTTTTTTTACGTGTGTATGTTACGGTTTTGTAACGCAGTAGACATATAAGTTTAAATGTTTTTTGAAATTAATGTATGATAAAGCTTTATTAACAGACTTTTTGTTCAGAAATTACGCGATTATTTCCCTGCAAGTTTAGTAATTATTGTTTTGTTGGATATTTCTTCTTCTTTTTCTTTATATATTAAGGAATGCTATAGTTTTTATATCACATATTAATTTGTATTATGTGTGTATGTGTTTTATAATGTTTGTATATATTTGATTGTGTTTGTGAAAAGCATAAAACATAGAACTTATTTTTGACACATATTATATTTAATAGTAAATGTTCACACTATCATAAACATCTAAGGAATGCTATTAAAACAGGACTAAGCCTTTTTAAAAACAAATTTGTATCTTCTAATAAAGAGATAATTTTACAATTCCAAATGGTTCAAAACATCACAATTAAGAAATATTCTCATATCAAATTAAACTGCAAGTAAACAAATCAACAACTATTCATTATCTAAATACACTTGACAGCCACCTTGGTAAGTATCCAGCGACTATTATTTAATCTGTGGTCTAAGTGTAACGATGCGCGTTGCGCACGCGCACCCGTTTCACGCGCAGTCGACTGCGACAAATGAATTGATCATTTGTTGTGGTTATATTTGATATCCGTTTATTCGTTGCTTACTATTTTCTACCGACTTCCAAAAATGAGGAGGTACTCAATTCGACTGCTTTTTTTATTTTTTATGTTTGTTACCTCATAACTTTCGAACAGATTCTCAAAATTTTTGTTTGAAGGCTGGTGTTTCCCGTGTAGTCCCGTTTACATTTCATCAAATTCGGTCCAGTAGTTTTTGAGTAACACTACTATAACTGAATATAATGGAAGTCGGTATTAAATTTCAAATTGTACTTGTTAAATACCATAATAAACATTTTTTATTGAAAATAGGTAGTTGATGCATTTCATGTTGTACATGCTAATCATACTTATTGGGTTTTGTAATAAAATAAAATTGCATTTTTTTTGAACAGACGATGTTAATACCTAAATATTTTTTATATCTCTCTTCGTGGGCGCTCCAACGTTTCATCTGCTTTCCATTGACTCTTAATCCATTTTCTTCTTCAGTATACTTCTATTACTTTTAATGGTTGTGGCCAGAAACTAGTGCAGCTTGATTCTTGTCTTTCTTGAGATTAGTCTCATATAACAGAAATAAAATTACCGACAAATATCCGACGAAATTAAAGTGCTGGCAAATCATAAATAAGTACACATAAATTAAGCATTGCAGATATCAAACGTCAAATTATCTAAGCCAAAATATTTGATAATATTCCAAATACCAGTTTATGTGTGAAACACTCTAAATGCAGACATCTGTAAACTTTAAAATTGAAACAGGAAGTTCCCACAGACTAGAAGACTTCTAAATGGTAATTAAATAAATTTTATTATACCAATCGATGCACTACTTACCAACACACTAAATAAATAGCATTGACAACCTTCTTACCATAAACAAACGTCTAACTAACTCACAAACTACATCTCCTAAATCCGTCATTACGTGGCCTAACTATAAAACTTTCGAGTAAGCACACGACAGATTTCAAAGCGACATGGATTCGTTCACACGGGTGGTCCGATTAGAACGAATTGACTGCCTTACTTGTTTATCCCTCGTTTACATATCCCACTGGACTCACGCATAAATTGTCATTACGGTAATCATTCGATACATTCTATCGATAACTGCGTTCATTTCAATCGATTCGATTCGACCCTCTGGACGCCTCTAAACGGTCTTGCGTTCGAAAAATTTATTTACCGAACCTTTTTTTTTCATGACATCTTGTCGCCTCTTACCTAGTTTATCGAACTTTTTATTGGAGTTTATCGGTTTACAGTCATAAATTACCTTAATATGAACAGTTGGTGCATCGCCTATCTTGCAATGGTTATTTCATTGAACACACATAGTCGATTAGGGCAACATTGTTGATAACTATTTATTTAGAATGTCACTCTCTGACTTGTCAGTTTAATCTAATATTATAATGAGGACACTAAAAATCGGACTTTTATTTCTACTAATTTTCTTTAAGTAATATAATATTACGATTATATCGCTATACAAGAAAGGACAGATAAAAAAGCCCTTTAAGATTTCCTAATCATTATCACTATCATAAACGTAGATAGTATAGGATAAAAGCTTTCCAATGTCGTTATAGCACTAAACTTAATATCGGCAATTTTGTTAAAGACTGTCATCGATCGTAAAAATGTAATCATGCTACGAATTTTAACGATGTTCAAATTGCATTCATAAAACCTTCCTACAAAATATAGTGCATTATATCTATTATTGTGATCTTGGTAACATTCAAACGCCAAAACTAGAAATACACTGCATTTTTATTACTCCATTGAGTATCAGTAGAATTGGCTCTGATCTTGTTCACTTTAGAAATATGACTTGGTCTATAGACGCCAATGTTTGCGCACAGTTTGTTAGCAACAAAAACTGTCTGACAATCTTATAAAGTATACTTTAAACGACAGCTATGCTTGTAGTTAAAACCCTTAGGACATGCAAATATGAATTTGATTGCATCTCAGTAATAAAAATCTAAGCAGAGAGCATGCATATTCAAACAAACTCATACAAATTTGCATCTTTATTACAAAGTATATAGAAGTGTATATTTTTAGATCTGTACAAGTGTACATTGACCCAATAGTCTACTTCAATAGGTTACATAATAACATCACGTAGGGAATAAAAAGTGACTATTCGTGTATTTGTATCGCGTGCATCAGTTGCATCACTGATGGCACACCATCAGTGTTTTCTTTGCTGGTCGCACCTTTATCAACTACTGCATTTTCAACTTAATTATTAACTTCTTTAGGTGGATCTTTACTTCCATCTCCATTTGATATAAGTTCTTTTATATTTATATGATTGGATTCATTTAAATGGTCACATTTACTCGGATTTGCTTTTTGAATCATCAATGCGTCTGTAAACGTAAATAGAGTATTAAGTGTCAGAAATCGATGGTCCCTGTTCTAGAATATACGAGATTTAAATGTTAATGTAGAATTAGAACTTCGATCTGTTTTTAGTATGCAAACACGTATTTGTGCTTAGGTAAGTTTTTCCCGAAGGTGAAATGGTTTATATTTCTATACTTATTAAAGTGAGTTTATTTTGTATGAGTATTTGTTGCCATTGTAATATTTAATTTTGAGATTACCCCGAAGTATTAAACGAAGTAGAAATCTCCGTCACTATCCATCATTACCCATACTAGCAAGTGGAATTTAAAAGGGGCCGTCTTTATTTGAAACCAGCTAAGCCTCACGGTTTCATCCGCATGGTGAAGGATGATGATGATGAAATTAAAAGTAACTTAAGTTACTCCTTATAACATCAAATATCTGACAGTGAAAATCCCGTAATAATCAGTCCAGCCGTGTCTGAGTTTGTGAACTTTTTTAAAATTTTAAGTATCGTGTATATCCGCGGGCTTAGAATAGCAATGTTATCATATAATCTAAACAAGGTGTTGATTTTAAAAGGTGCAAGAAGCAAATATTCATTTTCATGTCATTCCATGACATTGATCCAAATTCCATCTTGATTTGAAATGAATTAATTGTTAATTCGATCGCATCCTATATCGATTCCGAATTAATGTCTCGCATTACACAATCGAATGATTCAATTACCATTCCGATCACATAGTCTATTGTTTCAATTACATTTGTGCTAATTCAGTGGTGTAAAGGTTTACTTTAAGGCCACCCAGCGATGCTCAAGTACCCTTTTATGGTTATTAATATGTCGAAGACGGATTAAAGCAAGATGTACTTGGTGTATGGTTCTTAATTGAAAAAACGACATTTTAACTAAATGTTTTGTTTCAGAACTGTTATATACGGTTAAACTAAGAGACTAGAAAGCTTTGCTGCTCTTTAGTGTACATTCCTTGATTGTGAAAATGACACTCTAATTAAATGTTTTGTTTCAGAACTGTGATATACGGTTAAATTAAGAGATTAGAAAGCTTTGCTACTCTTTAGTGTACATTCCTTGATTGTGAAAATGACACACTAATTAAATGTTTTGTTTCAGAACTGTGATATACGGTTAAATTAAGAGATTAGAAAGATTTTGTTGCTCTTTTGTATAGTGGATCAACAACTAGACTGTTCCTGTAATATCTTCTCTTAAGAATGGACCCAAAAGGATAGAATTTAGAAAGGGTCTAACATTATTGGGTGATAAAATTCTTCTTATTTTCTTTCATAGTTATGATTAGATGCATTTTTGGCTTAATATCGTGAATCATAGTTTTGGATCAGCTTTAAATTATGTATACATAATAGAAAAAAGAGAACAATGTAATAAACAAGTTGATAACGTATGGTAATATATATGGTACGCTCCTCGGACCCGAACCTCGGTGGCCTAATTGGTCAATGGCATCTGAAACGGAGAGTCAGAAGACGCGGGTTTGAATCCCGTCCGAAGATGTGAATTTTTCTCTCTATAAATTTCAATAACGATAAAAATTCACCTAGGTTAAACTACATCCATCCGGAGTAAAATGAGCTATTCTTTATAATGATTGACAATTTTCTGTATATCTATATAATTTTGCGGGATCAGCGGGTCAGGTCAAAGATGTTTTTAAGGTTCACGGGGACAGCAACTGGGATACTATAATGAGTAATAATACATTGAAAATTTTCTTAATCTGAATAAACTAATATTGTAGCTATATTTGATACTTTTCCCGCTGAAATAGCTTGACGAGTATAGACGAAATTTGCAACGAAGATAGCTTATACACAGAATTAAAATATTTACTTTTTATGGGTATTTAACGGGTAGGTATTGAGGGATCCCTAAAACCTACACGGATCTCAAGGAAATACTAGTTACAAATAAACAAACATGAAACGAGAACTAACTTGAAGACATATTTATCGACTTTGATTTATTGTAGGTGTTTAGAAATTACATACATTTTCTACCGACTTCCATAAAGGAGGAGGTACTTAATCGACTGTATTTTTTTTATTTTGTTAACTTATACCTTTTGATTGGGTGAACCAAACATTATTTTTTGTTTGAAAGCAGGTGCTTCCCGTGTGGTTTCATATAAATTTCATTAAATTCGGTCTAGTAGTTTTTGAGTTACACTACAATAACTGTATAGAATGGAAGACAGTATTAAATTTTACTTGTATAATACAAAACTGAATAAAAACATCCGTCTTTACATTCGAATTTAAATTCTTGTTACAAATTTTGCATTAAAATCGAGACAGAAGTCACTATACAGACTAACATAACATACTAACATTTACTCGTAGCATCCAATGTAATATTGTAGAAATTCAAAACATCAAGACCGCTTCAAACTCCCGCACAAATGATTATCACATAACCGAAATAACTGGAAAGCAAAAATATTGATGATCACAAATGTTTACATTTTCACTTAAAGCTTCGAAGAATAACAATTGAGTCCGGTTTAACGGTTACTCTAAAGCAGTGACTCTCAACCTTTTTGTGATGAGGGACCATTTCATAAAATGGCTGTCTTGCCACGGACCACCAGCTACTTGGAGATAATATACAGATCAATTCTTTCTATATCATGATAACTAAAACAAAAGATTTATGATAGAAACTGACGTATATGTACGTCTCTGGGACGCAAAGGGTTAATGAACGATTATTTTATATTTTAATAAAATATCCACAAAATTATTCCAAGACTACCAAGGTATTTTAATATTAGACTAAAACTTTATATTACTGGCATAAGTAGGTATATTGTAATTGTATTTTTGTGATTTTTACTCTTATGTAATTTCTGAATCCTTTGTTCAGTGGCACTCCAAGCCAAACGCATGTAAGCACTGGCATCCTACATATTACGTGTTCGTTTTTAATTATCAAAAGTGCCGAGAACCCTGCTCACATTGATATGATGATGAAAACGAAGTTAGGTAACGTATTCTTATTACTCGAATCGTTGTGAATTATATATATATATGTTGGCTCCAAAAATCTTCCAGATTCATTCCGTTTTCGAATGTACCTTACATTTGGATGTCTTCGCGGACCACTTCGGACGCTTTCAGGGACCATTAGTGGTCCATGGACTCACAGTTTAGAACCACTGCTCTAAAGTATTAGCACTTGGATTGACACCCTTTTAACAGTTTAGCGTAATATGGTGAACGCCAGACTCGTACGTCATTGGAAATCCTACAGAAAGGTGATTGTGTTCTAAACATTATTCAACATTGTATTTGTGTGATAACCTAAGCTTTATAGTGCATTACCTTTTCTCGTGTGGGCGAAACTCTCAAACCGCTATCTCAGGGTAACGAGCACTGTAAAAAAATCCACGCAAATACAGTCCTAAGCTCTAAGTAGCCAGTCAGTAGTTACAGTCACGGGAAAGCGAAGTCCTTAAAATCAGACGCCCAAGTTGCTCGCCATGTCCCTTCGGACCGCTGCGTACGTAACGAGATAATACTTCGGACGGGACGTGAACGGGACGGAGACATCAGTGCCTCGTTCAAATCGGGAACGTGTTGTAAATGCATACGAACCATGACTAGACTAGGGAAGGTGGATTTTTCATTTCACTACTTCTACTGAACGAATGGAGTGTCGTAGCAGAAGCACAGACTGGTCGGGGTACGTCCCGTGAGTGCTACGTTCCCGTTCCGTCCTTGTCTCCGTGACATATGCTCTTTCATAAAAGTTTTGTATGAAACGATATTTCCAAAACTTACCGTCCCTTCCCGTCTGTATAAAACCCGTCACTGACACAGCGGCAATTAAATATCAAGTAAAAATGGAAAAATGTAATACCGACTTCCATTCTATTCAGTTATTGGAGTGTATCTCAAAAATTACTAAAGCGAATTTGATGAAACTTAAATGGAACCACACGGGAAGTACCAGCTATCAAACAAAAAAAGAGTTTTGGAAATCGTTTCATCCAGTCGAAAGTTATGAGGTAACAAACATTAAAAAAAAAACAGTTGAATTGAGTACCTCCTCCTTTTTTTGGAAGTCGATAGAAAAGGGAAAAAAAACATCTCCAACAAAATCTAGTTAATTTTACACTATAAGGTTTTTATTAATAAACGTTGCGTAAACATAGATTAGGCGTAACATGCTTTGTCTTGCTTTCACGCGTGACATTTACTGCAAGCGAAAAATTGACAGATGGATGTTTTAACTACTCCGGGTTTATTACAAGTTTATTAATAAGGCCGTAGGTGAATAACCATAAACGAATAATATGCACTGTTTTACTGGTGCAACATTCGCTAGTTCAGAATTTTCAGAATCGGTTCACCCAGTCGAAAGTTACGAGGTAACAAACATTAAAAAAAATTATACACTCGAATTGAGTACATCCTCCTTTTTTGGAAGTCGGTAGAAAAGAACACAACAAGTTAATTTTGATGAGTACATATTTGTTTTGAAATCTGTTTCTTACCTTATATCTGAAGTTTTCTTGTAATACAAAATACACAGAAGCCTGGTGATACTTTCGAACACCCGTGATAAATAGAAAACCACAGTCTACCAACAAGCACTAGAAATCAATTTGTTATCGAAGCCAAGCAAACTGCACATTAAACTATTTATTAAATAAACACTTTTCTATCATCTTTCTATTTTCAACCTTAAATCATAGCGACTGTGAATTCTATATTCTGTGAACAATTACTGTGCTATCCATCATCATAGCAGGTACAATCAATTTAGATCCTTGAGTTGTGGTAATAAGTGTTATGATAAGTTTTGATCCTTGGCAGACGGGAGCTGTGGCGGCGCTTACAAATTGCTGCGTTTGCGCACGCGTTGATGTAGGGTTGTTATGCAGCTAAATGTGAGAAAGTAAATCTTTAATTACATTTTTTATATATTAATATTCATTGAAAATATTGAGATGTAAAAATCTCATGCTAGATTTCTGAGATTAACTATGGTTTATGTATTTTTTAATGTTAGCATTATAGTAAGACATTTCAGTCAGTTGTGTAAGTGTGTTTTTGTATAATATAATTTTTGAAAAATAGAAGGAATATAACTTAAATAGTTTTTAATTTATTATACCTGCAGATTTTTTTGCCGTAGCAAATTACAATCTCTCTAGTTTCCAATGTTTTAAAACTACATGTAAGAAAATAAAGACAGTCGTTTATAATTTGTCACAATAGTTTACTTCAGTCAATTACTTACTAACCGTCATCTAAAAGGCATGAATAAATATGAGCAAACTAAAATTGTTTGTCAACCCTACTGGTCACTTTGAAGGATATATTGCTCCCCATTGCCTTTCAACTTCGCCGATGTCACACATTCAGTCGCTCGCAATACGCATTGTATTGTAATTTCAATCGTGAATTGAATCGACAAATAAGTTCAATTCAATATAATTTAATGTCAACTCTATCACTTTGATAATAGAACTCAATAAATTTAATCAATATTTTTTGTAACGTAAAGTTCAAATGTAAACTTTAAATGGTTCGAGTCAAAGTTCAAATTGGTATAGGAAGACTGAAAATGTTGAAAGTTAATGAAAATTATTGAATAGGTATGTTTTATTACTTGCGAATCGAATGATTTCGAAAGCAATTCAGGAGATTAGTTTGCAACGTTATTATAACTTATGAACCCTGTAATTTATTTATTTTTATAGTTTTTATTGAATGGTTTCATTCATCATCATCATTATCATTATCAGCCGGAAGACGTCCACTGCTGAACATATGCCTCCCCCATAGAACGCCACTTGTAACAGCTACTTGCTGCTTCCTGCATCTGTGTGGATGCTTGGAATACTCCACTTCTGGCAAGCTGTCTCTCTGCCACCCATAAAATGTAATATTTGTAGTACCTAAGTAGAAACATTGTAAACATCCATATAAAAAGAATGGCCCCGAGTTTCTTGCCGCTTCTTCTCGGTGAGTTCTATATATTTTGGAACGCGGCGGTAGTCTTTAATGTACATTATAATGAAAAATTGACGTTCATAAGTGCGTCTTTGATGCCTAAATTGAATAAATGATTTTGACTTTGACTTTGACTGATCGATACTGTTTTTATTAATTAGTGACATTACTTTTTATGAATTTTCTTATGTTTTTACGAGATGTGCTTGCTTGATTTCAAGTGAGAGAAATTGAAAGAATTCAAGCTTTAAGTTGACAGCGCCTTAAGGGTCAAATTTTCAAAATACTCTCTTTAGTGAATGTTTACAGCATAAAATGCAACAACTTCCAAAATTTAATTTTGTAAGCATAGCGGTTTATACTCTGCGTTATTGAATTAGCCATTAAGTACAAATAATTATGACAGGCCCGTTGGTCTAGTGGTTAGTGACCCTGACTGCTATGCCGGAGGTCGTGGGTTCGATTCCCACTCAGGACAAATGTTTATGTAATGAGCACGATCATCTGTTCTGTGTCTGGGTGTAAATTATCTATAATATTTATGTTCTTAGAAATATACAAGTATGTTTATCAGTTGTCTAGTACCCATAACACAAGCTCTGCTTATCTTGGGACTAGATGGCGTTGTGTGATAGTTATGGAATATTTATTTATTTATTTATTTATTATATATGTAGAGATAAGCATTCGTTCATTATAAAGTCATTTATTCATTTATTTATGCATTTACGTTTAATGTAGTAGAATTGAGGTAAGTATTCATATTTTTAGCGGGTTCTCTTTTTTATAGTCGCATAAACAAACCTGACACTATTCTAATCAGAATGCGATTGAAAATACTCTCATCAACGCGATGTTATTATCAGACCTAAATTATAATCTGCTTATTTGATTACAATAATGATAGACAAATAGTGGCTCCCTTCCATTGTGATAGTGTGGATGCCAGCTACTAACAATTTGTAATCTACCGACTTCCAAAAAGAAGGAGGTACTCAATTCAACTGTATTTTTTTATGTTTGTTACCTCATATCTTTTGACTAGGTGAACTGATTCTAAAAATTTTTGTTTGAAAGCTGGTGCTTCCCGTGTGGTCCCATTAAAATTTCATTAAATTCGTTTTACTAGTATTTGAGTTACACTCCAATAACTAAATAGAATAGAAGTCGTTGTTTATTTTTCAAATTGTACTTGTTACTTAGATATTAGGTAAAAACTGTTATTCACATTACTATACGTTTGTCTATGCTCCTACTATTTTTAATTAAAATAAATCTAAATTAAAAACTGTATATCAATCTAAAAAACCAAAATAATGTGCGAGAATTAAAATGGGCTTACAGATTTTGAGAACTTGTATGACGAAAAAAGAGACTCACCGATGGGGATTATAAGCTCGCCTAGGGATGTAGGAAACAACTACAAGCACACACAACGACAAAAACTACTACAACCCTCCCACCTATTTAGATCCTTGCGTTACCCGGAGCAGCGACGGCCGTGCAGTGCAATAGCCCGCTGACAATGGGATGCCACTGAAGTTGGATAGACTCAGCGTCTCACTAAAGTTTCTACTAATGGAATTTTATTCCTGCCATGCGATTCTTTGACAACATCCATGAAACAAATGACGGTATAACAAGAAACATTGGAAAAACAACCTTATGTACAAGGGTGATATCTCATAAAGTATTTGACATCGGTGAGCTTGGTGAGGTTTTGAATCGCACGGCTGCGCAGAAATATGACATGCTTCTGCCTACTATAAGAGAGGGATCCAAGAACACGAGAGATTGATCCCCTCTCATTGCGACAACGATAACGACTAGGCAAGCGAGCCCGAGAGCAATTTTAATGAATTTACGGCGCCGAGACTTATCTTGTAAGAAACATATTTGAAATCATAACTGTACCGACAATTGTTCACCCTAGGAAGGAATTGAGGAAACTTCACCCATAAGCGGTGTATTCGATATCAGCTTCGAATGCCGTAGACGGCGGGAGCGAATCCGCTGATAGGTCAGCTAATTTCATACAATATATACACGGTTACCTCGTAAGAACTCTAAGTACTATCCTCAAGTACACATAAATATATAGTTATCATTATAATACATATACGAACAAAGCTCCGATTCTAAAATAAATCACGAGCCAGGCAAATGTAAAAAAAACATATCATAACCCATCATATAATAAAGAAGTAATGACCATCAAATAACTTCTTTATGAATTCAATTTATTTTCAAACTTTGCATTCTCCGATAGCTAATTAATCAAAGATTCATCTACTTTTTGTCTACGATCATAATTCGTAATCACAATCAACATATCCATCTCAATTTGCCTTTGAACTACTTTTAATTAACGCTGCCTTTTTTGTAGCTCTTTCATTAAGTTAATTAAATTTGAAAACACAATCGCAGTTATTCTTTTATAATTCCAATCGTATACTTTAACGTATTCTTTTAAATTGCATTTTTTGTCGATGCAACTTTATGGGCTTCCTACACAAAAATCTCTAATAAATTCCAACCAAGTTTATCGACAACCAAAGTCATATAAAACCTTGTCCAATATAGAATCAGCTGGATTTATATGCTTTCTTAGCGGGATAGCATTAAATATAAATTAAATAATTAGCCAGTAATCGTTAAAGTAGTAATGGGACAGTTTGGGAATCGAATAACTATCGATTCCGATACAGTCTGCGAGACACTTTGAACTCGCCGCTCGACTTTTACCTAATTACAAATAAAACTTACTCGTATAAAATATATTTAATTTGAGTTTTGATTAATATGGAAATATGGCTTAATCAATGCTGTAAATCATAATTGAAAACACGCGAAATGATTTCTTTGGAGCGTTATAATGAAGTTGATTGAGTAATTACATTGTATTTTGTTTATATAGAAGCCGTCGAGTTCAATGCAGGCAGGTGTTTTATAATGAACAAATAAGGCCGCCAAATGGTGTTTATTGTATTTGTTAATACCAATATTGGTAGTGTAATGAAGGTGGATTTAATCTAGTTACGATATTATCATCATCATATCGACTGGCCGTCTGGCGTAGTTCGCAGTAGCCCTACCTTATAAGCCGATGGTCCCGGGTTCGATCCTCGGACAGGTTCAAACATTTGTGTGCATGAACATTGAACACGTCTGCTTGAACTGTAGCTGAGTGTGTACATGTTTGTAAGTATGTATATCAGTTCTTAGGTTACCATAGTACAGGCTCTGCCTAGTTTTGTGGTTTGGTGGTCAGTTTTCGTCATGGAAAAGAATAAGAAGAAGACTATTAAATAAAAAAAACTACTACTGAAAACCTAGTGTGGATGTTGTCAAATTTTTATAAAAAAATCAGTCTACATCTTTTTCCAGTTACTTGGATATAGGCTTGTCAGGATATTTTCTCTATAAAAATTGTGTTCTTTTATGTCATTTTAGCAGTTTTTGCCTGAAAGAGTAAAAAATAAACATTCTTTTATTAATAACTTAGTGTAATATTTTTTTTGCATGCTAATTTTCATTAATATGAAGACTTAGAAGCATTTGGGACAGAATTGTGTATTATTTGTTGAAAAAAAAACAGTCTCTTTTTTGTACTCAGCGTTAGACTAATTGATAGTGACCCTGACTTAGAAAGTAAGGGGCCCCGTGTTCAATTTCTGACGTGGAAAATTTGTGCCAGAAGCAGAAATAATTTGTGTTCTCGGGTATTGGCTGTTTGTGAGTGATTATGTGAGTGTATTTAAATTACAATTTGGCAAATAAAGTTTGTCTAAATTTCTGTTTGTTCGTTTTACAATGTCCGATTGCTTGTCAAGTGACGTGACTTTGCTTGAGAAGTGCGCTTTATACAACACTGAACGCTTGTAAAGGACTAAAATCCAAGATCGTGTATGATTGAGCGAAACCAACCTTCGAAAGTCAGTCATAAATCAATAATATTGAAAGAAACTTTTATTTCAGATTCTTGGCTATTGAATATTGATGTATACTGATTATTATTTAAAACACGAAATGACTTACGGCAAAAACTTGCATAAATTAAACCTTTTGGCCGTATTTTGTTGCTGCTTGTAGGACTCACAAGTATCCTTGTCACGAAGTACCTTCGTTCCATTTTAAGCATTAAACATACGTTATGGCCTTTTTAACAAACTTGCCCACACTACAATCGAAGTAGTTAAAAGATCCATCTGTCAATTTTTCGCTTACAGTAAATATCACGCGTGAAAGCAAGACAAATTATGTTACGACTTTTTTTGATGGGGGGAAATGCTGTCCACTTTCTTAACGCCACGAGGGTGACGGAAAGGGTACTTACTTTCTTGGTACTTGGTAGGCGGGCCCTTTTCCGCAAACAGGTCGCTTTACGACGGAAGGGGGTAAGAGCAGTCGTACGCCAAAATGGGGCGAGATGGGGTCGCGCTAGCATTCACCATCTCGCCCTAGCGGTAGGCCCGTATTGATTTTAACCGAATTAATTATAAATAGATTAAGCTCAGCGCCTGTGAACGGGAGCCCTTACCTAGCACGGCGGCCATTCTTCCGATGTATCATGCAAGCCGGGGAAGAGTCCCCAGACTCGATCATCATACTTACTAGCTCACTCCGCGGCCGCTTTCTGCGCCATCAGCGCTTTTCAGAACGTGGCCACCGCCTGCTACGATCTCTCGCTGTTGAGCATGGAGCTGTCTGTTCGGCAGCGAGAGATTTCCGACGAAAATCGCCGAAAGCGTATGCCGCTGCGGGCCCCATAAAGCACACACTTCCAGCGTATAGAGCGCAGTAACCCCGCATTCATTGCCTCCCTCCCCCCCCATAGCACCTGCACTGCACCAACCGAAAGACAAGTGATCCTAATCGCCGCTTTACCCACATCCGATGGACCCCGCGGATGGCCACAACTATCCACTGCCAAGAGACTAGTGAAACCAGGTTCTCCGTTCACCGCTGCAATAGAGCAGCCCATGCCTGGAACCACATGCGTGTGACAAAGCATGTTACATCTATTCTATGTTTATTATAGAGACTGTTGAAAACATGCAGACGTACAAGCCTGAAGCTACTGCGTCTAACCAACTATGTTTCGGGCTAAATAACGCTGCAGTACATGCAGTGCAAAAGTTTTAAGATTACAGATCTGAATGACAAATAGAAAAAAAAGTTACTGACATAAAATGTTGGTACAGATCGCGCGGCGAGAGTTTGGCTTTGACCGTTATTGCGCAGAAGTCAAAAATTGGGTATCACAGGGTGGCTAGAGGGACGAAGGACTCTTGTCTCTCTCTGTCACATCGAAGACGAGGGACTCTTGTCTCTCTCTGTCACATGGCGCGACAGTACCCATGCGCAGTAATCCCCTCCACCCGAAGGTCAAAGCCAAACTCTCGCCGCGCGATCTGTACATTAATTGAATTCATAGACTTCCGACCTTGTGTGACATGTGCTTCAGGAGCCAATAGTGTCTCCTAGATTTATTTTACTGGTAATTATTATCATTAGTTCGAAACCCTGCAGTGTGCATCATCACAGTGCGCTTGTCACTCTGAGATGTGAAATGTTAAATATGTTGCCCTGTTTTGATAGAAATATTAACCTTCAACGAAACACAGTAATGTTTGTACCCTACATCATAGTTGAATAATTGGCAAAAGAGGTTGTACTTCCCCAAGTGTACTCAAAATTATTTCATATCTAGTAAGTGGATAAATGCGGTGTGACGTAAGAAATAATATTAATAATAGTAACAGGGGAAACCGATAACCTAGATGCTTTAATAAAAATACTACTGTTTATTCCAAGATAACGTAGGTGCTTGAAAATAAATAGTCGTAAAACTCTTAGAACTATGGCATGTTTATATAGATCAACCGTTGAAAGGGCTTAAGGGCTAAGGGTCCTAAAGAGATTTTTCACCATGGCCATGAACCAGTCGTTGATTCAATTTCAATCATAACAATAATTTATCTGAGGAATGAACCACTTTTTAAGACACTTATTAGGTAAAACACTGTTTTAAACTATCACGGTTGTTCTCTAAAGTTATATGATTATTAACAAGATATTTACCATGGTAAGGTTGTGGAGTGAGCTCCCGATATTGTCGGGACTTAGAATCGAGTTCGAGTTCCAGTGATAACCGTAGCAAAAGACTAAGAAAGAGGGTAGATCGTTATGTCTGCACCTAACTTTTAAACTTTTTGACCAACCACCCGCATTCTTCAGTCTTCCCGTGAACATGTAACTGCGCCGAAATATCGGGAGCTCACTCCACAACCTTACCACGGTAAATATCCCGTTAATAATCATATAACTTTAACTAATTAGGTAATTTTATTATAACAAAGCAAGTAAACTTTGAGACATATTAAATAAAATTTTGGGCGTGTTCCAAAATTAAAATCTGACATGATCATCCTAAATACATCAAATTATCTAGTTACCTGTCAATCAATACGGCACTTTATAACTTTGTATTAGCATTTAAATATACTATATTAAAACTATATTAAGATAATAGCCGCAGATCTAAGAAACAGTGTGACCAATCTGAGATGGATATGGCTTTTTATATGGCTCTAGAACGATTGATGGATTGATGATTGAGAAAATTGTAGCGGTCGATCAAAGACTTATTAGTTTTAAATATTGACATTATGTTGAATAATTTAAGTTATTGATTGGTATTGTTAAGTGTTCTTAAGGGGGTTAATTCATTAATTACCTGGATGATCGAGTTTTGCTAGTAAGTATACAATTGATTGTCTTGTACTAACCTCAACCCAAACACTAATTGGCTTAGTGATGCCTAACAACGCCATCTATTATCAAGTAGCTTTAGTGTTGCTGTGTCCTTAAATCAGTTTAGTTGTTGTTTAAGGTGCTGTTATATCATGATGTCGATAAAATGAAGGTGTTTAAAGCAGTTTATCTCATGAACAGGGATTTAATTTAAACTACAAATAATAATTTGACATTTCTAAGACTTGTAAGTACACATTGACGTAAATTAAAATATATTTTAACCTAATAGTGTACTTTAAAAAAAATTCAACATACCACTAAATTTCACCTTTAAAGCAGTTATTATCTTTATTCACTGTTATGTTTGTCATGAAACACATAATAAAATAGTAATTTACTAAAATTATGCACTCTGTACCTACTTAATTTTTTATATTTTTTTACGTTTTACGAGATGCGCTTGCTTAATTTCAAGTAAAGGAAATTATTGAATGTAGCTAAGCGCTGAGCTGACAGCGCCGCTGATAGCCCTAGTTGCCATATTGATATTGTACCAGTTTTGCATTTCCTGAAAACACGGATGTAACTACGTTTTCTAAAAATGGAACCTAGCTAGATCGATTTATCGCTCCCGAACCCCCTGCATATTAAATTTCATGAAAATCATTATTTACATTGATTACATTGACTCGTTTAAAAGTATTAGATATATATAAGTGAGTATTTGGTCGTGGTACTCAGGTATTTTAGTATTCTTTGTACTACAATTTGTAAGTCACTTTATTTTGTAAGAGTGTGCAAGCCGCTGTCTTGGTTGGTATCACCGCAGTGCCAGACATACTGCCGTAAAGTAGCATTTAAATTAAATATGCAGTAGTAACAAGAAAGTTAATTATTTTACATATTTTGATAATAACCAAAAAAATTAAATTCTATGAGGCTTTTATCCACAGCAACACAAGCTATAAAAAGTCACGCCCGTTGAAGTCTTTTGTATGACGAAACGGAGACTTGCATGTTGTTCAATAGAAATTCACAATATTATTCTTTGTTTTTCACCAATGCAAACGTAACATATCTTGAGATATTTTGTCATTTTTATATAAAAATGAACCCCTATTTCTCCTGGTCACGGTCACTCAAAACGGATGAAACAACCTCACTAATTATTTTTGTTTGCTAATTATTGTCAGGAGAAGGATCTTATGAAAGAAAAACCAAGAAAAAATTTCAGGTTATGACGAGGCCAAAGGCCGAGCCTACTACGCGAACGAAGTCGTGGGCAGTCGCTAGTTAAATATAAAAATCACAATTTTTTTACAGGTACTTGGCGATCTTAACTGATCAAAAAGTAAAGCAACAAATGCTGCGGTCAGGACTTGTTTGGGTGACCGCTAGTGGTATTATTCAACTGAGCGCTTTCGTGCTTCGAAGGGCACGTTAAGCCGTCGGTCCCGGTTGTTTTTCTGAGGACAACAGCCGTTAGGTTATGTCGAGAGCCGTCGGTTGGCCAGTAGCCTATCCACTAATCTGCACTGGGTCCGCATGGTGGATTATGGCCCAACTCCTCTCTCTGAGAGGAAGGCTCGAGTTTCAGCAGTGGGAACAAAATGGGCTGATTATGATTACGAAATGTGAAAAAAAAAACTTCCGCCAGATATTCTGCAGTAATTATACTAGTATTTACAAGGGCGTTATAAGGTTGTTAAATAGATGCCTAGATGAGGATGATGCCATCGGACGGTTTGTGAGGCAAGCGACGGTTGCGAGCAAACAAACCATCTATAGCTGAACAACCTGAAGATGGCAATCAGGGATCGAAACAGCGTGGTGATGGAGGCCTGTTCAGCGCAAAGTGGGCAATGTGGGCTCACAATAACCTGTAACTAGCGTTAAGTTCTCATATAAGTAGTGTAAAAATTGTAACTGACAAAGAGATTGTAACTGACAAAGGGCATTCAGAGCAGACATGCTCACGGAAATGTGGTGGCAAGCGGTGACGTGTGTGTCGGGTCGCCATCTTCCCTCAGAAATGGTTGAGGAAGGCGATGGCTGGCACATGCGTCAACTCGTGAACGGGTGCTGTTTGCGGGCACTGGTCTGCTGTGAATGCTTACACCAACTCAGAATAATCTTAATTGTGTTATATGTAGTAGGTAATAAATTTAGTATATAATATAGTAAATAGTTAGTTAGTTTAATATGTTCCCCATGTATGTATATTTGTTGAATGTAATAAATTAATCGTTAGTAGTGAAAATCCCATGTGAAGAGTAGTTTTTAAAAAAAATAGATGCTCAGTAAGTAGTAAGTATGCCTTCGAAACTTCGAAGCACCGGGATCAATCCCTGGCTGGAGCAAATATGTTTATTATAGGCAGAAATGTTTGTTCTCAGGTTTTGAGTGTTATTAGAATGTTTTATTGTTTGTGTCCATACCCCCTGCGACACGGGATTTCTAGTGCTGGAGCGTTAGTGCGTAAATTTATTTTCTACCGACTTCCACAAAGGGGGTACTCAAGTCAACTGTATTTTTTCATGTGTGTTACCTCATAACTTTAGATAGGGTGAACCGATTCTCAAAATTATTTTTTTGTTTGAAAGCTGGTGATTCCCGTGTGGTCCCATTTAATTATTTCATCAAATTCGGTTTAGTAGTTTTTGAATTACACTCCAATAACTGAATATAATGGAAGTCGGTATTACATTTTTACAATTGTACTTATTTTATCAATAGCTCTGTATACACTTCATACGCACATTGCCCATCTCAACACTCGATAGCATAAAGGTGCGCTTGAGCACGTCCTTACAATGTTATATGTGTAAAAGAGACTTTATAACGGCAACTCTAAGTGGTAAAGGTGCAAACGTATACCTACTCATATGTATGTTTGTTTGTTCAACCGTCTGTTTGTACAACTAATGACTGTACCGATGTCGAGTGCTTGTAATGACTCGTTCGTGTTATTGGTGGATCTACTTCGAGGGTTTTTTAAATATTTTTCCTGTAGGTATATTAAGTTTAAAGTTACTAAGAAGGTAATTCGTTCCATGTGACATCAAATAGAATTGTATTTACTTCCTGACTGAAAAGAAATTCGTTAAAAGGTATAAAATTGCTGAATGTTGCAGTGCTTTGGATTCCATAGGCAACCAAGTGTATAGTCAACAGTTTAATAATTCGTTCGGTTTCAATCGATCTGAAATTCTGTGACATGATATCTGACTCTTCATGATCTAGGACAATCCGAAAAACCTATACTGAGCACACGTGGTGGATTTATTAATTTATTTATGCACAGAACAAATTACAATCAATAAGCAATACATGAGGAGTCCAGAAAGAGCACAGAATAATATTGATCTGACCTGGATTGCAACTCAGAACAGGTGTAAAATATAGAAACTTATTTAGACTTAAGCTTACAATCATAATCATAATCACCCCATTTTGTTCCCACTGCTGGGACTCGAGCCTTCCTCTCTGAGAGAGGAGTTGGGCCATAATCCACCACGCGGGCCCAGTGCCGGCTAGTAGATAGGTTAGTGGTCAACCCATGTCGAAGTTTTCAGGCCGCCCGAAGATCTTCGAAATAGCCTAACTAATGTTGTTTACTACTTTATACTGATTCGAAAGCTTTTCCATTATGGTATTCATGGAGCTGCGCTTGATGTCATCGAGTCATATTTATCTGACAGGATGCAAAAGGTTGGCATAAATGGTGTAACATCTTCAGGATCTATAATTAAAATGGGTGTTCCACAAGGGTCCATTTTAGGGCCTTTTTTGTTCTTAGTTTATATTAACGACTTGCCACTTATGGCGAAGGATCTTTGTGATATTGTTTTATTTGCGGATGACACATCTCTGATTTTTAAGTAGATAGGAAAGATAGCACACTAATTCAAGTAAACAACGCTCTATCTAGTACCTCTAAATGGTTCTCAACTAATAATTTACTTCTGAATTCAAAAAAGACAAAATGTTTGAAGTTTGCCTACTGTTCCATATTTGGAGTCCAACGTTACGCTTGATGGAGTTAAACTTGTAATGGACAAGGAAACAGTCTTCCTAGGCATTAAAATTGACGAAAAATTACAATGGGGTCCTCATATAAATGCCCTGTCTGGGAGACTCAGTTCTGCTGCATATGCAGTATGTAAAATAAGAGAGCTAACAGATGCTTCTACGGCGCGGTTAGTGTATTTTGCATATTTCCACAGCGTAATGTCATATGGGATATTGCTATGGGGTTCAGCGGCTGATATAGAGACCATATTTATCCTTCAGAAACGTGCTATTAGAGCTATATACGAAATGGGTCCCCGTGAATATTTGAGAGATTTATTTAAAGAAATCAATATATTAACGTTGCCTTCCTTATATGTATTTGAAAATATAATGAATGTTCGTAAAAAATTACATAAGTATAAGTTAAATAGTGATCACCACACTTTTAATACCAGAAATACAAATAGGATAGCTGTACCTAGTTTTAGACTTGCGAAGACTAATAAGTAATTCCTAGGAAATTGTGTGCGTTTTTACAATAAAACCCCAAAGCACATAACTGAGCTCACAGAGGGCAAATTCAAGTTGACTGTAAAAAACGTTTTAATAAAAAAGATAAAGATGCTTGGAATACTCCATTTCTGGCAAGCTGTCTCTCTGCCACCCATAAAATGTAATATTTGTAGTACCTAAGTAGAAACATTGTAAACATCCATATAAAAAGAATGGCCCCGAGTTTCTTGCCGCTTCTTCTCGGTGGGTTCTATATATTTTGGAACGCGGCGATAGAGTCTTTAAAGTACATTATAATGAAAAGTTGACGTTCATAAGTGCGTCTTTGATGCCTAAATTGAATAAATGATTTTGGACGGTTGGATTGGGACGCAATAGCGTGGAAGCAATATTGTCCTAGTAGTTCCACGACAGTAGACCTCGTGAGCACAGTCTTATCAGCAGATTTTTTTTGCAATATTTCACAAACTCGAATAAAAATCTTGGAAACCACTTGACCAACTATTCTTATATTTGAAATTCCTCTTTAAAGTCAGGTACCTAATATGTGTATACCAAATTTTATCAAACTAGGTCGGTAAATAGCGCCCCCTTTTTTAGGAAAAGTACCATTCTATGCAAAAAACACCGACGGCAATAAATTATATTGAATAGTGAAACATGCATATCAAGTTTTATCAAGATTGGTTGAAAAATGCAACCTGTACAGGAAGACGTACAACCTAACAAACATACGGACAGACGAAAGTCAATTTGGCCAGTTAAAGCAGATACTTCGCTCACTTAGTATATAATGTTGTGAAGGGCACAGAAGCTCAATTAAAATTAATGCTGTTTAGCGTCACGTAAAACTTAAATAAACCATCCCCTAACGGACTAAAATATAGTCGTTACCCATCTTTAATTATATTAAATATTATTTTAAAATAATTATTGCAATTATCAAAATTGCAGTTTAACAGTCCAATCCCAAGCAGTCAATCTTAAAAATCAACTCACATTTACCTGTCACAATTATAATTATGACACATCATCATATTTTAAAATGATATAACACACGCTCCGTACATCAACCCATACTGTGTTATCAAAAATTTCGTACCGTTATATCGAAAATAATTTAACTAACCGAATTGGTACTGTCGGCTCCCACGACCTTAGAACTGGCTACATCTCGCTGTGCTCTATCCAATCTTACTTCCTAGTACATACGAAAAACAACCTTACAAACTTACAAACAGAGATTAAACTTACATTAACAAAAGCACAACCCATTCAAAAGCATCTTCAACTCACACAACACCTTACCTAAACATGTGTGCGTATTACTTATTCAATTTATAGAACTGTGCATTCTAATTTGAAATGTATGCGTTACATTTAAGGTACTGTTTTGTTTGTGAATGTGCTTGCTCGAGTGCTTGTGTGGGTGTGTTGACCAATATTAATAATGTAAAGTTGGGATGGGAGGTCGCGATCTAGTCAACAGGTGACGCTGTGATGTTGCGCGTGTGTGAGAGTGTGTGCATGTGTGTGTGTAATGTCAAAGTTGATAAGTTAGTCTGTGATCACAACAAGACTTTTTACTACTTTTAATTTGTGGTTATAGTTTTTAATTTGTTTATCGGTCCCAGATAGTTTTAATGATTGGAGATTGGGTCAAGAGGAAAATGTTTTTGTGAGAGGAATAAATAAATGTTAATTAGTTTCTATTTCTAATCAACATGTAACATTTACATCCGCTTCTGACGCGTGCCTGTCTATATGATGTGTCATTGTTATCATAAATTGTCAGTTTATTAATAGATATTTATTGATCAGCTGACTAAGACACGCAGTATTGTATATTAGATTTGGAAAACTCTTAGGTACATTTTTATACATCAAGTTTAAAAAATAATTAAAGATTATATTGTTTGATACATCAAACATTGCAGTCCTAACTTGTTTTTATAAATGAGAAAGTAAGTTAGTCACACCTAAACGGGTGAACTGCCGTGCGATTCTCTAAGAGCAAACATCGTTGCATCCTTGACATCATCCGTGAAATAAATGACGAGATGACAAGAAATGTTGGAAAAGCAACCTTATGTACAAGGTCGATATCTCATAAAGTATTTGACATTGGTGATCTCATCGACGAGCGCAACGACGAATCATTAGAGAATCACACGAATGTTGTCGATAACATTTCGCAAGTAGATATATTATATTCAGGGGAAGATCATAGGATACTTGTCATCATCATCGTCAACTTTCACCACGCGAGTGGAACCAAGGGAATAGCAGCAGCTGGGAATAATATAAACATAACAGCTCTACTCACTTGATATGTCACTTGAGTTTGATATTGTTTTCGAAAATTTATTTTAACAGTACTATAGGTTGCTGCTTCAAATCTGGTCGCAACGCAATATTTTTTTAGTATTTTCATTCGTACTAATTAAAAAAATGTCACGTTTACATATTGTATGGCTATTAATCTATGTATATATACCGATGAAAATAATTAAATCAATATAAACTTGTTTTCCGTAATATATTGGAATCGCAAGTCCGATACAAAAGAAGTTTTAAGACCTTTTAAAAATACACAACAATTGCTTTCCTTGAACATACATAACCATCTAGTTAATGTACCCACTCAGTACAACACCAACTCATGATGTGACAAAGCGCACGAGTAGATCGCTGCAGGTGAGCATGTATATGTCTGTGTGAGGTTAACTCATCTCCACGGCGTTTGCATGTGTGCACGCAACCTTCCAAGCTATTTGCACACACCGAGACTATCTAGGTGAAATGTTGACCGCTATTAAATTGTAACACTGGCGTTTAAGACAAGATAAATATCATAATGGGTGTGTACTAAAGTGTTTTTTTTTTATTAGGGAACACTTCTCTTTCACAACCTGATGTTTAGTGGCAACTCTGCCTATAAAATACATTTTCTCACAAGTTTCCTTGCAGCTATGACCCTGGGTTTTTCAAGTGGGGCGTGAAAAGCATCCTTCAGGTCATAACAGGCGTGGGGGTTAGTGTAGCTTACAGCTGCACTAATGGTCATTGCTTCTTGATTCCATCTTCGCTTTCCATCAGGCGAGAGGTAGTCACTTTGATGAACCATTATAAAAAAAACAAGTGAAGAACTGCACTGTGCCTCTCTGAGACATTAAATAGAGTCTCATGGGCCTGTAATACCACCGATAAGTATAGTCTTATACAGTATAGCGCACATTACTGCCTCACTGAGGATTATGTATGCGTGGCAGTACCTACTCCCCCCGGACAAACTCATTCACAAAAACTTATACTGCTCTAAATGATTCGTAATTCGTATAATAATAAGTTTTTTTATAGAGTAGGAGTGCTGAAACTAGGAAATCGAGGACCTAATGATAAATTTACGCCATGACAATGCAGTTTCAATCACAGCTGTATTTTTTATAAGTTCCTGTTTTTAAAGTGTGTAGTAAGTCTTATTCGCCCCGTGATATCACTTGATACAGTCCGTTTTAAAAGCAATCGTAATAAAGGTTGCACAGTCTTGCAATTTAGGATGAGACAGTACCTGACACTGCGATGGCATTCCCGATAGAATCATCTTAATACCCAGTAAATTATAATGGATTTATTTTTATATGTGATACAGGGACCACAATATAAACAAAATAGATAGATAGATAAATAGATAGATAGACAAGCTCTGTCATAAGTATTTTTCCAGCGGAAGTTTCACTTACCAATTCCTGAAAAAAAAACCATCTTTATTTATACATAAAAGTTAAGCCCTATTTCTCCTGGTCACGCTTAAACTTGAGAACGGATGGAACAATCACAGCTAATCCTTTTTTGTTAAGTTAATTATTTTCAGGAAAAGGTTCTTATGACAGAAAAAACAAGAAAAGATGGGAGATAAGAGTGAGGCCGAAGGCCGAGCGTACTACGCGAACGAAGCCGCGGGCAGTAACTAGTACAGTAATAAAAATCGATGTCATTCCAATTTAAAGTTAGCTCTATAAGTGTGAAAAATATTAAATTCACGGCATTCTTATAATAATAATATGAGTTTCACCTTTTAGGGTGCGCCATAATCCGATAACTTGCGCGGGTGTAAGTTAAATAGGTAATAAAAGTTTTTGATTATAAATTCTATTGTGCTGCTAATGTATAAATCCCAAAACGTAGTAGGTTGTCTTTGCAAACAGGACACTATTTATAAATTTTGTATTAAAATACTCGAGAATTTGATACATATTAGACAATTAATTAAGCGATCGCAACGGATATTGATATGGCGACCTTAACCGATCAACAAGTAATGCAACGTTTGCTGCGGTCAGGAGTTGGATGGATGACCGCTAGCGGCAAGTGGTATTATTCAACTGAGCGTTTCCGTGCTTAGGAGGGCACGCTAAGCCGTCGGTCCCGATTGTTTGTCTTAGGACAACAATCGTTAGGCTATATCGAAGGCCTTCGGGCGGCCTGAAAAGTTTGACATCGGTTGGCCACTGGCCTATCCACCAAGCTGCACTGCGCCCTCCTGATAGATTATCGCCCAACTCCTCTCTCAGACGAAGGCTCGAATCCCAGGATTGGATTTATAATGGGCTGATCATGTAAACTAATAATTAACTGGCAAAACCTCCATGTTAAGCAGACAACACTGATCCCTTGCCCTAAAGATGAGCATCTGATAAACTCGAAATCCGGGTCAACGTATTAAATTTCTAACGAGAGCATTTTGTCAGTTAGCACATAGTTTTAAACAAATGGAAAGAATAGAGATGTGCCTCCAGTTGTACTTGAGGGCACTGCTTTAAACATTGTAAACAGCTTCAAGTATCTTGGACACATGTTAACGGAAGATCTTAAAGATGATCTAGATATAGAAAGAGAGAGAGAAGGGCGTTAGCGGTAAGAAGCTCGCAGGTTCGCTCGAAGCACTATAGATGTAAAATTAACTCTTTTTAAAGCTTACTGCCAATCATTTTACTCGGGCAGCCTGTGGGTTCAGTATACCCAACGAGCCTACAACGCCTTTATGGTGCAGTATAATAACGCTTTTAGAGCACTGTTGGGACTGCCGTGGCGTTGCAGTGCTTCTGGAATGCTTGTGGAAGCGGGCGTGGATGGCTTCGATGCTATTATGCGAAAAAAGGTCGCCTCAATGCTGCACCGTCTACGGGGAAGCTCCAACAGTGTTCTAAAAATGATTGCATCTCGCTACGAGTGTCCTATCCAAAAATACTGGATAGACATAGTCACAGGCAGGACTAAGTAACTTTCGTGTGTAATATAACATACTAACATATAATTAACGTAAACAGACTACTAACACACTATGGATTTTATGCGAAATAAATATTTTTATTTTATTATTATTATAGAACTAGATTACAAAATTTTCTTGCAAGAATTTATCTGTCTTGTTAGGTCATTGTCTGCCACAGAGCAGTAGTTGTGGAAACTTTACTATATGTAGCACTTAACCTTACTGGAGCATTTGAAGTTACTGGAAGGACTGGCTGATAAGATTGTTGTTGGTAAATGCCTAGGAGTATCTTTTTTTATACAAGACAACATCCAGACAAAGGTCTTCAGGGCCCAAACTAGGCAGAGCCTGTACTACGAGTATGGTAACCTGATGACTGATATACATACTTATATACATATATACACACCCAGACCCAGAAACACAAATATTTGACCTGTCCGGGGATCGAACCCGGGACAAGCGGCTCAGAAGGCAGGGGTTCTACCAACTACGCCAACCGACCAGCCAGTGCAGAGAATTAGCAATTTCTAAAGCCACTTCAAATAGCTTGACACTAAAACAAAACAACTAGTAATATTTAAATCATAATGATAATACTCGTAAAAATAGATACTTAAAAATAATATATTCTACAAAATTGCCTTCAAAAGTACAGATAACATTATAAAAGAACAGGTAAACAAATGAAGAAATAAACAGTGATCTGCTCGTAAAACACTGCCCTCTGATCTGTGCCGTATCTGGACTTACGTAAGCATACACGAGCGGTTAGACCCACAACTTTGCTGGTTTAGAAGCTCAAGTAAAACCTGGGATAGGTTAAATGACAATGTTTTATCTAAGTTGAATTACGTATTAATAAAATAATATTTATCATTTGGATTATGCTATGTTTCAATCAGGGACGTTTGGACGTTCTACGCAAATGAACGAACGAAACGAAGTTTTTCTGGATTTATAAAAACGTACTTGAAACGTATTTCAGCTTCGTACTCAAGTACTAAGTACTAAGACCAATGTTTTAGGGGTTAGTGTGAATGTTTATAAATAATAACTTTTTCATACTGAAATGGGATTTTAATTTTACAGCATATTAACTCCTTCACAGTTCAGAATTGAATTGGAACTTGTGTGCGAATGTAATTTTTATACTTCACTTTTGTAATTAGAACGAAAAGTTGACATGTTCTCAATGCTTAGGCAAAGGAAATGGTGACTATTACTTGGCTAGGAATTCTTGCTTTGATAATTCTAACTTCAGACAAATTCTAGTCTATAGTATTATAATATTACTTACCTTAAGTAATTACTTTTGTTTGTCTATAAACACGGCTGTTAGTCTCGGTCTAGCGCCGTCGCGATCATGCTTTTGGCAGTTGACAGCTTGGAGTTCACGCAGTTCTGACTCCGCGGAGTCATTCCAGCAATATTTGGGCTGCTGGGAGCTCCAATATACGCTTGCTTGACGTTGCAATCCACCCTCATTATTTTTCCTTATAGAAGTTTAAGTAATAACTGACAAACATATGTACGGATCGCGTTTAATCGTATACAGCAGGACCTCGATAATCCGAACTCCTAAAATGTATACCCTGTTCGGATACACGAAGCCCCGATCCGAACAGATCCCTGTTCGGATTATAGTATGTACACATTTTTCGAAATAAAACATAAATATTTTACATTATACATAATGTATTGAAGTATGTATAACATCACGGGAATGCAAAGCAATTGCAACTAAATACTTATGCTCACTCACACATGATGACACACAGAGAATCTGCTGAAAATTGGCACCTCTACCCTTTTGAGCACTTGAATAGAAACGCACACAAACACACACACAGATACACACATTCACATCACACACCCAAACACATACACACACAAACACACACCTCACGCAAAACGCATTTTTACGAATCACAGCAACAAATCTCGCACCTCATATACTCCGTTCGCCGTATTTGTAATTATGTACACACTCAACCACACCATACTCTCCGCACCATAAACATGATATTTAAGCGTAGTGATCGTGGCTCCTGCGATACAGGTTCGCCTAGTGCAGGTCTCTCAAGCAATCTGTTAACCTTTATAAGTAGTTCTTATATTATTTAAGATATTGGTTTAAATCTAGTTTATTTTATTCAGATTAAAAATTTTGTTCTTTTGGTAATCTTTTGTATTTTCTCGGTGTATTCTTTGGTAATAAAAAAAATATTATTATTATATTATTATTACATTATATTATATTATTATGTTACGAATATAAACAAATGATATTAGCCACTTTTGAAGAATTCCAATATAGTGCTTTGACGAGTAGTATTTAGCTACATAGAAAATGCTTCATCACATTTACGTAACAGCATCTTTTCCGGAATGGAATCGTCGAATTCATCTGCAGATTCCAAACAAGTATTTAAGCAAGACACTGCTTTTGTATGTGGAATCCTTGCAACTACCTAAAACGTACTGTGTGGCACTAGGGGGGTCGTTCGGATTATAAAGGCGTTCGTATTAGCTGGGGTACCATTATCGAGGCCTTGCTGTATGTAATACTAGTTCACTTTCACCCGTTCTCACGCTCACATCTTGAACTTTACCTACTGTTGATTAATGGTAAATAATGGCATATACTGGCAACATTGGTAACACTTCCTTTTGTAATTTATTGCCGTTGACCACACCGCACGTGGGTGATTTGTTGATTATTGCGTAAGAGGAAATCGTTGTTATTTTTATACCGTGTTTTTGTGGTTGTTTAATATTTGGTCTTCATGCGCGATTACACATGTAAACTTTTTTTTATTATTTATATCAAATTATTAATTTTGTTGAAGATTACATCATTATTATATTGTACGTACATCGATATTGTTTCGAGCATTTGTTATAATTACTATCGAAAAAAACAACATTGTATGGAATTATGTTTGATTGGTAAATTTTTTTTATGTGATTGCCATACCTATTTCTTGAAACCATTTAATACTAGCGACTGCCTACTACTTTTTTCGCGTAATAGCCTCGGCCTTAAGTCTCTCCATAACCTACCATCTTTCCTTGGTTTTTCTTTCATAAGAACCGTCTCCTGACAATAATTAACACACCAAAAAAGAATTAGCGAGATTGTTCCACCCGTTCTTAAGTTATAGCGTGACCAGGAGAAATAGGGGTTCATTTTATATATATCGATTATTAATTATATATCATAATTTAATTAAATATTGTAAGAAAGTAACCCACACCGTTAACTACCGATTGAAATGTGATTAAATTGCTACAAAACCCGCATGTTCTGTAATACAATGTAATTTTCAACGTTTCATCTCTCCAGTACAGTAGCAGTAAAACCCAGAATTTTAATTAAAATCTTACATTAGACAACTTAAATTTAATTATAATTAAATACGCTATAAGGCACGGGTCTTAATCCCAGAGAGAGTGGGACGGGCGCAAGATCAGTGCGGCATATAGGCTATTGGAAGAAAACAAGGACTGACTTCTAAACTTTCTATCCAAAGCACGAAATGGCTGAAGATGGCAGAAGTAGCGGTACTCAGCCGTGTGATTCTCTTAGAGCAAACATCGTTGCATCTTTGACAAAATCCGTGAAACAAATGACGAGATGACAAGAAACGTTGGAAAAGCAACCACCTTGTGTACAAGGGCGATATCTCATAAAGTGTTTGAAATCGGTGAGCTCGACGAGCGCATCGACGAATCATAAACAGTAAGCTGTAATCACAGCAAGCTTTGCTTAACCCTTTGCGTCCCAGAGACGTAAATTTACGTGTGTTTCATTCATAAACTTTTTTTGGTGTTTTAATTATAACGATATAGAAAGGGTTAGTTGGACTGTTGTCAGTGTAACAACACTAGACTTTAGCATCGTTTCAATTAATTTTCACTCGAAGCTAAGAACTGTCGATACAAAATGTATTTTAATAGTGAAGCGATTATAGCCAAAGTAACCCCAGGTCAGCCACGGTCTGCTCGTTGAATCAAACACTAGTTCAGCCTTAAGCTTTCCGTAAGGTGACATACAGGTCTATCCATGCAGGCACCAGAAAGGACACTTTCTACTGCCTGCATGGATAGGTTGTACGATCTAATATTTTTATATAAATAACTCTGATTGTGTATTCATTTATTTATTTATTATTTGTAAAGATACACTCGTGTAGTTGGTTATATGTGGCAAACAAACAGACATACAATTACTTTAGTATATATAATGTGGGAGAAACTATTCCTTATAACAAAGGGAATCCTAGTATGAGGACTAGAGATTGTTCTTTGGACAGTTTGTTAAGTAAAATGTAATCAGCTAGTATCAATCAAACTCTACCACAATACAGACCTAGAGCCTAGTGTGGATACTATTAGGTACTTATGGTTAAGTATAATATATTAATTAGAGTTAAGCATGTGTACCTACTGTACATTTTTTTGGACAACAAACACAATTTCAATTTCTAATGATGTGTTCCGGCAGCTGTCCTTGAGAGCCGCTTGCCGATCTAAATATAGTATGATACCACCTTCGACCGCATCATCACTGACCAAGTGGTAATCAAGTGAGATAGTATTTCTAGTAGATAGTAGTCTATGAAGTATAAGTAAAAGTATCTTTCTTTAGTGTCTAAGCCCCACACATCGCTCGGCTTTGCATCCAAATAACTGTGATCCGTAATGCCGATAAAGACTATTCTCCCATATAATTGTCGGGTCTCTAATATACCGTAATTACACCATACACGTTCATTAATGTGTTACTTTATAATTTAGTTTAATACTTTACTAATTGAGCCGTCTTTAAACTGATCGACATGAGAACTTCAAGTTATTCTTGATCGGTACGGTATCGGTTAATTAAATAGCTACGTGTGCAAAGGTACAATATATCAGTATGGGTTGTTTGGACAAATTAAAATATAGAAAAAAAAACTTTGTTTAAAATGTTAAGATATTTTCTACCGACTTTCAAAAAGGAGGAGGTGTTTGTTACCTCATAACTTTCGATAAGGTGAACCGATCCTTAAAATTCTTTTGTTGTTTGAAAGCTGTTGCTTTCCGCGTAATCCCATTTATTTCATCAAATTCAGTCTAGTAGTTTTTGAGTGACACTCCAATAATTGAATCGAGTGGAAGTCAGTATTTAGGTATCAGTAAATTTTTCAAATTGTACTTGTTGGATTGATGGAATGGTGCCTGTTATCACAAAATTGGCTGAATTTTTTACAAAACATACATATATACAGCATACTAACTAACCAAAATTAAGATACGAGTAGCTACTTATTATCCTATAGGGATTTTCTTAGTTTCTTAGTTATTTAACTACCTAACTAATTAGGGATTTTCTTTTGTATACATAGTGTTATGTACTATTTAGACATATCTTAATTAATAAATGAGATTCCTTATATCTGTTGTATATCTTGTGCAAATAAATCCTAAATAGGACTATTCTGTCACCGATTTCACAGTTGCAACTTGATGTCTTACTTCTGCTTTGAGCTTCCGCTGAAGTTAAAACTTCATGAGAAAACCCACAGCATAGTAGTAGATGTTAAAAATCTGTTTTCTGTCAGTTAACTATAGGTTCTGGCAGCTGTCCTTAAGAGCCAGTTGCAATTGATGCAAATGTTGTTGTAAGTTATCGAATTTCTCAGTAACATACATATACGCAAAGCATGGTATGATCGTTTGTATGTATAGATAGGTAGTATGTATTTTTAGTGTAAATTTAATAAAAGTTTAATCTTAGCAGTTAAATGTCGTATGTTATAGGGCAGTATTTCGTTTTATGTTTTGTTTGCATACGCGCTTTATGACTCCCACGTGGGTAATGATAAACTAACACGTATTTTTTTTCAAAAGCTATCCAACTTAATTCCTTGGTACAACTTATGTCCATTTCAAATTGTAACATAATACATCCGTTGCAGCGTGAAAAGATCACTAACATATCAAGCGTGTGTTCGGCTGTGATCTTTTATTTTAATAGTGTCCATACTGTATTTATATAATTTAATATAAAGTATGATATTGAAAGATCATAGTCCGAGCTTTTTGTTTCTTGTCGGTAAAAACTTTTGATCTATCAAGCTTGCGACGTAATCTTTATATGACTAGTCTTTAAAAGGAGTTCAATTTTATACATATATGCTTTCATAAAATAGAATTTAACGATAAAATTTAAACTTGTTCTTACAGAGGTATCAAATCATGTACTATTTCAGACTTTTAATCCAGGTTTTAAAAATAGACATAATTTATGTTGTAGACAACAACAACAACAACGAACAGCTACCACGAACTTAGTCACAGTGATGAGAGCAGTGCTGTACTGTGCAGTACTTTGAAGTTTATTAATCTGATGGGTCTACCACGAAAATAATGTGCAAGTGCAAAGCAATCGTATCGATGACGTATACCGTATAAACTATGAGTTATCTAATCCCCAGTTGTACTAGATAAATGACAGTTTGTACTGTAAACGTCACCGATAACGTTACGTTACACTTTTGGAAAGTTTCGTACTAGGACCGCAGAGCCGCTCAGCAGTTTGTCATGATGTTCCTGCCGAGCGATTCTCTAATGATTCGTCGACGAGCTCACCGATGTCAAAACTTTATGAGATATCGCCCTTGTACATAAGGTTGTTTTCCAACGTTTCTTGTCATCTCGTCATTTGTTTCACGGATAAGGTCAAAGATGCAACGATGTTTGCTCTTAGAGAATCGCACGGCAGTTTGTAAAGAGCTTAACAACGTATCACACTAATATTATAAAGGCGAATGTTTGTGAGTTTGTGTGTATGTTAGTTACTTCTTCACGCTCAAATTCAAAAGTCAAAGTTCTTTATTGCAACTTGTAGGTAGGTACGAGTAAAGGTATTACAATTATAAATAATACAAATGATTCTTACAACTAATACCCTTTAAAGATCTGCAACCGGCTAAACCAATGATGCAATTTAGTACTACAATATTAACCAACATAGGTACCTACAATATTTAATATTGCAGGTACCTATGTTGACCAATACAACAAAGATTCACAAATAATAAATCGTATAAAGTACGCATTAGATTCAACTCAAGATTCATCTGCGATAATATGTTGAGCCAATATCTTTTTAAAAGTGTGTTGTGATAGTATAGAGTTAGATGAGGTGCTGGATTACCACAGGATACTTTTCATCATCATCATCATCATCTATCCGCATGCGAGTATAACCGCGAGGCGCAGCTAGTCAGTTATAAATACAGTGTTTTATATATTTTCTCAACCAGGACTCAAACTACGCGCACACTATTTTTTTAACTTGCGGAGTAATACAAGTAAGTAAAATAATTATATTAACAAGTACTCATATCTCAGCAGAAAGTATTAATAACCTATCATCACAAAAAACCTATTAGTACATACCATACGAGAAGATTATTTCTAAATGAGGTAGCTGTCATTAACAAATGATCCAAATCGAACATCTGAAGATATCCGAGTTCAAAAGTGGCGATGTAAGATTTATCAATAGCTCACACCGCGCCATGTGATTATCTTTTTACTGTTATTAAGATCGATCGGCTACTGTTAACGCCTGAAGCGATTGTTAATAAGAAATTTCTTTTTCTATTGTTAATTTTCATATGGAAAGAATAGATTATATTTTGTATACGTGTCCGTTGCTGTGTAACACAGAACTTTAAGTTTTATTTAATTTACAAATCACCTTAAGTATCGTGTTCTTAAGGATATTCCAAAGGTACTTACTAGTTATTTAAATTTCAACGCACGACCACATAAAAGCATTCCTTAAATCAGTTATAAAAATATTTATTTAATCTTGTAAAGAACATAGGTAAGTATGTATGCATGTATTAGAAATACCTATTTCACTCAAACAACAGAATAATACCTACGTACGAATCTTTATAGGCAGAATAGTAATAAAATTATAATTTCTATAATTTAACTATAAACTAAAGAAGTACCTTTTATATTTGCAAGGGTAAATATTCTTAACTATATTACAGATAATTATTACAGATACTTACACAACACGTTAATGAGGGAGCTTAAAGATAACATAGTTATTGCGTGGAATGTGAAAACCACTATTTAGCAAGTGAATTACAAGACAGATGGCACTGGAAAGCTTTATTTTGCGGTAACGAGGTCTAACGCAGGGTCACACATAACTAATAGGTATACAAAGAAGACTAGAAAAGAACGCCAACAATGGATATCATTGATTTTCTTATATTTGTGATTCTTTACAGACTAATAATATAAACATCACGTATCTTAAAAGTAAGATTGCAAAAATTGTTTGAACGAAGTTGTTTTCAAAGTTTCAAAGATCTGCTGATTAAAAATATAATTTATTTACAGTGTATTATTGATAGTGTTATTTATTATTACTATTAATTAAAAAAGAAACTTGCCCTGTCAATAATATTATTAATAAATGCATGGCAATTTTATTTTGTTCCTTGATTGATAGTTTTGTCCATTAATACAAACAACATGACAATGCTTGCACAGCAGCTTTGAAGCAGGACATCCGAGATCGCGGTTTTACTATAACAATAAATAATATAAACCCGCAGAGGTGGTCTTGTGGCGAGCCGTTGGTGAGTGGCGACACCGTGGAACCTGATTCTCCCTGGGCCTAAATGAGACCTCTGACCCCCGACTTGCCTTGATTGGCCATCCAGGGGAGTGGAGGCGCAAGAGCAAGTAACAAAAAGCTCCAAGAGTGGAAGTGTTACAAGGCAGAACGCCGGTAGTAGTGCTCTAGTGAAACCGGACCACACCAACGTTGCCCCTTTTGTCACCATTGATGGTGGCTCTTATGGGGGGCCCGTTTAGTGGGTGGCAAGTCACCAACTGCCTAAATATTTTAATGTGAGACTGAAATTGGCAGGTGCCGTAGTCTCGTCCATAGTCTTATATTTCCCGTATCATTTATAAGTTCATAACAATAGCCTCGTCATTTTACCTATTTTTGTAATAGATAATCCATGTCACCGTCATCCCAAATACTGTTTTTATACACTTTTGTATGTTTTACACCAAACAAGTGTTGGCTATAGCCCCACTTATGCCTTTGTAAAGGACAGGATAACACATCCGTTAATAAAAATAAATAATATTATAGTAAATAATATAATTAAATTACGCTATAACTTTCCACCTATATATGAAATAACAATATATAATATGTGTTACACAAGGTCGTCACATATCTGTATCAAAAATTCTTATTTTGCTTATCAAATAGTTCAAATTTTCTAAGGAAATATGTTAATCAACGAGATTTTTTTAACTTACAGACTCTTCCGTCACTCTAACAATCAATTTCTTAAAAAACAGTTCAAATACTACGTCCACCTTAAATAATTCAAATAACACATCTATACACATTCAGTAGTCAATAGAAATCCAATAACAAAAAGAAGAAAAAATCAATTAACTCCTACTGATTATCAATGATTAACTCGAATCGGCAGCCGATAACTCGATAATGTCGAGTTGTAATGATCCCCAATTATTGATAAGACACGCTCGGATTTCAATAGACAGACTGACAACCCAAAAAATTATAATAAATGTACCATATTTCAGATAGGTTGGAAACAATTACTGGGGGAGTACTGACTATAAAGTTACAAGAGATAGCGATTAAAAACTAGTAAGGAGTTGTAGTATTAAAAAATATATTGTTTATTCTATATTATCTATTTAGTCAGATATAATGTTTTTACTTAGAAATACGGGATTACTCACGTTATATTTATCGGAAAGGTCTGACTATAGTTTCGACAACATTCTGTGGTCTTTTTCAAGGAGTGTTCACTACGCCCGCATTGATGACGTCTCGCTTAGCACTGTGGGCGGCAGCTTGTAGCGCACGTGGTGTCATAGGTTTGTGCGAGGCACTACGTTGCCTCGGCGTGTCCCAGTGTGAACCCTCTTCATTTTCGTCGCTGGTAGAGCGCCTGCTGGTAAGTGGGGACGTCCAAGCAAAAAGAGCTCTCTATATTTTCACCCGACCCATCCCTTCATCAAAATGAGTATATACTTTACCGACTAATAGTCGGACCTATACGATAAATATTACGTGAGTTATCCCGTGTTTCTAAGTAAAAATGAATAAAATCCACGTTAGGAAATATAATGTCTTATTTAAGCGTGGAAATATTATCATCTCCATTTCCCTCACGCGGTAAAAATACGAAACTGTTTCTCAGTTTGTTCGTTTGGTTTTCATTCACGCAGTAAAAGGGTGTCTTGTGTTCTGAGACATGAGCAAAGCTAGATTGTTATCAATTTTAAATACTAGCTGCGTCTCGCAGTTTTACATGTGTGGACATAGATGGTGACGTAGATGATAAAAGGTATGTTATATGTTATACCAGTGCCTCATCTATCTACATACCGAATTTCATCCAATTACGTTAAGCCTAACCTCCATCCATCCAAACATTTGCAATAATAGTATTGGTAGGATTTTGTTGTACGTTGCCAATTTCTTCGAAATCACCGTTTAATACTGTGTCCAGGCAATGCAACAATCTAGTAATGTCTTTAGTTAAAAATGACAGCCTTTATTTTCTAGTTTAGTCTTTCTAGTAATTAAAAGAATTATTTTACAAATGCAGTTTTAAAAATTTTATACCGACTTCCTTTGATATTACTTCCGATATTATTTTGGTAAAAATCAGTTATTGTAGTGTAAATTAAAAAACTACTAAACAGAATTTGATGAAATTTAAATGGGATCACACGGAAAGCACCAGCTTTCAATTTTGAGAATTGGTCCACCCAATCGAAAGTTATGAGGTAACAAACATAAAAAAATAAAAAAAATAAAACACAACCGAATTGAGTAGGTACCTCCTCCTTTTTTGGAAAAAGGTCGAAAATCTATGATATTTTGATACTCATAGAGAGTATCAAAATATAGTCAAAATAGAATGTCAAAGTATAGTAGAGTCATTCTGAGATTATTGTACCTACTCAATGGATTGTTTGATTTTTGATTGATTGATATACCTGCGTTAGCGTGTCGTAGAGCGTTATTAAGTAATCAATAAGATTACAAAGGTTTAACTTAGTTAAACTAAGCTATGGTATAATAAACACTACATGTACATCTAAGTATTATTTTATTTATTTTTATTAAAGCCTATAAAATTAAACCGCCATTCCGTTGTTGTGTTCAATGAAATTGTATTGTTTTGTTGACAACCAACTTTCTCATAACTTAGACCACTCCGATAGCAACGAAGTGTATCATTTGGTAGCTATTCTGAGTTTGTGATTGATATTGAATTCGTAACGAATCGAAAACATATTTTTGACAGGTAATATTTTACCGATGAAAGGGCAATGTTACAATTTCATTTTTAGTAATGACATGGCAGGAATTTCAATCACTAGTGAGTGCGAGGTCTTTCTTACAAGTACAAGTACTTGAAGTTGAATAGGACGAGCTTGTTTTCTTGTCAAGCTTTCTTTTTATTGGAACGACTTCAAATCTCCACAATGTTTTTTATTAGAGTCTGGACATGCAAAGATAAAACTGTTTTTTTAATTGTGTTATTTTTATAGATATGACTTTCTAATAAATTGACACTTTTGCTGTTTAGTGTACTAAGAACGTGACGCGGCGTAACTAAACTACCTATACGCCTATTACTAGCAGATTTCCTTTGTTTTATTTGTGATCTAGTTTTACCCTCATTATGATTCCCACTATATGAGAGGCATGGAGAAGCAAATTCATAACTGAAGTCCAAAAAATAAATTTTTGTTTTGCACTCACATAAATATCCCCCGATCATGAGTCAAAACTGACCCTACGATTCAAAGATCACCACCAACTGAGCTTTCAGAACGTAATTTTTACATTTAGGTTTAAAGGCGATATTCCTATTTGGCACCGCACATATTGGTGCTTACCACCACCAGCACCAATATGTGCTTTCCACCACCAGCACCAATATGTGCTTTCCACCACCAGCACCAATATTTGCTTTCCACCACCAGCACCAATATGTGCTTTCCACCACCAGCACCAATATGTGCTTTCCACCACCAGCACCAATATGTGATTTCCACCACCAGCACCAATATGTGTTTTCCACCACCAGCACCAATATTTACTTTCCACCACCAGCACCAATATTTGCTTTCCACCACCAGCACCAATATTTACTTTCCACCACCAGCACCAATATTTGCTTTCCACCACCAGCACCAATATGTGCTTTCCACACACAATACATGCACCACACAATTTTCATACTTGTGTGTGAAAACTCCTATACAAAACAAAGTCCCATATTACTTTTTGGATAATATGGAATGTTACCGCAAAAGTTAAAACATTTAATTTTACGTAAAAGAAAAAAAGTTGAATCTAAATGTATAAATTAAATTTGTTATTTAAAACGTCCGAATAGCTCACAGTAACCATCGATGAGAACATCTTGTGACTTACAAACAAAGATGCCCCAACTAAAGAGCTGCTAATCTAATTAAAAATCTAAGCTCAGGGAAAGTCGATAGTTACCTGTTACCACTATCTCGGCTTGAGTATCTACCATTAGAGACAGTACTGCGGTCAGAGGTAAGGCGGTATTGTGATGAGCGGAGCGATAAGCGAGTGAGGTCATTCACTTGCATAAGAGGCCGCGTTGTTGCACATCCTTTACAAGATCTTGATAAGACGATTGTATTATTATTGTACGAGAATGGTGATTTTTATGCATGTAATTAGTTTTCACTTATTACATGTAAGACATGTTTAGGTATATGAGCGGTGCAAGTAGTTATGTTTATGTATGTGTATTATGGCAAGTAGGTACACATATATTAGGTTTGTTCATAATAATCATAATCAGTCCACTTTGTTCCCACTGCTGAGACTCGAGCCTTCCTCTCAGAGAGAGGAGTTGGGCCATAATCCACCATGCGGACCCAGTACGGATTGGTGGATAGGTTAGTGGCCAACCCATGTCGAAGTTTTCAGGCCGCCCAAAGACCCTCGACATAGCCTAACGACTGTTGTCCTAAGACAAACAACCGAGACCGACGGCTTAACGTCCCCTCCGAAGCACGGAAACGCTCAGTTGAATAATGCCACTAGCGGTCACCCATCCAAGTCCTGGCCGCAGCAAGTGTTGCTTAACTTGTTGATTGGAGATTCCCAAGTCGAGCTCCGCTGCGAGTGCTTATGTTTGTTAAAATATACAAAATATATTATAAAATGGTTATCAATATGAACTATATAATGCGCGTGCAATACGTGAATTTTAGTTTCCATTAATATGCATCATGTTTAATTACTCACACTAACTACTTTAAAAAACTATGGAAACAAAAGTTTAAGAAGTTACAATAAGCGCAGATTCATTTGGCTTTAAATATACTGTTATGTCTACTAGCACGCAATTGAGCCTAGTTAGTTATTTAAGAATATTTGGGCATTAAAAATTCCGATAGGTATTTAATGAGCTCGTAGTCTATTCTTATAATTAATTAAAATGGTTTTTAAATATATAAAAGTTCTCACAAGTTTAATAAAAACAAAAATTTGATTATTTTCCTTATAGTTTACGTTAGACATGGCGTATTTTTTTAATTTTGTGTATGATGACCAATAATTACATCTGTTTTTAAACTATACAACATATCTTTATTTTGGAGTAACAAACTGTACATATACCTTCCACATAACAGCAGATAAAATCGCTCGCTCATGCAACGTGCCATCCTCTGCGCCTCACCCGACCTTTACTTGCATTAAGATAGCACGTTACTTATGGCTCGCTTGTGCCGATCACAGATCTCACTTATGCGTTTATGGAACAGTGTGTTTGTTGGTTTAGTTAATTATGACATCATACGTTCTTTATTATTATTCTTAGCGTCTTCTTAAAGTGCCTCTCTAACTAGTGGAGGCTGGCGATCAGCGTGGTACAGTCCTTCTTGTTTTTGGTTCGGCGGAACAACTCTCCAGTCCACTCTCGGATATTCCGCAACCACGACTTCTTTCTTCTTCCCACCTGTTTGTTCCATAATTATCAGCTGCAGAAGGTCATATAGCTGATGGTGGAGGACGTGACCGACTTTACTCATCTTAACCGTAAGCGTGAGGTTGCGTTTGAATTTTGTGGTTCCTAAAATAAATAAATTTTAGGTAACTTATACCTCGACCCGAGATATAAGGCACAGGTCTCACTTTTAATTTTAAAAACAATGTTTTTGTGACTTTAGTTTAGTTCATTACAACACCCTTTAATTTATTATAAGTTCCCTTTTAAGGTAAACCTTACATAAGTAACTCGTCTTACTGTTCAAGCTTTAGAACAACCAAGTTAAAAATTTTAGGATTTTTTTATATAGCACTTCTAAACAAATAACGCACATAACAAATAGACAACAGATAATTAAATAGTTTATTGTAAAATCAACACGTTAGATAGCGAAATTAAAAAGTATCGATAGCATAGGTCTATATTGTAACTTTATACCAATACTTGAACAGTTAACATTATAAAACAATAATTGAGTAGTATGCTCAACAGCAATACTAAAGTCTACGTCAAAATATTTGGAAAAACATTTTTAGTTAAGTATTTAAATAAAAGATTTTCTAGTTAAAAAACATTGTAACTAAGTTTATTCTATAGGCCTGATTAGATGATGGTACACTAAGAAAGCAGCACCTCAGGAGGAATAGCGAAATGATATGCGAGCCTGCAACCTGACAACCTGATTTTGTAAGATACGAGTATTCTATTGATTTCTTAAGATAGAAATAGTATTTACCGCAGACTATGTGCTAGTTAGTTTGTTCTTATAGAAAGATCAGAATCGACTCTCACTAATTCAACGCCCTTGCCGCATTTTTTATCGCAAAAGTAGAAAATACACTACAATATCAGGCTAAAAGAGCTTAGGTAGCAACTAAGGTTGACGATAATACAACCTTATTTAAATAACTACAGCTAATAAACTTCAGCACTTGGAATATTATAAAATAATCAAAATTAAGAAACTCTTCTTAGCATATGTTTTAATATGTCTATTGTTATGCATGCTAGTCCGATGATGAAACATGAAAAAAGTTAACATTTAAAATGTGTCAATACATAATATTGATTCCGTGCTCCATACAGAATTTATTACGTGAAAGATCATACGTAACTGATAAAACCTGAAAAATAATGTAAAACGAAACTATATCAAACGAAACCCTAACCACCTGGCTTTCTCTTCACAAACTTTATTGGGCGAAAGTTCATTAACCCCACTATAGGGCTAGTGGCATACCGACAAATTCCATTACCACGTGATAAGGCTCAATAAATTTATCACCACCATACCGGCACTAAATCTGGACAATCTATAAACCACAATAAGATGTGTACGATGACCCTAACAATAAAAAATGGCCACCTTAAGTGCCGCTTACGAAACTAAGTTGTTACGTGTAAGAAGTGAGAGATATGCGAGTATTTTTTTTAGCATTTTATAAAAAAAGTATGCATTTATGTTGCCATTATATAATAAAAAAAACATTAAAACTAAATGACACTAGGAGAAAGCTCAGCACTGTACTGCATACACCTGGTGGTTTTAGACCATTTCTTGTATACATCGCAAACGTTTAAGCCAAATCGACGGCAAAAGGTATTGAACTTCATGCACAATTAAAATGGTGGTTTAATGAAAAAATTCAATTCATTGACGAGCTGAATGGTAAACGATCCATCAGTCAGTCTGATATATATTTTACTTTGTTTTAACTAAGATTTTAATCATTTGGTTTAAAGTTATTTTTTAGGGTACTTTATCACAAAAGACAAAAGGAACCCTTAGGAACATCTTGTTATTTGTCCGTCTATCTACCTCACAAGACCTTTCTTGAAAGGCCTTGTGAGGTATTAATTTAAATTATGAACACTCTTTAAGTTTTAAGAGAATACCGGGGTTATTTCGAGCACAGATTATTATCTAAGCATAATTTTAACAGTTGAATAAAACACCCGCCAGGTGCAGACACCCACTTCTCCAGTCTATTCGTGATGACGGTCGATACAGCTCGATTGAAATGTAGATGTTAGTCAAAATTATTTTTAATAATTTGTGAAAACCTCCAGATATTCTCTTAAAACATGAATTTGGTACGCGATAATTTAATAAACAGTTCTAGAAATACTCTTCTTCTCAGAAACTTGATAGATATAAATTTGAAATAAATATCAACTATTTTAGACCCCGGTTCCTAGTAGCTGTAAACAAATTCGATTCCAACTACCAATTCAAAGCAATTAACGAAATGTGGCCACTTACATCGCATAATGTTTCTTTACATTTGCTAATAAATAATAGTAAGGGTTCACAGTACAAGTATAGAAAACTATCCAAAATATTTTAGTACTACGAGTATTTAGTAGCGTATTGGGCTTACGCTAAGGATAAATACATGATACTTTTTTGTGAAGTAGTATGGCGATACGGAACCCTCGGTTTGTGAGTCCGGTTCGCAGTTATCCGGTTTTTTATGACAATTAAATAAATATTTTATCTCCCGCTTATCATCAAATTTGCAAACCTGAGTTGCAAAAACCCCGCAAAAAACAAGTGACTGTCGCTATTTCGTTGATATCACCGATCTTGTATCTTTCAAATGATAATTTGTTATGTAAAAAATTTTTCCAGGTCCTTTACAGTACCAAAAATCCAAAAAAATAGCTGAAATCTATTGTATATTTGAACAGATAACATTTTTAATTGGATCCTTATTTGATTTGGCCTTGGCATACCTGTATGCCAAGGCGGCTTTATAGAATGTTTTTTGGCATACAGGTGTGCCAAGGCAGCTTGACGGGACAATGTAAAAACTTTTATAGCTGATAATGTTATTGGCGAAATAGCTAGCTCACTATTAATCTATCTAACAAAATATTTTATGATAACAATTATGTATTATTACTTTAGATATACTTTTATTGAAATAAAAACAAAGTGTTAATGTTATTATGCAATAAAATTAAGTAACGCAATAGTCATATGGGACTTTGGTAATACACAGAAAAAAATCATAAAGATGATTTTGTGCGCATTATTATTAAAAACATCAAATATCTCACCGCTCACGTTTGTACCACCACGCGACAGGTATTTTATCGACTCGTGCGCAGCCCAGATAAAAAGAATATAAATATAAAAGGTAGAGGTATAATAAAGGAATTGAATTAATTAAAAAAATGATCTCTACCGCATATGCATGCCTCTAGCATACGACAAATTCTTGTATTTATTTGCATGGCGTTACACCGCAGAGGGCCATTAATTCAAATTGTTAATGGATGGCGTTCGACAGAATGTCGTTAGGAAATGTAAATAAAACATCTTTATTACGGTGAGATTTATACGTTGAAAGACATTTGAGATATCTGTCGTTGATAGAATTTAAGTTTCTTACTTCTATTTTGGGCTACGAAAAGGTGTTAAAAGGTAATCACTTCATGTTCAACCTGTCAGTGTTAATAAAATTATTGCTCTTTTCTACCGAATCCCAAAAAAAGGAGGAGGTACTCAATTCGTCTGTAATTTTATTTTATGTTTTCATTCGTCTGGGTGAACCTATTTCCAAAATTCTTTTTATGTTTGAAAGCTGGTGCTTTCCGCGTGTTCCCATGTATTTCATCAAATTCGCTCGAGTAGTTTTTGAGATACTTTCCAATAACTGATTTTTACCAAAGTAATAGAATGGAAGTCGGTATTAAATTGTGTCGGTATATTTAGACAAACATGTACAAATATGCCGTTAATGTTAATTTCGTTAGCTAATGTAGGCTTTATTAATTTTATTAAATTACGCAGACACTATACTGATGAGAAGATTAAACTGATAGAAATGTAGCCTTAAAGGAAGTGCTTTATGGAAATATATTTTCGAAATCTAATAAAATTATTTTAATACATTACATACGATAACATCTGACGTAAAACTACTTTTTGAAAGGACTGTAGTATATCTATACATTGTAAGAAACTTACAAAATAAAAGTCCATAACATGAACTTTATACAACGCAACAAAATTCAACAAGAATTGAATTTAAATTGAATCATTTCTTAAATTTTAATTAAGTTGAGTTTCATATTATAAATTATAATACTGATATGTTGCATAATATTGATCCGTACAACGCCCACATGCTCGACTTTTCGTCACATATCTTAGGGTCATCTAAATCCGTTCATTCTTTTTGCGTGGTTGAGTAAGAAACATACAAACTTTAAAATTTATTTATTAGCTGCGGCCCGCGGTTACAGCCATATGGTGATGGATGATGATGATGGTAATGATGAACAAGTACAATTTGAAAAATTTAATTTAATATTAAATATATAAATAATAATGTATTATATATAATTAATATATATATACATATATAAATTCTATTCAGTGATTGGAGCGTAACTCAAAAAGTACTAGACCGAATTTGATGAAATGGGACCACACGGGAAGCACCAGCTTTCAAACAAAAAAAGAATTTTGAGAATCGGTTTACCCAATCGAAAGTTATGAGGTAACAAACGTAAAAAAATGCAGACGAATTGAGTACCTCCTCCTTTTTGGAAGTCAGTAGAAAAGTATCCTATATGTTATTCCAACGCCTTAACTATCTACATACCAAACTTCGTTAAAATCAATTCATAGATTTTGCGTAAAAGAGTAACACACATCCATACCTCCATACATACAAACTTTCGCGTTTATAATATCAGTAGTGTGATAACAACATTTACACTCATACGAAGATTTCCTGTGTCGTGGGCGGCCTTAACACACACGTTTACACTTTTTGACGGGTACAATCCATAAGAAGTCCTTCATAATAAACATAAACGTGTTCCATATTTTTCATCACCTTCATGTATGATCTCATTTAAATGACCTGATGAAACCCATCGTGTGGTGAGTAAATAAATGTTTTCAAAGAAACGATACTTCATTCATCACGCGCCGTGATATCACCATTCGCGGAAGGTTGGTAAGTAAATCAGTAAAAAGTAGGTGAATATGATTTATTTATATGAAACGCTACTTCAAACTGTCTGTTTGTTCACTTACAATTTCAAATCTTTATTTGTAGTGTAGTGAATCGCATTATGTTGATATGTCAGATTTATCAATTTAAGAGATCTAATTTATAGGAAATGGGATTATACAAATTATAAAATATATATAAGTTCTTCTTAATCGTATCCTCATGACTGAGGGACGTGATTTTGGTGTGTAGTCTGTTCCACCATTTTTTCTCCAGCTCTCTCTATATTGCGCCATTTGAATGGATGATGGTGGCCCCTGTTGCCTTTTGAGTGGTGTGTGTCCATCGCGTCGGAGAGCACCCCTGCGTCGTTTTCCAAACGAAAATATAAGTTAACGGACATTAATTCTTAGTAACCTAGAAATAGCTTAAGCCGAAGTAGGTAGGTTCATCGACTTTATATTTTTAACTAAAGTAGACAATGCGGGTTTGAATCCCATCCAAAGATTTTTAATAAATTTAAAATAAGCAGAAGATCTATAGATTGTATACATACGTAATACGGAGGTCATCCAGATTTTATGATTTGCATATTTTTCATATTTCAGTTAGTAACGCGTTGCGCGATTTAAAGAGATGAAAAGAGGTTAAAGGAAGTAGATAAAGAAAATATAATTATTTAGGAATCACTTTTGGTGTCACTATTCTCAAACCAGATGTGATCACCTAAAAAAATAATTAGAAAGAAATGACAACCGGTATTTCTGCATTTTATTAATTAATAAATAATTGTTTTACCCTAGTAATTAATATACCTAATATATAATTTAAAAAAGTATATAAAAACATTAAAACGATAAACAAGATAATAGGAAATAGATTTTTATCTAAATAAGTAGAGAAATAAATAGAGAGAAAGGAAAATATTTATACCTATTAAGGATTAAGTATTGATAAAATCTTTAGTTTAAGATTTCCCCAACAAGAAAAGCTTTGAAAATGTAAAAAAGAGTATCAATCTTAAAATGAAACAAGTGCTTAGTTTTGTATACAAAAAATAGCCGATGTAATAAATAATCTTTCTTTATATACAATGGAGGAAAAGCCGCAGGCACTTCTAGTATTCCACAAATGTGAACACGTCTTGTTTTTTTACATATCTAGATCAAACTTCGTAATATGACTAACATTTACTAGAATTGATTATCTTAATATAAAGCAGTATGAGGATAAATAGGGTTTTTTTTTTACCAGCGATGATTGGACAAGGTTAAAATAATGTGGCAACTGTCTTACATACATTTCACACCATTTCATCACTTTTTGGTGTTGTAACCCCACAGCTGAATGGGCCGGCAAGACCGGGGAAGTACCACATTCCCACATAACACCGACGTAAAGTAACATAGCATTGCGTTTCGTCAGTTTGTGGAGGTTCCGGAGGCCTGATTCCCCCTTCCCCATTCTTGCTCTCCTTCCCCTTCCCCCTCCAACCTTTACCCTTTCTATCTCTTCCTTTCTATCATCCTTCCTCAAAGGTTGGCAATGCATCCTCGAGACCTCTGGTTTTGCGGATTTCCGTGGGCGACGGTATCACTTACCATCAGATGAGCCGCTTGCTCGTTTTCCTACCTATCCCATATCGTTTGCGTTTGCCTACCTATCCCATATCGTTTGCCTACCTATCCAATTTTTGTTATTAACAATATTACAACAAATCTGAAGCAGTTTCAGCAAATAGAGGACAAATAATGCTCTTGAACCATCTTTTTAAATATCCCAATCGATTTTGCTTGTCCAATATGAAGACGCAGGACATTCCATTCCACGTCAAGAACTAGCTCAAAATTAAATCAATGATTTAGATATACAAATATTACACGTTATATGCTGCAATCAGTATCACCTAGTTCTGTGACATCCACTCTAGCAATTTATCACCAAGTACTCTACTCTCTAATCTCAAAAAATATATATTTCACGCACTGTGATTCATCAAAGATTTCTCTACAATTTAATACTACTACACTACCAAATCTCAATGTCCATATTTTTTATGTACCATTTTTCATTCGCACACACTTGCGGGCATGGAACGAACAGGTTTAAAGTGAATCACTTTTGTGATCGCTAATTCTGAATAATTTCCATCAAACCTACGCATTTAAGAGCCTACATTTGAAGCATTCAATTTATTTGTTTTATGGTTCCTAGATGAGCTTGAAAGAACGCAATCTGTACTATGTAATATGTATGAGGAAAGGTTTGTATTTTCTAGCGACTTCCAAAAAAAGGAGGCGGTACTCAATTCGACAGTCTTTTTTTTGTGTTTGTTACAACTTTCGACTGGCTGAGCCGATTCACAATTTTTTTTTTTGGAAGGTGTTGCTTCCCGTGTGGTCCCATTTAAATTTCATCAAATTCGGTCGAGTAATTTTTGAGATACACTTCAATAACTGAATAGAATGTAAGCCGGTATTAAATTTTTCAAATTGTACTTGTTGTATGTTACGAATAAACATAAAAACTACTAAACCGGTTTTAAAAATTCATTTTTCTTTGTTACATTATCACTGAGTAACATAGGATATACAATATTTAAAAAGATAGGGATCCGTATGAAAACTTTGATAATGTAACCCAAGGTGTGAAAAAAATTGCAAATTTTGGTATTTTTAAAAACATCCTTATATCACGTACGAAGTATAACACGTATAAAGAAACTTGATGTACTACAGTTTTATAGAAAACATCAATAGGTATCTACAATAAAGTTAGTGATACCATATGACTTTATATTATAGTTACGTCACAATAACTACTTTTCCGTGTTAAAATATGCAATTTATATATTTTTCTTATATAATTAAAATTTTTATATAACACTGCATTAATTATCAAATTTCATTTAATTATTATTTGTTTTTTTTTTTTTTTTTTTTTTTTTTTTTTTTTATTTGATCATAGAAACAAGAGAACCAACTAAACATAGGCATACAGAACCCTTGCTACATTAACCGAACTCACGCGTGCCCATATTATTTCCTGTTGCTTACTTTGACCTGCGCCTACGCAAATGACCTCGTCTATGCAAATCATACCAAAATGGTGTAATATGGATTTTATAGCAATTTCTAAGAGATGGATGTTTATGGTGCCATTTTTATTATGAAGCAATAAATATCATGTTTTTTATTCACAACCTATGATCGTTCTGGTCAACGCCTTTGCTGTAACGTAAAACGAATTAAGAAAGAATTTTTTAGAATTTATTATCAATACTATAATAAGTAGGTGTGAGAGGGTGTGAGTTTGTATGTGTGTCAGGGTGTGTGTGACTTAATATTTTTGTCTCAACGCTGAATTGGTTAAACAAACTGTAATGAAAGTTACTTAAAAAAAGACCGTAGCAAGCATTTCCTCTAATTAAACAGTTAGGAGTATTTACTTGATACTTACTCATATGACACACACATAAACATCCAAGAACAAATTTTGTGCTTATTACACGAATATGTGGCTTGACCAGGGATCGATCGTGGGACCTCTCGCTTAGAAGGCACGGTCACTACCATTTGGACATACGGGGCCATCAATTAATAGCAGAGTAACCTACAAGCGTTTCTATCAAGAATTGTGATCAATTAGGATACCTAATTTCTTTCTGTAAGTTTCTCAATCAAAAATATAAATATATTTAATTTATATTTTTCAAGGAACTATTATCCATTTTTATAGGCTGTATCCGGTTCTTTACAGAGGCTTAAGTGTGGCTATAGCCAACACTAAGAGGCCTGTTTGGTAGCAAATATAAAAAAGTGTATAAGAACAGAATTTGGGAAGACTGTGACATGGATTATCTATTACAAAAATGGGTAATATGAACTTACTCGTATTAGTGATAAGGGAGATAGTGGGCTACTGACGAGACTACGGCACCTGCCAATTTCAGTCTCATCTTAAGACAGGTGGTGACTTGCCACCAACTAAACGTGTGGATGGCTAAAGGGTGTGGAGAAGTGTGCTGCGGTTCCACTAAAGCGCTAATTCCGGCGTTATGCCCTGGTGTTAACACTTTCACCCTGGGAGCTTTTCGGTACTCGCTATTGTGTTTCCACCCCCAGACAGCCAATTTAGGCTAGCCAGGGGTCAGGGGTCTCATTTACTCATTGTGTCGCCACTCACCGACAGCTCGTCACAACGCCGCTTGCGGTGATATTATTATTGTTAATTGATTTTAAATACTTTACTTAGAAGTTCTCTACTTTTATGTTATTAAAAATATGTTGATGCTTATTTAAAAATATATATGAGCATCGACTTATTGCATAAGCTACAGGAGCGTCCTCTTGATGCATGGATTGTGATTTCTGTATGAGATTGCAAATAAGTTATTGTGCACTTACATAATGTACTGATGAACAATAAAGATACCGGTTTATTCGGCGGATTTGCCCGAATACATGAATACATTTTTGGATCTTCTTGTCCCTTTGGCAATATTTCTGTTTTATTTTGTCTGTTACACTCATTGTAACAATGTATATATACAAATTGAGCTTTTGTAGAATTTAAATATTACAAGGAAGTGGGCTAGTTTACTTTAGCAAATATATTTAAAATGTTCCTTTAAATTAAATAATACAAGATCATAATTACTAATATACTCGTACAATAAATCTACTTATCGCAGTAAAATAAATTTGCTTAAATATCTCAAAATTATAGTTAAGGGATTTAAGAAGCAAAAAACAGCAGTTTAATCCCGCATAGAGTGCCAAAAAGCTGGAAACGTTACCTCGTTGAAGAACCAGACTGATACGTTGCCTGAGACAAGCACCAGCTCTTTGGTCACCATATTGGTGGCTGGTGGTTTAAATAATAAGTTAAATATAATTAATGATTATGGCATTAAGTTAAAACCTGACCTAAAATCTTAAAACAGCTGATTTATTTCATACTAGCGGACCCCACGGGAACTCTTTAATTACCATGATCAAAAGTATCCTATATGTTGACCAGGGATATAAGCTAACCACCATACACAATTTCATTCAAATCGGTCCAGTCGTTTCGGAGATAAGTCCGTACAAACAGACAGACAAACAGATAAACAGACAAAGAGAGAAACAAAAAAATATATTAGTTAGATTTCCCTACTTATATCCCCCTGACTAGGTTTTTAGCATTTATTTTAATTGTACAGAAATTCAACCTTTACAGTTTTATTATATATAGTGACATACGTTCCGTAAATTATTGTGTATATAAACAAAAATACTAGCTAGAGTAACTGACTCTGCGTTTACCTAGCCGTGTTCCCGTCCGGATTCCGAGTCTCCAAAGCCCGTAGAATAGTACCCCACAACATATATCTTCATGCAGTCCACTTGTGGTGCCAGTCAGTGCCAGCTTGGTCAATTTAAAAGGCATATTAAGGTTACCATCTCCAACCAACATGTCCTTGATTACTTCAGTCTTATACCACAAAGGCAAACTAATAACCTGCGCAAACTGGTTGTAGCGGAAAAGATTGAGGGGACAAAACCACGTGGCCGATCACCTTGTCGCTGGTCTGAGCTAGTGAAGGCTCTCACAAGACTTTCTGTCCTGCTATTAGAAGCGAACAAGATATGCATGGAAGGAGATGGTCAAACACTCAAGCTTTTCAAGGCGGCAACGACGGCAATAAATTATACGATGAAGAAGAAAAGTAGCAAGAGAATTTACAGGGCGATTGGGACAGCTAGATGTCGTGTTGGTGGGAATGCAATTCAGAGCTTAAACATCTTGTTTTTGAGGATTTGATCTTGAATTGCCTGCGTCATCACTTATTACACTACCAACGTAACTGTTATTAGAAAATCCTTCACTCTAGACTCACGCCCAACATAGATGCTAAAAGTAAGTTAAATAAATTGTATTAAGGTCGAGTTTTGCTCCGACTAAGATATGTAATAAAGTTACTGACTTTATTTTCTCTCATATACACAAATAACATTATCCTTAGCTTACTTTATCATCTTCACACGCCAGCCTGTAATCAAAGTATCTCAAACAATAGAGCACCATCGATAATGGCGCAGTGGCAAGAGCCATGGTCACTCCGTTCTCACGACGTGATGTGTCCGGTTGTGACGTGGTCAAAGACGTAGCGATAAGCGGTAGCGATTATTGGTGGATAAGATTTGAGCTCAGATATATTTTATACACTATATAAATATAATAAATAACCTATCGAAGTACCTCTTGTGGTATTTGAATATAGGGGATTACAATACGTTAGATACGGACCGTTAAGTACAAAATTGAATTTGGTAAAAAAAAAACAGTTTAATTTTCTAACTAAAAACATAAATGCCTGTATTGGATATTTTTGGAATACCATAATGGCGGACATGTAACTATTACAAATAGAGAATCAGTAAAAGTTATTAAACACCAACATTCCGCCAATTACGCTTTCGATCTCAATAATAATTGTGCCTATTTTATTATATTTTCATCGCTAGAAATACATTTACATATATAGAATATCGCTTTAAGAACTAAATCCGAAATGGTACTGTTACCTGTCCAATAGATGTCGCTCCGTCCCCGCAAGACGGTTAGTCAAATAGAGAGTTAAAATTCGATGCTCGGACCAGATTCTCGGTGGCCTAGTTGGTCAATGGCATCTGACACGGAGAGTCAGAAGACGCGGGTTCGAATCCCGTCCGAGGATGTGAATTTTTCTGTCTATACATTTCTAATGTAATTATATTTATTAGATACAGATTAGGTTCTTAATGTTGATTACTAAAGTACATAGTGTTTTAATTTATATAAATCCTATATTTTTACAACCAAACCTATACTAATATTTCAAAATAGGTCATTACAATTCTAAAGCTGGTAACTGTACGGTTATTTAATGCAAGTATGTAAACGAAACACCTCGTATAATTAAGTACTGATGTAATAATATTTTGTGCACGATACTTAAGTAATATGATTCAAAGCACCGAAAGAGACAATGGAAATCGCTTCGCTCGTCATCATGCTCCCTCCATAACATAAATGACCTACGCCCGCAGGCCCTGCGTGCAGCAGGTAGCAACCGCGCTATCATCGACTTTGATAATAATTTTGTCCTATTAAACTTACAGTATAAACCATTTTAATATTTACCATCACTATTTACTTTAACTTTTAAATTTTAATCCGTTAAAGTAACTGGTATAATGTGAATGTTAAACACCTTCGGCTCTCCGCCAGTTTTATTATGGCTGCAGTATAAAAAGCTCTTGTTTCTTTTATTTGAAATATACTTCACTTTTACACCTCCAAAGGAGTTAGCAGACGTATGTAAGAAGAACCCACAGCGTCGGTTATGTTTTAGTCTCAAGTAAGCAGTGGGCTGTGTATTATAATTTTATTGGCTAACTGGATTTCATGACTACAAGCTGCGCCCCGTAGTTACACCCGCGTGGAGATAGATGATGATGATGAAAATCCTATGTGTTAATCCTTCCTCATGGTGAATGAGGAAGGATTAATACATACTACATAATTATATTTATACATAATTATTCGTCGTGTTTCGTTTACATGCAATACCAAACTTAATCAAATTTGGTACTACAGTTTGATCGTGAATAAGTAATACAAAAACACGCACAAACTTTCGCCTTTTTAATATTAGTGTAGAATGTGATGAGCCTAAAACATTAAATGTATTAAGACGGAAAAAATTAACTATGTTGAAACGTTAATGTGTATGTCTTAAAATTGTACTTAACCTCAAAACAACAAGTAGATTATAACTTAATAATATTCTGTCACCTCATTTTCCATATAACCGACACATTTTATTTATTATTATGTATTTCAAATTGACCAATCCGAAGATAAATCTTTCTTAGGCGCAATAAAATACGTCAGCAGATATTAACAAAATCTATTGTCATAAAACGGGAAAAGTAGTTGTTATTATTCAAATACCGTGGGAACCGTCGAAAAAGTGAATATTGCTTTTAAAACAGACATTCTAAAATACCTTGTCACAGTACAATAATGTAAATATGTTCATTACATAAGAACAGCGACAATATTTTCTGACAGTGACAAGATACTGTGTGTTGGTTTGGCTCTACAGTTTGACACCCACGCTTTGTCTTGAATTCCTCAAACATTTGTCATTTTTTTTTCTTTTGCGGCTAGAAGATTTTGTGAGTAATATGCCTTGATACCGAAATACTATTATTAAAAATTATTTGTTGCCTTGAACGAATTTCAAGTATTAAAATTTAGATTAGATTTACTAAACGCAATTTGAAATTAAATAGACGTTTTCGCTGGTCGCTCATACATTTTTTACCATTTTAAGGCAAAATATATGTTTTAATATTTGCCTATCTAAAGAAAAATAAAGACACAAGTGCACGATTACATAACAAATCAAGTACATGTACTTTGTATCTATTTTCTTAATGTGTAATAATTAAAATAAATTCAAATAAGCGAGTTTTGACTGTAGATTTCTGTATGCAGCTTTGTTTATGTTTTTGAATCAAAGCTAAATGTTGTCCGTGTGGGTTTACTTATACAACTACAAATATTTTCTAATTAATTGCTACAAACGTTTTAAAACACTTTTACAATCAAACTAAATCCAACCTAGAAATTACACTTAGTAATAATGGAGCAAATCTACAAAATAACTTATTTAGGACATACGCCACAAAAACAGAGCATAGCTATTACTATGACAGTGACATTGTGTGTCAAGTAGCTATTATTATAGCTACTTATCACTCAAACCACGGTAATATTATTACCGTGCTGAGCAAAATAAGAGCTCAGCCGTGCGATTCTCTAAGAGCAAACATCGTAGCACCTTTGACAACATCCGTGAAACAAATGACGAGATGACAAGAAACGTTGGATAAACAACTTTGTGTACAAGGGCGATATCTCAAAAAGTATTTGACATCGGTGAACTCGTCGACGAACGCAACGACAAATCATTAGAGAATCGCACGGCTGGTCGCCGAGTGCGCTCTCATTAACCGCAACGTATTTATTGCGCCGACCCGATATCTCTGGTATTGTTCATCAAAGCTTGATCAAACCGTCTAGCGTAAGCCTCTTAAAGTGTTAATAACTAAATTATAATATAACATTAATATTATTAGACTGACTATAAATGAATAAATAGATTCATGAGATTGTTACGAAGTTAATAGATAAGAAGATGAATAGCATTGGGCCTACTAAATGCACAATTCGGACAAAGACATCGTGAAAAAATATATCTGTCGAGACAGAATTGAGGCCATACATTCGTTTACGATAAAAGTTCTCAGACTACGAGCCATTTTGGTTGAACTAATGCTAAGTTATATTGTTGCTGGGAAACTTGTTTAGTGTCAAGTTTATGTGAATACATTTTGTAAAACCAACTAAGGGAATGAATTTGAATTAATTTATATGGTGCAACCATTTTGTTTATCTTTAATGATAACTCATCTATTTATTGTTAACCTAGATGCACATAAATTGGTTGTATGCGTCAGTTCTCAATAATAAACATTAAATATCACTTATTTGGGAACAACTGGAGTCCTGAACAAAACGAGGCGTTTCTTCACTCCTGATTAGCTTTACCTCCTTTATAAAACTCGGGTGCGCCCTTGTATTGAATATTGTTGCCACCTCTGGGATGGATCCGCTAAGTACCTTATGGATGCTCTCGACAGACTGCAACGTCACGCTGTCCGTATTATTGGAGACACTGAAGAAACTCAACAACTAGAGAACCCCTACAAATGCGATGAACTATAGCTTCTTCATGCGTTTTTACCGTTTGTTTCATGGCGATTTTTTCAAAGAGCTCTTTAATCTTATAACTTACTCACCATTGCCACCCCGAATGGCTTAGCATTTCATCCATAACTATACTGTTCAAAAAACCAGAATAAACATTTCTTCATGCTACACAAATATACCAGGAATCGCACCTGAGACTCCTCGCTTCAAAAGCAGTAACTATAGAGTAGGCTAGCGGGGCTCTTAATGTACATGGTATTTATAAGTTCATAAAAACTTAACATGCGGACAAGCATTTTGGTTAGTACCACCGCAATGGCGTTAATAAGCTGCTAAGCAGTAGTGCGCAAGCATCTCTTTGTTAGGGCAAGTCTGAGCGAATGAGCTTCATCATCCCATATCTTGAGGTTACGGGCATGGTGTAACACTACGTAGTTCTTCAGTCGTTAGTCCTGGGTGGCATTGCAACGCTCATTCGTAAATCAAACTGTCGTTTACGGTGGTGATTATCATCTGGCACACGACTTATTGCCGACTTCGACAAGTTATTTCACACTTTTTGGTATTGAAGTCGGTTCCATTTTATAGTGAACATTTTCACTGTTTTTATTGACCATTGTACTTACGGAATTGATTGTCTTCCACCGTCAATGATGATATCAAGATAGACGTAACACTTTTTAGTTTTTGGAGTTTAACTCAAAAACTGCTCGACCGAATTTGATGAAATTTAAATGGGCAAACCTTGGAAGTATACTCTACCAAACAAAAATAACTTTGAGAAGCCCACAAATGGGAGAGAAATCGGCTAACATACACATAAAAAAGACATACACACGAACATATAACCTCCTCCTGTTTTCTTGTATTTTGTGACTATAAATCAAAATTTAATATTATTTTTAAGATATTTGCCACATTCATAAAATTAGATTCTACAATTAAAGTAGTATAAGTAAATCTTAAGTTATATCCCCCTATTCTTGTTCTCACTTAGAAATATTCTACAATAATTATCTAGCTGATAAAAAATAGCCTCATCGTGCACCGCACCGGTGTCATATAAACCACATTTCCCATAACATATTTCAAAAAGTGCAATCAATTTGTTATAACTAGGCATTGCAGCTATAATAGACACCTCATTCATTATACCAAGTATGGGATGGAACCCGTCTAATAAATACGAAGCAGTATAAAATAAAACAGTAAGGGGAAGATTTTTAATTGCACATCCAAATAAATAAGAAAAAAGTTATGTCTTTTTAATGTTATTTGACGGTTTAACTTACGCGGTAAGTATAGTCGAATATCTCGACTATAAGTACGTGCACAACCGGCTGCGTTCGCGCATAACCCCGTCCGGTGACGCTGTAAATGCCGGTAGAGGCAAACAGCATTAGCCCGTTCTAAAAAAAAAACTGCGTTTGCACTAGGCCAGTACTAGCGTGAACGCAGCTGGGTGCGCACGTACTCCATGAAGAAGTGGCCCGGACGGTCACGAAACCGGTCGAGATATTCGACTTTACCTACCGGGTAAGTTAAACCGACAAATAACATTAAAATGTGTAATACTTACGAAAATTTCAATTTAGTTAGGTCATTATTATTATGAATATAACTGTAACACCTATGCTATGACTAGCATAGTCATATACATATAAAACAATCTAAAATAGTACTTATTTTATTACAACAAAATCGTTATAATAGCTAAAATAATGATTAATTCGAAATAATATACTAATTTCCAATCTAATAGATTCTCAGGAGTCGATAATCATCGCCACAAACAACTGAATCGGCCTTACTAATAAAATTGGCAATACCCGGAATAGTTACTCGTATCCATCTGTCAATTTTTCGCTTACAGTAAATGTCACGCGTGAAAGCAAGACAAGGGATTGTACACCTAGTTTACGCAACGTTTATAAGTAAAGGTGATATGTTTACAATATCAATCATCAATCACTGTAGCATGCCAAAGCTCCGCTTGTCTTAAAGATGCGTTTTTAAGCGTCACGCTTGCTCATATTTAAGTTTCATTCTGAATTTTAAACTACTAGAGTTCGCAACCTTGCGCGGTATTTTGAAATGACCACCATCTCACTTGACTTGTCCTTCAGGAAAAACTCGAGGATAAATCTAGGAGCAACCCTCAAGTTATAATCGCAAAAAACTCATGTCCATACTTATGTTATAGTTTCACTGCGTAACCAATCGAGCACCTTACAATGTTTAATCTCAGTCATTGAGAGTACCGTACTTCTTAATAGAAATAATTTAAAAATAATGTAGGTACCTGACATTGCAGTTGGGAAAATACAACTTTGAGAACGAGGTGAATAGAAGAATTCGGCTGGGCTGGGCAGCGTTTGGGAAGCTACGTCGAGTCTTTACTTCGCCGATTCCACAGTGCCTCAAGACGAAAGCCTTCAATCAGTGCGTCCTACCCGTCATGACATACGGAGCCGAAACATGGACACTGACGGCTCGAATGGTCCACAAGCTTAAGGTCGCTCAGCGGGCTATGGAAAGGGCTATGCTCGGTGTTTCTCTGAGGGATCGCATCAGAAATGAAGTGATCCGTCAGAGAACCAAGGTCATCGACATAGCCCACCGGATCAGCAAGCTGAAGTGGCAGGGGCTGGCCATATTAGCCGTAGAACCGACAACCGTTGGGGTAAACGAGTTCTAGAGTGGAGACCGCGTCTCGGCAAACGTAGTGTAGGACGTCCTGAGGCACGGTGGAGTGACGATCTGCGCAAGACGGCTGGCAAAAACTGGATGCGAGAAGCCCAAGATAGATCTAAGTGGCGTGCAATTGGAGAGGCCTATGTCCAGCAGTGGACTGCTACAGCCTGATGATGAGGTACCTAATTCGCTGCAATAACGTATTTGTTATTTAAAAGTAAAGCCATATATATTATTAATCTTCATACTACATTTCCTGTTCCCTTTCTTTTACGAATTAACGAACAATAAATTGTGAATATCTGGTGATTAGCTTGAAATTGTGGTAGCTGACCAAGTAAATAGAAGCATGGTGTTTTTAACCCGTTGACTATATCAGACAACAATATACAATAGTGTCCTCCTCCTAGCGTCGTTTTCCTCATTGCTGAGGGTCATGACCCCTCCACGGATCACTTTCTGCCGGACAAAGTCTTTCCACCTTGATCTATTTTCAGCAGCATGTTTCGCACTATGGAGTTTACTGTCAAGTGCGGTAAGGTTTTGGTCCGACCAGAGCATTGGACTTCTTCCTCTTGGTCTTTTGCCTTCCAACTTGCCTGTGATGACAAGTTTCTCTAGGTTGTCGCCCGTTTTGCGGGCTAGTACATTATACGTATAAACGCATGATTTTTGTCATTCATCGAATTTTCACAGTTTTTAATCCTTAACAATTAATAACCCTTCTCTGAGGAGTACTTTCTTTTGAGTGATCGTGGTCACGGGTATACTACATGACATATGATAATGTGTTATAGAAGAAAGTTATCGTTTATTTACCACCTGCGCTTCTTAATCAGATCGTTCCTGACCCACGCAGTAGTCAAACTCATTCATGTAATCCACAATCGCGAAATCCTAAAAAATCATTACTCATTCATGCCAAAATATGTTCAGTATTAGTTAAGTTCCCACGTTAGTCAAACAGTAAAAACCATTTGATATTTTTTATAGAACTAGGCTAGGTATCTGAGCAAGGTATAATTAGTCTAAGCTCCCATACAAAACCGCTTTAACTACTGACTTCCAAAAAGGAGGAAGTACGCAATTCGACTGTATTTTTTTTAATGTTTGTTACCTCCTAACTTTCGATAGGGTGAACCGATTCTCAAAATTCTTTCATATTTTTAAAGCTGGTGCTTCCCATCTGTTCCCATTTAAATATAATATTTTTCAAATCGTACTTGTTGTTCAGGTATCTTCTTGGGTTAGAGACGCCATGTGTATACAAACAATAAGATATAATTATAACTTTAATGTTTAGTATGAGTGGGAAAGGTAGATCCGGTTGAGACTCATTCAGATCATCAACGCCTATCCGCTAACTGTATAATTTATTAACATGTATAAACATCATAAGTATAGGTGTTCAGTATAATATGCTACTTGGTCGCAGTATTTTCATCCATAATTTAACCTTTCGAGCGCCTCGTCGTATGACGTAAACACACGTTAAAATAAAAACACTGCAGTATGGTCCCATATAAATCTTTGGATTACCCAATTCGGAACATATTTACATACTATGACATATAATAAGTGACTATTACATAATCTGTGGCTGTACTGTCTGTGAGGTCGGTCCGATTTGTCATAAACATCGTAAAGATACATAACATTATACGAAAACTTTTAAAAAGTTTTATATTTATCAGTTTTAGTTAAGTTTATTACGTTGCTACCTTTGTAAGCAGTTTGTTGTCTATTAGAAATGTATTATATTATTATTCAAAGTTGGCTTGAATATTGGGACAAGGTAGCAACGCTCAAGTCATACCTACTAATAGGGCTTTATTCAAGAACTATGATCATCAGTGAATCTATGATTGAGTACAGATGAGAAAAAAGTAGCAGTCAGCGAAGCGCTCGTAGCAAAGCTTGACTCGAACTTAACCGATCAACAAGTTAAGCAATACTTGCTGCGTTCTGAAGTTGGATGGGTGACCGCTAGCGGCATTATTCAACGGAGCGCTTCCGTGCTTCGGAGAGCATGTTAAGCCGTCAGTCCCGGTTGTTTGTCTTAGAACAGCTATGGTGAAGGCCTTCGGGCGGCCTGAAAACTTCGACATGGGTTGGCCACTAACCTATCCACCAAGCCGCACTGGGCTAGCGTGGTGGATTATGGCCCAATTCCTCTCACTGAGAGGAAGGCTCGAGTCCCAGCATTGGGAACAAAATTGGCTGATTATGAATAGCACTCCTCTTTGCGAATGAGTTCGTCCTGGGAAATATTCGCCCCATGCCTTTTTGTACCGCGAATCAGTAATTCACATTACTATATTCTGTTTGAAAACTTGTTGCACTTGGGAGGTAACAGGCGTAAGGCAGTTAGTTACTTGTGAAGGAATGCCTCTTTTATATTATTATATAGCAGAGATTACCGCTTAAGACCCAGATGGACCTTATGCTTATAGTCTCCCAATAAAAGAAAATACAATGGGACATGTATATCATTTGATATCAAATCTCCACCCAAGTCAAGATACGAGTACACTCCGGGCGTCTTTCTAGAATACGGGCCTAAGAGTTAGTAGCAACTACGTATGTGTGATATAATTATATAGAGTGCGTGCAATAGATATGCATGTATATAATAGGCCAAGATCATACCGCCGGTAACCCAGGCAAGGCCTGAGTACCAACAGAACACATTCCATAAAGGGTAAACGACAAAGGATTTACTTTTATAAAGGTCGTTGTGCCTAGTTGAAGCCTACTCTGCTGAAGCACAATCATGAAAAAGCAGGATCTTCTGAAATCTATTTGATGCAAAATACTTCATAATTGAATAGCATTAAGTTATATTGTTGAGGAGATCCGTATAGACGAACTAAAGTCACCGACATAACCCAAAAGATAAGCCAGTTGCAGTGGGCAGGTCAGAACAGATGGCCGATGGGGCCAGAAGGTTCTAGAGTGGATACCACGGATCGGTAATCGCAGCGCAGGTCGTCCACCAACAAGGTGGACTGAAGACCTGATAAAGGTAGCAGGCGACGTTGGATGCAGCAACCAGACATTTTGGAAATTTGTGGGGCAGGCATATGTTCAGCAGTGGACGTCCTACGGCTGAGATGATGATGATGAGTTTTGTTGTTGCAATTTGACTCGATAAGAACTGTTAGGACCATATTCGCCGCTTCGCCTTAACTTGGCATTTTATTCTGTGCGACTAATTTTAGGGTGGCCTTCGGAGGTAGTTTTTTGTCGTCAGGTATCATAATCATCATCAATACCTCAGCCTTAGGACGTCCATTGTTGAACATAAGCTTCCCTCATTTCCTAAAAGACCAGTTGGAAGCGGCCTGCATCCAGCGTCTTCCTTCGACCTTTATCCGTACCTTGTCCATAAACGCTGCATTTTCTGGTCCGTGGTCTCGACTCGAACCTCCCAGCCCCATCAGCCATCCTTTCTGCGTATTTCGTTGCGTATGCAACTGACATTTATTATTATTGTAGCTTTAACTATCATTTTATGGCATCCCTTGGTCTAGTAAAGTATTTATCTAGAGAACTGCAATGTACGAAAAGTCGCAGTTTCACACGCAAGTTTTACTTCCTCATTTTTTCAAAAGTTTAAAATCTTTAAAAGAACTATAAGTTCGCATGCAAAATGACCAATTTAAACTTATCGCTTAATCCGACCATCATGACTCATATTCCGCAAAACACCTGACACTAGCCATTTTTCGGTTATCCTAAAGGCCGAAATATACCAAGAGTTTTTGATGCGTGTTAACGTGAAAACTTCTTTAGGCGAGTTGAGCACTTTGTATGTGAACAAAGACCATGGAACTCGCATTATCGTCACTGAACGTAACGCTTTTTGGGTGAAGAAAAATCAAGGAACTTGCGTCATCGTCACCGAACGCTTTGACATAGATAATGTAGTTTTGAAGTGAAAACTTCTTTAGGCGCGATAATGGTTTCCATCCACTGCGGTATTAAAACTTATCGTTTGAATATTCTTAATTAAATAGCAAGCATTGTAACTGTCTGTCTGTTTACATGCAATATATCGACCGGCGTTTGTCACATAATACAAAAGTTGCAAAAGAGCAATGTGTTCTGTTTTTGTTTTTGCTGCGACACCACTCCGTCCCCTTTTCATATCTCCCCTGTTTCTGTGATCTGTGGTTTAATTACCAGTTCATTGTCTTACTATTGTATTTCCGACACTGGCTATATCTCGGGCTTTTATAACAAAACTAAATCAAGTCACGTACTCGCGATCCGTTCATACGCTCAATTAGTCATATCTATAACGCGCGATCCGCGCCCATAAGGAAGCTCCACTTTATCAACAATTTCTAATCTCTGACTCAGACTCCGCGAAATCACCTCCATTTTTTGGATTCCCTACCTGTAACTTGCGAAAGAAACACTTATAGTTTTACATTCAAAGGAATACGTACTTATATTTTAACACAAAAAGAAATATTTTATAATGGAATACTTAGTTTTTCTGTATATCATTATTTTTTATGAATTTTATGATGATGATCGAATTGTTTGAATACCTACTTTGACTTGTTGTAGTAGAATACTTTTGTTGGGGAATGGGGAAGTTCCCCGCGTTTGTCAGTTATTCAATCGTGAAGCAGTAGTGTGCAAACATTACTGTGTTTCGGTTTGAAATGCAATGTTTCGTGCTTGTCAGCTTAGGTTATAAGATTTAACATCTTGACATGGCCATGCAGGGTTTTGAACTTTTGTAGTTAGAAATTCTGAATAGCACAGATACATTATGGGCAATAAAAAACTCCAGTACCTGGGTCACGTCATGCGCAATGAGAATTACGATCATCTCCAACTGATCATGCAGGGTAAAATCCAAGGACGTAGACGACCAAGCAGAAGACGTACCTCATGACTCAATAATCTCCGGACGTGGTTGAACAGGTCGCTATTTCGGGCAGCAGCTTCTAAGGCCCGAGTAGCCGTAATGATAGCCAACCTCTGGTAATAGATGGCACCGTAAGAAGAGAATTATGAGCAAGCGTGACGCTTAACATCAGGCGAGCGACATGCAATTCTCGTCACCGATATATTGTAAAACTTACTCTGAATTAATGATTAACGTTACCACTACAAGGCAGTAATAATAATAATTAGCCCTAACAAACTGAACTGAACTGAATTCGCTGAACCGCTTAGTACGACTATTAGTCAGCTTTGCTTGCCTCTTGAAATTACGAAAACGGAAAAGATGTACTTTAATATAATGCTAAGCTTTATGATCTACAAATTAGTTCAGAACCCCTTAAGTTAAGATATTTTTCTCGCTTTTTGCGGATATAATTTTACGCTTATGTCAAAAAGGGCACCGTGGGTGGACTGCTATTTTTATGGATCTGTGTGAGCCATCTTTATTGTGAATGTTATTAATGCTATCTGTAGGTCAAGTATCTTGTTACGGTTGATTGCATAAGTGTTTTGACTTGCTGTTATTTTATGTAAATTGAAATATGGAGTAGTTTTTTGACTTTTCATATTGTTTTCCTTTTTCGTATAAACTCGTACGTTTGGGATTTGCCATTAGTCATCAATAATTAACCTGCACTTTTTCACGCCAATTTTCGAAGATATCTATATATATATATAAAATTGTACTTGTTATATATATATATATATATATATATATATATATATATATATATACACATATATATATAACAAGTACAATTTGAAAATTTAATACTAACTGACTTCCATTCTATTCAGTTATTGGAGTGTTACTCAAAAACTACTGTACCGAATTTGATGATATTTAAATAGGAACACACGGGAAGCACCAGCTTTCAAAGAAAATTTGAGAATCGTTTCACCCGGTAACAAACATAAAAAAACACTACACTACAGTCGAATTGAGTACCTCCTCCTTTTTGGAAGTCGGTAGAAAATTAACCCCAATTTCTCCTGGTCACGCTACAACTTCAGATAGAATAATCTCACTAATTATTGTGTAGTTGTATTAATTATTGTCAGGAGAAGGTTCTTATGAGAAAAACCAAGAAAAAAGGGGAGGCAATCGCTTACTATATATATTACAAATCAAGAAAAAGAAATACAAATCAACGATAATCATTACTGATTTTTTTCCCAACAATATACATATTTTGTTATTACCTAAAGAAGTAAAAAGCGTTTTGCGGATGATTGAGTGTTGGTGTTATTTAGGATATAAATACATGCATCATCTGAATATCGGAAGATATTAATTATTACTAATATTAAGAAATTTAGTTTTAGACAGGTGACTGTTAGTGGCACGTTAAGCCAGCGGTCATGGTTGTCGCCTTAAGCAAGCATTCGTTTGACGATTGTAACGGTCGGATAACTGATGCTTGAACTGACCCCTAGCTAATCAGCCAACCCGAAACAGATACGCGTGGTAGACCATTGCCAATATATTGCTTCCTTAGAGGAGGCATCATGTCCTTATAGTAGGAACAAATAGTACTAATAATAAATAATAGTAGGAGACATATATAATGGACTAGATGGATATGTCCATCAGTTGACGGTCTACGGCTGCAATTCTGATGACGATGATGATAATAGACATAAACATATTTTATTATATTATGCTCTGCATACGTGATGCCAATACCGTAGTGGTTCCTTTTTTATTTGATTTCAAGATTAATCCTAGTAAACTGTAATTTGTTATTTAATAGCTATACCCACGGTTTCACCGGCGTGGTGGTGGATGTTGATGATGTTTTTTTATTCCTAAACCACTGCTGCATTAAAACGAATAAAATATGAAATCTAATTGCTCAAACAGTTTTTTTTAGTTTTAGCAAGAGTTACGAACATCATCATTTTTATATAGAAAGAAGTAATCTATAAATGTGTTGCAGTGTTTGGGCCTCCGTATCTTTAGGACACTTAATAGTAAATCTCGCCTTGAATAACCATTTCACAGTAATGCTATTTAAATTGACTCAGATCTGCACCGAAGTCTAGGTTCAGTTGTCAGGGTATTTCTGGCACACACACCTTAAGCTTTCAACCTACAAAATTATTATCATCTAAAATAACAAAAGGTTAGTCCGTTTCGTAAACCAAATGCAAAAGAATAATTACCTACAAGCGTCCTGGATATAATAATCGTTGAAGTAAAAATTCAAATGATAATGAAAACCCAGATAATATCTATAAGTTGCAATACATGCAAATTGCATTCCGAAATATTGTTGTAATCCAAAATAACGAGACGTATCTTTATTTACGGCTGAAAGCGGCAAGTCCGACCACACCACGTTGACTCGGACTGTACTACACTCACATATTTTATGCTTTTGTCCGAGTTTAATTGAGTAAGAAGAGACCCAAGTCCGCTCCCAGCGGGGTAACTTCCAAATTTATTTAAAAAGTTCGCGAAAGACCCCCATTACTTACGTCAAAAGACGCAACAGGATCCGGCCCCAGCCCACGTCTGTAATATTAAGTGTGAGATACGGCCTTATTCGCGTTGACCCAGATTTTAATACTCCTCGTTTTGCTCTTTATGATGACTTTTTGAAAAATGTAATTTTTAATTCCAACCGAGGCCGCTCCGAAATCGAATGAACCCACGGATGATTCTCTTTAACTGTATCGTTTATAAACTCCCATTTCTTATGCGATACCGACAGAAGTCTGTCGATATTTTACACCAAATTAATGCAGTCGTGTTCGCCAAAATTGGCGCTGTCGCTTTCTTGCGAAAATCGAATACCCTTTTTTAATTTCCATATATTGCATACATCATAATATAACCCTTGGAGACCGGATGAATCGGATCGCTTACATTATTAACATGCAAATTTTCTTTTTGTTTCAGTCGTTCTTCGGACGGACATACAACAACCTGTCATCGATATCAGAATGCAAGAACAACGGAGAATGTGTGATCAACAAGAAGAATAGGACGGCTTGTAAAGCTTGTCGACTACGGAAATGTCTGCTAGTTGGCATGTCAAAATCTGGATCACGGTACGGGAGACGATCAAACTGGTTCAAAATCCACTGTTTGCTGCAAGAACAGCAACAACAGCAGATGCATCAATTACAGACAAACAAGTCACCCCCCAGTTTCAATACTTCCATAAATCCATCGTTTTTGCCTACAAACCTACTGCCAGCAGCAGCCTTAGCGGAGTACTACAAGAACTCTGATAAGAGTCCATTTACAGAAGACATGACGCGGCAAAGCGTATCACCTTCCGATTCTGGCGCGTCATCAGCAGATCCTGAAGATGACAATAGTTCTAGAAGCACCAGCGGTCTCAGCATCTTTCGACCTGCTTCATCTCCCAGCAGTGAAAAGGATGTCCGATTACAAGCCATTAGAAATCAAACTAAAGACGTCAGAAAACGGAAGCCAGCGTTGCCTCCATCACCTTTCACAATGTCGCCTTCACCAAGTTTCTCACCTAGAAACGGACCATTCATGCCAACTCCTATGCACACCATGAGATCCGTACCTACTGGCATTGCCAACTGGCAAATCCGAAATGGAGGAGACCTGCTTCATCATTCTCCAGCTGTTGCTGGAATAGCCATAGACCAAGACAAACCAATAGACCTATCAATTAAATCTACCGCAGTTTTGTTCAGAAGTCCACGAAATGAAGAAGCTAGTGACTCAGAACCCGAACTAAGCATTGATCTAAGCGAAGACGGTTCAAAAGACCTTATGAAGAACCCATTAGATTTATCTCTTGTCCCAAAACGGACTGAGGAAGTTCCAATGACTGGATGAAAATTGCCATACCAACCGACCATGTTTCTATTTATCTGTATATATTTTGGTTTAGTTAGTTGTAGCTTTCTTAGGTATATCTAAATACTCTGCCATACAGTATTTAAGTAAGTTTAAACATTCCTTCTCTCTTGATTACCTGATTTTACCATTTATAATATGACTAGTTATTTTATTATGGTAAACGTTTGTGTTAGCACTATTGTAATTTGAGGAGTCAGTGAACTATTAGATAGAAAATTGTATAAAATTATGACTGCATTTTAATGCACCTTTTGAAAAGGTGTTAAATGCCAGAATTGTGCCAGTTTTACCATTTCTTATTGTTATATTTAGTTAGTTAATATAATGGGATTCGAAGGCCAGTGAAAATGAAGCTCAAAATTAAATGTACAAATATTTGAGTCTTGTATTATAATTAAGTGATTTGTTTAAAACGTTTTAACTATTTATTTTATTAGGTAGGCCAGTTTATTGAGTCATTTTAGTTAGTACTTAATTAGTATAGGTATATTTTGTACATTTAGTTTTTAATTTAAGTAAAACTTGTGTGTTTTTGTTATTTGTTTCTTTTTGTTAGATTTTTATACTTTTATCACATTCCATTTATCAGATCGTACAATAAATATACACAGTAAGTAGGTGGTTATTTAATTATATGAGACTATTTTTGCCGTTATGACATTGTTGATGAATCTACTATGAATTAATTCAGAAAAATTTTACATAAATTAAAACTTGTCTAGTATCAGAAGCATTGTTTAGTAAAGTATTGAATTTCAATTTTGTGAATTTGATTATGAATTGTAAAGTAAAAAATAATAATAAAGGGATAGCGAAAGATTTCATGATTTCCATTGTTATTATTGTGACACGATCTTGTGACTATGATTGTGTTTATACTTTTTTACGTTTATAAATAAATATTAATATATTTTGATAAAAAGAAATAAAATGAGTGCCTTTTATAAATTGCAGTTTTATTTCTACGATTTTCTTTTAGATAAGTAACCAAAATTAACACCTTAAAATTAGTAACAAAATAGTCATAGAATTCATTTCTGGCCATCCCGTGATAAAGTCGAATTAAGGTCAAGTAAAGTCACGTTATAGTAACGGGCCTAAGGAAGAAACGCATCGATTTTTATTGGAATATTATATACACACATCAAAAAAGTTTGCGATCACTTTGAACAAGAACGCCTTTGATCCCGTATCGAGACTTCATGACAGCAGAAATGTATAGAACAAATGCTATTGATATTTGGATTGCTGTTTGGAACCGTCAGCCACGTCCCCAGTGCGCCAGCCGCTATTCAAGAATTGGATAGGTTATCCCCCGAAATGTTTGATAACTTGATTCTCAGCATCCTCAGGAGAATCACCGCATGTGTTCGAGCCAGGGGAGGAGATATATTATATTGAATATAAACCTTATATTAATATATTGTTAATTAATGTTCAATTTAAAAAATATATTAGCTTATGCTAGTGATGACAAACTTTTTTTGATGTGTGTATATAACGACTGTTGTCCTAACACAAACAACTGGGACCGACGGCTTAGCGTGCCCTACTGTAGGGCACGCTAAGTTTCTTAAGGCTTTGTAGTGCCCCTACAAAACACGGAAGCGCTCAGTTGAACAATGCCACTAGCACACACCCATCCAACATTGTTGATCGGTTGAGATCGCTTTGTCGATCTCCACGGCGAGAGCTTCAGAAGTAAATTATACCGATTTGTCTAGACAGTAGGGTTGTCACCATATAAACAGCAAGTGTAAAACATGAAACATTTCAACTCTTAATACTAAGAAGGTCGCTACATATAAAGTGTACAGCCGGACACATGCTTTTATGAACGGAAAGGTTCATGAAGATTTCCAAGATGTGATATTGAAGTCAAAATCATCAATATATCCATCTATGGTTAGAAAAAATATCTAATTGTGCCGGCACCATCTCAAACATATAGGGTAGATTTCGTCAGCATTGCAGTAAACGCTAGATGTTTAAAAGCTCGAATTAGTCTTGCATTGTGAGAACAGAGTGTTCTAAAATTAAACGAGTTCTATACTCAGTATTTCATAGAGACTAAAGACAAAATAATATTAATAAGTTATTCAATTAGACTAAACATTTATATGAATAGTCACTCTGAAAACGACGAACGAGAGTAATTTTTGCTAAAAGACAAAAAATATTCCCATTCATGGCACCTCTACTTCTTTCCCATACTACTTTTAACTCTTCTTACGCTGCACCACCATTAAATGTATACACCAACCAGCCAAACTACTTATAGCTTCGCATCTAAAATATTGTACTTAATAATCTGTGTGTAAAATATTACACACAGATTACTAAGTACATAGTTTGAGTGAGGAGTAGTAGAGTTGGGAGTGCACCACGCCTGATAGTTGAGAAGAACTATCTACGGCCAGGCGGAGAGACGCTCTTTGGTAGTATTTTTTTAATGAAATTAAATGACAAGACGGGCAAGTCGTGCGCTTGATGGTAAGCATGACGTAATTATTTAAAAAACGTGGACCAATTTTTACCCGCCAAAAAAGAGTAAAGTTTGTAAATTTACTTTATCAACCACCTGCCCGTAAGGATTTATATAAAAGGAATGTGTAAAATTGGCCTAGCGCGGGAATCCTCTGGACTGGGTTTGATATATAGACAGTGGTGTCGATTCTGTAAGCATTCTCTAAACTAAAAATCTCTAAAGTATGGTAGCTTTTATTCTGTTCAGGCTAAAATCCAAATTAGTGTAACACTTCCGAATGACAGCACTAAAATTAGACATTTCTCTTCAATTCTGGGCATATTTTAGACAGTTTAGTCGTCACGTAACTTGGTGCTCGCTAAACTAACCTAAAATAATCCAAAATTAAATAGAAAAATCCTAGTTTTGGCAGTGTAATTTTAAATGTTAAATGATTTTGGATTTTATTGTTAACAGAATAAGTACCACCATAATACAACTTTAGTTCGGTAGTTTAGTTGAATTTGTTTGAACAAGTGAATCGCTACCAGTATTAAATATAGAAAATATGCACGTCTGCCAGCAGACAGAATACATTGTGACCTATATTTTATAAGATCTCGACTTTGTGCATGTGTTCTAATAAATAAATTATTTTATTTTTTGATTTTTTTTTTGACAGTATCAGTGCCACTCAAAACTTAAAACTGTACTTTTGCGTAGAACTGTACTCTGCTTGTTTATCCCAAGAGGCTTTTCAGTATCTTGCACTCAGTGATTCCAATTACTTCAGTGCCCTTCACATCCCACCTGACACTGCTGTGGCAGCAACCAAGACGGCCTCTTTAAGAGGTCAAGATGTAAGTTATGTGTAGTCCTGAGTGAAGCGAGGAGTTCAAGCCGCCCAAGACGAAGACCGGCTTTATCCTCGAGGTGCACACTCTACTTTTCATACCTACTGCTAGATAATAAAAACTCAGAGCTATATAAAAAGCAGTTATTTAGTTAAAATTAAAATACATTAATAGTTATTATTCAAATTGGACACATTTGTCCAGTTATGGAGGGACAGAGTAATAGATCACCAACTAGCAAACCGGGTTTCCTAGCCTCTTACGATTTGTATCATCCGACAGCAGACCGAGTGAACTCAGTCTTCTGTTGTTCTATTGCGATTCTCTAATGATTCGTCGACGAGCTAATCGACGAGCTCACCAATGTCAAATACTTTGAGATATCACCCTTGTACATAAGGTTGCTTTTCCAACGTTTCTTGTCATCCCATTATTTGTTTCACGGATCTTGTCAAAGATGCAACGATGTTTGCTTTTAGAGAATCGCACGGCCTTCGATCAAGTGTACATACTTGATCGATGCGCACGGTAGATCATTTGGATCGGCCTTCGTCCTACAGTGGAAAAATGTAGGCTGTTAATGATGACGAATTAGTAGTACTCACGGGTTAACTTTCTAGAATAAACTTCACTAACATCTATACACTTTTCTCAAAAAACAAACAGACAGATAAACATGACATGAATTCAGTTGATTCTGAATATTCATGAATGTAAACTTTCAAAATTTTCTAGTAAATTCGTTTGCCGTACATTTTGGATAGAATTATGCATGACTTAAGCACATATTTGTTTTAGACATACGTACTCGTATAATTGCTTACAAATTACGTGAACGTTAAGGAGTACTGGTTAGAATAAAAGTGTTAATAATTTTATCGTTGGTGTCAGCAATGTACTTTGGTAAGACGTAGAGAAACCCCGAGCATAGCCGTCTCCATAGCTCGTTGTCCTACTTTGAGCTTGCTTATGAGGCCCAAAGTAAGAGACCACGTTTCAGTGCCATAAGTCATCACTGGTAACACACATTGGTCGAAGATCATAGTAATTGAAAATACACGTATTAAATGTAGAGGAGTCCTGAAATCGTTCAGAATGAATAAGAAAATAGTTAAATTAATATTAAATAATAGACTAGCTGACCCGCCAGCGGCTTCGCTTGCATGGCCTCGCGGGATACGGTTAATTACAGTATTTTAACTATCCCACGGGAACCCTTTAACTTACTGGGATCAAAAGTATCCTATATGTTGACCAGGGATATTAGCTACCACCATAAAAAAATCATCGTTTCGTTTCGGAGATTAGCCCGTACAAACAGGCAGACAAACAAAAAATTTGAATGAAATATATAAAAAAATTTAATTCGTTCGATTCCATTCTTTACATCCCCCTGACTCAGTTTTTGGCATTTTTTTTATTAACATAAATTCGGCCTCTACAGTTTTATTATATGTATAAGTGAAGTGATTACTAGGTCAAAGTCAAAGGCAAAGTCAAAATCATTTATTCAATTTAGGCATCAAAGACGCACTTATGAACGTCAATTTTTCATTATAATGTACTTTAAAGCCTACCGCCGCGTTCCAAAATACATAGAGCCAACCGAGAAGAAGCGGCAAGAAACTCGGGGCCATTCTTTTTATATAGATGTTTTTACAATGTTTTTACTTAGGTACTACAAATATTAGCTCCAGTGTGTTGCCTTACAAAAGAGAACATAATAATGGTATCAGTAGGGCAAGACACGCTACACTTTGACATCTTAGTACACGAGTAGATAGATCCTGGAGTGATCAGTCCCAAGCTGTTTTATCCTCCAAGTAATCCGAAATTTTGTAATAACCTTTTTGACAGAGTTTAGTTTTAATAGTAATTTTAAACTTATTAATAGGCAAATCTCGGATAACATTGGGAACTTTATTATAAAATCGTATACATTGTCCCATAAAAGAATGACTTATTCTGTGGAGACGCGTTACATGTACGGATAGCTTGTGCTTATTTCGCGTGTTGATGGAATGAGCATCACTCCTTTTATCAAAACTGCTAATGTTTTTCTTTACATACATTAGATTTTCATAGATAAACTGAGAGACAACAGTTAGAATGTTTATGTCTTTAAATTTCTGTCTAAGGGAAACTCTGGGAGCCAAACTGTAGATTGCTCGTATAGCCCTTTTTTGCAGTATAAAAATAGAATTAATAACTGCAGAACATCCCCAGAGCAGTATGCCATAAGTCATAACGCTATGGAAATAACTAAAATAAACTATTCTAGCTGTATCTACATCAGTTAATAGTCTATTTTTTTAACAGCATAAGCTGCTGAACTGAGCCTACTAGACAATTTTTTAATGTGGGGACCCCATTGCAATTTAGCGTCTATAGTAATTCCTAAAAAGACTGTTGACTCCACAAGGTCCAACCCTGTTCCATTCAATTGTATATTGGATTCTACTTGTCTCATATTTGGTGTCGAGAACTTTATACAATTAGTTTTCTTCTCATTGAGGAGAAGATTATTTGTATTGAACCAATTCACAACTTTAGCTAATGCATTGTTAACATCGTCATAGTTTAATAACTGCCTTTTAATTTTAAATAACAGTGAAGTGTCATCTGCAAACAATACAATCTCGTGATTCTTCTCTACATAATAAGGTAAGTCATTAATATTGATTAAAAACAAGAACGGCCCTAGTATTGAACCTTGTGTAACGCCCATTGAGATTATAGAGCCGGGCGATTTTTTACCATTTATGTCAACCCTTTGAATTCTACCATTTAAATATGAAGTCAAAAGGTTGAGAGCCATGTTCCTAATACCGTAGTGTTGTAATTTCCTGACAAGTATATCATGTCGGACGCAGTCAAATGCCTTAGATAAGTCACTAAAAACACCTAAGGCATCTTGAGAGTTCTCCCAGGCATCAAACACATCTTTTATTAGTTCTATACCTGCGTCTATAGTAGAGCGATTCCTTGTAAACCCAAATTGATTTTTATGGAAAATTTTGTTTGCACTAAAATGAGTTTCTAATTGATGTAATATGATTTTTTCGAAAATCTTACTTAGCGTAGGTAGTACAGAAATAGGCCGAAAATTTGTTGGATCAGTAGTACTACCAGATTTGAATAAAGAAACCACTTTACTGTGCTTCATTAGGTCAGGAAATACACCACTTACCATTTTTATTTTATTAACAGAACTTTTGATCTTATTTCTTAAATAAATAGATTTTGCTGAGGAACAGGCTCGTTTAAATAACTTAGAATAACGTTTGACATATTCCAAAAATACAGGATTATGATTATGCGATTTTTCATGGTACAATTCATATAACTTTTGCCTACTTTTATAAATTCCTGGAGTTGCCCATTCACTAAACTTAGCACGATTACCAACAGATATTGTTTTTGGTACAAACACTTTGCCAAATTCATCACTGATAAGATGGAACAGTGAGTTATATAATATATTTGGGTCATTGTGACTGGTCAACTCTGGCACTTTCTGGGATATATTACTTCTTAACAATTCTAGACGGCTTGCATTTATTGTAACAAAGCTAACATATTTGCTTTGGGGTTTGTTTGTTTTTCTTGGAAACACTGCTAGTTGACCACAGTGGTCTGATTCTAGATTATTTATAATGAAATTTTTAATAGGTTTTAGATTAGTAAATATATTGTCTATGCAGGTGGAACTTGTGGTTGTTATCCTAGTTGGTTCCAACTAGGATTTCGTGACTATTAAAAAATAATTGAATAACTTTAAAAGGATTGAATCGCATAAATAATATTTTTTTATCCTGACGTTTCAAACCATGATCAACGTCTCCGTAGACACGGTTAGTGAAAAATCTTCAAAACGTTAAAAAAATTCAAATTCAAATTATATAAAGTATACACTATTTGATCTGTTTTAAGTTGTTTTCTTACAATATTTAGACAAACAGTTATATAGGTAGCATTAAAAAGTGTTCAAATGTTACGTTGTTCTATGATCAGTAGAAGATGCCTATATAAACAGTAAATTATTCAATCGATTCAAATGTACTGGAATAATTCAGTGTTGCCACTGTGAACTACCGTTTTCCCACGTTGGGTCCGATAAACAAATATTTGATAATTTTGGTGTCTTGAATGTTGACTATTGTTGCATTTGCATGAAATGCAGTGAACAGTAGGCTCAGCTATGTCACACTGTTTCTTATGAAACTGTGTGAGGATAGCCTTCACCTGTATCGCTGGAGGCGTGGAAACACACATGATTACATCAGAAACACGCATGTATCAAATTGGAATACAGCGCTTTGAACGCAGGATCACTACTGATTGTAACAGAGCCTGCATCGTTAATTGACGTTATAAAGTGTGCCTTTGATGCCAAAATTAAATAAACTTATCACCGTCGTTAACTGGAACGTCTATCGAACATCCTAACTTCGAAAGAATATTAAAACATTACATTTCATCACCCTTGACACTCGGTCGCCGAGCACGTCTAGTGTATCGAGCTGTCAAATTAACTTGACTTTTGACTAAGCTATCAGAAACTGACACAAACTTTGACAGAAATGTTAATATTTCTCTTGACGTAGGCGAATATTTTATTATTTTGTCTATACTATGCCCAAGCATATTACGCTTTTTCACCCGCGTGGTGATGGATGATGATGGTGAAAAGTATACTATGTGTTAATCCAGCGCCTATCTACCTCCATATCAAATTTCATCAAAATTGGCCCCGCCGTTTGAGCGTGAAAGAGTGACAAAGATCCACACATCCACACATCCATACTCACAAACTTTCGCGTATATAATAGTACGAGTAGTGGGTAGTATAGTATAGTCTATAGTATATAGTATAGTATATAGTATATAGTATATATAGTATAGTATGGGGGTAGAGACGCAAGAGCAAGAAACAAAAAGCTCCAAGGGTGGAAGTGTTAAAGGGCATAACGCCGGTAGTAGTGCTCTAGTGAAACCGCAGCATACCTCTCAACACCCTTCAGATATCCACATTAACGTTGCCCCTGTTGTCACCATTGATGGTGGCTCTTATGGGGGCGTTTAGTGGGTGGCAAGTCACCACCTGCCTAAATATTTTAAGATGAGACTGAAATTGGCAGGTGCCGTAGTCTCGTCCATAGCCCACTATCTCCCGTACCTACCACTAATAAGTACATATCAATAGTCATGCCATTTTACCCATTTTTGTAATAGATATACCATGTAACCATCCATCCAAAATGTTTCTGTTTTTATACTACATTGTATTTTTATACCAAACGGGCCTTTAAGTGTTGGCTACAGCCCCACTTATGCCTATTTAAAGGACCGGTTGAAACCCGTGAAATATGTCAAATAAAAGGAATAATAATAATAATAAATGTTTACTTGACCAAAAAAAAAACACATTGTTAACATCAAATGTTCTTATATAGGTATAACTAAATACTTAACCCATACTGATAGTTACAGTTTAGCAGTTTGTACAGGTAAGTAGGTATTATTATAATAGGACTTAATCAAGACATTTAGATTACAACTTTACGTTACAGTGGAGTGAATAGATGCAATATAGGTAGGTACAAGCAAAAAGTGTTGAAACTGAAATTTGACATATACTCGTATGTACTTAGATATTTAACATAATATTAAGTCCTTTCCAGAAAATTACAACAATGTAGGTAGTAATTCGCTATACCTACTCACATAGAAGAAGTAAGTAGGTGTGCATTCTAAGGCGATGTAATAACTTAAATACTTACAATTAGGTTATATAGTAGGTATTTAGTTATTATTCAATGATGTTTAACACTCAATAACTCATGAACACTGTATCCCACACTAAGATAATTATCCTGTGTCGTGGGAGTCAGTCTCCTTCGCTCAGTTTAGCAAAGACAAGATACAATACAATATAATTATATTGTAAGTATAACTATGTAAGTTCGTCTAAGAAAAACAAAACAACATTACATAATACTCTAAATTAAGGCTAACCTTTGCTGCGTCAAGACTTACATGGGTGACCAATTGTGGCGTTTTTACTGAGCACTCTCGTGCTTCGAAGTGAGTATTAAGCCTTGAGACCTCCTGTTTATCTTAACACTTATTAGGCTATGAGGAAGGTTCTAGCCAACCTGAATACATAGAAACTAAATCTGGTCAATATAATAATATAAAAAGAATACTAATAATAATACTAATAATAGTTCTTTCAGGCAATAGTACAATTACACAGCATACCAGAGGCCCATAGAGGAAATTTCATTATTCACATGTCAGAATCCGCAGAAACGGGAATTTTTTTTTAACGATGCTGCGCACTACAACGATGATATCTCGCGTTTGGATGGGTTTATAGACGTGAAACATGTACTGATAGCACCTATTGAACTTACACTAAAAATAACATATCAACAGGCATGTGTGTTTGTTGTTTGCTTCCTCTCAGCGCAATGGATACATCTTATTAGAATTTGGAAGAAATATACGAGTAGGTCATATTCACCAATAACACATACGCTAGTTTTTCTCCCGATTGAACGAGTAGTTGTCGAGATATTACGAAAATCTTTACCCTACTGAATAAAGTCGCAGTCATAAATTAAGTACACTACCTCACTGACCCGTAGACTAGAATTTCAAACATGAAAAGTGGAGTTCATGTGGGGAAAGAAGACATTTTCTAATAAATGTAACGGTTTGAGATACCTTTATTTCTCATAAGAAAATATTTCACTTACATGAGAATAGCTTAAACATTATATTATTATTGTGGTCGTACGATACAAAATATTTTGTATATGAGGGTAGTTTGACAAAATTCAATAGTTACTAATATATATAATAAGATTAGTAAGAGGGTAGTTTGACAAAATTCAATAGTTACTAATACTAATAAATATAAATAATAGTTAATAAATGTAATTTATAATTAATAGCGTCCAACAGTCCCGTTAGCCCAGTTGATAGTGAAATGCAAGCCCATTTACGATCCCTAAGTGTTTAATCCTGGGATTTAATATTTCTTATGTGTTCCATGACTACCGCCCCTACAGAAAATGTCAGGGGTGTGATAGTGTAAACATTATTATTATTTTAATTATTACTCAATCGAAAACAGTTTGCTTTGGCGTCCGTGATAGATGCACGTTACGTGGCTCGTAGACTTAAGGGGCTGTCAGCTGCTAGCGCGTGCGGACGTCGGAGAAACCAAGCAATTGCACCTCGTAAAAACGTATTAATAAAAAAAAAAATTCACTATTAAATAAAAAAGTAATCCGTCAATGTACGTGTATTAAAAATTGCTATTTTATAACATATATATTTCATGTCAAATATAATTGTGAATAAAGAGAAAAACTCGTTTTAATGGCAAAATAAGTAGTAAGTATGTTATATTGGGGCCTTTATTATTTATCATTTATGTCAATGATCTACCTAAATTTGTAAACAAAGATATGGTCTTGTTTGCTGATGACAGCACAATGATGTTTACAAGTAAATGTAAATCAAACCATGAGTCGGACATGACTACCAGTCTTGGAAATGTAGTCAAGTGGCTTGAATTAAATAATTTAGTTATATTTAGTTAATCTTGATAAAACCAATTTAATGACATTTAGAAATAGGAAAAATTATTTAGTTGACATAGATTTAAATTTTAATGGCCATAAAATTGATGACGTCGCCAACGCTAAGTTTTTGGGTCTACATCTTGACAGCAATTTAAATTGGAAACATCAAGTGGAGAATGCATGATAGGTTAAACCAATGTTCATACGCTCTTTATCTGATGGCTTAAGTTGTGAATCAATCTGCAGTGATCACTGCCTATCATAGTTATGTTAAGTCTGTTTTGAGATACGGTGTAATATTCTGGGGTAACTCGATAGACAGAGAAGCGGTATTTAAGGCTCAGAAGAGGTGTGTGAGAGCGATTTGTAGACTTAGGCAAACTGACACTTGTAAATCTTCTTTCATTGGTTTGAAGCTACTAACGTTTCCATGCATTTATTGTGAGGTTTGTGTTTTTGTATATTCAAATAAAAATATGTTCGATCACCTAAATAGCGAACGGTATAATGTAAAAGTGTGTTTTCCGCCAAACAAGACTGCACAATTTAACAAGAGCATTTTATGTATGGCCCCTTGTATTTTTAATAATTTACCAATTACGATAATTATCTGTGAACATATTATTCAATTTAAATTTAAATTAAAACAGTTTTTGTTACACAAAGCGTATAATAATGTAAATGAATACCTTAATGATAACTTGTATCCACATTAATTATTAAATTTTTAATTGATTAATTTGCAGTGACTTTCATAATGTATATATATATTTTATTACTTTGACATTGTATATTTAATTCATAATTGGTATAGGGATCAAATTATAATTTATTTAACTAGTTTTAGTATGCTAAAACACAACATTGTTCAGTTTAACGTTGTATAACTTTATTATTGTGTAACTTTACTTTGACAGTCTCAAGCATGTCTACCTTCACCAACTTTTATTATTGTTGCATGCCGAAATGCTGAATATAACCGAGCACACCAGTTACAGCGCTGACCATAGGTTAGCAAATGATAAATTAAATCAATGTTACCGAAACAATGTATAGAAAGTTACTTGAGAAAAATACATTACTTAGACGTCTCTGATTTTAACCGACTAGTCAGAGATGAATTTGATGCTCGCATATGTGCCTCCGTGGCTGAGTGGTCCTGAAGTCTGACAGTGATTTTCAGAAGACGATGGTTTGAAATTTATCCGAGCATGTAATTTATTTTATATCTGTATTAGAGTAAATAGCTTCCTCGTACGTATAGAACCAAAAAAGTATCGTACGAAAATCAAAGCTTACGTTGGCCCTTAAATAACTGTTCATCCTAAAAAGGCCCTGACAATAAAACGTTAACAGATATAATTGACATTATTAACCCTTTCGTTCCAGTTCTTACACTATTAATTTAATTAGGTATAATAAAATGGACTTTAAAATCTGACAAGTAGAGTTGTCAATCGTCCAGTGAACGACATGATTTTTGTCACTCAATTTAATTGAAGTCATGTCGTAATGTCGCGTAGTATAGTCACAAATCATCACTTTTTCGCAATGTCCGATTGTCGGTCATTTCCCGATGCAGCTGAACGTTTGCGCGGGAAGAAATGTCGCTCGTTAGTGCGGGTAATGGGAGCATTGCGATTGCCCACTGTACAGTCATATGAAAAAGTTATAAGTTTAAGAAAGGTACAGGTTATTTATAAAATTATAATACCATGAGTTAGTCCTTTAATTACATGACGTTCTCAAGAACGGCCAGGTCAAGCGTACTCTAAAACGAAGCTTTTGCATGCAAAGAGTGATGAATATGGATGAAGCGAAACAATTGCAACAGGATCATAGCAAGTAGAAAACTATGTTCTTTGCTTACCCCTACGGGAAACAGACGTGATTTTGTTAACGTACTAGCTGACCCGCCAGCGGCTTCGCTCGCGTGGCCTCGGGGGTTACCGATTCTTAACTAATCTCTTTTTACCGGGATCAAATGAATCCTATTTGTTGACTAGGCATATAAGCTACCACCATACAATTTTTTGTTTAAATCGGTCCAGCTGTTTCGGAGATTAGCTCGTACAAACAGACAGACGAACAGACAAACAGAGAAACAGAAAAAAAAAACAAATTTAGTTCGAATTCACTCCTTACTCGGTTTTTAGAATTTTTTTTCACTGTACAGAAATTCGACCTCTAAAATTTTATCAAATGTAGTGATGTTTGAACATGGACCTACGGACTGAAGACAAAGACAAAGCAAATGAGCTTTTTCTGCTATTCTTGTTCAAATAGACGAGATTACAAACCTCTTTCGATCCTGGACTATGTAATATTATAGGAAGAAATTTCTGCAATAGCTATTATAAAGTTAATTCAGTGTTGATGCCGCTATCACGCTTGAACTATTTTTTTTCTTAATAAGATCATAAGACCTGCAGAACATACTTTCACAAGTTAAACTCATTATTTCACTTATCAAGCGCTGTTGTATTAAAAATTACTCAGAAGAAATGCTGCTTAAATATTATAATTAATAGTTCCAAATATTTTACTCTGTTGGCTATGACTAGCTCTGTCAAAGGTAACCTGATCGATGATAAGGTAATTAGATAGAGAACTGGACCCTCAGAGCATCTTCCTTGAGCTGAACTTGATAGTCCAGCCTACTAAACTACCAAAACTTTAATAGACAGGCACCTGAACAGCAATCCCAACAAATTAAACAGGTTGGAATCTTGTCTCAAGTTGTGATTTTGTCTGAGTAATTATTATGAATTATATATATACTATTTAACATTGAAATTTGTAGAGAGAAAAATTCACATCCTCGGACGAGATCCCGGGAATGTTTGAGATCGCTAAGCAGGCGTAAGTGCTTTAAAAAACTAATACTATACCATTTAACATTATGTTGATTGATGTAACATGCTCGCGCGCAGATTCGTAAAATGTTCTGAAGAATTCAAAGTGACCTTGTTCAAGGCGTATTGCATGTGCTTATACATATGTCAGCTTTGGATAAGGTATACTAGATCAGCATACGTCATCATAAGGGTGCAATATAATGACGCATTTCGCATCCTTATGAAAAAAACTAAGATTGTGCAGCGCGTCGGGCATGTTCTCTGATTCACGGGTTCCTGATTTCTTCGCAGTTATTCGATCTCGTATTGCCTTTTGGGATAGGATACGAAGATCGAATAAAAGCATACTACAATGTATGTCTGATAATAAATTCTGTCCAATTTATAGGTTCTGGAGTGGTTCTGGATATCTGTCCATCAGAGCAAAACAGGAAGTGAAATGACGTATACCTACAATAGTAGGAAATACTTATTGTGTTTTATTGTGCTTTATTGTGCTGTATTAGTATGTTTTAGTTAGTAATGTATGTGTTGTTGGGTACTGACGGCCTGAAATAAACGGTATTATTATTATTTTATTATTATTGTAAAGATGAAGGATTTGTTTGTCTGTTTGAATTGAATAGACTCCGAAACTTCTAGACTGATTTGAAAAACTCGTTCACTCGTATATTATTTCTGATGAACATGTATATGGCTGTATATATTGATTCATCATCATGACACATTACCCTGCGGGTGAAACCGCGGGAACAGCTAGTCTGAATTATAGCTAACGATAAAAGTAAAAGCCAAGCACTAAGTACTAGTAAATTTAGTTTAAGATGTTACTGTTGGGCATCCTTGTAAAATAATTAATGTTAAATAAAATATTTAGAGTTAAGCAATAGTTCCGGTTATTTGGCTCTGGTGGCTATAACTAGTTCTGTCGATAAATTCCGGCTCGAAGATAAGGTTATAGTCTATAGATAACTACTAGAGGACCTCTCGCGATTTCAAAACTCCAAGATTGTATCTATTGGAGAACACAGATTTGTCAATAAATTTCACTATCAAGCACTTAGTTATCTATTTTTACTTATACGATGTACGATGTCATGACCTATGGAGCTGAAACTTGGACACTCACTGTGGGACTAGTCCACAAACTTAAGGTCGCTCTGCAAGCTATGAAGAGAGCTATGCTCGGGGTTTCTCTGAAGGATAAGATTCTTAATCACATATACATAATGTTATCGGACGGAGAACCAAAGTAGTCGACATAGCTCAAACAATAAGCAAGCCGAAGTGGCAATGGGCTGGCCACATTTCACGAAGAACCGATAACCGCTGGAGTAGACGAGTTCTTGAGTGGAGACCACTCAAGAACTCTAGGCAAACGAAGTGTAGGACGCCCAGCGGCCAGGTGGAGAGACGACCTGCGGAAGGCAGCTGGTAGTAACTGGATGCAGAGAGCTGAAGACCGAGCTCTGTGGCGTACTTTAGGAGAGGACTATGTCCAGCATTGGACGAATGTGGGCTGATGATGATGACTTATACGATTATTTTAAAATCTCTAGCCACTTTTACATGTGCCTGTACCATCAAAAAAGACAATCCCTGGGCGAATTTTAACGAGGAACCTCACAGTGCTAATTGTGATTGCAGCACAGTGCAAGCACCAGCAAAGCGTTCCAAAAATCATGTCATTACACCCGTACAAGGCGTTGATTTATTAAGACGTCTCAGGAATAGACAGCTTGAAACCAGAGCAGCCAAAAGCACTTTTTTTGAGACTGTACCAGTGGTATTTCAATTTAACTGTCTGTTTTTTGGTTTGTGCTCTGAAAGTGGAATTTTGATATTTCTTGTATTTCTCAATAGTGTTTTGAAATATACGATATATAATTGTATATAGCTCTATATAAAGTGAAATAATAGTAAACGTTAGCCTATCAACTATTAATAAAATATAAGAAAATCATAACAAATCCAATATTAGTACAACTGTATATGTTTTATTTCCAATATTAAAACTTTAACTATAATTTATGTTTATGTGTAATTGGAATAAACATAATGTCTAAATATTTTTTGTTAACTCCGCTAACATCAACTTTTGTTTCACACAATCTGTGCCCAGCATATTTTACAATACCACTTGTTCTTCCTATGTTAGTAATTTATAGGAATCTTCGCGTATCCTACACAAAAACTGACAAAACTTTCATCGTGGTAGTTAAATAGAATATAACGAGAACAAATAATCAGGTTGATACATTTATATAAGACTAGCTAATCCACCCGCTTCACTCGCTTGTCTAACAACATACGATACCATAGAAATTAAATTTTCAAATATTTATAATGCATTAACAAAATATATTTTTACTATGAAGCTATAAAAAAAAACTTGTGCGGACCACAGTGAATGCAGTCTCTGCAAAAGTCTCACCATTGAAAGGTTCCTGCTAATACTGAAATAGCTTCCAACAGTCTACACTAATATTATAAAGAGGAACTATTTGTTTGTTTGAATTGAATATTCTCTGAAACTACTAGACCGATTTGATAAATTCTTTCACCATTAGAATTCTACATTATGCCTGATGAACTTAGGCTATAGAATATTTTCAAAAGTTAGGAATCCTTCACTTCTTCAATTATGTAAAAAATATCCATAAATCGCGTATGCTGCGTAAACCATTGACAATAGAGCAAAGTGATGTACTACAGTTTTAAAGAGGACATCAATATCTACAAAAAACGTCTGGAATACTATAATGTCTTACTATTACAACTGTGTGCAACAACTATGTACACTTTCTTTTCTCATGTTAAAAATGTAACATTAACGCCGATATACACTAGCGCACATTATTCATACCTTGGTGTTAATCCCTAAACTCTAATAATAAAGAGGAAAGATTTGATTGTTTGTTTGTTTATAATGGATAAAAGTAGACTGCCTAACCGATTCAAAAATTATTGCACCAATAGCAAGCAACTTAATGCCTGAGTAATGTACGCTATATTTGATTCATCATCATCATCCATCACCACGCGGGTGAAACGCACGGGTGAGCACAGCTAGTATCGATATACAAGTCAAAATAGGTACCCGGTAAAAAAATATTTTTACACACAAACTACTAATGCAAAATGCGGGAACGCTTTCGCACACGACCGCAAACCCGCCGCGGCTGTCCGTTGCCGGATCCCTATCTTCGCGGCGCACCAGAACACATGCTGGGCAGCGACCGCCTCGGGGACCTAACGGGCCAGACTTCCCCGCGTCTGGACGCTCGTTGGTCTCCCTGCGGTGAATCGGATACATAGCCTCACCGCCTGCTACGTCAGCCGCAGAGGATAGGGAGAGCAGCGTGTCAAGATAAAGATGCTTGGAATACTCCACTTCTGGCAAGCTGTCTCTCTGCCACCCATAAAATGTAATATTTGTAGTACCTATGTAGAAACATTGTAAACATCTATATAAAAAGAGTGGCCCCGAGTTTGCTTGCTGCTTCTTCTCGGTGGGCTCTATATATTTTGGAACGCGGCGGTGGAGTCTTTAAAGTACATTATAATGAAAAGTTGACGTTCATAAGTGCGTCTTTGATGCCTATATTGAATAAATGATTTTGACTTTGACTTTGACTTTGTCGCCACACCAACTCTCCCTCCCGTCTGCAACCCCACAACCTCGAGCCTGCGCCAAACATCCGGGCCTCATGTCCTCAAGCCTGCGCGAAAACGTCCCCGCCCCCTCCTCAACCTGCGCCAAAGTATCCGAGCGCCAACTCCTCGAGCCTGCACTAAAGCGCCCGGACCCCGCCACTCCTACGTGAAGTTGGTGGCCAAAGCCCATTGAAGTGGCCCCTCCCGAGTGAGCCAGTGCAGCCCACTGCCGGTGCGGTTCCTATTAGCTTCACCGTGGTGATTTAAACTAGGGCTTCTGAGCCCCCCGTCAGGTCAATGCGGGAACCCTGGGGGGACTGCCTTTGGATGTTCGTTAGATTCTTAGGATCCTCCGACAACCTCAATAGTTTGATGTATTTAAAATGATACCCTGAGTGGCATATCAGAAACAAGGCCTTCAACATACGATTACTAAAGGTATTTTGAAAAAATAACATACAGAGATGATGTGAAACTGGTGATAAAATGATCAATTTTATGTTTGTATTTACAAATGTTTTGCTTGCGCTGGTTATGTTATTGGTATTAAAACGTCCTAATAAATTATTTCTTTATAAAACTTACCCATATCTTATTTTAAAAAACATATTGATAATTTAGTTTGTTTTGTTTTCGAGAGGGTCCCATAATTATGATTCTTATATCAAACAGAAATATCTTATTATATCGAATTCCAAACATTAATAAAATCATTTTGAATATGACCACATCTCGAAACTTATAGCCAGATAAAAATACCGAACATGTAATCAAATACCAAATCTCAATCGACAAAGCGTAACCAACACACTTTAAGTGTAAGATCAACTGAAAAGAAAACCTGCACTACTTATTAAACTTAATATCATTGATATGAACGAGAAATTAATAAATTTCTTATTATTATTGAATATCGACAATTCACCGACACGATTTCACGATAAAATTATTATCTAAAGCGACAACTCTGTGGCAATATTGCAATAATATTAATTTACATTTTTGTCCATCGTAATTACTGGGGTTTTCGCACTGTCCTGTCGATGGAGATAAAATTCATGAAGCAGTGTTTTTGTGGTTGGATATTGACATGTTATTAAATATTATTTTCGACCTCGACATGATTACAATTGCCGCATTGGAATATATGATTGTATTGCAAGAGTAGCTTTGTTCTTTGCTTGCAGACTTGGGGAAGATCTTTTAATGATTTACAATGATGTGTTTTTCTATTTCTACACGTATGACGAATAGAACCAATCATCCAATGGCAGTAGCATCAGCCTCCTTGCACTGCGTTCTTCTGATAGTCCTTTCTGGTAGCTACTGCTGTTTTGCCAGATTGTCTGTCTCTATCTACCAGTTTCTATAACCAATCCATCGGCGGACCCAACTAGAGATTTAAGTTTAACACTTTTACTATATAATATTGCATAAAAGAAACTGACGAATCAACGAGACTCTCGAACCAAAGAAAATGACTACCTTACGAAACCGTTTAATAAAGAAACTGATGAATTAGCGAGACTGACGAATTAACGAAACTGTCAGCTTTGCGAAACCATCGAATAAGGATACTGACGAATTAGCGATACTGACGAATAAGTAAACTGACCAGTGATACGCGGAGCCATAATCACTCTCTCATATCTGTATAACTATAAGGTTTACGTAAGTAAAAGAAAATGAGAGTAACATATGTCGACAAACTGCTGGGCAGTTTGGCAGGAAGTAGCTTGTGAAATTTGTAATGTAATGCGTTGTATAAATAAATAAATAAAAAATATACACCCTTTAGAGTTATTGCACGAAACACCTCAATTATGAATTCCCTTCCTCTCTATTGTAGCAGAATATAATACTCTGTGTGCTTCTTAAAATAAGTAGTATATTGGGAGTATACGTCCATTTCAGGGAACCACGTATATGGGTTTGGTTAGATTACCACTATTTTAACCAGTATGCAAAGTTGGTATAAATTGAATTAGTATATATTTATTTCACTCTTTACAAGAATCTTATGTACCACGTGAAGACAACATATATTTATTATTATCACTTTATGGCATTGGAACTGATATGAAATTTATATTATGTACTAATTACACTATTTACAATTATAAATTGGCCGTTACTGTATTGAATTTTTTTATTGCAAGTTGTATAATTAAGTGAAATTCCTGTTTTGGTGCTAACCAAGTGGTTTTTCACTTTTCTGTTACTTTAAGCAAAGCTCGTTGCGGGTCACTTGTATGTGTAACTGCAAGTGGAGTTTTCATCACTTTCGTTGGCCCGATGTTATTAGGATTACGATAGATAGATCGTAAAGCCATAGAAGCCTTCCCACTGTCTGAAACAATCTGGATTAAGGCTGTCTACTATCCACTTTACGACAGATGCCAATAACCTATCTATCGCCGGTTTACCTTACTAGAGATATTTGACACTATTTGTTTGGATGTTATGTAAAATTTCTATCAGTAGTAAGGTAAACTGTGCATAGATAGATTATTGGGATCCCCCTAGTCACTTCTAGCCCACGTGGTTGATTATAGCTCGGTACTATTTTCTCGACGACCCAACTACAAGTGCATTTAAGAAGACATATAAGAAGGTTTCCTGTCAAAGCCTAAACTCTTGACAATCCAGCCATGCGATTCTCTAATGATTCCTCGATGCGTCGACGAGCTCACCGATGTCAAATACTTTACGAGATATCGCCCTTGTACACAAGGTTGTTTTTCCAACGTTTCTTGTCATCTCGTCATTTGTTTCACGGATAATGTCAAAAGTGCAACGATGTTTGCTCTTAGAGAATCGCACGGCTGATATCAACAGCGCGTAAGTACACGTTAACCCTGTTGGTTTGATAATTTATGATTACTACAAAACGAAAACTAAAACTACGAAGCAAAAATTAAATTTGAATAGAATAAAACACATATTTTTTTCAATTATGTTCAAAAGGTCGAAGTAAACCTTTAGTCATTTCAGACATCATTACTCTTTTTATTTTATTACATTTTTAGTTGCAGAATAAGGTTATATTCTGATTAAGATCCAACAAAACAGCATACAAAGTCTACTAGAAGGCCCAATAAAATGCATTTTATAGATTTTCTGACAGCCTTAGGTACTCATATACTTATAGGATCCCTATTAAGTAATTTAAACCAATTTTATAGCCAAACATATTGGTATACGTATGGTACATTCGCAAAGTTCAATTGGACCATAAACATATTTAATATGACAATATTAATTATATTTAGCATAACATTGCTATAATTTTACCGAAATGTCATAATATTGTTCACATTCGCTCCGCTAATTTATTTTTAGAGCGCTTCATATTCACATAAAAATTACAATAAAGTTTACAAATACAAGACAAGTCAAAAATTATCTCGTTTCAATCTACCACAAAATACTACTTAGTTCCTAAATAGGGGCCCCTAAGAAGAAGGAGGTACCATCGAAGTCAGTATTATTATAAAATAAATAATAATGGAATGGAATATATTCGGAAGTAATATTAGGTGTCATTGTTACAGATTAATATCTAGTAAGTAAGTGTTTATCGTCTATGTTCAAGTTCATTTTTGATTTCAAACTATCATTATTAAAACACCTACAATTGTTTTTGTTTACTTCTTGGTGTACATGTGAATCCTAGAAGCGACACGCATAACTATAATTATCTAATATACTTTAATATATTATAATATAATCACCGAAATCACTCGAGCCAACGCGCACGCACCGGCAGCTGAGAGCCGAGGCGCGCAGTGTGCGACGCGTAAACATTCCCTGAAGAAGAACGTCTTTAGTCCATTGAAATGTTACAATTTAAGGATCGAATATTGCATTTTTAGAGGAGGCAATTTAATTTTTGGGACATGTGTGGGAGGTCAATAGAAGCTTAACCTCAAGTTCGAGGGGCCCCCGCCCTTGTCCCCAGCGGCCATCTTGGAAAAAGGAGTGAAAACACAAAAAAAAATTTCAATCTTTCTATTTCAAATTTTTTCGCGATATCTCGGAAATTATGCGTCTTATAAAATATATAGTCTATGAATAAATAATCTATAAACGAATCCGGTCAACTTTGGAGCGAGAGAGAATAAGACATGGCCCTGATATTTAGTAAATTTTATGCAGTTTTCGAAGAAACTTCAATAGAAAAACGTTCATAACCGCGCGAGCTTCAAAGTCACTGTTACACTCAAGAAATCGGTCGTAAATGTAAATAGACTTATAAATAATAAGTAACTATTAAACTATGATGGAAAAAAGATAACTATCAATTAGCATTACAAATGTACGAGTACGTTTCATATTTTGTTATTGAAAAGTAACGGAACGAAAAGTTAGAAATGGAAAATTTTGATGGTTTAGGGACTAGGGACGTTCTTGTAGTGTTTGTTATTTATTATTATTGTTTATTAATCCTATTAGGTTATGGTACAAGCACGAGTTCCACCTGGTGTTATGTGGCAACCTCTGCCAATAACAGTGCATTTCTTCACAAGTGACGAACTGTACAGAGCCCGTAACTCTGAAACATTAAATTGCTAAGTCTCATGTGCCTGTGGGGGAGGCCTATGTTCAGCAGTGGACGTCTTCCAGCTTATAATGATGATAATGCTGTGCCTGTTATTTCACTGGCAACCATACCTATCAAAGCTCTGTTTTTTGTTAGAAATAGGTATAGTGGTGGTATAGGCTGAGGTTACCGCTTAACACCAGGTGGGTCTCGTGTCTGTTCCATAGCCTCATTACATAAACAAAGACAATTAGTATAGGATGTTAGTATTCAGGTAGTAATCAGACAGTTTAAAAATTGTCTAAAGCCATACTTCACATACATACATAATGTTCCAAAAGATTCCAACGGTTGGAAGCGGCCTGCATCCAACGTCATTCTATTATTTTATTTCTTTTTATCAATTTATACATGTAACTTACAGACTAAATTCCAAGACATTACATGGCGCGACCTGCGACCTTTATCAGGTCGTCTGTCCACCATGTCGGTGGACGACCTACGCTGCGCTTGCCGGTTCGTGGTCTCCACTCCAGAATCTTCCGGCCCCATCGGCCATCTGTTCTGCGTGCTATGTGCCCTGCCTGCTGCCATTTTAACTGGCTTATCTTCTGACCTATGCCGGTGACTGTCGTTCTTCTACGGATCTCCTCATTTCTGATTCGATCACGTAGAGAAACTTCGAGCATAGCCCTCCATAGCTCGTTGTGCGACTTTGAGCTTACTTATGAGGCCCATAGTAAGAGACCCCGTTTGAGTGCCATAAGTGATCACTGATTGACATCGCGCATTGATTAAAGACTCTTGTTTCATATATACCTATTTACTTAAAATTAAGTCGATACAAAACTTAACGAGACAGACTATTAAAAGGTCAAAAAACGGCGCCATCACAATAAAATTATACAATTTAAATTTTATTGTAATAAATTAAGTATTTTACGATTGCGGCACTGTCTAAGCTCCACCAGACACTTTTAAAACAGATGCTTCTAATTTCTCAACTGTTTATTTAAGAATATCTGAATAAATTACATATAAATGTATTTATTTAAATTGATTTTTAATATTTGTTATATTTTATATAATGAGCCGAGATATGTTTGTTTCCTGCGGTGCTTCTACAATGAATTTCTAATCATAATAATTTTTATGCTGATTATAAACCAGTATAAAACTACGCTCCGCATTATAGACTAGATCATTAAATGGCTTATATTTAATATGCATTTTAACCAAAAATAGAAACACCAAAATAAATACACCTATTGATACAGACTGACTGGTTGAACACTTTACATAAACAAGGACATGATAATTCATGGTCACATGAAACGTTTAAAAAATTAAATTAAAAAAATACCGTTAAACTACAGAGGAAACCTTCATTCTATGAATGTGCTATAACTCGAAAATTATGGACACCGTCCGAACGGGGTTAATGACCCAAAGCGCCGCGCCGCGTTCAAAGGAATCAAGCTGCGTCCGAACGGGGTTAATGACCCAAAGGGCCGCGCCGCCCGCGCCGCGTTCACAGGAATCAAAGGATGCCGCGATCGTCGGCCGCCCGCCCGGCCGCGCCGCGCCGGTGTAAACAAACAAGTACTTACCTTGCCGCGCTAAGGCAAATTTTATTACTACACGCGCGCCGCGAGTGACCATGTTTATTGTTTTGAGTAGACAATTAAAGTTAAATTAGGTAAATATTAGGCACCTATTTTTTTTTCTTAATTAGAACGAGAATCAAGTACTGAGCACTATATATCAATATGTAAAGTGTTCAACCAGTCAGCCTGTATATTATAATGTGAATCCAAAAAAATATATCTAATCACCAGTAACAGCTACTCTAACATTACCAAAAAGTAAAAAATTTGTGATAATTTGTCAAATATGATCTATAATAAATACATTTTGAAGTGTCATAGGTATCCAAAACCGTCGTGCGATTCTCTAAGAGCAAACATCGTTGCATCTTTGACAACATCCGTGAAACAAATGAAGAGATGACAAGAAACGTTGGATAAATAACCTTATGTACAAGGGCGATATCTCATAAAGTGTTTGACATCGGTGAGCTCGTCGACGAATCATTACAGAATCGCACGGCAGTACCACTAATTTTTGTTTTTCGGAAAACCGGCATAACTTTTATATCATATTTATCAAAGCTATTTGCAAAATATTAGCAGTAAACATAGAAACGAATCTGTAAGCCTTGCCACGCTGGATGGCAATGCTAACTTTATTCCCAATATAGGCGCCATTTCGGTTTTTTTAGTTTAGTTAATAGTCATTGTATACACCTAATTTGTACAATTACAAAAAAAAAACAGCACTATATGCTGCTGGTACTTAATACATACATGGGAAGAATAATTTAAACTACTTTAAAAAAAATATTCCCACATAATCATCAATATTTGGTCAAACGTCTAGATTGATTCACACCTACAAATTTTATTCTAGGCATTTCCACTATTCGTTAAGATATACTACATGCGCGCGGTTTATGCATGAAACTTAACACCCCTACATAGAAATGTATCATTCATAATCATAATATTCGGCAAACTCGCGTTCTAGCTCGTTAGACCTGGCCACCGGACCAACCCCGCACCCTCCGCCCGGCCACCGCGCGGCCTTTATTTCTTCCGAAAACGAACGAACGAAAGCCGAAAGTCGACAATCTCTTTCACACCGAACGCTCGGGTGGGGGGTGTAAGAAAGAGTAAGAGAGATATTTTTTCACTGACGCGAATCATGTGTTTTCATTAATAAGTTGTACATAGGCATGTAGTATTTTTGTTAAGATGGTGTCCATACTTTTAGATGGAACTTTCGAAAACTTTAACAATTAATAATTATTTCACTGTGAATTAATAAAAAAATTTGACTACATATCTACAATGTATTAACACTTTTGTACCGCCCATTTTTTTTTGGTAATTATACAAATAGGGTGTATAGTACTCTTTTAGTATAAGCTATTATTTTTAAGCTATTAAATATACAACATTAAATTAACAATACTGCAAAATATCTGACTACTGCGTGTAGGGAAACTTTTGCAGGAAGAAGTAGAAGAAGATCACCGACCCGATGGACCGATACTGTAAAACAGGCGTGTAAATCTATCCAACCAACTTTCTCAAAACAGAGAAGCTTGGAAGATCTTAGTGAGAAGAACCATTTGTGATGACCACGACCCTCTGCCATGAGGCGACGACGTTGAAGAAGAAGAAGAACTTTTGTGACTGGGGAAGTACCTCACCAATGCCAGTTATTCAACAGTGAAGCAGTAGTGTGCAAGCAAAACTGTTTCGTTGCAGGCCAAACTGTGGTACTTAGATCATATTCTGTTAACACTAAAATCCACATTTGTGTATAACTTAGAATGACAATTCTAAAAATATGATCACTTTATTTAATTGTGGGTAGTTTTACATCAGTTTCGACTAGTTTAGAGAGCACGAACTTAAATAACGATTAAATTTGCACTAAACATACCCACAATTCAACAGAAAAGGCAAATTTAAGAATTGACATTTGCAAACGTGATACGAGTTTGGAAATAAGCATGAACAAAATAAGAACTATCATAATATACAAATTCAGATTCAGATTCAGATTCAGATTTTATTTTTATTGTTAAACTGTGTCACATTATTGATCGTATACATTATTATTGTCCCAACAGCTTGGTCCATCAATTGAACGTACAATAATTTTATTAATAGTTTTAGAAAGTATCTTAAATCTAACAATTGTAATTAATTTTATGTCAAGTTTACCTAAATATTAGTGTAGTTGGTCCATCAAATTGAACATACAATAAATTAATTAATAGTCATAGAAAATAACTTAATTCTAACAATTGTAATTTATTTTATTTCTATATTTCCTATATATTAGTGTGCTTATATTTAATGTTGAATATTTAATAATAAAATTATGAGTATACATTAAAACCAACCATATAATTAATCAATCATATCACCAATTCTTTAACATTGTCTTTTAAAAAGTCATTCATTATAATAACGTTTCTTTATTAGAAAATTAAATACTTTCACTTTAAAAATGCCTATACTTCCCGAATCCAATATTGCTCTCGGTATATATCAAAGGACCCATACCGAACACACCCTTTGCAAAACATGCTGTCCTGTGATTAGTGTGCTTTATTTTATGTCTGCTTTGTGTACCTTGGCCAAATGCATATAAGTATATGTTTCTTCGGACAAATAACGACACTTCATAAATGTATAGATATAAAAACGGCAATATTTTTAGTTTCAAGAAATATAGCTCACAAGATTCTGTAGATTTCAAGTGACAGACCGATCTTAGGCATTTCATTTGAGCCTTGAAAATTGCTTCCCGTTCTGTGCCCTAAAATATAACTCCATACCTTAAGGTTGACGTTACATATGCATGATAGGCTGTAAGAACCGCTGATTGACTGACTACTTTTGATAGTAAGTAAAGGGCATAGGAAAAACTGCTAAGTTTAGAGCGCAAATATTCAGCATGACTTTTCCAGTTTAAATCAGAATCTAAATAGAGACTCAAAAATTTTGTGTCTGATACTTCTTGAATGTCATTATTGAGATAGGTTATGTTTGATGTCAATTTTTTATATTTGTAAAATGTCATTATATTAGTTTTGTCTAAATTTATTTGCAAATTATTCAATGTCAACCAATGAATTATATTTTCTAATACTAAGTCAATTTCTGGCTCGAGTGGTTCTTGCTTTTTGCCTATGAAAAGAACAGTGCTGTCGTCAGCGAAAAGGACCATTGGCTGTTTAATGGCTCGTGGGAGGTCATTAAAATATATTATAAATAGTAACGGCCCCAGTACACTGCCTTGCGGAACACCATATCTTACCATACCGGTAGAGGAAGTGTATTTTACTTCAGTTTTTGTTTCTGGGCAGATTGCTGTAATTTGCGTTTGCTGGGATTGATTACTGAGGTAGGATTTTAGTAAATTTAAAACATTTCCTCTCACTCCATATGCCTCAAGTTTATCAGCTAAAACCACATGATCAACATGATCGAACGCTTTTGTAAGATCCATGTACATAGCATACATAGGCAATTTCTTTTCTCGGCCAGACATTACTGTTTTTAGTAAATTAAAAATTGCCATATTTATAGACTTCTTTTTGCGAAAGCCAACTTGTTCATCAACGAGGATGTTAAATATATCCAAATAGGAGTACAAACAAGCGTAAATGTATTTTTCAAATATTTTTGAAAAAACTGGTATTAATGCTATCGGCCTATAATTACTAATAATTTCTCTATAATTTTTTTCTATAAAGTGGCTTTATTATACTTAATTTTAATTTATCTGGATATATCCCACAATCTATACATAGATTCATGATGTGACTGAGTAATGGACATATTACGATCACCACTTTCTTTATTACCTTAGTTATAATTTCATCGTAACCTGAACTTGAGGTGTTTTTCAAAGATTTGATTATTTCGAGCATATCGTCCGGGCTCATAAACATCGAATTAGCTTTTTTCCAGTTTATGGTATTCAGACATTGAGTACCTTTGTCTGTGTTGGTTTTGGAAGTTGAAGGTTTTACGCTTTTTATATAAAAACTGTTAATAATAATATTAAGTTAATAATAGTTGAAGCGAACTATGTCAATTGAATTAGTTAACATATTATTATTATATTTATTTCTATTTATGTCATTACTATGAGGTTTATTCATTTTCTTATTATTAACAATATCCCATGTAGTTTTAGATTTGTTAGATGTCATTTTAATCGCATAGTAGTTTTTGGCTTTTTGAGTTAATTTCATTATTCGTTTTAATCGCTTCGTGTAATTTTTTAATGATGTTAGACTTTCAACATTTGGGTTCTTTCTGTAGTCCCATAGCATCTTTCTTTTTTTCCTAGTACAAATTTTTATACCCTTAGAGATCCATAGTGATCTTTTATGTATTGTTTGTTTTCGTTTCACCAAGGGAAAACATAAATCGTATAATAGTTTGAATAGATCATGAAAGTAGTTAAATGCATTATTTCGACAACAATTATCATAAACTTCATAAAAAGCTAATCTGCCCAAGTTTTCCTTGAATTTTTGTATATTTTCTTTACAATAGTCACGCCTATATGAATACCAAAACTTCATTGGATAATATTGTGCTACTGGGCATGTGAAATATTGTGCAGTGTGGTCTGATAAAGCTAACTGAATTATAATACATGTAGACCCACGGAGATTGTGTATAAAATTGTCCAGACACGTTGCAGATTAAGGTCTAGTTGGCTCCTTTAGTGATAGTTTTAGTTTATGACTATTGATTATATTTTGGAAGGTCTTTGTAGTTTTGTTATCCTCTAATAAATTTATATTAAAATCGCCACATACGATAATCTTCTTTTTCCTAAAACATAGTCTATATTGTAGTATGTTATCTAAATTGTCGTAAAATATTTCTTTCGCAACATTTGATTTACTAGGCGGTCTGTAAATACAAGCTACTATAGTGCTATGTTCACATAACTCCACCGCACAACTTTCTATGCTATTTATAATACTTAAATTTTTAACTTCAATTAACTCTCTGAATTTGTGACTGTTATGGACTAGAATACAGGATCCACCTCTACGTTGTTTCCTACAGCACCAAGCAGCCAGAATGTAGTTAGGTACGTATAAATTACCCACGTCACTATTTAACATATTATGCTCTGTGATACATATTACATCAACGAATTTATTCTCAGATTTTAATTCATTAAGTTGTACGATAAGTGAATCTGTTTTGCCAATTTGACTATTTGAATATTTTGATGTAAGACATTAATAGTACTTTTAGGACCGAAAAAACTTAGCACTCGTAGTAGGCACACTCTCAACTATTGCTTTGGACATTGTGTTTGAATCCTCCAAGCCTGTAGTATTGTATTCGGTGTGTGTCCCTACGCTTATATTGGTCAGACAGTTTGCATTCTATCATTGGCTTCAATTAATTTTAATACATGGCGTTTTAATTCCCTCTCAAGAGATTTACAAAGGTTGGCACGTAAAACATACTTATTCTGTACTTTACGACTATAGTTCATATCAATATAACAAACATGTTTGTATTTCATACATAGAAGTCTTATTTCATAATTCAATTTCATTTCATTTAGATATTTATTAAAAGGCACTTCACACATTATTACATTAGTATTATGAAAATAGTCAAAAAACTGTGTTTAATATAAATTTAAAGCTTTCCGGATTATTGTCATTCATACCACCTAACAACACAATATAGTAATTTTTCGTTAATGACATCAGTTCTTTTTTATAGGAATTTAAAATATCACGTAGTCTAGCATTCGCTTTACAGAACAAAAGTACTTCAAAATCTGGTCCACAATAATACTGGAGCGTTTGTTGCATTCCCATCCCACGTTGATCACCCAAAATAATAACCTTCTTTCTATTATGTTCTTTATTCTCATCTTCTTTCTTCATGTTCTGTCCATGTTTATCATTTACATTTTTTGCAAACTCCTCTGGGTACTTTTTGTTATTATTGGTTACAATTTTAAATTGACCTGTTTCTATGTCTGCATTTTTATTTTGTTCTATGTCATGACTCTTTTGGTTTTCTAAAGACTTTTCTTGTTTCTCCAGTTCTTCGTGTGGAGGCTCAGCATTTTGTTCGCTGATAAAAAGATTTGTATCTTGAATAGGGGTTTCCGATAATGAACCGGCCACAAGATTTATTTATTTAAAATTACAATGGTGAACTTACAGCTAAGGCCAAAACATTCACATTGTTAAAAAACTTAAATAAAACAAAAGATACATATATATTCGATTGATAAAATCAGTATGTATGTCGGCATCTTGAACCTCGTTTAGAAAACGGTTGATTAAAGTGATCGCTCTTGCCGTTGGGGCGTTGTGCGCATGACACGTGCGTACCTCGGGAGGGAGCGCTAACAGCCGATGCCGGCGTCTATGTCCCACACGGATGTACTTCTGCGGCACGAAGTAACTTAATTTAGACAAAACAGAGGGGTTGTCTACCTGGTTTCTCATTAACAGACAGTAATGCACAATTAGTAACAGCTTTCGTCTTAGCTCTAAAGTATCGAAACCAACCATGCCCGAAACAAATAAGGATGGGTAAAGGAAAGGGTAATATCCGTAAGTGCCCTTGTAGAGGAATCTAGCAAATTTACGCTGTATTCTTTCTACCATGAGAGTATACTTTTTAGTTCTAGGATCCCATACAATGGCTCCAAATTCAAGTGTGCTGCGAACGTATGCATTATACAGCACAATAGGGATGCTTATATCGCGAAACTGACTGGAAGTTCGAGCTACAAACCCAAGAGTTCTGCTAGCTCTTTTACATATATCTACAATATGGTCACTAAAGTGAAGTCTTGTATCCATATTTGATACCCAGATCCCGAATATTATAAACCCTCTCAAGAAGAATACCTTCCATGCCATACGAATAACTAACAGGCCGAAAAGATCTGGAATACGTAATCACTTTGCATTTAGAGGCATTAAAATTTAAATTGTTGGTTTTTGCCCACTTAGCAACCGCGTCTATGTCACGTTGAAGGTCTATGGAATCTGAGTTAGATCCGATGCAATGATAAAGTTTTATGTCATCTGCAAACATTAAACATTTGGCAGTTGTTAGTACTTTGGGAAGATCGTTTATCATTATTAAAAATAATGTCGGCCCCAAAGTAGATCCTTGGCTTACGCCCGATCTGGTGTAAAACTCATCTGAAAAGTATCTGCCAAGTTGCACATATTGCTTTCGATCCCTCAAATAATCGGCTATAAAATTTAAAAGTCTTGGAGTAAAACCAAGGCAAGACAATTTAGACAACAGAATATCGTTGTCCACAAGGTCAAACGCTTTCCTCAAATCAAAATACGCCGTGTCAACTTGTAAAGCATTGTCCATTTGTGTAGTTACATAGTCTACAAACACTATATGGTTGGTTGTAGTAGATCGTCCTCGGCGAAAACCATGCTGCGAGTCATCTAATTTATGATTTATTTGGGCTGTAATAGAACGATTTATTATAGTCTCAAATATTTTCCCAAAAATAGACAGGACAGCAATAGGTCTCTGACACTTTATATCTAGTGATGAACCAGTCTTCGGCACAGGGGTAACTTTAGATACTTTCCATTTATTAGGGTACACACCACATCTCAAAGACAGGTTATAAATATGCAGCAGAGGTGACTGCAGGGGGTGCAGACAATCTTTTACCAGATATCCAGGTACACTATCGGGACCGACCGCTGAAAAAGCTTTAAGTTTTCTGACTGCACCGCGTAAGTCGTCAATAGTGACATGGTCCATTGCTACACACGACACATTCGGGAATTCGTGCGCTGTCTGCTCAGCTGCCTGAAAGATTGCTGTACCTCCTTCCTTTAGTGTTTAATTTCTTAAGTAACAAGGTTTGACTACATATTGCCTAGGATGTCCCCACACTATTAAACAGTTCTATGATTTTTTGCGACTTTTTTAATTCATGGTTCATTCTAGGAGATCTTTCGAGTTCTGGCTATCGTCCAACGATGAGTTTGGTAGACTCATCGCAGTTGTTTCAAACAGTGTAGAATTGGTACCTGTTGATATATCATTTAATGAACTTGTTCTCTGCGGTCTTCTGAATGTAATGTTGCTCACAGAGTAATTTGCCATGGTCTTTGTGTGAAAAGTAAAATAAAATAGTTATATTAACAAACTAAAGAAACAACAAAGGAAAGACTGAAAAAAGTGATCGCAAAAAGTGAAGTTGTATACTGGGGCTTGAACCTCAGGTCTCCGTATTACTTCCCGGCCGTTCTAGCCGTTCGACCACAATGTCTTATAACAGTAGGTCCAAATTACGAATCCGTCTTGTGTGCCGTAAGGTAGTACTGTATTGTGATTGGTTGTGATGTTTGTTGCCAATGCATCGGAGTCGTTGAGAGTCCAAAGGTCAAGTTGATTAGAATGACGCGCGATTCATTTAACGGTTCGTTAATTGCAATTATTTAAAATTAACACTATTTGCACTAATACATTTTACACTTTTATAGCACTGGTGAGATTATTATAGGCTAAACAGCGTTGATAAACAGTAAGGATGTAATTTATTTTATTTATTTATTTATATAACTAATACGGTACAACCAATTACATTAGTCATGCAAGTCCAAATTAAATTATATAATATTAAGAAATTAATTAGGTAAGTAACAAAATTCAAAACTACAGTCACACAAAAACAGAAATAAAATAAAAGTCATACGATTTACAAAGTCAGTAATACAGATAATTATAAAATGTCAATATAAAATTTTACCAATAGTCAAAGTCACACTGACATACATATTCCCATTCATCATCATCATCCATTTCCTTATTCCTGCCCGCTGTCCTCTCACAGTATTCCAGACACTTTGACTCTATGCTCTTCCATTCATCCGCAAAAAAATCGCAATCAGGTGCCCAGGACAGAAGACCGTTCAACGCCGACAAAGAATGTGAGATTGGGGAGTACCCGTGCACAACCGTGCGGGCTGTCGGAACCGCAAACACCTGATGGCGTCGCCCGCCGCGGCGGCTGTTGTCGTCAGGGACTCGGAGCCGAAACATCTCCTTGAGTAGTTCGGGAGCGTCAATCTTTCCATGAAGAATTTTACACATTACCTTCATTTGGTTAAGCGCTCGTCGAACTTCCAATGAGTTGTAACCTAAGCATCCTAAAAGAAAATTAGTCGGGTACATGTACGGGTAATAGCCGTAGATCCGTTTATACAGGAACCGAAGAAAGGCCTTTTGCACCTTTTCAAGAGACAGAGCATATATCTTTTCATGAGGATGCCATACTGCAGAGCTAGCTTCTAGCATGCTACGTACGAGAGCCTCAAAAATCAACTGAATAACGAAAGTACCCTGAAAGTCTTTGGAATTCCTCAGCACAAACCCCAATCTCCTATATGATTCCTTGGCAATTGTGAGGATGTGGTTGTTGAAGGTCAATTTTTGATCGAAGGTAACACCCAGATCTTTTATAGTAGTGGATTTGGTAATCTCATATGAGCCCAGCTGGTAGTTAAAATCTATGGGGCGCCACCTTCGAGTAAACGTCATGGCACGGCATTTTGATGGATTAAACTCCATTTTATTTGCCACCGCCCACTCGCACATTGCGTCCACATCACTTTGGAGATCTATGCAGTCTTGAACAGACTTTATTTCCATTATCAGTTTTAAGTCATCCACATAAAGCAGGCATTTAGAACGTCTAACTACAGCGGGAAGATCGTTGATCATAAGTGAGAAAAGGAGAGGACCGAGTAAAGATCCCTGGCTGACTCCAGATCATCATCATCATCATCATCTCAGCCGTAGGACGTCCACTGCTGAACATAGGCCTCCCCCATGGTTTTCCAAAAGGACCGGTTGGAAGCGGCCTGCATCCAACGTCGTCCTGCGACCTTCCTCAGGTCGTCTGTCCACCGTGTCGGTGGACGACCTACGCTGCGCTTGCCGGTACGTGGTCTCCACTCCAGAACCTTTCGGCCCCATCGGCCATCTGTTCTGCGTGCTATGTGCCCTGCCCACTGCCACTTCAACTGGCTAATCTTCTGAGCTATGTCGGTGACTTTCGTTCTTCTACGGATCTCTTCATTTCTGATTCGATCACGTAGAGAAACCCCGAGCATAGCCCTCTCCATAGCTCGTTGTGCGACTTTGAGACTCCAGATCGCGTATGATAAATAGAAGAGTCATACACACCCAACCTTACGAACTGTTGCCGGTCTCTGAGGTAGTCAGCAATAAATCTCAGGAGCCCGGGAGCAAAACCCAGAGCGTTCAGCTTGACGAGTAAGTGGTCATTGTTGACTCTGTCGAAGGCTTTACAAAAATCAAAGTAAAGAACGTCGATTAGGCTACCACGATCTAACCGGACTGAGATATAATTAGTCAGTTCGAGGAGGTTTGTATCGACCGACCTTTTCCTCCTAAAACCGTGTTGTTCATCACACATATACTGCTCCTTTTGCCTGTAGATCTCTTTATGGATAACTTTTTCGAAGGCTTTTGCTAGGTATGATAGAATAGCGATGGGCCTGTACTCCGTAACAGATGACTTATCAATCCCTTTGGGAATAGGTGTCACTTTTGATAATTTCCATTGTTTAGGATAGATCCCTGTGGATAAGGCCACGTATGAATATATGGCAAAGTGGTTGAATTAGGAATTTTAGACCTAGTTTCAAAAACCATGGTGGAACGCAATCAGGCCCCACTGAGCTATTCTGCTTGAGACCTTTAATCCCAGATGCTACATCGTGGGGAGATATATATAAAATATTTACATAGTTACTCGAATTAGACTTATCGAAACGATTTACGAGTTCAGAGTCCAATAAAGGTATGTCTGGTAAGAAAACACTTGCAAAGAAATTAGCAAAGGCCTCTGAGGCATCTATTCCTCTGAAATTGCGACCTTCATAACTTGCATTAGGTTCAAAGCCCCCTTTGCAGCGCAGACTCGAAAAATGCTGCCAAAAAGCGCGAGGGTTTGCTATAATGTTATCTTCGATACTTTTTAAATAAGAATCATACGAAGAAGATATACGAAACTTTAAAGAGGCTCGCAGATCAGAGAACGTTTTGTAATCCGCATCGCATTCGGTTTGCCGCCAGGTACGGTGTAATCTTAGTTTAAGTTTCGTATCTTGAATAATGTCATTTGTGAACCAGACTGGATAACGCCTACTTGAAGATCGTTTACGGCGTTTTTTAGGGACTGATGTGTCAAAAATATTGTAAATAATGTCATAAAATTTATTAGTGCATGATTGCACGTCGTCAGATTCAAGCACATCGTGCCAGGAGGTCTCGGAAAGCAAGTGAACCAGAAATTTGGTAGCACATTTTTTAAAGTTCCAGTCCCTGCTCGGATCTATGTTACTGGGTTCAACATGATCAGAGCTGTAAACTGCATGCATTACAAGTAGGATATCAAGAGGGGGATGATAAGGATCAGGCTTCACGAGACCTTCAACATGTCGAACTCGAACCTCATACGTGCTATTATTCTTTTGAGCTAGGACAACATCAAGTATTCCTCCATATGCATTCACCACATCATTCATCTCATCCAAACTACAAAATGATTTAAAATAACAATGATAGTTACAAACATTAACAGATGCGCTGTTCAAGTTTAGATCACCTACAATGATAACAGTTCCTTTCACACACTTCCAACACAACAAACAAACAACTAATACAACGACGGTTAGTACGTGATATACTTTGGAACATATATTCACAATTTTCTTAATGCACATCCTCTATTTTGCCTTGATAATGACACTGCTTATAAATCATAGTTAACTACACATTAAGCTATTTTATCGCATAAAACTTGTTAATTGAATTTTAAAAGATTATTTTATACGGAGCCGATAGATGCGTTCACATCTCGGTCGAGCGCCCCCCGCTCTCTCTATACAAATAAATAGATTTTAGTTCGTTATAAAAACTAACGTGGTATTCACTCAGTTTCAATTAGAAATACGGGATTACTCACGTAATATTTATCGGATAGGTCCAACTATAGTTTCGACCACTTCTGGTGATCTTTTTCAAGGAGTGTTCGGGACGCCCGCGTCGATGACGTCTCACTTAGCGCTTAGCACTGCGGACGGCAGCTCGTAGTGCTCGTGATGTTAAAGGTTGGTGCGGGGGGCGGGATACACTAAGTTGCGTTGGCGCTTCTCAGTGTGCACCCTCTTGATCGTCGATGCTGGTGAAGCGCCTGCTGGTATGTGAGGGAACGGGGAAAAAGACCACCGAATGTGGTCGAAACTATAGTCGGCCCTATCCGATAAATATTACGCCAACTAAGGTTAAAGTCTATACAAACATTAGTTTAATGAGAAGTTATTTTGTAGAACTTAGAAAATTTTACAGTGATAGAGGCCGATACATACAATTGGTCTTTGGTACTCTACAGCTTACTCTGTAAGTAAGGGCTAGGATATTACAAAACTTTCATGCGTCTCATCTTAATAACATTCTGTTTCAGAAGGATACAGAGGACTTGATGTCACTGTCACCGTGGAATCTTCTCTAGTTGTAATAGGTTCCATTCGCAAAATTATATCTCACGTTGTTCATATTAATTTCGCTCTTATCGGAGAGTGTTGTTGCATGTCATTTCACAGAATGTTTTTATTCAGAAATAGTCTTAGTAGAGGATGCACCTTGCCTGTCCCATGTAGCACAATCCTTCGGGACAGTGATGAAGCACAAGCACGATTTGTGGGACTGACGGGATACGTTTTCGTTGCGTACATTCGATGCACGGTGTGTTGGAAACCCACTTCATTTTCATTTAGAATCCATCGAATTACCACATAACAGGCATACGCTTATAGCAGATTCAGACCAGTGGTCTCGCACCATTCTCAATTTTGACTGCAAAGTCTTTTACAATCACAATAAAGCCATTTAGAGAAACTCCAAATATTCCTTTTGTTTACATACACCAGACCTGAAGTGACAACCGCATATATTGTCCCTGGTATTACCACAGAGTGTACAAACACCAACCGATAATGAGGAAGTCTTGCCTGTGCAATTGTGTCAAAAAATCTTACACTTCTTTGATGGAGATCGGCCACCGGATGAATCAACACCGACTTTCACAAATTTAATATGGGTCGCTCAAAACAAGTTTTGTCACTTACTCGTATTTGTTTCAGAAAACTCAAGATTCACCGTTTAATATAGAAAGCCTTCGTTGTGTCTTGTTTTCCCATACGGATATTTGATTGCCACTCTCTCGAGTTAACCTTGGCAAATGACCGATTTTGGCAAATGCGAAATGTGTGGAAGGCATGGAACGAGGTAGAGAAAAAGGTATCTCTGGTCTATGGCTTTTTTCTTTCTATATATTCTCTTTGTTTCTAATGGCGATGTGAAGGGACGAAGAGTGTCTCCCAATTCTCTTGTTATAAGTCAGGAAATATTCCAGAAACGAGGCTTATTTTACGAAAAGCAGTACCGCAGGCACGCCACGCCGCATGATGGCGACGCGTCATCGACATCGCCAAAGGACGGACGTATGGAACGGCAGACTGCCGTTCCAAACTCAGATTCTAAGCGCGTGGAACCACGCCAAACCTATAGGATGGCCTGGTAATATCCATCTTCTTTATTTTGTCTTTTTTTTATTTTTTTTCACCTTGACATACATGGAGGTATGACCCACCATGCGTAAGCGACCACCGTCACATGTTGCTACGCTGTCGAACGACGTGTAGAAGTTCACGGCTGTACCACCACGGTGTCTCTTTATGTCTCCAACTTAAAACTTGATATCCCTAGTAGTAAGGCCTAGGATATTATGTAGAAGGGCCCATCTACATGTAATGAGAACTGACCTAGATAATGTACCTAGATTAATTTTAAGAATTATGTTTTGACCATTCTATTACTATTTGCAAGTACCTAGAACAACAACAGAATGTTTGGATTTTTATTATAACCTGAAGAAATAATGTAATAGAACTAAATACAGTTTTTAGATTTAAATTAAGCTTTGTATAACTTGTTTTTATAGAAATAGAAATTGTTAAAAAAAGAATATTGTCCATATACCATATATGACATTATATTCTGTTAAGGTGAATCATCTTTTTATTTCATGTAGGTATATCATTTTACTCGTAGTTTGACCACATCAACTTTCCAGCGCATAGTGTTGGTAGCGCTCTTGTAGAAAGCACTACACCCCAATGCTAGATACACCAGTGAGTGACATCCCCAGCGAACCGACCCACTGCTGAACAATAGGCTAGCCGGTCGACCAGAATGTGCGCACCTCAACAGAGCGTGTAGCAGTATAACAAAAAAAATTTTTATGCTATTAGGAAATAGGGATAAAGGTACAAGCACGAGGTCCGCCTTATGCTAAGTTGTTACCTCTGTCTAGAGCAGTCGTGCAATTCTCTAATGATTCGTCGACGAGTTCATCATGTGTACTTTGTGAGATATCGCCCTTGTACATAAGGTTGTTTTTCCAACGTTTTTTGTTATCTCGTCATTTGTTTCAGGAATGTTGTCAAAGATACAACGATGTCTGCTCTTAGAGAACCACACGGTACATGCTTTTCCTCACAAGTGTCGAACTGCACTGCGCTGGAAACCCTGAGACATTAAGCCGTCTCATTTTTCTGTAATTTCACCGATAACAATGTTTGAGATGATCAGTATGAGGCGAATACTTCACCAATGTTAATACTTAATATCATTAATACAAACACAATGCTCTAAATAAACATTGGATCGCTAAAATTTTATATGTTTGCTCTTAGAGAACCGCACGGTAGATGCTTTTCCTCACTAGTGTCGAACTGCACTGCGCTGGAAACCCTGAGACACTAAGCCGTCTCATTTTCCTGTAATTTCACCGATAACAATGTTGGAGATGATCAGTATGAGGCGAATACTTCACCAATGTTAATACTTAATATCATTAATACAAACACAATGCTCTAAATAAACATTGGATCGCTAAAATTTAATATGTTTGCTCTTAGAGAACCGCACGGTAGATGCTTTTCCTCACAAGTGTCGAACTGCACTGCGCTGGAAACCCTGAGACATTAAGCCGTCTCATTTTTCTGTAATTTCACCGATAACAATGATTGAGATGATCAGTATGAGGCGAATACTTCACCAATGTTAATACTTAATATCATTAATACAAACACAATGCTCTAAATAAACATTGGATCGCTAAAATTTAAAAATCTAAATAGGTAAGCAAACATACTATCGCAAAAAGATCCCGAGTCTTTCCAGGCTGATTATAAATCTATTAATCAGATACATTTTAAACTAGCAATAGAACTTTTTGCACAATCTACATGCCTACACCTTTTTATAAAATAAGCACTAACACTCTCCCATTGGAGATCAGATAAGCGGATCGAGTGAACGCATTGGTTCTTGCCGTTTGGTTCACCATATGTAGCACATAAATTCAGGACATATTTTAATACATACTGTCATTTTTATATATCTACCGGTCAGACGGCCTGTAGGCTATGTTCAGGCTGTTCGTCTCGCAGAATCTACAATGCATGATGTGGTGGATAGTGCTAGCCCTTTGGCCCATTCCCTTTGAGACGAAGCCCCGCGGCCCAGCATTGAGATTGTAATGACTTGATGGCCACTGCCATCTCGTAGTTGGCCTCATCATCATCTGTGTTCGATTCTTCAGCCACTGTACAATAAATATACCTATACTAGGGCTTACAAACAATTAAAATCTATTGTATCTTATAGATACAATATATTACAATACATCCTATCTTTACATGATTCCCACACGTTATCAGCGCCCGCAAAATACTAAAGAAATACTGAGTTTTACTAATTCTGCTAGCATTACTTTTCTAAACATGGATATCTCAATCAAGCACCATCTAGCGGCCTTTACATATCAGGTTGATTTATTTGTCGCACACGACTCGGTTTTTGATGCAAATTTAAGACTTATATTTGATTTATCCTCCTCTATTACGATTGGGTAATTTTTAGGTGTGATTTTTTTTCAAACGTAAAATGTATAGAAGTTTTTTTCAATGTGTAATTTTATATATACGGATTCTTAGAAGGTATGAGTATAAATTGTATTAATCTAAAATTTATAACACCATTAGCATAGCTTAAGTTAGACAAAACATAAAGAAAAATGTTTGATTAATATTTTACATAATTTTTCGTATCGCACGCAATCTCTTGCTCTCCTAAAAAAGTTTCTCTCACCCGAGCGCAGTCGTTACATTGGAATTGTGACAATGCTTAATTAGCATTAAGGTTTTAAAATCAATGGATGATGCATAAATTTATGATAAATAATAAAAATATTAATGTTTATATGATATTTTCATCACTGTTTAATTTATCTTTGGTACTAGCGACTGTCGGCGACTACGTCATAACCTTCCATCTTGTCTTGGTTTTTCTACCGACTTCCAAAAAGGAGGAGGTACTCGAGTCGACTGTTTTTTTATGTTTGTTACCTCATAACTTTCGATAGGGTGAACTGATTCTCAAAATTCTTTTTTTGTTTGAAAGCTAGTGCTTCCCGTGTGGTCCCATTGCATCAAATTCAGTCTAGAATTTTTGAGTTACACTCCAAAAACTGAATAGAATGGAAGTCGATATTCAATTTTTCAAATTGTACTTGTCTTTCATAAAAACCTTGTCCTGACAATATTAACACAACGAAAAAAGATTTATCGAGATTGTTCCATCCGTTCTCAAGCTGCAGCGTGACCAGGAGACATAGGAGTTCACTTTTATATAGACTTAGGTATATATTTCGAACACACTTTTCGAAGGTATAGAGTACGTACCCGGCCCTTGTCTTAATGTTCTTACATAAGATTGTAGTTTTTCCTGGAAAATGGCCGATAAGCTATCTCCATTTCAAATTTTATCGAAATCCATCCAGTTTTCAGTTTTCACTGTCGTAGTCAGTCCGTTACGTATAATTTCAAAGTTCGATGTTTGATGTTTTATTAGTAGCAGGTCGATATAATTCTTGTCTCGCTAAAAGTTTTCAATGCATTTCAAGTTACCAACAAGCACCTATTAACTTTTCGTCATTTTTCATTCAAAAGAAACATAAAAGCATCACACGGTATTTTACAAATTCTGATCGCATGGTATCCGTATCTCGCTCTCCATACAAGGATATCTAAATCGAGCGCCACCTAGCGGCCGTTACATATCAGGTTGATTTATTCGGCGCACGCGACTCGGAAGGTTTGTCACTGCTAATTCTGTACATGGGTCCGTCTGAATTGATTTAATTTATAATTATATATGTAGAAGGCAAATAAACAGCTATTTTATGAGCGCTTGCGAGCACGTTATACAAGTTTTACCTATTCGTACTTTAGTATGTAAGTAATGCAATAAATAAACGTTATTATCTACACAAATAATAACTTTTGTTTTACCTTAGTACCTCGAAAAAGCTTTGTTTATCGTTCGAATTCAATTTTATCCACAAGCATGGAAACGTTATTTGAAATTTGAACGTAACGAACTATGAAATATCGAACCTTTTTTGCTATTGCAACTTTTTACAGTTTTTATCCAATTTTCCTCGCTGTAGTGAGGTAAAAAGTTGTGTGTTTCACGCCAAAAAACAACATACTACATAACAAGTAACTATTGTATCATATGTGCCTCTAATTGGTCATAATACAATATAATGTTTTTATTATTTTATTTATTCTGATACTTTAGCGTTTACATTAAGGCGCGGTCATCCTAATTTCAAAAATATTTACAATGCTTTTCATAAGGTTGAGAATTGCTTACCAGAATGGACGATGTAATGCGAAAATTCAATTGAATACCTGCTAATACTTTTTATGTTTATTTCGTACAATCAAATGAATAAATTTTAATGATAAAGGAGTCCATAGTTCACTACTAAATTTCATTGAGAATTCGAATACGATACACTCATTGAAATATATTTGATCATAATTAAATAAAATTGCTTTTTCCCACGAAGCAGTAAGAAAAATTGCAAAATTTAGGGAATGTTGCCAAGTTTTTTCTATCGAGCCAAGTTTGCTCAATCGTGTATTGGCTCCCATTCTTGATAAGGACGTATATTTAATTTACACTACGGTTTTTTTCCAACTTCGGTTATTAGGTTTAAGCGTCGAAAAACTAAGTTTTCGCGAAGTCGAATCATGAAATTTGGAACTAATTTCGCCTTAACACGTATACCAAATATAAACTGAAAATAGGGCCAACACAAAGTTACTCAAATTAAAAATAATTAACAGAAAAATAATAATAATATATATACTTACTTCTTTATAGCTGAAAGGATCATTAATTAGATATTCGATGCTCCATTCAGGAAAAGTTATTATGTAAACCAAAGGTAATCAATTTACCAAACTGTATAGACAAAATTCTACACAAAAACACCAATACTTAAACTTAACTAAAACTAAATACGAAATCCTTCACATAGGTGAATATAGGCTAATTCCTTATAGCAACTAACACGTCAAATCTCACCCATCTAAATATTCAAGCCTGCCTGTATATGGGAACTGCCTCTTCCTTCTATTAAGACGGCACATTCCTGTTTATCTCAAACCTTTCAAGCTCGTTGATAGTATTTGTTGCCCGGTCGTGAATTTCCTAAATTCTTAGCACTGAAGATCTGAAGATAGTTTCCGTAGCAAACTAATAGCGGTAGATTGTTTAGGTCTGATTCAGAGGAGAAAATGGCAACTTCATTGTTTTCAATTTGTTAAGGATGTATTTCATGATTATCATCAAACGGAGTGGTCCGCTTTTCTAACAAATGAGGAGATAAGAGGGCAAATGATAATAATCCGTGATTCGTGCAATAAATAAGAAGTTTATATATATATTCCCCCACCGTAAGATTTCCTGTGTCGCTTACATCACAATTTCCAAAAACTGATAACACTCGGATGTGCTTGTCAAAACAACACACTCAGAGTTTGCATACAACTGGTACCTAACTACTGCTTTCTAAAATGTAGTAAACATTCTGGTTTCGCGACTGCTAAAGAAGTACTGAGTAACCAAAGCTTTTTCAATACTCAAGCAAGTACATCTTTGAAAAAATTGCTAGTGACTAGCCCTGTATAAGAGTTTTCAGACAACCTTAAATCTGCTGACAAAACCTACAGAACAACTGTTGGCCTAAAACCACAATCGAAATCAACCAGAGCAAAGAAGCGCTAAGTAGAAAACATACTAGTAGGATTATAAACAGCGAAGTGGTCTGGGTAGTAGGACACTTGTGCTACGTCACAGAATAGTCTGGGAGGCCTGCGGCAGAATCAGGGTTCGTTATTTTCTTTGGCAAGTATGGGGAATTGACTGATGTGCACTACCTGACATGAAAATGAGTCAAATCCATCAAATGCAGCGGTATTCTTACCAACAACCAATTGAGTACCAGGTTATCTAAATACCAAATCTATTAAAATTTACACGAAAGGGGCCTACTCTAATTATTTCGCACTTTTCCCTGACTGTCAAAATACGAATTAAGGAAAGCGCCCCTCCTGGTGGTATGTGAATTCTTCTTCTTCTTCTTAAAGTGCTTCTCCAACTAGTGGAGGTTGGCGATCAGCGTGGCACAGTCCTTCTTGTTTCTGGTTCGGCGGAACAACTCAGACGCCCTTGATATTTCAGTCCACTCCCGGATATTCCGCAACCACGACTTCTTCCTTCTCCCTACCTTTCTTTTTCCAGCAATTTTACCCATGATTATTAACTGCAGAAGGTCATATCGTTGATGACGGAAGACATGACCAAGGTAAGAGATTTTACGTATCTTAACCGTAAGCATGAGGTTGCGTTTTTGGCCTGTGTGTGATGGTGTGGTGAATTCTTCATGACACCATAATATACAAAACCTGCGCTATTTAAACTATATAAAGCGGCGATCGGAGTATCGAGAACGCGTAAGATCTCTTTTGGTTCTGCAGTGGGATTCTCTAATTGCAAACATCATTGCATCTTTGACAACAGCCTTGATACATCGACAAGATGACAACGTTGGCAAAACAACCAAAAGATCGCAAACGACGAATCATTCCTTAGAGAATCGCACGGCTGTTACAGGGTCATAAATTAAAATACGATATAAATTATGCTTCTACAAACACTAATAATAAATTAGGTTAGACTGTATCACCAGCATTTATTATTTTAAGTTGTTTTCTAGTTTCAATCTTGTTGTATAATACATGTTATGTGCACTTCATTTACTGACTTTCAAAGTCATTATGAGTATTGAATGATCTTTTATGAATATAATAGACTAAGCACAGTATAATAACCCGGATATAATTTACAATTAGATCGATCCTCCGATCAGTATCTTCAAATGTGAAGGACTCTTGTACAATGGGTCCCTTGTGCCGGATGATTATAATGATTTGCTCTTGAATGTTAAGTTGCATTCATTTCACTTTTAGAATACTTGTTTAAACATTATACACTATTAGATCAGTTTATCAGCGAATCATCGTTTGTTATTGTAAACTTTTTGCCACTGAAGATCACAACTATCTGTAAATGTAACTGTGCTACAATTTTACGAGAGATACCAGTGTATTTCGAGAAGAATCGAAATTAAATTGAAATTGAAATTGAAATTGAATCTATCAGAAATTTTAATTATCTCACAGAAACAAATTGAAATATTTGTTAATAACGCTAATTAGAGTTAATCTTACAAATCATCTCGGAATAAGTGTAATCAGATTTTTACCCATACATATATTATGTACTAGCGACTGCCCGCGACTTTGTTCGCGTAGTAGGCTTGGCCTTCGGCCTCGCCATAACCTCGCGTCTTTTATCGATTGTTTAAAATCTATTTATATAAAAATTAACCCCTATTTCTCCTGGTCACGCTATAATTTGAGAACGGACGAAACAATCTCGCTAATTCTTTTTTGTTGTGTTTATTATTGACAGAAGAAGGTTCTTACAAAAGATAAACCAAGAAGAGATAGGAGTTTATGAGCCTCCTACGCGAACGAAGTCGCGGACAGTCGCTACTACATAATAAGATCCTGCTACAAAGTATTAGAATATATTTTTAAAAAGATGAATGAAATCGGTAAAGCCGTTCTCAAGTTATAGCGCGACTAGGGCTGTTACAATATGAATTAGCAAGAATGTTTGTAGCTTTTGAAGAAACCTGTGCTAGAAAAGATGCTTAACCAATCCCTTCAGAATGAAAAATATAGTTTAGGTATCAAGCTGCTCCAAGTCAGCCTAGCATTAGGGCTGACTTGGACTAGGTCGATCCGGGCCTACCACTGGGGCGAGATTGTAAATGCCAGCGTGACCCCATCTCGCCCCACATTGGCGGAGGACTGCTCTCTGGGGGTTAGTAGGTCTGAGCTCCACGTACCCCCTACCGTCACCCTTGCGGTAGGTAGAAGTGGACAGCATTTCTCACCCTCAAAAAAAATGTTCATTTATATTTAATAGTAAAACATTACCATGTAATAAATAGTAATTTACCATGACATTTTGCTTTAATTAAATAATTCGTACTAAAAATAGTTTCATTTAAATAAAAAATCTCCGGGCGTACGTTTTTTGAAAGGTGGCAGCCCTAAACGTGGCCATGCAAATTAAGTATTGTAAGTTACTTATTATAAATTATTGTATGTGTATATTTGAACTACCTGACCCGCCAGCGGCTTCGCTCTTCACCCACTTAGGTGTGAAATTTCTATAAATCCTTTCTTAGTGGCTTATGACGTAACAGGATCAATTGCCATAATTTCAATATTAACGAATAGTTAGTGATCTAAGGTTAAAAGCGCTGGGTGAGACAGTTATTGCTATGGGCAGGCGATGCGCTTACCATCAAACAGACTATTAGACTGACTGTTATTTAATTGATAACATAAAAATCAGGCCATGATCTTAATACATCCGCAAAAAATAGCATATTTCTGAGAGAAGTGAAGTCTAGAGAAGTGTTGAATATTCAAATATTAATGGCTAAATAAATAATCCTGTATTTGGCATTAAAAATATATACTTTTGCATATTAATCGGCCTTATTAATTGGTAACACTGAACCAATTGACAAGATGCGTTCCAATAACTTAATTAAAAAAAGGTGACGATTGCATTTTTGCATTTATTCAGTAATTAATGATCATAACTCGTAGTAATAGATTAGGAAAGAGATAAGATGATCTAGATTAATGGAAACTTGGTTAGGTAAATTAATTAGATAGATATCCTGTTTTACAAACTGTTTTCTATTATGAATTTACATGTAGAGCTCATTTTTTACCAGTTACGCAGTTACCGTTGATCGTAATAACAGAGATGTTTTAAAAGTTGGTTTTGAAAACTGATCGTTTTTCTTTAAACCTTAGTAAAGATGATGATTGCAAGACATAGCTTACACTGTCCTGCTGTATTAGGGTGCACTTAGCCATGTAAGTTGCATTTTGGATGCGCTTTATGCGCGCGCCAGTATATACTTACCAGTTTTCTGACTGAGAATATTATGTACACAAGTTTCATGAGACTTTGGATGAGTGCTTTGAGTGCGTATAGTCCTATCTGCTAGGTGGCTGGTTACATGGTATTCTAGGAATTGGTGATATTTTATAATTTCTACCCTATATTTTATCTATAAATAAAACTGTTGTGTCCGTGTTTAATTCCAAATGATCTGCTTTTTACTAAATGTATATGAACATATATACGGTAAGTACAAAAGAAACAACTGTTGAAATTTTTGTCTGTTTGTTTGCTCCGGCTAATCTCTGAAACGGCTGAACCAATTTTAACGGGACTTTATAGTCTGTTTTTTAGTAGCTGAATATATTATAATTATTATTATAATTTGAATAATAATTGAGGCTACGTTTATTTAAAACTTGTCTCTCAGTCTGTTTGTTACCTAATCACGCCTTAACGGATCGTAATCAAATTTGGTAAAGTCATAGATTATGTCCCGCAGAAGCACAATTGATACTTTTCATCATAATCATCATCACCCATCACCACGCAGGTGAAACCGCGGGGTGCAGCTAGTATAGTTATAAGTATAACATAACAATTTGTTGTTTTTAAGTAAGGTGTAATGAGATGAAAAAATTTAAGACAAATACACTTAAATGTTTTTTTTTACCAAGCTCTTTTCAAATTTTTAGAATGAATAGGATATCAAAACAACTTAACCGGTGGTGGGACCACAGGCCTATACACATTTTACAATAATAAATAATACCCGAATCATATTATAAACAAATGCAAGCAATGCAATTTTTTTGTAGTTAATGGTTATCATGACTTGAAAAGGTTTATAACTGTGTTAATTTAAGATTACCTCAAATTTTCGGTAATTTATTGTTTTCTAAATTATTATACTTAACTTTCATGTTTCTATAAAATTTGTAATATCGTTTAAGAATTTAATTTAATTTTGTGTGTAGACGTGTTAATTATAATATCACAATAAATTATGCAGTAAACAAATTCAGAAGCTCTCATTTTGCTCATAATAATTTTGCACCGATTTCTGTTACAATTTATATGATTTAATTATCATTTTGACAACATTAATAAAGCAATGTTAGTCACTAGTATTCCAGCACACTGCTTCGCCCGTGGTACCTACGCAAAACGCACAAAAGGTTTCTTGTACATAAAACTCGTCTGTAGAGGGAATAGTACGAGTATACAACAAAATACAGACAGTACTCGAGTGTTAATAATAATAATAATAATATGGGACAACATTCACACAAAGGTCGTCAGGTCTCAACTAGGCATAGCCTGTACTATGGTAACCTGATGACTGATATTACATACTTATATATGATATTAAACACTTATATACATATAAACACCCAGACACAGATCAAACAGACATGTTCATGCACACAAATGTTTGACCTGTCCGGGGATCGAACTCGGGACCAGCGGCTCAGAAGGCAGGGTGCTACCAACTGCGCCAACCGGCCTGTCATGATGTTGATGATGATTGATGAAATAATATCCGGGATCAAACTAAATAATTGGGAACCTTTAATTATTGACAAGCCTCATTAGTAAAAATACAGTTTCTTTATTTTCCAATTCTGATTATTTATCGGGGGACTATTGTACCAATCGTGTATTGGTTTATATATTGTAATCATTTAGATTTTATTTTGTTTTATTTCGTGTATATTAGATATTTATTTATGGATTCAACTTAAATGTGTCTAATTTAATTTATTAAAAAGTTCAAATATATTTTATATTTTTTTTGGATTATGAATATCATTCTAACTCGCTGCTTAAGTTGATGTACAATAAAAGGACATGGACATGAATAAATACAACAAACTAGCAGGAACTCAAATATAATAATTTTTGTAACATCCTTGTAGTACCTGTATTACATTATACATTATATTTGTACTCGTATTAGCGAATAGTTTCAAAGTAGTCTAGTTTTCTAAAAGTTGTAATATGTGGTAACTCTAAATAAGCAACACTTGTGCTTAAAAAGTTTTCTACAAACAACTTAAACAGTACCTCATTAAAAAATGTTATTATTCCATAGATGAGTTTATGACTGACAGGCACTTATAAGCGACATCATTCAATAATTAATCTAACATTTTTAACTTTTAATAAATTTTTATAATTTATAAATAATTAGGATTAATAGGATTATCGACGTTATAAATAAGTGTAATATTGACATATTGACATTGTAATATTGACATATTGACATTTAATATTGACATTAGGAATTGAAATAATGTAAGGCTTTATGTTCAATTTAACAATAGTATGTATAAATGTTAATAACCTAGATTATGTTAAGCTGAATTACTCAGACTGTGGACTGTTGCACAGTACCTACCTATATAATGCAAACGCCCTTACAGGGTACATGTACTACCTATTAACTTGTCCATTTTCCTTCCTATGTGACATAACAATAATATGATGGATGTACATGAATGCAAATGTAAATAAATAAATAAATATATTAAAAGAAGATGTCCTGACTGACTTACTGACTGACAGACAACGCACAGCCTAAACCACTGATCGTAGAGACTTGAAACTTGGAGAGTGTATTGTCGTTGATGCGTAGAAGTGTACTAAGAATGGGGTTTTCAAAATTCTACCCCTAAAGGAGTCAAAAGGGGTGAAAACATTTGTATGAAACTCCTTTGGTTTTGAACTTATAGTTGTAAAAATTTGTATTTGGATAGGTCATTCAAAATCGAAAATGTAGGAAAAATTTTTTTTGGATAGTGGTGGTTTAAGAGGGTACATAGGGATACATAGAGGGAACATACAGTGGTGAAAATTAGCATTTGGACAGAGTGATGATTTCAATTTTTATTGGCAGGGATGACTTAAGGGGGTGAAACGGGGCATAATTCTTTTTTCAAATGTTCTATGTTTTTGGAGCTACAGTGATGAAAATTGATAACTGTATAGGTAATTTAAAATAAATAGTGTAGCTTTCAATATTTTTGTCAGGAATGACTTAAGGGGGAAAAACGAGGGATGTAAAAACTATTACATATTATAAACTGTAGAGGGAAAATTTCTGTACAATGAAAAATATGCTAAAAACCGAGTCAGGGGATGTATGGAGTGAAAAATAAGTTTAAATTGTCTGTTTCTGTGTATGTTTGTCTGTCTGTTTGTACGGGCTAATCTCCGAAACGACTGGACCGATTTAAATGAAATTTCGTATGGTGGTAGCTTATATCCCTGATCAACATAATTATAGGATACTTTTGATCCCGGTAAATTAAAGCATTCCCGTGGGGTAATTAAAAATCTGTAATTACCGTAGTCCGCGAGGTCACGCGAGTGAAGCCGCTGGCGGGTCAGCTAGTACTAAAATAAAATAGAACACTAGGTTTTCTATTCTTGTGGTTAAGAGTTTCTTGGTGTCCTAGCTGTCATGCCGACTATGAGACACGGTTTGTCGGATATTGCGGATTAGAATCGCATTCATGCATTTTTTTCTACAATAAAAAAATATTGCGCTTAAAAATCGCCCGATTTCAAAATATTTTTTTCTACCTTACTACAGACTCTTTGGTCCGTACCTTCTTTAGATTTAGTTTGTTTTTATAAGATACTAGCAAACCCTGCGAACTCCGTTTCGCCCAGATGGCTTCGTTTTATGTAGCATTTCGTTTGGCGCCATCTACTTAAAATATTAGTTTGTAGTACATGCTATGTATCAGAGATGGCGCTGTATGTGAAAAAAGATTTTCCCGCTTTTCTTTTTAAATTTTTCCTGAATTTTCTTTACTATAAATCTCACGGAGCCCGAGACCTTTCCAACGAATGCAAAACCGTGGAAATCGGTTCGCGCGTTCTGGAGTTAAAGCGTCAGGAAGTAAACCTGACTTATTTTATATAGTAGATTACATTTTATTGGAGATTCGTTCTCCAAACATTACAATGAATATTCTTAAGCTATAGTGGAAATTGCTTAAAAACTAAAGTAAGTCTATTTTAAAATATCGTAAATCTTATTTGTAGTGAACAACATTTGTTAATTTTATACTAATGTGTACGCTATTGGCCAGAAGTACCGGCCTCAGGTTCACGACTTTGCCCTGTCCTTATTAACATAGCCTTCACGATATCCTTATTTTTGTCTTTTATTGCCATTTTGAGATTATACTGTATGCTTGGTCCCGAACGATGACATAGATGGCGCCGCACGTAACGTTATTTGGACATTGTATTGTTTTGGAACGCCACTCTTTGGGCTGACAGACACTGTCATTCTTTGTGTTGTCTATGACAGCAGATCTTGATCTGAGATTTTGAAATTTGTTGAAAATGGTTGAGATAATAGCTTGACTTTGAGTAAAATAGCTGCGAGCCATATTTGTTGTTGAAATGTATAAGTAACTTTGATGTGTAAATTCGATCGAGCTGTATGCCATGTTGTGTGTATAGTGTAAGAGTGGTACATTACACCGGTTTGAGGATCTACACAGGAAGTTGGAACACCGCCGCGCCGCCCAATTTGAAGATCGCAGGAAACACGTGCGAGAGACCTGGATGAGGTTTCAGTCGGTTTTTTCCATCCTAGTTCCTTGCCAACGCCTCTGTCTTCCCCTCCTAACAGAACCGACTACCGGACGCTACGGTCATCAGGATTGATGTGAGTACCTCCCATATATTTGTTAGTTAGGTCATTTTGTTTATCTTGATGAGTTATGTCAGGGTCAAATTGTAAGACTGTTGTTAGGTGATTTGCATCTTGTGAGCTCCTTGTTATCGAGGACAATTTGGTGAGGACTTTATGAAAGCACCCGCTTTGCAGACCAATACACAAAACGCTACCACACTCTACTACAGTCTGCAGAGCCCCAGTTGAAGTGCGTTCCACACCAAACACGGTATGATTCGATATTCGGATGTTTCATCGCCCACCTGACGAAATCGTCAATCGCGTCCGAGCTGTCGTTTGCAAAATACATGCAGCTGCCTGAGTGTCGTAACAGTGCCACCACTGCATAAGAGACGCTGTGTTAGAGTTTCGTGACTTACTCGTCTGGATGATGATCACCGTTTCGTAGGTCAAACCCTGTGCTTCGTGTACTGTATGTATGTGCATGACCCTTCCTTTTGATCCGTATCCTTTGCCGACTAAGAAGAATTTTTCCTCCTGTGTCAGCGCTAGATATAGGGTTTTCGGGAGGACTATTGGGTTTTTTTGGATACACCTGTGTACCGTTCCATCTTCAGGAAATTAACTCGGGATCTAGAAGAGTAAATAGCCGGATACACTTCGCTGAGTGCATATCCTACATCCATTGGATTACGGGGCGTGCAGAACAGCTCTTGGCTGATGGACGCCAAGATTTCGAGGCTACTTAACTCGTACCTTATCTCGAAGAGATTTTCCTTGTCGATATATGGCAGTTGGTTGACGTCTCCGATGATGACAATTTCTTCCGCCTCCAGCAACCTTGCAGCCATTATTATTGCCCCAAAGTGGTTCATGTTAGCAGGCAAGCTAAGTAGGCATTAGTGCTTCATTAGTCTATATATATAAAAATAGTATATGTCGGCGCGAAGATTTCACCAAGCCCTAGCTAAAAGTTAACTTTAACTATCAAAAGGAATACTGTCTCTATTTTGACTCATAAGTAGTGTTCAAAACGATAATTATTTAACCTAGTGTCGTTAAATGAATCATTCAATGTTTAACTGTTGGGTTAACCTTTAATCCATCAGATAATAATTTTTTAAACTTTGTAATAACTTCACTGTCACTCAACATTAATATTATTGAAAGTGGTTTTATTTTATTTAGTGGTTTTATATACATTACTGGTACGAGCTACATTTTGTTATAAATACGGCCGGCTAGTATAAAGCGAGTCATCTCATCCAGTGACGCTGTAAATGCCGGTAGAGGCAAACAGGAATTTGTCCGTTCGAAAAAAACAGAAAAAAGTAAGTCATTCTATTACGAGCTGCCATAGACTATGGACCTCTACAAGACAATGTAAATAAATGAAGTTACAAAGCAGTTTACAGCAGTATCCCTTAGCTTACCCGTAGACTACCTTGATGACATCACGTCTTCTACAAGTTACCCTGGAACCTACTCTACAGCATCAGGAGACACAGCCAACCCATGGTAGTCTCCGACATATTAGTCACAAAGGTTGCATTACGACAAGACAGGTTAGACACAAAGGTTGCATTTAAATAAAGCTTATTTAAAAACGTCTGAGGTGAACATTGTACACATATACATTCTAATTCTTACTCTTTAAAAAAAGTGAGACCCCTGACAAGTTTTAAGTAAAAATACTCCTAATGTACAGACTGGCCGACCTTTAAAATTGTATATGTTAACATGGAGATAGATAAAACTAGTTTACACGGAAGAGTCTACACCATTAATTATGCATGTAAACTATAAGTTAGGTCAGATAGGCGAAAAGGTCAGCGCTAGATCTAATTTTAGGGATTCGGTCAGAGGTGAGTAACATTTTCCGTATACAGGACATAACGTGAGAAACAAAATTTAAAGAATTTAAAATATTATACATGTATAACATTGTCTTAGAAACGAGTTATATTAAAACAGAATGTTCTTAATTATTCGCAATATCGGATCTATACTTAAGTTATTTCGGAATTTACGTCGTAAACGACTTGATAAAAATAATAAGTGTTAATGATTAAATAATATATGTGTCTATATCTGACTGGTCAGTTAGCCCACTTGGTAGCAAACTGGGGACCTGTGACTCAAAGGCAAAGACCTTTGAGCCGCAGGTCCCCGGTTCGATCCCCGGACAGTTCAATTATATGTATGCACGAATATGTATGTAAGACTTGTGTCTGTATATATATAAGTTATGAGGTAACCATAGTACAGGCTCTGCCTAGTTTGGGACCTGATGGCCTTGTGTGGATGTTGTCCCATATTATATTATTATTATATCTATATTACATTTCAGGTATGACAAGTATTATTCGACATGTCGATCAAACCTTTGTGTAAAGATGGATCAAACTTACCTTTAGGTGTATGACTGAAATGTCGTATGGTTTGGAAACCAATACACATTTAGAAAACATTACAAGACTTTTATAACTTGAAATCTTTGTTATTAATCTAAATATCGATAAATAAAATAAAAATAATATTTTATTTATCGATATTTAATAAATAAAATCTATAAATCGATTCAATCGTACTTCAAACTGACAACGTGGGGCTCACAATTTTTTATAAATAGCAATTCTGCTTGAACCTAAACTGACTAACCAGAATTGATATACTATGAAACATCTTTTAGGTGCATTGCATGTTCTGTGCAATACGTTTTTAATGCTGGTGCACAAGCGTTTCCCTTTAGAGAGAAGAATCGACACGTTCCTAAAATAAAATAGAAGTAACTCTGTTTGTAAGAACAAGAAGAACGTGCACGAAACTTGGGTCATTATTGCGCGTATATCTTTTTCTCCCCTTAAAGCCACCATTGAGGGGATCCAAAATCAAATATGTTGCTATGCGATATGAATCTACAATCCGCCATTTCCGGACCTTTCATCTTTTTCTCTGAAATATTATTCTGAATTTTGATAAAAAAGGTAACAAAGCAAAATAGGAAGCATATGTAGGTAAATTGAAAAGAAATCAAAATATTCACAGATCCATCTGTGTATTTTAGAGAAAAATAAGTATCTACGGATCCACCTGTGGATTAAAAAGGTGATAAAAGTATCCGCGGACATGTGGAGCCGAGCTGTAGATCCAAGTGGACGGAGGTCATGCAGGCAGATATCCCGGTCGTTTTTGACATCGGGGGTTAAAAACTATCGTGACCTTAAACATTACAGAAAGATTTGGTTACTCAATGAACTGCTTATTTGCCTCGAAAGGACTTTTCCACATGTACAAGTAGGTCTAACCGGGCGACACCATATTATTCCTCAAATATGGCGCATCACACCTCGTGTATTCACAATTGCTTATTATTCCTCAATAGCTTCTTTGCTTCAACATTACTCCGATCGACTAGTTAGAAACGACTACGTCAGTGACTGGTAGGAGTGCTTTATCTTACCAAGTGACGAGACGGCTAAGCCGTGGGCCTGATGGTAAGAACATACTTGTCTTTGACAGTTGCAATACTACCTAGAGCTTATAGTTTTGTTCGGAACTCGTCATACTGAACGTCAGATTTGTTTCAGAGTCTCTTTCGTAATTTTCCCTGTAATTTTACTTGTTACACACCATTTACTATTGACGGTATAAGCGTCAATAATATTAGCTATGCGGATGATATGGTGCTGCTGGGCCCGTCGGTGGGGTCGATACGAAAACTGATCGGTATATGTGAGGCATATGCAGCGGAACATGGATTGAAGTTTAACTCAAAGAAGAGTGAAGTGCTCATATTCAAGAGTGGGAATATTGTACCTGTCCACGTTCCGCCTATTATGCTAAATGGTGCGGCCTTGCAGGTGGTGACCAGATTTAAGTATTTGGGTCACTTTGTTACTGAGGACTTGAAAGATGATGTTGACATAGAAAGGGAGCGTAGAGCACTGGCAGTCCGGGGCAATATGATCGCACGTAGGTTTGCTCGCTGCTCGAGGGAAGTGAAGATAACTCTGTTTAAGGCGTACTGTCAGTCCTTTTACTCGAGCAGCCTATGGATTAATCACACTCGACGAACTGCCAGTGATCTACGCATCCAGTATAACGACGTCTTCAGGGTGCTGATGCGGCTGCCTCGCTTCTGCAGCGCATCTCAGATGTTCGCTGAAGCACACACGGACGACTTTCATGCATTCATTCGCAAGAAAGTCGCATCCCTACGACAGCGAGTGCGAGCCAGCCGCAATAGTATCCTGCAGATGGTTGCTGCCTGACTTGACTGTCCCATACAGCACAAATTGATGCCTGTGCTCATGGGACAGAAGATATAATAATTGTTTTGTAATAGTGTCCCTAAATCTGTTTCTAATGTCGTGTGTTTTTGTGTCTGTTTTCAATGCTTTTCAATTTAAAATGTTTTAGTTATAATATGATCGTCAAATTAATTATTTTAATGTATAATATGGATTTTTTTGATCTGAAATAAATGACATTATTATTATTATTATTATTTATATCCTAAGGCGCATAGTAAGTATTGTTTCACTAATCTTATCGTATGCACTGAGTAGTAGTAATAATACAGAAAAATGCCGTATACAATGAGGAAGTATGTTTGTAAGGAACGAGGACTGTCACTGATAATCAGACAGATTTTAGTAGCAGTAGAACTCTTTGCGAATGAGTTCGTCAGGGGAACTGCAATCATACCTATTTTAACTGTGAAGAAGTGTTCACACTTCACAATACTGTGTTTTGGTTTGAAGGTTTGGGAACAGCATCACCGCACACCGGAGCGGTGTCCGGTGCAGTGTGATAAGCGCCTTACGCAGTAATACTTACGATATTGCTTTCTGCCAGAATATATGGCATTGTGGTGTCACTAACCAACCTAGGGCTTTTTTTATAAGACGCCTACCACGTACGTTGTAAGGCAGGCTTTCTCGCCTCGTACTATTCACATCCAGACAGCAAGGGGGATTTCCTGTATCTCCTCTATGCTCTCACGGTATGATGTTTCTGTCTCTCAATTGAAAATATTTACATTATAACATTGTATGAAGATACAGGAAAACCTATTCAAACTATTGATGCTCAGTCACTCAACACTGTTTTGAACTAGTTTTCTATGCATCATAAAAGGTGTGCGGAATACCTTCATTCATGACAAATCATATGCTATCTCAGTGCAGTATGCGTTTTCTAGAAATGTGAAAGGAGGAAAATGTAACATTTCTTACTTTACTTTGTACTACGAGCATTATGACAATGCCGAGCAATCAGTTTATGTATAAAAGAGAGAATGAATTTGAAATTTGCGTACGGACAGGAACTTTTACTGGTATTATAATGAAAATTTTCTGTCTGCTGCGTAAAAATATTTACATAATATTATGGATCATATATGAGTCATGTGTGTATATATTAATAATCTTCTATATCAATTATTTGTATTATATGTATTTTCAATGGCGTAATAGAACTGGAATTGTATAAATGGAATCTCACAAAAATCTGATGCCGGAAACATTTTTGTAAATTAGGTTCAGTAGAAAAACCAATATTTCTATGAACTGAATTGCCTACATGATAAGATTTAGATAGATTTACATTAGTAGGGTGCAAGCATTAGTATGTAAGTATGTAAGATATAAATCAAATTTCAATTATTTTAATTCCCAACTATATAAGAGTACAATGACTCTAAGTAAGGAATTTAAATCGAACTCTTTATATTTTTAATTGGCCATACATTTTATTCAGTAGGAGATGTTATGTCATTTTCAGTAACAAAATCTAATTCGAGATTGTTTGTAAATGCCCAGTTGAGGTGCTACACTTTAATTATATTATAATTATACTTACATGTATATACAATTAGAGAATATTATTAACCCGTCCAGTGTCTAATGTTTTGTGTTTATTTCCAAACTACGCATAAAAGTTCAATTAAAAAATACTACTGTTGCATAGTTTGACCAACTAAAAGCGAGTTTATACCGGTGGAGTGTATTGAATCTGATAAAATTAGTAACAAACTCGAGGTCTAAAAATGTGTGTACACTTTGTGTATGCGCGACATGGCTTAGCACTTTTTTAAACGTACACGTGTACGCGTGACACGCGATGGGTTAATATTGTATTGAAACGGTATGCGTATTTGTATGCTCACAAGGCTGATCACGGAATCAACGATAGCTATTAGTTAAGATCTTTATTAATAACCTGTATATCACAAATAAATGATTTGTTTTGATGTCTAAGAGTCAACGGACAGTCCACTGTGCAAAGGATGTTTGCAGGAGGACGAAACCGTGGGTTACGTGCTGTTGCAGTGCAAGGCCACAGAATGTATACGGAACACAACCGGACTACTAGAGGATCAATATAATTCTGGAACATCATCGGCATGCACACCACGAATATTACTGGAGCAGTTGTGACAGCGACCCAGGGTCATACTCCGTTATATCAAGGAGTTGGGATAGTGCGGGTAGAGGCTGGCGGGGGTTTGCACAATACACCCCAAGCGGGACGTCAGTGCAGGACTTAGCGTCCCCACACAGAATAAGAATAAAGAGGTGTAGGACGTACCAGATTCAGCGCAAAAGGCATCAAAAACAGGACGGTACTACGACTTTCATGGGCATACGTAGCGCTTTATATCAGTTAAAAGGACTTACCCGTGTCTTCAGGTCATTTAGTTTATCTCAGGCGGTGATGAGACGAGTAAGTCGCTCGTCGTTTGTTAAGCATCTCGCTTGCGCATAACAGTTCGTGCTAATTAACAATTTTAAACTACAACAGTTCCAAATCCTGCATGACAATGCACTGCGCTCGTAACCCTGAGATACAAGATGTTAAATCTATTTTCCTGTCGTTTCGCTGGAAACATTGCCCTGCAACGAAACACAGTAATTTTTGCACACAACTGCTTCACTATTGAATAACAAGCAAATACCTGGCGAAGGACTTTCTTGCCATTGTGAAATGTTCAGAATTCCGGCATCAAGATATATTTTAACGCATGCTATTGTAATGTGTTTAAAACTCCAGTCCACAAACAAATGCGCATAATTGACAATATGAATTTGTTGATTTGGTTTATATTTCAATAAGTAATCGTATTTTATTTCTATTTATCAGATTGTTAATGAGTAAACATTATCGAATTTTAATCTCTTAAAATCTTTCAGATTTCTTATATGACGATTTGCACTTGTATAATTTAAAAACTGTCACTAAAGTGTCCACTAGTTTATAATACATAGAGATGTTATTGTTATGTTATAACTAATACCCTTTTAAATTAATATGTAGTTGTAATTTTGACTTCATTTATATCCTTACCTTTTTAAATGACATTTTACTCATCTTTAGTCTTGAAACTACTTTAAAACAAATGACTATAAGCAACCAAAACATTATAGTATATCACCTAAATAGTTTATACTAAATATGTGAAATAATGTCATTGTAGTGAGACAACGTACACCTTTTTATTATACACTTTTTAATTACTGAACTGAGAAACTAAATAAATATTTACTATTAAACTTACAAGATCGTGACATGGAAACTGCAGTAGCCAAACAGTAGACGTGTTAAAACAATAAATAACAAGTAAAAACATAGGTTATTTGCGAGAGTTGGTCGTGCTTGCTCCGTGCCCTTTGTCGGTCGCTGCCGTGCTACGGGACAGGGGTGCGCAACAATTTCCTTATAATTAATTAGGCACTGAATTATTTCAGAATGAAGATATGAAGATTTATTTAAATTACGACATAAATGTTAATTAGACTAATGTTTTACTATCTGTGCTCGGTTCGTTGTTCGTGGTGATGGATGATGATGAATCAAAATGGTCGTCATCCCTAATGTAGGATTCTAATGATGTAAAGAATGTTTCAAATTGGTCTAGTAGTTCCGCAACCTATTCAGTTCAAAAACACAAAAAATCTTTTTAATTAGTATAGATTACATTAATAAATCTTTATTTATAAATTGAGACTAACGACAAATTATTCCAGTTTGATGCACAGTCACACTCATAAAATGAGCTACATGTCTTGGATTACACTAAAATCGGTGTAAAACATAAATCAATAATTGGATTACTTCGAGAAATTTGTACATTATAAAGGAAAAAGTCAGTATTTTATTATATTTTTTTTCATGTTATTAGGGTACGTTACAACTACGTAACCCTTAAGGTGTAAAGAGGTATCCTCTGCCTAGAGCAGATGATTTTGACTAAGACAAGAACCCTGTTATAAGTTGTTATGTCTTATTTACCTGTAATCTCAGCAAACAATTCCAATTATACAATATTTATATTAAAGAAACTTAAAGTAAACTATCAGAACTGTTGACAACTCCTGTACCGCCAGCAAAACGGCAGTCGTGGCTACCGACTTAATTCCCGCGCAGATCTAGCGCTCGATCGATATTACGGGAGCAGCACGCAACGTAACTGTGGAAGCTGAACTCGAATTTACGAACACTTAATCTGTCAATAGCAGTCAGTTTATTGAACATTTACATTTCAAATGCAGTGGCGTGATAATATTCGTACTAGGTTTTGAAAACGTCATATAATCTAGGACCAATTAGTCCTCTTCTAGACATTATCATCATTGTTAACTAGATGCCAGCGGCTTCCCTCGCGTCGATCTCTTGGGATGAACATTTACGAAAATTATTCTTCAGTGGATGCTCACAACGTAAAAGGCATCAACTGCCAAAATGTTGAGTTTGCGATAGCTTAGGCTCTGAGTTGATAAATTGCTCAGTTAGTCAGGACAAGTCATCATCATTATTATCATTATCAGCCGGAAGACATTCACTGCTGAACATATGCCTCCTCCATAGAACGTCACTTGGACCGGCAACTCGCTTCCTGCATCCAACAATTCCCCGTGGTTTTGACGAGGTCGTCGGTCCTCCTAACGGCAGCCTACACTTCGTCCTACGGTGCGTGGTCGCTACTTGAGAACCTTTCTTCCCCATCGGTTATCGAACCTGTGAGTGATGTGGCCTGCCCATTGCCACTTCAACTTGCTAATTTTAAGAGATATGTCGGTGACATTTGTTCTCCTACGGATCTCCTCATTTAGGATCTTATCACGCAGGGAAACCACAAGCATAGCCCAATGCTTTTTGAGCGACCACGTGTCAGTACCATAAGCCATCTCAGGCAACACATGCTGGTTAAAAACCTTGGTTTTAGGCTCTGGGGTATTGGGGACGAATAGGTTAATCGAAACTTGCTTAACGCTGCCCATCCGAGCTCGATTCCGAGCTGGATTCAGAACAAGTAATTAATTATATTACAGACTAGCTGCTCTCCATGGTTTCACCCGCTCAGTGATGGATGATGATGATGATAATGAAACTTATATAGCCTTTATTACTCAGGGCGAATGTAGATTTCTAATGGTGAAAAATTTTTGAAATCGGGTTTGTATTGGTTACGCTTTGTTACTATGCCACATTCAACTAAAGCATCTGTATATGATTATCGTTGAAAAAAATGATTACACCAAATTATACTACCATAATGTGTGATTACGTAGTTTACTTATTATATTGATCCCATAACGTATGAACAGCTGGTAGGTGGGTCTTCTTATGACATATAAAAAGTATAGGTCGTAATCCACCATGTGGACCCATTGTGGTGTGATGGATAGACCAGTACTTAGATGTAGTAATGGCATATCTTGATATTTCCAGTTTTTCAGACCATCCCAATGTCTCCAACATGATCTGACGAATATTATACTGAGACATAACCAGGACCGATAGCTCATCGTGTCATCTGAAGCACAGAAATGTTCAGATGAAAATGGCACTAATGGTTACTCCTAGTAGTGTCCACAGCAATCTTTGAAACTCACTCTCTTCATATGTTTTCTACCTCTAGCGCTTCTTTTAGCTTAGGTTGGAAATTGAATAACAAGGGATTCGGAATGCTTAATTTATATATTTTTCATGCTTCAATCTTTTGCTTCATCGTTCCAAATATCATTGTCGAAAATTCAGTAATGTCATCATCTTAATCGTTTATCTTTACGTATGATACAGTATGATGCATATTATGTAGGCATTAAGATCTTAATAAAGTTTATTAATAATAAAAAAATATGCAGGTTTTCCAATCTTGTATACCTATACCAGATTGGAAAACCTGCATAATTGTATACTTTTCTAAGTTTGTAAGCTGATTTCATTTTTTATAAGAGTATTTCGGTATAAGAAAGATGCAGCTAGCATTCTGGGAAGTATCTCCTCCATCATCAGAGTGCTTAATAATACTTCATAGTACATACCTACAAGGTGTACTGTTCTATTATCAACCATCTTCCAAAGGAGGAGCTTTTCAATGTATTTTTCTCAATGTTTATTACCTCAAATTTTTTTACCTTGTGAACTTTCACAGTTAGACATCGAGGTCGTCGTAAGCGATCTCGAAATAATCCTAAATCAGATACAATGTAATCTGTGTTATATTTTAATGTGCATTAAGGTAAAGGTAACGTATCGATTTTCGATTGTAAGTTTATAAGTATCATCATTATTAACCTGTGTTTTATTTCATCAACCTGTGTTTTGTTTTCTTTCAGACAGTGCTGGCGGCTAACGGCATATCTATTCCTTACTAGGCAAAGGTGCGCCCTTGTCGTTGTCTAGCGCTTTATGCGCCCTTATTGCCCCTAGGTTGAGTGCTGAGTGCACTCACCAACAGTCTGGTGTCGCTTTTGATGCCCGTAGTGGCAAAAAGCTCTATGTCCTTGCTAAAAAAAAACCGCTGCAATAAAATAAAAAGAAAGCAAACTAAAAGTTTAAAAACCCGACTAAAGCAAATAATTAGCCCGTACATTTAAGCGCATAAAATTAATTTTAATGTGTTGTTATGTGCTTTTACTAATTGTATGTCCCCAATGACTTTTGCGTCATCAAGACGATTCTAATGCCGTGTAATTTATCGATATTGGTTAAGGTGTTGTAATTATGAGCGGATATAGAAACAGACACACATACATACAGGTCAAAAACTTGACCCTCGATTTAGGGTTTCGCCACAGTCAGATAAAATAATACTTTCTTTTTTATTGTTTGTATCCAGACAAACAAACAATACCCTGTATCATCACTGCGTTCACCCATATCATTTTTTCCCGCAAATCATAATCATCTGATACCGCTAACAAGCAGTAGCAGATCGGAACGTGAGATACGGAGGGTGACGTGATCACGTGGTGGAGGAAGTAGGTAGGAAGGTGCAGCCTGATCTAAATAAGGCTCGTAAAAAGCGTCTTATTAGTATGCGAAAGCGTGCGGATTTAGATTGTCAACGGTATGACGAAACTGGAAGGCTTTGAAGCAGATGGATACGTAACGAGATATCCGATTTCCGTACGACTTTTAGATGTATTCCAACACATAGCCCCTGGGTGATGCAAGTTTCTTTGAGTCTTACTAGCAGGCGGTACTAGAACAAGGCACTAGTGTTATGCGGTAACCTCTGTCTAGAACAGATGCATTTCGTCCCAAGTGACGAACTGAACTGCTCTTATAACCCTGGTACGTTAAGTTGTTAAGTCTCATGTGCCTGTAATTTCACCGGCACCCATACCCTTGAAACTAAAAAAACAGTATTATGAAACATTACTGCTTCATGGTAGGAAAAGGTAACGTAGTACTTCCTGGGACGAACTCATTCACAAATATTTCTGCATGCTTCAAAATACTTCACGAGTACGAGTACTAGACGGTAGGTTAACTAGGTACGTGAAGAGCTTTGAAGATCTAGATCGTACTTGAGTTGTTCCAGTTGGTTATGCGTGACGCTTACCACTGAGGTCTTTTAGCTTGTATAAAAAAAGCTATTCAGAGTCTAATGTAGCTCACAACTGGTTCAGGGTCAAAGATCTGTATCGCTGTTAAGAGTAAATGTTTAATTAAAAGAGGAAAATATAGGCTGTTAGGGGTATAATAGTAAAGATTCCTGCATCTGTAGGAGATTAGTTAAAGTTAATGACAGTGATAAGACATACCAGTAGGATATTGATACTTTTGGGTTTGATTTTAAAGGGCAATGTAGCAAGAGATATAATTTCAAACATAGATATAATAACAATCTTGAGCATACCTTCGTGACACCTACAGCCTGAATGGCATAATTCTATTAAGATGCTTATCATTACTGAATTCTGGATATAGACTGACTTCTGGATTTCCTTTAAATAGTATTCAATGAATCCTCATATTACACTGATTGATAGCATTTTTTTTTTGACCCGGGAATATCCTTTATGGATATCACTAGCCCCAGGGGAGCAGGGTGGTTATGTGGGAGTTTGATAACACACTAAAAACCCGGGGAGTTCCATCTTCTCGACATGTGACGGGGGCACGGGCCCGCTATTGCATTACACCGCAGCTACCGTCGACGCCGCTGTCCGCCTTCCGGCAGACCCACCTCTAGGGAAGTCGTCCTTTGCGACTCCATTCGCATAGATGCCGCGGAACTCATTGGGCATCTACGTCTTGTGAGGGCCTATGTCTAGTGAGGGTCGTATGCCCCCGCATTCGGCACCACAGGCGACTGATGGCACTGGCGCGAGCCCTGGGAAGCTAAATGATGGTCTAGTTTTTTCAAGGTACGCCTGCGGTACGCAGTTAGTGGCTGATATTAAACATTATTAGGTATAAATGACATTAAGGTAACTTTGGGGGATGTTTAAGTATTACCAGTACCAGTAGCAGTACAATAGAAATTAAAGCATTCTATAAATTATTAGAGTCAGACCAGCAATCTGAGATACTTCTACGAAGTTCTATTATATATTTTATTTCTAACTCTAAATCACCTTTCTACCCTTATCCTACCTATCATAATCATATCATAATCAGTGTTCCCACTGCTGGGACTCGAGCTTTCCTCCCAAAGAGACGAGTTGGGCTATAATCCACCACGCGGGCCCAGTGCGGATTGGTGGAGTCTACCTATGAGTTGATATATATACATACACATATCTTTAAAAGTTCTAGCCTTCCTGTAGCCAACCCTCCTTAGCAATCTTCAGTGGTAGTTTACCTGCGCATTTTTGGTTATAACAGCGTTACGATCGAGCTGTATAGTAATGTGATGTACCTATATGAAACCGGCCTAAGTTTCATTCGTCAAAAATGTCACTTGCTACAGGATAAAAAGTCATGAGCCGCCACCACGTAACACCCGTAAAGAAACATGACTCACCCAAACTGCTCGACGATGATCACAATCATAACTGTAATAAGACCAAAATGTCCTGTTCAAGTCCAAAAAAACAAGCGATGCGAACCTCAGCCACAATTAATTAAACAATTAATCAGGTAATTTCAAGATGATTTGCTTTTTGCCACGTTTCCGTGCCGCTTTTAAGACAATTTGTTCGCGAATTCATGGAGGGAACTGGGCCGGTTTCCTTATAAGATTACGTACGTGGCTATTCGTTTCGAGGCTTTTGAAAGGTCTGTAGAAATGCGAGTAAGTTTTGTGGGTTGTTGGCAAGTGTCGGGTTTTGGTTTTACACACAAATGCATATTTAGGTAAAATCAGCCAACTTCATAAATTATTACGTCTTATGTAGCAGCAGTGATAACGAGACTCCAAAATAGAATTCAGTTCACTGTGTCAATAATAATATAGCTTTCTGATCTACCAGTGCAGAATATTGCTTTTTTATTTTGAAATGATGATTTTACGCAATATATATATTCAATGTTTGAACCTCATCAAGAGTAATAAATATAGTATATGCAAAGATATATATTTAAATAGTTGATTAATTAGTTAAGTAAATGTAAAAAAAATTACACGGACCCTGGAGTCTGTAAGTAAAAATATTAAAGTAATAAAAAAATTTAGTAATTTTATTGTACCAAAAACCTAATTATTGGGATCTGTTCAGCTGTGCGATTCTGTAGAGCAAACATCGTTGCATCTTCAAAGATGGATCAACATCCGTGAAATAAATGCTTACAAGAAACGTTGGAAAACCAACCTTATTTACAAAGGCGATATCTGATAAAGTAATACCGACACCGGTGAGCTCGTCGACGAGTGCATCGACTAATCATTACAGAATTTCACGGCATGACATGCATAACGTTTAAAGGTATCTACCCACTACACCGTTCCATATCGTGACCGTGCTATGAACGTGTTAGCCATAAAAATATTATGTGTATTGAAAAGTATGCGACTATACCCACTAGATCGTTTCGTCAACGTCGCATACCATACACGGAGCGTCAGCAATTGTCGACGACAATATTTGAACATTTGCTCTTGGTACGTTCTAGTGGGCATAGTAGGCAGTGTCAAGCAAGTTTCCATACCTGATACGTTCATAGCACGGTCATGGTACGAGACGGTGTAGTAGGTAGACACCTTTAAAATAAAAGATAATGTCAATACTCACAGTTCATCGGTTTATTACAATTCCAAATACCAGTCAGCATAGTGAACCACTCGGCTAGAATATCGGAGCCAAACATTCGGTTCCATTCAGTATACGAGTACATACTCTAATCTATGGTTCCATTACTCCTATAATTTTGCAAGTGAATTTTCCAGTTACAACTTCTTAATACAAGTAAACTTTTTATATAAGTAGTATCTAAATAGAGTAAAGTATCGCCAATGGCAAAGTTTTTTTATAACTAATAGACTTAGCTTTAATATTCATACAACTCCGACCAGAAGGTTCACGGACTTGTACTGTTTTATAGCTAATTCAGCTCATAACAATAGGAAGTTTCAATTATGGTTTACTATTCTCGAATAATGTAAAATAAGCTTATAATGTAACTGCATACTTATATTTTTGTATATTATCCTACTTATCTTTATTTTCATACCATATTGTATTCTAGCTTTTTGAATAATTTACACTGTTTGCACGTCAACAACTTAAACCTCATAACCTCATAACTTTTTTAAGAAATTTGTGGTCAACGAAGTTGGTCTCACACTTATTGTAATCTAGAATTTAAACATTTATATATAATTTACATTGGGAAACTGTTAGTTGGTCCTTAAAAATAAATAAATTAAAAAAAAAAAAGGAAAATACACTGTTTTAGACTTTCGCGGTTGTTAACTACATTATAATTAGCACTCACGGGATGTACACCACGATTAGGCGGGTTTTGGAATTCCCGATATTTCGGCGCAGTTACATGCACCATGTTCACGGGTAGACTGACGGATCAAAAAAAAGTCCGCAGTAAAAGAGTGAGAAAGAGGGTAGACCGATTTGTCTGCTCTTAAAACTTCGAACTTTTTTCACATCCACCCGCATATTCAGTCTACCCGTGAACATGGTGCATGTAACTGCGCTGGAATATCGGGAACTCCAAAACTCGCCTAACCGTGGTGTACATCCCGTGAGTACTAATTATATTGTAGAAGGAAAATAATCAATACATAGGACCATGTGTCCGGAATAAAATATCTTATTTCAATGTCTAGATCTTCAACTCTATGAATTGTATAGTAATAGTACATAAAACCAGTATGGAACTCGTGCCATTAGCTGATCTCGTATATGGTATAGCTTACCACGGCTATGGACACCTTTCAGAAGTTTCAAGTTCCAAGCTACAACCCTAGGTTCACAAGGTAGAATACCCATAAAGTATTTCGCTTCAATAAACCTTCTCCAATACTCGACTCCAGAAGTACCTCAACAAAAAGAGCCTAAATAATTCAAAACTAGAACTTACCGGTTTATTTATGGTTCTTGCTACTAATAAATACTAGATTTACACATTGCGTAGTACCGGCAATATCTCGACGGTTTAACCTTAGGATAATGTTCTTTAAATCCATTTATTACTATAAATTTACTGTGATGATCGGAATACAGAAAGTGGTAGCTGGCACTCTGGTTAGATGGTTGGATGTCGTAAAGATGCTGCTTAGGTTTGTAAAGGATGAGACGAATTGTATAGATTATTTAATTTTCAAAACAACACTTTAATAAAGTTATTCAAAAACGAACCAAGAAAGTTTTTCTTTCGTTTATTTTTTGATTTGGTATTAGTTATTGTATTTGATAATTTAATGTCCCGAAGAGCAAACGTATTTTTTCTGCGAATGCCACGTTTAAAGTTTAAACAAGGGAAGGAATATCACTATAATGAAATACGAGCTATAGACTTTCATTGATTTTTCCTTACGAGGTATTTATTACTTTAAAAATTGAGTGATTAAGTTAGAATCATAAATGACTTCGAAATACAGTTTAGTCCTTACGGAAAAAATGCCAGTTGTGAAAAATCAGCCGTGCGATTCCGTAAGAGCAAATATGGTTGCATCTTTGACAACATCCGTGAAACAAATGAAGAGATGACAAGAAACGTCGGAAAAACAACCTTATGTACAAGGACGATATTTCAAAAAGTATTTGACATTAGAGAATCGCACGGCTGATATTTTCTTAAATAATTCAGAGGCTGTTATACAATGACACTGAGTGAGCAGAATTGACATTTCTCAAATTTTAAGTTTAAAAAGCTTATTGTGACGGTGTTTTTACTGCTTTGATCTACGAAGAAATAATAGTCGTAGGCTTTGATTCACTTTTACTAAGTGAGCAATTGCGTACTAAATTTTAGAAGAGGAAACCATTATTATGGTTTCGAGGCTTTGTCGACTTAGTTGGGACTGCCAAGGAAGTGCGTAGTCCGTCAACATTTGTTTGATAAGCAGAAATGTTTGTTGTCGGATCTTTGATGTTGTGTGTGTCCAAGCCTCTCGCGGCATATGGAAATCTATCCCTCCCACTAAGATTTCCTGTGTAGCGGATTTAAAAGTATACATTGTGTTATTTATTTGTTAATTTGATTCGTCATCATTATCAGCAGTTATGTAACAGTCCACTGCTGGACATATGCCTATCCCGTAGCACGCCAGAACTTCAGCTCTGCTCATCCAGTGACTGCCAGCTACCCTGCTCAGGTCATTGCTCCATCTGGCTGAAGGTCGTCCCACGCTACGCTTGCATGCGTCTATTCCATCGGTTATCGGTTCTACGACTGATGTGACCAGCCCATGACCACTTCAGTTTTTAATTTTTTGAGCTATGTCGATTACATTAGTTCTCTGCCGGATCACCTCGTTTCGATTTTCTTTAGGGAAACTCCATTAGACAAGTTAATTTTATTCCTTCTATCCATTTCATCAAACTAGTGAAACATAATGAACATGTAATGAAAAACCGAGAGATGTAAAATAACTTTCATACTTACGTGGTTTGACTTACTTCACTAGTAAAAACTGTGATTCATCAGCCAGTGGCTTCCCCATCCGGTATAGGGTGTTGTAATTATGTCGAATATTCTGAAAAACTAAATAAGAATATAAAAATCTAAGGAAACTAATACAAAACATTTTTTCAACAATGAAACAAGTGATGTGTGTGCGAGCGTGTGTGTGTGTGTGTGTGAATATTGTGAATTGAATTGCACACACGATCTAGTTTTTTTTTTATGGGTTCCCATTTTTAATAGATCATCATCATCATGGAGGCCTCGTTGTGTTCCATTCTAGGATGTAGGCCTCTTCCCTTTTTTCAATTTCTGTCGATCTTGTGCTGAGTGCATCCAGTCCAATTTTAATATATACCACATAAAAAAAACAATCTCGCCTAAAAAGCCAATACGTAATTTAAATTTAACCTAAACTGATAAATATAAAATAGATAAGAATGCTTCCAATAACACTTATCTTATTGTTTCTATTAAGGCACTTTGTTCATGTGTTCTTTTAAAATAGTACATACAGACTGCACTATTTTACACTTTCACTTCACTGCACAATCTCGAAAGGTTTTGTCCTCTTAAGTGTTTTTACTATGTCCGTATTATCGAATAATGATTAAAAATATATATAATTGTAGTTTAAATTAAATTAATAAATTTTACCCTGTACACACTTTGCACTATCACAATTAAATAACGTGGTGTGCTATATTACAAGCCTCATCCTGCTAATGCACAGTGGTTTCAATCCGAGACACAGCGGTCATAACCCTACGCAATCCGCAGCCCCTTGCATGCGTTGAGTGACAGGCGCCATAAAACTTTACGAGGATCGAACGCACAGTGGGACCGACGACCGTTTCCGCGGACAAAAAAATTAGAGCATGCTTGATTCGCTCGAGACTCATGAAAATTAATAAGCGTTCCCCAGAAACGCTCGGATGCAGCGGTTGCGCCAATTTTTTACTGATGACAATTTGTCCGGTCTCAAATTGAATTTTTCGGCGTTTTAATTACGGAGTAAGGTGGAGTTATTTTTATGGGAGGCTTAATATACACACATTAAATCATCAGCGGGTGCCGGAAGGAGAGTGCTCGGGTATAGAATATGTGATTGGTTTTGGAACAGTTAATTGAATACTGGTAATGGCGTTGTTGGTAAAACTTTTGTTGAGAATAATGTCCATGGAAGTAAACTTATTTTTTTTATGGGAGCGTGGATGTTTTAGACAGATTTGTAAGTTTTTTTTTTATCTTAATTATGAGTAACTGTCAAGTGTGGCAACTATATACATAAATTAAGAGGATAAGTTGAGGTTTCTTCTTACATTTTTGTAATGTTTAAAAAAATTTACCCTCTGAATTTTTTTTTAAGATAGGTGAAACACTTTTTAGTTATTGGATCGTAACTGTAAAACTTCTAAACGCAATTCGATTGATTCGATGAAATTTAAATGGGACTACTTCGGAAGTATACTCTACCAAACAAAAAAAAATAATTAAAATCGGTCTACTCTGTGAAAAGTTATGCATCTTCATACATAAAAAAATATATACGCATTGACTTGAGAACCTCTTATTTTTTTTGGAAGTCTGTTTTGAAAACAGCTATACCTAACCTTAACAGTTTTGGCTTGGAAAAGGCACTCAAGATTTTATTGTATTTACTTTCTGATTCAACTGAAGATTTGGATAGCAACAATTATTTGATTTGCATAAATAGGGCTTTGAATTGACATTGTAATGTAATTGAAGGATAAACTTTGATCTAAAACATAGTTTGGTTTCTCCACACTCGCTTCGGTTTGAGCGTTTGTGTTTGCACAGTTATATTTTTGGAGCGTCTCCTACGTTATGCCTTTCATTTTCGCAAAGGTTCCATCAACACGTAGCCCTGTGAGCACCGCCGTTGGAGCCTTGCGGTCATCACCGCTCGTGACGTAACTAACCTCTTCGCAAATACATGACCAATACAGATGTCAATGTTTTATGAGTTAATCTATATGTCCATTTTATTAACCCTCATCTGGGCACTGAAACGTAGTCTCTTTTCTACAGACTTTCAAAAAGGAGGAGGTACTCAATTCGACTGTTTTTTTTATGTCTGTTACCTCATAACTTTCGATAGAGTGAACCGATTCTCACAATTCTTTGAAAGCTGGTAATTCACGTGTGGATCCATTTTAATTTCATCAAATTCGGTCCAGTAATTTTTAAGTTACACCTCAATAACAGCTAAATAGAATGGAAATCGGTATTAATTTTTTCAAATTGTACTTGTGACACTTAATTAATGCATAATATTTTCATTGGGTATATTTATATGTAAGTTACGTTTAAGGCAGTTTCAGATATGTATTTAAATTTCAGTACCGACGTCTAAAACACTGTCCACGACTATTATGCGGATGGACCGCATGTCAAATCATACGCTTCAATATAACATTTTATGATATTTTTACTAAACACTTTATAAATAAGATCAATGTTATTGTATAATTGTGTTGTAATTATTTTTAACAAACCAGGCAGGTTTTATACGGTTAAATAATTGTATTTACACTGAAGTTCCTTCTGAATGAATATGTACTGTCAAAATCATATTTATATTAAAAACATAAACGATAACGATTTTACCTACTAGATAGCCCTGGCTGCCAGTCTTTATGTAGTGTTTGAAAATGAATAAACAAAAGAGAGAAAACGTAAGTGCAGCCGTGCGATTCTCTAAGAGCAAACTTCGTTGCATCTTTGGATCTCGTTGGAAAAACAACCTTGTGTACAAGGGCGATATCTCATTAAGTATTTGAAATCTGTGAGCTCGTCGACGAGCACATCGACGAATCAATAGAGAATAGCACGGCAGTATAGGTGAATAGAATTGTAACAGATATAGAACTACAAGTTATGAAGTTATAGACGTTTTCTTACTTTATAATACAACGAGGCTCACTCTTATGTGTGAGTGAGATTTTGCTTAAACAATTATGTATTCAGATGATTTAGTGATAATCTAGTTTTTGTTTTATAGATCCAATTCAACTGAGTCATAAATTCAATGTAAAAAAAACAACACATTCATTAAAAGCATTCTTCGAAATAAACGAATAGTATATAATTACAAAGTAAGCAATAAATAAAACACCGTTAGCCGAAGACGAGTCCAGCGAGTTGTTCGATCGAAAAACGCTGTCGAATTCAATTTCTCACCGCGACGAAAAAATGCAAAAAGCACGCCCATTTTCCCGAAATTACGGTGAAACACCCAAAAACCTGCCGCGTATACACACATACATATACATACATATACAAACTGTGGATAGAGTGTGTGTACAGTATACAGACTCCGTATACGGTCGCCGATCGGGCGGTCGGCATAAATGATTCCGAAATTGTTTCCGCGAGCGCGCGACGGCCGCAAAAAACACGTGTTGGAGCAATAAATCATTCGATGCAATTCGATGCGATTCGAGTTTACTCGGTTAAACTTACGAATCGATTCTCGATGCGGCGATTACACGAGTGCATTTACAGAGAGAGTTGTAAGGAAGAATGTCACTGCTGGTTTTTGTTCGGCGGTATTGAAAGTTCGCCTTTATTTTAAATGTCACTTTTTGTGTGCTGTTGCGTCTCTTAAACGATTCTGACAGTGTTCAGTTTAATATATTATTTTTGGTTAGCTAGGTTTAACGGCATTTCTTGATCCCCAATTCACACACTATCAGACTGAGAAAATTATTATAGAATGCACGATGATGAAAAACAACGCCTTATAAAACACTCATAAGCCATTTTTATACTGGTTAATATGCACCCTTCTGACAATGCTATATAGCTAAGGTTAACACACAGAATCTTGTTGCCAGAGACATAGAGTTGAGATGTATATGTTTAATGGTTGTATTTATGCACAATTTACAATTTTTAAGTTTTCTCATAATAGAATTTGCGCGATAGATGCAAATATAATAAATAGTTACAAATTTTTATATATGATTTTTAAAATTCTAACAATTGCTCCTACTCTGTCACGAATCGTCGGAAGACGACTCTAATCTCGTCTAAGGGGGTGTGATTTTATTCACTCCCTTAAATTGCAAAGTTTAAGAGGTTTGAATAGCTAGTACTTTCCATACTAAAAGAAATAACTCTTTTCTACCTCTTAACATTGTCCGATTTCAGTGATTTTTTTTTCATGTAATCATCACATTGTTCAATATTTTCGTACGTTTTGATTTTTTCAGATTTTTAATTTCTATAAAAGGAAATTTAAAGTACTTTGAAATACTGAAACAATCATAGGCAAGGCATAGTAAACAATGTATGATTACATGAAAAAAAAAAACTGAAATCGGACAATGTTAAGAGGTAGAAAAGAGTTCTTTCTTTAAGTATGAAAAGTAATAGCTATGCAAACCTCTTAACCCGTTGACTCGCAATTAACCATATTTGGCCAATAATACAATAGATTTCGCAGAAATCAACCTTACTTTTCTAGGAACTGCAACTTGTGTGGTTAATAACGGACTCAGTGCAGTTTGCCGGCATTTATATCATCACCGGACGGATGGCTAGTGAAGAAGGCACGCCGCCTTCGTAAACGTAGCACACGTGTCGCGGCAAGGAGAGGAGTTAATACATTATTATTAATAAGTTTGATAATTGTTACTATATGAACCTCACATATGCGAGAGTATGTCTGTATGAATTTCGATCTTACTTTTTAATATTCCTTTCCCGCACAATCAAAGCCGTCAGTCTGCAAATAATATATTAACAAAATCATCATAATCTCGCGGTATGTGAATTTTAAAAATGGGTAGAAGAATAAAACTTTTTTTTATATAAATAAAAATACAAATTGTGCCACCGGCCGCTTTTACTTGTATTTATGTGTGCAATACATAATTCATTTGGAACATTTCTAAACGGTTATAGGCTTTTTAACTGCCACTTTTGTTGCACTCTCAGATAAATCACATAAATTTTACTCAATTACCATAATTACTATCGGACATTTTATGTTAACGATAACATATTATAGTTATATATTTCTCTGTGTTGACAGCACTCGATATCCAAACTAATGCTTTCTAATGAAAATATAGTGCTTAAGATAAGTTGACACACGTTTTTAAAGTGGCGACATATCGAATTTATATGAGAGCGTTCGAAATTAGGTTGTATTTCAAATTGTAGTTGTTCTATTCAATATTAGAAAAGCAATAGTCGGTGAAAGTTCTGAGCAAACTTCAGGCTTAAGTACTAATGTGTCGTGTTATTGAACAGTTGCTGCAAATTATGACGTGACAATTTTCCACAGCTCATTCGGTTGAGTTGGTAAGTGACCTTGCCTTCAAAGCGCGGTGTCCTAAATTCGAGCCCTAGGCGGAGCCAAAATTTTCAATGTCGCGTGATATAGTGATGTCCATGCCTCCCGCGTCAAAGACAATGATAGTTCAGGGTTATGAATCTGTAAACGTTCAACGCTATTTACCTGATACCGTTAGAAAAAAAAGGAGCGTCATAACTTAAAAAAAAAACGTTTTCGAACGAACAGATCAATATAAAACACTCGGAATTTATTCGCAACGGTATCAAGAACTCATGATTAATTCGCGCGTTGCCGCACATAAATAAAACAAGTGACATCTTCAGCCCGAAACGTTGCCCCCAATTCATCATAACAATAAAAAAACAACCCGAAGATATCACGTTGGGGATCGATTATAACGTCTGTGCCATCCCACCGAGCATGGTGACAACCCAAAAAGAATCCTGTTTTAAGGTACGTACTCACAATACGTGAATTTACCTACCTTAGGTCACTTCTTTAATCTTGGATTTGCTCTATGGTTGAAAATTTTTTATTTGTGCACTCTTATAAAGCATAAAAGAGAAAAAAAACGTAAAATAAGAAAATAGTAGTACATAAATCGGCCTTATCGCTTAAAGTGATCTCTTCCAATCAATTTTTGGGTAGAAAGAATAATATTTTCAGGGACAGTGGTGAATAGTATGAGCGTAAGTATAGACAATAGTGAATTGGTACATACACCTACATGCCTGATAAAAAATGTAACTATAATACATATTATATAATACATAATACTACATAATATATAATATATATACTGCCTAATTCAAATAAAATACACACAATACACATTTTTTTTTTCAACATCCACACAAAGGTCTTCAGGTCCTAAACTAGGCAGAGCCTGTAGTATGGTAACCTAATGACTGATATACATACTTAAATACAAATACACACCCAGACACAGATCAAACAGACATGTTCATGCACACAAATGTTTGACATGTCCGGGGATCGAACCCGGGACCAGCGGCTCAGAAGGCGGGGGTGCTACCAACTGCGCCAACCGGCCTATCAAAAACTAAAATACACTAATACGTACAAATAACAAGCATAATATAATACAATATAAAAGTCCATAATAATTAAAATATGTAGTATAATACCTATCAATCTGTGACTGATACATTTTTTTTATTCGATCTTACAGACATTTAATTACTTCCGATAGATGTGACAACTTTACTTACTGCTACTACAACATGTCGTTGACAAGTGTAACACGTCACTAGCATGTCAATGTCGTTAACGTACAAGTGTTGCCCCTAAGAAAAATCGCTCAACACAGCTAAAGAACTTTTCACTCCAAAAAACTTATTAATCATAGATTATAAAAACGAGTCAGTTAGATAATTACGTCTCTTTGTATTTTGCTAATCTTGTAAAAATATTGACGACTAGCTGCGGTCCGCCATTGAAAAAAATTAAAGCAAACATAATCATTGATACATCGGCTGCAGTGAGTAAATGGCTGTATATAACAAATGCACGCCGCAAGATGCACCGGTTGCAAGGCAAAAAAACCACCGAATATAATTAAAGCTGCAGGCTCTACCATGCCCATACCTAAAATGTTTTCGAACGCAAAGCCACCGAAATTCATGGCATTGTCCAATGTGTAAAATTGAGCCATAAAATATTCTACGAGCAATTTTCTGGTAGCTTAAATTTTGTCCACGGGTTTTGCATATTGCAGCCTGCAGCCATTTTGGTTAAGGCGACGCCTTGTGGAAAAAAATTCGATAAGTTATAGATGAGCGATGAATGTGTGTAAGGGTGATCGATTCGTCAAATTTTTTTCTGGTTCGATGACCATTTGATCAAACTTTTTTGACTGATACCCATTTCACTCGTCAAATATCTTTGTCCAATATTTCTTTATAATTTGCGTATTAAATACATACCTTTAGTTTTTCTGTCTGGTACTGCGCCGAAAAAAAAAATTTCTTTTAGTTTTTGTTCAGTACACCGAACTTCAAATGTTTCATAAATTCGTCCTGGTATATATGCGTCTGCATGTTTCGTTTTATTTTTGTGTTTTGTACCTCATGTTACTAGGTAAAAGACTTTCATTGCATTCTACTAAGCATTTAAAAAAATTTCGTCGTCGGGACTGTTCACGAAATTTAATTTGCAGCCGTTTTGATATAAATGTCAAAATCTTTGATCAAATATCGGTGTTATCAACACCGATATAACCGTAATTAGACAACACCGTAAATTAGATGAGGCCATCGAAATTATTTGATAAGTACATGGGACAAATATATTTGGCATCACAAAAAGCGGCAAGACGGTTAAGAAGTTTGCCTGCTATTTTTTCTAAACTTCAAACATGACGTTATGGTCTTGTTCATTGAGAATAGAGTGATCATTCACGCGAAATAATTATCAACATATTCCTATTCTGTAAAACTTACTTTACAACAATCTTATAAAAATAAGCAAGTTTTTTTAGATGTATAGCAGTGGTATAATACCACTGCTATACATCTGTGGTATAATACCACTGCTATTTCCTATTTGTCCTGCTATTTGTGGAAATAGCAGTGGTATAATACCACTGCTATTTCCACGAAACACTACTATTAGTCGAGGTATTATTTGCGTCCAGCTATGGAAGTAACACACCTTTACCACTTATTCATTTTATTAACGGAGTATTTACCATGTCTAAGCTTCGAACAGTAACACAGAATTTCACTAGTGAATATATAGGCATCACAAAAAATACCATAAACGTTTGATATACCTTTATTAAAGTAAATTATTGTATTCACCTTTCTATCGTAGTCCTAATTGCGTCAGAATTTAAAACCTCTTCCAACTACCGTATTTGGGTCTTTGTTAATTACAATCATCAGTGGCAATTACTAAATGAATTGGTAGCGAATCTCAAAGGCAGATTAATAGAACCGACTTGAAAATCTATGAAATATCTCAATCGAGCATCAATTACAAATAAAGAGATTGAATTATTTAGAATTGGCTTTGGATTTCATTGAAAACTAGCAAACGCAGTGTTTTATCGGTTCACTTGACTATTTAAGAGACACAATAATAGACAGAGCTGAAGGTTTTCCACGACACTGGAACCTTTCATGACCTTGATTTAGTCAAAAATTTTGTTCTCCGATTCGAGTCTAATACACAAGCGTTGTATTTACTATTCGGCATTTTTTTTCGACTTTCAATGTTATAAAATGTTCTAAGGCAGGAGGTTCGCAAAAATTCACAGTTTTTTTAAATGCCAACCATTACCATTCTACTGGATCATCCTTTGGATCAAATGAACTGGGATCATTCTTGATTTTTTGGGTCATTTTTTTTATTTAAAATATTGTAAAAATTTATAATAAGAACAATGTGTTAGTGTGCATTATAAAAAGTTTTAGACGTATATGTTATACGTCAAAAGTGGATGTTAGGTGATTTTTTTGTATGTTAGACATGCAAGCGTATATTCTGCAACGGGATAAAAAGTAAGATATGACATAGATACTAAAATCAAAATGTGATCAACCATTCCGTAGTAAGCGAAACCAATTCAAATTAAGAGTAGTATTTAGCACTCAGGGAATGTAGTTCACTGTTAGAAAAAAAACGGTTTAGTAGTAAGTTACCGGCGAGTTTCTCCCACATTATAAACTAACAAGCTCACTACATTACCTTGTCTTTAGTGTATGTTAAACATATAATTTTAAACTACGAAATTCTACTATACGAGTATAAACAATTCTGATCAATGTCAATCAATTCAAGAAAAAATATTTAAGTCTTGAACTATATCTATATCTATATATCAAACTTGCAAACTAATGGGAACCCTATTCACTCGCATCTAATAGCAAAACCGCTACTTAGAAGTCACATTATTTGTTATGTGAGTTTATAATCTTATTTTATGTTTATTATGAACGATTAAAATTCTCTAATTGGTAATCTATCGGTATTCCCACGAACACTTTCATCTAAATAACTTGACTTCCTTCCTTTTGCGAAATCATCGTATTCCTCGGAAACTTTCAATTCATAATTGGCAAGCTCTGAGAATCTATCAATCTACCATAGTATATTGATAATAAAATTGATTTTACTCTTTTGCAACCCACAAATGGTATTTAGACATATTTCATCAATTTTTATTAAAAGGTAAACTAGCCATCTGACCTAAATAAAATCTTTTTATATCCAATATTTGACATTGCAAAACTTTTGTTTGATTAGCATTTGAATATTGTTTCTACAAATCAAGGAATAAAATACAGAAAAACCAAATAAAATCATGGTTAGTGTATTAGTAGTTCAAACTCTAGTCTCTATCTCTGTAAGAACTTTAGTCTTACAAGAAAAATGTGGACCGGATCTTACAGCGCAAGGTCGAAATGTCAGTGCATTGGCAAAACCATACGTTAGAAGAAACTGTAAGTTATCTATCAGATAATCAACTGTCGTGAGCAAGTGTAGTGCTTAACATCAGGTACACCACTTGCCAGTCATGTCCCTTCATTGCATAAAAATAAACAAATAAAGCTCTGTAGTGTCTTAGGTCTTCTCAAGACAAGAGTCACCAATGTTTTTTACCGGTGACTTATGGCACTGAAACGTGGTCACTTACTATGGGCCTCATGAGTAAGCTCAAAGTCGCACTAAGAGCTATGGAGAGGGCTATGCTCGGGGTTTCTCTACGTGATCGAATCAGAAATGAGGAGATCTGTAGAAGAACATAAGTCACCGACATAGCCCAGAAGATTAGCCAGTTAAAGTGGCAGTGGGCAGGGCACATAGCACGCAGAACAGATGGCCGATTGGGCCGGTTCTGGAGTGGAGACCACGGACCGGCAAGTGCAGCGTAGGTCGTCCATCGACACGATGTAATTTTTTTCTCTAATTTTAAACTTAAAGTTCGTAGATAATACTTCGATTGGTGATCGTTTGTATTATTTTCTACGATGCGTTTCTGTACAACGGAAACCATAGTATGCTTAAGTTCTAGTTGTTGTCCTAGCTAAGACATCAGGCGTTAGGCCTTCTGGAAAGCCTTGGGGTGGGCTAAAGTCTTCTAATGTATCGGCCAGCCACACAAGGTACGTATCGTATCTTCGAGCCTATATTCCTAGCGGTAGAAATAAAATGTCCAGATTATATATATAGGTACAAGTACCCAAATAATTATTATGATTTATCACAATATGTATTATCCTATTAATAATATAAACGCGAAAGTTTGTGAGTATGGATGTATAGATGTGTGGATGTTTGTTACTCTTTCACTCTCAAACGGCGAGGCCAATTTTGATGAAATTTGGTATGGAGATATATGAGGCGCTGGATTAACACATAGGATACTTTTCATCATCATCATTATCATTCATCACAACGCCGGTAAGCGTAATATTCTTGGGCACAATATAGATTAAATAACAAGATCTCGGCCTACGTTAAGGTCGTAATGATGACAGTTCTGTCAAAGTTTGTGTCAGTTTCTGATAGCTTAGTCAAAAGCACGCTATCATTTTGACAGCTCGATACACTACACGTGCTCGGCGACCGTCAAGGGTGATGGAATGTAATGACAGTTTTTCCACCGTGATTAATTACATATTTGTTTGTATTGAATAAAAATAGATATAGCCTTGTAGAAGATAATAAGCTACTCGAAGTACTAATATTGCTCAGATGACGTAGCGGGCACCAGCTAGTTATAAATATTCGTTTCTTAGTCGTTAACACTCTTGCCAGAGTGGTCGTGGTCATCAGTTCGGGTGGTGGCTTGCTTCACATCCGTTGCCATTCCTCACGAATTTGCCGTCTTCCTTGCGCACATGTTATAGGTTCGCTGGTTATAGTTATAAATGTACTTATATTTTAAGTATTGTAAAATATTTATACACTATTCATCGCTTTGAGATTGAACATCTACAGTCCGCAGTCTTTTCTTTTTAGGAATTTGTTGTCTTATGTCAGATATGCCACAGTTTAATACACTTTTAAGTCAATAATTTTATAACTTTGTTTTTTTGATGTCGGCTCTACTAGAAGTCGACAGTCTATGGTAGCAGGCGTGAGCAGAGTAAGCCCGGGGGCAGACTTCGTGACTACTGTTCCAATGTTTAATAACGTCCCGCGTGGGAATAGACTTGGCTAGTACAATGTAAAAGTAGCCGATTGTGATTTATGTCTAATGCCACGATTGGGAGGTTAGGGAGAAATCAGGTCACGTTTGATATGGAAGTAGGGTAACATTATGCGTCTTATCTGATCCGGCTGTATGCGATGATGATGTAGCTGAGTTGATGGATACCGTCAAAGTTCAACTAAAATACTTATGCATGTCAAATCATATAATTTAGGTATCAATGACGTACTTTACTAAAGACTATATCTAGAAGTGCGTTCCAAAATAAATACAGCTACCACTGAGAGAATCAGCAAGCAAGTCGGGGCCGGTCTTACTAGCCCAACTACGGCGAAACAAAAGAAAGGTTTTGTTCTTGACATGTATATATATTCATTTTCTCTCTCATAACTTCTAAACTTCTTGTCATAACTCGACAAATGAGGTGTCGTTGAAATTGTCTTGTTTGTCCGCTGGTTATAGGCTATGTAAAGTTAAATTAAATTGAATATAGCGCCCTCTAGGGAGCACAAAACAAATTGCCGCTTCACTCTATCATGTTTGATATCATTGAACATGGATTTTAAAATAAAGGTAGGGTAGGTACATCATATTTTTGTCCGTTTGCGAGATATATCACATCCCGTCAAAGTGATAAAAACTAATCTTGTAACTTATGCATTATCTAGATACGTGTTAAAAAACAACCTCTAAGCAAAAAAATGCGATGTGGCTAATTATGAATTATTTATTGCATGTAAGTTGTATATTTAATACACGATACATATAAAATAGTTAGTAAAAAACAATTTCAGATGAGAATATTTTCTTGTTTCATAATTAGAGCATAATTTTTTGAACTTTTGAATACATTAATTATTTAAATGATTAAGTGGGCAGCAGATGTGAACTTCGCAAAAGTGGAGTATTCGAAAGCATCTTTGTCTTCTAAATATCGTCTATATAATTTTATTGCATTGAAATATCTAACGTAAGTTTGTTTAAATTGTGATCAATTTATATTATATGTTCAAAAGTACAAGGAAGGCATACTTGTTTAAATATTATCTCTTTATTCCCTGGATCCATTTTGTGTAGAGTTCGAATATCACGTTTTGGCAGTGCGAAGATTATCTCTATTTCAGTAAATTAAAATATTGTTTTGATGAAAAAGCTACAGTTTGGTTATTATTTTAACATATGCATTTGTTAATATTTTATAAACTCAAATATAATATATTTTTTATAATCGTTTTTTTCGCGTCCGGGTGTAGCCTATGGCCTATGGCCTTTATTAATAAACGTTGCGTAAGCCTATATTAGGCGTAACATGCTTTGTCTTGCTTTCACGCGTGACATTTACTGCAAGAGAAAAATTGACAGATAGATGTTTTAACTACTCCGGGTGTAAGCCAAGTTTATTAATAAGGCCGACACATTACTCAAATTTTACAATCCTAATGTCAAGAAACATCGATTGTTTTACATCGAATTGTTCAGGGACGTAATGGTGTGATGATAATAATTATGTAAATGTACTTACGTACATTCACATAATTATTGAAGAATGTACATTATGTACATTTTTCATCACACCTACATACGCTAAACTTATTGTTGTAATTAAATAACTTTATTCAGTAACATACCAGCTAACGGCCAAGTTTGTGTAAAATTCGATAATTTAACAATAATCCAATTTTCTTAAGAAACTGTAAGAAGACTTCTTAAGAATTTTACAAAAACTTGTTTGAAATCAGGAGAATATTACTGATTATGACTGGTGAGTATGATATCCGTAGTATGTAGGTACTACGACATTAGACTATTCTGTCATTCGAAAACGAACCTTGCGTGACAGGATAAAATAGACCTCATGTTTTTTTTTATATTTCAGTGTAATGTAAGTATATTCTATAACATTAGCCTGAAAATGCCTCAACAATTTGTGTTTTCTGTATTTGCCAAACGAATGCAGACCATGTTGCTTTTAAATAATTTTTCAAAGAATAAATCATTGTGAAGTGGCATTAAAGACTGTATCAAATTGAGTATTTAAATATCTAAACCAGACATACTTTACAAAAGGTTAATAATCCATAATTTGAGTAAATCAAATTCTAATTCGACACTATGTCTCAACCAATTTAATTAAACCATAACACGGAAAGCCCAGCTAAATTTATGTAAACACCTAAGCAACTGTGGTGATTGCAAATCATAACACATAAGAAAAGAAGTATCTGGTTTGATACAATCGGCACCATCTAAGCAATAACCACTAAAAATAATTTTAGCAAAATAATATTGGCATAAAAAACGATATTAAAAAATATTTAGTAACACTTCCGCTGAAAAAATACATATCGTTTTTGATAATGGATTTCCGCAAAGTAACGCCTGAATCAATAAATTAATATTGGCATAATTATAATATTTTTTGGTGTGAACCTACTAAAAAACGAGTAAGTAATATTCTTATTACTTGTTGGTCAATCCTAGACATCGACGTATGCTGTGGAGTTTTTTACTTAATATTCCGTATAATGTTTAAACACTTGTTTCGGTTCGGCGTGTCCCCTACTAATAATGTTCTGGCTATAAACTAAAACGACAATCATAAAAAATATCCACGAGCGTGTATTCCGAGTACTATACTCGTAGCAGCATTACTAATTACACTCGTGCCGACCGACTTACTTAATTAATATTAACAGTTACCATTGGTTATAGTAACATTGAAACAATTTAGAGTTTCAAATGTTTTTATACTTTTCATATATTATTTAGCGACTAAATAATTTTAGTCAAGACACACTGGTCGCGTAGGTGTATCCAGCTCTACTATCCTAAGTGAAAGTAGCGCTATTCGCAGCTCAGTTCCCACATTTATTCAGTTAGGTGTTACCCACTATTTATGCTAGTTTCGAATTGCCTCTGAACACGCAGCCCAGATGGTTCAATTTTGTATTTGCTTAGAGTTTTAAAACGGAATTTGATTTTGAGAGCGGAGAAGGCAAAGTTATGGGTTTTGTTGAGTTGTATGGACAGAATAAATTAGTGTGTTTGGGTGAATTATGTATTGTATGTTGTTGTAACGGTATCTTTATGTAAGTTCTGAAATTTGTAACTTTTATTGATAGCGATAGTATATCTGTGTGCAGAATCAGCACGTCTGACCCGCGTGGTGGATTAAGGCCCATACTTCCCTCGAATGAATCCTTTGTGGAGTCTGATTTTTTTTTTTTGTGATTAACGTAAAAAAGAGAGTGTTACCAAAAATAGTTCACCATATTTTCTATATTGTTTCAATAACTCCTTTAAATTCTATAGAGTTCCTGCTAACATTTTTCATAGACATTACATAAATCAATATCTAGTGGGATATAATATTTTTGCACTGCATATTCTCATAACCGCTGGTACCCACCACTTCAACTGTAGTTTAGCTTTAGTATTCTGATGGTAACGTTATTTTGTAATTTGGTATAGTTTAAAAAATCTTTTCTGTGTTATAATAAAAAAAACACTGTAGCGTATCACCGTCCTTACCCACGACCTAAACTGCATTGATAACTTTCAAGAATAGTACATAAACTAACAAAAATAAGTAAAAAAGGAACATTAGAAATAAATAAAGTTATAACACACAAAAATATATGACCAGTGAGCCGAACACGAACATTTGCTAAAGTGTAAAGTTATCGTATCGTTGATGTAATCAGTACAAACTGTAATTTATCTAGTACAACTGTGGCACAGATAACTCATAGTTTGTACTGCATACGTCAACGATACGATAACGTTACACTGTAGCAAATGTTCGTGCTCGGGCCACTGGCGGATTCACACTTCACGATAGGCAGCAGCTCTGGGTTTAGAGTACGTAGGTTACTAATGCCCGATTTCACCAACATTTTAGGTAACACTTAGGCCAGTTAGGTAACACTTAGTAGTACAAAGTTGTCACTTAACTTGGCTTAGGTATTACCTAAAATGTTGGTGAAAACGGGCATTACTGTTACTCTGTTACTTATCTTGTTCTGTATTAGGAATCCATTGTATGCATTACGTGCTTTGATTGCATCGTCAGGCGAGAGTATCAATTTACGACTTTAAATTATCATATCCTGGTTCATGACTTCAGGAATGTAAGTAACGATATTTTTGCTGGGCGATTTATTCCAAATCTACTAAACCCCACCTTTTATCAATTTTCACCACATGCAGCAGCACTATCCTTCCTAAACACGAAGAGAATATTGGAATCTTCACTTTCCGACTTTTCTCCATTGACTTTTCCATGGCAATCTCATCTATTTTTTATTTTCAAATTTAACAGATTCGCTAACCACTTCCAAATTGAGGATTAAAACAAATAGTTATCGGCAAATGAAAATGTGTGATGAAGAATATATTATATATTACCACATAATTATATTATGAAACTTGTGTAATAATATTATTTTGAGTCAGCGGGAGAGAAACAATTCTTACTAACTTCGACATTTCCCAATCAAATGTTTAATTATTATAATTAGTTTTTGAACGAAAAAACGTTTCCTTTAACATTATCCTTATAATGTCTACTTAAAATGGTTTTTTATTTCACCGCATTGACAGAAATCGTCTTCGATTCACATGCTGCGGAATTCTCGAAATTACGGTGTACTGATTATTGCAAAAGAACGAACAGTTATTAAAATATGACAAGGTTAATTTGTTCGAGTTATTTATTATTAAAATTAACATCTTGTGGTTGAAGTTCCTAAATAAAATGTCGTTTCGATTGAGCCGTTTGTGTCATAGACTTGTGATGTTTATATATCTGCCTGGTTTACATGACAGTAACGCTAATTTTTACCTGTCCGGTTTTCATATTTTAATGAATATATTTCATACTATGCACATAAATTCCTTGTGGATGTGTTTGTTTGAGGCAGGCAATACATACATTCACGCCTTATTAACACCTTCCTTTGTTTTCTTTTCTTTTCTTTTCTTCCTTTACTTTCAAATCCTAGTAGACTTAATTACTATGGTGTAAAGGTAGGAACATTCACAAACCAGTCATGCATTTTAGTCATATCACACATAAAAAAAAACTTTTGTGTGGATAGGACTACTGCCGTCCTATTCTTCAATTGGCCCTGATTTCATATCAGAGAAGATATCTATGGTAGTTTTTTCTGCTTTGTCTTTGTCTTACCTGTAGTTTCGGTTACACTTATTACTACTAGTTCGTTTAAAATTTTTACATAAAAAGTCCCTTTTTTACTTAAATTTATTGAAAATTATTTGTATGTAGAAGGTAATGCAAACAAACATGCCAATTCGCATTTACAACATTGGAAGGGTAAGCAAACAAAAAGTAAAAATATGAGTGAAGTTCCCATAGTTACCTGAGATACGTATTTTCATTATTTTTTGTTTTTGCTTAGTGAAAATGGTAAGACTTACAAACTTTAAACTTGGTGTGATCATAGTGAAAACTCTACAGTAAAACAACATTTGGCTGAAAATGGCTATGTGTGTGTAGCGCTCGCACTTATAATAAATACATAACACAAATATATATTTTGGTGGCATCATAATCATCATCATCATTATCAGCCGGAAGACGTCCACTGCTGAACATAGGCCTCCCCCATAGAACGCCACTTGGACCGGCTACTCGCTTCCTGCATCCAGCGATTCCCCGCGGTTTTTATGAGGTCGTCGGTCCACCTAGCGGGAGGCCGGCCTACACTACGCCTTCCGGTGCGTGGTCGCCACTCGAGAACCTTTCTTCTCCATCGGTTATCAGTTCTGCGAGCGATGTGGCCTGCCCATTGCCACTTCAACTTGCTAATTTTGAGAGCTATGTCGGTGACCTTAGTTCTCCTACGGATCTCCTCATTTCGGATCTTATCACGCAGGGAAACCCCAAGCATAGCCCTCTCCATTGTTCGTTGAGCGACCTCAAGCTTGTTAATGAGGCCCACAGTAAGGGACCACGTCTCAGTGCCATAAGTCATCACTGGCAACACACACTGGTTGAAAACCTTGGTTTTCAGGCTCTGAGGTATTGGGGACGAAAAGATGGATCGAAGCTTCCCGAACGCTGCCCATCCGAGCTGGATTCTTCGTGCGACCTCCTTGTCGAAGTTGGACCTACCTAATTGGACAGTCTGTCCCAGGTAGACGTACTCGTCTACAACTTCGAGTGTATCGTTTCCAACAATTACCGGTATAGGTGGAACATGGACATTGGACATGATTTTCGTCTTATCCATGTTCATCTTAAGACCAACCTGTTGGGAAACTCTACTGAGGTCGTTGAGCATGGTGCCGATATCCTCGAGCGACTCCGCCATTATAACTATATCATCGGCAAAACGAAGGTTAGTGATGTATTCGCCATTAATGTTGATGCCACATCCTTTCCAGTCCAAAAGTTTGAAAACATCCTCCAATGCGTTAGTGAACAGTTTCGGAGAGATGACGTCTCCCTGTCTCACACCTCTCTGCAATGGAATTTGTTCCGTACTCTGGTCCTGTAATCGGACTGACATAGTGGCCTTGCTGTATAAACACTTCAACGCTTCGATATACCTATAGTCAATTTGGCATCGCTGCAAGGACTGCAGTATGGCCCACTTCTCGATAGAATCAAAGGCTTTCTCGTAATCCACAAACGCTAGACACAGTGGCTGATTATACTCTTCGGTCTTCTGTATAATCTGCCGTAGTGTATGAATGTGGTCTGCGGTGCTAAAGCCTCTTCGGAAACCGGCTTGTTCAGGAGGCTGGAACTCATCAAACCTGCGTGCGAGACGGTTCGTGATGACTCTCGAAAACAGCTTGTACACGTGCTTGTACACGTAGCTCAAGAGCGATATGGGCCTATAATTCTTCAATAAGGTTTTATCACCTTTTTTGAAGAACAGCACCACCACGCTCTTGTGCCACGTTTCCGGTGTTTTGCCTTCGAAGATGACAGAATTGAATAACTTCTGGAGGACTAAAAGTATCGGTCTACCACCCGCTCTCAGAAGTTCAGTCGTAATTCCGTCCTCTCCTGGCACCTTGTTATTCTTAAGCTGTTTGAGAGCCATTCTAATCTCGTACAGGCTGATGTCCGGGATGTCTTCGGTATAGTGTCGGACTAACTTTGCTCTGGTGTCCTGAGCTGCTTCAGTGACGGGTTCGCGCGTCGAGGTATATAACTGTCGATAGAAGCTCTCAATCTCTCTCAGAATCTCAGGCTTGGATGAAACGATACTGCCATTTTCGGTCTTCAGTTTTGTCATTTGGCTTTGCCCAATAGACGAATCCTTTGCAAACACTTTAGAGCCCTGGTTCCGCTCAATTGCTGCCGTAATACGCGCAGTATTATAAGCACGCAAGTCGTGTCGCATGGACTTCCAAATTCGTCTATTGAGTTTACCGTAATCCGACATATCAACTGCGGACTGCAGTCTCATTTCGCTCCGTTCTGCCATTAGTTTCAGAGTTTCTTTTGAGAGTTTTTGAGCTTTCCTGCGGCGTTTGGTCTTACAGAATTCGGACCCAACCGCTTGGACAGTTTCCACCAACCCGTTGTTCAACTCATCCACTGTGTCGCATTCAGCTAAGCACTGAAAACGGTTTTGAAGTTCAAGTTGAAACTTTTCGGGGTTTTGGATTTGGGCACGATTAGGACGGAGCGTAGACTTCACCAGACGTGACCTCTCAAGCTTGACATTGATATTCAATGCGCCTCTTACGATGCGGTGATCGCTGCCGGTTTTTACCTTGCTGATCACAGAGACGTCATTGAATATGCGCTTATTGGTCGTCATGATGAGGTCTATCTCGTTCGTAGTGGAACCGTCGGGACTCATCCACGTCCACTTCCTGGATGGCCGCTTCATGTAGAAGGAGTTCATCATAAAGAGTCCCTCCTTCTCCATGAAGTCAGCCAGCCTCTGTCCCCTCGAGTTCCGCTGCCCGTATCCAAATGGCCCTACTCTCAACTCATCACGTTTCCTTGTGCCTAGCTTTGCGTTGAAGTCTCCCATTACAACAGTGAAGTAGGTTTTAGAAGTATGCATGGCCCTGACACTTAGTAGTACAAAGTTGTCACTTAACTTGGCTTAGGTATTACCTAAAATGTTGGTGAAAACGGGCATTACTGTTACTCTGTTACTTATCTTGTTCTGTATTAGGAATCCATTGTATGCATTACGTGCTTTGATTGCATCGTCAGGCGAGAGTATCAATTTACGACTTTAAATTATCATATCCTGGTTCATGACTTCAGGAATGTAAGTAACGATATTTTTGCTGGGCGATTTATTCCAAATCTACTAAACCCCACCTTTTATCAATTTTCACCACATGCAGCAGCACTATCCTTCCTAAACACGAAGAGAATATTGGAATCTTCACTTTCCGACTTTTCTCCATTGACTTTTCCATGGCAATCTCATCTATTTTTTATTTTCAAATTTAACAGATTCGCTAACCACTTCCAAATTGAGGATTAAAACAAATAGTTATCGGCAAATGAAAATGTGTGATGAAGAATATATTATATATTACCACATAATTATATTATGAAACTTGTGTAATAATATTATTTTGAGTCAGCGGGAGAGAAACAATTCTTACTAACTTCGACATTTCCCAATCAAATGTTTAATTATTATAATTAGTTTTTGAACGAAAAAACGTTTCCTTTAACATTATCCTTATAATGTCTACTTAAAATGGTTTTTTATTTCACCGCATTGACAGAAATCGTCTTCGATTCACATGCTGCGGAATTCTCGAAATTACGGTGTACTGATTATTGCAAAAGAACGAACAGTTATTAAAATATGACAAGGTTAATTTGTTCGAGTTATTTATTATTAAAATTAACATCTTGTGGTTGAAGTTCCTAAATAAAATGTCGTTTCGATTGAGCCGTTTGTGTCATAGACTTGTGATGTTTATATATCTGCCTGGTTTACATGACAGTAACGCTAATTTTTACCTGTCCGGTTTTCATATTTTAATGAATATATTTCATACTATGCACATAAATTCCTTGTGGATGTGTTTGTTTGAGGCAGGCAATACATACATTCACGCCTTATTAACACCTTCCTTTGTTTTCTTTTCTTTTCTTTTCTTCCTTTACTTTCAAATCCTAGTAGACTTAATTACTATGGTGTAAAGGTAGGAACATTCACAAACCAGTCATGCATTTTAGTCATATCACACATAAAAAAAAACTTTTGTGTGGATAGGACTACTGCCGTCCTATTCTTCAATTGGCCCTGATTTCATATCAGAGAAGATATCTATGGTAGTTTTTTCTGCTTTGTCTTTGTCTTACCTGTAGTTTCGGTTACACTTATTACTACTAGTTCGTTTAAAATTTTTACATAAAAAGTCCCTTTTTTACTTAAATTTATTGAAAATTATTTGTATGTAGAAGGTAATGCAAACAAACATGCCAATTCGCATTTACAACATTGGAAGGGTAAGCAAACAAAAAGTAAAAATATGAGTGAAGTTCCCATAGTTACCTGAGATACGTATTTTCATTATTTTTTGTTTTTGCTTAGTGAAAATGGTAAGACTTACAAACTTTAAACTTGGTGTGATCATAGTGAAAACTCTACAGTAAAACAACATTTGGCTGAAAATGGCTATGTGTGTGTAGCGCTCGCACTTATAATAAATACATAACACAAATATATATTTTGGTGGCATCATAATCATCATCATCATTATCAGCCGGAAGACGTCCACTGCTGAACATAGGCCTCCCCCATAGAACGCCACTTGGACCGGCTACTCGCTTCCTGCATCCAGCGATTCCCCGCGGTTTTTATGAGGTCGTCGGTCCACCTAGCGGGAGGCCGGCCTACACTACGCCTTCCGGTGCGTGGTCGCCACTCGAGAACCTTTCTTCTCCATCGGTTATCAGTTCTGCGAGCGATGTGGCCTGCCCATTGCCACTTCAACTTGCTAATTTTGAGAGCTATGTCGGTGACCTTAGTTCTCCTACGGATCTCCTCATTTCGGATCTTATCACGCAGGGAAACCCCAAGCATAGCCCTCTCCATTGTTCGTTGAGCGACCTCAAGCTTGTTAATGAGGCCCACAGTAAGGGACCACGTCTCAGTGCCATAAGTCATCACTGGCAACACACACTGGTTGAAAACCTTGGTTTTCAGGCTCTGAGGTATTGGGGACGAAAAGATGGATCGAAGCTTCCCGAACGCTGCCCATCCGAGCTGGATTCTTCGTGCGACCTCCTTGTCGAAGTTGGACCTACCTAATTGGACAGTCTGTCCCAGGTAGACGTACTCGTCTACAACTTCGAGTGTATCGTTTCCAACAATTACCGGTATAGGTGGAACATGGACATTGGACATGATTTTCGTCTTATCCATGTTCATCTTAAGACCAACCTGTTGGGAAACTCTACTGAGGTCGTTGAGCATGGTGCCGATATCCTCGAGCGACTCCGCCATTATAACTATATCATCGGCAAAACGAAGGTTAGTGATGTATTCGCCATTAATGTTGATGCCACATCCTTTCCAGTCCAAAAGTTTGAAAACATCCTCCAATGCGTTAGTGAACAGTTTCGGAGAGATGACGTCTCCCTGTCTCACACCTCTCTGCAATGGAATTTGTTCCGTACTCTGGTCCTGTAATCGGACTGACATAGTGGCCTTGCTGTATAAACACTTCAACGCTTCGATATACCTATAGTCAATTTGGCATCGCTGCAAGGACTGCAGTATGGCCCACTTCTCGATAGAATCAAAGGCTTTCTCGTAATCCACAAACGCTAGACACAGTGGCTGATTATACTCTTCGGTCTTCTGTATAATCTGCCGTAGTGTATGAATGTGGTCTGCGGTGCTAAAGCCTCTTCGGAAACCGGCTTGTTCAGGAGGCTGGAACTCATCAAACCTGCGTGCGAGACGGTTCGTGATGACTCTCGAAAACAGCTTGTACACGTGCTTGTACACGTAGCTCAAGAGCGATATGGGCCTATAATTCTTCAATAAGGTTTTATCACCTTTTTTGAAGAACAGCACCACCACGCTCTTGTGCCACGTTTCCGGTGTTTTGCCTTCGAAGATGACAGAATTGAATAACTTCTGGAGGACTAAAAGTATCGGTCTACCACCCGCTCTCAGAAGTTCAGTCGTAATTCCGTCCTCTCCTGCACCTTGTTATTCTTAAGCTGTTTGAGAGCCATTCTAATCTCGTACAGGCTGATGTCCGGGATGTCTTCGGTATAGTGTCGGACTAACTTTGCTCTGGTGTCCTGAGCTGCTTCAGTGACGGGTTCGCGCGTCGAGGTATATAACTGTCGATAGAAGCTCTCAATCTCTCTCAGAATCTCAGGCTTGGATGAAACGATACTGCCATTTTCGGTCTTCAGTTTTGTCATTTGGCTTTGCCCAATAGACGAATCCTTTGCAAACACTTTAGAGCCCTGGTTCCGCTCAATTGCTGCCGTAATACGCGCAGTATTATAAGCACGCAAGTCGTGTCGCATGGACTTCCAAATTCGTCTATTGAGTTTACCGTAATCCGACATATCAACTGCGGACTGCAGTCTCATTTCGCTCCGTTCTGCCATTAGTTTCAGAGTTTCTTTTGAGAGTTTTTGAGCTTTCCTGCGGCGTTTGGTCTTACAGAATTCGGACCCAACCGCTTGGACAGTTTCCACCAACCCGTTGTTCAACTCATCCACTGTGTCGCATTCAGCTAAGCACTGAAAACGGTTTTGAAGTTCAAGTTGAAACTTTTCGGGGTTTTGGATTTGGGCACGATTAGGACGGAGCGTAGACTTCACCAGACGTGACCTCTCAAGCTTGACATTGATATTCAATGCGCCTCTTACGATGCGGTGATCGCTGCCGGTTTTTACCTTGCTGATCACAGAGACGTCATTGAATATGCGCTTATTGGTCGTCATGATGAGGTCTATCTCGTTCGTAGTGGAACCGTCGGGACTCATCCACGTCCACTTCCTGGATGGCCGCTTCATGTAGAAGGAGTTCATCATAAAGAGTCCCTCCTTCTCCATGAAGTCAGCCAGCCTCTGTCCCCTCGAGTTCCGCTGCCCGTATCCAAATGGCCCTACTCTCAACTCATCACGTTTCCTTGTGCCTAGCTTTGCGTTGAAGTCTCCCATTACAACAGTGAAGTAGGTTTTAGAAGTATGCATGGCCCTGGATATATCCTCGTACATACTTTCTACTTCATTGTCCGAGTGTGCCGAGGTCGGTGCGTATACCTGTATAACCTTCAGCGAATACCGTTTGGTTATTCTGAGTATAAGGAACGCTACCCTAGCCGACACACTATCGACTTTCACTACGTTGTTAACGAGAGACTTGCGGACGAGGAACCCGACACCACCCTGGGATTGTTGGTCTCCCTCCTGGTGGAAGAACAAGTTGCCGGAATTTAGAATTATCGTGTCCTGTCCCTGTCTTCGGACTTCAGATAATCCCATGACATCCCAGCGTAACTTGAGCATCTCTTCCTCCAATTCGACCATCTTTTCGTCGGTCCTGAGCGTGCGTGTATTGTATGTTGCCAGGGCCAGGGGTCGTTTTTGGGATTGGTAGCCGGATCTCTGCCGGAGATTCTTCGCACCCCCTGCTCCACCGTTACAATGGCCGCTACCGTAGCCACGGATAGCAGAGCTGCTGGGAACTGGGGGCCGTGGTTTAATGTTAATTGTCATGGGGGGGGATTTGCCTTAATGCACCACGCTTGGCAGGCGTCTTGGTGATCGCAGTGGATGTTGACGCAGACTGCGGGAAATGCTGCTGCCCATTTCCCGGATATTCCCTTAGCCGCCTCTTACGGCACCCACGGGAAAAGTTAGGGGGGGTACAATTCGTAGCCGGTACCACCACGGCCTTGGTGGCATGGATGTACAAAATACTGAGTGCCCCCGTTTGACTCCTACTTTGTTAGTTATTACGAGTAGATTTGTAGTATTTCTACATAACAAGAAGTATAGGACGATGCTGCAAAATAACTTCTTACAGGTACTTTCAGTAATACAGACGCCAGTGACGTTCTAGAATCAGATTATTAGTACTTTAAAAAGTAGATTCTAATAGTCCAATAATTCCACTATGTGGAATAATTAATAATAATCCAATTCCAGGACGTCACTGTAAATAACAAAATTTGTAAAAATGAAAACTAACAGCAAAAAAGGTGACGGCGAACTTATTACACAGTTTTACGTTCAGTGCGTGTAACATTACAGTAGGCTGAGCACGAAAATCTGCTTAAAGGTGCAAGTTGGTAGCCGGCTACACGAATTAATGATTTATTTGCTATAAGTATTGGTACAATTTAGATCTTATGTATTATATAAACAATGGTCCATAATACTTAATCAGAATAGTGACATGCAAATAATATTTTTCCTTAATATAAATAATTACGCTTATCTGTATGGAAGCATATTAAGTAGGTACCTATTAAATTAGATTATAATTATACATTTTAATTTAAATATAGAATAATATTTAAATAGTCAAGATTAATAGTCAATATTTTTAAATTATCACTATTATAAGTTTTGCTTACAAAAAAGGTCACTTACAGAATAAAAAGTTAAGTTAGTTAACCACAACTTGAGTTTCAATAAAAATTTTCTTCTCGGTAATTCTTTAAGGTCATTGGGCAAAGCGTTATAAATACGAATACTAATGGCAGTTTTTATGATACATTGCGGTCTTAGGTATGTTTGTTTTTTCACTTTCATTTTTTAGTTATTTCACGTAGCAGCAGCAGAAGACGTGACGTCGCTTCATGTCGCTGCAGTCATGATTTCAAACCCGACTGCAGACGGCAACTGCAGATGGCATCAACCATTTGAAAAGCGATTTGAAAGGTTTAGTTTAAAAGCTTTTCAGTTGTTTTACTAGGTAGATTGGTACCCACGAGCGGCACTCCTGATCTGCGGTCGGGCGGGAGTGTTGTTGGCCGCTCGACGATGTGACGCTACCTTCGTGTCGCTAACTGCGAATGGTGTTTCATACAAATACATAGAAACCAGTAGTGTCGCTGCGACACGTCTTCTGCCGCGGCTTCATGTAGCCGGCTACCAACTTGCACCTTTCTTTAGTGTAACGATATCGTATCATTGACGTATTCAGTACAAACTATGAGTTAACTGTGCCACTATTGTACTAGTTAAACGACAGTTTGTACTAAATACGATTACGTTACACTTAAACAGATTTTCGTGTTCAGCCCACTGTACGCTTCGAGTGATAAACATTTTGAAAGACAATTCTTCAGAAGCCTCAGTCAAAGTCAACCTAAGAGGTGATTCTTATCTTTATAGTTTTTGAATATGCTCCTTGCAACTTCTGCGAACCCGCAAATCTTCCTTAAATCATCTCGTATTTTCTTGAATGAAGAATTACGGATTCCGTTATTTTGTCAAAGGTCATCTTAAGAAGTTATTTTTGATGGCGGCCATAAAGGCAGGCAAATTAAGTGATTAACATCGGTGCAGTCACTGAAAGCCATAACGTTCTGTCGTAAAAATTACGGCGATGGTTAAGGCGATGTTATAAGTTGTGAATTGAGTGATTTAATTTTATTCAATGCGAAACAAGCATTTTAAAGCTAATAAAAAAGATTACGCTCAATATTATAGACATGGACATAACAGAACGTCTTTATGTTCCCGAGTGTTACAACAGTTGTGTGTAACACCCACACTCACTCAGGCATTGATACTAGCGATGATACAGGAGATGAGAAGAACCATTGTATGTAATAGGGAATGCCTTTGTTACCATCATAAATCGATGAAGATATCAGTGAGGGAGGATATGAAACGGTGCAAATTCAAAGATTTTAAAGAGGATTTCAACGAAAACAACAAATACTAATCTAAAAAAATACAATAAATACATGAAATCTATTTTTGTATGATTCGATGTCGTACAAAATAAAATATTAAAAATGTTTCTTAAGTAATTTTATTTTGTATTATATTTAAATATCTTATAGGTATATAAGGTATATATATATATATATATATATATATATATATATATATATATAAACATACAATACTTATATATATATATATATATATATATATATATAAGTATTGTATCATAGATTATATAAACTTGTCTTGACCGCTCATTGTGACCAAAGATTTATGAATGAAACGCACGTAAATTTACGTACGTACGTAACGTAGTTACGCACGTAAATCAATGGTACTCAAAGGGTTAAAACCTAATTATGTACCTACCATATTGCATACCATGACGTCCTGTATAAAGAAAGAAGAAGAAAGAAAATAAAGTTTATTTGTGACTACAAAATTAACACAAAAAATAAATATATATAACAAGAAACAAGAATATAGCCACAAATGGGCCCCAACTCAGCATGATGCCGGCGGCTAACCAGCGCTGGTCTTCCGTTGGACCCGTTTGGTATTGTCACGATACCGGCACATGCACAGCACAACACTACAGAACAAGTTAACTTAATGCTATCTACTATTACTATAATCTATAATTGACGACACTGGTATTTCTATGCTAAGGTAGTTATTATATTATTTAGTACTTATTTTAAGTTTCCATAATATATCTATATATATCTATATCTAACGCTAATCTATATAATACTCGTATCATGTTTATGAGTTTCCTCTTGAATTTGATGTGCAGTAATAATTATCTTTAGTTTAGATCTAAAAGTTGTAACATTCTGCAGGTTCCTCACCGGTGGTGGGATATTGTTCCAGCATTTACTAGCTGCATACCGGAAACTGCCTCTAAAGGCGGCTGAGCTGTGACGTTGTGTGGATAGGACAGGTGCACATAAACGAGTCTCTTGGGATCTACGACTGGATATCCAATTCAGTTTCTCATAGAGATATGAAGGCTGATTATATTTAATTACACCAAACAATAAACATGCTAGGTGTAGTTTACGTCGATGTTTCATTTTGAGAATGGAATGTTTGTTGAGGTATGGGGTCACATGAGCTCTTGGCGGAATATCAAAACAAAAACGAGCACAAGCATTTTGGACCCTTTGTATAAGTTTCTGTGTACGCGCTAGTATTCGAGGGCCAAAAACCACGTCCATATAGTTCAATTTGGATAAAACTAGAGAAAAAGTGTTCTGAAACCTTAGGATGTTACATCATTACCATTACTAATAGTCAAAAATAGAGGCAAAATTCTCTGTTCCTGCATCCTGCTGTGTGTACATGCATTATTATTTATTTCACTTAAAGAATACCATCCGTCCAGCACAAATATATCCAGAGTTTACAGCCAAAAACATAACGGCAGCCTTAACGACTGCACCTTAATAAAAACGCACGGCACTTAAAACAATATACATCATAAACGTTTAGTTTTACATTGCCTTTATAAAATTATCTTTATTAACACTCAAAACGTCGTAAAGCGACCGAAATCATCTTTTTTCAATGGTTTTATTTTGACTTTGAAGTCTCAGTCACCGAACACACTTGTCAATGGTCCTTGAACTGTCAAATGTCTGAAATTTACGCCAGTCTGTATTTTTATGTGTTTATCGGAGTAAGGGTCCAGGCGGGGTTTCATTTGTAGTGCGGGTTTAAAAATGTAAAGTGTAATAAATAAAAATAAAAAAACTAGGTACCTGATTATTATCACAATTTGTAACAAACTGTAATAAGATTCTGTTTTGTTGGGCACATTTAAAATGATGATTAAAGATGGCTAAATTTAATTTTAAGGTCTTAAATTAAATAAAAAGGTGATATATGACTTTTTTATTACACTGAGTATGTTTAAAGCAACTTGTTAACATGTCCGGGTTCTGGGCTCAAAATCCGGAGTTTTCACCCGTCTTGTCCTGGTTGCCAATTTTAGAGATGGCAACCCTAATCGGAGTATCAAAGAAGGCATATTCTTTTATTCTCTCGTTTGGACGAAATTTTTAGGTGGACTGTTTATTGAACTAAGATAAGTTTCGGTACTACTGACAACGGGTCCTTTGTTTCGTTTTTTAGATTAGCAAAGCTGGCATTAAATCTCTTTAAAGCTGTAGAACTCTTTGGGAATGAGTTCGCCCGAGGGAGTACAGCCACTATACCTTCTTCTACCGTGAAGCAGTAATGTTCGCAATACTGCAGTTTGGTTTGAAGATATGTTTGCCGACGAATTTACAGGCAAAAGAGACTTAACACCAGAACGTCTCAGTGTTATGGACGCAGTGCAATTCGTCACTTTTGATGAAAAGCATCTGTTCTGGGCAGATTTTACCTCTAAATAGCAGGAAGGCTTCGCATTTGTACCGTTTCCATAAAAAAAAGTTATGAAGCCTTGAACAAGTGTTTTGCTGATAAAGCATCGTTATCAAAGGTTTGGCGAACCAGACTACGTACAAAAAAGTTTAGATTCCTGTAGTGCAATTCCAAGGGACCCTTGATACATTACGACTGCAGTGCAGTGCCACACAAAATGTCTGTTCTAAGCTCTGGGTAGTCCTGCAACGGTCATGGGCAAGTACAAAAAATATCACTCGGAGAACCTCTCGCGCATGTGTGCGTCGCTCTGTCAGCGTCGAGCAGTTAGAGATGTACGGATACAACCGAATGCGCAAGTGTTATAGTCTGCGAACACACTCGTGTTATAGTTTTTACCAAAAGAACAAAATTGTACTAAATGAAGCTCCCGCTACACAACTCTTTTTTAAATTGTACTAGTTTGTCTAGCCTACCGTTTTCAACGGACTTATACTTTTTATGTATGACCCATAACTTTTCTGAGTCGTCAAATTTTGAAATTCTTTTTTCGTTCGACAGAGTGTACTTCCAAGGTGGTTCCATTTAAATTTCATCAAATTCAGTCACCCGGTTTTGGGGTTACACTTCAATAACTAAAAAGGTTTTCCTATCTTGATGATATCCTTATTGACGGGAATGACTATCGATCCCATAAGTAGCAAGTGTCACTAAAAAGGGGGAAAACAAAATTGTTTACTAAAAAATGTAACCGACAGTATCACTCAAAAGTGTGAAATAACTTGTCGAAGTCAGTACCATGCACACAATAATATAATAGGTATTTTTAAACTATCCTAGTACTGACTTCAACAAGTTATTTTACACTTTTTAGTGTTAAAATCGGTTGTGGTATGCAAGAGCACAAGTGTCGCTCCTTCTGTTTATTATTACATTTTACTTCAGTTTTTGTTGCTCCATATTCCTCAAAGCATGGTATTATATGGTACACAGGTATATTCCCAATAAGGCCCGTTGATTTATAGCTCGCAAGTGATCTACATGCGCGGAATAGATATGCGCGGAACTGGCTTGTGCCACTTAGGTCCTGACACCCGACCAGCGATAGGGTATAATATTCTTGATTAATTAATTTTTGTTACTTTTCTACGTTCGTTTATTTTATTTTCATTATAAACATTATATTCATATAGAGCCAGATATTCTACCGCTAGCAATAGTGCGAGAGCTAAGTAATATGTATTTAAACTGCGTAAGGATAAATCACTATTTTAATATTTAGAATTATTATTATTAAGAAAGGCACTATATAATTTAATGGCAATTTTAAAGTGAACATAACAAGAAGAGTTTTAACTAAAATAGTAAAACCAATGTCTTGGTGTGACAAGCATAGTGTTTTGTTATGCAAAACTACAGCTTAGCTGTAATGGACAAGTTTGATGCTTACCTATAGGTGCACACGACGTGCCTTTATAAATTCGTCGTTTGGATTGTCAGAAGACGCGAGTACGAATCCTGTTCGAGGATGTAAATTTGTCTCTCTATTTGCAATGTACTATTGTGTTACGAAATACATCCTTGATCCCTGAGAGGAAAGAAAAGGCACCATAGTTTACTATTTATTTAATACGCTTTTGGTGAATTTTCATACAATCGTATTTTCAGAATCTGTTCTTGAGACTAGTGCTGATTTTTTATATAACACAAGCTTGTGCCCGCGACTACGTCTGCGCAGGATTAGTATTTCGAGTAGCTTATTATCTTCTCCAAGGGCATATCTATCTTTTATACCAAAATATCGTAAAATATGTACATGGTCAAACGCAATTGCTACTAGTATTATATGAGTAAATTTAAAGACTTAGTATATCAATCAGTAAACATTAATAATAAATACAAGAATTACGTACATACAAATATTAAATTTATTACCATGGAAAAAAACTGTCATTACATTTCATCACCCTTGACGGTGTTTGTGGTACATATCATCACCCGTGACGGTCGCCGAGCACGTCTAGTGTATCGAGCTGTCAAATTGACTTGGCTTTTTTTGACTAAGCTATCAGAAACTGACACAAACTTTAACAGAACTGTCATCATTACGATCTTCACGTTGGCGGAGATCTTATTATTTTGTCTATGCTGTGCCCAAGCTTATTACGCTTTTTCACCCGCGTGGTGATGGATGATGATGATGATAAAAAGTATTACATTACATGTTAATCTAGCGCCTCATCTACCTCCATACCAAATTTCATCAAAATTGCCCCCGCTGTTTAAGCGTGAAAGTGTAACAAAGATCCACACATCCACACATCCATACTCACAAACTTTCGCGTTTATAATATAAGTAGGATAGATATTGACTACTCTCATAACCTTATATTTGGATTTTTATTCCTTTTATAATTTTGAACATTGAAATTTAGAGAGAGAAAAATTCACATCCTCGGACGGGATTCGAACCCGCATCTTCTGACTCTCCGTGTCAGACGCCATTGACCAACTAGGCCACCGAGAACCTGGTCCGAGCATCGAATTTTAACTCTCTATTTGACTAACCGTCTTGCGGGGACGAAACGACATCTATTGGACAGTTAACAGTACCATCCAACCGAAGGAAGCATTATTTAGAAATACTTGAACATTCGCATTGACATCGCAACCCTTGTGATTTTTATAGTATTACTTTTCAAAGCACTAACGCCTGCTTAAGCTATCTCAAACATTGAAATTTATAGAGAAAAATTTCAATGTTTGAGATCGCTTAAGGCGAAATGAGTTCCAAATTTCATGATTCGACTTCGCGAAAACTTAGTTTTTCGACGCTTAAACCTAATAACCGGAGTTCGAAAAAAAAGTAGTGTAAATTGAATATACGTCCTTATGAAGTATGGGAACCAATACACGATTGAGCAAACTTGGCTCGATAGAAAAAAATTGGCAACATTCCCTAAATTTTGCAATTTTTCTTACGTGCTTCGTGGGAAAAAGCATTTTTATTCAATTATGGGCAAAAATATATTTCAATGAATGTATCATAATAAAATTCCCAATGAAATTTACTAGTGAACTATGGACTCCTTTATCATTAAAATTTAATCATTTGATTGTACGAAATAAATATAAAAAGTATTCAATTGAATTTTCGCATTACATCGTCCATTCTGGTAAGCAATTCTCAACCTTATGTAAAGCATCGAAAATTGTTTTAAAATTAGGATTGGACCGCGCCTTAAGCAGGCGTTAGTGCTTTGAAAAGTAATACCTTTTATAATTATAGGCGATACCTAAAGCCCTCCGTAAATTCATAATCATCAATCAATAATCTTGGTTTCTGCCTAAATTCTAACACCTATACCGAAGTAACTTATCAAAAATACCTGCCAGTAATAAGTTTAGTGTCATTGTCATATAAAAATATTATTAATTAATTATTTCATCATCATCATCATCATATCAGCCGTAGGACGTCCACTGCTGAACATAAGCCTCCTCTATATTAATCATTTACTTAATTATATTAATTATTAAATATTAATACTGAGGTAAAATAATTAGAGCCCCAAAAACGTAACGACTCGATACAAATCTGCGATCCCGGATATTCAACTTAAACCATTTAAAAAGTAAATCAAGATTTTAAACATGGATAGGTACAAGTCATATTTCAATAAAGAAAACGCAGAAACAATATATTTGTCACTCATAATGCATAAAGTAAATTACAAAAGGCAGATTTCATTACGCGTTCGACATTCTTGTTTAAAATGCCGGTGATACTTTAGCGTTGTGACCTTATTTTTAATTGTCTGACCAAAATGTCAATCGATATTTCATTATTGGTTACATCTGGATTAAAATTAACACGTATTCTTCTTTAATGGACAATATAGGTTGTAACTATAGGTTTTAAGGACTGTTTTTATGTTTTTCCGCGTGTTAAGAAGACAATTGAAGGCTCGGCTAGGCTAGGGCAACCGTTTTGAGTAGCGGACAGCGTTGCAGGCGCGCGGAGAAACAGCGTTCATCAATGACCTTTTTTAATTTGCTTTAATAAGACATTATAAGATGTTGAACAATCATTAATTTAAACTAAATTACTTCTGCCCAACAACAGCAACGAAACACTTTTTAAAGAGTTTTAAATATTTTTTTGAGAGAAAACTTACATCTTGATATGGGAATTGAAACCGCGTCTTTTACTGACTGTGTCAGGCACCATGACCTATTATCCATATGCTACCAAGACACCAGTCCAATGATTTAATTTACTTCTCTAGGGTTTTTACCTGTTGTACACAGAGCGCCATCTATTACTGCAAAAAAGCTTTTTTCGACAGTACGAAGAGTTTTTACAAACACTTACTTGTATTGTTTCGGTAAGTAACCTTCCTCAATTTAAACTCTATGGTCTCAGAAAGTAATCGTGCTCTTTAACCACCCTGTAATAAGAAGAATTGGGGTGAATAGAGTCTTCTTCAGCGTCACTACGAAACTAATAAAAGGATATATATGTTGTGAAACTTTTGCTCCTATGCAAAATATTGAATCTGCCAGGTTATATTTGGATTTTAACTGGTAGATAATTTATTGGTCTATATTATAATATATACCGTTGGCGGTACCTGCTGTAAGAAGAGTTTAAATGATTAATGAATATACATTCCTCAAGTCAAATATATACGACTTTTGATAAAATTAAAAACGCTGTACGCTCCGCCCCACTGAACGCGCGGCTCGAGCATGACTAAGGCCATTCACTTACATAAGGTAGACACGTAATAGTATGTATGAAACTGATTCAGTTATGATTATTTCAAAAAGAATGCATTAACTATATATGGGGCAGATGAGAATAACAACCTTGTATATCTGTTTTTGGTCTGCGTAAATTATTTCAGACGTTATTTTTTATAGAGAGAGTAACAATTATTTGGATATATTTAAAGGTAATGCACAGGAGCTACCTCAAAGAAACTTCAAGGCAATGACTAAAATAAAACACGTAGGTTAACAACAAGTTTAATACCGTATTATAAATGTAATTAATTATGAACTTGCGAGGAACTGTTCGAACTTACATAGATTACTGCAAGTGCCATTTTAAATTATGCGTGACTACAGCATCGAAAAGCAAGTTAGTATTTCTGTTTAAGTAGTACCACCCAGCGTTAGCTAAAATTTTGTATACCCTTCATTTCGGTAATTACACATTAAAGACACACACACACACGCACGAGCACACACACACGCACACACACTCACACGAGAGAGAGAGAGAGAGAGAGAGAGAGAGAGAGAGAGAGAGAGAGAGACGCGAACATTGGTTTTGGAGACTCATTTTACAAGTAACTCTAATGCTACAGTGTGATAATAATGTGCTTGTAACATTTCTGCTTATATGCAGAATATCTGACAATACTTACGTACGTTATAACGTACGAGTACGTGAGTGTGTTTGTAAGTTTGTTACTTCTTCACGCTCGGGCGGCTAGGCAAAATTTGATAAAATCTGGTATGGATGTGGATGATGCGCTGGATTAACACATAGGATAATATTCATCATCATCATCATCCATCACCACGTGGGCGTTACAGCAGGGCGCAACTAGTTCATAATAAACTTATAGTTAACTATTATTTAGTTTACCCGAAACTGCGATCTCTGAAAAGTATATAAGCGGAAGATTACAATAATAATTTATGGGATTCCAGCCATTTAAAGTTATGTGTGGATAGCTGAAGATTGGCTAGCGATGATGAGTAAAAAGCGTTCATTAAATATACCTACAATTATTGTATAAATGCAACATACATTTTATTACATGATACCGGCTCCAAGTGGAACGCACCAATCACTAGTTTTGTTTTTTCTCCACTCGACTAATATCTTACCCTGTTAAGGCGAATGGTTTGCATTTATGTCATACTATGACCATAAGTTTGCGTGTAGTTGAATCATGTATCTAGAGATTTCTAGTTTACAGTTATTGGATATGGAAAATCTACAAGTTTACAAGTGAGAAATATCTTTTATGGGACCAAATCACCTACGTCCGTAAGAAAATACCATTCCGGAGATCCTTACACGTGTTCCCCGGACAATGCAAATCAGTCACTCACAATTATTAATTTGTATTAATCTGAAAATCAAATTTACGGAATTCTTCGGACTATTGGACTACAAAGGCAAAGCAAAATAGAGGAGGCCTCCACCCGCTGGGGTCCATACTGAAATATATAAATGAAATTGTAAATTATTTCGAAAGTTTAATTTATTTCATATGCTAGAAATTTATTCATATAAAAACTATTTGTTATGCGATTATAACTATTCTTATAAGTCATTTATTAAGGACATAAAGAGGCTATAATAATAATAATAATACTTAACCCGCAGGGGCGGCTTTGTGGCCAGCCTTCGCTGAGTGGCGACACCGTTGACCCTGATTCTCCCTGGGGCTAAATGAGACCCCTGACCCCCGGCTTGCCTTGATTGGCCGTCCGGGGGTAGAGACACAAGTGCAAGTAACAAAAAGCTCCAAGTGTGGAAGTGTTAAAGGGCATAACGTTGGTAGTAGCGCCCTAATGAAACCGCAGCATACCAACACAGCACAACGTTTGTCACCATTGATGGTGGCTCTTATGGGGGGCCCGTTTAGTAGTGACAAGTCACCACCTGCCTAAATATTTTAATATGAGACTGAAATTGGCAGGTGCCGTAGTCTCGTCCATAGTCTTATATCTCTCTTATCATTTATAAGTTCATAACAATAACCTCGTCATTTTACCCATTTTTGATATTGAAAATCCGTGTCACCTTCATCCTAAATACTGTTTTTATATATTTTTGTATGTTTTACATCAAACAGGCCTCTATTTGTGTTGGCTACAGCCCCACTTATGCCTTTGTAAAGGACCGGGTGAAAAATCCGTGAATAAAAATAATACGTGTATGTATATATACTTGCAGGTTTTGTTGTATGAGATAGATTGGCAAACGAGGAGGCGGCTCAACTCAACTCACTGTCGCCTACGAACTTTCACAATACCAGATTTCTCGAGGATGCGATGCCGGCCTTTGAGGAAGAAATACGATTCTTGAAGATCCCCAAGTCGTATCTGTTCGAAAATACTGTAAAATTTATGGAGGGATCAAACCATATTGTTTATGAACGAATAAGACTTAATGATTTCATAGGCTTTCCCGATTTCAATACATTGGATTTGAACAAGTTTTACGAATTAAATCGCATATATTTTTATATTCTTTTATCGGGAAAAATTTGAAAAATAAAAATATCATAGATAGATAAATAACAGTGTATTGATAAGCATGATTAACACATATAATAACATGATACATAAAATCATACTAATATTAAACGCGAGAGTTTTTATGTATGGATGTTTTTACTCATTCATGCATAAACTACTACATGGTTTTTAATGAAATTTAGTATGTAGGTAGATGAGGAATAGCATATAGGATACCTCATCATCATCATCATCCATCAACACGCGAGTGAAACCGTGGGCAAAGCTAGTTATTTATATTATATTAACGGGGCTTAATCGCGTTAGTAATAGTATTTATTTACCTCGACGTTTCGATCAAGTTGCATTCCCGTCGCGATTTATCCTCAGTAAAATCTGTCGATATCGTTAGTGTTGAGTGTCGAGACAATGACTTTTTATAACAACTGTTGGGGGTATATTAAAAAGTATCTCCATACTTCAAGACAGTGACACCCGCCTCTTCAGTCCGCTCGTGACCACGATCAATGTAACTTGATCGAAACGTCGAGGTAAATAAATACTATTACTAACGCGATTAAGCCCCGTTAATATTATATAAATATGTGTTCAAATCGCGAAAGTTTAAAAATTACTAAAGCTAGTTATTTCCATAACATTATCCTTAACTGTCATCCAGTGATTCAATAAAAGTGTTTGAAACGTCGTCGGGCTAAAATTATATGAACTACACTACATTACTAGGTAACTAATTTATTTACTACTATGTAGTCGTAGTAGGATCCAAGTAAATGTGTGCGGAACGTGTAGAGAGAACATTATCTTATCTAAAATTGGTATAGAGCCATTCCTACCAAAACATGTTTGTACACTGCAGTGGTGTACTGAAGAACACCTCACATCTCATTTGACACTTCTATGGTGCTTAAAACTACTCATATATGTACGTTTAGGTATTAGAACACTCCATTTAGGATCTCTATCTTGCATAGCATGTTAACATATAAATGACATACAAGGTAATACTTGTAAACTTGTAAGTGTTTAAAACCAGCCTCTAGGTTTAGAATCGATATCAATTTGTCGGTTATCGTCCCATATTACTGAAATGTGCCTAAGATTTAACGCCTGACGTGACGAAATTAGAGTGAGCCAGTTTTTTTATTATTTAGTTATGGTATGCCTGTGTCAACTATACGATAGTTATAGGGTTTCTTAGCCAAAGTTATTAATTGAACCATACAAGCATTTGCGAACTGTAACAAATTATACGTATTAGAACCTATATCTCTATCAATACTTAATTTAATTATATCCGGCGTGAAATTCATATAAATATATCAGAGTTCCTTTTGGACGAAACTGGAAATAGGTGGAGAAATCGTTTGTCTTCATAAGCCATGGTACTTGACAGATATACGATGAGTGGTTGCCTCATTTTATAATATACTAGCGACTGCGCGAGACTCCGTTCGCGTAGTAGGTTCAGCCTTCGGCCGCGCCTCGAACCTTCTCCTGACAATAATTAACACAACAAAAAAAGAATCAGTGAATTTGTTCCATCCCTTCTCAAGTTATAGCGTGACTAGGAGAATTAGGGATTCATATTTATTTATATATGGATTTGTCTTTTAAGAAATCGGTAATACCATAATAAAAATTTTCTGCAAGCAATTTCTTTAATTTACATTTAAACATACTATTGTTTAATTCTCTAATAGTTTTTGGTATCTTATTCAAAACAATGGGAGCCATACAGGAAACACTATTTTGCAGTAGTTTTACAAGCACTCGAGCAGTGTCTCGAGCTCTATCATCACGTCTGCTACGAGTGCTTAATTCAGAGATGCGACAAAAAGGTTTGGATTAGTTTCTATAAAAGTAGCTTTTTCTAAAATATACAGTGATGGTAACGTCTAAATTTTATGTTCTAAAAAGTAAGGTCTACAACTATCTGTCCTTTTTAGGTGATGCATTGAAAACAATAGTTTTATCAGTAGTTCCCCCAGAAAATAATACCATACCGTGAAACTGTTACTCCGTACCAAATTTCATCAAAACCGGTAAAACAGTTTGAGCGTGAAGAAATAACAAACACACAAACTTTCGCCCTTATAATATAAGTGTGAAATGCATTTAGACATGCTGCTACGTTCGAAATAAATGGCTTGATTTTCCACGAGTCTACGCCATGAAGAAAAGAACGGATAGAACAATCTCGCTAATTCCTTTTTTGTTGTGTTAGTTATTGTCAGTCGTGCGATCCTCTTAGAGCAAACATGGTTGCATCTTTGACAACATCCGTGAAACAAATGACGAGATAAATAAATAAATAAATAAATATTCCACAACTATCACACAACGCCATCTAGTCCCAAGCTAAGCAGAGCTTGTGTTATGGGTACTAGAACAACTGATAAACATACTTATATATTTCTAAATACATACATGATTATAGATAAATTACACCCAGACACAGAACAAATGATCGTGCTCATTACACAAACATTTGTCCTGGGTGGGAATCGAACCCACGACCTCTGGCATAGCAGTCAGGGTCACTAACCACTAGACCAACAGGCCTGTCGACAGATGACAAAAACCGTGGGAAAAAGAACCTTAGTAAAAGGCCGATATCTCATAAAGTAGTTGACATCGGTGAGCTCGTCGACGAGCGCATTGACGAATCTTTAAAGGATCGCACGGCTGTAATGATTAGCCGACGAGCTCACCGATGTCAAATACTTTATGAGATATCGCCATATATGATATCGCCCTTGTATATAAGGTTGTTTTTCCAATGTTTCTAGTCATCTCTTCATTTGTTTCACGGACGTTGTCAAAGCTGCAACGATGTTTGCTTTTAGAGAATCGCATGGCTGGAGAAGGTTCCTATGAAATAAAAATCAAGAAAAGAGTGGAGATAATGGCGAGGCTGAAGGCCGAGCCTACAACGCGAAAGAAGTCACGGGATGTCGCTAGTCCTTTATCTACCGACTTACAAAAAGGAGGAGGTACTCAATTCACCTGTATGTTTTTTTTATTACCTCCTAACTTTCGATAGGGTGAACCGATTCTCACAACTCTTTTTTTGTTGAAAGCTGGTGCTTCCCGTGTGGTCCCATTTAAATTTCATTAAATGCGGTCTAGTAGTTTATGAGTTACACTCCAATAACTGAATAGAATGGAAGTCGGTAATTAATTTTTCAAATTGTACTTGTTTTTACTATAGTACTATCCGAAACAGTTGTGAATTATAAAAATGTTTTTAAAATAATTATAAGGAAGAAGACGTAAGGAGTTATATAATGATGTATTATGAAATAGTGTTGCAACGGTATAAAAAATAAACAGGAACCAATTAATTACTTACATAACGAGCGCATCCTTTATCATATCTGACATTTTCTCTTACATGAACACCTGAATTAAACATACAAGTTGTATAAATAATAATTATTATTGATGTTTCGATATTAATTGTCGGCTTTTAACGTTCATGATAAATAGCACTTGTGGAAGCACCATATTTATGCAATCGACGCGATAAGTCCACATCGTCATCCATTTTTTAATACTTTTTTATTGTAATAATGTTTCATTTATAAATTTCATCATCATAATCTCAGCCGTAGGACGTCCACTGCTGAACATATGCCTCCCCCACAAATTTCCAAAAGGACCTGTTGGAAGCGGCCTGCATCCAACGTCGTCCTGCTACCTTTATCAGGTCGCCAGTCCACCTCGTCAGTGGACGAGCTACGCTGCGCTTGCCGATCCGTGGTCTCCACTCTAGAACCTTCTGGCCCCATCGGCCATCTGTTCTGCGTGCTATGTGGCCTGCCCACTGCCACTTCAACTGGCTTATCTTCTGGGCTATGTCGGTGACTTTAGTTCGTCTACGAATCTCCTCATTTCTGATACGATCACGTAGAGAAACCCCGAGCATAGCCCTTTCCATAGCTCGTTGTGAGACTTTGAGCTTACTTATGAGGCCCATAGTTAGAACCACGTATCAGTGCCATATGTCATAACTGGTAACACACTACATTTACAAATTTATTTTTGTTTAAATAGTATGTTTTGCTATATGTACCTTATGTTCTACTTGTTAAAACTCTGAATAATATATCACTTCTATAAGATATTTTTATGTTTTCAGTTACACTAATATTCAATATGTGATAGTGATAAGTGAGTTCGTATGTTTGTTGTTTTAATTTGGTTCAGCGGATTGGAGTAGACACATATGTAATTTGGAATAAAATTTGTTTTCAAATTTCTAAGTGGTTACACCCGCGTGGTGATAGATAATGATGATGAAAAAGTATAATATATGTTATTCGAGTGCCTCAAATTTATATGCATTTCATTAAATTCCATTCAGTAGTTTTTGTGTGAAAGAGTAACAATATCTAGTCTATCCAAATCACCAATCTGACGCTCAATCTTTCCCTCTCTGTTATGGCATGCCAGAAATCTGCCATAAACACGCCAAATATCAGTTGAACCATATTTTCATCATTAAACTTTAGCGTAAATAGACCTACTATAGAGTTTCATATACGCTATGGTCTTAGCTATTTCATTTAGAAATTCATTAAGATTCACTAACCTCAAACTTGCTCGTAGCCGGGTTCATGTCAGTAAAGAGTACGACGCCACTCTGTCCCCGTTCTTTCTTATCACTACTTCGCCTGTGATGCCTGCAACAAAAACATTTGATTAATAGAGATTCAAATTTCAAACTTATACCATCCATACCTCCACACATACAAATTTTCGCGTTTGTAATAATAGTAGTATTGAAATGAATTGTTACTTGAATCCATACTATTGAGGAAGGATATCTGACAATGCAATGGTACCTACCAAGGAGAACACTTGCAGAAGTGTCCTATCACACCACACTGATGGCAATAGACTCGCATCCCATTACATGGCACCTCTTTCTTTGTACAGTCCTGACGATATATATATCTATCTATATACACACGTTGCGTTACCCTATGTACCTCCCTATACAGAGTGTTATATTCAAATCGGTCAGTATGGACAAGACTGTAACTATAAGACAAACAAAGATCTCTTCTTAGGAACCATGTCATCGATTTTAGTGACAAGGAAACTGTATACATGGAATAAAAATCGTTTTCAGTTCGGTTCAAGTCCAGTCATTTTGAAAAATAAAACATAATACATTACTTCTATTTGGACATCGATTGTGTGGATCGTAAGCAGTAAATGTCACAATGAAACACGATATCTAGCATGTATACAATGCATTGTATTTCATATTCTTTAATTTAATCATAATCATAATCAATTACTAGAACATATTTCTTCATTGGACCAATCGTCATCATTTCTCAAGTAAAGTTATAACTAAGTAGATGTTTGAAATAACAACCATTTTTTTCAATACAACGTTCAACTCGTTAAGGAAACTATCTTCCATTGCGTTTTGTATCTCTAGTTGGTGAATTTGCGTCGTATGTAACACCCTATAGTCGATAGAGAAGATGTTACAAAGTAGCATCTGATTAAGATTCAGTCATCAAATGAATTAGGGATGCAGCGCAATATTGTGAGATCTTAGGACATAGTAAAGTAATTTTACCTGCATCAGGCAGGTTGTGGTTTCAAAATTCGTGCAGTAGATTTAGACTTGCATAAAAAATATCTAACGATTAAATAATAATAAATTAAATTATTAAATTATAATATACCATCGAAAATTATTCAAAGATGTGTGATTCAATTTATACAATACTAGCTGATCCCAATAATCTATCTAACCACAGTTTTGCTTACTACCGATAGCAATTTGACATAACTTATACTAACAAATAGTGTCAAATATCTATCTCTAGTAAGGTAAACCGGCGATAGATAGATTATTGGGACCGGCCATTAGTAATTAACTAGAGACGTAAGTTCGATGCTTTGACGGATCGCCTAGGTGCGATCATGGCGTTTAATACAGATTCTCAGAAGACGTGGGTTTAAATCTCGTCTGAGGATGTATACGCTGTTCTCTCTAAAATTACAAAGTTTGGTCAGGGTAAGCAGGCGCAGAATAGATATTATACCTTATTTCTCCTGACTAATGACTAACTGACTGATTTATCAATACAGAAAAAAACCCGCTGAAGCAACTAACAAATTTTTGTCAGTTAGAAGCATACTCTAACGTTATTTTAGAAGTTTGACAGCAGTATGAAGTCAATTTATATTCGTGGCTTCGTATGCTATCGACCAAGCGAATAAAGCCGCTGGCGGGTCAGCTATAATGGTGATACATACTTATTTATATTACGACTGTGATTTGTTAATCAAAACAAGTATATAATGTTTTCTCTTTTTTGTTATAAAAACTAACGTACTCCATTTTTAATCAGAATTACGGGATTACTCATGAGTAAGTTCGGTAGTCGGACCTATCCGATAAATATTAAGTGAGTAATCCAGTATTTCTAATTCAAAAAACGTTTTCTATATTTCTCTCTGGCCATATATTTTACTGCGGCTGAATGCCTTATGTATGACATCCGCTACTTTCCTGCAGATTCATTGGTATTATATATGGTATTATATATTTCGCAAGATACAGTGCAAACAGGAGTTAACATAAAAGGCATTGTCGGTGACTTGGTGCACATCGCAGGATTGTCTTACGTATGATTTGTAACGCTCCTGGTGTAGTACGTGACTACCTGCTAGGGATAGAACTTGGTGGTAGACTTTTGGAGAAACTAGTACACACACAACCAACATTTGACATTCTTATTACAAAAATGCTAAAACGTGACGTGATTCTGTTCTACGAAAAATATCGTACCAACATCTTTTGTTACCATCTTTTTGGTATATGCCATCTATGGCTAGTAGTCCAGAAAGACGCGGTTGTGAATGTTTACTTGAGTGAAAATTTGACAGTAAATTATATGCAAAATTTACTCAGAGGCCTCGTAGCACAAATAATATGCGAAAAAGTATTCATATCGAAAGCATCAACATGTCACACTTCGGCGTACAATCTATGAGTTAACTGTATCGCAGGTGCTTTAGATACATTACAGTTTGCACTGTTTCTTGTGAACGACACGTTACGTTACTTTTTTTTTCGTGCTAGGACCACGGATCCGTACTCAAGCGTAGATTCACAACTCGGCGTATTTCTGAAATACAGACATAGATCTAAAACAAATTAGAACTTTTAAATTTACTGATCTGTAATTGGAACACAAAGTATGCAATCCACTTGTGCTGTGCATCACCGGATCAAACTAAGTATTTATGATGGTTGACTTTTCAAAAACTTTTCAAACTTTGATCCGACGGAGAATTATAATTTTATTAATGGAACGACACGACGTAATTCAATGAGTCAAATCGCTCCGCTTGTGCAACCGCTCATCGCGCCGCTCATCAACTACGTCAGAAAATGTTGTACGGGTCGCGTACGTGCACTCTGCACTGCCTCAGCTCCGATTCCGTACACAGGTGTGGTACCGGCTTTTACCAACTTCTTGGATCACGCTATCTGATTTGATGATTTCCCAACACTGTGGTGACAGCAGGAAGTAGGTGAGATACTATGTTCAAAAAGTAGGCACTTTTAAGTTTTAAACGTTTTTTTGAAGAAATTCTACTGGCAGTATCTGCCAGCGGCTTCGTGTGGTATCGGGTTCAAAAATGTAGCCTAATCTATCTGAATACCTAACTAGCATTATCCAAATACCTACTCAATTGTTACGGAAAGAATTGGTAACAACCGTGATGTGAAAAAAGTTATAGATTGCTAACATAGAATGAAAACTACCCGAACCCCTGGAGGGTTTCGGGTAGTTACAATGTGAAACTTATGAAATAATTTCTACGAGCGAGTTGTTTCGCAGATTACCCCGAATATCCAAAATTTATAACATATATTAAGTTTTTCATTTTGCACTATGAAAAAAGGTTTTTTTCTATACTACTTTATATTATATTTATATTATATTATGATATATTTTATATCTATTTTTCTATTTATATAGGTGGTTATCCTGGCGGTCACAAAAAGTTAAAGCCCATAGATGGTACATACCCTACTTTAAGCAAAACAACAGCTACCTGTTCATAAATAAAAGAGCTGCACTCATAACTTACTGTTCTTGTTTTGGAGCACGCACGGCTTGGTGAAGGATCGTATTTTTGGGGAAGCATTTTGAACGTGGTCTTGCTTTCACAAACCAAAAATATGAATATTGATTGTATGGCTTGATAACGATTCTACATTTTATATGTTTTAATAACGTTGTTCAAGTTTGTTACATAGTTTAAGATACGTCATATTTTATGACTTAGGCTCGTAATATCAATCGCCACTATCTCAGAGTTTAACTAAACGAAGCTTAAATTTGATCTACAAATTAAACAGTTCTCCTTATTTCAATGGCATATTCGATTAGCTTAACTAAGTTTCATTATTATAAATGAAACAAAACTTGTCAAAATGTGTTTTATTATCGGTCAGTTGTGTAAAAAAGGGACGACTATGACAGACGGCGTGGCGCCAGATTTTATATACGACGTATAATTCTTAAAACACAATTTAATTGCTTCGATTGTATCCATAAATATAACATTCGGTTTTCAATTCTAATGAACAATACAAGCCAACAGCCAAACAGCTGATGGAGAGTAGCCATTTTGTTTTTCCTCTGGTTTAAACTCTACATGGCAGTTTAACTGTTCTACCTCGATTGATTAAACTTTCTGAATGAACGATAAAGCTGGTTTAAACTAAAATTCATGGATTAAACTGCGGGTGATATAACGGGCCTAATACTGGCTTTATATATCTCTAAAAACGGCATAAATAGTAATGAGTCTGAGATTATGACATGCATGTACTGCCTAGAAATAGTAGTATGTAAGTATTACAGAGCTTACATGCAGCCTAGTAGCAAATGAAATTTAATGACAATGAATGATAAATCTTAATGATGAACTTAATGTATCAATGACAAACATATATTTGTTTGCGAACTATGTGTCTATAAAAGTACCCAATAATAAATGATTGTTTTAAAGACATTAACATCATATCGAAATGAATTACTTTGACTCTGATTCTGAATACAGCATTGCTGCATTTATTTCTTGAATTATTTGTAGAACTTCATACAATAAACTTTGTAAAACCGCTGGACTTTGATGCGATGGATATTCTGCGATAATCATCACCGCTGTACCATGCATTCTGCCATCATTAGTAATGTGCAAACACAACTGCGTAACATGCACTGAACAGTGACACGTATAACTTTTGGTTGAATATTTGTGAAATGAATAAATGCAGAAATATTCGTAATACTTTTTATTTATTTATTATCCAAAACTTAGATTATCATTACAGTGAGATACTAATGCGATAGTTTAGTTATATGTATATAATACTATTTAAAATATCTTATATGGTAACACAAAATACGTATATAAAGTCACTCTTGTAAAATCTATCAGAGTAGAGGCAAATATATCTATTTGTGTATATATATATTTACTTAGAGTGCTCTAAGCAGCCCCGGATCTAAGTTTTTCGAACCGGAGCAGAAACTTGATAGGGGCGGTCCTATATCCAATGTTTGTTATAAATTACTTAAAAGACTAAAACTAAATTACTTTCACAATTTGTACTCCTTACTATCTATTACGATTTTTTGTCAAGTTGAGACAACCCAGGCTTCCGTATGCTAGGCGCTTTGTGGAGCAAGCTTTATTTCCATTGTTATTTGTTTAGATGTTGGCACCCCTTTAGATCCATATCTGGTTCTAAGATCACTTCGTTTTATTAACTATTTTCTCTGTGCTACATTCGCCCTAAAATAATATGTTTATTTTTACTAAATTATATTGTTTTATGTTAATTATACTATTACATAACCGTAACTTTATACCGTTTCTATGATTATTATGCATATTTTATATCAGCGTCGGATTACCTTATTTAAACACTGTGAGTAGAAACTTTTGATTCTTTAATATACAGGGTGTTAGGAAGTTCGATGCAAAGCCGTGAGGGGTGTATATAATACGCTTTTCTGTTATTTAATTTAAAATATTAACTCTGTTAATTAAGGCCGTTAGTTTCTCTAAAATAAAATAATGTTTTAGCTAATTATTCGTACTCTGCTTACTTAGTGGCATTCCATCTAGAGTCAGGCGTTCAATTTGTTACCTGATTATAATAAAAAGTTGCTTTAAAAGTACTTAGTACTACTGCATACCTAATGAATCTAAAATATCTTGATTATCTAGTTAAAATTCCATTAGGACGTGTAACAACAGTGTTCCAATAGACTCAAGGCTGTTCGTTCAGCATTACTGCTGGCCATTTCGTTAAAGACGTTTTTCGCACATAATTGAAGCTCATCTTCGCAGTTGGTTCCAATAGTAACCGAATGTCGCCAGTCTGTGTTAATATCATTTGTTAAAGCGTCTTTCATAAGGCATCAGTACTAATGGGCTAGATACAAATTGTTTGAGATAAAGTATAAATGTGCGTGTCAACGTAAACAACTGAGAAAGAAGGAGATAATTCTGTCTTAATTACTGCTTGACCGAATTTGATGAAATTTATATGGGACCACCACGGAAGTATACTCTATCAAACAAAAAATAATCATCAAAGCGGTTTATAAACGACGAAATAATCCGCGAACACACAAAAACAATGTACGGTCGTTTTGATAAACCTCCTTTTTTGAAGTCGGTTAACTAATTTGACTTTTTTGCACTTTTAAACAATTATCCATAGAATTATTGTTCTGAGCAATTATCTTATTTTAAAATCAGAACTTTTATTGAAATAGTTTCTTATGTTTTTGAAATAGTTTTATAAAATTGGTATGTGTACTTTGTGCTATTAACCTTTATGTCGTGCATGTCAACATGGTGGTAGTGGACACAGGTCTTAACCTCTTCCAGCTAATCGACGCACTCGACGTGTGTGGTCGTCACAAAAACATCGTAAACATGTCGCTGTGTCAACATAAATTACATTCCAACAATATAGTCTAGGGGGTGTGGATCAATTTAGTTGAGTCTTTTCTCTAGTATAGCTTGACCGCTATAGACCGCTGTAGACGCCTTTGGTAGGTGCGCGGTGAGACGCGGGGCTCCCCCCGCGTCCACCAGCGTATACATCATGAATGAAACTGGTTTTCTCTATGGTATGAGCTGGCACGGACTACACGATAGTTAATAAGACTTTTGCTCTCCGCACCACGTCTGTCATGGGCATCACCTGGCGGCATGGCGAGGGACAGTAGTTTTGGTCAAGCTATTACAAGTTAAGAGACGATCAAGACGTTTTTCTGATATCCTGTACTAACAAAACCCATAATAATCATAATATCAAAATAAGACTATATATGATTCCTACATTTATGTTTAATAGCAGAAGTTAGCAGTGGCTTTCTCTTGTGGACAGACGACCTGAGGGCCAAGCACGAAAATCTTTTTAAGTTTAACGTAATCGCACCGTTAACGTATTTAGTACAAACTGACATTTATCTAGTACAATATTGACACAGATAACTCATAATTTGTACTAAATACGTAAACGATACAATAACGTTACACTCAAGTAAATTTTTGTGCTCGGCCCACTGGATGCAGGCCGCTTCCAACCGGTCCTTTTGGAAAATATGATGGAGGCATATGTTCAGCAGTGGACGTCCTACGGCTGAGATGATGATGATGAACTCGATACTAATCAATGATTGTTCAAGTTATGAGGGCCAAGTTTGAAGATATGTTTTAAAGAATAGAAAAATGGAAGTAGGTTTTTTTCAAATTGTATATTAATACAATTTGAATAAAACCTACTTCCATTCTATCCTTGAATATATTCTTATTTGACGGAATTATCGAATAGCATATATACATAAACATATGATAGAATAAAGTCTGAAAAGAGCGTATTTTGGCTGTTTATTTAAATCGTTGGTAACTGTTGAATAATGTATTATTTCATACAAGTTTTTTTTGTGTACATTGGCTATGCAGAACTGGGTGAGCATGTTGTGTAGTTAATGAGTTTTAATTACCATCTTCGGACTTCATCATCTGATCTGCTCTATGACATAATAATATTGTACTGTCTCCGAAGTCACATAGTCTTGTAGATTTAGGCTCAAACGGATGGGCCTAAAAGTACTTGAAAAATGTATAAAATGTTAAACTGGAAAGACAGACTATAATATACAAATGAACCAAGTTAATAAAACCGCCACGGAATATATGCGTATTATATTTACTTTCGCGTAAATTTTTCATCCTCTAACTTCCAGTCTATAATGTTTGTATAATATTTTAGAACATAGCACCCGAACTACTTAAGTAGCCGTGTGTATTTGATAGGATTACCGAAGTTGTTTGAGGGAATCGTTAGTGAGAGACCACGCATTAATTCTGTTTGGACGGTCAGTCGTTTTGATTGTTTTGAAGTGGCCTGTTCATTCATTACCATAATTGGTGTAGTTGTTAAGGATCTCGAATAGATGTAGAATTTCGGATGCTTCCGTGATATGAAGATTCAAATAAATAACGTTTTATGTTGATGTAGGTATCTAACCAATACAAAAATAACTTCATTACCGAAACATGTGTGAAACAATTGTTGATAAAGTTTTTTATACAGTACTAGCGACTGCCCGCGTTCGACCGACTTCGTTTGCGTGGAAGGCTCGGCATTCTGCCTTGCCACAACCTCCCATCTTTTCTTATTTTATTTTTTTGTAGGATTTTTAATGTAGGAACCTTCTACGAAGTATAAGAAAACATTTCAAAAAAGATGAAATAAAATGTAAGTACAACGACTTGTCTACAGCAGCGACTGTACTGCTTAAAACTTAGTACTGTAGCTATGAAAAAGCATTGAACTGTGCTTGCAACCCGAAGACGTTTTATCTTCAATTGGCTAGATAATTTAACTTGCTACATTACCAGTTTTTTGCTCTAATCGAACACAGTATATATTCACAATATTGCTTCGCGACCGAATTGCTTCGAAACCTAGCACTTGGTGGTACCGATCAAGATTGTCTCATTCACAAGAGTTCTAAGATATGCTTCCTCGCCTAAGATTCATATTATTCAAACGCTGACGGCAAAGGTAAAGTTTTTTAACATCATCCCCTCACAAAATATAAATATTTAAAATGATAAATACATCAAGTGAATAATAAGCTAATACTGCAAAATTACAAAGTGCATTAATATTTCCACTATTGTCACATTAAATTCGTTTATGTTTATTTTAATGCTGCAACCCGTAGTAAAATATACATAATTCAATATAAACTAAAAACCAGTTTAAGTTTATTATTTTTTTTAATTACCAAAACCGACTTGAGTAACCGACGTGAGTAATCACGTAATTAGCCGACGTTGTTCGACCTAGGTAGGCATGTCTGATGCCCATCCTAAGAGAGTTTACGCTGGAAATTCGCGGGCACCAACTCCACAGATTTTTTCTTTTATTCTCGATTATTCGCAGTGGTGAATTTGATAAGGAAAATTAAATGAGAGGCAGGAAAATAATAATATCTGCAGAAATTATTGTGTGAAAGTCGTCCATTTATTCATTTATATCATTACCACTATAATAAGCTTATTTTATTTACTGAAAACAGTGAATAAAAAGCTTTTTTATCACTATTTTAGTGTTTGAATTTAGAACACACCAATATTCGATCTCAATCTCAATTATGCTTATACAACTTCCTTGCGCAAAGAATACTCGACATACAAACTCCTTGCGCATAGAATATTTGACATACAAACTCTTTGTGCAAATAACGCCTCTATATTTGATTGGTCGATATTTGCAACAAGGAGTTTAGCATTAGAACAAAAACTGTATTGTGTTCTTTGCTGCCATTACAGAAAAATATATAATAATAATAATAAGAAAATTACTCTTATGTTTAGTAATTGTTTTAATTTTAATGTGCAATTTAATTAATCGTTTTTCGTCATTAAATGTTTATTTTCGCTTAAGTTATTTCTTTTTCTCGTAGTCATGGTATAAAGTATAGTATGCGACTCTTGAATAAAACAGATTTATATCGAGGGCCATGAATCACCATCCTATGTGTTAATCCAGCGCCTCATCTACCCCTATACCAAATTTCATCAAAATTGACTCCGCCGTTTGAGCGTGAAAGAGAAACAAAGATCCACACATCCATACTGACAAAATTTCGCGCTCATAATGTTAGTAGGATAAGTAGGATGTTTCATATCCTTATGATATCTGAGTACTAAAAAAGGCCATGCTGAATACTAGTTGAGATACTAATAAAAATATTCTTAAAACTCTCTTAATCATCCCCAGCAGTGGGAAAGTAATGGGCTGATTATGAAATCAGCCCATTACTTTCCCACTGCTGGGACTCAAGCCTTCCTCTCAGAGAGAGGAATTGGGCCATATTCCACCACGCGGGCCAAGTGCGGCTTGGTGGATAAGTAACCAACCCATGTCGAAGTTTTCAGACAGCCCGAAGGCCTTCGACATAGCCTAACGACTATTGTCCTAAGACAAAAACCGGGACCGACGGCTTAACGTGCCCTACGAAGGAAGGAATCGCTCAGTTGAAAAATGCCACTAGCGTTCACCCATCCAATTCCTAACCGCAGCAAGCATTGCTTAACATATTGATCTGTTAAGATTGATAATTCAAGCTCCGCTGCGAGCGCTTCGAGACCTGGGAATTATAGTAAAAGAACAGTTTCTTCCCAGTAAAGACGGTAAAACATTGACATATTATAACCATAGAAAATATTTTATTCTGAAACAACGCAGTGGCAACGTCGCATTTCACACACTAATCTGATGTAAAACTTAAAAACGCATAGAAGTGTCAGGTAATTAAACTTTAACTGTCATTGTAACTCACTTTGAATTACAGTTATTGCACATTGTAATAATTTAATTGTTTTTTTTTGCAAACCTATTGCCATCATAATGTTAATTATTAACAATAATAACTTACCTGGAAGATTCTACGGGTCAGTGTTGCAAACTCCGGACTGCTTTTGATAATTTCTTTGTCAGAAAACCCCAGTATCTGTCCAACCCGAGGATCGAAAAAAATGAAAAAAAAGCGGCATTTCAATCACTACCACAAAAACCAAGCGAGTGTAGTCGCTGGCAGGTCAGCTATTATGTAACAAAATTCAAAACAAATTCATCGCAGAGCTTTAATGCTCTGGCCCGTAACTCATGCAGTTACAGCATACTGCAAATGTTATTCATTGGGGGGTATGGCGCTTTTAATCAAAAGACCGACCAGTCTCATTAGATACTATAAAAAATGAAGACATTCCCGATATCATTATCTTTTCATTATTAATGAACCGTCACGTACTTACATATAATTGCTTGAGAAAAGACCCGCCGCGCACTTGCGTCTTTTTCTAGAGATGGGGTTGTATTGACAATTCTAGAACTGTAGGACTGACAGATCCCTAATTAATGAAGCAGCAAACGAAGCCGATCGATGAAAGGGACGAAAAAATCATGCATTAGCAGTGTAAGCTGGTTCTCCGTCCATTCAAAGGGAATTGATGCAATTGTTTTTTTCTATTCATTACACTCAATTCTAAAGACCGATTCTCAATTCAGAAACTATCGCCATTTAATTGATTAGAGTTTTGAAGCAAAGCATTCTTTAGACGTGTTGAGCACTGTCAAATATCTAAGATATAGGCAAACTTGCTAAACCTTTTAATAAAGAAACTGATGAATTTCCGAGATTGACGAATTAGCCACACATGTTGCAGTTCCTGGAAAAGTAGGTTGGTTTCTGTGAAATCTATTGTATGTAAAGTATGGCGAATGGCGAGTCAAAGAAGTTGGTAATTTTGCGAAACTGTGTAATTAGGAAATTGATGATTCAGGGATGTAACTAACGAATACGGAAACTGACCAGTGAAATGCGAAACCATTTTCGATGTGGGAAAACTTTAGGTCGAGTCACTGACATGCTAGTGTCAGCTGCCAATTTTTGTTTAGGAAGTTCTACAAAACAATATAAATGAAAACTATAAGATATACACGGTCACATTATATTATTATACCGTTACACATGTTCATTCGCGAAGAGTGAATGTGTTTAAGCTCACTTTGCCAGTCATGGTCATGATCTCACTAAAGGAGTAGGTAATGTAGGAGGCAACTTGCTCTCTGACTCCTCTCTGGTCATGGCATAAGCCGAGATCCGTACCTTAGGGGTGCCCCCCTAAGTCGACTGCTACTCTCATTGTGTTCAAGCGTCTTCAACCATCGCCTTAACCGGTGCGCCTTCTGCGCCCGCATCAGGCTTCATGCCATCAGCGCTCACCACCCTTTCAGTGACGAAATACCGGAAGAGGCAACATAAATTAATATGGACTAATTGCTTGTTGTTGGTAGGCGTCGATTTTACAAAACTTTAAGTCGGTCAAGCAAATTTGTAAAAACAAAAAGGGGCCTGAAGCAGGGAAGCGCTCAGCATAAATCTTACTAACGTTTAACTTGATTAAACAGTTTCGACTATTAACCTACCTATTTTTTTATGGGATTGGTTGGCAAACGAGCAAGCGGCTCACCTGATGGTAAGTGATACTGTCACCCACGGATATCTGGAATATACCAAAGGTCTCGAGGATGCGTTGTGCCGACCTTTGAGGAAGAATGGGCGTAAAGTAAGAGATAGAATGGGCGAGGATGGAGGGGGAGGGGGAAGGAGAGGGAGAACGGAGAAGGGAGGAATCGGGCCTCCGGAACCTCCCACAAACCGACGAAAGGCAATAGCAAGCTATATTACTTCACGTCGGTGTTATGTGGGAGTGTGGTACTTCTCCGGTCAACCCGGCCCATTCAGCTATGGGGTACCTTCACTATGATCACTTAAGTTTTAGGATAGCTTTAGTTGAGTATACCTGCAATAGTGTCAAATGCACTTCTGTGAAGCGGTGATGGCGCAGAACGAGGCCGCGGAGCAGTTCAGGTAGAATAATGCTCGGAGGTGACCTGCTACGCCGCAGGCGGATGGGATCACTAGTAGAGTGTCCACCGACTAGCACGGCCCCACACGTCTAACGGACGGCCTTGGTGAGCAAGGTCAACTCTTCACAAGCGCTAAGGCCCGGTTAAGATCAATCTGGGCCTACCGCCGTGGTGAGATGGGGTCGCGCCCTGCTCACGAGGGGATTTTGAGTGGGTTTGAGCTCTACACGACCCCTTCCATCACCTCGTGGCGCAAAGACAGCAGTGCACAGCATTTGTCCACCTCATAAAAGAAAAAAGTGTCAAATACACTAGGTCCACTAGACATCACAGAACACCGATGCGGCAAACGTTGGACAAATTAAAAGTGCGTATAAAAAGACTAGTGACTCATTCTGTGCACGATCCGTCCAACTTTATGTCGTCCGCTTGCTGACAGTGTCCCTATTCTACAATTTTGTCAGCAATAACCTCTTGATAGCATGTACTATCTAAACCGGGTTTGGTTGCTATTTAATAATGAAAGAAAAATAAAAGGCCATGAGCTAGTCGCACGCTGAGATTGCATAAACATAGAGTAGGCAAATCCCCTACATTTATAAAATAATAAAAAAGTCCGCTTTCGATGTTTATTTCAACTGATAAACATAACCTGTGACTAAATTTCTGTATCTGGAACAAAATAATACTTTAGTAGTTTGTTAACACTACGAGTAAAAACACTAAACACAATAATGTAAAAGGGTGACTTGAATTCGATTAAAGGTAACTTACTACTCGACTATTCATCGTTAAATATTACTTACTTTATTTATATTGTAAGCTATGAATAAACATATACCGACGTTTTTGTCCGCGTAAAATAAGGTCATTGCGACCTTTTGAGAACTACCAGATTATTTGAAATACAAGTACAATTGAATGATGATGACAACAAATGAAAAAATTTAACACCGACTTTCATTCTATTCAGTTATTGGAGTGTATCTCAAAAACTACTGGACCGAATTTGATGAAATTTGAATGAGACCATACGGGAAGCACCAGCTTTCAAACGAAAAGTAATTTTAAGAATCGGTTCACCCAGTCGAAAGGTATGAGGTAACAAACATAAAAAAACATACAGTCGAATTGAGTAGGTACCTCCTCCTTTTTTTGGAAGTCGGTAGAAAATAGCCTACGTGTTAATAATGGCTTTGAATTTTTTCTTTTCGAAATTACACCTTTGGGCTGTTAACCAAGAAGAAGTAACAAAGATACACACTTACTCACTATCAAACTTTCGCATTTGTCTATACACATAAATATTTACACAGTTGAAATTGGCACCTGTTGCCTTTTGTGTTGTAAGTATCCACTGAGTAAGGATTTTGAAACTTTACCCCAAAGGAGATGAATTCAATATTATATTTATATAGTTTTATGTCCATAAACTAAGCGAACAAAGCGTATTGTGGGAGTTGTTGCAAATGTATTGATTATCATTCCAGGTATCCCAAACAGAAAATGCCATTACTTTATTGGAAATAAAGTATCTAAGTACAATAATAACCAATTTATAAAAACGTTGCAACAATGCACGGTAAAACAGAAACAAGTTATTTTGTACACGGTAATGTGATGAAGACGTTTTCCAGAATATTGGTAATTAAGAAAACTACTTAAAAAACCTCAGGGTGAATAGAACAATACGGTTGCAAGTAGAACTTGAAAAGACTAAATTTAAAATAATTGTAATGTAATGAGAAGATAATGCTTAGAAAGTAGAACTCCGCTAGTTTCCATTTCATAAAATTCAATCAATATAATAATTAGTCTCAAAACCGCCAAAAGCCACCGCAGAGCATATTGATCCGGGACTGCACTCGATACGTAAATCATTAATATCGGCAGGCATGATGATTTATATCTAACGGATAACTTCCACGATTCGTCATTTGTGAACATACAAAATCAAAGGTGTTTCATAATCTTCTTCTTTGGCTTTCTATATGGAAAACGTTACCCATGAAAATATTTATAGTTTATTCTGTTATAAGCTACGAGTATCTTTTGATGAACAAATAGCTCGCTCAATCAATAGTCACTGATGTGTCATTGATCAAAATATCAAAAATAACATTATTTTGAGTTGGGATATGGATTTAGATATTGATTGAATAAACATGTTCAATAATCCCAAAAGTATCAGAGTGCATAAATGTTTGCGAGTAAGAGAATAATAGCATATACGAGTACTACACATAATTTAAGCTTAACTTTCAATTTTAACAAACATTTTCTGACCTTTCCTTTTCCAATAAACAAGAATGATTAACGTTCTGATTATAGTGGTCAAAGGGTTATCTGAAATTTTTAAAAATTACTCTGTTGTCACGAATGATAGATGCGTCAATTTGTTAGGAGATTATGACAAATAAGCAGTGTAGTCCTTGTTTTATTTGCATTTTTTGATTTATAATAATGGTTTCGCGTGATTTATGTGACACTGTTAGAGGCGCTGATCACAAATACTTATCTCATCTCATCTCATCTCATCTCATCTCATCTCATCTCATCTCATCTCATCTCATCTCATCTCATCTCATCACATCTTTTGAAGCTTTAACGTTCTCTCCACGCGTGTCGTCACGGTCGTCAAAATTACTACAGACCGCCATCGCGAAAGCGCCGAGAAAGCGATAAAGATTCAAAACTTAGTAGAATCTTTCTTGAAGTCTTCATAGGCGGACACAAATTCGGTACTTTGAAGCATATAACATTTTGAGTTCTGGTCTCAGCTTTACGAGGTTGCGTGTCCGGCAGTACTCGACGACTCTGCATTAAAAGAAAGTAGGTACTTTAGTACAAAATTAATTCACGCTCCCGTAAAATCAACTAATTGTTCATCAAACTTCATTATTTATACACTTGCTACACAGACCATCAATCCATAACACAGTTTTATAATATCCAAAGGTCTTTAGGTCCCAAACTAGGCCAAGCCTGTACTATAGTGACCTGATGACTGACATACATACTTATAAACTTATACACGCCCAGACGCAGGTCAGATATGACCTGTCAGATGGACCTGTGCGCGGATCGAGTCTGGAACCAACGGCTCAGAAGGCAGGGGTGCTATCAACTGCGCCAATCGGCTAGTCCGGTATAGTACAGTATATAGTTTACACACTACAGCTTTAAGGCAGAATGTGTGGGACCTACGTGTCACTACCCGGGTGAATCAGCCCTAAAAGTGTAAACAGAAGTGTGATGTCATGCATAACTTGTAGCTACGAGTACATTACAGCAGGTGTTGTTAAATTTACAAATATAATAAAAACGGGGATACAGATTTGAAATAATGTATTAAGACTTATAAAAAAATAGACAATGAGAATTTTGAATGCAATAATTTTCAAATTGTGCTCATCGTTAGATTATAATTTAAAGATTAGCGGCCTTACTTATAAACGTTGCTTAAATTTGAATAACGTCACTTAGTACGGCGACCTTTGCGCAGCAATAAATAACGTCATTTAAAGTTAAGCAGCGTTTATAAGTAAGGCCGTACATATATAGGTATTACATCAATATCGTCACCAAAGCCGTGACGCGGTAATGTCGATAATCGAAAGCTAGCTCTGTCAGTAGGTAAACATACTATAGTGTTAGTGCCAAGCTTGTTTACTAGCAGCCGAAGGAGGAGCCTACTTGGTAGGTCAGTATTGCAATAAGACTATTCAAATTACAGAATAGACCCCGTCGTCGGTGCACTTGTCGGTTGTCGAAGCGTCGCGTCTGCGCGGTAGCCTTTTAACTTTTTGCGCGGTACATCTGTAACACAGTGGATTTACGATGGGCAGTCCAGAAAAGGCATTTGATGAAAAAGTTAAAGCATATTCGGTTTCGGTTAATGTTACACATGTCAGTAACGTGACGTTTTACAATATAATATGGTGAGCCATAAATAAAAAACTCGTGGAACAGTTGGCAATGTTTTGATGTAAAAGCACCACTTACGTGTAATTATCATTGTTTAACTTGAAATTATCATTCTATCCGTCCATATGTACATAGTAAATACAGATCTCAATTTTCTAAATAAAGAAATATTGTAATTTGTTTTCAAGATTGCAATATTATTTTTAATTAAATATTGTATTCTTGCTGAGTGTTAAAAAATACGACCCCGAAACAAATTAAGATTAAAACAGGAGTGGTTCGCGTAATTTTGAAAGGCGGATTTTTGCACCTCACAGTGTGCCCATTCTTTTCATATTTTTTTTATTTTTTTTTATAATGGTCCATTTAAGTGACTCCCTCTCGCCTGATGAAAAGCGAAGATGGAGTCAAGAAGCAATGACCATCAGTGCAGCCGTAAGCTGCACTAATCGCCACCCCTATGATGACCTGACAGATGCTTTTTCACGCCCCGCTTGAAAGGCCCAGGGTCATAGCTGCAAGGAAATATGTACACCGGCAAAGCATTCCACAATTCAAAGTCAAAGTCAAAATCATTTATTCAATTTAGGCATCAAAGACGCACTAATGAACGTAAATTTTTCATTATAATGTACTTTAAAGACTACCGCCGCGTTCTAAAATATATAGAGCCTACCGAGAAGAAGCGGCAAGAAACTCGGGGCCATTCTTTTTATATACCTAGATGTTTACAATCTTTCTACTTAGGTACTACAAATATTACATTTTATGGGTGGCAGAATGACAGCTTGCCAGAAGTGGAGTAATCCAAGCATCTTTGTCTTATGTATAATGTCAGACTGTATCGCCAATTTTTTAAATTATATAACAAATGTTCGCTTATTTTAGCTCCAGTGTGTTGCCTTACAAAAGAGAACATAATAATGGTATCAGTAGGGCAAGACACGCTACACTTTGACATCTTAGTACACGAGTAGATAGATCCTGGAGTGATCAGTACCAAGCTGTTTTATCCTCCAAGTAATCCGAAATTTTGTAATAACATTTTTGACAGAGATTAGTTTTAATAGTAATTTTAAACTTATTAATAGGCAAATCTATAATATATAATAATAATCTAGGATAACACTGAGAACTTTATTATAGAATCGTATATATTGTCCCATAAAAGAATGACTTATTCTGTGGAGGCGCGTTACATGTACGGATAGCTTGTGCTTAATTAGCGTGTTGATAGAATGAGCTATTTACTCGTACTTACACGACAGAGGTAGAAACTGCTGAAATTTTTGGTTCGTGGTAAGAAGTTTTCAACAGTATATGGATGCAATGCTAGGCTGGAAAGAGTAGTTTGGGATCGGAATGGTGAAGAAGGAATATGATTAAAAAGCTCTTCAGAACATTCGCCATGAAACAACCGGTAAAAAATGCTTAGAGAAACTATAGTTCTACGCATTTGTAGAGGTTCTAGGTGTTGAGTGACTTCAGTGTCTCCAATAATGCGGACAGCGCGACGTCGCAGTCTATCGAGAGCATCCATAAGGTACTTAGCGGATCCATCCCAGAGGTGGAAACAATATTCAATAAATGGGCGCACCTGAGTTTTATAGAGAAGGCACCGCTGATCCGGAGTAAAGAAACGCCTCGCTCTGTTCAGGACTACGGAAGCTAACTTGATAATACTCTCGATATAGTCACGCTGGTTCAGGTCACTGCCGACGGATGTCCATGCCAAGGGTGTCAAGATTACGCTGTACAGGTAAGGTGATATTCTGAAGAGAAGTAAGAGGAAGAAATGGAGATATTTTTGCCTAGAACGCGCACACTTGAGTCTTCCTGGCGTTGAACTCAACCAAGTTGTCCGTACCCCAACTAGAGATGCTGTCAAGCACCCCGGAAAGCTCAGCGACGACACACCGTCTATTCTCTACAATTTCAGTCTTTGTTGCACCAGATCGACATTGAATATGGCTAATGAAGTGACTTTAATTGCACAACGCTCTTCAAGTGTACATTTTGCGAAAAAGTTGTGAAAAACATGTGAGGATAACTTTTCATTTAATAGAGATAAAACTGCGAAATATAATTCAGAGGTCCTTCTTACTTTTCACAAGTTTACTTTTATTGTAGTTTATAGTAAGACTTCTATTTGTTCCTAGCATAACATACGTTTTTATATATTTTAGTATTATTTATCATGGTTCATCAAAATGACTCCCACTCGCCTTATGGAAAGGGGGATGGAATCAAGAAGCGACATCCAGTTTGACATGCAGGGCTTTAGCTGCGTTAATGGCCACCTATAGGATGACCTGAGAGATGCTTCTTGACGGCCCGCTTGAAAGACCCAGGGTCATAACTGCAAGCAAAACATACGCCGGCAAAGCAAAAAAAGCAAAAATGCAACAATTTACTTTACTAATTACAATAACACAATGTTCACATTATGTGTTTAAATACGGGATGTGAAACTTACTCTGCCCTAATAGTTTCTGAGTAAGAAAAGTCTTATATATCGATTATCAAATCGCTTGAACTTGTCTCGTATGTGATGGTTACCATGTTTACCCAATATATCTTCCACTCTTGATATTAAATGGTCCATACACTGAAAACAAAAGTTGTCATTTCTAACGATATAATTTATTGGTATGACTTGATATCGACTGCACGCGACTTCGTTCGCCTAGTAGTATTTATTTATTTGCGTTTGTAAAAAACAAATTGCGAATCATTATTTTATGTATGGTCTGATATGCTCGTGGCTATTATTTAAATATGATACGTTTGAGAAGAAAACTACCTAAAAAAGGAATTCCGCAACTATTACCTGTATAAATCTCAACATTATTGCTTTAGAAATTATATTATTAAAATAAAATAAATCAGCCTGGAAAGCCGTTTAACATGGCTCTATAAATAAGGCATTACCAATCTTGTAAAACTGATAAACAATATCAGGACAACATCTATAAATTATGCCATTGTTTTTTACGACATTGTATTTATCCGGAAAATGATTGTGCAAAAATCAGAAGCGAACAATAATTTCGTAGGCATTATTCACAACGACTTTACAAGAATATTACAATATAAATAATGGATCGTCTGGTTCTGGATACCTATACGTAATGTATGATAAACGTTGACTACTAGTTGTGCCTGCAGCTCTGCCCGCGCGAGAAGTATCCATCCCATAGAATACTTTTTAAAAATTATTGTATAGTTTATTTGACTGGCTGGTTGGCGCAGTTGGTAGCAAACCTGCCTTCTGAGCTGTTGGTCCCGGGTTCAATCCCCGAACAGATCAAATATTTGTGTCCATGAATATGTTGTTTGACCTGTGTCTGGGTGTGTAATTATGTTATAACAGTCATATAGTATTAATTCTCAACTCGTGGAACAGTTGGCAATGTTTTCAAGTGTATTATTTATATTATCTCAGATTTGCTTCCCTGAAGAGGTCGATACAGATGTAGAAGCATCACCTACGCTATAGTATGTATATCAGTCATCGGGTAACCACAGTACAGGGTATGCTTAGTTTGGGTTTATTTATTTTTTATTCGCGGATTTGTTATCCAGTCTTTTACAAAATCATAAAATTGGTATAAAACACGCAAGTGTATAAAAACAGAATTTGGGATGACAATGACATCTATTACAAAAATGGGTAAAATGGTATGGCTATTGATATGATTTTACTCGTATTAGTGATAAGAGAGAAAGTGGGCTATGGACGAGACTAAAGCACCTGCCAATTTCTTATTATTATTATTATTATTTTTATTAAAAGAAAGTCTTAGATTTCATGCGATCCTTAACAAAGGCATAAGTGGGGCTGTAGCCCACTTAGAGGCCTGTTTGGTATAATATATACAAAAGTGTATATCGAATTTGGGATGACGGTTACATGGATCATCTATTACTAAAATGGGTAAAATAATAAGGCTATTGATATGAACTTATACATGTAAGGAAAATAGATGGCTAAGGATGAGACTACTGCACCTGCCAATTTCAGTCTCATTCTCACCCACTAAACGGGCCCCCCATAAGGGTCACCATAAATAGTGACAAAAGGGCAACGTTGGTGTGGATTGCTAAAGGGTGTCGAGAGGTGTGCTGCGGTTTTACTAGAGTGCTTTTATTAAGTGCCTTGGAACTGTTTGTTACGTGCTCTTGCTTCTCCACCCCCGGACGGCCAATCAAGGCAAGCAGAGGGTCAAGGGTCTCATTTTGCCCCAGGGTGAATCAGGGTCCACGGTGTCGCTACTCACCGACGGCTTGCCACAAGGCCGCCCCTGCGGGTTTGTTATTATTATTCACCAAATATCACGGATTTCATCCGGTCCTTTACAAAGGCATAAGTGGGGCTGTAGCCAACACTTAGAGGCCTGTTTGGTATAAAAATACAAAGGAGTATAAAAAACAGAAAAAATGTTGGATGAAGGGTAACATGGTACTTATAACTATTACAAATATGGGTAAAATGGTCAGGCTATTGATATGAACTTATTAGTGATTAGGTAGATAGTGGGCTATGGAAGAAACTACGGCATCTGCCAATTTTAGTCTCATGTTAAAATATTTAGGCAGGTGGTGACTTGCCATCCACTAAACGGGCCCCCATAAAGGCCACCATGAGTGGTGACAAAAGGGGCAACGTTGGTGTGGATGGCTAAAGGGTGTCGTGAGGTGTGCTGCGGTTTCACTAGAGTGCTACTACCGGCGTTATGCCCTTTAACACTTCCACCCTTGGAGCTTTTTGTTACTTGCTCTAGCGTCTCCACACCCGGACGGCTAATCAAGGAAAGCCGGGAGTCAGGGGTCGCATTTAGCCCCAGGGAGAACCAGGGTCCGCGGTGTCGCCACTCACCGACGGCTCGCCACAAAGCCGCCCCTGCGGATATTATAATTATTATAAAAGAAGATTTTTCCAAATCGATTTATTGATTTAAGCGTGGAAGAGAAACAAACACCTACCGATGTGTCCTATATAAACAGTGAAACAGACATCTTTTCGCATTATATATGTGATACAATAATTCTTTTCAACATATATCTTATTATTACAACATATTATATACATATACCTATTATTATTTCTATATTATTTATATACTTATACCTACAGTACATATACCTACTTATTATTATTTCCTATAGGAAATAATAATAAGTAGGTATATGTACTAATTTATTATTTTCTCGCTAGTGTATTATTTCGTGACATAACTTTACTAATCAAAGCAATTAGACAAGGCATCATTTTTGGTGGATTTCCAACAATATCGTCGATAACAAGGACTAGACCAACCTTATTCTTAAAGTTATAGAGTCCGTAAACTAAAACAATTTTTTCAGTTCTATTTTGAGGTTGCTAGCTGGAACTAGAAAGTGCCTTGGCACGGTACCTTCATCTCAATATTTTCTTTATCCAAAGCTATACCCCAAACAATATGAATCTTGTACGATTCGAACCAGCGACCGTCTGTTCAGTAGCACCTTCGCTACCCCAGAGCTGTCATCATTTCGAAAAAAACCCTTTTCAAAACAATCTTCTATAACGTCATATCAATGCACGTATCTGCAACGATCCGACAAAACAATACGCATTTCTCAATTTCTTACCGAGTTAACACGTTGTTGTTCATTTAATTCATAATTTATCATGTTCATAAAGATGGGCTTGAGAACTTCGGATATTTATCTATCTTATCTTACATGTAAATGCCAGTCACTTTATTATCAGCCTGCCATAATTATAAGCCGCTTGTCATTGAAGGTTTATTACGCGCCCCCGGATTTTTAAGAATGATGAGATGTTTATGAGTAAGTGAAGTTTTTCCTTGTATAGAAAGTGTTATAAGTCTATTGAAAACCTTGTATGAATTGCTTCCAACCAGTCCTTTATGAAATATGAGGTAGGCATTTGTTAAACAGTGGACATCTTACAGCTGAGATGATGATGAAAACGGGTTCGAGTTAGGTTGGTTTGACGATTTACTAATCATGGACCCGATTGGCGCTAATCAGATCACATAATAAGTAATAGGAATCTAGTGCCAGATATTCTGTATATACTACTGCATTTAGATCATATGGTTTTCTAAATACTAACTTTAATTTATACATTTATTCATAGTAGCTACTTGAATTTTTAAACCCGCCCGCGGCTTCGCTTGCCAGAAATATGTCCTTATTGGAAGCTCACAACATACAAGGCATAGACTGCCAAAATTTCAGGGTAGTAGCTCCAGCTGTTTATGAATCAGTCATTCAGTTAAGACAAATAATTAAGAAGCGTTCGTAGCGGAACTTGCCTTGGTGATCTTAACCGATCAATAAGATATGCAATACTTGCTGCGGTTAGGAGTTGGATGGGTGACTGCTAGTGGCATTATTCAACTAAGCGCTTCCGTGCTTCGGAGGGCACGTTAAGCCGTCGCACCCGGTTGTTTGTCTTAGGAAAACAGTCGTTAGGCTATTTCGAGGGCCTTCGGCCGGCCTGAAAACTTCGACATGGGTTGGCCACTAACCTATCCACCAATTCGCACTGGGCCCGCGTGGACATGTTTTTACAATGTTTTTATTTAGGTACTACAAATATTACCTCCAGTGTATACCTTACAAAACAGAACATAAAAATGGTACCAGTAGGGCAAGACACGCTACACTTTGACATGGTAATACACGAGTAGATAGATCCTGGAGTGATCAGTCCCAAGCTGTTTTATCCTCCAAGTAATCCAAAATTTTGTAATAACCTTTTTGACAGAGTTTAGTTTTAATAGTAATTTTAAACTTATTAATAGGAAAATCTCGGATAACATTGCTAACTTTATTATAGGAACATTGTCCCATAAAAGAATGACTTATTCTGTGGAGACGCGTTACATGTACGGATGTAGTAAAAGTTATGCGTCATATATCTATAATATAAAAAAATCTTGTGTCACAGTGTTTGTAATAAAACTCCTCCGAAACGGCTTGACCGATTTTTATGAAATTTTGTGTGTATGTTCAGTAGGTATGAAAATAGGTCGTTAAGTACTTTTCACCATCATCCATCATCACGCGGGGAAACAGCGGGGCGCAGCTAGTATAAAATATATTATATATCGTGTCGATTTCAGAACCTTCTTCTTTTTCGGAAGTCGTTCAAAAACTTCATACACTTGCAATCACAACCAAAACGATCAATTTCTACCAGACCCCGCTGTCGATGCGTTGATATCGTCAACTTGTCAATACAATGAGTTTTTGCGTAAAAATGTCGACGAATAAGGCAAGAAGATGAATGGTGACTCTCGTGAAAGTTTCCATCGAGCTAATTAATTTTTGAAGCCTACTTTGTACCATGTAAAGTGTAGCATTATTGATGACCATGCTCATATTGTTGCCCTATATTCATTGTTAAATGTTATATCTCATGTGCATTAACGGAACATATGAGCCTTTATGATATATGTATTATATATAGGGATGTAAGGGTCGAGCCAACATCTTTTGACCCAAGTCAACCTCACCTGCACGCGGTACATCCTGCTGATCGACGAACGAGGCTCTGACAACCGACCGATGGCGGTATACCCATCCCAACAGGCGTCGCTAAATGCAACAGGCCGGTGACGGGCAGCAGCGTCACCGGTGCGAGAAGCTACGCCCTGCGATCGCCAACCCGCCTGCCCAGCGTGGCGATTACGGGCAATATCCTCCAATGCAGGACAACAAAAAGCCACGGCCCCTAGTTCCCGGCGGCCCCGCTATTCCTGGTCATGGTGGCGACCATGGTAACGGCGGGGCGAGGGGTGCTAAGAATCTCCGGGCTACGGAAGGCCACCACAAACAACTGACCCTGGCGACGTATAACGGACGCACGCTAAGGCTTGACTCGCATCTGGCGCAACTAGAGGTGGAACTTGGGAAAATTAGGTGGCACATACTGGGGTTGAGTGAAGTCCGAAGAGAGGGGGAGGTCACCTTAACCCTAGAATCGGGCCACCTTATGTACTTCCGAGAGGGAGACCAACAATCCCAAGGTGGCGTTGGGTTTCTGGTAAACAAGTCCCTTTCTGACAACGTTGTGGAAGTGTCCAGTGTGTCGAACAGGGTAGCGTACCTTATTGTGAAGCTCACCGAGAGGTATAGCCTTAAGGTGGTGCAAGTGTACGCACCGACCTCGACACACTCGGACGATGAAGTGGAGGATATGTTCGATGACATATCGAGGGCCCTCCACTTCACTACAAAGACCCAGTACACCGTTGTCATGGGGGACTTTAACGCTAAAGTGGGAGTACAGAATTTCAGCGAATCGGTAGTAGGATGCCATGGCTTTGGACGCAGAAATCATAGGGGGCAAATGCTCGTCAACTTCCTCGAACGGGAGGGGCTCTTCTTGATGAACTCCTTCTTTAAGAAACAGCCCCAAATGAAGTGGACGTGGCTAAGCCCCGACACTAGGGCTAAAAATGAGATTGACTTCATCATGACGTATAAAAGGCACATATTTAGAGATGTCTCCGTGATCAACAGGTTCAATACCGGTAGCGATCACCGACTTGTCCGAGGCTCTCTGAATATCAACTTCAAGGCGCAACGTGTCCGTCTGATGAAAACCAGGCTCCGACCAACACTGCTCCAAACCATGGCAGGATCTGAAACATTTCAGTTAAACCTGGAGAACCAATTCGCTGCCGTGGAAACCACCACAGACGTAAACCAGAACCTCGAAAATGTGACTCGGGTCCTCAGAGAAGAAGGTATGAGAGTTTGTTACATGCAGCGTAAGGGCAAGAAGTCCAAGCTTTCAGAAGAGACTTTGGGGCTAATGAAGGACCGACGTGAAAATCCACCCATCACTTCGTCAGAAAAGCGGACTCTAAACCGAGAGATCAACAAGAACGTACGACACGACCTCCGGTGCTTCAATACTCTTTCGATCGAAAGAGCGATCGAGCAGAATCGGTGGTCAAAGGTGTTCGTACAATCTCTTGGAAGAAGCCACCTGACGAAGTTGACCACAGCTAGTGGAGAAGTCGTTGCTTCGAAGCCGGCAGTCCTTTCGGAAGTGGAGGACTTCTATGGCCGATTATACGCATCGCATGCATCTCGACCTGATCCCGAAAATGATCCTAGAGCCACGTTAACACGCCATTTCACCGAAGACTTGCCAGAAGTCAGTATTGGCGAAATCGAGATCGCTCTTAGGCAGCTTAAAAATGGAAAAGCCCCTGGAGAGGATGGCGTTACAACAGAGCTACTAAAAGCAGGAGGTAAACCCGTACTGAGGGAGCTCCAGAAGCTTTTTAACGCTGTCCTGTTCGAAGGGAGAACTCCAGAGGCGTGGAGTAGGAGTGTGGTCGTCCTGTTCTTCAAAAAAGGAGATAAGACCCTGCTGAAGAACTATCGACCCATATCCCTTCTAAGCCACGTCTATAAGCTGTTTTCAAGAGTGATCACGAACCGTCTTGCGCGTAGACTCGACGAATTCCAACCACCGGAACAGGCTGGGTTTCGGAGCGGATACGGCACCATAGACCACATTCACACAGTGCGGCAGATTATACAGAAGACCGAAGAGTATAATCAGCCCCTGTGTCTAGCATTCGTGGACTATGAGAAGGCCTTTGACTCGGTTGAAATCTGGTCTGTTCTGGAGTCCCTGCAGCGTTGCCAGATAGATTGGCGATACATCCAAGTGATGAGATGTCTTTACGAAACCGCCACCATGTCCGTCCAAGTACAGAATCAGCAAACAAGTCCCATACCGTTGCATCGAGGAGTGAGACAAGGGGACGTTATTTCCCCGAAATAGTTTTCAAATGCAATGGAGGATATGTTCAAGACGCTGAACTGGAAAGGACGTGGCATTAATATCAACGGCGAATACATCTCTTACTTGCGATTTGCTGACGATATCGTCATCGTGGCAGAGACGCTGCAGGACCTGCAACAGATGCTGAATGACCTGGCTGACTCTTCTATACGCATCGGCCTACGGATGAACTTGGACAAAACCAAGGTCATGTTCAACGAATATGTTCTACCGGAACCGATTGCGATACACGGCGCCGTTCTCGAAGTTGTTCAAAAATAGGTGTACCTCGGGCAGACATTGCAGTTGGGAAAAAACAACTTTGAGAACGAGGTGAATAGAAGAATTCGGCTGTGCTGGGCAGCGTTTGGGAAACTACGTCGAGTCCTTACTTCGCCGATTCCACAGTGCCTGAAGACGAAAGTCTTCAATCAGTGCGTCCTACCCGTCATGACATACGGAGCCGAAACGTGGACACTGACGGCTCGAATGGTCCACAAGCTCAAAGTCGCTCAGCGGGCTATGGAAAGGGCTATGCTCGGTGTTTCTCTGAGGGATCGCATCAGAAATGAAGTGATCCGTCAGAGAACCAAGGTCATCGACATAGCCCACCGGATCAGCAAGCTGAAGTGGCAGTGGGCTGGCCATATTAGCCGTAGAACCGACAACCGTTGGGGTAAACGAGTTCTAGAGTGGAGACCGCGTCTCGGCAAACGTAGTGTAGGACGTCCTGAGGCACGGTGGAGTGACGATCTGCGCAAGACGGCTGGCAAAAACTGGATGCGAGAAGCCCAAGATAGACCTAAGTGGCGTGCAATTGGAGAGGCCTATGTCCAGCAGTGGACTGCTACAGGCTGATGATGATATATGTATTACAACCACGGCAAAGACGACTTCTGGTGCACAGTATGAATACTACTTTACATCTCTCATATTCGGTAATTAGGTCCTTATTACCCCCAAATGGGGCTTGTTGGTGACCAATTAGCGCTCTAGGGTAATAATGTAGCTAGAAAAGCCCTAGGTCGGTTTACATCTCTCATATTCGGTAAGTAGGTCCTTATTACCTCTAAATGGGGCTTGTAGGTGACCAATTAGCGCTCTAGAGTAATAATGTAGCTAGAAAAGCCCTAGGGTGGTAAGTAATTTAAAAAAATAACACTTCACTCTTTCAAAAAGTTCGCGTACATCTAATCATCATACTGGCAATAGACATCATGCATTCAGCCCAATGACAACAGAGGTCGCTTTGCTATTCAGCCTTGTCTTCGTATTATTATAATAGTCATCAATTTTATTTTTGTAATGCCGGTTTTTTCTACTTACCTCACAATCGAGATGTAAAGCAGAGTAGTTAGCTCGGGTGTAAGCATCAATTGCTTTACAGCCCTTGGCTACTAATCTACTATAAGTAGGACTAGTAGTCCTTACCTGAGGCACGGTAATATTATCTATACAGTATTGAAACTCAGCCCTGTCCTTGATTTAAATACCCACAGCCGCTAAACAACTGATAAACATACTTATATATTTCTAAATACAATCATATTATAGATAAATTACACCCAGACACAGAACAAATGATCGTGCTCATTACACAAACATTTGTCCTGGGTGGGAATCGAACCCACGACCTCCGGCATAGCATTCAGGGTCACTAACCACTAGACCAACAGGCCTGTCTAATAATTTAGGATACATTTTATAATTATTATCATTTATCAAGTACGCAATAACTAGTGTTTTTATTACTTATTTATAATCAATAAACAATAAACAGTTTCCAGATATTTAACAAAATCTATAAGTGCATTAAGTACTTGTACTTATCTCAATTAAATATTTACAAATCGCACGCTTACTGCTCACAAAACTATCACACCGTTAGTTCGTCACAGCGAAGCATTCGCGACTGGCTGCACACCTGTAATTGCAAACCATTATCGAGGCGCGTAGGTATAACTCGAGTTTCGGCTGTTTCTTTGAAGACAGAATACTAATATATATATATATATATATATATATATATATATATATATATATATATATATATATACTATATATTACCGTGTCTGGGGTGCGAATGACTAATGCATAACTACTGTTGTCCTTAGTATGGTTTGATGTGCTCTGCGAAGAAAGGAAGCACTTATTTGAAAATACCCAACGATCTTGGAAAGGAGTGGATACGGCGTTGCACGGGCAACGTCATATTATCCACTCAACAAGCAGCAACAAGTTCCAAAGAACTTAATAGTCTGCTATGTATTTGCAACAAGTCATATAATGAAATGTTCGAGTGATCGGTGATAAATGTATCGTATATTGTTGTTCGAAGTCCAATGTTGCTTCTATGCTGAAAGCACCTAATAGCGTGATAGAGTAGCGTGTTTAAAGATATTGTCCAAGCACAATCAATTAATACAAATAATACCTACTGCCCGTTGTAGTCCGTTATAATGTCAGTTGTAATCGCCTATTCAAGAAAAAGAAGTGTACTCTATTCTGCCGACTTCCAAAAAGGAGGAGGTACTCAATTGAGTACCTCCTGTACTGACTGTATGTTTTTTCTTTTTTATGTTTGTTACCTCATAACTTTCGACTGGGTGAACCGATTCTCAAAATGATTTTTTTGTTTAAAAGCTAGTGCTTCCCGTGTGGACTACACGGGCAGCACTACTACACACATTTAAATTGCATCAAATTCGGTTGAGTAGTTTTTGAGATATACTCCAATAAATAAATAGAATGGAAGTCTTTATGTAGGTATTAAATTTTTAAATTTTTAACTTGTTTAAGGTGCAAGTTGGTAGCCGGCTACATGAAGCCGCGGCAAAAGACGTGTCGCAGCGACACTACTGGTTTCTATGTATTTCTATGTTGTATGTGTATTTCTATTCGTAGTTAGCAGCACGAAGCTAGCGTCACGTCGTCGAGCGGCCGACAACACTCCCGCCCGACCGCAGATCAGTAGTGACGCTCGCGAGTACCAATCTAACTAGTAAAACAACTGAAAAGCTTTTAAATTAAACCTTTCGTATCGCTTTTCAAACAATTGATGCCATCTGCAGTTGCCATCTGCAGTCGGGTTCGAAATCATGACTGCAGCGACATGAAGCGACGACGTGTCGCGGCGACATGAAGCGACGACACGTCGTCTGCTGCTGCTACTTGTAGCCGGCTACCAACTGTAGGTACTTACAAAATATTTGTCTTTCGAAACGAAAAACTCTTTAACGATTTGCATATGTAACTAGTTTTAATGTTTCTTATGTCTATCACCGTATGTGGTATTTGTTGAATATGTTTATATAATCTCATTCGGTAATATTCTAATTATGAAATGAAATACAGACTTTTATTGGCATATTTTCTTTACATATTTCTTTAAGAAAATAAAAAAAAGCATTATTCTCCTAACAAAACAATGTTTTAAAATATTTTTTTAATTATTTAAGTACAATGTGTACGACAAAGGAGGTTTCAATTCAATTTAAGTAAGTACACATTATTTGTGGTGAGCGCGAGCCAATAGACCAATAACATACTTTTTTCACTGATATTGTCAAAATTGTGGTTACGCCGCACAAACCATACAAACAAGAAGAAGAAGAAGACTTTTTCCATTTTGGCGCCATTTGGTACATACGAATTTGAGTAATATTTTGTTGGATAAAACTTAAGTAGCAAAAATGTCATGAGATTAAATAAAGTAGTGTATGCAACTGTATATAATTAGGTATTAAAACACTCATGTTTTAATACCCTCTATTATATGACAGTTGCATAAACTACTATTATTTCTTATCAAATAATTTAAAATTTAAATTATTGTTATTAGTTTTGTAAACGACTTGGTTACCGGTAGTGAAGACTACTCGTAGGTGAAGCGATAAAATACGCAAAGCGGGTAGCGACTTGGAAAAACACGATGATAATGCCTATTGGTCCGCTTGGAAGAGGCCTTCTAATCGTGGACTAATGATAAGTTGATGAGCTGTTTATTTGTTGGTTTCTTCCTCTTTGGTATAGGTACGCTTAAAGTATTGAACTGTTTTTAACATAAGCAAGAAAGCATGTAGCCCAGAAACATGTCCTAGAAAAAGGTTTGTGAGCGGTAACCCAAATGCATCTGGGCACATTCGCGAGCGGAAGCTAGTCCAGACATGTCTTCCGCGAACACATCCCTGTTCGCCATTTCCCGAAACTCACTCATTTATAAAATATTTTACGCTACAAAATTTAACTTTAAAATTAATACGCGATTTAAGAATTTACTCATCAAAAATGCGCATATATCTTATTCGCCAGTTGTTTAAGGCGTATTCAATTAAGCGGAATCCTTGATATTAAAGTTAATTTTAGTTAAATTGGGTAGTAGATGTTGTGGGAGTTATTCATTGTCGTCCGCAAAGTGTTGACTTCGACTAAAGGATGGTGTAATTGATTATTAAACGATAAAAATCGATGATATAATTATGTATGTACTTGTAGGTATTTATAGGGTCACCGATACCACAGAATTAATAATAATTCTACTTTCATCATAAAAAATATTGTTCACAAAAAAAATCGCATTATGAACTAGTTAACGGAATGTTTATCAATCAATCAATCAAATCATTTATTTGTCAAACATGTGTATACACACTAAGCTAAGCAAGCATGCAAGTTCTTAACAGTAGAGAGGCAGGTCATACATGTTTTGCTCATACTTTAAGCATACAAATTCACAAACTAGCGTTACAATATTATTACGTTGCGACCTATTGTTATGTAATGTTTCCATATTATACATAAGGTCAACTATAGGTACTAAGTATTAGTCATTTCTTTATACAGTAACATAATGTCAAAAGTGGTTAAACAATACAATTCGTCTCGAGTCTCGAGCATCGCCCAAAGTCGCTTGTTTATCGGTTTTTTATCGGATACATTTCGGTGAGTGTGCAATGGAACTTCACAATTTGATTCCGCCATCCCCATTCTATAATCGGACATCCAGAGATACTCAGAAGCGCCACCGCTTTATGGTGGATATTCCATTTACCCGGACGAAGCGATTTACTTCTTCGTTTATCATACGAACCGCTAGGGAATGGAACACCCTCCCTGAGTCGGTGTTTCCGGTTAAGTACGATATGGGGGGTCTTCAAAACACGAGTGCATAGGTATCTTCTGGGTAAGCGCGCTCCATCATCGATCGCATCATCACTTAGCATCAGGTGAGATAGTGGTCAAGTGCTACCCAGATCGGTATAAAAAAAAAAATAAAAAAAAAAAATCAGCTTAACATAATAATAATATTAATAATATGTCAGGTCAGATACATTTCAAAGTTCAATTATCGTTAATAAATTCATTTATTGAATAGTATGCCTTGTCAATAAGGTAAGCTTTTAATGTATTTTTGAATATTAAAGAAGTGTTTATTTATTTTATGGATGTAGGTATTTAATTATATATTTGGACCTGCATGCAGAATATAATTTTGCTAAACATGGAAGTTTTGCAGTTTTTTAATCTTAATATATGTTTGTGGCGTTTACTGTTTTGAGTGTCAAAATTTACGACATTATTTTCTACAAGCAAGGCCGATTCTAAAATATATATGGAAGGAAGTGTCAGAAATTTAAGGCTTTGAAAGAAAGGTCTGCATGAGTCTGTTAGTTTTAATTGACAAATAGATCTAACACATCTTTTTTGGGCTTTGAAAGCAATTTCTTTATCAGTGGAGTTTGCCTAAAATAAGGCTCCATATTTAAGAATAGATCCAACATATGCATGATATGCAGTTAAAAGTGCATCTTTGTCGGCTACTTTTCGTAACTTATATAAAGCATATGAAAATGGACTCAATTTTGTACAGACATGCGGGTTGTTGTATATATTTAACTCTTGAGCTTGAGGAAGATCTTAATTTTATGAGAAATTTGTTAAAACAATCGAACGCGGTTGTACAAATATGAATATAGAAAAAACCTGGAAGTATTTTTAAATACTGATATAGAGTTTAGACTATAGAAGTCTAAATAATATAATATAATATAATATAATATAATATAATATAATATAATATAAGATAATATAATATAATATAATATAATATAATATAATATAATATAATATAATATAATATAATATAATATAATATAATATAATATAATATAATATAATATAATATAATATAATATAATATAATATAATATAATATAATATAATATAATATAATATAATATAATATAATATAATATAATATAATATAATATAATATAATATAATATAATATAATATAATATAATATAATATAATATAATATAATATAATATAATATAATATAATATAATATAATATATTCCAGGAATATTCCAGGGCGACTCCCTTTCACCGCTTTTGTTCTGCCTAGCTATCAACCCCCTTTCATGTATACTGAATAAGTATGAAATGAAAGGATACAAACTTAAAGACAGTATTTGGATCAATCACCTATTGTACATGGACGATCTTAAAGTATATTCAAACAATAAAAACAATCTCAAAGTACTATTGGAAAGTGTAGAAATATTCACAAACGACATAGGAATGCGGTTCGGTCTAGATAAATGCAATACCATACACATTAGTTCAGGACACAGAAACAACGTGACAGGTGAGGGACATATACTACTTAGTGGGGAAACTTTCAAACAACTGGCAATTGGGGATAGATATAAATATTTAGGGATTCACGAGTCAGGTAAATTAGAACACAGTATCATTAGGGAGCAAATCTGTAAAGAATATTTCAAAAGGATAAAGAAACTACTCAACGCCCATCTCAATTCACGCAATCTCATAAAAGGAATCAACACCTACGCCATTCCCGTATTACTCTACTCATTCGGTATTATCAATTTCAAAAACAGTGATCTTAAGAAAATAGACACGAAAACCAGAAAGTTGCTAGCAATAAACAAGGCTCATCAGCAAAAGGCAGAAGTAGACAGATTATACTTACCCGTCGCACAAGGAGGAAGAGGGCTTCAAAATGTAGTGTACATGTACAAAACACAAATAGTCCAATACAATCAATATTTAGAAGCAAAAAGTGACGACCTCATCAAGGCAATAGTACAACATGATGTTAACAGAGACAAATACTCAATAGTCAAAGAAGCACAAGAAATTGAAACTGAACTTAACTTACCACATGGCAACAAACACACAGATACAGAAATAAAAAAATCTATAGCCAAAAAGCAGAATGATGTATGGAGAAGCAAGCAATTGCACGGACAGTTTCCTAAAAAAGTTATAGATCAGGCCAATATTGATACGGTACTCTCATTTAAATGGATCAAAAAACAACAGATAACACCAAGCATAGAGTCTTCCATATTTGCTATACAAGACCAAGCTGTAATGACCCGGCAACACCAACGAGACATCTTGAAAGAGGCAGTGGATGGAAAATGCCGCCTATGTGCCAGCAAAGATGAGACCACGCAGCACATCATATCCGGATGCGACAAACTGGCGGGGACCTACTATGTCAAACGACATAATAACCTCGTCCAGTACGTCTACTGGTGTCTTGCCAAAAAGCATGCAATAGCTGTTTCGCACCTTTGGTGGAAAGAAACACTCAGCCAGCCACATGTAAAAGAAAACGATTCCGCTAAAATACTTTGGGAAATACCCGTTCAAACCGATGTAACCGTAACACACAATAGACCCGACTTGATATACGTAGACAAAATAAATAGTAAAACATATCTCATAGACGTTACAGTACCTTCTGATTACAACATAGGCGCGAAGGAAATAGAAAAACTAAGCAAATACCACCTCCTCAAAACTGAAATCAGTCGTCTGTGGAATACACAAACGACTGTCATTCCCATAGTGATAGGCGCAACTGGCATAGTAGCAAAAAGCTTAAGCAAACATCTCAATAAACTGGAAACTACCATAGATATCAGCTTTCTACAAAAACAAGCAGCCATTCATACATCCACAATACTAAGTAAAGTGCTAGGAGATACCGTGTTCGTTCACAATACACAAAACCAAATTAACACACTAGGCACACAGCAGTCAACAAACACACCAGACTCAACAAACACACAAGATTCGTCAAACACACCAGATACACTTAACGCAACTATTACACCAAATTCACAGCAATCAACAAACACACGACAAACCAGGCAGCTAAGACGAAGGAGAGGAACAACAAGGATACAATAAGTGGGACATAAATACCTTTTTTCCTGTGGGTTACGGGACGGGGTATTTATGAAAGACCGACAAAAGTCGAGAAAACAAAACTAATATAATATAATATAATATAATATAATATAATATAATATAATATAATATAATATAATATAATATAATATAATATAATATAATATAATATAATATAATATAATATAATATAATATAATATAATATAATATAATATAATATAATATAATATAATATAATATAATATAATATAATATAATATAATATAATATAATATATATGTTATAATAGACTTCTTTATATAACATAACATAATCAGCCCCTTGTTATGTTTTTTCTACTCTAGGGGCTCGAGCCTTATTCTCAGAGAGAGGAGCTGGGAAATAATCCACTACGCGGGCTCGGTGCTACCAAGCCGCACACACTAGCTGGACAGGCTAGTGGCCAATCCTTGTCGATGTTTTCAGGCCGCCCGATGGCCTTCAACATAGTCTAACGACTGTTGTTCTACGACCGGGACCGACGACGTGCCCTCCGAAGCACGGAAGCGCTCAGTTGAATAATGCCACTAGCACACACCTATCCAACTCCTGCAGCAAGCGTCGCTTAAATGGTTCGGATCGGTTGAGATCGCAAAGTCAAGCTCCGCTGCGAGCGCTTCATGATTTTTTTAACCCTTTGACTCGCGATTCACTATATTTGGCCAATAATACAATAGATTTCGCAGAAATCTGCATCATCTGCATCATCTACTTTTCCAGAAACTGGAACGAGTGTGGTTAATAGTTATTTATGTGTCTTATATTGATATTGTGATGAAAAATTTAACACATATAATAGATTTTATATGCATATGATAAATAAATATTATACATAAATAATATATACCAGAAGTAACTTACTAACTCTTACACATCGAAATTTACCTCATTCACAGCATTTCGAATGTCATGTTCACGACGCAAAAACAACATCTTAAATAAAAGGTATCTCAACAAAAAAACACACAACAAAATCTAAAAAGGCAAAATTTAAATTGAAACACCGCGAATATATCGAAGCACGGAATCGACAAAAGGAGACCACGATTTCGACCCCAACATTTGCACTTATAAACTGTCGCAAAATAAATGTATCCATACAAAAAATTGTACACGAAACCCAGTTTGCAAAATATATGGTCCAATTTATTTTTGTATTTGGTCACATTGTGCTGAGGAATGACATACCTTCGGTCATATCTTTTAAGTTCGGTACGGATTGTGAACATATTTATTTTACGGACTTTCTCTGGAGATTTAAAAGGTTGGATGTTTTTTTGGCATAAATGTTTCATTGTTTTGTATTTAAGCTGATGAATGAATAATAAATGCCACGGTTGAAGATTCAACGATTTTTTTCTGGTTTGGATTCAACCTAATTATACATACTTATAAAAATATAAAAAAAAACGTTTACACACTCGGGCCATGCGCTAAAATTCACCGTGCCGCAGGAGGTGTTGACATAACATCACAACATCACAACATTCAAGATCCAATTACAAACAATTCTGGTTATCATACAAATCATTCCTCAAGCCAGGGATTGAACCTGAGACCCCGCGCTTCGAAGTAACATGTACTTGTTACACTGGTAACACACATTAGTCAAATATTTTTGTCTTGAGGCACTGGGGTGTTTTGGACGAGAAGACATCGCAAAGTTTCCGAAACGTTGTCGAGAACGAGAGTTAAAAGTATTTGTTATAATAGTATTAGTATTCTTTAAATATCATTTATTTCTATTTATTATAAGATTTTCTTCCATTTATTATAAGAATTTCATACAGACCTTTACAACTGCTTTCAGCTGAAGCTGTAGCTAAAGGTACAAGGGACACTTAGAGGCCTGTTTGGTAAAAATATACAATGATGTATAAAATAGAAACATTTAGGTATATCTAATAGAAAAATTTATAAAATGATAGGGCTATTGAAATGAGCCATAAATGATAAGATAAATGACTATGGACGAGACTACGGCGCCTGCAAATTCAATTCTCATAATTTATTTATTTTAATTTACAAAGTTTCACAGTTTGTTTGGTAGAGGGACCGACAAGCCAAATGAGCGTGTTCGGGGGACCACTTGGAGAATACAAGTTGGCCAAAAAAAATCCCCAACCCCCAATATGTTTAACTTTTTTTTGTGATTTTTCCCTTTTTCTCCGAAATTGTACCTATTTACCACCATAACATTTGTAAAATCTGTTTTAGACCGGATGTTTTTAGTTGAATTTGGTCTCTAATACACCTTTAGGCCACGCAAAGCAAAATTGGTACAATATTGAAGAAAACGAGAAAATTCATAAAAAAAGTAAAAAAAAAATTGGGGTGTCGGGGATTTTTTTTGGCCAACTTGTATTCTCCAAGTGGGCGGGCCCCCGAACACGCTCATTTGGTTTGTCGGTCTATCTCCCAAACAGCCTGTATAATTTAATATGACATAACTAGATATTTATAAAACCACTCATGAGCCATTTTGAAACTTCATTATATAGACTTTTGTGTAACAATAGAGTAGGTAGTCATAGTCGCAAAACACTAAATTAAGACAGGAAAAATAACAATGTTTGTGGTGGATTAAAATCAGTAGTTGAATAAAAACGAATTAACCGGTTCAACTGGATAAGGTATAATCCAACATTTAGTATCTAATTGTTGAATTAGTACCTAGGTAATGAACTTCAACATTAATTATGAGAGCTGACACTAAGAGTAAAAACTATGATTCTTAATAATGGGTAATAATTCCAATATATACTTACTTAATAATACAATTAAATAGCATGTGTTATATAAATAGTGTGTCGTGTGTATAATCTTCTCATCTGTTTTGAGACAATTTATAAAATTTAGTAAAGATAACTAACACAAAACTCAATTGCTTATATCAAAACAAAACAAATAAAGCAAATACAAACATGTTCTCATTCACAACACCTCGTGTTGTTTTTATCGTTAATGTCTCCTGTAGTTAATTAGCACTACACATTTCGGCAAAGGGGCACTAAATTGCGGCCGTTCGCGTTAACGGCGTTAGCGGACGTAAACGGCCGTTATCTTAATGTTAACACTTTGTTTCAGAACTCGTAAACTTTGGGCCATAAAGTGCAGTCAAGATATAATTTGCATTGGATTAAGTGGAAGCAAATCAGTGATTTTTTTCTGGCACTGACTGAAATAAGATTGCGTCTTGTATACGTGTCAAAATGTTAAAATAGACAAGTACAATTTGAAAAATTTTATACCGACTTCCATTCTATTCAGTTATTGGACTGTAATTCAAAAACTACTAAACCGAACTTAAGGTAATTTAAATGGGACCACACGGAAAGCACCAGTTTTCAAACAAAAATATAATTTTGAGAATAGGTTCGTTCACCTCATCGAAAGTTATGAGGTAACAAACATTTTAAAAAAAAGCCGTAGAATTGAGTACCTCCTTCTTTTTGGAAGTCGGTAATGATTGTATCATAGTCAAAACATGTAAGCAAAAAAACATTCAAAAATTATACCTCGTTTTTATCTGGTATGATGTTAGAAACGGTTGAAAATTTAGTATTATGCATTTGTCGCGTCGTGGTATTGGTTTCTTAATATTATGTGCATATAGTTCTTTTCTACTACAATCTACCAAGGCAGTAATTCAAACCATGACAGTCTTACACAACACAAGCATTGAAACTTGCCTTGTTTCTTCACTTGTTACTCTTTAAATAACGATCGTGGAGGCGCAAGTCTAAAATATTGAAATAGAAACCACATTCTCATTCTCAATCAATCTTTTAAACTAACGAAAGATGGAAAAATACTATAAGTAGAGGGCATTAACTATATATCTGGGGGTCTACTCCCACCATTTACGAAACTATCATAAATCAGGAGCGTTTTGTAATAAGCTTTTCATACTTACTATCGTACTGACATCGACACAAAACGGTCAACCAAGTTTAATGGTAACCAATATAAGTGGTATGTAATATGACTACTTTAAGAGATGAGAGTACGGATCTTCAAAAATTTGACATTGAAACAATTAAACTTAGCGTCAAAAGTCACGTTAAAGTACGCGAATTGAGTGAACTATTTGATACTACGTCGTCGAAACGTCTATCGTAATCCATTATTATTTTAAGCTTGCTATAATGACGTGGTAGTTCCAAATTTAATGGTAAGGTTGAAACAAGATTACTTTAAGAGGTGGGAGTAGGGCCCCAGGTAGATTTAATCAAGTCGTTTATCATTTAACTCAAAAATAAATACACAGTTGCACTGTCGCCTTAACACAAAGTCTTAAAACGACCCAAAGTGATGCAAAAATGATACGAAACGGTCGTAAAACTCGCCTTTGTCGCTTTAAGTTATCACGTGCAAAGTTACGAGTAATGCAGTAAACTGTATCATAAAGTAAGAGATTCCTTTTGAGTGAGAAACATTGTAAGATCAGTAACATGACGATTTTTTATTTTTTCTTATTTCGGAAGAAACTGTTTTTTTGCGTTTTTCACATAATGACTTTTAAATGTCAAGTCAAGTATATTAAATACTTTTTCAAGTATTTTTATTCTTGTAGGTCTCATACAAAGTCCCATAATATATTAACACGATATTTTCAAAATGCATCTTTAAAAGCTTTATAAATCAAGAATTTTTATAATCATGACCAGTAGACACCAGCTAAGCAAGCTAAGCTAAGCTAATGACAGAGTTTTCGGACGGATCAGATTGATTCCAATCCCACATGGCTTAATGTCTACGTAAGTACTTTTTATTCTATGCTAATGTCGACATGGCTTTTGTTTAGCGGGACGCGTCCTCTGACGTCTGGAAGAATTCATGTGAAATGCTACTAATCTTCACACAATTGTGTGCTTTAATCAAATGTAATATATGAAGTAGTAAGTCTTAAATTACGAACGACTAGGATAACACTATTGCGAGCGTTTTCCTGCAAATCCTGCTTCAAATTAATTTGTTTCGAAGATGCTATCACTAAAGACTATGGGGCTCTATCCGGTATCCCTACAAACTGTAACATATTCTGTGTCCCTATGGCCATATAGAGCATCTAATTTAACTGGTAGCCGCCGCCGGTAGTTGGTAGCGCACGCGATGGGTAAAGTAGAGTTTACAATAGAGTTCCTAACATACGACTATGTTCAGAATTATTAGATGATGGGAAGCAGTATTAAATCATAAAATATTTCAGTACTCTGTTGGTATCTTTCAGGAAATTTTACGCCCTTGTCTTTAGAGCTTCGTTGTCTCATCATCATCATCTCAGCCGTAGAACGTCCACTGCTGAATATATGCCTCCCACATAATTTTCCAAAAGGACCGGTTGGAAGCGGCCAGCCGTGCGATTCTCTCATGATTCGTCGATGAGCTCGTCGACGAGCTTACCGGTGTCAAATACTTTATGAAATATCGCCCTTGTACACAAGGTTGATTTTCCAACGTTTCTTGTCATCTCGTCATTTGTTTCACGGATGTTGTCAAAGATGCAACGATGTTTGATCTTGGAGAATCGCACGGCTGCATCCAACGTCGTCCTGCGACGTTTATCAGGTCGTCTGTCACTTATCACCGTGTCGGTGGGCGACCTACGCTGCGCTTGCCAGTCCGTGGTCTCCATTCCAGAACCTTCCGGCCACATCGGCCATCTGCTCTGCGAGCTATGTGTCCTGCCTACTGCCACTTTAGCTGGCTAATCTTCTGGGCTATATGGGTGATTTTCGTTCTTCTACGGATCTCTCCTCAATTTTGATTCGATCACGTAGAGACACCCCGAGCATATCCCTCTCCATAGTTCGTTGTCTACCTATTCCTTATATAGGTACGTAATATTGTCACTTTGAGTTTGGCATTATGATTAGACCCACAAATTGAACGATTATCGATAACAGACGCGATGACTGAAAATTCTTCATCATCATTCACCAACTAACAATTTTTTTATGCAATTAAGTGATCAGAAGCTGTGTGCCAGTTGTTAAACATTCCTATGTCAGTTGCAGTGCCTGCTTTCATCTGTAGTTTTGCGTGGCACTGCACCCCAAGAGAGTCCTGTCTGTTGTCGTCTAGTAATTTCATTTACTACGCTGCCCTTCACACCTTAACATAATATTGCTTGCACCCTATTGCTTCGCCGTAGTATATCTGGCTCTGCAAAGGTATCAACTAAGACGGATACTAGCACAAGAAGGCTACCACCTAGTAGTTCAGCTTTACTCCCGATATTGTACTCTGACATCACAGGGAATATTCAACTCCATCCCCTCACGGAGGAAATATGTAGCAAAATTACTAATCAGACAAGAAAACGCGCGAACTACTGCAGCAGGTGACTAATCTGCCATGATAACGACGCCGTTAGCTGATTTTTTTACAGCTGGTGCTGGTCCCAAACTGGACAGAGCCTGTATGTAACCTGATGATTTATATATATTCTTATATGCATATACACACCTAGACGCAGGAAGGACATAAATGTTCATGCATACAATTAGTGTTTGCCCTGTCCGGAGACCAGCGGTTTAGAAGGTGCTACCGACTGCGCCAACCAGCCAGGCTAATTTGGTCTTCATGCTTACGAAGCGAGGTTGTTTGATTAATGGCCGCTGCAAATTTTTGTGTTATAAGCAGAAATGTTTACCCTGGGGTCTAGGGTCTTTGTATGATGATGATGTGTGCGTTTTACTGCCAAGACACAGGGAACCCTAGGGCGATGGTGTGAGTATGTGAAAGCTTGAAGTGATGAAAGAATGTGTTCATTGATTATTAGGTGCGCCCCGCAGTATCACTCGCGTGGTGATGAGAATGATGAAAAGTACCCTATGTGTTATTCCAGTGACTCATCTATGTACTCATACATACCATACTATATTAAAATCCGTTTAGCCGTTCTGGAATGATTAAGTAAGAAAAACATCCATTTATTCAAACATTCGTAATATACTTGTAATCCTAACTAATAATATAAATTAAAAGTTTAAAGCGTTCCGTAAACTTCAAGAAGTCTTATAGTCAAAAATACCTCAGTGCCTCAAGACATGAGTCTTTGATCAACATGTGTTACCAGTGTTGACATATGGCACTGAAACGTGGTCTCTTACTATGGGCCTACGACAAGGTGGACTCACGACCTGGCAAAGGCAGCAGGATGACGTTGGATGCAGGCTGCTGATACCGGTCCTTCTGAAATTTCTGGAGGATGATGATGATGATGATGGTGACGATGATGATGGTGATGATGATGATTATAAATGCAAAAATGAGTTTTTTTGTTACACTTTTACGCCTAAACGACTGAACGGATCGTTATGAAATTTGACAAGAAGATAGATTAAATCCCGGGGTAAGGACATATGGTGTTTTCATCATCATCTTCATAATCGGCCATCACCACGCGGCTGAAACTGTGGGGCGCAGCTTGTATTATATAATAATATGTGAGAAGTTAAGATGAATGCAGCTTTATCAAGTAAAGCGCAGCATCCTAACTAGGCTATCAGACTATCGGAACGCTGCACCCCATTAATTACAATGTCGGCTAACAAACAATAAATTAGTTCTGTTTAACGAGCGCTTCTGCAACACCCTTTGTGTTTCATTAATTTAATGAATTGGTTTTGTGAGCTTTGAGAAATTCCTTCTGATTTAATTAAGATTTGATTCTCAACCCGTTTTGTCCTTTATGAAATTAACTGTGGATCCAATAATGTCACATGAGTTACATGTACTCATATGATACTAAACAACTTTTAATCAATTTCATTAGTAAGGGGAGGGGGGGCAAGACGGGGTGCTTAACGTTTGAAGCGTGATAAATCAGTCATTTTAAAGTATTGTGAATATTTTTTTACTTAAAACTAATCTCACATAATTAATCTTTGGAAATAAGAATCTTAAGAACCTTTCCAATCATAGAAAAGTTAAGCCTAGGAAGGTTAAGAAACCTAGGAAGGTTAAGACGAGGTACCCCATGGGACACGATGGGGTTTGGAAGACTTTCCATTTCTGGTTGCAAAACTCGCTAACAAATACTGCCTCATCATCCTAGTCATCTATCCCAGCACAGCCACAAAACAGTGTGCCCATCCTTCATTTGAAACAAAGTATTTTCTATTGCAGAAAAAGAAAGGGATGTTATTTTCTTCGTTATCAATTTCTAGTGGCGAATTAGGATTATTGTTTGTTTCTTATTTTTTTTCTTAGTATATTTTTTTTAGGTATGTTCACGCATAACTTTTACAAAGTAGTCCGATTTTGATATTTATTTTATTTTGTAGATTATATTATATTATACTTCCTTGAGTTTGATGAAATTTAAATGCGTGTCCCATTACAATCCATTCACATACGAGTATATTGATTATATCGTAATTGACGGTGAACGACAGTCAATCCCGTAGGGTCACACAAACGGTTGACATATTTTTTTTTTAACAAATATGGAACCGACTTCAACACTTAAAATTGTGAAATAACTTGTCGAAGTACCATGCGCACAATGTTGTGATGCCAGGTACCTACTTTTAAACTATCATGGTACCGACTTCAACAAGTTATTTCACATTTTTTAGTGTTGAAGTCGGTTCTAATATTGTATTTTTTAATCAGCCAAACCATAAAAAAATTGCAATCAATTAACCATGATGGCCGCCACTAGTGTACAGGACAGTCGAGCCTCAGTCGAGCTATGACTTGGACTGCACGGTCGATATGGAGTGAAGCCTAATAGTTTGAATAAGTGAATTGTCAATCTACCTCCGATAATAATTGTTCTGAAGTGATTTTGATCATCGTGATACTGTGAATTAAGTAAATTATATGGGAATATAGTGGAATCAATGTGGGTACATCAATATTAAAACATAATTAAATGCAAGGTTCTGATTTTATATATGGAATAAGCTGAATATATATAATTATAAATTAACGCGTGCCTACGTACAAGTCAGAACTCTTTGCTTTTGTTAAACAAATATTTAATTTGAAAGTAAGAGTCAGTTTTGTTCTGTCACATTATTTGTACAGACCAGATGTGGGTTTTGCGGGCTTGTTGCTTTAGTATGCAAGTGCAGTGATCTTTACTCTACTTATTGATGTTGTTTCTTCATAGTGGTTCTAGACTATCTTCATTCAATAGTATGCTGAAACACAGGCGATGAGCCTAGTTCGGCAACAGACACTTCAAACATTTTTTGTGTAACATGTAACATTTTATAAGTTTCATAAATTTGTAAGTGCCAAAAATATGAAATAAATTAATATTAATTATTATATTAATTCTAATTAATAGTAGCTGAGCAAAAATATCTTGTCCTGTCTCGAAAACACAATTTCCGTACCACATTTCTTGTTTTTCATTAACTTTGAAACCTTATTTGGACTACGCCGAACGTTAAAACAAAAACATATTCAAATCAGTCCGTACTATCGGACATATGTTGGCACTGCCCCCCGGCCTTCACACTGTACGAGCGCACAATGCACCTACCCCGAGAGCTATCACTTATATTAATATGATTTTAACACAAAAGCCAGATCTGAATATATTCCATGATACGGTAGGCACATTGTAATGTGTATTTTGTGTGTCATTGCGCCATGTAATGTGTTGGATTTTAGTCTGTAAGTTACATGTATAAATTGATAAAAAGAAATAAAGAAATATCGTAATGAAATTTGGTAAAGAGATAGATTTTATCTCGGGAAACACATAAGATACCTTTCATCATCATCATCGATCACCAAGCGGGTGAAACCTAGGGTCGCAGCTTGTTATTTATATAGATACTAGCTGGTGCCCGCGACTAATATTTCAAGCTGCTTATTATCTTCTCCAAGGCCATATCTACCATTATACCAAAAAGTAATAAAATATGTACACGGTCAAACGCAATTGCAATAATAGTATTATATGAGTTAATTTTAATACTTAGTGTAGGTATCAATCAGTAAACACTAATAATGATATACAGTACCTACGTACAGTCGCTTGCAATAAGATGTGTACATTTCACAATTTTCAAAAGTACTTCAGCATTGATTTTCATAAATGTGGGCTTGAAAATTATTCTAAAATTTATAAGTTATAATATTATAATTAATAATATTATAATTAATAAGAGATTTATATTACATTACAGTTTAATATAAACTTTATGTACATGAATATAAAATGTAGTGCCGTATCATGGTTTTGAAAATTATGGAATGTATTAATGCAGGCTACTGTACATACAAATATAGAATTATCTAATCACCATGGAAAAAAACTGTCATTACATTTCATCACCCTTGACGGTCGCCGAGCGCGTCTTGTGTATCGAGCTGTCAAATTGACATAGCTTTTGACTAAGCTATCAGAAACTGACACAAACTTTGACAGAACTGTTATCATTACGATCTTGACGTAGGCGGAGATCTTATTATTTTGTCTATGCTGTGCCCAAGCATATTACGCTCTTTCACTCACGTGGTGATGGATGATGATGATGATGATGAAAGTATCCTATGTGTTAATCCAGCGCCTCATCTACCTCCATACCAAATTTCATCAAAATTGCCCTCGCCGTTTGAGCGTGAAAGAGTAACAAAGATCCACACATCCATACAGCCATACTCACAAACTTTCGCGTTTATAATATTAGTAGGATTTGTCTATGAACGCAGCCCCACTCGCATGTAACATAGTTACTTTGAACTCAATCACACAAAGGTTTGCACATAATCTGGGGCCCTACTCCCACCTCTTAAAGCAGCCGTGTTTCAACCTTACCATTAAATCTGGTACCACCACGTCAAAATAGCAAGCTTAAAATAATATTGGATTACGATAGACGTTTTAATGACGTAGTATCAAATATTTCACGCAATTCTCATACTTTTTCATGACTATACTATAAGTTTCATTGTTCCAAACGTCTAATTTTTGAAGGTTCGTACTCCCATATCTTAAAGTAGTCATATTGCAACGTTACAGTTAAATTTGGTTTACCGTTTTGTGTCGGTGGGAGTACGATAGTAAGTATTATTATTCTAAGCTTGTTACAAAACGCTCCTGATTTATGATAGTTTCGTAAAAGGTGGGAGTAGGCCCCCTGGTACTTAGATAGACGACGCACTGGGTTAGGAGTAGGATACTTTCATCTTCATTATCCATCACCACGTCGATGAAACCACGAGACTCAACTAGTATCTAATATATTGTTGACTGATTATCACAGCAGAAATGGAAACCGATGAGGCCGCGAACGAAATTTTAGCAGCCGATGATTTTATGTCGTGAGTAATAAAGGACGCTGGGGCCGCTAACTTGACATTTTGGCAGTCGATGATGATTTTATGTCGTGAGTATCCAATAATAAAGAATTTATGGAAGTGCAACACTAAGGGGTCGAAACGAGCAAAGCGGCTGGCTAGTCAGATAATGGAAAAAAGGAAAAATAAATCACACCTACTACAATGATGGTAAAACTCACCAAAATGCAAGGAAATTCAAAGCACGTTTTTTTGGCATACGTGAATGCAGATTCCGGTCGAACATACGAAATAATTGAAAATGAAAATGACAAAGTGAAAATGAAAATATTTTATTGCATCATAAACATCAAAAACAGTTTTATAAAATTTAATCTAATGTATATTCAGTATGTTTATGACGAACTCAAAGTACAAAAATAGATAAAGCTGAGGTTCCCGCACTAGGCAAAGCCTGTATCGCGGGGACCTACATACGATTTGATTTTACATGGTTGATTGCCTCGGATTAACAAATAAATCGATGGAGTTATATAAACTTAAATTACAAAATTAAAAATAAATAAACAACTAAAATAAGACGCTTTACAATATATACATTATATATCTTAAATAAGAGTTAGATACAGATTAATAAGTATATATACATATAAACAATACACAATTTGTACAAACACTGTGACACATTGTAAAAAGTTTAGCATTTAATTAGGCACAATCATAATATAATAGAAAGAAATAAAAGATATAATAGTTAGAAAACTAGTTTTACCACTATATCAATTTGTGTATAGTGATGACCACCCTTTTAGTACTAGGATAGCTGTACCTAGTTTTAGACTTGCTAAGATTAATAAGTCGTTCCTAGGAAACGTGTGCGTTTTAACGATGAAATCTTAAAACACATAACCCACCTCGCGATGACACATGTACTAAAATTTCTAGGAGTCGAACTCGGGACCGCCTGATTAGCGGCCGAAAGTTTCCATTAATATATAGTACCTATTATATTAATTAATGAACACAGGTACTTATGACCTGAATTTAATCGTCATTACTTTCAATGACTACGCAATAAACAAGCGAGTGTCGAAATACGATTGCAGATCGACACACAAGCCTCTGTAAATGCTCGTGAAATGCTCAATGTATGCTCATAAAACAATTTAAATGCTCATCGATCCCAATTATAGCGTCGCTTGTCACAAAAACACTGTAAACTACAATTAAGATTTTCGTCAAGTACAGTTTTGTGTAAAAAAGTAGGCTCCCATGCTGTAGGGAAACTGCGAAGTTTGATATTTTATTAAATTCCTAGCAAGTAGTATAATATTAAATAATGTATTGTGTTAGATGCCAATTAAATTAAAGCAATAACAACGGAAATATTCCAAGAAAAATAATAATGTTCTTTATGGTCGGCATTTCTTCCATGTCAAATTTTAATAAGTCCAGCGAATATGTTTAGTAGTTCGTTCTCAAAAATCTTCTAGACGTCTTAAAGATACTGGGCTTAATACTTCAGAATAAGTAATAGTACTACGAATCAATTAAACGTAATTATATAATTAATAATTATGATTATAATTATTATTTCATCAAAGGTCACACGGCCAGACACAATAGAAATTTAATTGTTATAATGACATCGAATAATAATAATAATTCGCTTATACATCATGCGTGAACAGCTGGACAATTGCGCAATATTTTTTTGTTGTGTTAGTAACTGTTAGTAGAAGGTTCTTATGAAAAAAAAACAAGAAAAGGTGGAAGGTTATAGTGAGGCCGAAGGCTGAGCCTGCGTAGTAGAGAACGAATTCACGAGCAATCGCTAGTTCATATATTCATACATTTATATAATATAGTGTATGCGTCTTAATGTGGTATATAGCTGCGAAATATACCGCGATCGTGATACATGACATGATAAAAAAAACCACTCATTTGTTATACGAAAATATTATATATATGGAAATCTGGTTCTGCCTGCAACGTGAGGAGTGCAGCAAAGAGGCCACTTTCTTCGACGTTACACCATCAAGAACCAAAGCGACCGCGCCCAAAATTGATTTATAAGCACTCGACGGCAGGCCCACACGGCTTTGTGTTCTTGAAACGTATCTTAAGATTATGTGTATTCAAAATTGAGAAAAATCACTATGCAGTATTGGCTTAGGCTTTAATTAATTAACAATATAATATCCTCACCACCATGAAATTATATACAGGTTCAAATGTTCATAAACGACTGGTTACTGTTTTGTGAATCGTTTTTTCTTAATTATTAAATAAATATGTATGTCTGATTGTCGTCTTCTACGTTAAACCTCCGGGACTTTGTAAATCTTCAATTCTAGTTTATATCTTGTGAATTAGGCTATCAGGTCTGAATTCACTATAACATGATTTCATATCTCCTTCCATTACTTTGTTAGATATTAGCTAGATGCAGCAGCTCCGTGAAGGCCCAGCTGTTTATGAGCTACTGCACCAGAGTCTACACGGTGGAGCTGTGGACGAACCACGCGCTGGCGGCCATGAGAGAGGTGAATGTGCAGTACAACGACGCTTGGCGCGCGATGTTCTGGCGGCCCAGGTGGTGCAGCGTTAGCGCGATGTTCGCCGCGGGCCGCGCGCCCTGCTGGCCGGCGCTGCTCCGGAGCCGAGCGGCGACCGCGCGCACCGCCATTTGCCGCTCACACAACGCCCTGGTCGCCGCTGTCAGAGTCGGCCCGCTACATAAAACGTGGAGAGCTTGCCACACTCCTACCACATAGTTAAGTTTAGGTAACTAAACTAAACTAAAAAAATAGTTACTTCAAGTACCTAAATATGTTTTTGTTCTCATTATTGTTATGTATTGCTATGGATGTCACAGTCCGGAATAAAAGTTATTTTAATTCATTTTATCAGCTTTGTTCCACGTCTCTGAACGAAAAAAAATAATAACACAAAAATATGTTTACCGAGATCAAAAGTAGCAACTTAATAACATAGATTGCATCATTAATGTAAGTAAAGTAACAAATAGATATTTTTTGACATGTCAAGATATGAACGTCACGCGGGCGTAACCACGCGCGCGATAGCTATGATAAAATAATATAGTTCTTTTCTACGAGTATTATCACAAAGAAATAAATATTACAAATACGTAAAGTTAGATAGTGGCCGGCTTAACAATCAAAACAAAAAAAAAACTCCTCGATTCAAAGTCATTCACGAAATTTCGTCCAACCGCAATTAAATCCCGGTTGATAAATCTCACGTGTACCTCTGCGTCCGAATAAGGCCCGAGAAGATGGCCCTCGGTATCGGTATGCGTTGGAAAGTACTAATTGATGCGCAAACCATGTCTTTTTTGCTTCAATTTTAAAGCCACATATTTGGCCAATATTGGCGTTATTCTACCAAAAGAAAACCGAATTATATAACCAGTTTCGTTGGTATTATTTGAACTTATATTTGCCCAAATTTGGCGAATAACTTAAATCCAATATTTAATTGTATAGCTATTTGAAAAACTATGTAGTAATGTTAATTTCTAGGCAGAAGTGCGATTCTGAAAAAAGGTTTATTAACAATTACTTAAACGTACTCTTTTGAACATAAAACAATTTACATTAACAACGCAAAAATTGAGATACTAATATCTACGAAATGTAAAAACCTCAAGTATTTAGTAATTGTTTTCAATAATTGAAGTACTTAACTTTTTTTAAAGGAATGTACTTGCTATTCTGATTTCAATTGCAAGTATTTCAAACTGGATAACCCAAAAGTCGTTGTTTTGTCCCATAGAAAAAATCACTCAATTTTTTCCGGACTATCAATTTTTGCGCGTTTTGCCATTTTTGTTTGCTCCAGGCAATAACAGGCCTCCACTGCGAAAATATCTGATTTAGGCTCCGTATAGACGAATCCGTCAGTCAACCAAAACAACTGATTAAATATACAAATAGATGTTAGCCTACCGTACCTAAGGTTGTGCATTTCAAACGAAACTATATATTATGTACTACATATATGATATTACTGATAGTATATAAGTACAGACAACTATTTTGTAGGTGCCTATATAACGACTATCTGACTTATAGTTTGCAGTGTATGATTTCAAATTTCATAATACAGTAAAACATCAGTTGTAGCAAAGAGATACATTTAATTCTGTGTTCTAAGAGTCCACAAAATGGGACATATCTATAACACCATTTCAGACTTTTTAATCTGAGCACAAATTGCAATTTCGCTGAACCCATAAGGGACCCTAAAAAGTATGATGGGACCGTATAAAAGCCACTCACGTATGTTTCGTTTTGAAGGAAAACCTATTAAATTTTATGAGTCTTTTCCATACTTGCTCTGCTCCAATTTTTTGTGCATTCGTTGATGTGGAGATACATATTTTGGAAGTGGCGTGTACAACCTCCACTATTATACAAAACTAGCTAATCTCCGCGGTTTCACCCGCGCGGTGATGGATGATGATAATGATGAATCTTATATATGTGAATGTAGCTTTCCAATGGTGAAAGAATTTTTGAAATCGGTCCAGTACTTTTTGAGCCAATTCGTTACAAACATACTTACATACAAATCTTTCCTCTTTATAATATAAATATAGTATATAGAATAATATACTATATAGTATAATATAGTATATAGTATAATATAGAAGTATAGATAAGCTAGCGTTTTGATAATATCTCACTTAAGGGTGATGATCTTTGCAAGGATTATCTTCAGAGACCATATAAAAAAAAAATTATCAGTCTCTTAATATTAAATTATTGAAAAAACTGATAAAGTTTACTTTAGTAGAACCAAAATAGCCGAAAGGAAATTTATGTCTAATTTCTGAAATTGCTCTAACCGTAAAATGCACAAAAATTGCCTCAAGACAGGAATAATTTTCTTTGTGGTAATAAACTACACTTTGTGTTTAATTACTTCATAACTATTACACATTATATTTTAGAAACATGTCGTTGTTTAAAATATTTTTTATTATTTATTTAAGAATCAACAAACAGTACAGCAGGAGTACAGGTTTACGCAGTATAATATATAAAACAGTTAATAGCTGGTGTACCAGCATCGTTGACTGCAGATTGATTTATATTTTGATATTTATTAATTATATTATGCTACAAATTACAAGCAATGTAAATATTTAGGCATCAATAGACTATCATTTAATCATTTCAAAAACACCGACTGTAAACCAAAACGAGACAAAAAGAAAGAATCTATAAATACATAAAATAATCAATTAGAGATTTTTTTTGTCTATGCAATATTTAAACAGTTGATTAAATTATAAATCTAAACCAACCTATGTGATCGAGGTGCTTTTATTGCATTGCATTAGCCAATTAACTTTTAGAAATAAATATTTTTCAAACTTAACGATTTTCTCATGAATACAAAAATATAATTTAGAAAAACAAAAGTAACAAATTGAAAAATTTAATACTGACTTCGATTCTATTACTTTGGTTAAAAATATTATTGATTTGGTAAAAATTTAGTAAATTATTGGAGTGTAACTCAAAAACTAACTGAATTTGATAAAATTTAAAATTACATGGAACCACACGGGAAGCACCAGCTTTCAAACAAAAAAAAGAATTTAGGAAATCGGTTCACCAAGTCGAAAGTTAGTAGTGTGAGTAGTGAGTTCAAAAACATAAACAAAAAAATACAGTCGAATTGAGTGCCTCTTCCGTTTTGGAAGTCGGTAGAAAAATGCGGGAAATATATGTCATTGACGTAACTTAGAACCAAACGAATATTAATACTCCACTTAGTACCTACTCGTCACATCTAGAGCTCACAGTATATCCATGATTCGCGCCGGCGGTTCAGACCACTGTGCAGCGATCTTGATCCTCGTAAAATTTTATGTCCCTCAGACAAAGAGAATTTTGTTAATTAACCGCATGGCCCAGGCCAACGTGCACCTTCTTACCGAGTGATAGATAATACGCTCCTTTTGTATCTGAAGTGCGATCTTAACGACTTCTGTGCACCATATATCTCAAATCGTACAAATTTTGGAAGAAATGTTTTTACATTATGCAATTTTTGGCCAGTTATAATTGGCAATTGTTTTGAAAAATACTTCAGTGCCTCAAGACGGATGTATTCGATTAGTGTTACCAGTTTTGACATACGGCTCTGAAACGTGGTTTTTGAAACGTTGAAGTTGCACAAATTTCTCTACAGTCCGTAGATCAGTACATAGCCAGTTGAGTTGCAGTGGGTAGCACGTAGGGCTGGTGACCGATGCGGATTAAAGATAATGCAGGGAGACCTCCCTCCTTAGTCGTTCACGCTTGACAGAGAGGTCGTGGTTGAAGACGATGCCCTTTCTTTAAATAATGCAGCCCTCGCAATGCGTCTCCATCCATTGCGGTCTTCTGCGTTTCGGGTACTTTGGACTACGGACGTTTGTGTTGCAGCTTTTATGAGGTCTGTCCAACGCGTAGGTGATCAACCGCGTTACTTTTTGCCTCCTACTTGCACCTGGACTACGAGTCGTTCCATGGAGTTATCGTTTCGAACAATGTGTCTGAAGTATTTGAGGATTCGTATTTGCACAGTCGACGATAATCTCTTTAAGTTCCTCTAAGATCGAGATATTAGTCCGAAACGCTGTCCAAGGGATCCGCACCAGTCGCCGCCAGCACCACATTTCAAGTGCATCGATTTTGCGTCGGTCTCTGAGGCGAACAGTCTATGTTTCTGCACCATAAAGAAATATCGGAAACACTAAAGTTTTCATTAAGTGGATTTTCGTGGTTTTGGTGATATTTCGGTTGCACCAGACTCTATTGAGCTTATCAACGGCAGATCTTGTGATAGCACATCTTCTTCGAATATCGTCCTCACAGCCCCCAGTGTTCGTGATCGTGGATCCGAGGTACACGTATGATTGAACAATCTCACAGTTGCCAATCACAGAGATGTCAGGTTTATTTAGTTCAGTACCACAAATCGGCAAGTTCAGTGTAAGCCATAAAACAACTAGGTGGACAGACGATCTGATAAAGTTCAAGTGAACGACGTTGGATGTAGGATCCTTCTAGCTGGTTCCTACCACTTCTTACTTCTTCCAACTCGTGATCTGTGGAGGAGACCTTCGTCAGCAGTGGATGTCCAATCGGTGAGATAACAAAGATAATAATATAAAAATCTGAACATTTTATTAAAACAGTGGATGCGCCAACACCACCTGTTACACAATAAAATATGAAGTAATACAATACTAAAAAAAAACTCGTATAAACTCGACAATTTTCACAGTGTGTAGTTATGAGAATTTTTTTTTTATGTGAAATTGCCAAGCTATTATTATGAACTTATTAGTGATAAGGGCGATAGTAGGCTATGGACGAGACTACGGCACCTGCCAATTTCAGTCTCATTTTAAAATATTTATATATTTATTTTTACTGTCATGAGTACAGTGTAAACGGCATATTTCCTTATTATTTGTATCGGTTGTTGCGCCAACCATTTTTTTAGGCTAGAATGATTTTAGGCTAGAATTGACTTGAGTTCACACTTAACCAAATAGATCATATTTTAAAGTGAAATAAAAAGAAATAAAAAAAATATATCAAATCGATGTATAAAGATTCTTTATGCTCATAAACTCACAGTATATTTCTATGCACTTACGATAATAGTTGATTTTCGCAAAGTCAATCTATTTTCTTGTTCTTCCTTATTTCCTACCAACATTTTTGATATGGCAATATTTATTGGTCTCAAGGAATTTATATTATTTGATTCCGTAATTCTAAGATTATTGAAATCACACATTTACAAGACAATAATTCAAACATTCTATTCGACACCACCTCTTTAGTATAACGCAATAAAGTTCACAATCGTAAACGTATATTGCACATCGAATTATTTAAATACAATTCGTATTTACTGTCCGCTTAGAGCTTATTTCAAGAAATATACAGTATCAAGTTTCATAAATTAGCGGCAAGACTAGTGCGGTAACTTTAAAGTTCTACAATGCAGTGTAAAACAGTTACCTAACTCTCTACAATTTCAGGCCCCAGTGCAAGTGAACGGATAAGCTTTCTCTAGAATCGGAGTAATCAAGCTGTTCAAATACATTCAAAGTAGCTTAACAACCGGAACCGGTTGTTTAACTTGCCTTTCGAAGCACAGAACGTTCACTAAAAAATGTAGCCTACCAGCCATCCATGCAAGCAGTAACCTCAGCAAGATTTGTTCAACCAACTTGGTCCTAGTACCTATCATCACAATAAATGTCAAATGCGCTTGTGCGCATGGTACCGATTTTGACAAGTTATTTCAAACTATTTAGTGTTGAAGTCGGTTCCATTTTTAGGTTAAACATTTTTGGACCCCTTTTATAATAATCTTTGCTACTTACGGGATCGATTGTGATTCACCGTTAATTACGATATCATCAAGATATCGCGAAACACTTTTGAGTTATTGGAGTGTAACTCAAAAATCGCTAACCCGAATTTTATGAAATTTAAATAATTTATTCACATTGGAAAAATACTCTTTCAAAAAAAAGTATTGTGAGAATCGGTCCACAAATAAAGGAGAAATCGGTAAACATACATAAAAATACAAACAATCGAACAAAGAACCTTCTGCATTTTCGTTCAAGTCGTTTAATAGTTTATCTTTGACTTGTTTTACGTAAAATAAAGTCTGCCATTAATTCTAGGGGACTAAGAATTGTATAAGTTCAAACCAATATATACCTGCATTTATATATAAACAAGTACAACTTTACTGCAGCGTTAAGAAGTGAATCTTAATGCTATCATATGTGTTACACTTGTTGTGTCTTCCATATACCACGGAACCTGAGCTACTGCATCCAACGGCACAGTCTCCCAGTGAAAGTAGGCTCATCTCCTGACCGCGGATAACCTTTGGCCATAACCTGTCGTTGCGATGTTATTGTAAAAGATACACCCATTAGTGATCGCCATAAGATTGTATATCGATACTACCGATAGCGCTGGATAGCGGTATCGATTAGATCGATTTCTCGCGATGAGAATAGATGGTTTATGGACGATATCAGAGGTTTATTAGGATTACTTTTTTTTAGGATTTATTAGGGTTGCTTTAGAAGCTTTTCGTTTGTTTTAATGATAAGGCGCTTGTATATCGAGTTGTTTTGTAAGTTCTGTATATGTAGATAAAACAGGTATTGCTAGATGAACGTGAAAATGTTTGTCCTAGATTTGAGAGTCCGTCGATGACTGGTTGCAGGCAAGGCTTAACTTAAATAATGCGCGCAAATTCAAACTGACTATTAGGTACCTTTGTAGAAAATGATGTCAAATTAAATGAATAATTATACAGTTCAGAACCAATACCAACAATAATTTTTCGCAACTCAACATGTTCATTTGTTTTTTGTTTGCTTAAACTATTTCTTTATACAAAAGTTTGAATACCATGTTTTAAATTTTTAAAGAAATTCAAAAAAAATGTTCGTTTCTTTTTCAATATAAGTACCCACACGACAATACTAATAGTAAAATATCATTATTCGTCATCATATAACACAGTTTTTCTCATACGTATTTGGTCTCGTATATATGTACATTTGCAATTCCTAAAGTTATTTATGTAAATACAAGTTAGATTTCCATTCAAGTAGTCAGATTCTATTGTCAGTAACATAAATTAGTGTTTCACTAGTAGTCACTGTCCTAATTTACTCCTTCTAGTATTACACTAATGCATTACTAAAACTTTTTAAGGTTATTGACGAGGAAAACACAAAATAACGTTTCGTGTTTTACCACCACTATTACACGTAACAATTTTAGTAACAAAAATCTTGGAAAATTAAACAGAATCAACGTAAACCAATGTTGGGCATTTTCCCCGCCATCTCCTTTTGAGTTTGCCTTTAGTTTGGATAGTATTTGTTTCGGTAAACACGATAGATCTTTTTCATGATGATATGCCGTTGTATATTTGACCAGTAATCAAATTACTAAACCATATTAATAATGTAAGTAAAAAGTTTTTTTTTGAGTGCAAGTTTTAGCATTTTAATTAAAACTTACAAGCGCCGAGTCAAACAATATCAGCATATACGATTCTTATCTGTTGTAAAACATACTTTGTTAGTTATCTGAAATCTTTATATTTAGATACCAACTGAAATTTGGTTTCATTTTTTCGGCCAGTTTCGCCCAAAAATTCTGCTAGTTTTCTATATAATACAAATAAATGTTAAAAACAGTAAATTTCAGTAAATAATCGCAATTTTAATTAAATTTTAATAAGTTTTTCGGTTTCAGCCGAAACAGAGAGCAAGGTCAAGAATTCAGTTTAAGTTTCGATTTCGGCTGAAAAACCAGTTTCGGTCGGATAACTTTTCTTATAACAAAATGCTCTGATGCACGTTCCTTTGTGTTTCCTTTCGACTATTATATAAAATAAAGTGGCGTTGGTTACACCATTTATAAACCAAGAATGGATGATCAGGATTGCATAAAATTTGGTATACACATGAATATTGTATGGAGATTAATACATAGGATACTTTCCAAATCATCCTATGTATTAATCACAAAGCGCAATATTGAAACGGCGCAGCTAGTTTAAATAACATATATAAGTAAACATTGAAATTTTAGCATCCGACTTGTACAAATAGTTTAAATAAAACACGTACAAACGACATATTTATGACCCTATCAAGTCGTTATCTCGACCATTTTCAAATATCTCAAATACCGTAACGCGCTGTATATATCAACATCAGTGTTACAGTTTTCTTTCAAATTACGCTTAGGAGATACTACTAAGACATTAAAAATACACTTTATCTGTTCATTAATAAGGTTGCATATCGCGGGTAGTTTGAATATAGCATAAATCAGCTTAAGTGTGCTGACAGTGACAATTTCGCAATTTAAGTGTCACTGTGATCTAGTCTCATTATGGGGGTAGGTGCAAAAACCTTTAGAGAAGCGGTTGCGAATAAGTGGAATGCCTATTAAGAACTAGAGAAAAAAATGTCTCGACGTAAATGAGACAAAATTATATGAAAATACCAGCTTTGATATGTGTAACATAAAAACCTGACTTAATGGAAAGCTACTGAAGTTTATTGGATGGAATATGCATATAATATTAAATAATAATAATAATAATTAATATATACACATAAAAACACGATAAATGGTAGCACAGATTTTAAATAAAAACATTATAAAGTCAATACAATAATGTCTAAAAATAAAATTAAAATTAGTCAAACAACCCGCCCCTAATTGCTCCCGGAGCAAAGGTCCCCAAAACACTGGCCGCATTACCCCGTTGAATAGCAATGGCCAATCTTTGCTCCAGGAAAAAGCTGGCGTGGTCACCACACTTTTCCGTTATCCGCTGGCCAATCTGTCGAATCAACATTAATATATTATTTATATTAATAAATCACGCCTGAGGAGTAGGATGTAAGAGGGTCGTAATAACGCGCAGTCTTCATCATGGTACAATAATATTATTGTTTTTGGTCGTAATTAGATTAAATTCAGATATGGTATTTTTTTAATTTCAGCAAAAAAATAAGATTTGATGAAGAACATGAATAATGACGGATGGATTAAATCACATATTCCCGACCAACAGATCACAGAAACAAGGGAGATATAATAAGGGGGAGGGGCCGGTGTCACAGCAATATGCCCAAAAACAGAATAAATTGCTCGCGGCGGTTCGTAACTTTTGCGTTATGTGACTGAACGCCGGTCGCGATGTTGAATGTAAACAGTTTACAATGCTTGCTCTGTTTTTATGAATATTCAAACGTTAAGTTTTAATACCGCAGTGGACAGTAAACTTGTTGAAGCTAACAGAATACGTTGAATCGCGGAATATGGCCGCTGATTGCGACGTTTCGAACACTTTTCAGCGAACATGGTTACGGTCTACCATGAATTTCAATTTAAGGATCAACTGTTGTCTTGTGTAACAATGTTACCTACTGTTTTAGTTTGAAAATGTTCGTGAGTTTGACACATTTGATTTTAAATAAAAATGTGTCTAGCAGCTCATCGTATTATCCTAATTTTATCAGCATTTTGTCATCATCATCTCCAGGATAGGCATAGGACTCCTTGAATTACCAAAAAGAGCGCATGGAAGTGTCTAGCAAACAACGTCGTCCTGCGATTTTATGATATACATGATAAGATGTAAAAAGTAGCCTAGAAGATCCGATATATCCGATATATATATGTATAATATATATAAATTATATATATATTGTTGAGAACGGATTGAGAACATAGAAGGTTCTTACATTAAGAAAAGATGGGAGGTTATGGCGAATCCACTATAAATATATATGACGGAGAAAGCACCTCGGGAGTGTTTTTAAAAAGTGTGACGTCAGCATTGCTGACGTCATAATACTGCGTAATAGAGGGGAGGGTGAAATCGCAGTGCAGTTCGGCGTTCCGCAAGTACCACGGAGCGCCCACTGCCCTGCTTCAAGTGATTGACTTCAAGTGATTGACTTCAAGTGATTCAGAATCGCGTAAAGCGATTCTGAATCGCTTGAAGTTTGTGGAGGTCGTGTTTCTGAGCATGGGCGAACGCTACAGATGCGTAAGTCATGATTGGGCGGATGCAAAGTTTGTAAAGAGTCGTCTTATTTCTAAGAGACATTTTACTGTTTTGCCTATGAGGGGATTAAGACGACCCATAATGAAGGCCGCCCTATTGCGAACAATCTGGATGTGTTTCGCGAAAGTGAGTTGGCGATCAAGGGTGACGCCCAGGTATTTGGCAGATTTAGCCCAAGGGATGGGTTCGCCGAATAGGACTATGGGTGACGGCATGAGATTTCGCCGGGTCTCAGTGAAGTACACTGCTGCACTTTTGCTAGGATTTACTGCAATCCGCCATTTACGAAACCATGCACCGATTACGGTGATGGCTCGTTGGATGGCGCATCTCTGCCTGACCTTGAACCAGCCAGTAGAGTAGATTGCAGTATCATCCGCAAACTGAGCGATCTGAACATTAGGTTCAGATCGTGGGATGTCGCTGGTGTACAGCGAGAAGAGAATGGGTGAGAGTACAGAGCCCTGAGGGACACCTGCGTGAATGGGATGCGGGGAGGAGAGCGTTCCCTCGGTGCGATAGCTAAACGTTCGATCCCTGAGAAAGTCTTGTAAGATGAGTACAAGACGGTCTGGCACACCCAGTTGGTACAGCTTGAATATCAAGCCGTTGTGCCAGACTTTGTCGAACGCTTTCGCTACGTCGAGGAAGACAGCTATGGTCCCCTGGGGCTTTGGTTTCTTATTGAAACCGCCTAGGATGTGCTCCGTTACGCGGTGCACTTGTTGGACGCAAGAGTGTTTGGCTCTAAAACCAAATTGCTCATCGGGAAGGAGGTTATTGGACCTAACGTGGGACCAGAGTCGGTTCACAATGAGCCGCTCGTAAATCTTCCCCAGAGAGCTGAGGAGACTTATGGGACGGTAGCTGGAGGGCTCGGCTGCCGGTTTGCCTGGTTTGTGAATACCAATGACAATGGCATGCTTCCAAGTGTCTGGGAAGGAGCAGTTGCTCATAGCCGCATTGAAGATGCTAACTAAGAGATGGACTAGTGGGACTGAGAAGTGTTTAATCACCTTGTTGCTGATACCATCAGCCCCAGGGGATTTACGGGTCTTGAGACTCTTGATCAGAGACACAACCTCGGATGATTTTACCGGTGGGAGGAGTGGGAGGTCAGAGATGGACATAGAGCTTTTACGTTCGACTTCAGATTCCACCGAATCGAGGTGTTTCTGGTCGACGTGATCTACATTTAGAGTACACTGAGCCTCAAGGCTATCAGCTAAACACTCGGCTTTGTCTTCGTCAAGGAACGCTATGGAGAGGGGAGGTGGCCTAATGAGTGGAGGCATTGTCTGTTGTCCGTCAGATTTCAGAGTTCGAGCCAACTGCCAGTATGCCTGGTGAGTTGGCTCAATCTCTGACAGTTTGTCGTCCCACCTTTGATCACGCAGCTCACTCATGCGTTTCCTTACAGCACGCTGTAAATAGCGCATGGTGGCTTTGTTCTCTGGGGTTGGCATCGAGTCATACGCCCTAGTGGCGGCGTTCTTAGCTGTCAGTAACCTCCTCGCACCCTCGGGCAGTTCAAAGCGGCGACCATCCGCCACTTGGACCTGCTTTGAGGATTCACCTACTGCGGTGCGGAGGTGGTCACTGAGAGCCTCGATCGCAATTGACACGTCTTCTACTGTCTGTATGTCATCGGGGATTCTATCGAGAGCGGGTGAACTGATAGCTTGGAGGGATTCCCCCAGTTGCTTCCAGTTCACTACCGTTCTAGTGATAGGGGTTATGTCCGTCGGGTCGGGGCCTAATTTCAACAATACAGGGCGGTGGTCTGAAGTCAGTTCGTGTAACACTTCTATAGAGCGCAACCGGAGGGTGACGTTCTTGAGAAGTGCTATGTCAAGTATGTCTGGTCGTTGGTTGTCAACATAGGGATATCTTGTGGGCTCCAGAGGGGAGAGAATATCAAAGTTTAAGTGGCTGACCAAGCCTTCAAGGATTTTACCATTACTATTGTTACTAGTACAGTTCCATATGACATGTTTACTGTTGAAGTCACCGATCAGAAGGACGGAGCTTCCTAGAGAGAAGAGGGCTTCCAAGTCTGTCTGTAATAGTTCTTTACCAGAGGGGAGGTAACATGAGGCTATGATGACAGGTTGATGACCTGACATCGCTAGAAAGCAAACAGAGGCTTCTAGTATTCTAAGTGGTGGAGTAACAATTGGGATACAGTGCAGAGCTCTTTTGTAATAGATGAGAGTGCCACCTTTTGGGGTGGCCACTCTATCATTACGAACCAAACGGTAATTTGCAAACCTAGGGTTCGCTGTACCTGGTTTCAGAAAGGTCTCCTGCACGCATAGGATATCGACCTGATGGGTCTTACAAAATTCGTGAACTTCGTCCTTTTGACTAGAGAGGCCGTCAGCGTTGAAAGTCGCTACGGTGACTGAGTGGGGCTTAATTCGTTTCGGTGTACTATCCATATTGGATGATACCTAAGAAACGCTGGGGAGGGCGTAGCGCCTCACTGCGCTGATTAAACCCGCGTGTGTGAGCGTGGCTCGCAAGCGGTCTTGGTCGTTTGTGGCAGTACGAAGTTTGTGCGCGAATGCACGTACTTCGTCCACGTCTATGACCATCGCGTAGTCCATGACAATAGCTATGTCGGCTGCCAGGTCAGATTGACCTGGGGCGTCCATGAGCCCAGCCATTGGAGGCCTAGCGAGCGGCGGTTTGGGCTTAGGAGCCGGCGCGCTGACAGAGGCCTGCGGGCGGGCGGGGGTGAGGGGGGCGCTTGCTTGTACCATGCTCAAGGGCTTGGACCAAGCGTTGCGCGCGGGCGCGGGCGCGGGTACAACAGGTGTTGCCTGCGGTGCGGGGGTAAGGTTAAGCTTAGGGCCGTTCCCTTGTGAGCGGGTAGTGACCGGGCGAGGAGGGGGAATAGGCCTCCTGGCCGGCCCACTTGATACGCGGGGTGCCTTAGGGCAACCGCGGTAGTTGGCGGTATGTCCCTGTGTGCCGCAGAGGACACAACTAGGTGGGTCTGCCGAGTCCCTTGTGCGAGAACACTGGGCTGTCCCGTGATCCCCTAGGCACTTGACGCACCTCGGGCGGGCGAAACAGAATCGGGCGGCATGCCCGTACAATTGGCAGTTATGACACTGGCCAGGCGCTCGGTTTCGGAATGGGGGTTGAACGGTGATCCCCGAGAGGTTCACTACCGTTTTGACATTAAAAATCGCTTTGCCCTCTGGCGTGCGATTGAGGATGACCAATAGTAGGTCGTAGGGCCTGCGATCTTTGCCACTGTACATCCGGTGGCATTCGCGGACGGGGTAGCCTTGCGCCTTTAAGTCGGCGAGGACACTGTCGGTTTGCACCTCTTTTGGTACGCCGCGTATGACAACGCGTAGTACCTTCTCTTCCTCGAGAGCATAAGTATGAAAGCTTATACTCTCGTTTTTTAAAATTCTGGTGAGCGCCCTATGGTCGCTTGGGGTCGGCACCTGGACTTTGATACCCAGTTGGGTTGAGCGGGCGCTAGTATATTGGATCTTACGATCCGTCAATAGTCGTGAGACCATGTCCCACTTCGCCTTGTCCTGAAGGAACAGAGGCGGCGGCGGTTTCTCGCGTCTAACTGACGCTCCTTGAGAGGAGACGTCGCGTTGAGACGCGGCGATGCTTGCGGGAGCATCGGAGTGAGCGAGAGGGTCGCGGGAGGTGGGAGCGAGAGAGCCTGATGGCTTCGCTCCCGGGGCGGTGCAGGCCGCTTTGGGTGGCGGGGAGGGAGCCTCTGAGGCGGCTTTGGGGACGCGCTTTCTCTTTCCGACGGTAGTGAACCCGTCGTTGGAGATGTTGCCAACAGAGTTAGCGCGGGAGCGGGAGAACTCTACATCCATCTCATTCTCCGAGTTGGATGCCGAATCGTAGGCGCGTTCGTACTCAGTCCGAAGGACTGGAGAGCGATCGCGGGGTGGTAAAGGTGCGCGGGGAGCGCGGGGCGCATAGGGCGCAGGGTCGGGGGAGAGAGGGCTATCTAACGGCTTGAACGCCGAAGAACCGAAGGGCGCCCTCGGAGGGAGGGAGCCGGAGGAGGGAATTTGGGAGTCCGTGAAGCGGGGTCTCTCTTTAAAGTCCCTATTGGACTGGAGATACTCGGACAGCATGTCCGGGTAGCAATTTGACACCCACGAGGCGAACGCCTGAGGCGAAACGCCTTGCGGGAGGCTCATAGCGGGGGAGGGAGATAGTAGAGACATCTCGAGGGGAATACTCGAGATGCGAGTGAGGGGTGAGTGACACTCCCGCCGGGTACAGGCGGGAGAGTGAGTGCCTAGGTGTCCCTACTGTGTGCCCTCTGCCAGTCTTATTGTGCAGTGGGATGTGTGCCTAAACGCGAGGCCCTAGCTGCTCCGGGGGCGAGGAGAGAAGACCGAGTAAAACCCGGCTTCCAACCAAACACTTGCCCAGAGAATAGGAGAGTAGGATAGGGTAGGGTGGGAAGGAGATACCTGCCGTCGGCGAGGGGAGACCCCAAGGCCGGTGAAGGCAGGCCCGTCCGGTTTTAGCCGTTCCCTCCCACGCTCAGGAGGGAAAGGCTTGACGCACCGGGTCCGCGCCCAACTGGGTGGCGTTAACACCGCAAGGATCGTCCAGAAGACCACGTGAAGCGTGGATTTGTTTGACTCGACTTTGAAAATTGAAAATTGAAAAATTAAAAATCGAAACTAGAGTTCGCTCTGAGAAGAGCGGTTTTGATTAGACAATGAACAATAGGCGATTGATGTGTCGAAGCGCTCTTACAAGAGCGCGCTTCTTCCGCGACGCGAGCCGAGCCGAGCCGAACGCCTCCGTGCGCCGAACGGTACACGAAGCGGTGGCTTGACGTCGAATCTGCACACAGAAAATCCACTATTAGCGAAGTCCAACACTGAATCCTCTTCAATCGAAACGATACAGGTAACCGGCACTAAAAGCGCAAGCACTTTTAGGCCGATCGGAATATTCTCGGGGAGCACTTGAGCGCACGTCCGTCCCACTCGAGCGCGCTGACCGGAATCCACGAGACGAGCACCTACAGTGCGGCCGTATTTATAGGACCCGGCGCACGTGCACGAGTTTACAAGTTTGTTGGTAAAGTATTGAAATTACAATCATAACATTAATTTTACATCGTAATCAACTCAAAAATAATCAACTGATGATTTATAAACTATTTTTAGGGCAATCAAATGATTAAACTTAATTATTCTCGACGAACTGTTGTAGTTGCGCCGATACGGCCATACTGACAGGCGGTGCGCGCTCTGCACCAGCCTCGTTGGTTCTCGTAGATTGTTATGGATTCTCGTAGATTATTTGGATTCTCGTAGACCTGAAAGAAATGAAATAACTTTCTTTGAGTAGTGCGTCTGTAAGCGACCTGCGTTGCTATGTCTTTTTGGGGATATCAATGCTTATAGGGTTAGTAGGTTCTCGTAGAGTTCTCGGGGGGTCTCGGAGGGTCTCGTAGAATTCTCGAAGGGTCTCGTAGAGTTCTCGGAGGGTCTCGTAGAATTCTCGAAGGGTCTCGTAGAATTCTCGAAGGGTCTCGTAGAGTTCTCGGAGAGTTATTTGAAATATTTGGATTTAGTTACTTATCTTTTATTCTGATGGGTCGTCTTGGTTCGAGTCGTGGTTTGGCTGTACTTGCAGCCCTTCTCGTGAGGTCGACGGAATGGGCTCATTTGATTCTGCAGTGGGATCTCGTTGAATAGGTGATTCGTTTCCCGCCGATACGGTCAACTGATCCCCAGGTTGCGGAGCGCGGCGCAGGCAGCTGATCATGGGCAACCTTGCGAGGTCGTCCTCTAACGACAACTTTCTTTACCAGATATCGGTCATTATCCAGTATTCTACAAACTTCATATGGTTCGCTGTATTTAAGGTCAAGCGAGGTTTGGTTTCGAGGATTATTTTTCACCAATACGTAGTCTCCTCTTTGAAAATGATGGATTTTGGCCTTGTGTAGGTTGAAGCGTTGTCTGTCTTGTTCGCTACAACGAATCATTTTCTGTTGCACCTGTTGAGTGAGCGCTTCAATATCAACGGTTTCGTTGTCAATATCCACCAGGTTGAGAAGCTCAGGAGGTACACAGTGCTTTCGTTGTGTAATAAGTGTCAGTGGAGCAACACCGGTGACTCGGTGGATTGTACAGTTCATTGCCAGCTGAAGTTCCTCGAGTACAGTGTGCCACTGCTCTGCTTCGTAATTTTTAATCATTACCAAAGCATTTTTGAGGATTGCAACGACTCTTTCAACTTGGCCATTCGCTCGGCTGACTCCTGGAGCGATAGCATGGATATTTATTCCGATGGCGTCACAGTAGTCCTTGAACTCGCCAAGGAACTCTCTTCCTCCATCTACTATTATTTGAACCGGCGCACCAAATAGATGCACCGTGCGTTTTAGAGCGGCTAATGTGCTGTGTGGGTTTTTGTTGGTACTGAAGTACAGTAAAACGTACTTTGAGAAAGCGTCAATGGTGACTATGACGTATTGTTGATCATCTGGAGTGCCCAGCTTCCCTGTTATGTCCATATGAATAACTTGGAAGGCAGCCGTTGGTTTTTGTATGGGGTATAACTGGGCTTGAATGGCCCCGGATCTTCCTTTGGATGTTCGGCATACAACACAGTTATCCACAAATCTTCGGATAGTGGAACTCATTTTGTTGAACCAATAGGTTTCTCTGATCTTCTGCAGTGTCTTTTCCCAGCCAGGGTGTTTTAGTGCAGTGTGAAATGAGTTTATAATGCTCCATTGAAATGATTTGGGAACGACGGTACTGAGCTGCTGACCGAAGGCAGGATCATTGACGTTCCTTTTTTAAAACGTTGTCCTCTAACACATAGTCTTCCACTGGGTTATTGTCACTGAGACTGTCCGTTATCGGACGCAGTTCTTCATCCCGTCGCTGTTCAATTTTGAGCCAGTTCAAGTCTCTTGTCATAACATTGACTGCAAGCTCAACTGGATTGCGACAGCGATGAATCCTTGGCAGAAGGTCCTTTTTGTGTTTTGACGCTTTTAATGCGTTGCAATCCGTTATCACGGTGAATTTTCGCCCATATAGATACTGGCGAAAGTGTTTTATGGCTCGTACCACTGCCAGTGTCTCCAACTCGTAGGAGTGGTACCGACTCTCGGCTTCCGTGGTTCTCATGCTCATAAAGGCAACAGCATGTTGTCGTTTTACACGTTGACTAATTATTGTTGGCTAATTTTTGTATCCGCGTCGATACGGCCTTACTGACAGGCGGTGCGCGCTCTGCACCAGCCTTGTTGCCTCGTTAACTCTCGCAGACTGCTGTTAATTATGGCTGGCCTGCAAAGAATGAGATATTCTCTGAGTAGTGAGTCTGTAAACAACTTACGTTGCTTTATCTTGTTTGTTACATTAACACAACTGTTATGTAACCTTACGAGTCTTTTGATTAGTAAACAGTACACAAAGACATCGTGCACTGCCTTATTGATTTAGAATCTGTGGTGTATACGTGTCTACCCATAGTTCCACAAGGCGTCCCCACGGTATCTCAGGGTTCACTTGTGGATGCATCAAGGATCCGTGGCTAGCTCAAGGGTAACACATGGTTAGCTCAGAGGTATCACTCTCCAGACATTTTTGTAGATTACTACAGTACACTAAGACATCTCAAGTGCACTGCCTTATTAATTTAGAATCTGTGGTGTATACGTGTCTACCCATAGTTCCACAAGGCGTCCCCACGGTATCTCATGGTTCACTTGTGGATGCATCAAGGATCCGTGGTTAGCTCAAGGGTAACACATGGTTAGCTCAGAGGTATCACTCTCTGGACATTTTTGTAGATTACCACAGTACACTAAGACATCTTAAGTGCACTGCCTTATTAATTTAGAATCTGTGGTGTATACGTGTCTACCCATAGTTCCACAAGGCGTCCCCACGGTATCTCATGGTTCACTTGTGGATGCATCAAGGATCCGTGGTTAGCTCAAGGGTAACACATGGTTTAGCTCAGAGGTATCACTCTCCAGACATTTTATTCTTGTAGATTCTAGTTGAAAATATCGTGAAACATAATGAATTTTATACTCGCCGGTTTTAATCCGTTGATGCGTGTTCGTCGTTGTGAGTTATCCGGACTGACTGGCCAGCTTGAGATGTGGATGACACTGAATCAGGGGCGATTGCAGCGTTGTTTTGCAGTGTATCGAGATCATCTCCCGCAGCGATTGGTGTGGACGTCATGTCTGTGGTAATTCCCGTTGTGATGGGCTGCATGGTATTAAAGTTGTTTGCTGGTACTCCTGAAGTGTTCAATGAGGCAGGGCCTATCAGCCTGGTACTGCCCTGCGCTGTTCCAGTCGTGACAGGTTGAACCGAAGTCGATGAGGATGTGGTTGGGACCAGAGCTTGTTCTGATCCCACTTCTGATGACGGAGAAAGCACCTCGGGAGTGTTTTTAAAAAGTGTGACGTCAGCATTGCTGACGTCACAATTGTTGTTTTCATGATGATCCCTCATTTTTGGGTCCTCGAAGTAAAACTTCACAAGTACTTTTATAAGCTTCGTATATTCAACGAGCAGCGTAACAACGTCACAAAGAGGTCCGTACTGTACGGCGACTCGAGAGCGACTGAGACGAGCACCTACAGTGCGGCCGTATTTATAGGACCCGGCGCACGTGCACGAGTTTACAAGTTTGTTGGTAAAGTATTGAAATTACAATCATAACATTAATTTTACATCGTAATCAACTCAAAAATAATCAACTGATGATTTATAAACTATTTTTAGGGCAATCAAATGATTAAACTTAATTATTCTCGACGAACTGTTGTAGTTGCGCCGATATATATATTATATGCGGTGTGCATTATAGAAAAGTAGAATCTAAAGGCATATCATGTAGTATGTCTTTATTATACTGTTGGGGTATTGCTGTACCTCTGGTCGCCTGTTGAAATAGCCGTCAATCCATTAAATAATAAAAATATACAGAAGTCTCAGTGTTTCGTTTTACTTTATATGTACGGAACTTTAAAAAATAACATCTGGATCATAAACAAGGCCCTGCCTCATTGCAATCCTCATTACGTTGACTTTAAGTCTGAATAAAGTAATTAAAAGAGACACATTACTTCAATAAGACGCAACTTTGTGAACATTAATTTGATTGTGCCGATGAGGTTGTAACTCCTTTAAGCCAATGTTAAATTAACTTTACGATGTGTCTTACAACTTAAGCATAAATACTCACGAATTATGTGTTTTTCATTGTTTTATGTAGGTGCTTAAATTTGGATATATTCAAATTCATTTATTCACCTTATAACATTTCGTTACACTGGTACGTCTAATTTTAACATGTTATATTCAATTTATCTTATATGAACTTAGACTAATTATTGGTATGGACTTATTATAAATACTAAACTTAAACACTAAAATACACAATTATTTTTACAATGTCCTTATGCTACTTCACACATAAATGAGGATTCTGAAAGAGGAAATCTCATAAACTTATTTAGGGAGTAAATGGATTTTCAATGAAGAAAGATTTGATATGTCTTTTAAAACATGGAACGGCAATTTAATTAAATTCTGTGGCAATTTAGTAAACATACATATTTTGTTATACATTCCTTGCTTTTATACCTTCACTAATCTGTGCAGTGGTTTGTTTAATGTGTCTTGTTTCCTGATTGAATATTTATACTCCTTTTTTAACAATGTTTTTTCATTATATATCTCTAATAAGCAAGAGTAAATGTAGGTAGATATAACAGTCATAATTTTAGTTTCTTAAAATATACTGGTAATATTAAAATGATATTATTAATTTGTGTTATACTTCGCAATATTTTGATATGTTATAAGGATACTAAGATACTCAGAATATTAATTAATGTTCTTTTTAATTCTTGAATTACATTTTATTTACTTTGACCCTTTCAGAGACATAATGTAGGATGTCCCCTACTTAAGCGTAAGTACTCTTATATACTTACAAAATTTTTGACAAACCTTATCCTAATGATGTGAAGGATTTTTAATAATGAGTTATTTATAAATGAAAACAATTAATATATACGAAATGGGTCCCCGTGAATCTTTGAGAGATTTATTTAAAGAAATCAATTTATTAACGTTGCCTTCCTTATATGTATTTGAAAATACAATGTATGTTCGTAAAAATTTACATAAATATAAGTTAAATATTGATCACCACACTTTTAATACTAGAAATACAAATAGGATAGCTGTACCTAGTTTTAGACTTGCGAAAACTAGTAAGTCATTCCTAGGAAATTGTGTGCGTTTTTACAATAAAATCCCAAAACACATAACTGAGCAAATTCAAGTTGATTGTAAAAAACGTTTTAATAAAAAAGCTATAAATAGATAAAGCGATAAAGATGCTTGATATATTCCACTTCTGGCAAGCTGTCACTCTGCCACCCATAAATGTAATATTTGTAGTACCTAAGTAGAAACATTGTAAACATCTATATAAAAAGAATGGCCGGAGTTTCTTGCCGCTTCTTCTCGGTAGGCTCTATATATTTTGGAACGCGGCGGTAGAGTCTTTAAAGTACATTATAATGAAAAGTTGACGTTCATAAGTGTGTCTTTGATGTTTAAATTAAATAATTGATTTATATTTAATATAAAATGATGTTATTAAAAAAATATTAGAAAATCCAAATGTTGCAATTAAATCTTAGAAATACTTTTTTATCCATTAAGAATCGTGGTTTCTTGTTGTGGTGTTTTCTATTTATTATCGTATTAAAACTATTTGGATATCTAGGAGATTTAATTATTTGCAAGAAAATTTCAAAAATGTAGCAGTATTTAGCATACTCGTATATTTATATCGACATTTGTATTACTTAAAATAAATGTGCTTAGTTGTATTAATGTATTCCAATTAACTTAAAATAATAGCGACTGCCCGCCACTACGTTTGCGTAGACTCGGCCTTCGGCGTCACCATAGCCTCACGTCTTGTCTTTATTTTTTAATGTATGAATCTACGAAGTACTAGAAAGATGGGGAGTCCGTGTCTACACAGGGAAATGGTGAGGCTGGGTTCTAAGAGCCATTCTAATTCTTAACCCTAACGTTGAAGCAATGAAGCTATTGAGGAATAATAAGCAATTGTGAATACACGAGGTGAGGTGCGAAAGCGCCCCTATTTGAGGAATAATCCGGTGTCGCCCGGTTAGACCTACATGTGGAAAAAGTCCTTTCGAGGCAAATAAGCAGTTCATTGATGAATGAAATTGGTAAAGCCGTTCTAAGTTATAGCGTGACCAGATAAATAAGGGTTAATTTTTACATAAATAGAAAATTATCGCATAGGTTTTGACATTTTAAATAAGTATTTACCATAATGTTTTATTGTGTTTAAATTAAAATAATAATATTCTGAATGACCGTAACATATCTTGCGTCATTAGTTTTTTAAACAAAAAAAAATATTTTTAATCTGTCTATTTTTAATTAAATTATTAAAGTTGAATTTGACATGCCTGCAAAGGAAAGTTTTGGCTTGGTGGCACAATATCCATATATTGTGCAAACATATTTTGTACCTATAAATTACCAAATAAATGATGATGATTTTGATTTATTCTGTGGCTGTATTTTTGAGCCCTGCTGTCCTTAAATGTTGCGGTTTTGCTGCGCTTGCAGGTCCAAGATCTCCACTCCAAAACCTTCCAGCCCCATCGGCTATCTGTTCTGCGTGTAATGTGCCCGGTCTGCTACGTGCCATGCTCACATACTTAGTTTTAAAAGATCTGGGATAGCCACGATACCTGCAAAGACCATCATGTTAAAACATATATAGCTATAGTAATGTTGTGAAGAAAAACCCAGCTGAATTACTATTATTTGTTTTAGACGATCAAATAGGAATAAGCATCCTTTTAAGCTTTGAGTAATGTACTGAAAGTTAGTTAGAAACGGTAAAAATTATTATGGTCATAAAATTCCTTCCTAATATGTTTTGGCTCTTGTGGCACCCTTTTTCTACAAGAACACGCACATACATAACAGTACAAAACTACCAGTATGAAAGCTTTACAGAAATACATACTCGCTTTATATACGTGTAATTTAAAACATATTAAAATTATTTGTATCATAAATAAAACAAACAGTATTCGATTCGTGACAGTCGGATGTGATTGTAAGTCGTTTGAAAACCTTACCTTATTTGGTGGTAAAAAGAAGGAGAAAAGGAATCCTCATAAAGATCACGTTGTTGTCAGTCACTTGGTTTGACTGCCTGTCCATCCGTTTGCCTGTCTGCCTGTCAAGCCATTTTCTCTGAGGAACGCGTGGTATCGAGTTGAAATTAAATAATATAATAAATAAATAATGCTGGACAATCCACACAGCACCATCTAGCCCCAAAGTAAGCTAGTCAAAGCTTGTGTTATGGATGCTAGATAACTGATATATTTAATAGGTACATTATATACACAGATATTTTTTTTATTATGCATAGAATACATAGAAAACACCCAGACCAACGGAACAAATTTCTGCAGATCGTACACAAATTTGATCTAAGGCGGGAATCGAACCCGTAACCTCTTGCTACGCAGGTGTACTCTCGCCCGCTGCGCCACTGAGGTCGTCAATTAACATCAAATACTAAATCCCCTCGGAGCTGTCAAAATATAAAGTTTCTAAGTCAACTCTACACAAAATACGGTCATTTATGATGCATATTTTGACATTAAATTAAAATATAGGTAATCAATATATTATTTAAATTTGTATTCTATTGCTTATAGTAAAGATTTGTGTCATGTCAAGCATAAGCCCGACGTGTAACTGACCGGTTTTTATTATTTTGTTGTTTTACTTTAGAGCTTACCGCAAGAATAAGCTTCTCTCTATGACTAAGTCAATAAATAGAGAGTAAGTACTCTTTATCAATCGTTTTCTAGCTATGAAGAAAAAGGTCGTTTAAATAATGTTTTTCATGTTTTTGTCATACATGGCTGTAAAATAGTTTATACTTAGGGTTACCTCAGAGGACTAAATTCCCTATTTAAGCATGTTTGTCTACTTACTAGTCCAAACAAAGTTTCAAAAAAAAACTTCTAATTTCGACCTTTCCTTTCTCACTTCCCTTGTGATTACTCATTTACGAAACTACGAGTATATACGTAATGCTAATTGAAATGTATGTTTTCTGTAATTTTAGCGCAATTAAAGCTTCTAAAGCATTTTATTTCTACTCTCCACCAACTGTTTTTGACTTGCCATATCTTTCACCAAATTGTGATTATAGAACCATACGATATGTTATTCAATATCTGTATTTTAAAGAAACTTAAAAGCCAGTTGAAGTGGCAGTGGACAGGCCACATAGCACGCAGAACAGATGGCCGATGGGGCTGAAAGGTTCTAGAGTGGAGACTACGGACCGGCAGACGCACCGTAGGTCGTCCACCGACAAGGTAAACTGACGACCTGATAAAGGTAGCAGGACGACGTTAGATGCAGGCCGCTTCCAGCCGGTCTTTTTGGAAATTTTTGGGGGAGACATACGTTCAGCAGTGGACGTCCTACGGCTGAGATGATGATAAAAGAAAATTCATCACAGAGTGTCCTAATAAGTGTACACGTATTGGCTAAGTTATTTAGAAAATTAATAGCTTCAGGATTCAGTTTTATCAACATAACAGTTGTCTCCGTGAATACCCAGAACATGGTCGATAACGTCAATAATTCACGTCAGTAAAATACGTTTCTCCAAAGTTTCTTTACTGGTTCTCCACTGTGGTAGGTCCACAAGCTTTTTGCTCGTGACTTCGAGTGCGAAATAGTCAATTCAATTCCAATGTTCTGCAATAAGTATTAATCTAAGATCGTCCGTCGCCGCGTGTGTGGCCGACAGCTATGGCATTAATTGCTTCGCTCCGTCCTGTGTAGACTGATTAGGATTCGGACGCCTTTCGTATTGTGCAGTTTATTAGAACTGGCTTTTTACGGTTTGTTTTTGTATGAGTCTTGTACTGTGAGGTACTTCCCCATATTTTTTAGTATTTTTTTGTTATGTGCGTTATTTGCGATCAGTCTTTGGACTATGAGCAGGTTTGTTGTGTTGTTTTAGGCATGTAGTCTTTAAACATCATCATCATCATCATCTTAGCCGTAGGACGTCCACTGCTGAACATATGCCTCTCCCATAATTTTCCAAAAGGACCGGTTGGAAGCGGCCTGCATCCAACGTCGTCCTGTGACCTTTATCAGGTCGTCTGTCCACCGTGTCGGTGGATGACCTACGCTGCGCTTGCCGGTCCGTCGTCTCCATTCCAGAACCTTCCGGCTCCGTCGGCCATCTGTTCTGCTTGCTATGTTACCTGCCTACTGCCACTTCAACTGGCTATTCTTCAGGGCTATTTCGGTGACTTTCGTTCTTCTACGGATCTCCTCATTTCTGATTCGATCACGTAGAGAAACCCCGAGCACAGCCCTCTCCATAGCTCGTAGCTTTAAACATCATTTCCGTCTAATTCTATGATGTGTTGTCTTTGTAGCCTCTTTGGATAGGTGATGGCAGTTAGCTGTCGTAGCTAATGGGTTTGGATGCATTCTCAGCTGTTTTTTATACTTAGCTGATAAAAGCATTATTTCATCCTTGACTGTTTTCATTTGTAGTTCTTTATACAACTCAGTAGTCCGCAGGAACCATGGAGCATTCGGTATGCTTCTTAGGATGTCATTCTGTGCTCTTTGTATGATAGAGGCATTTGAGTTGCAAGCAGATACCCATAGTTGAATGCCATAACTCCAGATGGGCTTTAGTATGGCTTTATAAATTTCTACCTATCAACCACAAGCGATTTTGGTATCGGAAGTTGAGTTCATCTCTTTTTTAACGCAGGTGTGTTTTCCAGCTCAGTCTACGATCTAGGTATTTCACAGAATCACTGTGTGGTAGTGTGTTTTTTCCCAAGTTTTTATCCCAATATTTATGTATAGTTTTCGGAAATCCACGAGAGAACAGACTTAGGGCCAGTGCGATTTGAAAAAGTTAATACAGACTTCCATTTTATTAATTTGGTATAAAGCAGTTATTTATAAAATTTACATGGGACCACACGGGAAGCACCAGCTAACAAACAAAAAAATAATTTTGGGAATCGGTTCACTCAGTCGAAAGGTATGAGGTAAGAAAAATACAGTTGAGTCCCTCCTCCTTTTTGGAAGTTGGTAGAAAAGGGATTGTTTTGTGCGAATTATAGCATAATTTTATATTTAGTAGCAGTAGAATTATTTGTGTATGAGTTTGGCCGGGAAAGTACTGCTACCTATTTCCTACATACCTAGTTTCTGCCGCAAAGCAGTATTGTTCGCAATACGCAATGTTCGCAATGTATTATTAGTCAAATATGGAGAATCGCGTGTCAACGGGTAAAGCCAGAGGCTTCGTGCTTTTGCCGCGTCGTAGGTAAAGTACGTAATTAATTTATTCAGCCTAGCATTATGATAATTAACATGTAAATACACACGTGATAAGTGACATTGATTGTATCGTAAATGGGTTTCTATTTGTTTACGTAGAACTTAGAATTCAGCATTTGAAAATAACTTTAACGCAGATCGTACGAATTATAATAAATATCCTATCATATATATCTATAATAAATAGTAGCCAATCTGCTTATAAAAACTAAGAACTTTTAAACTAGTCATCTCAGTCTTTCCACCACTTCTATACACTTTATTTTATTGACTTTAATATAATAAAAAAATCTTTTGATGACAATATATAATAAACTATGGTTTCTGTATGACAGACTTTCGATGTCTTACATTACGACTTTAACAGCATTATCCTTGTTTATCCGACATCGGGACGCAAAAAATGTTGTCCTTCTACGGATAATATAATCTGTATTGAATATATTTGTCCACCAGAAACAAGGATGTAGTCTGTTGTTTACATGGTAAGTACCTGGATGTCTAAGCTCTGCTCCGTGTTCCGTGAGAATCTTGCCACCGCGATACAGGGTTTTGCGATGAGACTTTTACGCCATCTAGTTTGAACGTATAGCAACAAATGTTCCGTGAGAATCTTGTCACCGCGATACATGATTTTGCAATGCAACTGTTACGCCATCTAATTTGAACGTGATTATACACATGTTCCGCGAGAACTCTGTCACCGCGATACGCCATCTAGTTTGAACGCGTCGAACAAACTGTTTTCATTGCCTGAAAATTAAATAAAAGAACATGTTTATTTTTGAAATAGATACAACCGCATTCACTCACATTTATAAGTCTGGTGATCCTTTTGGAAGAGTGTGCAAAGCAAGAAGTTGAGATTGCATACGTTATTTGCTTTAACATTGCTTATCAGCTACAAAAGATGCGCTTGCAGGCGCAACATTGTGGCTGCTGGTGGAGAACCGCTACAATACTACTAAATAGTGATATAGTGTAATTATTTTTAGTAAATTTATATTCGCCAATGCAAATACATAGCATTCAATTTCTTTATTACAGCAACATTGCTACTTATCAGTATTGCTCCAGAAGAAAAGCAATTGCTCCAGATTGCTGTACTTATTGCTTTATGTATGATGTCACAGTGACTCGAAAAGTGTAGCTCGAGATGCAGTAATTTAAATTGGCTCTGTACATGCCCCTTGGGACGCTTTAAGTAGTATAATTTTCCAATAACTCCGTTACAGAAGTATTAGAACAAGGTAGTGTGAATGGGCGGAAAAAAAAACAATAAACATCATTGATTTTATTTATTATCTAGGTTTGTTTCTTTCAGTTTTTCTTTTAATAGTGGTGGATTATTACACCTTTACTAATAAATGTTGCGTAAACTTTGAACTAGGCGTAACTTTCTTTGTCTTGCTCTCACGCGTGACTATTACTGTAAGCGAAAAATTGACAGATAGATACGAATAACTGTTCCGGGTTTAGCAAAGTTTATTAATAAGGCCGTTAATCTTTAAGCACTGCACATAAATAGATGATAATGTCAAGCTGTCCAATATATGTCGCACCGTACCGAAGATTAAATCAGATAGAGAGTTCAAATTCAATGCACGGAAGGCGAGCCTCGATGGCCTAGGAGTCGTGGCGTCTGGCTCGGATTGTCGGAAGGTGCGGGTTCAAATCCAGTCAGATAATGTGTATTTTTCTCTCTAAAATTGAAATGTTTAGTCCTGCTAAGCAAGCGTTAACGCCTTTAAATCATATCATAAAAATCAGGAAGCGTTGTTTTTGTGTTTTATTTCTAAATCGCCTTAGAAAGTTTTAGTAATGCCGGTCACGTAACTGACTTAGACAGGACAGTGACCTAACAACATATTTATTTATGTGACTTGACACTGTCTACCTGAATAAAACCTCACATGACACAAATATAAATATGTATCTATATAACTTGATGAACGGCAAAGGTACAAACGTAAGAGTCTACATTAAAAGGAAAAAAATCCGTTACAGTTTTCTAATAGCAGATGTAACTAGCACATATATTTTAGCACCTTCACGGGGAAAACATTCCGTATGTAAATACGGCCATGTCGAGTAGTAACTCTTTATGAGTATTTATTCAAACATTTTAGCGCTCATAAATTGTATAATTTAATATTACACCGGCTTATCGTAAGTTTTATTTTAATTTACGAGCTTTTACAGAATGATCTCGATTTGAATGGTCAATGCACGATATTAAAAAGGTTTGGTTAGTGCGTGGTTGAAAGTAAGTGTGGGTTCCGTGAATATTATTTAAGGCATATTCGTCTACTAAGCCGCATTATATGGGTTGAAGCAAATATCGAAGTCGCCTCGCTGAAAATGTAGAATTATGCGCATTTTTAATAGATAACTTTTAACTATAACACTGCTTATATATGCTCATTAAATAAAATGTGAAAAGTTCACGTGAAATTTATTACGACAGTAAGTTCAACAATCTAGCATGAACAAAATATAAACAAACCATGACATTCTAAATTAGTTTACGCATTATATATGGTTGTTTCATCATATCACTTTGTTAAGTGAAGATCGAGCAAAATGGTTAAACTGAAAAATATGAGAGAATTGATGACTTTTTCAAGATTTATTGTGTTAAATTATACATATATTATTTGAAAACCTTGTCACTAGTTACTGATGTCACCTTTAAACTGTATATATTTTTAAAACAAAATACAAAGAGTAGAGACAATAATGGTTACTACGTAACCATCCTGGTAACAAAAATTCAAACATCAACTATAGATTCATAATGTATGTTAATGCAATATTATCATCTAATTGCTCTCGTGTCTCTTTGTCAGACTTAGAATAATTAATTATATTTAAATTATGTTTATATATATATATATATATATATTGTATTGTATTGAACTATGAAGGTACTCATGAGAAAAATTAATTAAAAGTCAAAGTTATATCAATATAATTTGTTTTAAAATTGTTGTGAAAATATGGCCATATTTTATATCTCTCCTATATAGAATATAGTAGAGGAAATTATGAATTTAATAAAATCCGAAAAAAATAATGATGATTACACTTCAATTATAGAAAATAAGATATTATTATACATGTTTTAACAATGTATAAAATATACAAACATGTATCTACTACAAAACAAAAACGCCGTCGAGATCACCACCGTGTGGCAGGGTTCCCAGAACACTGGCAGAGTTGCCCCGCTGTATAGCAATACTTAACTTTTGAGAAAAGTATGTGCCAGCTCTAGGATCCCCCGAGGCGAGGACCAGCCTAGTCGAAATATCTTTGCAGAATTTTTTTGTGTCGGACGACCACGGGCCCAGTGTCTCTACAGCTAGTGCCACAAACTCATAATGTGCGCTTAACTGTGAGTACTTCCTGTGTTTGTTCAGTTGGGCCTGTTCGGCCGCAGCCCCGACACTGCGAGCAGAACTGGCGACATGAGAAGGAGCAAGGGTGTCCACGCAGGTGGCATCCCAAACCAAGGCTCGGCCAAGACACCAAGGTACCAGACTGGCTCCGTCTGGTCTCTTGCCATCGTCTCTAGTCATACCGTTCGGTTCCAGTGTCGAGGTCACGGAAGCAGTGGACAGTGCCCGCCTGACTAAATCATTAATAGCCCAATGACGATATAGTCGGCCGGCACTCTTCACACACGATAACCCGTGGCGTCCAAATTGGTCCACGGCTCGTCCACATTGGCACATCTTAAACATACCATTAAGGTGCGTCCCATAGCAAATACTGGACTGACTCTGAGGTTTAAAAGTTATCATCGAGTTATTTCAAGATCATTTAGAAAATAAAAAATATCTTGATAATTTCTTATATTATCTTTACTATATATATGTATGTAATAATTATGTAAATATTATGTATAAAAAACATTCTGTATGCAACATTTTTTTAAACGGTTGAAATCAGAAAAAACCCGAGTCCATGCATTTCCATACGAACTACAACTTGATTTGAAATTTGCGTACACTAATTTATTAACCACACACGTTGCAATTCCTGGAAAAGTATGTTGATTTCTGCGAAATCTATTGTATTGTTGACCAAATATGGCAAACCGCGAGTCAACGGGTTAACCACACATGTTGCAGTTCCTGGAAAATATAGGTTGATTTCTGCGAAATCTATTGTATTATTGGCCGAATATGGTGAATCGCGAGAACCCGTTGACTGGCGATGCTCCATATTTGACCAATAATACAATAATCAACCAACTTTTCCAAAAACTGCAACGTGTGTGGTTTACCATTAAAAAGTGATTTATTTCATTATTCATAACATAGGATTCTATCGGCGCTTTTTCTAAACTATTATCGCTTCGATCATTGCCTACAGGCGAACTTCTCATCACTCGTCAACTTCGAATATCGGACTACCAATGCTTTTCATGTACTGAACCCCAATTTAACTGTGAAATTATTAATACCAACATTGTGATTTGTATTCTTTTTAATCCATCAGTTCAATAAAATAATTGAAAAGTTGCTAATCCGTAACGGAATTTCAAATATTAATTTACAATGGCCACAATTTATTCAAAATTCTATACCTATTAAACCTTCTTCTATGGCGTGTCGTAAGTGGAAAATCGTAATATTCTTGATTATAATTATATACAGCGGAAGTTTCACTTTATTGTTAAAACACAACAGTGTTATTAAGCGATTAAAAATGGCCTAAGAAAGAAAAATTCTAGCATACATAAGATGACAAATCAAGCGGCAATCGATATATAAGTTTTTAAACTAACATAGTCACTAATGCAAGAATTAACTTTACAAACGGAATATTTACCATGTATTGTATTTATAGTGAGCTCTTTATATTTCGGCACAGTTGCATGCGCCATGTTCACGAGTAAACTGTACTCTGCGTAGTTTACTCGTGAACATGGCGCATGCAACTGTGCCGTAATATCTAAAGCTAAAATTAAATACAATACTTAGTAAATATCCCGTTTCTAAAGTTAACTCTGGCAAAAGATATGTATTCAAATTTAGAAAAACTTGTCTTGAAAAAGTTTGTGATGAAGACGCGCTATATTTTGTTTCATTTGGTCATGTCAAGAAGCAAATGATAGGTGCCTCTACTGCAACTGTCAAAGCATGATACTTACATGAAGCAATAGACTCTCTCATCACACATGATGTTCAAGGGTGTAGAAACATATATTTTCATACCACCTGCTCGACAATGTCCAAATACATATCACGCAATCTCGACGTAAAGCAAGGCATTACATCCCCAGGGAGGTAATGTTGTATAAAAATCCCAAGGGATTAAAGTTATTTGGATTTGGAGGAAAACACTAAGAACGGAGTAGATACGAGAATTGTGAAGAAATTTTATTCGAAATTCGAACTGGTCACCTCGGGCAGCTCAAAGAAAAACAAAAGAAAAAAGGCGCGATTGTTGAATCCCCTTGCTGCGCTCTAGAGTCTGTTTCGCTCAGGGTCCAATATGCCGCTCGTCACATAAGACACTGCTTTACTCCCTCGGTGCATAATCTACTATTGTAATTAAATCCAGAATGTATTTAATATAGTATAGGTGCTTATAGTATAGTATTTTTAAGTTGTTTGGATAGATATAGAAATGCACATGCTATAGTTTGTCGGTGATGAGATAGTAAAATCCGATAGGCTTAAAGGTACCTAGATTTTGTCTCATATTAACAATTATAAGTAAAACGTTTAGCCAATTTCATACTATCTGCCTATCCATTCCATTCAGTAGTCATTTAGAAATGTATCTCTGATATTCGTAATGCACCGTTAGGTTTCCTTTTAAGTATGTATTCTATTTATTGTTTATCATTACTATATTTGTAACATTACCAATCAAGCGAGCTTCACGAGGGTCGATGCAAATATCGAAGTAGTTTGATTGAAATACATTAATATTCGTGCGCGCTACAAAGTGACCGGTACCACAGATTACTGAATAAGAACCGGTACGCCGAGGGGTTAAGTCTAGGTATAAAAACCAAAACTACAAAATAAGGCCCATTATTATTTTAGTAAAAAAAAAATTACAAAACATCTTTTTCTAATAAAGTTTTTACTAACTGCTCAAACATTTAGAAATCTTAATCTAAATAGGTAAAACCATTATGGCTAGTTATACGCTTAGCTAGGAACAGCATTACATTTAAATTAGCTTTCATTTTTCCAAATTGATTTGATCAATTGTTCTTCCTTGAAAAACGAATGATTTGCGACAAGGTATCGTCCTAAAATATATATAACTAATATCGTCAATAGTGACTATAATTAATTGACAATGTAAACTGTCGCGACGAACATCTTTTCCAAATAAATGCAGCATATGAGTTATTCCAGGTTATCAACTTTCCACTTGATTGCTTCAATAGCTTTTTTGTGAAATGGAACAAACTTCAATCAATAACGGATCCATGCCTTCAAATAGACATACTTTCTCAAAATTAAAATAGCCTATGTGCAACGTTCCAAATGCAGGATAGTCTAAACTTTCTTACTAAAGCTGGCTATCGTATACAGAAGCTTTTTGTTTTAAATTAGATTGGCATTTTCAGAGATTAGTGCATTGAACTAATCAAATAAAAATATCCCGCTTTATTATAGTTCTACAGATACAGCCTGCGTAAAACACCTGTAGTGTCACAGATATTTACCTTAGCGGAGACAATGACGGACGATATGCCAAGAACCATTGGAAAAACAACTTTATGTACAAGGGCGATATCTCATAAAGTATTTGACATCGGTGAGCTAGTCGACGACCTCATCGACGAATCATTAGAGAATCGCACGGCTGCACTCTAATGAACTCTCAGTGTGACGAGTTCATTAGAGTGCAGTCATAGTTGTTTAGTCTCAATCGCACAGTAATTTAAATGGCTTAAACCTAAACCACCATTTGCACCCGTTTTCACAAATATTCAAGACTGCCTACTGTCGATATACTCAAAGTCAAAGTCAAAATCATTTATTCAATTTAGGCATCAAAGAGGCACTTAAGAACGTCAATTTTTCATTATAATATACTTTAAAGACTACCGCCGTTCCAAAATATATAGAGCCTACCGAGAAGAAGCAGCAAGAACCATTCTTTTTATATAGATGTTTTTACAATGTTTTTACTTAGGTACTACAAATATTAGCTCCATGTATTGCCTTACAAAAGAGAACATAATAATGGTATCAGTAGGGCAAGACACGCTACACTTTGACATCTTAGTACACGAGTAGATAGATCCTGGAGTGATACTCGTCTTTATAAATTGAAAACTAAGGAACTGAATACCATTATCTCAATGGTGTACGCCTTAAGCGACCCTAGGGTAAAAGTAAAGTTTTGACATTGATTAGATGACGCGTTATGCTTTGAAAATGCCTTAACCCTTCCTATATCGTGATAATAGCAAAAGATGTATGAATGAAACTCACGTAAACTTACGTCTCTGGTTGGCAAAGGGTTAAGTGTTATTGAAAATAAATACAAATGCTGTCACACTACGCTACCGCTTAGAAGTAGAACATCTGACACAGACATAGTATCTAGTGAGACTGACTCTCAAAGTAAAAGTCAGCGAAAGAGTCATATTAGTCTGATCCCAAAGACAACTCTAGCGAATATAACCAAAAGTAATAGACGAATAACGAAGCCATGAAGGTTAATTTACTATTGCTATTTTGTAAATTACCCTGTTGTAATATTTTTTCAGGATTTCGTGTCCGTTCATCAAAACATTGGAACAAATCCAAAGTACAGAATTGACCCTACCACAAGGCTAGTTTGAATAGTGGTCGGTAGATGGCTATCATCAATGGGCGATGTCTCGTGCAAGCATACGCACTGTCCCAATGGTAAATGTAGCCAATAGGAATTTATGGGGGCTACTAAATACTACAAAATATATTTCTTATCTTTAAAAAAATAATTGTAGGCGATTTAAAGATGAAATACTCGTAGTAAGGTACTGACAGTACTTTGACGTCAGTCGGCATATGGCAACAAAATTCTGTATAAATGTGCTAATTAGGTGAGTTACAAGTTTCTCTTCACAGTAATCCGAACAATAATTGTAATTTATAGGCGACCTCTATGATACTGCGTCTTAAGGGAATGTTGGCAAACTAGATAGACGAGGTTAACTTCTTATAGTTTGGTACGGTATACCTTTTTTTCGAAAAACGATGTCTTCAAAATTCAAAATTCAAAAATTATTTATTCAGTTTAGGCATCATAGACACTCTTATGAACGTCAAAATTTTTAAATGATTCTACCGCTGTCTTCGGAAAAGAACCACCGCCGAGAAGAAGCAGCAAGAAACTCGTGGGCCATTATTTTTTAAAGTCTTTCTACATTGAGGTTACAAATGAGTAGTATTAAAATAACAAATTTATTCAATAGTTGGCTACTAGGCAGAAGTGGAAAGCTTCCAGGCATCTTTGTCTTCTAAGTAGTGACTCAATTTATAATAGGCTTTTTTCATTAGTATATTTTTGACACGTAACTTGAATTTCCCTTCAGTGAGCTCAGTAATGTCTTTCGGGATTTTATTATAGAAACGTACACAATTGCCTAAGAAGGACTTATTTTTAGTTTTCGTGAGTCTAAATTTAGATACAGCTATCCTATCCTTATTTCTAGTATTAATATTATGCATATCACTATTTATTCTAAACTTCTTTATATTTTTACGAACGTACATTATATTTTCTAGGATATACAAAGATGGAAGAGTTAATATATTAATTTCTTTGAACATTTGTCTTAAGGATTCGCGGGGACCCATTTCGTAGATGGCTCGAACTGCCCGCTTTTGCAATATAAAAACTGTCTCTATGTCCGCCGCTGACCCCCACAGCAGGATACCATATGACATTATGCTGTGGAAGTAAGCAAAGTAGACCAGTCGAGCAGTAGGTATATCTGTCAATTGCCTAATTTTATGAACCGCATATGCAGCTGAGCTCAGTCTTCCAGATAGTGCATCAATATGAGGACCCCATTGTAATTTAGAGTCTATGCTAATACCTAGAAAGACTATTGCCTTGTCAATTTTCAATTTATTTCCGTCGAGTAATACGTTTGGCTCTATATGTCTTACATTAGGCATGGAAAATTTTAAACATTTCGTTTTCTTTGCGTTGAGAAGCAGGTTGTTTGCGGCGAACCAATTTGAAACAATAGTTAACGCGTTGTTGACTTGAACTAGTTCTCTATCTTTCCTATCTACTTTAAAAATCAGAGAAGTATCATCCGCAAAAAGAACTATGTCAGCAAGGCCCTCAACCATATGTGGTAAGTCATTGATATATGCTAAGAATAAGAACGGACCCAAGATCGACCCCTGTGGAACCCCCATTCTGACCAAAGATCCAGAAGATGTCACGCCATTAATGCCAACTTTTTGCTGCCTATCAGATAAGTATGATTCTACAAGATTCAGAGCAGCTCCACGAATTCCATAGTGGTGTAGCTTATAAATTAGAGTGCGGTGCTCTACACAATCGAAAGCTTTGGAGAGATCACAAAATACGCCAATGGCATCCTGTGAGCTCTCCCAAGCCTCCAGCACATGCTTGACTTACTGGACTCCTGCATCTGTTGTTGATCTGCTTTTCGTGAAACCGAACTGATTTTCTTGTAAAATCCTATGTTCATTAATAATCTTTCCGTATTGTAGTCGCTGCAACTTCTTTCTGCAGCGCTGTAGCAGTTTGTAGGTCTTCTTCTCGTCCACGATTTCACACCACTTCTATCTATCTTGCGTGTGCTTTATCAAAGTCAAAGTCAAAATCATTTATTCAATTTAGGCATCAAAGACACACTTATGAACGTCAATTTTTCATTATAATGTACTTTAAAGACTACCGCCGCGTTCCAAAATATATAGAGCCTACCGAGAAGAAGCGGCAAGAAACTCGGGGCCATTCTTTTTATATACATGTTTTTACAATGTTTTTATTTAGGTACTACAAATATTAGCTCCATGTGTTGCCTTACAAAAGAGAACATAATAATGGTATCAGTAGGGCAAGACACGCTACATTTTGACATCTTAGTACACGAGTAGATAGATCCTGGAGTGATACTCGTCTTTATAAATTGAAAACAAAGGAACTGAATGCCATTATCTCAATGGTGTACGCCTTAAGCAACCCTAGCGTAAAAGTAAAGTTTTGACATCGATTAGATGACGCGTTATGCTTTGAAAATGCCTTAACCCTTCCTATACCGTGATAATTAAAGCAAAAGATTTATGAATGAATCTCACGTAAACTTACGTCTCTGGTTGGCAAAGGGTTAAGTGTTATTGAAAATAAATACAAATGCTGTCACACTACGCTACCGCTTAGAAGTAGAACATCACAGAATGACTTATTCTCAATAGTGTTAAATGTGTTCATATAAGTTATTCTATCTTATAATTTAAGGTGTCCTCTTCAAGGTCTCGCCGGCGTTTTACTAGTTAGGTCTACTTATAAACTAAGGTCTTTTCTGTTTCGGAGTTCACTTAAGCACAGAATGTTTCATATATTAATTTTCAAGACCTGCCGTCACGTACCGGGAGTTAGAACGCCGGGCCAATAAAGTCTTATTCACAGAATAATTTGACTCTAGTGAGGTAAGAATAAGAAGGGTGTAAAAGAGACAATGCTAAAGACGATGAAAGAAACTGGCAATATGTATATACAGATAGAGAGCAGAGTGTAGACTGATCCGCTCGGTTGTAGGGTGAACAATAATATAAGCTTCTTAAGTTTCTTAACGATAACTGAATTTGGAAACATGTTAGTCGAATTTCACTTAATAAATTACACACAGAAAAGTAATACTTTTAGTATTGTCTAAACATATTTTAGCAACCCGAGCTTTACCATGCGCTAGTACCTAACTATAATTTTCAGGCCACTCGAAAATTGATAATTGTTTTGTTGACTACGGTTTAAAAACAACAAGAATATTTTTTGTCCATAATTCATAGTATACCCCCATTTGTTCTACTCATAGAACGATAGTGGTAGACGAGCGACATATTTATGTCCCTAAAGAGTACTGTATAAAAGCCGTTGTATCAAAATAATCGCGATGGAAGTGATTTTAGTTACAGGGTAAGGTTTTACGCGTGACTAAAATGGTGGATTTTAAGCAACGGAGCAATGTTTCCAGGAGATTGTATGACCTACATAAAGCACTTGTGTAACAATCGATCTGCAACGTTCTTTTGAAAATGTTTAGTGATTCTTCTACAAGAACATATCCATCCAAACAGACTTGCCTTCGCGTTGATAAAAATATTTGTGTATTTTTTTCAATCACAATTTGTCAATACGACCTTAATATCACAGCATGAAGAAGTGAATTTCATCTGGATAGTCTCAAAATCGCATCATAAAAATTCAATTGAATCCTTCCAATAAACACTTGTCAAATTGACAAATATTGAATATTGAATTGACTTCATAACAATAAAAAAACGACCGTGTTTACACAACGAAATCACAGTTTAAATAAACAATAACAACAAAAATGATTATATTTATGGCTGTTACAATAAAATCGTATGTATTGAAGGTGGTTGTAAAATTTTTAGTACATTTAAATGACTTTTAAAGGATAAAAGGTTCGCGTAAGGAACTGTCGGTTGGGTATCAATGAACAGTATTTTATTTGTGTGAACTAAATACAATATCAGACGATTATTTTGCCCTTTACGTTTCTTTTGAATAATATTCATATTTTTAACTTTTGAAACGGGATATTTACCCTGTATGGTATTTCTTTCGAGCTCTCGATAAAAACATTTGCATGCGCCATATTCACGAGTAACTATGCAACTGTGCTGAAATAACGAGAGCTCATAACAAATACATGTTAAATATTCCGTTTCTAAAGTTAGTTCTTGAATATTCATATTATTTTGAGGTAAATACTATCGCTAACCGTACAGGTTTACGGGATCGGATGCAAGTATCGAAAGCTTCATTTAACGCTGTTCATATTTGCCAAAGCGATGAAACTATTACATTTTGTTTATTAGCTAGTGCGGTAGGAAGGACATTCCTGCGAAATTACTAACATCTGTTTAAATGGAATTGCTGCGCGAAAAAAAATGAGAGGCTCATTAACAATACTTACAAACATCCACTTCTTGTGCACTCAAAGAAATGTTTCTTGAGTTTTTATGAAATAGTATTGAGACGAGTTTGCAGATGTTTAGCGTCACGGTTGCCCGTAATGAGAGGTCTACACTAGTCGGTTTTTGCGGTACGACTAGTCGTTTCACAAGTCGCTTCACCAAGCCGCATCGCTAGCCCTAGCACACAGGTGACTGAAATAGCTAGTGACAATGTCATTTTCTTCGAAAATGTTGAGCAGAACAGGTTTGGAACATTGCCCACTGGAAGCATTGCCTTTTGACATAAACAACATAATGTTTGCACACTAATACTAGTGGGCGAATAACTGGCATAGTTACTTTGTCTAGCGGAATCTTTAAAAGTTCTACCAAAACAGAAGTCTGATAACTAATTAAAACAATAAAAATAAATAAGTATCCGTTCGTTCCCGAAGCGTTAAAAACAATGTTATCGACATTCAAACCTCGACAATTCTGCAATATATATCTTAGCGTAAACCGCAATTAGCAGTGTGTCAATCGAATCGACACTTAAGTCGCGTTTAAACGATTTCAATTTGCATTATCTCAACGTTTTAATTGTGTTTATCAGAAGCCAGAAACTTCAGTCATGGCGGCCGGTGACATTATTTTGCAGCTGCTTTTGTGCGATAAAACAAAAATGTTAATTGAAGATTCTGCTGGTTTTGTTTTCAGTGGGATTTTGTACGTTTGATCACTGGATCTCAAGGTGGTGGTACTTGCCAACTTTTTATACCAGGTTCGATATCGCACCAATTCTAGCTAGAGAAAACCGCTATAAGAGAGGCCGAGGAAGAAAATACCGTAATTTCAATTGAAATGATGGTTGGCAGGTACCACCTGTTTGGGATTCAGTGTTCATGTTAATAAAATCCTAAAGCCAGCACAATACTACAAGATCTCTGGACACTGTGAATGACTACCGCGTGCTTAGGGAACGTTTTAATTAAAATATGATAGGCAGTACATAAACATAATTTCCATAACTTTATAACAGACAACTGTCTCCCAGTCTACCGGTGACCATATATAAATTGAAAACTAAAACGGAAGATATAAGCGAAAATACACATTATCTTATCTCGGCGTATCTACATAATATTATTAATTATTATTTTATTATATATTATTAATTTATTAGTTTTATAAAGAGAAAAGATTTGTTTGTTTAAATTGAATAGTCTCCGAAACTACTGGACTGTTAGAAAAATCTTTCACCATTAGAATCCTACATGATCCCTGATGAACATGCATCTGTACGAAAAATTTGATAATCATCAAAAATCCCAAGGTGTGGAAAAAATACCAATAAAGTTCTTATATCGCGTACGCTGCGGATGTACCACAGTTTTATAGAAGACGTCAATGTCTACAAAGCAGTCCACATTACCTTAATGTCTAACTATTACAGTTATGTCACAATAAATCCTTTTTCATTTTGAAATATGCTATTGTAGCGCCGGTACAAACCAGGCCAAATTATTCGAACCTTAGTAATAATTCTTATATACTCTAATACTAAAGAGGAAATAAACATATGTATATGATTGTTTGTTAATTTTTTTGTAGTAGGTTCACGTAAAAACTACTTAACCGATTCAAACAATTCTCTCAGAGTATAAAGCTACATAGCGTCTGAGTTACATACGCTATATTTGATTCATTATCCGTGAAACCGTAGAACGCCTCTAGTCATAAAATAATTTGCGCAAACATTTAACAAAACCAAAGCTACTTTGTTTCTATAAGGACCGTGTATAAAGAACGTTCCGGCCTCCCAAGACGTCATAAAGCGTTTGAAACGGCAAGCGGAAACACCCATCAAAGCATCATGATATCTTCATAAGTAAGTAATATAAAAACTGGTCTACTAATAACCCGTCTACTAACGCCCGTCACAGGATCATAATTTGCTGCAAGCTATAAAGCGGGGTACACATGAAACATCTGGCTTACTAATATATCTATTACTAGTATCCGCTCGCGATAAATTTAATTTGATCTCTCGGAAAATACACGTTGAATAGGAATACAATTGTCTATGCTTATTATGAACTCCTTTTAAGTACTAACTCTCCACTCTTCATTACATCCAAATCCGTTCAGTGGTTTTGTGCGATATGTAACAAACATCCATGGAGTAACAAACAAGCTTTCACACTAAGAATATTAGGGTGATGACAACGAGAATTATTCGCGTTAACACGTTCATCATTCCATCCCCACAAATTTCCAAACCGAAAAAGAACCGGTTGGAAACGGCCTGCATCCAACGTCGTCTTGGAACCTTTATCAGGTTGTCTGTCCACTTGTCGGCGAACGACCTAAGCTGCGCTTGCCGGTCCGTGGTTTCCACTCCAGAACCTTCCGACCCAATGGCCATCTGTTCTGCGTGCTATGTGGCCTGCCCACTGCCACTTCAACTAGCTTATCTTCTGGGCTATGTCGGTGACTTTAGTTCGTGTACGGATCTCCTCATTTCTGATTCGATCACGTAGAGAAACCCCGAGCATAGCCCTCTCTATAGCTTGTTGTACTACTTTGAGCTTGCTTACGAGGCCCATAGTAAGAGACCGCGTTTCAGTACGATATGTCATCACTGGTAACACAAATTGGTCAAAGATTTTTGTCTTGAGGTACTGCAGTATTTTGTCGAAATGATTTCGAGAAGTTTCCGGAACGCCCAGCCGTGTTAGATTCGACGATTAACCTCTTTCTCAAAGTTGGACCTGCCTAGTTTGACTGTCTATGTAGATGTATTCGTCAACAACTTCGAGAACTGAGTTCCCAAGTGATGTTGGGGTAGGCACAACATGAGCATTAGACATAATCTTCGTCTTGTCCATGTTCATCTTAAGGTCTACCTGTTGGGAAACTCGATGGAGGCCTTCGAGTATTGTGCCGAGATTCTGCCATGACTACAATATCATCAGCAAATCGACGGTGAGTGATGTAATTATATCGATATACCTAATCCATATAATATGTATTATAATTAATAATTTCAATGTTGTTGAATTAAACATATTTTTATCATATAGAAAAGTCTGTCATGCTCATAAAGAAAGTTTGACTATAGCAATAAAAAAAGGATAATTGTTATTGAAGCAATTTCTCATTAAACTCCAAGTTTGTATAGTTCTACATATTGTCATAAAACAAACTACCTAACGAAATATTCCATGTATCTTAATATAGATAACATGAATTTGAAATTTGATTTTACCTTCAAGCTTATTATTTCACTAACACAAATACTTAAATTATTAACTATGGACTTTGTTATTCGAATATTAATATTAATAATTATTATTATAATTAATATTAATTTCTATTAATAGAACTGGAACATTCCAATCTGAATTTCAGTATTCTAGAGAATCTGAGTGGATTTAAACACAATACCGTATGCAAAACCTTGTATCAAAATGAAAATGAATGTCTATATATTCTATAAATCACCCAAGAATAATAAAGTTTATGTTAATGGACAATTATCAGAATCGGATCAGTAGTTCTAAAGAATAAATAAATTAAAATAAAAAACTCATTCAATAATTAACCCACAAACACAAACTATTAAATCTCCTTATAATAACATAGATAATAATATTTAAAACCAAAATCAATAATGTTTTGATAAGTATATTTCGCCCTTAACCTAATGTTTACAAATAGATATTGTAGATCAAATCTATATGCCTGTAGCATGGCGGGATGTGGCAACACTTTGTTCCGAAGAAACGGTATTATCGACACTTCGACGTACTAATCTGTGATATTGCTTTCGTTGAGTGTGGTCCAAGTCAAAAGCTGATTATCAAATGAGAACTGACCTGACAATCCGATAGCTCAGTTGGTAGTGTGTTCTGCCTTAGAAACGCGGGGTCCCAGGTACAATGACCTGGGCAAATATTTGTGTGACGAGTGGAGATGTTTTTCGGAAAAAGCACGAAGCCGTACTTGGTTTTAAGCGGTAATCTCTGCCTATAACAGATGCATTCACGTCACAAGTGACAAACTATACTACGTCCATTACCCCAACACATTATGTTATTAAGTATCATGTGCCTGTAATTTCACTGGCAACCATACCCATTTAAACGGAATACAGTAGTGCGAACATTAGTTCTTCATGATAGATGTACTTCCCCTAACAAACTCATTAACAAAGACTTCTTCTGTTCTTAAAAATGTTCGTGCTTGGGTCTTTGATGTAGTGACGTGTTATTGTGTATGTGCATACCTTCTGCGACTCGTGGAATCCTAGAGCGGAATATGAAGGTGTATTCCGTTTTACCGTCTTTAGATAAATGTTAGCATTTATAGTTACCAAAACGGAGTAGTTAAGCTTATCGATAAATAAATACAATAAGTAGATCAATGATCATCCATTAGAGATCTTAAGTTCAACTTTGAACATGGTTTAGTGTTCATTGTCTTTTATCTAAGCGATGTCTATTTTATTTAAGCGTATAACATATTTAACAAGAAGTCACGAACCTCTTCTCAGTGTTACATTACAACTGTTATAATAATGAAAATAGATAATATTTTTTACAGCCATCCCGTCAATATGTAGCGTGCAATTCGTCACTCACAAATGTAACACTTATTTGTATTTCGGGACGCTTCTATTATCGTGAGCGATTGAAACAACGACAGAGTGTAAAATATTTGTGTTCCCTATCAAAAGTCTGTGTAACTAAACATAATTATAACCTTTACACACTCATACTCTAGGACACACACCGATACATCACATACATCCAAGACCAATGACAAAATTTCTTCTTTTCACACAAATAACTAGCCCTGACCTCGGTCGAACCTGAAACCTCACGACTAGAAAGCCACTATTTACTTTGTGATATAAGTAGTAGTCACTATCAACTAGGCCAATGCGGTTGTTAAATTACTGTAACGTTACCGGTTTTGCAATTATATTCTCAAAAGCTTGTAACTTATACCAAACGCTATCTCGCAAAGATGAATGGCATACATTTAAGAATGCGTTTTTCTCACATACTCGCTCTCAGAGTTATGTGTTCAAGCAAAAAAGGCCTTCCAATTAAGAAGATATACTGTCCCATTACTCGATCGGGGTCCTATCTCCGATCATTTAATTCATATCTCACGTAGTTTTAACTGCGCTGTTTATTACAGCTTTTTCCGATCTATCTCTGTCGTTTTTCTTCAGTTTGAAAGGGACAGAGGACATTATTTGTTATGTGCTAATTCTTTGTTGTCCTAGACGACGTCGTTTAGTGTCTTTAATTAGTATCTATACTGTTGACAACATTGATGAAGTTGAAAGATGAAGAATGAAGCTAGACGCGTTTGACTTGATTCCTTTACATTCATAATGTTTTTACAATGAATTCGAAGTAGTCGTGATCGGAAAAGTGTTAGTGATAACTTATGCTGCTATGAACACAATATTTTTTTGATACATTTAATTTAGTAAAAAGATTTAATTATAGTAAAGTTTTATATCATTATATGATTTTGTTACTAAATAATAATGAAATCGTTTATGTTATGATGTTACCTTAATTAATACCCTAAATATTCCAGCATACTATAATTTGCTAGGGTCCCAAGACACACTTGTTCATGAAAGTGCATCTAGAATAAATTCTAGAAAAAATATTGCAAAAGTGAAAAATTAATTAAGGTTCAGTTCAGTTTGTTTTTCTTCTCCACGCGCGCTAAGTGCGGAGTTTTCACTGTACGGCGAACATTTTCTTTTTCAAAGGGTTCCTCGAACTTCTTTTCGAAAAATACAGGATCAGGTAAAAGCTGTCAGGACTGACAACTACCGTAACCTCCGTGGCGTTGGAGCGTCATTTATTATCAAATTCCCACGTGTTGTCACCCCTCTAGGTAGTAACTGCAGCAAGGTTATATGTGATCAAACACCGGTTTTTGCCAGACAGTTATCAATTATTAATATAAATAGTCTAAAGGTGTGTTGACCATATAGCTACTGAATCACGTGAACTAGTGGTGCATGAAATTAGACTAATACCAGATAGTATTTACCCTCAGAATAATACATAACTTTATGTTACTAAAAATGGAACCGACTTCAACACTAAAAATGCAAAATAACTTCTTGAAGTCAGTACCATGATAGCTCAAAAGTACCTTTTACCGAAATATTGTGCGTATGGTACCGACTTCAAAAGTTATTTCACATGTTTTAGCGTTGAAGTCGGTTCCATTTTTTGATAAAAATATGTTTTCGCTCTAACAAGTGACCCTTGCTATTTACAGGATCGACTGTCATTCACCGTCGATAAGGATATCATCAAGATAGGCGAAACATTTTTTAGCTATTGATTGGAGTGTACCTCGCTAACTCTACTCAAAAACCAATTTACCTATTTTGATTAATTTAGCTATAGGAGTGTAAATCAAAAACCTATTTACCGATTTTGATTAAGATGTAAATGGACCACGGAAGTATAATAGATAATAGGGGAGAAATCGGTGAAAATACTCAAAAAAACAAACAGTTGAACATAGAACCTCCCCTTTTTTTGAAGTTGGTTTCCGTCATAGACAATTGTGCGTTTAATAAGATCTATTAAGTACTAAGTAGTACTAGGTACTAGTATAATAAAATTAATTTCATTTTCATTTTCATCATATTTATATCTTACTTATAATAAAGGAGTAGAGGCCAGAAAATATGTACTTGGAAGAAAAGTAAAAAAATGTGTGTCCGAAGACGTAAAATTACTTACTGAACAAGACTGAATTTTTTGGAAAAAATGTCTTGTCAGTCTATCTGCCTGTATGCTTACGTATAACTTAAAAACTACCACACAGAGTTTGATGAAATTTGGTGTATGGATAGAATAGAGTCTGGAGCTCCTATAGACTTTTTTTCTTGATCTGTCACATACATCGCAGATGGCGGCTTGATCTCGCTATGCTACAAGCTCTCATCCAATACTGAGGTCTCGATTGACTGGTCGGCGCGAATGAACTTCTATGTAACGGCTAAAAATTGTAATAATTAATAATGTAACACAACTTTTTTATTTCTTTGTAAATATATCCACAAAAGGTGTGCAATAAAATTCTGTAATTACTAGATAGATATATAAATAATACTTTAATTTTTCACTAAAAAATAATTTAGGATTTACAGATATTGTCACTTATACACAACAAACAATCTCTTCCAGGCAACCTTAACCAACCAAGTACTCAAAACTTGGTAAAAAAAAATCTTTAACGAAAAAATGCAATCCATGTTACTTTAAACTCAAGGTAACAAAAAATATGTTCTCGAAGGTTAGTAGCGATGTTTTGAGCACCTGCGTTTCGCCGCATATGTTTTGGTCCCATGTGATAGTCTATTGAAATCTACGGGGCACTGTTTCAGACTCCAGACTGCTATTGAGAATTTCTTTATCAGAAGATCGCAATTACTGTCCAACCCGGGGATCGAACCAAGGACCCCGAGATTTCAAAACGGCGCATCCACCGCTACACCAAGACCAAGCAAGCGAAGCCGCTGCAAGTCAGCTAGTAATAGGTACATATAAATGCTTGCGATCAACGAACGTATGTATAGGGTGTTTGGTAGAGGGACCGACATACCAAATGAGCGTGTTCGGGGGCCCACTTGTATTCTCCAAGTGGGCCCCCGAACACGCTCATTTGGTATGTCGGTCCCTCTACCAAACACCCTATATAATACTAAACAAGTTAAGCTTATTTTATTGTATAATACTAACTAATATTGAAAAAAAACTCATTTACTTATTCTATTAGGAAAAAGTCGAAGGCAGAAGTTAGTTTAAAATACAATATATCAACCGAGATTAAGTAACACGATCTATATTTTCTCATAATCCGACATCCGACTTCAAAATATCATTAAAGCTTTTATATTTCACCGAACGGTCATATATTTGTGTATCGATGGTATAATACAGCATGTTCCGATAAATAACATACGTAGTAGTTCTGTAGCACGCAACATGGCAATAAATAACACGACCGGAATAACCGATAACTATCTATTTTTACGATTATTTAATTGATGTCATTAATGTCTAAAGTATTGATTACAATTTATTGCCTTTAAGGTTTTTTTGGAGGAGATTTAGAGCTTTTTGGAAGGCCTGAGGCATTTTGAGGAGCAACTTTCGCGAATCAGAATATGACTCAAGATTGAGATAAAACACCCTAATGTGTGAAATCCGACGGGTTCTAGAAAGATTTGGTGTTTGATAGTGGAATGGCTGATCATTAATTTTATTGATTAGTTTAATATTAATAATATGAATATAAAATTACAGACAAAAGCTTCGAATATCGAGGTGTCTACTAAAAATATGTTTTATTTTATGAAATAATCGTATAATCGACGTTTATGCAGGCCGCTTCCAACCGGTCCTTTTGGAAAATTATGGGGAGGCATATGCTCAGCAGTCATCAATCATGCATTCAGCAATCATGTGCTATGGCTGAGATTATGATGACGATGACGACTTCCATTTTATTTAGTTATTGGAGTGTATCTCAAAAACTACTGGACCGGTTAAATGAAATTTAAATGGGACCACACGGTAAGCACCAGATTTCAAACAAAAAAAGAATTTTGAGAATCGGTTCATCCTATCGAAAGTTATGAGGTAACAAACACACAAAAAAAATTGTCTCGAATTGAGTACCTCCTCCTTTTTGGAAGTCGGTAGAAAATATATTTATACTTTATGTATTATCAAACGACCAATAAGACCTGCATCTAATAGAAAATATGCCTGCGTATAATTAGTTGCCAATGTAAATGTAGTGTATATGACGTATAAGGTAACGTTTACACAAACAATATAAGTAAATAACAAGTACAATTTGAAAAATTTTATACTGATTTCCGTTCTATTCAGTTATGGGAATGTAACTCAGCCACCCCACGGGAAGCACCAGCTTTCAGTCAAAAAAAATAATTTAGGAAATCAGTCCACCCAATCGAACGTTATGAGGTAAAAAACATTTAAAAAAATATACAGTCGAATTGAGTACCGCCTCCTTTTTTTGGAAGTCACTATAAAAAGTAGTGGATAACATGAGATGTATCGTTCCGAATACAGCTGTAGTATAGTTTGACCCTGCACTGTCACCCCGGTGATCATCACCCCAAGATGATTTAGACTTTGGGTCTAATTTGTCCATTAATGTCCCTCTTGCAGTAGTACCCTTCCAACTCAAACGTAGTAATTCTTGCATACTACCACGTCGTTGCGGGATATATCATATTTTTAGGGTGGACAGACTATTTGCTATCTCGCTCTGTATGGCAGTATATTGGACGATACAAAGTCAAAGTCAAAATCATTTATTCACTTTAGGCATCAAAGACGCACTTATGAACGTCAACTTTTCATTGTAATGTACTTCAAAGACTCTACCACCGCGTTCCAAAATATATAGAGCCCACCGAGAAGAAGCGGCAAGAAACTCGGGGCCATTCTTCGTATATAGATGTTTACAATGTTTCTACTTAGGTACTACAAATATTACAATTTATGGGTGGTAGTGTGACAGCTTGCCAGAAGTGGATTATTCCAAGCAACTTTATCTTCTATATAATGTCGAACTTTATAGTAAGCTTTTTTTATTAAAACGTTTTTAACAGTGAACTTGAATTTGCCCTCTGTGAGCTCAGGTATGTGTTTTGGGATTTTATTGTAAAAACGCATACAATTTCCTAGGAATGACTTATTAGTCTTCGCAAGTCTAAAACTAGGTACAGCTATCCTATTTGTATTTCTAGTATTAAAAGTGTGGTGATCACTATTTAACTTATATTTATGTAAATTTTTACGAACATATATTATATTTTCAAATACATATAAGGAAGGCAACGTTAATATATTGATTTCTTTAGATAAATCTCTCAAAGATTCACAGAGACCCATTTCGTATATAGCTCGAATAGCACGTTTCTGTAGGATAAATATGGTCTCTATATCAGCCGCTGAACCCCATAGCAATATCCCATATGACATTACGCTGTGGAAATATGCAAAATACATTAACCGCGCCGTAGAAGCATCTGTTAGCTCTCTTATTTTACGTACCGCATATGCAGCAGAGCTGAGTCTCCCAGACAGGGCATTTATATGAGGACCCCATTGTAATACATTATTTATACTTGGCAATACAAATTTAACCTAAAATACTGACATTTATTATCTGTGTAACTTAATTACGTCAACTTAAGAGTGATGAAGTATACTGCTTACGAGATTGTTCTCATAAACAGTACATTTAAATTTAAAATAAACCGGCATAGTGCAAGACGGACACGCGAACCAAGGGTTCCTCAACATCACATTATACCATTTGTGTTGTCAGTACTCGTATTTGTTAAAACAAATGTACATTTTATTATTTATTTACTATAAAGGTTAGAATAGTTGTAGTAACTAGGACCCCTAGCATTTGTAAATATTATAGATACTATTTGACAGCAAAAAATATTTAAATTTCATTATTTTTGTGTATTTCCCTTTATTTTTTATTCTGTCTATTTGTTTTATTAACTGTGTATTTTTTTTTATAAAAAGCAACCTAAATAAGATACTTTGTAAAATTTCAAATGGGTACCATTAACGTCAAACTCCTTTAAAAGTATGACAGTTTGGCATACTGTTACTACTACTGTACTATGTATACTGTACTATTATGTATCTCAGTTGCTGACAAATGTTGATTGAAATCGAAAAAATGGCGACTCTATGTCAATTTTGTCAGCTCCAGTCAAAACTAACATAGATCCGCTATTTTTCAGCCGCCATCCGACGGCGCGGGCGTAGCACAAACAATTTCCTTTGGGTGTAAGCTACTAATTGTGTTCGTTTTCTCGTACGGAACTCTAAAAAATTTCGAACATGAAGCGGGAACTCTAAAAGATAAATTCTGTATACTACGGCTTGCCTTGTCTTTATTTTAACACGAAAATCGTTGAAAAATAACTTAGTGCCTTTGAAACATCATGTTTGTCGGCAAATATATCACTCAGTAGTAGCAACTGCACCTGTGGACAGCTAAATTAGTCTTACTTCCGTGCGGTGTCCCCAAGTATTTGCTAGAACATTTAAAACCTTACTTCATGATATTATTAGAATTAAAGTAGCTAACACAATCAGGTTTTTCATTTTATAGCTTGCGGTCCACTAATGGTAATTCCAATACTGTATGTCGGTTTCTTTTTAATTCTTGTCCGTCAGGACATTTTAAAGAATTAAATAAAAAAGATCTTGAAATTTACCACACCACAATATCGACTTATCAACAGCTATTATGGTAAAAAATGCATGAATTCAATTAAAAAAAATAACATACATTCTTCAAGCACGTTAACATACAAGCTGCGCATATACCTAATACTGTAATACAATTTATTGAAGTCTGAATTAATTGAATAACAATTCATAAATCATCATAATCAGCCCGTTATGCTCCCACTGCTGGGTCGCTGGTGAAGTTGGGCCATAGAGCCCCACGCGAGCCCAGTGCGGCTTGGTTGATAGGCTAGTGGCCAACCAATGTCGAAGTTTTCAAGCTGCTCGAAGGCCTTCAACATAGCCTAACGAATGTTGTCCTAAAACAAACAACCAGGATCGACAGCTTAACGTTATCATAAGCACGGAAGCGTTTAGTTGAATAATGCTTCTAGCAGTCACCCAAGCTGAGCGCAACAAGCGTTGCTTAAGTTATGCTCAGTAGCGAGCGCTTCCTATAAATCACAGCTACGAATAATTAAATTACATATGGGTACTATTCTGTTACAACATGAATAATGAACTTTGTTACAATAATTTCAAGGGCGTAATTACTTCGTGGTAGAGTTGAATCTGTCAAGTGGTCATTGTAAAGAATTTTGCTACAATTTCTATCAGTTTCATTATAAACCTTATAAATTTATCGTCTAAGTAGATTTTAGATTGTTAAGCAATCAGCAACTTGCTACAATTATTTAGAGGCTCGCAGAGATAACTAACGAGGTATCAGTACAGTCCACGCGGATCCTTGGAAGTGTCTATTCTGATACTCCTTAAGGTTTTACAGACAAATTGTTCCCATTCAATGGGGATACCAAGTCAGCAATTACTGAAATTAGAGATGGGATACGTGGATTTTGGCCGAACGCCGGATCCTTATTTCCGGATATATCCCATATCTTGCATTCTAACAAGAACGGAGTTTAATATTCTAAGCATATACTATAATATTTATATACGGAGATCACACAAATATATGAGAAGTTAGTAAGTTCTACTTAATTGTTTTTCATAATTACCTTGTTCTCAGAAGGTTTCGGTTGATCCACGATCTCGTGATTGTCCTATACATTATCGTTTCTGGAATAAATATATGTATGTGTATAAACATCTTGAAAGAAAGAATTAGAAACAAACATTATTAATATGTGTTTTAGTAATAATAAGTACTTACTACTCAATATACTTCCTTCTTTTATTAAATATGTTAGGTACTCAGTTTAGTCAAATATTTCCAAAATTAGTTAATTTTATTTTAAGGTTTCGTATTTGTAAGGTAAAATATGTTTTTAGGGAGTTAGGCAATTATCTCAAATCTGGTGTCATATCTTAAACGCTTATATAACCAAAAACATAACGCATTATAAAACAACTGTTATCCATAGTTTTTTTTTGCTCATGGGCTATAAATAAATTTGTATTTTACTCGACAAATACTTATTTTATACAAGTGCAATTTCGATTACTTAGGTAAAAATCAGTTATTGGAAAGTAACTCAAAACTACTAAAACGAATTTGATAAAATTTACATATGACCACACGGGAAGCAACAGCGTTTAAACAAAAATTAAAGAATTATAAAGAATTTTGGAAATCGGCTCACCCAGTTGAAAGTTATAAGATAACAAACATAAAAAATGCAGTCGAATTGAGCACCTCCTCCTTTTTGGAAGTGGGTAGAAAAATATGAAACATTACACATATATTTATTCATCTAAGCGTCTGTTCATATCGTCACGAGTTATCCGTCAGCGCAGCAGCTGACTGCATTAGAGAGACAAGAGAATCAAATCCTAATGCCAACAAATTATAAGACTGTTTTAGTATCATACAGCACAATACAGTTGAAACTGTTTGAAAAACGAGTAAGTTTGCTCTGATTTGGCGATTCATTTTTATTCCTACATGTTATTTTACGCTGCCTTTTGCTTGCCATTTATACAAATATGGATTCACACTTGTTATGTATAATTATTTTGTGCACTTTATATACAAAAAATGGTTAAAAAACAGGTCTTTAAATTATGGCATTAGATTAATTTTCTTTGCTTTGCATCTTGAGTAATAAACAATAAACAGTATATAACTTCTCCTAATTGCCAGTTTAAAACTGGCCGGATAGGCCGGAAACTGCACAGTATGCTGGTATTTCCTGCAACTCTAATTAGAACATCTTTGGTATTCCTTTAATGAACATTGTTTTCTAGTTCTGGAAGCGGTCGAATGCTCTTAGATTATTCAAAGACAATGATTTGTTCGTCGTGATTCACTTGATTCTATAATGAGCTCGCTTTGTCGGTGCTTCAGGTAAGAATTCCTAATTTTAGATATACATTAAAATTTATTTAACTCATTGCTAATATTAACTTTGCTAATACTAACCCAAAGTTACGTTAGGAAAATGCGAGCGGTTCGTTGAGCGCTGATTTAGCAACTGTCAGCCTGCCGTCGTGGCGTTATCTCTGAAGTCGGCGCATGCGACGGCGATTGATCTAGTAAGCGTGTGCGAAGGAGACAAAGAACATGAGTGGAAGGATGGGATGCCAACATGCTTTATTAACTCTCGGAGAAATACGTATATTTATAATAAATTTAAGATAATGGCGGAAACATTCCCGCGGCCTTAAAGTGTTACCTTTATAAAATAATGCTAAACTTATATCTTATTTAGACCCAGTTCTTATCATTTTTACGGTTTCGAAGTACTTAGCCGAAATACCAAGCGAACGTTCTGGCAGATCGTCTGTCCACCGTCATACTTATATGTTTATCACAGAGTCACCCATTATTAGAAAAGGTCGTTACCAAGTGCACTGATTAGTGTTTTGTTTATTAACTATTTTCTGAATAAGCAATATGTACATTTTTAGCGATTGCGAAGTTAAGAAGCATCAACGAGCACTCCGCCCTCAAGGTCCTGAAGAAGCTTTATAAAAAAGCCGAAACATGCTCGCACCGTAATACCGACAACGCTTAAATCTCTCGCATTTTATAATTGCAAACTTATGTAAACGTGAATTTTCATCATATATATATGTCAATTGTCAAATACTTCCCGTGTGATTATTTAATGATACGTCGATGCGCTTGTCGACGAGCTCACCAATGTCAAAAACTTTATGAGATATCGCCCTTGTACATAAAGTTGCTTTTCCAAAGTTTCTTGTCATCTCTTCATTTGTTTCACGGATGTTGTCAAAAATGCAATGATGTTTGCTCTTAGAGAATCGCACGGCTGTACCCAGTAACACTTGGGTCATCAAGACAAATCGAATGACCTATCTTTTATCAAAATAGGTTGAGTCATTGAGTAAATACAAGTGGACATAGGAACAGATATACATATATACAGGTCAAACCTATCGTTACAAAACATTCCTTTTGGGTTTTGCCACAGTAGGGTTAAAAGAAAATAGCTCATTGGCAAAGGCAAAGAAAGTATGCATATCTATAAGTAGGACGTCTTCCCTGCTAGCGTTAATTCACGCAGGTTAGCGCGCGACCCGTGTAGGGATGTCAACATCGCCACAAAACAACAAAACGTATCGCAACTACGTTTTGTTGGTGGTAAAAAAACCGCTCTGCCAGCACTCACGTAATAATTGCCGGCAAGCGCCCTCCGCCCCCACCCACCGCCTCTTCCCACTTTTATCGCTTATTTGTCGCGATGACGTTCTACATAGTCGGGGCCGCGCGGTATAAGTACTGTGGAAAAGGCATGATGAATACATATAAAAACATATGTGGATATATATGTATAAGGAGTTTAACTAAGAGAGAAATACAGTATATAGATAAGCTAGGTAGGTTTAAACACAGATAAAAAAAACATCACATAAAACCAGAAACAAAATGCCACAGGCAATCAAAATAATCAATTAATTCAGAACACAAAATGCAAATGAACCAACCCGGCGTACATGAACTTTGATATGAATCTCACCACCTGTTAGCTACACTCAACAGCCTACTAAATCGAACATAACATAACAGCTTTCATTACTAATGACAGAAATCATTTAACGCATCCCTTGCATACATAACTTGAACATAACTTTTCTTGAACATAACTTGATAGAACATAACATGCGCGGGCATAAATTGAAACGCGATATTGACATAAATAAGTGTTGGTCCATACGTGACGACATGCGATGTCGTACGATGTTATCGCGCAGTCGCACTGTGTGGATGAAGCCTTATTTATCGGTCTGATATTAATTGCTAATTCGTTGAGATGGAAATGCAGGGCTAGGAGAGAGGGACGAGCTCAGGGATTAGTCTAGGGTCAAACTCAACAGTGAAAAATTTTACTTTTATTCCTTCGTAGGTATTGTGTTGGTTGGAACTTCCACCATCTTTCACTTTTATCATTTTTGCGACTGTAACATATAAAAACTGTTTTATATCTCTCATATTCGGTAAGTAGGTTCTTATTACCCCCAAATGGGGCTTATAGGTGACCAATTAGCGCTCTAGGGTAATAATGTAGCTAGAAAAGCCCTAGGGCAGTAAGTAATTAAAAAAACACATCACTCTTTCAAAAAGTTCGCGTACATCTAACTATCATACTGGCAATAAAACATTATGGATTCAGCCCAATGACAAAAGAGGTCGCTTCGCTATTCAGCCTTGTCTTCGTATGAGTATAATAGTCATCAATTTTATTTTTGTAATGCCTCACAATCGAGATGTAAAGCAGAGTAGTTAGCTCGGGTGTAAGCATCATCATAATCATACCATCATCATCATAATCACCCTCAAACTATAGGCGCTCTAAATATCTCGGGCTGCAATTGATGCCTTACAGCCCTTGGCTACTAATCTACTATTACTCATTTTTACTCGTAGTAATAGTCTTTATATATCTGGAAGACATATTTAAATTTTCATATTTTGTAATTCGAAGGCGCATTTCATATACTTACTATACTTATTCCTACTTAACAGTTATGGCACATGCGTGGTAATAGACAAATTCATAACAGAAACAGGAGTTTGTGGTACTACTTCTTTTTCATCACATATATTCGAAAAATTACAATAATAATTGGCTTCAGAGTATAGAGGGGACTAAATTTGATTTTGAGCCTACAGGATTGTTTGTTTTGACCCTTCTGATTGCTCCATCGAAATCTAGTAGATTATACCTACTGATATTTCTGATTGGTCCATTAAAATGTAGAAGGCTTTGCCCCGTTTGCTGAGTTTTGCGGCCTTCTTTTTTATAAAGGCAAATAATTTAACATATCGTTCACGACTTGTCAAAAGTATACAATATTTAAAAATTTTGTCGTCATTAAAAACATATCGTGGGATAAATGACACCTTCACCGTGAATCTAGTTCCGAGTTCCAACAACGACTCGTACCACAAACAACAGGCGTGAAACTTGCCAAGAAATAAGCGTTCATATATACTTATCATAAAAACACACATGATCACGTGGTAGTGGACGATATTTTCGATACTTCAAAGAATATTGCCACTAGTGCTAAGATTCAGCAAGGAAATTAAAAAACAAGTCTCTGTAGAGAAAAAACGACAATGTACAACTGTATTCGTAATATATTCGTATAATTCGTAAGCTGTGATATTTACTCCTAATACGGAGAATATAATATGCCCCGATTTGCCCCATCCTGAATTCGCTCATGCAGCAATATGTAGCGAGTGGATTCTGAGTAAATATACATAGAAAGTGTCTGCGTAAATGGAAATAAAACTATGAAATGTTTTTTATTAATTGTATATTTATAAAAGGTTAATTCAATGTTAATGTAATTGAATGTTTGAAGGTATTATTAATAAATGCGATACATTTATAATAAAGTAAGTTGGTGAATGTATAGGTATTTGTGCTTTTGTTACTTATTCGCGAATAAAAGGCTGGGACAATTTAAATGAAATTTGATATGGAGGTAGATTAAAAACTGGATTAACACAACATACCTTTCACCATAATCATCTATATTTCATTTATCACGATGATGCTTATATATATAAAATATAGCATATGTCACTTAGGAATAATGTGTAGCTATGTTGTTTTGTACTGGTGAAAGAATTTTCAAAAACAGTAGTTTATGAGTTTATCCATTACAAACCAGTACGTAAGTGTAGTTTAGAAGTTAGTTTAATATATACATGTTTGATATACATGTTGAACATAGTTTTATATTACTGAGTTACGAGACGGTCAGGTCGTTTGCCTGACAGACCTCCAATTCCTCGGGAATCACCAGTCATATTGGAGTAGTAACTTTTGTGGTTAACCTAGCTATCTCGATATTAATTCTATTGGAATCTATTACCCTTCTAGTATGAAGAAGTTGCAAACATAATCATATTTTTATAGTATTACTTTTCAAAGCACTAACGCCTGCTTTAGCGATCGCAAACATTGAAATTTGAGAAAAATTTATTCATTCATTAAAGCAGGTAAAAAACACTAACGGTTTTGTAAAGTATAACTATAAAACCACAAGGGTTGCGATGTCAATACGAAAGTTTAAGTATTTCTAAATAATGCTTCTTTCGGTTGGATAGTACTGTCGAAACTGTTGAATAGATGTCGCTCCTTCCCCGTAAGATGGTTAGTCAGATAGAGAGTTAAATTCGATGCTCGGACCAGAACCTCGATGGCCTAGTTGGTCAATGGCGTCTGACACGGAGAGTTACGTCCGAGGATGTGCATTTTTCTCTCTATAAATTTCAATAATCATATTTATTTAATATTAAAACCGACTTTATTTATATACATTACGTGAGTAAAGCCGGTTTGATATTAATAAATATGTATCAAACTCACGACAAATTTTAAACAAAAATAACATAATTATTCATATAATTATATTTTCTACCAATTTCCAAAAAGGATATAGAGGTATTCAATTCGACTGTAAAAAAAGTTATGTTTGTTAGCACATAAATCGCGATGAGGTGAACCGATTCTCAAAGTTCTTTTTTTGTTTGAAAGTTGGTGCTTCCCGTGTGGTACCATTTGAAATTTCATCAAATTCGGTCCAGTACTTTTTGAGTAACATTCCAATAACTGAATAGAATGGAAGTCGGTATTAAATTTTTCAAATTGTACTTGTAATAGTTATCTACCATAACATAACCTACGTTTAGCAGTGGACATCTTAGGGCTGTGATGATGATAATGATGATGATGATGATATACACGCATGTGTGTGCGAATGTGAATGATGCATGAAGCGTGTTGTTTCAGTTTTATCATGGGAACGGCCAAGTAATGCAACTCTTTGATGAAGTCTGTATACCCAGAGGCGTATAATTTGGGAGTCTTTAAATCAGCAGTGAACGGGTGTCTTCTATGTGCACATATTTGACCATATCGTTACATATGTTTTATTATTTTGCAATTTAGTAGTCAAAAGAAGGAGGTATAAAACATGAGAGAAATAACTGAACAAACAAATCCTTAAGTTTTATTAATTTGGACTTGGTACTAGTACTGAAATAAACGGAATAGTACAGGTCAATCCGCCTTTTGTTTTATCACAGTAAGTATTAATATATTTTATTAACAAAGCTTTCCGTGCAAACGAAACATAAACATTTGTCATGTTAGCTATAACTTTAACTTATCTGTCAAGTTGCTCGAACTTAACCGTACAATAACTTTATGTTACTAACAAGTTCAAGTGCAAACATTAAATTGGTTACAAGACTCGTTACCTGAACATTGTATTTGTTTTTGCTGCCTATATAAAGCTTTATTTAATTACTCCTTGCCCGGCTTTGCCCGCTTCTCTTAAGTATATATAAGCGGGTATTCGTCATACTAAAAAACTAGCTCCAGAAACTTTGACCGTCTTTTAGCCTTTAGTCTTTTGTCATTTAGCCTTCAAAGGTTCTATTATACCATAGAAGATAAGATAAGATAAGATAAGATAAGATAAGATAAGATAAGATAAGATAAGATAAGATAAGATAAGATAAGATAAGATAAGATAAGATAAGATAAGATAAGATAAGATAAGATAAGATAAGATAAGATAAGATAAGATAAGATAAGATAAGATAAGATAAGATAAGATAAGATAAGATAAGATAAGATAAGATAAGATAAGATAAGATAAGATAAGATAAGATAAGATAAGATAAGATAAGATAAGATAAGATAAGATAAGATAAGATAAGATAAGATAAGATAAGATAAGATAAGATAAGATAAGATAATAAGATAAGATAATATTTATTAAGAGTTAACAATTTTTAACACAGTTGTATGTAATTATACTTCGGGTCTCAACCGAAGACGATTACATTATTTACTTGCAGCAGTACATGGATTGTGCTGTCTTCATCACACTTTTAGATATACTACTACTAAAAAAACAAAACTTGATTTCCTGTGTCACTCTAATGTCACCGCCGCGCGCCCGCGCCTTCAACTTGTCATTACGTGTTTTTGTGTTGTCGGAATCACATTGAAAATCGTTTTAAAAGTTCATTAACATGGGAAAAAGAAAACGTTCGCGATCTTATGATAGTGATTACTATGGTATTAGGAAAAAAGTGAAAAGACTCGAGCGTAAGCTCCAAAAATATAGGCGTAATAGTTCGTCATCGACGGACCGTTCCCCCCAGCAGCGCGATGATTCGCCCTGTTATAGTTATTATGGATCTACTAGGGATGATGACTATCAAGATATGCCTGGTATGTACCTACTTACAATACTACATAATTGCAGAATCAAACCATTATCTGGTTACTGACCAAAATTTATTGATTGAGTATGTTTCTAACATTACATTTTTTTCTTTATCTACCCACTTAACATTTTTAAATACCAAGCTTACGTAAGAAAACTGCAAATACATGAATCTATAGGTTTATATCAGTTAGCTGCCCTATACCTACGCGTATACCTGCCGTTTGCTTGAGATGAAGATATATACATACATGCATTCCTGCGTATTAGGGCTTATAGGTATATATTTATATGGGCCGTAGAATAAGTAAATAACATCTGTAACTTATTTTAATGTTGCCTGAAATAAAGATTAAATAATAAATATTAATAATAATAAGGATTAAGAAATTAACACATACCTAGGTATGAACATGTTTAATACAGTTACTATACACAATATGTATAAACATATCTTCTCCACGTATATCGTGTTGAGGCTAGAAATATATCCTTTACGTATTTAAAATACGTGTGAAGGCTACATATTCTCCATGTGCATCATGTTGAGGCTATTTATGTATGGAAATCTCCTTCACGTAAATCGTGTAAAGGCAATACATTCTCCATGTAAATCATGTTGAGGCTACAGACATGTTCACGTAAATCGTGTAATGTGTAACGGCAGCAATTGTTCTCCGCGTAAATCACGTTGAGGTACTTCACAATTGTCTATCGTTTTCAGACGAAGAGCTGCCTCAGGATGACTTGGTACCAAGAGGAACCAACGCACCTATAGACTCAGAACTGACAGTGACGGCAAAAACGTCAGAAGAAACACCAGCTTCAGAAAAAACTGAAGAAGTACTTGACCCTGAAATTTTGATGATGCTTGGAGAAGATCCTACAACCCAGAAGGTGTACGGTGAGGATTTGCATAAGGATATTGCTGCTAGGTGGTTACATATCTTATGCAATGGGCTACCTAAAGAAAGCAAATTGGACTTATTTAAACAATACTTGCCGGCTCAAAATTGTGTCGGTATGAAGCCACCAAAGCTAAATTTGGAAATCGAAGCAGCTTTATCTCCCATTAATGTAAAAAAAAAGATCTGTTCAGTCAGAATAAACAGAATCAGCTGTCTAGCTGTTTAGCAGCGATTGGCAAAGTTCTAAATTGGGCTTTGTCATCCAAAGACGTCTCGCCTCAAGCACAAGACATAATTAAACCTCTTAGTGATGCTGGACGTTTACTTAGCGACTGCCATTATAGAGAATCACAATCAAGAAGATATGCCATTATAAACAATCTCAATAAGCAAACTAGAGAAATAGTTAAAAACACAAAGATTGATGAATACTTGTTCGGTGCAAGCTTAGCCGAGCATCTCAAGTCGTCGAAAGCCATTTCAAGGTCAGGATTTGAGATGAAGAGCACGGTACATCGCGCTCCATTCAAGCAGCAGCCGCCGCCACCACCATCGGCCACACAAAGTCAGCGAGGTGCTTTAAACGCGAGGGGGATGCCGCGAGCAGCAGCCTTCGAGCCGCGTCAGAACCCCGCCCCTCGGAGGCAGGCACCAGCGTCGCGGGATCGCCGCCGCGACTTCAACCGCCGGAACAATTCACGCAGAGGATCCAGGAGTCAGTAACGCTCTCATCGCAGGTACCTATTGCCGGTAGACTACAATATTTCTATAATAGATGGTGTAGTCTGACTAGTGACCCTACAATACTATCTTGGGTACAATGTTACAGTATACCGTTTCAACAAGAACCTGTGCAAATAACCCCTCCCCGAAATGTTTGTAAGTCGGTAACTGAGAGTAAAATTATTGACCACTGTATTACAGATCTATTAAAGTTAAATTTCATATCGACGTGCGAGCCATGTCAAGGTCAATTTTTATCACCTATATTTACAATACCAAAATCAAGCGGCGGACATCGTTTTATTTTGAACCTCAAAAACTTGAATAAGTTTATTCAATTAGATCATTTTAAAATGGAGGACTTCAGGACAGTTATTAAATTATTGGATGAAAATTATTATATGACAACTTTAGATTTGAAGGATGCGTACTTTTTAATATCTATAAATGTACATGACAGAAAAATGTTACGCTTTATGTGGAAGTCACAACTGTACCAATTTAATGTGTTGCCGTTTGGTCTTTGTACCGCTCCGTTCGTTTTTACTAAATTATTAAAACCTGTACTGAAATACCTACGAACCTACGGCCTAACCTCTGTAAATTATTTGGACGATTTTATTTGTATTGAGAAATCCTATAGCGATTGCACTCATAACATAAATATGACAATGAATGTATTGCAATCACTGGGGTTTGTAATTAATTTCGATAAAAGTCATATAACGCCAAATACAGAATGTAAATTCTTAGGATTTATTTTTAATACCAAAGATATGACTATGTATCTACCTCAAGAGAAAAAGCAGCGCATCTATGATAAAACTGTAGAATTTTTGACAAATAACAAATGTACGATTAGACATTTTGCTAAATACCTAGGCATATTGACTTCCTCATGTCCTGCCGTAAGGTACGGATGGATTTATACAAAACAATTGGAACGGGAAAAGTATTTAGCCCTAGGGAACTCTGATAACTACAATAAAAGGATGGTTATAGCAAAGTCACTCAAACAAGACTTAGAATGGTGGAAACTTAACATCAAACACTCGTTTTGCCCTATACGTACTAATAATTACTGTCTCGAAATATACAGTGATGCATCGAGCACAGGCTGGGGGGTATCGTGCGGCGACCGCAGTACACACGGCAATTGGACAGAATCCGAACTTAATATGCAAATTAATATTTTGGAATTAAAAGCCGCGTTTTATGGGTTAAAAATATTTGCTTCAGAACTTCAATATTGCGATATACTGTTAAGGATCGATAACACCACGGCGATTTGCTACATAAATCGAATGGGCGGTGTGCAACACACACATTTAAATGACTTAGCACGCAATATTTGGCAATGGTGTGAGCTTAGAAACATTTATGTATTTGCTCCATATATTAAATCTTCTGATAATGTTGTAGCTGATTATGAATCCCGTAAAATTAACCTGGACACGGAATGGGAGCTTGCAGAGTATGCATTTACAGAAATAACGCAAAAATTAGGCGTGCCCGTTTTTGACCTTTTTGCAAGCTCACAAAATTATAAATGCCGAAGATACGCTTCTTGGAAGCTTGATCCTCACTCAGAAATCGTACATGCCTTTACATTCTGTTGGAATAATCTGTTTTTCTATGCCTTTCCTCCATTTAGCATTATAACTAAAGTTTTGCAAAAGATCATTAGAGATAAAGCGGAAGGCATTCTAGTCATACCCTACTGGCGTACACAACCTTGGTATCCACTGTGGACTAAATTAATAGTCTCCGATAAAATATTCTTTAGACCTGATAAACACTTACTGTACTCACCTTTCAGAACGATTCACCCGCTACACGCAGACCTTACCCTGGTGGCAGCGAGATTATCAGGCAGTCTATGATGAGCAGAGGCGTTCCAGAAGCCTCGTTAAGTATTGTCATGGCATCATTTGCGGTAAAAACTTTAAATCAATATAAATCGTCCCTAAAATCATGGTGGGCCTTTTGTCAGGACAATAATTATAACGTGTTCAACGCCAGTCACACCCAATTGATTTCATTTTTAACAAGTAAATTCGAGGAAGGGGCTAGTTACAGCTCCATAAATTCACATAGATCTGCCTTGTCGATAATCCTAGGGACGAAAATCACATTAGATGATAGTGTTAACAGATTTTTAAAGGGTGTTTATCGGCTGAAGCCCCCTAAACCTAAATATGCCATGACTTGGGATACCAATATTGTTTTGAATTATGTATCTAATTTTTATCCGTATACCAATATTACCTTAGATGATTTATCTCGCAAAGCAATAACTTTACTCGCAATTGCTTCTGCACGGAGAATGCAAACTTTAAGTTTAATAAAAATAAATAATATAGGTGTAGACACTAATAAAATTTTGATTAAAGTGCCGGATTTAATTAAAACATCGCGTCCTGGAACTTTCCAACCACTTATCAGGCTGCCTTTCATAAATGAAAATCCATCGATATGCCCAGCGACAGCTATACAAGCTTACATCGAAAAAACATCACATCTGCGTCGTGAACAGCCAGATGATCACCTCTTTATTAGTTTGCGAAAACCGCATAAAAAGGTATGTTCACAAACACTTGGTCACTGGGTGAAGAAAGTTTTACATGACAGTGGCATAGATATAACTGTATTTGGAGCGCATAGCACTCGCCATGCGTCCACATCGGCCGCTCATAGACTAGGCGTTAACTTGGAAGTGGTTCGGAAGGCTGCAGGTTGGAGTGATTCCTCTAATGTATTTTTAAAATATTATAACCGAGAGGTTATTAATCCCGATAATGATGATGAGTTCGTTGATGTTATATTTAATGATTTGTGATATACTATACATACCTTTGTGTATAACTATATTTATAAGATATATTACTATAATTGTGTAGATTTCATAATCAGATGCATTTATTGTATTAACAGTTTTGTTAAGATTGGAATAAATGTTACGTGATTATGATTACTTACTTATGAAAATAATTCATTTTGATTAAAGTAATCTAAATTAAACATCAGAGAAGAATATACATTATTTGTTTTCTTTCTTTCGTCAGGTTTAGTCTCTCTAAACATCTGCAAGTAAATAATGTAATCGTCTTCGGTTGAGACCCGAAGTATAATTAAGAATCAAACGAACTTACCTTGTGAAGTTTGATTCCAATTATGCGAGGGTCTCAACCGAAGACGATTACACTCCCACCCACCCAAACACCCCTATGTAAACAGGCAAATAAAAAAGCAAAAATGTATATTCACATTAGGTAGGACTCTAAAATAAATGACAAGTTGAAGGCGCGGGCGCGCGGCGGTGACATTAGAGTGACACAGGAAATCAAGTTTTGTTTTTTTAGTAGTAGTATATCTAAAAGTGTGATGAAGACAGCACAATCCATGTACTGCTGCAAGTAAATAATGTAATCGTCTTCGGTTGAGACCCTCGCATAATTGGAATCAAACTTCACAAGGTAAGTTCGTTTGATTCTTAACTATACTTGTTAGCTAAAGAGAAGAATTATCAGCGAGCTCCAAACTAAGCACTGAGCTTGTGTCTTGGGGCTCGAGTGAGATTAACAAAATGCAAAGTAGCCATCAGAAAGTGCATAAAGGTGTTCATATTAATTTACATTTTTACTTAGAGTTACTTGTAGGTATCAGAATACAAACGAACAAAAGCAACGTAAACGGACTAGAATGAACGTACTGTTGATGGAGTTATTGTCAGATTATAATATGCTCAAGCGCTCAAATCGGAGCTTGACTTGGCGATCTTAACCGATCAACAATGTTAAGCGACGCTTGCTGCTGTCAAGAGTTGGATGGGTGACCGCTAGTGGCCTGGCATTATTCAATTGAGGGCTTCCGTGCTTCGGAGGGTCTGTCGAAAGACTTCGGGCGGCCCAAAAACTTCGACAAGGCCTGTCGACCAAGCTGCACTGGACCTGCGTGGTAGATTACAGCCCAACTCCTCTCTCTCTGAGAGGAAGGCTCGAGTCCCAGCAGTGGGAATATAATGGGCTGATTATGTATGTTATATAATATACCATTATGGCAGTATGGACAAATCATCATACTCATATATGGGGTTGTACCATATAAAGCAACATTCAGATAAGCAAACGATTCCAAAATAAAGTACTCAACAGTCAATGCACTATGGTACATTAAGAGTTTACAACCTCCATGGAGCTCTAGAAATGAATGTCGTTGTGAATAAAAAAAACAAGCAGAATCTCATAAGATTCTGCTTGTTTTTTTTATTCACAATTCACAAACGTTCACGTAGTGGTAAAGTCTATGTTCATAAACATAGACTTTACCACTACGTGAACGTTGAGCCTGTCCAGCTCTTTTATAACACAGACATAGAGAAGGCGCAAAGGGACAAAACCTTTCGAGCTGGTGTAGTTCAGCCTAAGTAGTCAAGTGAGTGCTCGATATAAAGAATACAGGAACCCTTGCTCTTGTCTTCCCCTTCCATCTAATAGAGACAATAAGATAGATGTTAAGTGAGACATTCTTAATTATTTTACTCTATTTAGTATTATAAGTCAAAATAAATTTACTGATTAGTCTGTATTGGCTAGATTGTAATGCCATGAAGTACAACACGTATTTCATAAAAAAATATTATAATGTTAGAGCTAGGTTTCCTCCTCAACATTATTTTGTTGCTCCTCTTAAGAAAGTCTTCCTTTAATAGCAATAGATCAAACAAAGTTACGGATATGAAGGCTACTTAGATTTATATCTCAAGAATATTTATTTTTTGTGTATCAAATTAGTTATAACGATGTTTTATAGGTTTAAATAAAATTGTTCTTCCTTTTGTCACTCTTGCAATTTAACTACATGAGAAAATGTTATCTCGGAATTGCCATCAATCAGAAAAAAAACTTCTTCCACCCAAATCGCAAGACATTTTTAATCATTCACAATTTACGACAGTGTTTTAATCAAAATATTTCTCACCCGCGGTGCCATATCTGGATAATTATAGTCAAATTGCCACCAATGGCAACTTAACAAGGTAGTCTTAAGAAAAGGTTTTTTATTGTGTGCTCCTTAACGGCCGCCTATGACACCGTCGTGTAATGGAATGAGGATGGTCGCGCCAAATATGGTGATCTCTAGTTACAGTTACGTGTTCGCTGTGAAAGGTCGCGGGGTGATGCTAATCGCTAGTTGATTCCGGTGGTATAAAACACTACGTAGTTGGCTTTGCCTAGATAAATGACCGCTATTAACATTAACTGGTCGACTTTGTCGGCCTTGTGGGCTAGGCAACGTTAAGGAGATATTTGGGCAGAATTAAACCAATTTTTAATTAATGAAGATGTACCTTTGCTATGGCATTTTAACAAGTACAATTTGAAAAATTTAAAACCGACTTACATTATATTCAGTTATTGGAGTGTAACTCAAGAACTACTATACCGAATTAGATAAAATTTTACCACACGTGAAGCATTAACTTTCAACCAAAAAAAGAATTTTGAGAATCGGTTTACCCTATCGAAAGTTATGAGGTAACAGACAATAAAAAAAAGGTTGAATTGAGTACCTCCTCCTTGTTGGTAGTCGGTAGAAAAATATTACAAAGTACAACATATTAAATTAGTATCAGAGAATCATATACTCTTACGGGCAGCGTTCCGGAAACTTCGCGAAGTCTTCTTGTCAAAAATACCCCAGTGCCTCAAGACAAGAGTCTTCGACTAATGTGTGTTACCAGTGATGACTTATGGCACTGAAACGTGGTCTCTTACTATGGGCCTCATAGAAAAGCTCAAAGTCGCACAACGAGCTATGGAGAGGGCTATGCTCGGGGTTTTTCTACGTGATCAAATCAGAAATGAGGAGATCCGTAGAAGAACGAAAGTCACCGACATAGCCCAGAAGATTAGCTAGTTGAAGTGGCAGAGGGCAGGGCACATAGCACGCAGTACAGATGGCTGATGGGGCCGAAAAGTTCTTGAGTGGAGACCACGGACCGGCAAGCGCAGCGTAGGTCGTCCACCGACACGGTGGACAGACGACCTGATGAAGGTCGCAGGACGACGTTGGATGCAGGCCGCTTCCAACCGGTCCTTTTGGAAAATCATGGGGGAGGCATATGTTCAGCAGTGGACGTCCTACGGCTGAGATTATGATGATGATATACTCTTATCCTCATCAACTTCAACTCATCATTATACTCAAAATCAAAATGGCGGATTTCGCTTTTTTTCGCACTACAGAAATACCGATTGTTTCAAAACGGTTCATTACTTATACGTGTAATAAAAAGATATAAACAGAATAAACTATGTTTTACATTATTATCCTCCACTATTTGTATGTTTTATAAGATAACATATTGAATTTCTAGCACTAAGTTATGTTTACAAACAAAACCGTTACGTTTCATATTTGAATATAATGTCTGAGAATAAACGAAATTCTTTATAAAAGATATTGAAATTGTAAAAGTTCATGTTTTATAATGATAAAAATAACAATTAGCTAACCTCCTCATTACTTTTCCACTTCCATTATTTTTTATTCAATTTATGTCAAACAATTATCTTCGCACACTGACAAGCTGCACGTACTTAGGTACACTTTTTTTTTTTTTTTTTTAGGAAGGACATAGAGCTTTTTGCCACTACGGGCATTAAAAGCGACACCGGACTGTTGGTGAGAGCACACAGCACTCATCCGAGGGACAACAAGGGCGCATAAAGCGCTAGACAACGACAAGGGCGAACCCTTGCCTAGTAGGGAATAGAGGTGCCGGTAGCCGCCAGCACTGTCTGAAAGAAAACAAAACACAGGTTAATGAAATAAAACACAGGTTAATATTGATGATACTTATAAACTTTCAATCGAAAATCGATACGTTACCTTTACCTTAATACGCATTACCAAAATATAATACAGATTACCTTGTGTCTGATTTAGGATTATTTCGAAGTCGCTTACGACGACCTCGATGTCACTTAGGTACTCTATAGACCGACTTGGAACACAAAATTTTTTTTTTTCGTGGTCCGGTTTGTGATTTTGGATTTTATAGGAAGAACATATATCTAGCTCTCTTCGTCTCATACATTTTACCGATCGAAAAAGCAAGACAACAACAATATAATGCAAAAACGAACCACAAGTCCTCGAGAACAGATCTGTTCACCTTATGAGCTTACTAGTACAATGTAAAATTGGACAGTATTGTTGACCTTACATCTCTGGCGGTTTGTGAAATATTTTTGTTTTTATTTTTTTTTTATTTATTTATTTGTAACACATATTTGTACTGTGGTGTTTCAATGCAGAGTTTATCTATCGTATTATATTCGTCATGTGCTTACACATCCAGAACTTACATTCAAAAGTAAGCAATATATCTAACTAGTGGTGCATATGAAAATGCGGTGTAAATCAGATCGTTTTCATTCTTTGCCTACTAACGACTGATTTCTATATTCTGTATATAATCACAAATTATACTACAGATATATTTCTAACATAACATCCATACAAATAAAAACAAATTCTCTACTTATGTCAGTAAGAAAATCGAAATGAATTATCCACGTATGAAAATAAGTTTGTGTATTAATGCTTACAAAAATGGTAGATGCTCGTAGGTATAAACCGTAATTATTAATTATTTTAATATGGTATTTCAAAGGAAGATATGTAGTTTAAATAAACTTCTATAATTTACGTACCTATACCCCGTCGTGAACAAATACCATTAATGGCCTGCACCATTCTAATATTAATATTCTATATTATGTATACAATTTTCGGACGTTCTTTACGGTGTGATAATTTTGAACTTTTATTTTAAACCTTCACATATTTATAGGTGTTAAAATACGCAAAATATGCCGAATCTCATTATTGTATCATAAAGTGTGCTTATTATCTTATTAAAAAAGTATTATTTATATGAGAAACAAGATGGTTTGTTTACACAAATATGGGCTTTCTCAAAAATAAATAAGCTTTCAAATTGCTTAATTAACTCGGGCTAGTTATGATGAAGTGTTTCTTTTTAAATTTCCATTTATTGTAATGTTCTCAATGAGAAATGTAGTACTATTTAATGGAAAGCTCACACGAAGAGTAGTAAGTCCTTTTGAAATTAAATTCAAAAGCTTTACGCATAGATTATACGCCACGACTTTTATCGTATAAAACAAGATTGTACGAGTACTATACAGCACCTTTAAGGTTGAAAATTCAACGCAATACGCTTTACGCTTGTTGCACCGATACATTGGTTATTTTACCGTGCTCACTTAGTACTTATTATTAGCTTTAGATTATATTTTTAGTAGCTTTAGTAGCTATTGCGGAGACAAGAGTGGCTTTTATGCAATTATAAGAAAACTAATCGCATCCCTTCTCCAACGAGTTACGTGGAGAACTAACAGCATTCTACAAACTATTGTGGGGCGATATGACTCCGCTTTGCTGAAGACTAGTTCGAGTCCATGTGAGGCAGAAGGTGGGCGACGATAGCCTGACACGGACTTAAAAAAATGTATACTCGTTTTAATTTTAAAACTGACATAGGATAAATCATACCAACAAGTTCATTGATAATACCTGAATAAGAAAAACTATTATTATTACTCTCATATAGCCGGATGGGTTAGTTCCACTATGCACTTGACAAGTCCCGCTATGCCATACTCAAAAATTGCAACATATAAGTAACCCAATGCACAGAAATTCTGATTCTTCACAAATATAGAAAGATACTGTAAGTAAAATTTCACACATGTCTATTAAATCCAACAGAATCGAGCTTTTAACACTTGAACAAATAAAAATCAAGTAAATGTAACATACATAATTAACAATGTTAGGATTACAATTAAGTATCCTGCTCGAAATCAACTAATATTAAACTGAAGGACATGAGGAGAACGACAAAATCAAACAATGTTTGCGTCCTATCTCAAACATTTGCTTTACTTAGAAAGGATGTAGGGCAATAATTGAATTAAAAAAATACTTATAAGGTGCAGGTGGAATTTCTTTCCAATCTTGTCATCATTTTGATATTCGTCAGGTTTTACCATATTAGAACCAACATGGTGTTAGGCGTGAACTACTGAACTACTGAAAGTCTATGAAAAAAGATCCGACGGAATGGATAACATTTTTGAACGATGGAACGAGCTCGTGCGATTCAGACAAATGACGAGATGACAAGAAACGTTGGAAAAACAACCTTATGTACAAGGGCGATATGTCATAAAGTTTTTGACATTGGTGAGCTCGTCGACGAGCGCATCGACGTATCATTAGAGAATCACACGGATATGAGAGGCTACTTCTGTCAAAGAATTACAATCAAATGTAGAATTTAGTTCATTTATAAGTATAGTTTTATATTGGTGACTTAGATTATTATATGTACTTACATAATATACTTACATATATTAATACTTATAGGTACCTATAAGTATTAATATATGTAAGTATATTTTATATTTACTCCGCGACTTCATTCACGTATTAAGCCCGGCCTTCAGGCTTCGGCCTCGCCATTACCTCCCGTCTTTTCTTGGTTTTTCCTTTATAAAAACCTTTTCCTGACAAAAATTAAGAAAACCAAAAAATGGCGAGATCGTTGCATCCGTTCTCAAGTTATAGCGTGACAGGAGAAATAGGGATTCATTTTTATATATTTGATTCTACTGTATTTCTTTGTCATGGTTCACCATCGTCCATATCATTCATAATAATATAATCATTATCCAAATTTTGTCTGGAAGAGATCGCTTTTAGATATAATACCGCTCATTTGTGCCCATTTTTTAAGTTATTTCATTATTTATTATGTTTACTTTGGTGCCAGTAAAACGTTTTTATTGTATTGTATCGTATTTTATATAATCTCATTCGGTAATATTCTAATTATGAAATGAAATACAGGCTTTTATTGGCATGTTTTATTAACATACTTCTTTAATAAAATAAAAAAAAAAATTTTACTCTCCTTACAAAACATACTTAAAAACAATTAAAGTACAATGTGTCCCGACCAAGGAGGTTTCAATTCAATTTAAGTACACATTATCTGTGGTGAGCGCTGGTTCTGAGCCAATAGACCAATAACAGACTTTTTCCACCGCACAAGCCATACAAACAAGAAGAAGAAGACTTTTCCATTTTGGCGCTATTTCGTACATACGAATTTGAGTAATATTTTGTTGGATAAATTAGTATCAAAAATGTCATGAGATTAAATAAAGTAGTGTATGCAAAAGTAAAAGTAAAGTAGTGTAAAGCAGTGTGTCTTATTTTGAAAACTACACTCATGTTTTAATGCCTTCTTATCTTATGACAGTTGCATAAACTACTATTATGCAACAGTTGAATAATATTTGTTGTTTCTTTTGGTTAAGTTTACTTGCTTTGTTAGTGTTTTATTTTTAATATTGTGTGAATCGTTTTTTGTTGTTGTCAGGTTTCGATAAAATGCCAATAAATATTACATTCGACAGCGTACTTTCGTACATTTTGATAGCGTTTTTAAACTGTATCGTTTAGAATAGTGAAAAAACAAGTTTAACGCAATATAATAGTACAACATGTATGTTTAAATAAAAGCGTATTATTTGGTGAGAAGTCTTAAGTATCTACATGTGAGAGAATACGGAAGAATTATAAAACCAGCTTAAATAGCTCTTACGAACCCTATAACAGGTTTAGCTTTAGGCACCATCTCCGTACTCCCGATACCCTACTTTTAACCATGTAAATATCACATGCCCCTCAATTTGCGGCCATAAAACTGCGTAATGCATGTAATAAAGTGGCTCAAGACGAAATTGTAAGACGAAATAATAAATTTCTCGAAAAAATCGTACCGTGGTACAATTATGACACTTAATTGAAAAACTCGGTTATCGAGATCTTTTTAACTGCGTTCGTAGAAGAAACGCATTGTGCAGGGTTGTACGGATTGGCTTTTGCTCCTCCTATTTTGTACAAGGGGCATAAATATATATGAATTTATTAAACAATTACACCCTTATAAACGCTACATACATTTATGTTACGTCATTTAGTACTGCACACATCAAAATTATAGTGCGTCATACTAACTACCTTCATTTAAATTAAAGGTGCTAGCTGGTAGCTGGATACACGTAGCAGCAGCAGACGACGTGTCGTCGCTTCATGTCGCCGCGACACTTCGCTTCATGTCGCTGCAGTCATGATTTCGAAACTGACTGCAGACGGCAACTGCATGTGTCATCAACCATTTGAAAAGCGATACGAAAGGTTGAGTTTAAAAGCTTTTCAGTTGTTTTACTAGGTAGTTGGTTTAATGGTACCCGCGAGCGGCACTACTGATCTGCGGTCGAGCGACAGTGTCGTCTGCCGCTCGACGACGCGTCGCTAGCTTCGTGTCGCTAACTGCGAATGGTGTTTCATAGAAATACATAGAAACCAGTAGTGTCGCTGCGACACGTCGTTTGCTGCGGCTTCATGTAGCCGGCTACCAACTTGCACCTTTAAGGAGAAATGAGTTCCAAATTTCACGATTCGACTTCGCGTAAACTTAGTTTTTCGACGCTTAAACCGAAGTTCGAAAAAAAACGTAGTGTAAATTGAATATACGTCCTTACGAAGTATGGGAGCCAATACACGATTGAGCAAACTTGGCTCGATAGAAAAAAATCGGCAACACTCCCTAAATTTTGCAATTTTTGTTACGCGCTTCGTGGGAAAAAGCATTTTTATTCAATTATGGGCAAATATATTTCAATGAAAGTATCATATTCGGATTCCCAATGAAATTTACGAGTGAACTATGGACTCTTTTATCATTAAAATTTAATCATTTGATTGCACGAAATAAATATAAAAAGTATTAGCACGTATTCAATTGAATTTTCGCATTACGTCGTCCATTCTGGTAAGCAATTCTCACCTTATGTAAAGCATCGAAAATTGTTTAAAATTAGGATCTTTGATTTTCGACATATAATATTGGTGGATTATTAGCTTATGCTTTATTAGAACGTGACTTAGACAGGGCAGTGACTGGCTGACAGGATTTCCTATGCGACTTGACTCTGACTAGTTGAACAAAAATATCACTTGACGCAACTTAGTATTCACAAAATTAACTGGAGAAATGACAAGGTTAAAAGGTACGAGTCCAATTAAAAAGGAAATAAGACGTTGATCTGCCACTGTCAATTATTAGAATATAACAAATTCTTAGTTTCTTGCGAATGCAGGAAGAGGGTGGCCCACTTTCTTACTCCTTCACCCCCGAAGATGTTTGTACGGTATGGAATCATATTAAAGTACTATGAAATACTTCAAAGTATTTAAAAAAAAGGATCCCTAATGCGCAAATAAGTATAGAACAACTTGTTCTTGTGATCTTTGAGTACAACGATGATCCTTAATTTTGCATAATTATATCACTTAAAATTTATTGAAAATGTAAAGTCGAAAATTATATCTATCAGTGTTGAAGCAACACATGACCAAACTTCTGTCATCATCATCATCTTCATCATCAGCCAGTATCAGTCCACTGCTGGACATAGGCTTCTCCTAATGCACGCCACTGAGCCCGATCCTCGGCTTTTCTCATCTAGCTGCTACCAGCCACTTTGCGTATGTCGTCGCTCCACCTAACCGGAGGACGTCCTACACTACGTTTGCCGAAAGATCTGTTCAGTCTGTGTATTTTTAATTCATTATCACATTAATATTATATGTGTGAATGTTTGTGAGTGAAGCAGTAAATGAGTGTGTGTATGTTTATTACTCCTTCACGCTAAAATGGCTCAATGGATTTAAATTTAGAATGGAGATAACACTAGGATTAACACATAGATAACCTACTCGTATTATACCGATTGAACGAGATAGGTATTGAAGGGTCATGATAACTTTATTCCACGCTGAGAAAGACACAGTAATTTACTAATGTTTAATAACATTATAAATTAAAATGGGAGTTATATTTATTTTGTGATAATAATATACTCGTAATATAGTTTTATCAGTATCACAGCTACAAAATGTTTATGAGTTATGTTTGTTCTTTAACCTATGTAGTTTGTCTTTCGTTAAAGCAATGTTAGATGCTTTCTTAATGTACGGAACCCTCGGCACGCGAGACTAAGTCGCGTTTGGCGATTTTTTAGATGTTCCATTCGGATGCGTAACTGGTGTTCGAAATTCATTTTACAGATTTTTATTTAAATACCCTTCACTGGATATAAAAGACTTTTGACGTAACGGACAGGTGATATAGTTTTATATGATATACGTTATAGTTGTCATATAATTTAGAATATATACCAGCACTTGATATATCGATCAACTGTAATACTATAATTTTATATACTACTAATAATACATACTCCTCAAGTGTCATAATTTTTTTCGATATAACAGTGATTTGATATATTTTCATTTTGGTATAATTCCGTTAACAAAATGATGTACTTATGTTTAATGGTATTTTCATTCTCAGTAATTTCAGTTTTCATGACTAGTTTAAGGCAAAGTTATGATAGGTGCGACGACGAGCGAAGCGAGGAAGACCGATAGGTTGAATGGTGACCACACGACGTGCGAGCTGAGCGAGCGCAGCGAGCGTGCCGCGGCTGCGGGCAGCTAAACGCCAGAATTAGGTTATCAATCTTAGTCAGGTATTTTTGTTTACTTTGAATAGTAGTTTATAATAGAAGGTATTAGTAATTTTTAAACTTTCGCGATTTGAACACATAGTTATATTATATTAACGATGTGTGTCGGGAGAATGACTTTTTATAACAACTGTATATTAAAAAGTATCTCCATACTTCAAGACAGTGACACCCGCCTCTTCAGTCCGCTCGTAACCACGATCAATGCAACTTGATCGAAACGTCAAGGTAAATAAATACTATTACTAACGCGATTAAGCCCCGTTAATATAATATAACTAATAGAAGGTATTAAAACATGAGTGTAGTTTTTTACGAGCCGCAGGCGAGTTTCAAAATAAGATTACACGAGTGTCTTAATACCTAATTATATGCAGTTGCAAACACAACTTTATTTAATCTCATGACATTTTTGCTACTAGAGTTTTATCCAACAAAATATAACTCAAACTCGTATGTACGAAATAGCGCCAAAATGGAAAAGTCTTCTTCTTCTTCTTGTTTGTATGGCTTGTGCGGCGTAACCACAATTTTGCCAATATCAGTGGAAAAAGTCTGTTATTGGTCTATTGGCTCGGAACCAGCGCGTTGCACGCGCAGCGCGCTCACCACAGATAATGTGTACTTAAATTTAATTGAAACCTCCTTGGAACACATTGTACATTAGTACATAATTTAATTATTTATTTATTATTATTTAATTATTAAATTAATTATTATTTAATTATTAAATAAAAAATTTATGAATGGTTTTCTTTTGTTGTTATTTGTGTTGATTTTCGATCAAAGGTTTATTATATACGAAATAAATGGTATGTCATAAGTTTATATTTCTTTTGTCTTTATGTATTTAATGAATCGAACATATATTATTTACCCGTTTCATTCCCTTTTTGACAACTGAAAAAATGGGTTCAAATCCCACAAACAAGTGATTTTTTTCCAAAACTTGTTACAACGTTATGTGGGTACATACATAAGATGTATGTTAACAAATCATTAATTCTTAGATGCTAAAAAGGATTTATACACAACAATAAGAATCCATGCAGTGCGGTTCAAAATTTAAGCTGAATTATCACCTTAATCCTGCAAGAAATATACTTTTTTTTAGTAACTTAGATTATATTATATAAGTTATCCGACGATTAGCAACAACTAAAACGGTTTTAAACTATCGTGGTCACAAACATTAGAAGTATTCAAATTATCAACGGGATAAATACCATGTATAAGCAAGCATATATATAATTTCAGGAAAAAAGTTAAAGTTAATTTAATTGATCGGCAAAAGAGAAATTTTGAAGCAACCTTTAATACACAAAGTTAAATATGAAATTACCCCCTCACAACTACACTACACTTAAACACATTCACACGCACCTTCCCTCACACTCACATACATACATCATCACAACATAAACACAGCACTTACGGCTCTATCATATGCATTGATGTAATATATTTTATTTATTTGTTAGTATAGTTTTGTTCCATCGTACGCTTAGTTTCTATGTGTAGCTGTTTTGTATTTAATTAGAAACTCTACGTAGTCTCCCTCTTTCGCTACACCTATCTCGGCGAACGCCAGCCCGAGCGTAGGGGTACACTGAAAAACAGCGTCGCGGAAGCATGAAAATGTCACGCGACTTATGCTGAGTGTAACCCTTTTGCCAGCAATAATCACCTTACTAACCATTGTCTGCATACTGTTTTTTTATGTTTTTTGTGATATTTTGTGTGGCAATAAATAAATATTTCATTTCATTTCATTTCATTCATTAACAATGTATATTTTTTGTGACTTTCCGATCTGTGTATGCGATTGCCTCGCATAACAAACGAGTACGGAAGAGGGTAGACCGTTTCGTCTGCTCGTAAACATTCACCCACCCGCGATTCCTTTGTTCATCCGTATCATGGCGCTTGCAAAAGTGCCGAAATATCGGAAACTCACAGAAAATATACATGGTAACTATCCCGTTGATATTTTGAATACTTCTAACTAAAACGTGCTTAGGTACTTATTTTTCACTACTGTGTAAGTTACGATAGACTCTCGTATTGATAATTTCTGAATCAGTTAAACATAAACCTGATTTTAAACTTTCTCATAATTATCATTCCATATTTAAAAATGGAAACAAATAAGAACGAAGATTTGTAATATAAAACATAGCGGCCAGTAATTGCTCACCAATTATTCATTCGAAATTTGAAAAATTCAGTTTTATTGCCACGGAGGTGGTCTTGGCGTGAATTTGGGGCGTGGTCGTGGTCGATATCGATTGATGGGGTCAAAATGGCGCGATTTTAGTCACGATTAAGCTATTTTTATAATATTTCGACAGATCTTTGACGTTGGTCGTTAAAAATTGTGGATTAAGTTATTGGATTATTAAGGTACAGATTTGAGATAACTTGTAATATAATGACTGCAATAAGATTGTATGTTATTATTACTTCATGCAATAATAAAGCAACGTAATGAAACACATGCATTATGCGGTCAAAAGATTGCATTATAAAATGTATGTCGTGCTTGATGAAGTTTTTAACGTTGTTACTTATATAGTTGGTGAAACTTATTGTCTGGTGTCCTGCATTGGTTAAGGAAGCTTCTTTCTACTCGAATCCTATTTTTGAGGAATTGAATAAATTTTATAATGAATCTTATTTTAAAAAAATATACGTTTCCGGCGTTATGTTACAAATATAAAATTGAAGACTCGTAATAACTCCAAAAATATAAATATATAATATTGAAAATTATAATTTTGATAATTTTTGAAAATGAATGAATAAAAGTTTTTTTTATAATTACATCAAATAAAAAAGAAGTTAGCGCGTAAGAAGTTAGATATACTTAATTATTCCTCAAGTATAAAATTTACTTGCCTATTATGTACTCATTCTATGATAGATGAATGATTACTATTAAATACCTATATCATAGCTACCAATTATTGAAAATCATTTATTTTTTAATGCCCAGTATGGTTGATCAAAATAAAACTCAAATTAAATTCAACTCGAACACCTAACTATTCAAATTGAAACAATCAGTTTTAACGAAAGCTCTTAATTTACGTCTCATTAAACTTAATAACATTTATCCCATCTCAATAAACCAAATCAATTCTTAATCAATCAGAGAGAACAATTGGATTGAACCCGATTGATTGCAGAAGTGGCACTCATTAAAAATACCTTCGCAAATCAACCCGCGGTCCCCTTAACTCAAGCAGAGTTATGAGTTGGTGCGACCAATTATAATGAAGACAATCATATCGTTAAGTGTGGACGAGGCATTATTTTGTTGGTCGAACTATATGGATGTGGTAGTTTGCTACTATATCGGGGGCCGAAATGCCCACATTCGTAGGAAGCCTCATCAGCGCTAATGTCCGGAACATTAGTGTCAAATATTCTGCGCTGAAGCTATAGGGTGTAAATAAAATATAGCAATTAAGGTATGAAAGCCATTGCTAGTGAATTTTTTGGGCGAAAGGGAATAAAATGCTATGCCGGGTACAATTTTAGTACAGTGCCGCGTAGATCTTTTATGTTTAATGATCTGCAGGGCTATTATGTATCTCGGTTGCTAACAAATGATGATTGAAATCTTGAAAAATGGCGGCTCTATGTCATTTTGGACAACTCCAGTAAGCAAAAATGTTAGTAAATTGGTGACTGGAGCTGACAAAAGTGACATACAGTGGCAATTTTTTTCGATTTCAATCAACATTTGTTAGCAACTGAGATACATAATAGCCGTACTGGGTTCCGTTGTAACTGTTACGGGTAGGTGTGTACTGTTAAGTACACCTGCACTTTATAGTACATGCAAGACACGACCCATCTCGCCCCATCTTGGCGGAGGACTTTTCCAGGGTTTTAGTGAGAATGAGCCCCACATACCTGTCACCTCCGTGGCGAAAGGTAAGTGCACAGCATTTCCCTCCTCAAAAATAAAATTGTTTACTGTAAAGTGCTTAGTATAAAATGAATGGTTTATCAATATCTTGATAAACATCAATAATAACAAGAACAATTTGAAAAATTTTATACCGACTTCCATTCTATTCAGTTATTGGAGTGTAACTCAAAAACTACTGGACGGAATTCCATTTGGACAAGCTTTCAAACAAAAAAAGAATTTTGAGAATCGGTTCACCCTGTCGAAAAATATGAGGTAGCTGTCGCGGGTCCTCTTGCCAGGAAAGTGATCTACTAGGTACCCTGACCGTCTATACCCGCGTATTCGCCTGTACCGTGGGAACTTAAAGCAAACACCGAATACTATTAACTGTCTTTTATTCGCTTAGCACATATCAGTATACAGGTAAACGGTTAACAATATATGCGCGTGCGCGACGTACCGCTAACTAGACACGGCTGGGGAGGCGGCGAGGAAAGGCGAGCGAGGTGCTAATGCAAACTGTCGCATAAGCGTTTCGTTGCCCCTACAGTAGCAAACATTAAAAAAAAATACGAATTTCGAATTCGAATTGTGTACCTCCTCCTTTTTGAAACTTTTTGAAATTTTGTCGAAAAAAAAATACATACAATAATACAATAATAATACCATTACAATAATAATACATCCCCAATTGACTTCATAATCGGCCCATTTTGTTCCCACTGCTGGGACTCGAGCCTTCCTCTCAGAGAGATAAGTTGGGCCATAATCCATCACGTGGGCCCAGTGCGGATTGGTGGATAGGTTAGTGGCCAACCCATGTCGAAGTTTTCAGGCCGCCCGAAGGCCTTCGACATAGCCTAACGACTGTTGTCATAAGACAAACAACCGGGACCGGCGGCTTAACGTGCCCTCCGAAGCAAGGAAGCGCTCAGTGGAATAATGCCACACGCGGTCACCCATCCAAGTTCTGACCGCAGCAAGTATTGCTTAGCTTATTGATCGGTTAAGATCGCCAAGTCGAGCTCCGCTACGAGCGCTTTTGAGCGCAATTGACTTGTTAGTTATTATTTGCTATGATTACAAATATCACGTGATGTTTACATAATATCATTGTCATTTTGAAAAAAACATCAAAGTAACTGTGCTATTGATTGATATGATTTTCCACTAAAACTGTGCTCACTTTTTTCGTACCTCCACGTTAACTCTAATGGACAATTACGCATTGTGTTTAGAAGCGGTAAGCGCGGACTGATTCAGACTGATAGCCTCTAGTTACGATTCTGAGTTATGGCAGCCGTGCACGCATGCAAACTAGCCTGCGGAAATAGTTCAGCATTTTAGATTGCTATTCAAAATACTGAAGAATCATTCATCGATGACGTTCAATACCTATTCGACTGGAACACAAATGTACATTTTATTTATTTATATATATATATATATATTTAATATACTATTTTCGGTGGTAGTGCCTCGCTGTAACTCCGAAAGGGCCGGCACGACCGGGGAAGTACCACACTCCCACATAACACCAACGTGAAGTAACATAGCTTGCTATTGTTCTTCGGTTTGTGGGAGGTTCTGGACGGCCGATTCCCCCTTTTCGCCATTCTCCCTCTCCTTCCCGGTTCCCCTCCACCCTCACCCCTTTTATCTCTTCCTTTCTCAAAGGTCGGCAACGCCTACTCGAGACCTCTGGTATTGCGGATGTCCGTGTGCGACGGTCTCACTTACCATCAGGTGAGCCGCTTGCTCGTTTGCCAACCTATTCCATAAAAAAATACACCTATCAGACATATTGAGGTTCTTATTAAACAGTCCTCTGAGCTGGCTTCAGGTCTTCTTCTTCAGTCGCTGTAAGCTGTTTGGTTCGGCTTATACCTTCGCTCCACTAGCATGCAAAACCACGCTATGTTTCCCGGTAGTCGTGCGGAGAAGACCTGAGTCCGTAGCAAAAGCAATTTGAGAAAAGGTATTCGTATGGCGTCACGCTTCGTCTACAAACTATGAGTTATCTGTGTCATAGATGCCTTGTGTTAGAGTAGATAAATGTCAGTTTATACTATTCAAGTGAACGACACGTTACGTTACACTTACGCAGTTATTCGTGCTAGGCCCACAGCCCGTTGCAAACTCAGCTTACGAAGTATTTTATTTGAACGTTTATTATAAATTCTATTTGATTATAATTATGCCTACAATTGTCCTGTAATCATAATGCAATTTTGATAAGGCGGCTAAACATAGTTAAAACTAGTTTGACCATTGTTGGGCTAACCTCAAAACTAGGTTGAGTTTAGCCCAACAATGTTTAGTCTATGATATAGCTTAATTTTACTAGTTTGTGCTCCATTTTAGCTTGTTTTTTGCGGTAGTGGGACGCTGCAACCCCACATCTGAATGAACCGGCACGACCGGATCAGTACCACACTCCCACATAACACTAACGTGAAGTGACATAGCTTGATATTGCGTTTCGTCGGTTTGTGGGAGGTTCCGGAGGCCCGATTCCTCCCTATCCAGTTCTCCCTCTCCTTCCCCCTCCCCCTCCACGCTCACCCCTTCTATATCTTCCTTCCTATCATCCTTTCTCAAAGGTCGGTAACGTATCCTCGAGACCTCTGGTATTGCGGATGTTCGTGGGTGACGGTATAACTAATAATAATAATAATAATAATAAATCAATTTATTGCCACTAAAATAACACGGTTAGGTACAAACAAACAATGAACTAATTAACAGTAAGTCAGAGTATGGATCTTACTTAATAAGCCTAGACAACAGTACCACATTTAGGGCAAAAGGGGTAGACTCAGCTTGTGTCGCGTTTACATTCGTAATGTAAGCGCAACGCTGGTTTTCAGTCCATCCCTGTTCTCGGACTATGGTCTATGCCGAGGTACATTAAAGAGGAGGTGAAAAAAGCGAGAATCAAAAATAAAATACACAATCTTAAAAACAGCAGAAATTGAACGTTATATGATTATAACTTACCATCAGGTGAGCCGCTTGCTCGTTCGCCAACTTTTCCCATGAAAAAAATAATCTCGTGAGTTTGACACCTATTTATTTAATATGAAAACCGACTTTACTTACGTAATTAGCTGAAGTTGTCGAGCTAGGTTTCGGGCATGTCCGATGCCCATCCTCAGGGAGACTTTAGTTTCCTCTATGAGGCAAAAAGAGCAAAATCTTGAAATTTTATTTTGTGTTTTACTCGTCGCCTTACAAAGTTTTAGTACCTAAGGCATCCACTGCATTATGAGAAGAGACTTAGACAGTACAGTGACTTAATGAAAGGTGACTGTGACTTCATTTTGGTTACTTGAATAAAATCTAGCACGACACAATCACAAATATTTACTGAAAAAAATTTAAGAAAGGCAAATTTACAGCAGTACGAGAAAAAAAAAAAACAAAGGATGCTTACGGAAATATTTTGATAAATGATGTTTTACTTTAAGTTCCTATTTCCTAATGTTTCGCTATTTGCATTTTGATATTGTCACTATGGACAATGAAACACACAAATGTAAACTAAAACTATATGTTTTTATTGCCAAAAGTAGGCAGACAAGCAGGCAGCCCACCTGATGGAAAATGGCCACCCTCGCCTATAGACGTTTGCAATACCTCGGCGGAAAGCTTCATCCAGCTGTATATATCATATTGAATGAAAAATGGCTTCAAGCACTTACATACGGTAAAACTGAAAAGTTTGTTAATTTCATTACTTGACTATTCCTACTTTCATACTCTCTCTCTCTCTCTCTCTCTCTCTCTCTCTCTCTCTCTCTCTCTCTCTCTCTCTCTCTCTCTCTCTCTCTCTCTCTCTCTCTCTCTCTCTCTCTCTCTCTCTCTCTCTCTCTACACACACACACACACAAATAAATATCGTCTAAAATTCGTACATTGTTAAAATATGTGATTGTGACCTGATTATCTTTACTCTGTGTAGTTCCCTAGTTACTACGCAGGAGGGCGTTGTCCGCAACACAGTTTTCCTTTAAAAATGTCGCGGTTATCATCGTTTTCGTTGCATTATTATTCTATTAGTTTCTAATAATGATTATTATTATGAAACAAACTCAGACTGACCGAATGATGTGAAAACCAAATCGCCGACGGGTCCACCCTCTCTTCTCTCTCTTCAAAATATCTTTATTAAATAGGTAAATGTAATATATAGAGCAAGCATGAATACCAGTGTATATCCTATACTCCTGGCAGCACATATTTATGAAAATATACAATGTTTTTCAGATACATAGGCTAATAAAAAAGGCTCCACTACTTTTTGAGAGGGAAAAGACATTGAGTTTTATGCTTTTGGACATAAACATACATAAAACTTGTTAACAATACTTCGTATTTCACATTTTATAAGGAATTATTTGTCATCTATATAAGTTACATTCAGATAGTTTTAAAGTAAGGTCATAGTATAATGTTACCGTTAAACAAGAATTACTACTTACAGTATTACAATGTATTTGCAAGTTAACAAAAAGCGTGTTATTTTTGTTTTATAGTCAAGATCACTTTTGTTTTTTGTATATCTTTCTGTAATGTTTCGCAATGTATAAGGAAACAGTAAGCAGTAAGATATCATAAGTACCATTATGGCTGGAATACATTAGTAGTAGTCTAGGGCTCCATTTAATTGGCAGTTGCTTAGCTTTGTAAGCGCGAAGTCCTAAGTTTGATCCCCAGCCGAAATGTTTGTTTCATGGGCAGAAACATGTATCTGTTTCTAAATGTTTTAATAAATTTTAAGGCAAACCCCAAAAGGAGGGTTATCTAACTATTATTATTAACCGGCAAAACACTCACGTTAAGGATCGAATACGTCGACCCGGGTTTCTGCAGGCACTGCCCGCCGGTGGCTCGCAGACACCGCTGCGCACTCGCCCTGAAGATGAGCATCGGACGGATCGGAACCCGGGTCGACGTATTCGATCCTCAACTCCATTTTTTGCCGGTTAATAATAATAATTAAAAATGTTCCATAGCTAGGTCCCCTCGTAATTACTCAACAGTTCATCCGATTTTGATAAATTAAACGATGTTACATTTGTCATAAAAATCAAAATGGCAGATTTTATCCGCTTTAAAGTGTGGGTAAAGTATTCCCGTGTTATTGAACTTTTATTATGTGTTTTGTTTATTTATTATTTAAAGATCTTATCATCGTCCTCCGTCCGAGGACGGACGGAGGACGAAATGAAGACACGACAAATGCCCGATAAGTTATTTGCCTTCGTCATTTTCACGCCTGCCCATTATGCCGACAGTGGCATTTAATATCAAGTTCTTTTATGGCCTGTGTAAAGTACCACGAAAAATTTGCTAACAACTCTCAGTCGTGCATTAATTTGCCACGAAGCCCTCGAAAATTTAAAAAAGAAAACACTGCAGTTTTTCATGAATAAGTCCAGTCAGATATGTGCAAAAGTTTTGCATTACAATCTAGAAAGAGTTCGTGTGTGTGACTCACGCTAGGGATTGAACACGTCGACCTGGCACGGTCGTCCATATCTAATGCTATGAGCATTCAGTGGGCCTAGCTCGAATAACTGCGTAACTGTTACGTAAAGTATCGTACACGTCAAATAGTACAAACTACATTTATCTACGGCAATTGTGACACATACAGCTCATACTCATACGGCCTTATTAATAAACTTGTAATAACCCTGGAGTAGTTAAAACATCTATCTGTCAATTTTTCGCTAGCAGTAAATGTCACGCGTGAAAGCAAGACAAAGCATGTTACGCCTAATCTATGTTTACGCATCGTTTATTAATAAAGGCCCTAATATAAAAATAAAAGTAAAAAGTAAAGATAAATAGAAACACCCTACAATAAATACTTAGTTCGCTGTCATGCACAGTCTTGCCTAAAATGGTATAGGCTCAGCATGATGCTGCAAGAAGACTTGTGCATAGCTTACCTGCTCAATAGTTTGTATGCCGAAGTGTGACATGTTGACGCTTGCGCTACAAATACTTTTTCGCAAATTGTTGTGAGTGGTGAGTGAGCAGCGGCGTCTGCGATTTGTAATGTAACATAATAATGTAATAATTGCGTAAGTGTACCATAACGTGTGGTTCACGTGAATCAGTACAAACTGTCATTTATCTACGGCAACTGTGACACAGATAACTCATATATTGTATGCTATAGCATGACGCTTACAGCACGAATACTTTTTCGCAAATTGCTTTCTGGCTCTGATGTGTCAAATTTTTAATTTAAATGGTATTATAGGTGACACATTTTTATAAACGAAAAATATTGTACTTTATATTTGTTTTTTATTAATAATTGAAACCAAATGAGTAGACCTCTAAAAAACTAACAAAAATCACGAATATCGGTTAACTATCATAAAATATTGTATTTTACTATTAATATGTATAGTATAAGTCAAATATAAGTATAAAGTCTAGGAAAGCTAATCAGTACCTTATAAAAAAATTTTTAGACAGTCATACATACGTCGGTCTTGAAGATAACCATACGCCTCAGGAGCGCATCAACTCGTTCAACTCGTCATAACTCCAAAACAATAATACTTACCGCACAAAAACGGCTGGCCCTCCACGAGTTGGCTGAGAAGCACAGATACACACGGGTTTCGTATTAAAAGATATAGTACTATTTAATTCGTGCGGGCGCCTCTGAAGCGTAGGTTATCTTTCTAGGGTTAAATCAGCTTTTGTAGGTTGACATAGCAACAATCGTTATTAACTACTAAATAGGAAACTCTAACACCTACCAAGTCTACACAAAAACCCGCAAGAGAACGTTATAATGTAGCATTGTATCACTTCTGTCCAAGTGCCCTCTAACTACGCAGTTCTATTGACTAGAAGACCAAAGGATAAGATCTTAGATCAGCACCTAACCCCTGATAGTTACCCGCTAAGATTGACATGAAATGGGGCGAAACCGGGCACATGGCACTACTTGATTGACACACAAGGTGTTAATGGTGTACCAGGATTGTTCCAAAAGGTCTGTTTATCCTTATTAGATGGGGTAAAGTATGGTCTGATCGCCGGTGGTCTTGATTTGCGATTGTGAATATTTATATTGCAGCTACGTTTTGGTTGTAGGACTGGGAACTGCAGTATAAAAATGACTGGATCATAATAATAAATTTATTGAGTTTCCACATAGGTACATCATTTTGAACATTTAAAATCAATCCTATTATTAGGGCTTATCAGAAGAATACATTCGTGGTTGGAAAACTTTGGTACCTAAACTAGGAGACCTGTGTTATGGCATATCAATGCCCTCCGCCTGGTTTAAAGTGTACCTAGATTTAATTTTTAAGATCTAATAATATTGGATGGGGAGGCCTATATATGTTCACCAGTGGATGTCCTACGGCTGAGATGATGATGATGATGACTAATATTGGATGACGTAATCTTGAATTTATTTATTTATGATACCGACTAAATCGTCTTAGGGCCGCTGCGGCGCCCAAGCGATTGTTACGACCTGCGCCTGCGTCATATGTTTCCGCCAAGTTGGGAACAAACGGCTCTAGTGCCATACCTATACACAAAACAAATGATAATCAATTTCTCACTTATAAATATAGATGCTAATAACTATATTATTTACTGGATTGTAACTCAAAATATGTGTACTCTGAATTAATTAATAAGTAACAAGGAGTACTTTCCTTAGAAATTATAATAATACTAGCGACTGCCCGCGATTTCGTTCGCGTAGTAGGCTCGGCCTTCGGCCTCGCCATAACATCTCGCCTTTTCTTGTTTTTTTCTGTCATAAGAACCTTCTCCTGACAATAATTAACACAACAAAAAATAATACGCGAGATTGGTCCATCCGTTCTTAACTAATAGCGTGACCAGGAAAAAAGGGGTTAATTTATATATATATATAGATTGCGTGCTTAGTGTGTTAGCAACTGAGATACATAATAGCCCTGCTGGTCACTGTTTCAAATATAAGAATTGGTCTGGCAGTAGGCACGCTTCCCACATTCCGCATTCGCTACATAAGGTACCTCATTTTTTTATTATGAGTTAATATCCTAGGATCAGGGATTCGGGTTCTGTGTTCTCTATTTTATCATTTCTTGAGATTAATCTCTTAAGATGTTCACGTACTTCTGCTTAAGATTCAACTGCGCTATTTCAGTCATGAAAAGTAAATAAGGGTGTAATTATTTTCATCATATAATCATTAGAATTACGGTGTTAGGTTATGTACCAAATAGTGACAGAAAAACAAACTAAGTGCCAAAAAATAGTTAAATAATTACAATATCTTATATTAACAAGTACAATTTGAAAAATTTAATGCCGACTTCCATTCTATTCAATTATTGGAGTGTAACTCAAAAACTACCAGACCAAATTAAATGAAATTGTAATTGTAATAAATGTGACTACAGAAGCACCAGCTTTCAAACAAAAAAAGAATTTTGAGAATCGGTTCACCCAATCGAAAGTTATGAGGTAACAAATATAAAAAAACATACAGTCCAATTGAGTATCTCCTCCTTTTTGGAAATAGGTAAAAAATAAAATGCATAAAAAAAGTTTTTACCCAAAAATTTAACCGACTTCAACACTAAAAAGTGTGAAATAACTCCTCGAAGTATGATAGTTCAAAAGTACCTATTATTACAATATTATGCGTATTTAGTGACCCAGGCTACTTACGGGGTCGATTGTCATTCACCGTCAATTACGATATCATCAAAATAGGTGAAACACTTTTCAGTTATTGGATTTTAACTCAAAAACAGCTTGACCGAATGGGACCACCTTGTATGTATATTCTACTAAACAAAAAAATATTTTTAAATTAATTATCAAAACCGGACTACTCTGCATAAAGTTATGCGTGATCAGATATGGAAGTCGGTTGAAAATGGCACATCTGTGTGTAGTTTGAGACACTGAGAGATAATTTGTAACCAGCGTAAGGTCCAAGCCTCCAAGAGGGTTAAATCTGTTTTTTTTTTCCATTTTGCCGTCTAGAATTTAGATTTAAATAATGGCTTGGTTAATCAGTTTTGTAAGTAATTAGCTGGCTGATTTATTATATTCCTAGTTAGATGCAGATTTTTTGCAAGGTTCTAAAGCTAAATGCTCACATGAGTTTTTTTTCTGGGTGATCTCTAAGTTTTATATGATCGGTGAGTAGATGTATATTTACTACATCTCACATTAATCATCATCATTATTATCATTATCAGCCGGAAGACGTCCACAGCTGATCATATGCCTCCCCCATAAAGCGCCACTTGGACCGGTTACTAGCTTTCTGTATCCAGCGATTCCCCGCGGTTCTGACGAGGTCGTCAGTCCACCTAGCGGGGGTGGCCTACACATCGTCTTCCGGTGCGTGGTCGCCACTCGAGTACCTTTCTTCCCCCTCATTCACACATTAATACACAATAATAATTATACGACATTCTACACATAAATTGTTTATCAAATCAAATCAAATCATTTATTCTCCATAGGGCTACGGGGCACTTACAAATTGTCATTTTACATGATTTTTTCATAAATCTAGAATTGAAACGCGACCACGACGGAGAAGATCCGGCAAGAAAGTCAGCGGGCTTGTCTTTTTAATTTTTTTTTATCATTTCATATATAATTATATATTTATAGATTTTTTATTACAATTCAGTCGTGCGCATACTCCTGACAGCTGCAGTACTACCTAGAGCTTAGATTTGTAGTTTTGCGTGGCACTGCAAACACCCTGAGACTTTATTTCTTTTTCATCTCATTTGTCCGGTAATTTCACTTGCTACAGTGCCCCTCATACCCTAACACAGTAATGCTTGTGCATTACTGCTTCGCGGCAGAACTTCTGGCACTGCGGTGGTACCCACCAAGACGGTCTCTTGCACAAGAGGCCTACCTAGTAGAGTTGAAACATCACCTTATCAAACTTATTAGTAGGAATAGCAAGCTAAACACGAGGTGTTACAATATATTATTGCTCAAAGTGCCTGAAATTTTAACCACTAATGTGCGTAAAAACATACACATTAATTTTGACTAATTAGTACCTACTTACGTAAATTATTCGTTGTGTTCCTAAATAGCTACGGAAAGTTTGTTCGAAACAAATTTCTTTTTCGAAACAAACAATCGAATTGGCTCAAAAAGTACTGGACCGATTTCAAAAATTCTTTCACCATTGGAAAGCTACATTCACCCTGAGTAACAAAGGCTATATAAAGATCATCATCATCATCATCATCATCCATTATCGCGCGGGTGAAACAGCGGAGAGCAGTTAGTTGACAATAAAATTGAAACCTATTAGTTAATCCTGGGTATATACACTTTGGAAGAGGGCTATGTATAGCGTCTTGAGATCGCTTATTAGCGACAAGACCGCCCATTGTACAATGATTGTATTTGGTTGGTGTTATTTTGTTAAACGTTTACAAAAAGTGTTATTTATCTATCAATCTATCTATGTCCAGGCAGCAGTAACGAATACAGGTTATTGATTATGATAAGCCATCTCCATTTTAAAATAAATTCATTGAAGTGTTTCAGTAGGTATTGCATTTTTTGGATATAACAAACGTTACAACGTCAAACGTCAAACGTCACTCGGAAATTTTCTCATTCATCATATTATATTTTTAATAATATGCACCCACCTTAATGTCTGAGTAGTTAGCAGCCAGACCAGACATGGTCTGACCAACTCTAGACCAAACTAATTGTTCCTAGCACCATAATTCCCTTTTCTGATGTTAATGTTGGCAATAATGTCTCCAATCCTCCACAAATGGTGATGGGTATTTAGATGGTATGCTTTGGCACCTAGAGGCATTCGTGATTGGTGGAAGTACGTGGAAATGGAACTAGAAAAGTATATGCAGTAAGACTTATTTAGTTTAATTAGTAGATAACGTTACAAAGTACTTACTCTGTGAAGGGATTTAAACGGATAGTGGATGAACAGAACAAGCTTGGCTCAAAAGAAAACAATTCATTTTCTTGGTCTAACCTCAAACCACTTATTGACTTAGTGTTGCTTAAGAGGATTGCATAGCTAGTACTTGTCCACACTAAAAGAAAAAAAACTCTTTTCTACGTTAAGAGGTATACAGATCGCGATACAGATTGTGAAAGCTGAGAATAACCAACTCGATGGTAGGCCTCACGTTAAAGAGGCCGTCTTGATAGGTACCACCGCAGTGAATTACTACTTACATCCACGCCAATCATTCCGACGCGAAGTAATAGTGCGGAAGCTGCGTGATAGAAAGTTAAGGACTCTTTAACAAATGAAATGTTTGGGTAAATGAGATTAACAGATATATATATAGACAAAAATGAGGTAAGCAATTAAAAGTGTTATTTGTACGCCAACATTTTCGGTAACACCTAAGCCAAGTTAGGTGACAACTTTGTACTGCTAAGTGTTACCTAGCTGGCCTAGGTGTTACCTAGGTGAAATCGTGCATTAATGTTATCGAAACAAACTTCTACTATCCTCAAGTCATGCAGTACAAGGCAAAGGGAGATCGAACTTCTTTAGATTGGTGTGTTTTTTAGGTTTCTCATATTATTTAAAGATTTAGCTGTGGATGATATAATAGCGATTCCATGGGCGTTAATTTTGGTACAGTTACCTGATAAAGGTACGAGATGAGGACAATCCATTATGCACTTAACACGCAACAACACTGCACTATTATTATAAACTATTATCTAATACTAAAAGTGCAACTACATGTGCATTGATTAGTGATTACCACAATGTACCCATGTTGACAATAGTGTTTTTTGGCTAGATATAAAATAAAATGCAGATATTGGTTCTGAAATAATTGTAACTTGACTTCTCTGGCCTTGTTTAACAATAATGCTTGGGAATGTCTATGTATGTGTGAATGAGTATTCAATTATCTCATTAAACATTAATGTTACTTTAACTAAATATTAATTAACCCACGGTACCTATGTGCTACTTTGCTCCCCAGTGTTTAAGATTATATATTTTTACAAAAATAAATAGAGATAGTTTAAAAGATATTGCTTCTATGCAAACTTTTTATCTCCTAGTCGGTTTTCATGACATCCATGGCGGAGAATGATGTCGATTCTGTAAGCATTCTCTTAACTAAGAATCTCTAAATTATGGCAGTACTTATTCTGTTTAAGCTAAAATCCAAATTAGTATAACACTTCGAATAACAGCACTAAAATTAGACATTTCTCTTCAATTGTGGATATATTTTAGACAGTTTCTTCAGTTTAGACAGTCGTCATGTAACTTGGCGCTCGCTAAACTAACCTAAAATAACCTAAATTTGAATAGAATAATCCTATTTTTAGAAATGTCATTCTAAGTGTTTCTGATTTTGGATTTTATTGTTGAATAAGGACCACCATAATAAATTTTTAGCTCGATAGTTTAGTTTAGTTTTTTTTAACAAGGGAATCGCTACCGATGTGCAACAGTTTAATTCTAATGCTGGTAACACACTATAGAAAATCAAATTACACAAAATTTTAATTTTACAGACATTGAAACACGACTAGGTATAACCTAATTAATAAAAAACCAATTAAGTATATTTCAGATTCATTACGTGAGTGCTTAAAGATATTTAAGTACTTGGAGATATCGTCGCTTTAATAAGGTATTGTCTTGTTAATGTCTTGTAGCATCTGAAGCCCTGAGCACTTTATTTATTTGACTTGATTGTTAATCTGAACATAAAAGGCAATTTCTCAGAGGCTCGCTCACACGACAAAACTGCAAAAGTATTGCCACCATGCCTTAATTCGCCTTAAAATACCGAACAATCGATTGCGTCCTTAAAATCGAGATCTCGATTCGCGAAATAAATTCGAAAAACGTAACGGATCGGTGTACTTACAAACCATATTTTACTACGTTCAACAAAGAAACGATGTCGACTACTTTTTTGACCAAACCAAGTTCTACAGCCAACTTAAATCACTCTAAGGTCGATTCGAATAGAGTCGAAAATCGATTCGAGTATTCGCAAAAACAGTTTGCGTTAATCGGTATTTATAGTCTTTTGTGACCGTATAGAGTGCCCGATAATGCTCATTGGAGTGTAAGTTATTTTGTTTCGGATGGAAAAAACCACATCATATGAATAATGCTTTTGTCTCATTAAGCCTAAAAGGTGATTGGTTGATTTAATATGCCATCAGGATGCGCGCGCGCAGACGTTTATGGTTAAAAGCGCGAAAGATCCGTGGCTAATTCATTGAAAACCTTGGAAATATTTTAAGTAAACGAACATATTTTTGGTAGAAAAACATTTTTGTCGTTAATTAACGACGCTGCCTTATATTTCGAGTTATCGATTAACGTTTTTTGTCTAAACTTTAAAGAATCGATTCCAGTTTAATTTATTATATGGACGATTATGATCCAATTTATATCGATGGCAAATCTTAATTGATGTTGCCCATAAAGCGATGCTGACATACTGATCTTTTGCAGGATTTTCAATAAAAAATATTTTCTCAACTTCCCTTCTCTCGTTCAGGCCGTAAATAATTCGAATTATGGCATGGAAATCAACGGATATGATCTGAATATATGCATTTAATTAAATAAATGAAGGTTTTAATACCAACTACCGTATTATTGTTACGAGTAATTAAAAAAGTATTGATGAGCTGGTAAGGAGGAATAATATACCTACTACCTATTTAAACTTTTTATGTCGACTTTTGCTTAAATGTTTCTTTCGTGAATAGACCGTAAAGTTTCCGGCTTAATTATTCAGAACTAATCTACTCCATGTACTCTATTAGAACAAATTAAAAGTAGTATACATGGTGCTGGGAAGATGATGACTATGAGGACGGGTCCAGCTGCAGGGCATCTCTTAATGGGATTTCTGGAGTAAGCCCTTTCATTGATCGTGTCTATAACATCACTAGTCCCAATATTTATAATTGTGGCCAAAGAACAGTGCTAACACGGTGGATAGTTCATGTGAAGCTGTATGGTTAAAATGTCACATTGAAATCGCTTTGAAGGCCTAGTAAAGATAACTTTTTGTGAGTCATCATCATCATCATCTCAGCCGTAGGACGTCCACTGCTGAACATAGGCCTCCCCCATGATTTTCCAAAAGGACCGGTTGGAAGCGGCCTGCATCCAACGTCGTCCTGCGACCTTCCTCAGGTCGTCTGTCCACCGTGTCGGTGGACGACCTACGCTGCGCTTGCCGGTCCTTGGTCTCCACTCCAGAACCTTTCGGCCCCATCGGCCATCTGTTCTGCGTGCTATGTGCCCTGCCCACTGCCACTTCAACTGGCTAATCTTCTGGGCTATGTCGGTGACTTTCGTTCTTCTACGGATCTCCTCATTTCTGATTCGATCACGTAGAGAAACCCCGAGCATAGCCCTCTCCATAGCTCGTTGTGCGACTTTAAGCTTGTCTATGAGGCCCATAGTAAGAGACCACGTTTCAGTGCCATAAGTCATCACTGGTAACACACATTGGTCGAAGACTCTTGTCTTGAGGCACTGAGGTATTTTTGACGAGAAGACTTCGCGAAGTTTCCGGAACGCTGCCCAGCCGAGTTGGATTCGACGATTGACCTCTTTCTCGAAGTTGGACCTGCCTAGTTTGACTGTTTGTGAGTACTAATTATTTATTCAGGTTTGGCGGAAACGATCAAATAAGTTTTAGGGCTCTATCTTGATGACCAATTAAAAAGGCATCTTCAATATGAAGATATTTATAAAAAAATATTCGCTCTAATTAGCAGTATACCTAAGTTCCTTTTGCTGACACACAGGCTTTACGCTCTTCGTGTCTCTAAAATCTTAAAAAGTCTTTATATAGCCGGTGACAAGTTCAGTACTTCGAAGCTTCTAACTTTTTGAGCGCTGGTCTCAGCTTCACGAATGTCACCTCGTTGCTTGAGCGTCCGGCGGTACTCGAGGACCCTGCAATAAAATAAAGTATCTACCTACGTTAGTACAAAATGTATACACCTGACAGTAAACAAGTACAGTTTAAAAAATTTAATACCGACTTCCTCTCTATTCAATTATTGGAGTGTATCTCAAAAACTACTGAACCGAATTTTAAATTTAAATGGGACCTCGGGAAGCAATTGCTTTCAAACAAAAAAGAATTTTGAGAATCGGTTTACCCTATCGAAAGTTATGAGGTAACAAACAAAAAAAACCAGTCGAATTGAGTAGGTACCTAGGAAGTCCTTTTTGGAAGTCGGTAGAAAAATATTTTTCTTCAAAACTTAAGCTAATGATTTCGGATTGCATTACATGGTGATGGAAAGATAATTGTAGCACCATACCTACAAGAGTCTGATATGTACTTAGCATCGAAGCCCATGACTGCTCGACTAATCAGTGAATATTATTCAAAAGCCCACCATAACAACCATTCCTAAGTATGGAACCATGTTCATTACTTAGCTTTCATCGGAGCGGAACTATTTGAACTACTACACTCTGTTTTACACGCCATTCCACTAGGTTTTGAACTAGAGCGGAACTCTTGTTATAGTCAAAAGGAATATCATGTCATGTGACCAGAGTCCTTTAGACACTATGTCATTTAGTTCGCTGACCGACAATGTGAAAAAAAGAAGCAATGGCTTAAGTATGGATGTATGTAAAATAAGATCAAAAACAGTTTTTCTTGCCGTGGTTTTATTGTTAACAGCAAATTTTTGTTGTAAAAGCAAATTTATATTCGTTATACCGTACCCTCAAAATCTATACATTTGTAAATTTTTACGGTTCAGTATCTCAAAAGGAATGAGATTAATTTCTTGTCTGCCTGTCAAATCTCTTTTTTCAAGAACACGTAAAGGTATCGAGTTGAAATTTAATGTATAATATACATCAAATAAATACTTTTTAGTCTACGGTCGCGTTCAGATGTGGAAAAACATAATTTTAAGTTATTCCTAGGAAATTATGTGCGTTTTTACAATAAAATCCCAAAACATGTAACTGAGCTCACAAAGGACTAATTCACGTTGATTGTAAAAAATGTTGTAACAAAAAAAAGCTTATAAAACTTATAAAATCCGACATTATATAGAATATAAAGATGCTTGGAATACTCTACTTCTGGGAAGCTGTCACTCTGCCACCCATAAATGTAATATTTGTAGTACATAAGTAGAAACATTGTAAAAACATACATAAAAAAATCGCCACGAGTTTTTTGCCTCTTCTTCTCGGTATGCTCTATATATTTTGGAACGCGGCGGTAGAGTCTTTAAAGTACAATATAATAAAAAATTTACGTTCATAAGTGCGTCTTTTGAATTTGAAATTGAATAAATGATTTTATTAATTTTAGTATGGACAAGTATTCTACTGTGCAATCCCCTTAAGAATTAGATTTAGATTTAGATAATTAGAGTTTACGTGGTTTAGGGCTAGAGTTAATGGGTAAATCGTTCCTTAGGGATAGCATGAATCGGGATTTCGTTCCAGCGTGTGCTTTTACTATTATGCATATTAAAAAAAAAGGTTATTAGAATATAATGGTTTACTTCTAAAATCTTCAAGATAAAATATTACACAAACGAACCGTTGAAGGTCGGTCCTCGAACAGGCGGTTACTGGTTTTAAACCTACCTCAAGATTTTTGCTTTTGGTGAAGGTGATTAAAAAATTACGGTGGTAGAGTAATTTTAGTACGTACCTACCCATCTAGCTGATTCTACCCTCAAGATTGTTAACCTGAGAGTAAGCACCTAGAAGTATGTTTCAGCAGCTTTTCATATAAGACCCTATTGCCATTTTAGTGTTACTATATCCTCGCCTATGATTATTTACCACCAAAGGCCTAAGCACAAACAATTTGCGAAAAAGTATTCGTATCGTAAATGTCATAACGTCACGCTTCTGCATACAAACTATGAGTTATCTGTGTTACAGTTGCCCTAGATAAATCACAGTTTGTACAGTTTTACGAAAACGATACGTTACGTTACACGTACGCAGTTATTCGTGTTAGGAAATCTTTCAACATTGCAACATTCGTTGCGGCTGTTGCTATTAATGAAGCTTAATCTCATCAATATTATGAAGCGTAAAATTGGACCACTCGATAATAATTTCTGCGTATTATAAGCAAGAGTACTCTGTTTTGCCTGAATAGTTTTTAGATTGACTCCAAAATATTTTAAGATTTTATTTTTAAGATATTTTTTTACGATGGGATAGATCACAAGGTATATCTATCTCTCTTCTTTCTCCTTTACTAACAGAATGTTTATTTATTTATTTACTGGAAAACCTAAGGCTATTTAGTATTATAACAGAGACGGTAAAACATGCCGATTATAGGTCCTCGCGGATAGAGGTTAAATTGTTACTAAATAATTGTGAGCATGAATTACCGCAACGTAGTGCCTAGTAGATACCTAATACAAATATATCCGCCAAAAACTCTCTGCTCATCAGCCACCTAGCGGACGCTATGCTTGTACAAAACAAATCAATATCTAAATAGGTAAGTTGAAGTTTTAACTCCACACATATGAATTCTGTCTATAATTACTATTGACGGCCGGCACACTTAAAGGGGGATTAAACCTCAACTGTCTAGAATGACCTAGTAAGTTTATTTTATCTAACAGACCGGGACAATCAACCAAGTTTAAGATTGTTTCTTAAGATTGGCCAGCTGATTAGTGTTGTTCAGCTATTACCTTATAATGTTCTTACTTCTAATTGTAAGTTCCTGTAGTTTCTGAAGTAAATCGTCATACTCGGTTGGCAATCCTGGTTATGAGACTGATGCCATACGAAGATGAGCCTCGGATTTGAATTGCTGTATCTCATTTTGGAGAGATGTTATTATTATTATTTGTTACCTTTTATTGTATCAATTAAACTTTTGCTTGTATAAAATTACTTCAGTATCCAAGCAATATTAAATCGAATCAGAAACAACTTACCCTAACGGTTAAACAGTCCAATTTCACTTCGAAATCATTACATAACGATCATTATTAGGCGCCAATTTTAAAATTCCGAACGCTCGTAAATTCCGCGGCGGTTTTGACAGCTGTCATTATGACAAGCCGCCATTACGTGCGTCCGATCGGGCGAGAGATTTCACTTAACTTCTTTATAATTTTGATGCGATTTTGGTACGTGACTTCGACACCTAAGGGTACGATTTTTTAACCTTTACTGCATAGGGTGATGCAATGAAATTGGCAAATTAATTTTACGTTTACTTATAAGAGCGTAAACTTAAGTTAGTATTCAACTTCGCTTACAACTTTTACTTGTTTATTAGGTCTTTATTTGTAACTAGCTGCGCCTCGCAGTTTTACCCGCGTGGTGGATGATGATGATGATGATGATGAAATAAAAGTGGCCTAAATTACTCCTTATAAAATCAGACAGTAAAAGCCCTGTTAAAATCGGTCTAGCTGTTTCACAGATTAGCCGGAACAAACAGACTGACAGACAAAAATTTGTAAAACTGTTCTTTTTTTGTAAATTCCGTATACCTGTACTTTCATATGCATTTAGTGAAAAGCTATTATTTTGGAATTACAAACGGACACTTCAATTTTACTTACCTGTTTAGATTCATTTAAGCATGCAAGTCAACACATTATTCGGCATTATCTAGTATAGTATATGCTACTATGGCGTAGTAAGTAAAACGCAAGAACAGTCAGTATAGAGAGTAGTGGTGGGTTCAAATCTTGCTAGTAAAACCAATACGTGTGTACTAACCAAAATTAGAATTAAAAGAACCGTGAACCCTAACTGTATTATTAATAGTTAATCTATATTAATATTATAAAGAGGAAAGATTTAATTATTTGTTTGTTATTTAACTCAAAAACTACTTAACCCTTTGCGTCCCAGAGACAAAAATATAAGTCAGTTTCATTCATAAATCTTTTGTTTTAATTATCATGGTATAGGAAGGATCAATCTGTTTTGAAAATTCGTTCACCGTTAGAAAGCTACGTTATTTCTACAAGTCATAGGTTATATTTGATTTATCCTCTTCATCGTCCATCGCTATGCGGGTGAAACCTCAGAGTGCAATTAGTTTAAAGCAAATCACACTAACATACTTCAACACTATAGTATTTATTCTAAATGCGAAAGTTTCGATGGATTGAAGTTTGTTAATCAATAACGCCAAAACGGCTTTACGGATATGGGTAAAAGTTGATATAATTATGTACATAGGTTCTGGAATAACACATTATAATACTATTCATCATCATCATCCATCGCCACGCGGGTGAAACTGGGGGGTGACGCTATTTAATTATAAATTATAGGAAGCCCCGAAACTGTAATAGGACGTACGGTTTTTACAAAAGTGTAAATGCTTAAGATACGAGCAAACATTAACCTATCGACAATCCGAAGAACGGATTCGAGCCAAGTTTAATATATGGCATGTTTATCAAAATGTTGGTATTCGCTCTTACATCCCACTTCAAACTAATATTATAAATTTAATGTGAAAGTTTAGATGGATGGATGAATGGATGTTTGTTACTCAATTACGGCAGAGCGACTGAACGCATCTCGTTGAAATTTGGCACACTCATAGATTATAGTCATCACTTTTATCAACATCCATCACCGCGCGGGTGAAAAAACCTATAGTAGATCCAACCGTTTATCCTCTTTTTGACAGATCTAATTTGTCAGTTAAAGTGTTGTGACCAAGTGATTATAGTGGACACGATTTCGATTCATTTTTCTATCGAGTCTGTGCGGAAAGAGAATAGTCCTAGGAATGGCGCCATGACCATGGCTATTGGCCATCTAGAAATACGTCAGCCAATGGGGAATGTTGAAAGGGCGTGGACAGGCCGTCATGGCATGGCCATCTAGAAACGCATCAGCCAATGGGAAATGCTGACGCATTTCTAGATGGCCATGCCCAGATGGCGAGGCCACGCCGTCCGGTTACACCCGTGTAGTTTCCAAGGTAAGCTATCAAATTCTGAGTTATAAGTTTTCACTTCTATCGGCAATTCCTATGACTGCCAATTTTTTTGTCTATGGGTAAGCAGTAGTATTTTATCAAGGTAGTAAAACTCAATGGTCCACCGCCGTTTTGTATTTGTCACTGTCACTCGCAACAAGACGCCCGTGCTAGTAATTATTTGCTGAGTTTTATATTGGAACTATAAAATGCCGAAAGGATCAGTGCTGAAAGGACAGACGAGAGAAATGGTGATCAAGCTTCGTAATTACTTTGAAGCAGAGTATCAAAATGGCGGCCCGCTTTTACCATTGTCGCAAGTGAGAGAGCGCGTTGCGGCCGCGTTAGGTATTAGTGCATCTACGATTACAAAAATTACTACCGAAGCCTACGGAACAAGCGGCATGCAGGAGAATAAGCTTCGTACGCCGAAGAAAAAACGCCAACCACGTCGTGTGACTTCGGTTGACAACTTTGACGCAGACGCTATACGCCGTCATATATATAACTATTACTTACGTAAAGAAGTTCCAACACTTAAAAAACTTGTTGCTTCTTTGCGTGAATGTGATTTGTTCCGAGGTCAAAAATCGTCATTGGTAAAGGTCTTGAATGAAATTGGATTTACTTATAAAAAATCGGACAAACGCAAAATATTGATGGAGCGTCGCGACGTAGCTTTTGCTCGTTGCGAATTTTTGAGCGAAGCCAAAAAAATTACAGATTGGTCAAATGTTGTTTTTACTGACGAAACTTGGCTGAATGCGAACCACACAGTGTCTAAGAGCTGGACTGATGACACCGCTGCTTCCACTACCTCAGTACCGATGGGAAAAGGAGAACGTCTAATCATTTGCCATGCAGGGTCTGTGAAAGGATTCATGCCAGATGCTTTGTTGGCCTTTAAATCCAAAAAAACAGTTGAGTACCACGAAGAAATGAATTCTGAGGTTTACGAAAGTTGGTTTAAGGAAATGGTACAATCATTGGAAGAACCGTCAGTTATTATTATGGATAACGCATCCTATCACTCACGCCAAATTGATAAAATGCCGACCCAGGCCGACAAAAAACAAGTAATCATTGACTGGCTTCAACGACATGGTGAAAATGTTGATAACTCCTTACTAAAAGTACAATTACTAAATATATTACGAACAAAAAAACACTTCCCAAAACGATATGTGATCGACGAAATAGCTGCAGAACATGGTCATTGGGTTCTTAGACTTCCACCCTATCATTGTCAATACAATGCCATTGAATTAATATGGGCTCAAGTTAAAGGACACGCTGCTAGAAATAACACAAAACCCCCATTCACGGCAAACAAAATGGTAAATTTATTAAAAAATGCATGTGTGAAAGTAACTGCGGAAAGCTGGCAAAATGTAATTCAAAAAACACAAGAAACTATAATGGCAGATTGGGATAAACACGTGGCGATAGATTATATGAGTCAACAATTAATTATAAATGTCGGCAATAGCTCGAGTGACAGCAACGATGAATCTGATTTTGATTAATAAATAAATAAAAATAAAAGATTAGATTTCGTTTGCTTAAATTGGAATTGGGGTTGCTCAAACTTTACTATTTTCTGGTACCAAACGGCAGACTTTAATGTCTGCCATCCCCAGCGAGCAACACGGAAGGGAGTAGCCTTAGCTAAAAAATATTGTTCAAATCTTTCTGTCATTTCTTGCGGGAGGGGAAGTTGCACACTAGCGCAAAGCCGCACTATTACATACAAAACATACCTGTACCGATCCATTGCCGATCATACTCACACAACCAAATCACTAACACATAAAAAATAAAGCACCATTCACAAATCTAGCCCCGCCCTCACCCCACAGTATATTATCAAACTCCATGGTCCATGCGGACTTGTACTTTGACAGAGGGGAAACGCTGTGTATGCCTACTCCCTTCCGTGTTGCTCGCTGGCCATCCCAGATTTAACCGGTAACAGCTTCGTCAAGTATGACTTGTACTTGTAATCATCATAGTCATCATAACCTTGTTCTTTTTTGGATATACACCAGGAGATAAACACGTCTTCAAATAATGCTGTATGTTTTCCTGAGGCGCATCAATATAACGGTTTTACATAAAAATAAATCCGATATTATGTGCCGAGAACGGAAAACACCCGTGTAAAAATAGTTCATAAACAATATCGATATCTCAATCGTAACTTCGTAACATCACTATGTTGATAGCCATAGAACGTAATTTTTTAAAAACGTTTGTTATTTTATGGAATTTATAAAAAAACTACTGCACTTATGGACTCATTTTGTGAAAGATGATTATTATACGGGATCAAGGAGCAAATTTAAGCAGTTGTCATATTTTTAAAACCTCGCATTTATAAGTTAACTTTTGCGTAACATCGTCATGTTACGTTCTATTGGTGCTGTCAAAAAGAGGATAAACGGTTGGATCTACTATAATATTCTTAGGCACAGCATAGACAAAATAACAAGATTTCCGCCTACGTTTAGATCGTTATGATGACTTATTTAATCTCAATAGAGTTCTGTCAAAGTTGTTTCAGTTTCTGATAGCGTAGTCAAAAGCACGCAATGATTTGACAGCTCGATAAACTAGAAGTGCTCGACGATCGAGTTGGTACGTCATCCATTTTTGTTGTTCAGCCGACTGTATTCGAGCGATTCAGCCATCACCACTGAGGTGAAACATCAGTCTAACGGTATTGAGTAAATCGCCCCCAAATACTTACATGTTATTTTTAAACACATCACAACAAATACAAAAAAGAACACTCAAAGGGGTAAGTAGCGGTATTTTAATAGGATACTTTTCCTCGCATCATCACCATCCATCACCATGGCGGTGAGGTGATAACATCAGTCTAGCGCTCTTGAGTGAATCGATACTTTTGTATATCTAATCCTCGAAAGCAGCGGTGTTTTCAACGCCTTCGCTTCGCCATATTATATGTTTTTGGTCATGTGATCATGTAACAGGGGGCGAGCCTATTGCCATCTACGGGGCACTGTTCCAGTCTCCAGACTGTTATTGAGAAAATCTTTCTTTCTCAGAAAACCACAATAACTGTCCAACCCAGGGATCGAACCCATGACCTCGAGGTTCCAAAACGGCACATCCAACACTACACCAAGACCAAGCGAGCGAAGCCGCTGGCGGGTCAGCTAGTTATACATAATAATAGTTCTGACGTTTCGAACTCTTTTCATTGTTCAGGGTCACTCTGTTTTTGGATCTTTACATAATTCTCATTTTACTTAAGTAGGTACATTACTGACACATTCTCAGTAAAAAAGAACTATTTGAAAACTAATAAATCATCCTATACCCCGATACCTTCGACACCAAAACCGGGCACTTAATTGAAACTAAAGAGGTACACATACCCCGCAATAATGTAATGAGGGCCAGTTCAATTTGAAATCGATAAAATAACACTTCGATATTTCGCGCTCGAATTATAATCGATACAGATTCTGTGCTGTGTCGAATGTCGAATATGATAATTTGGTTTACTCCACTTGATGCTATATAATGGCATAAAAATAATAATTTATTCTTATGGTTGATCGGGCTGGTGCTGCCGCGTCTAAAGCGGAAGATCTCAAACGTCATAAATATGTGTATTTAGACAGAATGTACATGTTTGTGCCGTTCGGGGGCGAAACTTTAGGCCCATGGGGGCCGTCTGCTCTAAACTTGTTAAATCTGGCGAAACGTTTTTGGTTGAGGCGACGGGTGACCGAAATGCTGGCGCCTACTTTGTGCAAAAACTGTTTTGGCCACTTTTGCCTCCAATAAAGATTAGTTTTTATTTTTAATTTTATTTGTCATAATATGTATTCTAATTTTAAAAAAACACGCCTACATGTCAGTCCGAGTAGTAGCAGAGTTCGAAGGCAATTCCATTGCAAAGAGGCGTGAGACAGGGAGACGTTATATCTACGAAACTGTTCACCGCTACATTGGAAAACGCCTTCAAGCTTCTGGAATGGCAAGGACTTGGCATCAATATTAACGGCGAATACATCACTCACCTTCGATTTGCCGACGATATTGTAGTCATGGCAGAATCCATGGAAGACCTCAGTACAATGCTCGGAGGCCTCCATCGAGTTTCCCAACGGGTAGGTCTTAAGATGAACATGGATAAGACGAAAATTATGTCTAATGCCCATGTTGTACCTACCCCTATATCAGTTGGGAACTCAGTTCTCGAAGTTGTTGACGAGTACATCTACCTGGGACAGACAGTCAAACTAGGCAGGTCTAACTTCAAGATCGAGGTCAATCGTCGAATCCAACTCGGCTGGGCAGCGTTCCGGAAACTTCGCGAAGTCTTCTCGTCAAAAATACCTCAGTGCCTCAAGACAAGTGTCTTCGACCAATGTGTGTTACCAGTGATGACTTATGGCACTGAATCGTGGTCTCGTACTATGGGCCTCATAGATAAGCTCAAAGTCGCACAACGAGCTATGGAGAGGGCTATGCTCGGGGTTTCTCTACGTGATCGAATCGGAAATGAGGAGATCCGTAGAAGAACGAAAGCCACCGACATAGCTCTGAAGATAAGCCAGTTGAAGTGGCAGTGGGCAGGGCACATAGCACGCAGAACAGATGGCCGATGGGGCCGAAAGGTTCTGGAGTGGAGACCACGGACCGGCAAGCGCAGCGTAGGTCATCCACCGACACGGTGGACAGACGACCTGATGAAGGTCGCAGGACGACGTTGGATGCAGGCCGCTTCCAACCGGTCCTTTTGGAAAATCATGAGGGAGGCATATGTTCAACAGTGGACGTCCTACGGCTGAGATGATGATGGATGATTATTGCAACAAATATATGTAGTTAATAAAAAAAATATTCGCGAATAAATCCATGTGTATGGTTTAGGTGCGATGATTTAGATAGGTGCCCATATGTTTGGGTTAAGAGCAGGAAGTATTATTCTCGGTTCTTGGATGTCTGTGATGTGTCAATGCGTGCGTCCATGCCTCCTGCGACAAAATGAATTAGTGCGGGGTGAACGTTTGTTTGTTTGTTTCTTGTATGTTTAAAAATATACGGATTGACTGAATACGCTGTGGTTAATAACTGAATGAGGTACTGATTGATAAAAAAAAAATATTATATAAAGGTCAATTAATGTACGGCGGGCGATAGATGGAGTGACTAAACTATTCTAGAACAGTTTTTTTGGCATTAAATTTTACTAGTTTAAATGTGCGTATAGTAAATTGGCTATATTTTAAAATACCACAATAAATATCGCTGGCTTAAAATCTATATTTATAAAATACATCACAAACATTTAGAGTAGAAAAAAGGTGGAAAATACAGGAAGCGTAAAGATAAAAAGGTTAAAGCTGCGTTCTGCACAGTGCAGGCGGGTGAGTTCGTTCTCCGAAACGAGTGTTTCGATCTCTATGCGATTTATTTATATTACATTTATGTATTTGCGTATTTCACATTTTTTCACTATCAATGTTGATTATTATGTCATTATTCAATGTCAGATTAGTCTGTCATAAATCTCTGACTTTTTATGGGATAGGTTGGTAAACGAGCAAGCGGCTAACCATGGTAAGTGATACCGTCGTCCACTGACATCCGCAAAACCAGAGGTCTCGAGGATGCGTTGCCGACCTTTGAGGAAGGATGATAGATAGGATAGAGATAAAAGGGGTTAGGGTGGAGGGGGAGGGGGAAGGAGAGGGAGAATTAGGCCTCCAGAACCTCTCACAAACCGACGAAACGAAATATCAAGCTATGTTACTTCACGTCGGTGATATGTGGAAGTGTGGTACTTCCCCGGTCGTGCCGGCCTATTCGGCTCTGGGGTTACAGCGTGACACTATCACCGAAATTACTGACGATTTATTACGACATAATAAAATATTTATGACAATATGAGCGCCAACTGAAACGCGCCAATTGATCGCCGAACTGTAGAACGGTCATCAAGGCTCATTAAGTTTAACATCAAACTTCTGGCAAAAATCGATTTAAATATATCGATGAAAGTTTTAACTGGTACTTGATTAATCGTATCCTGTACGTAAACCAAACTGTATTGATCGTATCATATTGATATCGACAAATATTGTGAACAGAGTATGAATATTTGAATATCAAAATTTTATTCGTACTTATCTCAGTGACACTAATCTTTTGAATAGTGATACTTATGTTCCGCAGTTTTTACCCGTGATGGGCCAGAGTTGAAGAATATTTCCTCTGTCGTCGAGTTCGAATCGTAAGAGGCTTGGAAACCTGACTTAATAGATAGTAGACCTGTTGTGCAAGAGACCGTCTTGGTGGGCACACCGCAGTGCCAGCTATTCTGCTGCGAAGCAATAGCGCGTAATTCATGTGTTAGGGTGTTAAAGTGAAATTTCTGCTCGAAACAGACTCAAAACCAGTGTCTCGGAGTGACAGCACAGTACAGTGTCACTCAAAACTACAGTCCTCAGTGACACTGTCACTGGGCAAGCGTAGAGTTTACTATTTAGTGAACAATTTGCTTGTCTTGTAACTTGGACGCACAAAAACAAAGCTAGATCTAAACATAATCATGTGAAGAAGAAACGATACGAGTACGTCAACTTTGGTTGTACGAAATCACACTAATGTTACAAACGCGTCTGTTTCGATGGATTTTAAACATTCACAATAAAATTGTTGAGCTGGATTGTTTGATTTTTAGAATTCTTTACATCGAGAGGAAACAATACTCATATAGGATCATTTCGCTATGTGTGTCTCTTTCCACCAGCACCTTTTTCCTGTTAGAAGCTCGTGAAAGCATGTAAATGAAAATATCCTATATTTGCTACATAATATTCCTTAGGCTAAATACTAACAAAAGTAATTAAACTTAAACTCAACTAAGTATACAAAGTATTAATGCAGAGAGATTTCAATAATGATGCAGATTTATCTAATGATCGCCACACTAAGCTCAGCCTTTATCGTGGCGACCTGGCTCAGTTTTGCCCATTTTACATTACACCTTAGAATTAAGTTTATATTCATACACAATTTTAATAACACACTCATAGAATCCCCGCTCCAGGTCTCCCTGTGTCGTGGGAAGGCACGCACAATAATGTATCACAACTTCCAATACCCAAGTACAAAAATGTTTGCTCATCACATATTTGCCCCAGCCAGGAATAGAACCTGTGACCGCATGCTTCGAAGGCAAGCTCAATCGACACCAACAGAGCTTTAATATCAAATTGAAAAAGAAATGTCACGCTTCCATAGTTTCTGTCCGTACGCGAAGATTTCTATAAATTTAATGGTCTACTACCACCAACCACAGACTATAATATTACTTCGTTAGACAAGGGCCGGGCTTTTGAAAACAAGCAAAGTTGTTGGATCCAATTGATTAAATTTCTGGATACAAAATCAATACCTACCTGAGGAGAGTATACCTCATTGTAATAAAACTTAGTCTCAAGTTTCGGATTCATTTAAGTGTAGACTTTGGGTTGATAAACAAATCGCTGCTTGTTGTCAGTATAGAAGATGATATCTTGTCAAAATTTGCATGAAACAGTCAAGTCATGCGCCTAATGGTAAGAACTACGCTTCTAACATAGCAACTACAACATGTAGTTTTCTCCCGGGAGTGTATTATAACCCCGAGACTGAGTTTTGAGTTACTTTCGCTCAATCATTTCCATTGCTTCAACGCCCTAACAAAGCTTGCGTATTATGCAGAATATGTGCATATAAAAAACTACTTCTCTAAAGCTCAAGATGCAGGTTTCTTGTCTAGTTTTAGGTCTCACTAGTGTTTTTGTTTAAATTTATTTGATTGGTAATTAGCTCAATTCTTTTTCCTATTTGAAACTACAGATTTCCGGATTCAACACTATTATTTTTGTTATACTTACTTTGTTATACTATTAACTTGAGTGAAATTTTAATTCCTTATAAGGCCCTATCTATAGTTTAGATCATTGCTACCAAATAATCTTTACGACCTCATATACATAATCTTACAAATTAGACTTAATTTTCACCCGACGATTTAGTTTAAATTTAATAATGCTACATATCATGTTGTGGACGTAATTAAAATACTAGTTTATAGAAATATTAAATTTATAATGATGTGGACGGTTAATTCTTAACAGAAAACACTAATTTAGGTAAATCTCTGATTAGACAGATTAAAAGATGAGAGAGTGGGATAAACAATTTAAACTTGTATTTTTTAAGCGGCATAATAAAAGAATTAAGATACGAGTATATGTGCGAGAAATTTATTTATAAAAAAAATTAATTAGATTAAGTTTAAAGTAGATTCAAAACCTGCAACACATACGAAGAAAAGTGCCTTTTAGAGCTTTGTATTGAGTAACATGAATCTACTAGGTATCGATCTAAAAGATACTTGTGCTTTGCAAAAGAGATTTCTGGTCAAATATAACTCTTACCTTTGCATTGTTTTAATAAATAACAAGTAGAAAATTATTTTTTACTTCTAATATTTTGTAAATATTTTTTTATAATAAATAAATGTGTACATCCATAAAAATAATCAACAAATGTAACAATACAAACCCATTACTTACTAGAATAACTTATGATTTCAAATCTTGTGGGAGGTAGCTTGCGCGCGCCAGACGCGCTCTAAAAACAACCTTGCCACAGTGATGTGAATTTGAACACCATGTTACCCTAACCAAAAGCTCGAACCCTTGGTAGGGATCCGGCGGCTGCAGAGCAGCAGCCCTCATTACCCGAAGCCTACCATCGTTTCAAAAATTATGCTCCTTCCTGTCACTAACCTACAAAAGCTAGTGTTAGAATAAGATAAATAGACGATGCAAAGCAGTACTTGGTATTGCTTTTTATTTCGTACCTGAGTCTGCTCTAAATTTAATTTAGGATTAAGTTAGTCTTATTAAAGCTTTCGAAGACAATAGAGGTCTTAAATAAAATAAAGTGTATTTTAAAAGCTCCTCCCGCTCGCACCCGACTTGACTGCCTTGACCATTATACTGCAATCCCGTTCACAACACTAAACTTTAAAAACTTAAAGACAGCCATTGTAAAGTGTTTCCCGCCTATCTTGTTTACTTAAATCAGTTATGATTTAAGTAAGATACTATTATAGGAATACAGATTAGACTTACCAATTATCTTTGTTTCGTCGTTATCCACACGCCATTGGCTAAATTGCGCAAGTCATATAAATATATAAATTGAATTGATTTGAATTATCTTTGTTGACAGAAATGTTCTAATAATTAACTTACTTTAGGACAGTTTCAAGTTTTAAGTTGACTCACTAACAAAATTAAAGTTTTACTTTGAGTTGTCTGTTTACATCTCTTATCTTTGCTGTTGTATTTGAAATACCGGTGCAAATGAATTTACTGAACAGGTGTCATTCGCTATGACCATACAAACACGCTGCGTTATGTTTATATTCAATGATGATCGCGAAGTCAATACAATTATACTATTAACTCTTAAAAATATCGTAGCAAGCAGTCTATGTAACATATAAGGCCACAGCTGTGAATTATAATTAAATTTGTGACTATATGTTTGTAGTGTGTATTAGTTACCTGACCCGGGAGATAACGCCACAATATCAAATTGCAAATACAATATTAATAATAAAAGTGTCATAACCGCAGCCTCAGCCAAAGTCCCGTCAAAATCAGCCAACCTGTTTTGGATATTATTTTTGGAAAATAATTTAATCCGCGCTAACAAAAAGTTCTTTGTTTTAGTAGTTTTCGGTGCGGGCGAAGTCGCGGGCTTAAATAATTTGTTAATAATACCTGATGAACCTATTTATTAACATTGTGAACATTATTCGCCTCATTATAAAACGTTAGTTTCTATTTTAAAGTTATGCATATTAGATTATGCATATTTCCTATATGAAATTCACATAAACCACGGTTCAAACTCGGGACTAACTTTAGTCCGTATTCATAAGGCGGCATAAATTCTAAAGTAAGTTTTTACAATGTTTCCAGTAAATCCATTCCAAAACAGGGCACGTTTACTATAATTGGATATTACCACATAAATTCTATAAAAAAAGTATTTCAAGAATATTATTCACATGTATATAAAGAAATAGTCTCATCCAGTTTTTGCTATCCCGCTGTGCCCACTTGGAAACTGCTTCTTGGGGATTTTACAAGTCATTAAGAAATACTCAGTAGAAATACGTAGATCTACTTCCATATTATTGCTTTTCGAACAAAAAGCGAACCAAGACGATTTTAGTAGAAAAATGAATACATGTAGGCAAATACGCCGAAAAATAAGGTTTGTGTGCATCTGCGATAAAATTGGTTTTCAGTTCCGAAGATTACGTTCTCCTTTGTCCACTGTTGAGACTCGTACATTCCTCTTAGGGATGAGTGTGGGCTGTAATCAACAACGCAAGCCTAGTGCGGCTTGGTGAAGCTAGACGAGCTAGTGTTAAATTTTCCAGGCCACCTGAATGCTTCTGATGATATGGCCTAATGATAACTGTCTTAAAACAAATAATTAAGACTAGTTATTGTGGCCTCTCGAGCTAAAAAATTAAAAAAGTGGCATTAGGGTCACCCATCTCAGTTGTAACTGCAGTAAATGTCCCAATTAAAGTACCGCGCTGTAACGACAGTGGGGATTGTGCGTAATATATGTTATATTACGCACAATCCCCACTGTCGTTACAGCGCGGTAATAATATGACCTTTATGTTCAACATAATCATAATCAGCCCATTTTGTTCCCACTGTTGGGACTCGAGCCTTACTCTCAGTGAGAAGAGTTGGACTATAATTCACCACGCGGGCCTAGTGCGGCTTGGTGGATAGGTTTGTAACCTAGTAGTAAGGTAAGTTTTCAGGCCTCCTAAAGGCCTTCGACATAGCCTAACGACTGTTGTCCTAACACAAGCAACCGGGACCGACGGCTTAACGTGCCCTCTTAAGCACGGAAGCGCTTAGTTGAATAATGCCAGTAGCGGTCACCCGTCCAAGTCCTGACCGCAGCAAGCGTTGCTTAACTTGTTGATCGGTTAAGATCGCCAAGTCAAGCTCCGCTGCAAGCGCTTCTTGCCTTTATGTTTTTGGTGCTAAATTCTATTTTTATAGTCAAATCGAGTTGCTTATTTAGCCGGAGATCTGTTTTCATTGTCTTGGAAAAGATGGTCATTTTATCTTTTGTCTAACATCTTTCAACTTCTGTCTATCAGGTTTTATTTGTTAAGCGGAATTGTTTATTATTTATTGAACATTCGATTAATATGGTTACGGTTAGAGGGGTGGTTTAGTTAGAGTATGGTGGAAGGCTAAAGCAAATTAAATTCATATGTAATAATTAGAGTAGAGATAGAGAAGTAAAAAAAAAAAGTAGGGTTACCAATTTTTACCAGGTAGCAAGGCTTGTTTTGTTTATAAATTGCTAGGGTTAGCAAACGGTTTAGACATATAAATTTATTATGCAAATTAATAATTGTGTTAGAATTTTAGTATTTTTTTGATACTGCAGACTTGGTTCGTTCCCTGCGAACCTAGTTCAAAAATTTGTTTAAAAGTAACGTTATCGTATTATTGACGTATACAATACAAACTTTCATATATCTAGTACAACTGAATACTGAGAATAATACTGCTTTCAACTTGATAGGTAGAATATGCTAGTGCAAGGTCCTGTCTGAGAAAAAGGCGTTCTGTTTGACTGCATGCCGAGTCTGAGTTGATTAGTCGTAACATTGTATTACATTTAATTATATTTTGTACAGGCACTTGGCATTTATACAGGCATATGGAGAATAAGATCATTCACCTCGCACTGGCGAAATGCAACCACGAGCGTTCTGCACTCTCCTTGAAAAATACCACGTGTTAAAACTATAGTTGGAACAATCCGACTTATTTACGACAGTGATTTCATTTTTTATATAAAAAATGTGTAAAACAAATGTATTGCCAAAACAAAACAAAATTGGTAAGAATACAAATCATCCACTACTTTAACTATGCTGTTGTTTTGTCAAATAAGACTATACAAATATTATTAATGTTGCCAAATTTAAATAAATACAAACAAGGAGAACTTTGCTCTATTATTATTTATAAAAGTGCTGTTTTCAATAACTAATACTAAGCCTAAGATTTCCACCTGTTTGTCAGTATGTCCTTTAAACGACTAACAACGACTAACTTTAATCTTTTCAACCATTTAAGATACGTAACAACCAAAATATGACGGATATTATGAAAAAAGAATGATATGCTTAACCTACCTCTACTTGAGTGGAAGAAGACAATTAGAGACAAAAAGACCAATAATTTCCAAGAAAAAAGGTCCTACGTACTTTTTATTTTAATGTCAGCCATTTTGGTCCAGTCAAATTAGGCGATATTTTGCAAAAGAGTGGAAATAATTCGCGACAGTGGGTTATTTATTTTATTATGGTTTAATATGTTTTAAGAATCATGCCTTACTCAATCTCTACTAAACTTTACCTCCGGAAGAGGGTTGAACCAAGTAAAAACTTTGAAATTGCATATATTCATTCAGGAATATATTTTTATACTTTATACTCTATTTAGACTCTTCCCAACAAAAAAATAATTATTAAAATCGAATTACTCTGTAAAAAGTAATGCGTGGTTACACATACAAAAAAAATATACACTTCGACTTGATAAAATGCTGCTTATTGAAGTTGATTGAAAATGTATGATCCGTAACTTGCACATTGGTGCAAATTTATCTGAACGTTTATGATGCTTATAAATACCTAATTTTAAGTTTGCACCTATGTCGGATTTTTCCTAGAGACTCATATAAAAAAAAAACCAATGACAAATATTCTGTATGCCGCACGACTTTTTTCACTCTAAGTTACTATAGGTACATAAAAGAAGCCTATATATTCGTAAATACAATAAACTATATAATATTCCACAACTATCACATAAACTATTCCCACTTCATTGAATTATTTTTAATTAACGGCCTGTTAAAGTTTATACCTAATATTTGACATGGTTCCGTAGGTGCTAGAAACGGTGCAAGCCGGGGAGATACTCCTAGCTGTGTTTCCTAACGATTCCAGAAGAATTTACTACTGTCAGAATTATTTCCATACTTTATCCTTATTTGACTGGACTATTTATTTTTTAGCTGTTTCTGTGGTGAGGAGTGCAGTATAGTGCCACGAAACTTTGAAACATTCAGATCTGTTATGCATTACAATAAGGATGTCTCATAATATACCTGAAAACAAGCTCTACCACAATGCCTTCTGTGATTGCAACAACAGAGCAAACAGAAACTTTAAAAAAAACTTTTATTTTGTCCCACCAGGTAATAAGAGGTAACCTCTGCCTATAACAGATGCATTTCGATACAGGTGACAAACTACACAATCCACAACATAGGTCTAGAGCCTAGTGTGGATACACTATTATGTGCTTACGGTTAAGTATTAAATATTCATTAGAGATAAGCATGTGTACTGTATATTTTTGGACACTAAAAAACAACTTCAATTTCAATCGCATGGCGCCCATCACCTGAAAGACATTGTTGAGTCTCTTTCTTCTTAAAACCTGTAATTTCACCAAGCCCCACATTCAAACCGGAACACACTTATGCGCATATTATACTGCTTAGCGGTAGAAATAGGTATAGTAACAGTATTTCCTTGGACGACTCGTTCACAAAGAGTTCTAATGCTACTAAAATCACGAAAAAATTGTTACAAAAGCTCAAAAACTGGTTCATTCACACCATTTTTCCTTGACAGCGAAATAATGTAACTCGATATCGTGCAAAACTGGCACGAGCGTCGTCATCAAGCTGCATAAATCAACCGATCAGGTCGGATCCGATCGGCATATTGCCTAAACTGGACATGTCAATTCACGACCGGGGCACTTCTCACGGATTCGGTTGGCCAGGAAACTCTGAGAACGAAAATCTTTTCCGGCTACGTTTTTATGTGTGATGGCATTTTTCTCTGTTTTGTAAATCTAATAATCGAGATGAGTAGTAGAATGACTCGTAAATGTATCAAAAGTAACAGAGACGTAGAACACAGTGCCTTTTACATAAGCGCATAAAATAACATTATGCATAGTACTAGCGGATCCACCAGTGGGGTCACTCACTTCATTCCTAGGTGTGAAATCTCCAAGAAATCATCCTTAGTGGCAGCTTTCAATATTATCATCATGGTCTTCTTCATCATCATTGTCATCATTATCAGCCAGCCTTACATTAGCATATAAAATAACATTGTGCTCAGTACTGGCAGATCCACCAGCGGCATTACTCGCATCACTCCTAGGGATGAAATCTCCAAGAACCCAACCTTAGTGGCTCCTTTCAATATCATCATCATTATCTTCTTCTTCTTTATCATCGATATTATTATTACCTGCCGGAATACGTCCACTGCTCAACATATGCCTCCCCCATAGAGCGTCATTTTGAACGGCTTCTTGCCTTCTGCATCTAGCGGTTCCCGGCGGTTCTGGTGAGGTCGTGGGTCCATCTAGCGGGAGCAGGCTTACAATATAAAAGACACCAACTGCTAATACTTCAAGTGTGTAGCGTTAGCGGTTTAAATTTGGCTCTCCATTGATGAATCAGTCATATAATTTCTAAAACACTAACGCTTGTTGAGCAAAACCAAACTATGTGATTTTACATGGAAATGTCATACGATCTAAAGGAATTCTTTGACTGCCCTTGCTCGATAGAAGGCGTTTCGGGACGAAACAGTTAAACACAGTTAAAGGAACAGCCGTGCGATTCTCTAATGATTCGTTCATGTTCTCGTCGACCAGCTTACCGATGTCAAATACTTTATGAGATATCGCCCTTGTACATAAGGTTGTTTTTCCAACGTTTCTTGTCATCTCGTCATTTGTTTCACAGATGTTGTCAAAGATGCAACGATGATTGCTCTTAGAGAATCGCACGGCTGTTAGGTATATATAGACAGTTATAAGAAGTAGAAAGATAGGTCAGTTCCCGTTAGTCTCGATTTAACATTACAAGATTTAATTATACAAATGTTACCTACGTATTATTTAAATTATCCAAATTATTAACTTGCCAAATAATATTTCCCATCTTAAAAATTTTTGTAAACTTGATAATAAAATTATTTAAACGAAATAAGGCGTAAACGTAAAATTCTACTTTGAATATTCTTGTGAGTTTTACACATATTTATGTAACATCAAAACCGACTTTACCGACGTAATTAGCCGACTTTACGCTGCACGATCGCAGCGTAAGCTCACGGAGGATGGACATCGGACATGCCCGAAACCTAGGTTGATAACGTCGGATAGTTACGTGTGTAAAGTCGGTTTTGATATTAAACAAAAATGGTAAAATAATTGGTATTTTTAAAAATGACATCAAATTTACTAGATTTAACTAACGGACCTTAATAAAACCGACTGTAAGGCCGGTTTTTAGAAACACGCTCAGTTTTTAATCTCGCCTTGAGTAAAGATGTGAGTAAATTTTGTATGGCATCGGCCGATTGAAACTCAATCACTCTATTATAATTACGCTTTAAAACCGGCTAGGCTAGGCTCGCGTAATATTTCCTGGAAATATTCCGACCAGTCCTCTGTGCACAAGACCACTCTTGTCTTACTCACATCACGGAATATTTCCTCCCAGAAGAACTTCAAATAAGTTCGAAACTGGTCGGAGAATATTTCCGGCAAAATATATAGCCGGTTTTAAAGCGTAATTTTGAACATAAATCGCGATAGTTTTCTATCATTCTATTATGTTTAGATTATGATATGGGGTTCAGCGGCTGATATAGAGACCATATTTATCCTTCAGAAACGTGCTATTAGAGCTATATACGAAATGGGTCCCCGTGAATCTTTGAGAGATTTATTTAAAGAAATCAATATATTAACGTTGCCTTCCTTATATGTATTTGAAAATATAATGTATGTTTTTTGAATTTACATAAATATAAGTTAAATAGTGATCACCACACTTTTAATACCAGAAATACAAATAGGATAGCTGTACCTAGTTTTAGACTTGCGAAGACTAATAAGTAATTCCTAGGAAATTGTGTCCGTTTTTACAATAAAATCCCAAAGCACATAACTGAGCTCACAGAGGGCAAATTCAAGTTGACTGTAAAAAAACGTTTTAATACAAAAAGCTTACTATAAAGTTCGACATTATATAGAAGATAAAGATGCTTGGAATACTTCACATCTGGCAAGCTGTCTCTCTGCCACCCATACAATTTAATATTTGTAGTACCTAAGTAGAAACATTGTATACATCTATATAAAAAGAATGGGCCCGAGTTTCTTGCCGCTTCTTCTCGGTGGGCTCTATATATTTTGGAACGCGGCGGTAGAGTCTTTAAAGTACATTATAATGAAAAGTTGACGTTCATAAGTGCGTCTTTGATGCCTAAATTGAATAAATGATTTCAAAATCATTTATTCAGTCAAAGTCAACTTTGACATTAGCTGACCCGTCAGCGGCTTCGCTCGCGTTTTAAATATCCCATAAGTATCCTGTAGCTGTTTTTTTTTTTTATTCTTATATATATATTTTGATCGCCAACCTCCACTTGTTGGAGAGGCACTTTAAGAAGAAGAAGAAAAGTATCCTATATTAGTAAGCTACCACCATACACAATTTCATTTTAATAGGTCCAGTCGTTTCAAAGATTAGCTTGTACAAACAGACAGACGAACAGAAAATAAACAAATAGAGAAACAAACAATGCTTAATTAATCTTAATTAGTTTGATTTCACTCCTTACATCCCCCTGACTTGATTTTAGCAAATTTTTCATGGTACAGAAATTCGACCTCTACAGTTATATTATACCTAAATAATACTCTCACAAGTAGGAACTTATCTGGAAGAAATCTATACTACTCGTATCTATACTAATATTATAAAGAGGAAAGATTTGTATGTAAGTATGTTTGTAACGAATTGGCTCAAAAAGTACTGGACCGTATTCAAAAATTCTTTCACCATTTAAAAGCTACATTCACCCTGAGTAACATAGGCTGTATAAGATTCATCATCATCATCATCCATCACCGCGCGGATAAAATCGCAGAGAGCAGCTAGTATTCGATAAAATAATAATTTCTTCGAAACCAAAATCAAGAGCAGCCGACATCCCATTTAGTCCAAGTTTCACAAACACTCAAAAAATACATGTTTTGGTTGCAAAGTGACGATTTCCGCAGATTCCAAGATTCGTAATAACATGATAATGTTGAAATTAAGCTATAACACTTACTTTTACATATTGAAGCAATCGATTCGATCTCGATGCCACACATAAAATTTTATATTTTTGTTGGTGATGGTACAAGTTACAAGAGGTTTTTTTAGGCATTACAATGATGAATTAATATTGGACTTTGCTATTACTATTATAGGATTGTATTGAATCTAAGGGGTTACTTGTTATAATTGTATTAGTGAGTATTATTAAATAATTATACTAGTGCCAATTCCTACAATGATTAAGGAATACTTACATTGTTTGTTTCAGGATTCCGTACCCAAAGGGTAAAACGGGACCTTTTTACTAAGACTCCGCTGTCCGTCTGTCACCAGGCTGTTTCTCATGAACCATTATAGTTAGAAAGGTGAAACTTTAACAAATAATGTATATTTGTTGCCGCTATAACAAATACTAAAAAACCGGCCAAGTGAGCGTTGGACTCGCGCATGAATTTCATTATTCTAGGATACAAACCATCTGGTAAAAAAGAGTGACCGACAGGCAGGCAGAGAGAGAGAAAGAGAGATAAACATATGGATCTACGAACTCCATGCGAGCACATCATATTGTGGCAGATAGACTTGTGCTTTTGTTAGACTTAAATTATGTCTACGGCATAGCATAATAACTGTTATTCAGGGATTGTATAAGGATACAATAATTGGAACTGACAATGTGATGTGACTCATCAAATTAGTGATTGCAATAAAGACCAACCAAGATAGTCTCTTACGTAAGAGACCTAACACCCAGTGAAACGACTATCATCATCCTCTATGATCGCTTGACCCTTGATATACGAAGCACTGACTGATAGAGTCAAGGGTGAAATTTCCAAAAATATGTCCTTATGCATCCAGCATAGAGTCTCAGATCATACAAACAATTGGCGTGATAAAGTAACAAACAGACAGTGAGACAGAGTAACAGAAAGAGTTTGACAGTGAGAGAGCGACAAGGAGAGAGATATTCAATTCAATTCAAATTCAAATACATTATTTGCATGAATATGGGTACAAATAAGATCTATAACAATAACCTAAGTCCGCCATAACAACCTCGTATGTGGTATGCAAATGTCAATGTAGAATAACTAAAAAGTCGTCAGTGAAGTAACATATTGGTACTGATTCGCTTGTGCGTACACTAAACTAAAATTATCTAAACTATGGTAGTTCTTATTATGTTAATACTAAGATCTAAATTCTTGTAACACTTATAATGATAATTCTAAACATATGAATATTCTATTCAAATGTGGGTAGTTTTATATGAGTTTGGTTTAGTTCATCACAAACTTACATGACGATTAAATTTGCACAAAACATACCCACAATTAAACAGAAACGGCAAATTTAAGAATTGTCACTTGCAAGCATTAAGCGAATTTGGACCTAAGCGTGAACAGAATAAGAACTACCATGATTTACTAAAAAATAGATTTTAGTTAGCTAGTTTAGTTTGGTGTTCTGAACAAGCGAATTACTACCAATGTAATGCCAATTGATAAGGTTTACTATTTGTCATGGTCAATGTTATACCTACATGATGTTAAAAAAGTCTTTGACCGAATAAAAGCTCACCAACCACTTTTCTAACTCCGTGTAAAATCTGGTAATTCTTGCAAATATAATATTTCGGAATGGAATTATAAAGGAGAGTTACCATGTAAGTGCAGTTATTCCTAAACAGTTCTAACGAGGGTACCGGCATCTTGAGCTGCTCCTGCGTAACAGTCCGTTTACTTAAACTATTATGAATCGGAAACAATGAGAGATTGCTCCTGACAAACTTTGCCGCTTCATATATGTATAAACCTGTAACTGTTAAAAGATTACGAGATTTAAAAACTGGTTTACACGACTCGGCCCAGTCCATGAGAAATACAGCTCGAACACATTTCTTTTGCGCTTTAAAAACTTTGTTGATATCTTTGCCATTACCCCAAGCAATTATCCCGTAACGAATAACCGAAACAACATAAGCATGATACACCGATAGTACCGTATTCAAGGGAGCACAACATCGTAATCTTCTAAGTGCAAAAGCAAAACTATGAAGTTTGTTGGTAATCATGTCAATGTGGTTACCCCACGATAAGTGAGCATCAATATGGATGCCTTAAAATTGTGTATTAGTTACTTGCTCAATAATGTCATTTCCATTTTTTATCATAAAATTATTCTTTTTACTCTGTATAGTTTTAAAATTTATTAGCTTAGTTTTCTTAATATTTATTTTAAGTTTATTTGAATCTAACCAGTCAATAATTTTGATAAGGCAATTTTCTGTGTCATTAATTAAATTGATTACATTTTTGCATGCTAATAAAATAGTGGTGTCGTCAGCAAAAAGTATGCTGGTGTGTGCAATAACACTTGGTAGGTCATTAATATAAAGAAGGAACAATAGAGGACCCAAGATACTTCCCTGAGGTACACCATTGCAAATAACTCGTTCATCCGAATCATAATCTATTACGCAATTTGAAGCTTTGTCATACTGGGTGATTCGGGTTACTTGTTTTCTGTCTTTTAAATAAGAATTGAACCATTCCTTGGCTGGACCTCTGATACCATATTTATCAAGCTTATTTAGCAATATGTCATGATTGACAAAATCAAATGCTTTGCTTAGATCAAGAAACAGTCCACACGACGGCGTCTTACTATTAATACTATTTAAAATCTGTTTAAGAAGATTATACAGTGCTAATGTGGTTGATCTACCTTTCCTAAAACCATACTGTTCTTGGGCTAATATTTCATATTTATCTAAATAAGATATTATTCTTGTATATAGAATCTTTTCAAAAACTTTTGAAAGAACAGGTACTAAAGATATTGGTCTATAGTTATCTCTATCTATTTTCAGACCTTTTTTGAATACTGCCTTAACTATTGAAGTTTTTAGTTTTTCTGGCATACAACCTTGCTCTAACGAAAGGTTTACAATATATGCTAGTGGCTCATTTATACAGGGGCATATAGCCCTAAGCATACTAGTAGTGATGTTGTCGTAACCTGCAGTTTTTGTGTTATTTAAGTTCTTAATCATTTTAGATATTTCGTCAGACGTAGTCGGTTTTAAATATATACTTTGCATTGAAGATTTCACTGTTAAAATGGCATTGTGTAAAATTTGTGAGCCAGTTTGGTTGTTTGCTGACTTACTAGTGATGTCTATAAAATAATTATTAAATGAGTTTGCAATATCGGTTCCAGACGACAGAAGTACCCCATTATCAATTACTGTGTCTATATAGTTTGTAGGTCTACATTTTCCCATCTCTTTATTAACTATATTCCATGTAGCTTTACAATGATTCTTAGAATTCACTATATACTTTACGTTATTTAATAGATTGTGTTTATTTATGCATTTTTTTAGTATGTTGGAATACATTTTGAAATCTGTTTTTGTTATAGGGGCTTTATTTTTGTAATATTTAAATCTTAACTTTCGTTTCGTTTTGCAACTGGACCGGATACCTTTTGTAATTTTATTACGTCTCCTACCTGTATTGCTCATTTTGATTTTTGTGACTGGGAAACACAGTTTGTAAAACAATGTAAGATCATCATAAAGAACGTTGAATGCATCGTTTACCAGAGGCTGCTCATAGACGTCGGAAAAGGATAAACCACCAATGGCATCCGAAAACTTTCTCAAATTATCTGGATTAACGTCATGAATATATCTAAAGCTATAATCTGTAGGTTTTTTATATTTTAAATTATGGAAAGTGGCCACTTGAGCAGTATTGTGATCTGAAAGATGAAGATTGTGAATTCCTGCAGTTACGTGAGGTATGTTACTAATAATGTTATCGATGCAACTATTTTTACGGGTTGGATCTACGATATGTAGTACCATTCCGAAATTTGACAAAAGACGTTTCAACTTTAAACTGGTTGTAGTCTCAACCATGGTATTAATATTGAGATCTCCACATAATATTATATTATCATATTTGTTTTGCATATCAGATAGTGTAATATTGAGTTTATTGAAAAATACATTTAAGTGACCTGTCGGTATTCGGTAGACACATAAGGCACACATTTTTAAACTTTTTTTTTTAGATTTTAGTTAGCTAGTTTAGTTTGGTGTTCTGAACAAGCGAATTACTACCAATGTAATGCCAATTGATAAGGTTTACTATTTGTCATGGTCAATGTCATACCTACATGATGTTTCTTCAATAAGTCTTTGACCGAATAAAAGCTCACCAACCACTTTTCTAACTCCGTGTAAAATCTGGTAATTCTTGCAAATATAATATTTCGGAATAGAATTATAAAGGAGAGTTACCATGTGGTACCGGTATCTTGAGCTGCTCCTGCGTAACAGTCCGTTTATTTAAACAACTATGAATCGGAAACAATGAGAGAGCTCCTGATAAACTTTACCGCTTCATAAATGTATAAACCTGTAACTGTTAAAAGATAACGAGATTTAATAACTGGTTTACACGACTCGGCCCACTCCATGAGAAATACAGCTCGAACACATTCCAGAAAGATCAGAGAGTGACAGAATAACAATTGTTGTTATAATATTAGTATGGATATACATTTAACATCTGCAGGGCTATAATGTATCTCAGTTGCTAACAAATGTTGATTGAAATCTTGAAAAATTCTATGTCAGTTTTGAAAACTCCAGTAAGCAAAATGTTAGTAAGTTGATAACTGGAGCTGACAAAACTGACATGGGGCCGCCATTTTTTTCGATTTCAATCAACTTTTGTTAGCAACTGAGATACATAATAGCCCTACAGGTAATGTTTTTCAGTAAGAATCCGCTTAAGCTTATAAATTGCACCACAACACATCACCCCAAAGCGCATCGTTATACGCTTTATGAAAACTACCGATGTCCCCCGCATTATCCGACCAAATTAACTGTCATGAACGTTAACACAAGTCGTAGAGTTTAACGGCCACGTTAAGAGTTTACTTAAATAATCGAAGTTAAATTTTCGGTACTTAATTGTGTAGACTCGTGAGCAGGGAAATTTGAGCTTATGAGGGTAGGACACGCAGTTTCGGGTGTTATATAGAGTAACTGGTTACTGATCGTGCTTCCGCTACTTCATTATGAATATGCTGAACGCTTGGGGAAATTGGCGTATTTATTACTGTATATTTTCCATCATCATCATCTTAGCCATAGGGCGTCCACAGCTCCATATATGCCTTCCCCATAATTTCCATAAGAACCGGTTGGAAGCGGCCTGCATCTAACGTCGTCCTGCGAGTCTTTATCAGGTCGTCTGTCCACCGTGTCAGTGGACGACCTACGCTGTGCTTGCCGGTCCGTGGTCTCCTTTCCAGAGCCATCCGGCCCCATCGGCCATCTGTTCTGCGTGCTATGTGCCCTGCCCACTGCCACTTTAACTGGCTAATCTTCGGGGCTATATCGGTGACTTTCGTTCTTCTACGGGTCTCCTCATTTCTGATTCGACCACGTAGGGAAACCCCGAGCATAGCCCTCTCCATAGCTCGTTGTGCTACTTTTAGCTTAGTTATGAGGCCCACAGTAAGAGACCACGTTTCAGTGCCATATGTCATCACACCCATAGAATAGAATAGAATAGAATACAGTTTATTTGCCACATAAAACACAATAATACATAAATATCTTACTATACATTAAAATATTGGTTATATATTATTATTATATCACGGTGGTCGAAGACTCTTGTCTTGTCTTGAATTGTATATCATTAATCGTGTCTAATCTCTGACCATTACCATCATCATTATTATCTCAGCAGAAGGACGTCCACTGCAGAAAATGATGCTACTGCAACTTGGTACATTTCAATATTTTGTTTTACAAATCTTTAACACGTTGAACGCCGTACGGAAAATCTCTATGTTCCATAGAGATTTTCCGTACAGGCCACAGGGCTCACCGGTGAGCCTTTCCTCACTGTACCGTGCAAGCCATGTGGGTCACCTGTGAGCTACGTGATAGGTCCAACAAAACGCTTCCTACAAGCCACAGATTGCAGCTAACAACAAAACATACATAAAAGTGAGCCGCGTGGCCCTGTAGCTTAACCCGTTGACTCGCGATTCGCCATCGTGGTTTTCAAATACTTGTTAGATTTGTTCGAGGTTATTGTAAGAGGCTAGGATTGTCTTACGATTTATCATAAATTATTCAATCATACCAGATATACTTATGAATATTTATTATTTTAAGTTTATGGTATCCTAAAAATCATATGTTGATCTTACATAATATAAGACAATTCTTATGTCTAATACAGGATTTGGATAAGCAACAGAAAAAAAACTAACATTAGTAACGTTCAATAAAAAATACATCTCGAAATTCCGTTTTCAATGAACGTTTATAAAACTAATTAAAAATGCGTTTTATAATATAATAAAGATTTTTTAGTGCCTGTCTTACTTGTTACGAATTCATTATTCATCTAATTCTCTATGATAATACTAATATGAAAGATTTGAATCTTTATTTGTAATGGATAAACCCAAAAACTACCGAGTTTTAACAGTCTTTCACCAGTACAGTTTCATTACTCCTGAGTGATACAGGATATATTTGATTCATCCTCATCATCAGGCATCACCACGTGGGTGAAACCGCAGTGCGCAGCTAGTCTATACTATATATAATATTATAAAGAGGAAAGATTTTTACTTATGTATGTTTGTAACGAATTAGCTCAAAAAGTACTGGACCGATTTCAAAAATTCATTCACCATTGGAAAGCTACATTCACCCTGAGTAATATAAGCTATATAAGATTCATCATCATCATCATCATCATCATCATCATCATCATCATCCATCACCGCGCGGGTTAAACTGCAGTGCGCAGCTAGTTAGTAATAACGTAATTAGTTACTTTGTACCGCAAGCGTGTATCAACACTATTTTAATGAGATTTTCCTCGACATCTATGATTTTTTTATGAATAATCAAAGCTCGTTCGATATATCATGCATGAGTGGTAGACAACCTATTAACAATCCACCATTATTACACGTCAAAACTCGAAGAGATCAACCCAGGAAAATTAAGTATACAAAATCAACGATAGCTATTGGTAACGTTTCACTTGTTCAAAAAATCTAAACTAAACTACCGAACCAAAAATGTATTATGGTGGTCCTTATTATGTTAAAAATAAAATCCAAAATCATTTAACACTTAGAATGACACTTCTAAAAATAGGATAATTCTATTCAATTTTAGGTTATTTTCAGGTTAGTTTAGCGAGCACCAAGTTACCTAAACTGTCTAAAATATGCGCACAATTGCAGAGAAATGTCTAATTTTAGTGCTGTCATTTGAAAGTGTTATACCAATTTAGATTTTAGCCTAAGCAGAATAAGTACTGCCATAATTAAAAGATTTTTAGTTACGAGGATGCTTACAGAATCGACACCATTGTTAGGTCTTTTTTCCCGCCGCCGACATTCATAGTGTTAAATAATTTAGTGTCTTGTTTTAATTATATTTTTGTTAAACTTACAATTAATAGGGAAACTAAAATTGCATGGTTATTAAACCATGCAATTTTAGTTAGTAGTAATTAGGTTAGTATGTTTAAGGGTATTAACCCTTAAACATACTAACCTAATTTAATAAACATGGCATCCTTAAACTAAATTCATCGCCGTGAAGGGATGGAATAGGATTAACCCTTCGCCGGCTGCGGATCGTAAGAGGCGAGGATACCCGAACTGCTAGGTTGTAGGCATCTTGTGTTATAGTCCGTCTTGGTAGGTACCACTGCAGCACCAGATATTCTGTCGCCAAGCAAATACGCAAGCATTACTGTGTTAGGGTGTGAAGGGGACTGTGGCATGTGAACTTACTAGGTGATATAGACTCAAGGACCAATGTCTTGGAGTGACGACTACAGTACAGTACCACACAAAATTACAGTTCTGAACTCTGGTTGCCAATTCAACTGGCATGGGCAAGCGTAGTGCTTAATATTAGGCGCACGGCTAGCCCGTCTAAATGGCAACTCTGAAATAACGACGATCATTTTTGTCATGACAGTTTAACATTTTAATTGCACACAAAAGAAGGAAATTTCATATATAGTGCCACCAACTTATCAGTTCATGTGGGCAAAATTGGAACTACAGTATACATCCATACATACCTGTAGATTAAAGAGGTGCTTGAAAGACTGCCTTATGTTTTGATTCTCATTTTCTTTGGTAAATTTCTAAGGTTGCAATACCAAATTCTCCACTAGCGTCATCTGAACAGATAAGATGGTGGGACTGTAATAGAAACCCCGCTAAGAAATTTTATAACTGACATTTTGACACGTGTCGCAACTTGTCAACAATGTCAATCAAAATCAGCAAGATCGAGCCCGTAGTGTAGCCATAGCACAAAAAACGGCAAGAATTATAGCAGTCAATCAGTCGGGCACAAGTCAGACGAATCTTCCGGATGAAACGAGGCATTTCGTATTGTAATGTATGTGGGATCGCATTATAAGATCTAGGATATCTTGGCAGATATCAGACTTACAAACATTGCCTTGGTTTGTATACATACTGTTAAAAAGTAATAGAAAATTGCAATTTAGATATAAGTATACCGATCTCAAACATTGAAATTTATAGAGAGAAAAATTCCATCCTCGGACAGGATTCGAACCCGCGTCTTCTGACTCTCCGTGTCAGACACCATTGGCCTACTAGGCCACCGAGGTTCGGGTCCGAGCATCGAATTTTAACTCTCTATTTAACTAACCGTCTTGCGGGGACGAAGCGACATCTATTGGACATCTTTCACAGTGCCATCCAACCGAAAGAAGCATTATTGACCTCGCAACCCTTATTATTTTTATAGTATTACTTTTCAAAGCACTAACGCCTGCTTTAGCGATCTCAAACATTGAAATTTATACAGAGATAAATTCCATCCTCGGACGGGATTCGGACCCGCGTCTTCTGACTCTCCGTGTCAGACGCCATTGACCAACTAGGCCACCGAGGTTCAGGTACGAGCATCGAATTTTGACTCTCTATTTGACTTGCCGTCTTGCGGGGACGGAGCGACATCTATAAGACTGTAACGAACTGTCAAACATGCAACACCGTGTAAAAGCTGTATTAACAGCTCGGTGCAGATTTTGAAGGAATTGTAAACATCATTGCTCTCGTTGTTCTACTTCACACTATCAATCTTGATTCTACAAATCATAATTCCAAGAACTAAATCAAGTACCTCTATCTTGAAACCACTGCATTTTTAAACTAACACTCAAAGGTTCCTCGAGAAATATCATAACACTTAATAACCTTATCAAAGTAAGAGCTTAAAATAAAATCTTCATATTCGCAAAACAGTTCACTACGACAGAGTTACAGAAAGCCAGCTATGCATTCGATAACAACAATTGGTAGCCCAAGAATTCTCACCGTAACCTGTCATACGTAATGTTGTTTATGCGAAAGCAGAATCGATTCCTTCATTCGTGCGACTCGATTGTGGCTGCAGTTCGAGACATCTTTGTATCGAGTAAATAGTTCGAGGTTACACGTAACTTGGAATTATTGGTTTGGGGATCAATCTTAAGTTATCTCCCGTGGGAGTTTTGTAAATGGAATACCTCAAGCTCATGTTTGTCATTGGTATAGCAAGAAATAATACAATTTACGGTTGTTTTTTTAATACTCGTAGTAAGTAGCTGACAAGCAAATCATTAACACGATGGTCAAGACAATAATTACAGTGTATACCAGAGATGGCACTGTTCTTTTTGCCGCGACTACGGAACAATTAGAACAGTCTATTTATATCATATCATACTATATCGAATCACGGCCACGTATGCAGAAGGGATCCTCGGACGTGGCCGTTCCTATCAGCGAATCTTCACTTGTGAAATCTGGGTGTTATATCAAGTTACATACTACATGGTAGATCTCGGCCACATCCGAGGATCCCTTCAGCATACGTGGCCTTGGTTGGGCCCTCATCTGTAGGTCCATTACCTAAATATATCTTTATTATAAGTTTTTTTTACAACGAGTAAGTTATGCACCTGATACACATCTGAGCTAACAACAGCTGTAGTCTTGTTTAGCATTGCACTATACTTTTTTGACATTGATTTTTGATTCCTGTAATTTCACTTGATACATTGTCCAAACACAATAATGCTTGCGCACTATTGCTTCGTGGAAGAATATCTAGTTTGGTTTTCTAGCTTCTTACGACTAGCATCCCGACGGCGGAGATATATTGTTGCGTTATCATATCGTATCACAACATATGGGGATGTAATTCAAATAACCCCAAAGCGATTGCAGAGCATCCGTCTGTTAATTCATGTTAAGTTAACAATATAAGCAGACTTACCTAAAGATGTCCCCGCGGCTATCATCAGCTCCAGCTGACGCTCTGTTTCAACACAACACATCCCACAAGATTCTAAGAAACTATTTTTATTTATTTTCCGCTTGAGAGTACTAGAACTGTGAGACTTGAACTGTGTTGTACCGAGTGCGCCCGAATGTGTGGGTGCGTAACAGAACATATCCGATTACCGATATAGGCACGTGATGTTGACGTTCCCGAAGGCTTCTTCCTTCTAATCCCGGTATGCGCTTTTCACTGCGCTTGATCTTTACATGTATTAACATACAAAGTGCTTCTCAAACGCAATGAAATCGTATTGAAAACGTTTAAAACTATCTAAATATTATTTGATGACGATACAAACTCCGTCCTTCATGAAGTGTAAAAGAAAACAGTACAACAGAAGAGTTGCAGAACAGATCTTGGTTTGAGGATAGAACATACGAAGAAATAATGTCAGGAAGCATAATTCAGAACAAATTCCACACAAAAAGTGGTCCTTCAAACCAAAACCACGTATGATTCCAAATACGAATTACTTCCGAGGTTACAAATAGACATGTTCGGTGATTGGTTTTAAAATTAGAAGGAAAGCAGGGATTGGTCCACTCGCGTGCTGCAATGTCTACTATGACAGCTGAGTCATAGCGGCGTCAACAATGTTATAGATTTGATTTCTTCGTAGGATAGAACTGTTTATTATCATTTCACATTTTGTAGTTGTATCTTTATGGTGATTTTCTAGATAGAATGGCGAAATGTCTAACCGGTAAAACTTCTGGCCATTTTTTTAGGATGTTATATACAAGATAGACGAATTTGTTTTTAGAAAATTGCAAAGAATTACAAACGCGATCTAATTTCATGAATTAAAAATATCAGTTGCTATGAACGTTGGAATAATATTTATATCGCTGCTATTTGACACATTTTAAATTATGGAACAAAGTACTTATATTGTGAGCCTATAAAAATAGAATTATTATACGTACTTACGTAACAAGATCACTCGTTTGAATCACTTTGGAAACAGCCGTGCGATTCTCTAAGAGCAAACATCATTGCATCCTTGACAACATCCGTGAAACAAAAGACGGGATGACAAGATACGTTGAAAAAACAACTTTATGTACAAGGGCGATATCTGATATAGTACTTGGCATCGGTGAGCTCGTCGACGAGCGCATCGACGAATCATTAGAGAATCGCACGGCTGTTAAGGATAAACAACGTTGACAGTTGACAATGAAACGAAAACGAAAGGAAACTTTTAGTTATTTACTTAACCTAATTTACGATGTTTTTTTTTGCTTCATTTTATAAATACCTACGTATTTTTGTATTTAGGTATTATAATTAGAATTAAGGATCAAGTATACTTCCCATTTTTCTTGTAGCTAGCAAATTTTTTGAAATGCAGCTCTCTCTACTCACTCTCTAGTATTTGGTAATAAACATTTATCTATTTATAGTTCCTGTTTAAGTAGGCATTTTATATACAATAATAAGTTATAATAAGTTAATGTAATATTTGTGTCTGAAGCATCAGATATTGTGCCATAACATTAGTAAATATTCACCGCATTACGCCTGCCCATAAAATCAAAAATAACAGCCTATCTAAAACAGATTGAGAGATTAATTCGTTCAGTTGTAACCTCGGTAGCATTTAAGTTCATTCTCCGTTAAGCATAATATTTATTCTCTAAATTTTATTAAAAAACCCTAATTTTGATTATAAGTTTCATAAATTGAGTTTGTTTTATTTTTATATAGTTTTTTCTGCTTACCTTTATTGATATTTAGGTTAAACTAGATTGTTTGTTTCAATTCTAATATTACGTGTATGATAAATGGATGCCGGTTAATTTCCCTTTGGTATGCTCCTCGCACCTGCAGAAGTATAACAAGGTTCAGTATAATATTATATCGGGCATTAACAACGATTTAGCATATCAATAAATGCGCGGAAGCATTGACGTGGAGATTTATTTATGAACAACGTATGTAGGTACATATTCTCGTCGGACGAGTACTGTGCATTGAAGAGGGGTTTTCATTACAGCGAATTATTTCTGCTTTCAAATTTCAGCATCTACTTCTTACGCTATCTTTCCGTATATACTTATAAAAGTTCAGATAAAAAAAAACTACACTTGAATAGGTGGACCAACTAAAAGCAAGTTTATACCGATGGAGTGCATTTGATCTGATAAAATGAGTTACAAAACAGAGGTATAAAAATTTGTATACATTAGGTGTACGCGCAACATGGCTTAGCACTTTTTTGTACGTACACATGGTGTACACGCGACTAATGAACCTTCATACGATCATAAAGTGCTTATTTGTATGGGTGTTTTCATTTATAATTATATTGTTAGTCAATCCGTGAAGACCTTTAATTAGCTTACTGTATCTAATTACGTTTTTTTTTCATTATGTTTAGCTGTTGGATTTCCATGTTAATAATAAATGATGTCTTGAACCCTAAATAGTAAAAGGGCTGGTTCATATTTAGGGAAATAAAATCCTAATTGAGCACTTTCCCTTATAGATTTGGCGTATTGATCATATTTTTACACTTTGGGTTGTAAGTCGACAGCAATGGGATGCTACCATCATCACGTCAGATATTCTTGTGATCGAACGGAATCTAAATTGTAATAGTTACTAACATAAAAAAACAAGCACGGCCCATCTGAAAAAAAGCTATTTCCCTTAGATATTAGCCTTAGAATATCAGCTGTAATACAGGTGCAAATTAATTTAATTTTTATACACTTAATTTAAACAATCGAAGTCGAAGACAATATTAGCGGTTGTAGTTAACGGGACGACTCCTGAAAAAAAACAGTTCAATATATTGATAAAAATACTCTTAGTTCTCAAGCGCACGTAAAATGAGCCTAACACAAGCCAAATACAATTTTAGACTCAAAATGCAGGCTAATGACGTCGCAATGCTCTATTGCTCGATCAATCCAAACTCACCTTAAGCCTTGAAGATGCAACCGAACACCACGTTCGGTTTGAAATATGCCCTTATTTACATGCAAGCGCGAAGGTGCCAAGAGTTATGCATCTGACCCTCGACTTGTACATACTGTGCTAGTGCCTAGTGCCAATAGTGTTACCAGATGAAAAATCAAAAGTCCGGAGAAAAGGCTAAATTTCCATTAAAAAATCTGAGTTTCTGTTGCAGTTTGAGAATTTTCTCTCAAACTTACCTTAGAAACTATTTACTTCTTCACTCACTAAATATGATAAAATCAAAACGGATTTAATACCTATTTGGATAAATAAGCTTTGATTTTAATTAAGAATTATTACATAAGTTGATTACTAATTACTCTATTAGAAAGGAAGATAATTTTGTTACTTTAACTTTTAATTAATCAAAAAGCAAAATCCGGCTGCAATCCTGAGAAGAGAGGAAAAAATCCTGAGATATAGTAACCCTGATTACGAGTATCTTGTACATTTGGCTTGGAAAAACGTTTAGTCCCCGTGTGAATGGTTTATAGCTAAGTACTATTTATTAATTTGAATAGTTACAGGACGATATTTCAGATGGTAAGTTGAGAATATCGACTTTTAAGGAGACTTGAGGGTAAATGCTATACACAATTTACTCAGATCTGTCATAAAACAAGAACCTACAGAAGTCGAGTTCGGCGGTCACGTTAGGGTTATCAACTCTGGCTTATGCGAAAAAAATATCGTGGTAGTGGCACTCGTATCTAGTTGTTTGATTGAGTGTGGAGAATAAAACAGAAAGAATGGAAATAAAAACCAATAATAACTAGAATAAATTCAAATTTAATGTCTTTGTTATAGGTAGTTACTCGGCCTGTCAATTATAAACTATTTATCGTAGAACTAAGGTACTATTAGACGCTGGAAGAACAGGCTAAAATGTATTACTTGCTATCAATGCCATTGCTTTTCCCATTTGCAACAAAGAAAGTTGTTCGTGTGCACGACACTTTTTAACACCCCTATTTACAGGAAATCATAGAAAAGTCTTATCTGTTAATTGTTTGAAGGCTTGAAATAAGCTTTCCAATGGTCAATTGTTAGTCTCGACGACCAACAGTTCAATTGCTGCGGCGGCGATGGACGCTCAAGAGTGTTTTTAAGATCGAGTTCGATAAGAGGAAGTTTTCTCTATGCGAGGCAGCGATGCGAGCTCTATAGTTCTGGTCTAGGCAGAGGTAAACCTTGATGAGTCTGGTGCTTATACGGTCTCCTAATAAACTAATAAAAAATCCATGAGGATTTTTTATTAGTTTATTAAGTTTATGAGGTTGAATGAACCAGAACAAGAAAATGAACCTATATTTTTCTATTGTCTTGATACGAGTAAATCTTTTCACTCTGAAAATATTGCTGAAATTATGTTACTAATTATAACATTCAGGCAGACGAATATCAGAAAGAAAATATTACAGCACCTTTTGGTTACAGAATCCTAAAAATCGTAGACGAGACGTAGATATCTGGAATACCACTATTAATTTAGACTCGCAAATTATCATCTAGTTCATCATTCGTATTGTTATTTGTGCCACGGTGTAATTATGTAATTTTTAACATATTTTTATGTAACTTTTTCATTACTGCTGATGAGCTAGTCATTAGAAAAAAGGAATCACCAAATCCCACGTGGACGGCTTCTTGTGCAAAAGTATAGTCAAATTAAATTTTTCAATATTTTTCTTCTTATGTGTGCTTCGTAATTAGTATCATCGCAGAGTCAGATATTTTGCGTCAGAGTAGTGTAGTGCAGTGTACTGTGTACCCGTTGACTTGCGATTCGCCATATTTGGCTATATTTTCGCCAATAATACAATAGATTTCGCAGACATCAACCTACTTTTCCAAGAACTGCAACGTGTGTGGTTAAGGGTTTGAAGGGCAATGAAGAAACTTACAGTCTATGGCTCTGAGTGACGAGTGCAGTACGTTACTGCTCGCAGTATTTCAGCATACAATCTTGGGTGGTGATGGAATTAAAAAACTTATTGCTGCTCCAAAAAATGTAAAAAAGTGAAATCAGCATCATTCACTGAAGTAATAAAGGCACAAAATGATTTGTATAAGACGAATTGCACCATTACCCTGAATTGGAACTTTGGGATTTTCTATATTATTTTTAGAGTTCCGCACTCTTGTCCCGGAAAGCATTTATAATATTTAAATTGCTAATACAATTAAGGTGATGTCAAGGTGTTATGTGATATCATCATTATAAACATCATACAAAATTTAACATAAGAGTTGTTAAAAAAATTTGTTATTATAAAAAAAAAAACCCGCCCAAAAATACCATCTTACTCACCAAGTCACAAGCTGGGAGAACCTTATAAAATATCAGTGAAGATGCAGCTCTTAGACAAATCTGATTTTATAGTACTTAGTTAAATTCTTAAACCTTTTACATAGGAAATATTTTAATAATTTTATTTTTATATTTATTTATAAATTTGGATTCTATCTCTCTTGATTGTAACTATTGTACTCGTAAGTGCTGATTTGGAAGAATGGAAGGTATTAGAATTGGAAGGATTTAAACTAAGCCAGAAGTAGAAACTCTTTATCAAAGATAGATGCCATGCCAGAACACACTGTTATGTGGTTGGTGACAGATCTTCAACCTCAAGGTTAATATTTAAGCAAATTAACTCTAAAGTGCCCTCATCATCATCATCTCAGCCGTAAGACGTCCACTGCTGAACATAAGCCTTCCCCATAATTTTCCAAAAGGACCGGTTGGAAGCGGCCTACATCTAACTACGTTCTGCCTTTATCAGGTCGTCTGTCCACCGTGTCGGTGCGCCTTACGCTGCGCCTGCGCTTGCCCGTTGCGCTAAAGTGCCCTAACATAATGCAACCGATTTTCCCGAGATCTTACATCATCAAGCTCTCACAAAGACCTGAGGTAGAATTCATAAAAAGGGGCGGCCGCCATGCTCCTAGATTTATGAGCGCTAAAAACATTCAAAAAAACTCATGGACAAACCTAAAAGATACAGAACCTTGTAGCCCCAACCGCAAATTTCACCAGCCATAACGTTTAATACAACCATCATTCCAAGCGAAATCGTAACGAGCTTGTTAAAAAATATCGACTGTTGTAGCATGCCGCATGATGTATGAACTGTATTAATTTTTGGACTAAAACGGCCGATTTCGTACATACTATATATAGTACAACCGATACTTTGGGGGGATCTCTGCGGTGCTAATATTTCACAGCCCTACCACCAGTGCAAAAAAGTACTTGACTGGTTAAATAAAGACTGTATTATACACTAGTAGATAATTATACCTCCGTCTTAATTCTCAATTCTCAATTCTCAATTGTTTATTGCAACATATGTAGCTACATGCAGGTCTTATTTAACATGTTTGTGTGTGTTATACAGATGACCCTATAAGGGTATGGCAATGGTAGGAACGGAACGATCTATTTATATATCATTGAATTTATCGTTGAAGAATTCGTCTAAGGTATAGTAACATTTAGATTCAAGTAAAGATTTTAGGTTTTTTATAAAACATTCTACCTTTTCAATGTCTTTTAGCGTATTAGGCAGCTTATTATATATATCTATAGCCATTGAATTAGGGCCGGATCTGTACATTTCTAGATTGGACCTTAACTTAACCTCAGATCATCAGGTATGTTGTTTGTATGATCTGAGGTCTTAACCCTTTGCGTACCCAGAGACGTAAATAATATACGTTAGATTCATTCATAAATCTTTTGTTTAATTATCACGGTATAGGAAGGATTACTAAGTACCATGTCGTGTCAAATATTCTATAATGCAAGTGTTACTCTATTTCAACTGACTTCAAAACAAAGGAGGAGGTTATTTCTAATTCGACTGTTTTTATGTATGTTAGTTAGCTCAGAACTTATTTCTAAGAGATAATTAGTATATTAGCGGATCATCCACTTGTTATTAGCCAAGCGCATAAAAATTAAAAATCGCAGACAGGTATAAATTCACTATTGATTTTCGGCGCTACTTTACATTTTTTCCATGGAAAAGTAGTTATTGTTCATAACTGTAATAGTAAGTTAAATGGTGAGGCTCACTATTTTGTAGATATTAATGTCCTCTATAAAACTGTAGTACTTTACTATATTTACATACTTTGCCCTATTGTCAATCAAATCAAATCAAAAGTTTCCACAGCGTACGTGAACTAAGGATTTTTTTAGGTTACATTATCGGAGTTTTCACACGGATCCCTAACTTTTGAAAATATATAGCCTATGTTCATCACAGATAATGTACGATTTTAATGGTGAAAGATTTTTTCAAATCAGTCCATTAGTTTCGGAGCCTATTTAATTCGAATATACAAACATCAAATCTTTCCTCCATATAGTATTAAGTGTATACTATTTTATGGTTTGCGAAAAAAATACAGTCTAGATGTAACGGTAAAACTTTAAATATTAACACTTAAGCAGTCGCTAATGGGTCTATCAGACCCAGTCGTCCGTTGTTTGCATGGTAACTATTGAATGTTAAGGATTGCGACGTTGCCGCTCTTAGTACCTTTCGACGATAGATTGACACAGCGAATAACGGTCGCTGCAGCCAGTTGGCGCGCCGCGCTCGAGTGCTAAGGACGTGAAAGGTGCGTATGGGTTCTTTGGACCCGGTAGCGACTAAATACGTAAGTGATTTTTCATAACATTAAAACCCTAATAAATTATTAAAAATTTGTTTTTATTATAGAAAATGGCAACCAATAGGTCCTTGACCTTATGGGATATTGAAGAATGCTTGAACGAAGAAAAAGAGAATGAAGACTGCTCAGAAACAGAAGACTTTTTAGAAATAAATGACCATGAAACTGATTCCGAACAAGACGCCGACGAAGAAATGCGAAATGCTGAGGAACCTGAAGAAACTAGCTCCGCAAGGAGTCAAGTTGTGCATCAAATTGAAAATTCAGTTGAACCAATCTCACAGTCTATACAGGGTGTTCGTCGACTCGCACCTGACCAGCGACGTCCAGATTTGGATTGTGTCCCTTTGTCGATTTTACGAAAAGGTTTCTTTATCGGCAAAGATAAGGTCACTAAATGGAATATTCAAGAACCTTCGCAAAATGTAAGAACACGGAGCCATAATATCATACATGAAGCTCCTGGACCTTGTTATGAAGCATCAAGCACGACCACTCCATTGGAAACATTCTGTCTCTTTTTACCGGATGAAATGTTGGGTAAAATAGTGAACTACACTAATATTTACATCACTAAAAAAGTGCAAGATAGTTTTGAAAGAGAAAGAGACTGCAGGCCTACTAGTGTGATTGAAATAAAAGGATTATTCGGAATTCTTTTCTATATTGGGAAATTGAGAGGAGCACACCTGAATACAAAGGACTTATGGGCCACCGATGGTACTGGGTGTGACATCTGCATATCAACAATGTCACAATGTAGATTTCACTTTCTTCTCAGATGCTTACGTTTTGATGATATTAGGACACGACCCGAAAGAAGAGAAAATGATAAGTTGGCGCCTATTCGTGAAATTTACCAGCAATTTGTGTCCAACATTCAACGATTTTACAAACACGGAGAGCATGTGACTATTGATGAAATGCTATGGGCATTTCGTGGTCGGTGCTCATTCAGACAATACCTTCCTAACAAGCCAGCCAAGTACGGGCTCAAAGTGCTAGCGGTATGTGACGCGAAGACATATTATACTTCAAATATAGAAATATATCCTGGAAAACAGAATGATGGTCCATATCAGCTCAGCAACTCCCCAAGCAATGTGGTGAAAAGGCTCGTGGACCATATACAAGGTTCCAACCGCAATATTGTCATGGACAATTGGTTTATGAGCGTTCCATTGATGACCGAATTATTGAACGACTTTAGTCTCACGTGCCTAGGAACGCTAAGGAAGAACAAAAAAGATCTTCCTCATGAGTTCACTCAAACAAGAGGAAGACAGACGCATGAAACCTACTTTGGATTTCAAAATGATTGTACTCTGATATCTTACGTTCCCAAGCCTAATAAAGTGGTTCTCGTAGCATCCACTATGCATCATGATGCCAAAATTGACATTGAAACTGGTGAAAAGAAGAAACCCGAAATGATAACAGACTATAACTCCACCAAATGTGGGGTTGACATTGTAGACCAAATGACAGGTACATATTCTGTATCTAGACGAACCCAACGACGGCCACTTTGCATATTTTTTGGATTTTTGAACATAGGTGCATTGAACGCCTATGTCATTCACAGCACCAAATCATCCGATCGCTTGGTCCGAAGAGATTTTATCAAGACGTTGGCTATTTCGATGATTCAACCATACCTTCATGAAAGAGTACTGATTACAAACATCCCACAGCACATAAAATCCCGCATCCGAAACATAATACCCGAAGTCCAGCCACTTCCTGCATCAAGCCCGCCAGTTAGTGGACGAAAAGTGCGTTGTGGTCTTTGCAATTGGAAAAAAGACAAAAAAACTAAAATTTCCTGCGTAAAATGCAATATCCCAATTTGTGGAGAACATACCAAAGCATTATGTGTGAACTGCAACAATAATATTTGACTTGCAATGTGACAAAATAGTGCCGATTTATAGTTAAGTTCCAAAGAAGGTATTTTTAGATTGTTGATTTTTAGAGAAGATTTATAGTTTTTTTTTACGAAATAATGGTTGATCTCTTTTTGTGATTTTGAATAAGTACATTATAGTAGTATTAGAAAAATAAAGAAACTTACTGTTATTATCTTTATTTTATAAGATATAAGATAAAAGTTGAAGTGTGTCGTTAAATTAAGTTGAATTTAAGTATGTTTTTAGAAAGCGTTTTTTTATGAATAATAGTAAAACTAATAAGTACAAATGGTATTAAACAAAAGTTTAATACCATTTGTAATTTTATTTTAGAATATCAATACTGTTAGGAAATACACAATTACATAAAATTCAGCAGTTTTCGAAAAATCCGGCAATATTAAACTGGGTCCGGTGGACACGGTAGCGACTGCTAGCGTATCAAAACAGGGCGCGACTGCCCAAGTGTTAAGTTGATGAAAAAGATCACTTATCTTATGTTAAGGGTTATGGTCCTTGAAACATGAATGTTCAAGATATGGTCATCAGTCTTTGGCCGTGTGAAAACGGAGTTGTATTTGGGTTAATTGTGCAAGATGCAACTACCATTTCGCAATTTTATGCTTTGGGTATTATATTGGTAGGCGTGACGTTTCTTATAAATAAGGTGGTTTAATTAATTTTAGTAAACACAGTTAATTTAATGTAAGTTCCAACCATTCCCCTGTGTTAGGAAATTGCAAGTGGATGTCATTCACAAGAAATGCAATCAGACAGACTCGAGTAAAATATTAGATAATTTATACTAATATGTTAACAAAGACAGGCAAAAAGGTTGAGAAAGAGCGCGTAAACGTGTAAGTGCTGGGGTGTTATGAAGTTTAAATGAAGCTTAACAAAACATCTTACTTCCCATACATTTTAGACTTCTGCTATATCAGGCCAAGGAAATATTGCAATATTTACGAAGTTTTGCATCTTGAACGCTTTCAGATTGCACATTTTGGAAACGTTAACAGTAATACTTTTGAAATATTGCTTCGTGGCTGAATGTTTGGCACTTCGGTGGTACCAACCGAGTACCGGGTCTTTTACATAAGAGGCGTAACACCTAAATACCTATGCAGTAAAAATATTTTTTAACTCAGTCTCTTTTCAGAGAGAGCTATAGAAACTAAATTTTACTTTCTATCATACCCAGTTCACTCGCAACTTAAATAGACACCTTATAGCGCGTGCGTATGAAGTTTTTATTTAGCAACACCTTTTCTATGTTTATATCGAGTTACATTAAGCACTCAGAAGACAATTCACCTTTTACGAATAGGTAAGTACTTTGAGGCTTTATAGCTTAAGTATCGACATTTCCTTGTACACGCTAAAATAAGTACACCTTTCTAAATCATAAATACCAAACGATTCAATATGCTTCCGGATGATACAGAATGAATAGTTAAACGAAACCAGTGTCCGCACCATCTCAACGGAATAACTCGATTAAAAAGCAAATGGAGAGCGCTCTCTTTTGAATCAAAACCCATAAACGATATTCATGTCACCAGCATCAAAAGAACCTTTTACTAACACTTCTGTTCAACAGCGAGGCCATCAAACCTTCGGTTACTGTGAGCTGAATAGATTTCATTTGCTTCAAGACATTGATGGTGACAGGTGAGGTGTGATTTAAAAGGTACGATGATGATTTCAGAAACTAGATGGAAACACGTAAATGCATAACTATAGAGTAATGCGGTTAAGTTAAATAAGAACTTTTTCGCGTCATATTATACATACAATAATAATATAAATGCAAAGTTGTATGGATGTGTGTGTACATGGTTTTAAATGAATTGGTACGTTTGTGCTTTTGCCATTCCTCAAGTAAAGTACATATGTACATATTTATGGTATGCATTAGTGAGATTTTTAGTAGCAAGCAGTAGCAATAATATCACTAAAATATATTCTTATCGCCATCGTCAGGATGCAAGTCGTAAAAGTCTAAGTAATCTGATTTACAGGTGGTTTAGTCATATAAGTAAATTGTATTGTATGATTTTAGACAGAAAAATTACAATCTCAAATGGGATTTAACCATTTGCGTCCCAAAGACGTAAATATGCGTCAGTTTCATTCATAAATCTTTTATCTTAATCATCACGGTATTGGAAGGATCAAACCCGTGTCTTCTGACTAACAGTGCTAGACGCTATAACCGTTAGACCAGTCAGGAACAAAAACCAAGATCGAATTTATCTCTCTAGTTCTTTTTTCCATCGAATCGGGATGAAGGCGCCATTGAATATCATGAAAAGCTGTAATGAGACTGAAAAAAAAGTTTTAACACAGCATTTAACTTTTGTTGACGCAACCCTACATTTAAATAATAATGCTTTTGAAGCACATACGCCTGCATGCGAAATACTTTGCAATTTTAAAGAGAATAATTATAGCCTAAGACAAAATTCGAACCCGCGTCTTCTGACAAACTGTGCAGTTGTTGCAACAGCACCTACGTAAAGTGCTCACAGCGGAGCTTGATTTGGCGATCTTAGCCGATCAACAATGTGAAGCAACGCTTGCGGTCAGCAGTTGGATGGGTGACTGCTAGTGGCATTGTTCAAATTGAGCGCTTCCGTGCATCGGAGGGCACGTTAAGCAGGCGGTCTCGGTTGTGTGTCTTAGGACAACAGTCGCTAGGCTATGTCCAAGGCCTTCAAGCGGCCTCAAAACTTCAACATGGGTTGGCCATTAGCCAAGCCAAGCCGCAATTAGGCCGCGTGGTGGATTATGGCCCAACTCCTCTCTCTGAAAGGAAGGCTCGAGTCCCAGCTGTGGGAACAGATTGGGTTGATTATGATTACGATCACCTATGCTTTCATGGTGTGTTAACTCAAAATGTGCGTTTTACACTTGTACCTGAACAAGCAACGCTTAAATCCCGGTCAACATTAAATCTCTTCATTCAAAACTCCACTTCTCCATTTCTCGTTATATCAATATAACATGTGCGGCATATTGATTGTAAAACAATGTTGTTCATAGTCGTAACTTTAAGCAGGGTATACTAAATTTTGTATGACGCAACGATTATTGTGGATATCCAAGAAAGGTCCAATGAACAAGGTCCAATCTTATTAAATTGGATGTATTTTGGAAAGCGTGAAACGTGTTGAAGAAATTCGATATCTGATATGTTAATAATTATAAAATACGGCAAAAATATAGGGAAGTAAAATGTTACCACCATCAAAGGTTAAAACTCGCAAGTACCTATCAATAATATGTTTCTATTTCCATGCTTGCTATATGTATTACTTTTCGTGCAATTTTAGAGAGAAAATGACATGTTCATTGATTCAAACCCTCGCCTTTAGACAATCCATATCAAAAGGCGCAACCAAATTATGCAAGTTTAAACGTTGTTGCATAATTTGGTTTCAGTCAGCAAGCGTTGGTGCTTCAAATATCATAATTTTATGAAACACGACTATATTTTTATCAGTTTTCAGTTCCACCGAAATTACAGTAACGCTGTAACGCAGTGCACTCCCGTGTATGGTTTTGGAGTCTTGTAGTCTTAAAATTCTGAATGACACTGAGCTGTTATGGGCAAGCGTAACGCTTAACATCAGGCGAGCGTCAGCTCATCTTGTCACCGATTGACATAAAAAGAAATATAACCACTTTCGGTGGTATTGTGATGTTTCGAATCAATTGATTTATTTTTGACATCGATTCGTTCCGTTTCGATTTACGATTTTAATTCGACCGATAAATATCGATGCGCAACTGATTTTTTGATTTAAAACCGTGTTTTCATTGTATCGCTTTTAATTTAAATTCAATTACGCATTAAACACATTTAAATATTTATGACATGAGTGGTATTTATATATCTGTAATGTATTTTATACGCTTCAGAAAGACATTCATTTAATAATATTTTATTATTTATAATCGGCGAATAATGACTGCTCAAGTCCGGTTACTCATCTGAGTTTTATCTATATGTTTTTTTATAATGGTCCATCAAAGTTCTGAAATCTTCTGAGATAGATACAAGAAGCAATGACTATTAGTGCAGCCGTAAGCTGCGTTAATCGCCACCCCTATGATGACCTGTGAAATGCCTGTTCACGCCCCGTTCGAAGGACTGTATCTTTTTACACTTGTATTAGGTTATTGTAATGGGATTTTAACTTTGACAGCATAATAGATCCCACAGTTCAGACCTGTGTGCTAATGTCATTTTTATACAACTTCACTTTAGTAATCAGAAAGAAAAAATTACGTGTTCTCATTGCTTAAACACCCAACTACATGAATTGGTAAAAAACTTATACATACAATACAATAAATCTATACAAGAAAGAATATGCAAACGAAAAGGTGACTATTACTCGGCAAAGCCTTTGACAGTTCTTCAGGCAAATTCTAACCGTTGCTTAACTAGCCTTTGATAGTTCTAACTTCAGGCAAATTCTAACCGTTGCTTAACTAGCCTTTGATGGTAAAACAACATGGGTGGTTAGAAGCTTTAATGTGGACAAGGACATGGTTATCACCACGACAACCGAAGCAGCAAAAGACCTGAGGGAGAAGCTAGCGCACCGCATAGGCGACTTGGTGAAAACCAAAGTGCGCACCATGGCTTCTGTACTCGTGAATGGCATCCGAATTGGTAGGAGCGTCGTTCGCCTTATGGTAGACGAAGCTCTCATGAACCACTTTGGAGTTATTGTCATGGCAGCGCGGCTGGCAGGTGCTCGCGAAATTGTCCTAATCGAAGACGTCAACCAACTGCCTTATATCGATAGAGTGAACCTCTGCGAGCTAAGGTACTGTCGCCAGAACCTGATAGCTACCATCAATCAGGAGTTGTTGTGCACACACCGGAATCCCATGGATGTCGCGTACGCGTTGAAGGAAATATATTCAGGTATATATTCCTCAGCCCCACGTATTAGGTCCCTGGAGCAGAGAAGGTACAGAGATGCGCATATACCCAGCACCCTTCCCAACACCCTCTTCCTAGTACACACTCAGGAAGAAAAGGAGACCCTGACCAACCAGGGTTATGGTGAAGGCACGGGGTCGCGCATCCTTACCATCCATGAAGCAAAGGGACTGACATACGATTCGGTCATCGCCATTAAAACCAAGGGCAACATGAGTCTGCACGAGAGCGTCCCGCACGCAGTGGTTGCAGTCTCGCGGCACACCAGGACCTTCACCTACTACACCGACGACGAAGAAGACGCCATCAGCCGTTTCGTGCGACGTGCGGTGTCTGCGTCACCAAATGCTATCCGCGACTACAACTTGCAGATGGCCATAAAAGATCGGAATGTGGATGTGACGGAGGCCCTGGGCCGGGTGGAGAAAGCCGACTTATATAAAAATTAGTTATAAAAAAAATTTAAAAATATTAGACAAGCTTAGGCTTTTGTATTATGTATGCGTGTATACTTTGAGCATTCACGCTCACTAAAAGGCTTCTTCTCGCGGCGGCGTCGTGTGGCGGGTCGTCCTCTTCCCTCAAATATGGTTGAGGAGAGCGATGGCTGGCCCACGTGTCAAGCTCGTGAACGGGCGTTGCTTGCGGGAGCCGGTATGCTCTCGGTATGTACGATATTTAGAAATTAGTTACTAGTAGAGAAATTAGTAACTTACATAATACAAAAAAATGTATTGTGTAAGTTTAGTTAAGAAAAAAAATGGGCTCAGTTTTCCATTGCCTGACGTCGGTTTGAGGGTTGATATTTTTTTCACAGAAAGGTCACGTTATTATATGAACACACGCCAAGTTTCAATACCAGAAAACGCGTAGTTTTTGAGAAAAAAATTATTGAAAATCAATTATTTTTGCAATATTTACGTGAATCCATACCACAGATTATGTAGAATTCTCGCAATTGAACGTTTCGTTTTAACTACAGTTAAGTTGTGGTACATTCGGTAACATTTTATTTTATATAAATTTACGTAAATAATTATATTTTGAAGTTATTTCAACTGTTTTTCATTACTTTTACGTAAATAATTATATTTCGTACTTATTTCAGCTGTTTTTCATTACTAGCTATTAAAATGGGTAGTATTTACCGTCTCTTGCCGGTTTGTGAAACGAAACGTAAAATTGACGCCATTTCGTATTGTCATTGTCATCGTCAGTCAGTCATCTTTTGTGTTCCTTGCAGTTGAGCGCGTTTTCGTACTCCTGTCGGTAAACAACATTTGACTACTAACATGGCGTCTCCGAAGCCCTATTAGGGCAGATATCAAATAAAGGTTAGGTTCAACTTAAATCAAAGAACTGAATTGATTGACTCTCACTCTACTTGGTACGAGAATGTCCTACCTCTAGTGTTTTTATAAAGTCTGAAGCGCTTAGCTGCCTCTGCCTGCTGTTTGTTATAATTGTAGGCATCAGACGAGCCAGAGCCGCTGAGGCTGGTTGTCAAAGGTGACCAACAAGCTGAAGCTGCGGAGGTGATGGTCTTACCTTGTTTTTTACAATTATTATTAATTTTGGGTTGAATTATGAATTGACTGGCACAAGATTGATATTAAATGTTGTGGGGATGGGTAAGGGTTTGGTCTCTGATGGTAACAATAACCCTCTTATGCATATTTTACAAGAAAACAATATACAGAAATCTAACGACATTATAAATAAGAACACCACACGAAAAAAAATTAGGTTAGGTTGAAACTGCGACAACCAACGCGCGAGCCGAGCGAGCGAAGCGAGCGTGCCGCGGCAGCGGCCGGCGAAGCGCTAAAAAGTCAGTTACACATCCAACAAAACAATAAATTAGATCAGCGAAGTGTTAAATAACGTGAGGTCATGATTTACAAAAATAAGCATAACTCAAAAACTATGCATTACCTTGTAATAAAAATGGTGAAAAAGGGAGGGGAGGACCCTATCCTTCCCCCCTTCAACCCCCTATTTCATGCCAATCTATTAAAAAATATTATCTTAATTTTAATCCATAAAATTAGGAAAATTAAAAAAAAAGTAAAAAAGGGGGGGTTCCCGTGCTTATTATTAGAAGAGGGGGGAGGGAAACCCCCCCCCCCCCCCCCCCCCCCCCCCCCCCCCTCCCCCCTTAATTCGGCGGCAGTCAATGGAAAGTCGTACCAAAAAATGTCCTGTATTATAAAAAAAAAATTATAAGTATAAATGTAAACAATGCCACGGACTCATTGAGTCTGTGAACAAAAGCAATAAAAAAAAGCCTTTGATAGTTCTAACTTCAAGCAAATTCTAACCGTTGCTTGGTAGTTTCTTTTCCTTAAGTAATTACTTTAACTTGTGTATAAATACGCCTGTAAGTGAACTGCGACTGTCATGGCTAGCGTAGTGTTGGCACACGACTTGCCCGTTAATATAACTTGAACTATAAAAAAACAATATACCTAAGATCATCCCTCGTCAGTCGTTCCTTCGTTGTTGAGGATCGTGACCTTTCTTGATCTTTGGTTTTATAGAGAGCTAAAATTCAAATTAGACTACTAGGCTATGGGTTACGAAGACGTAGTCTTGTATCATATATTCTTATTCATTATATTCGTGTCATATTTCGGCTATGCTTCTGTTAAGGAGAAATTTAACTCTCAAGTTACTGTATACACAATAAAATGTATGAGTTCTCAGATGTCTGTTTTCCTTAAGACAAACGCTTTCTACACAATATGAGTCAGTGTCAGATGCGTAAACTAGTCTTGAGATTATGTTATTATTCGCCGAATTCTCGTGATGACATGTCACGTAGGATGTATTTACTGTTCTCTTTTATGATTGTGGTAACAGAAGAATGTGGAGTTTAACCTGCTTACGTATTTTCTCGATTACCGGTTGATTATGTAAAATACTCGTAGAAGCTAATACAAACTCTAAAAAATTTGGTGGTTCAATTTTTATTATTTTACGTCACTTACAAGGGCGAGGCCCACCTCGTGTTGTGTAGAACAGATTCATTTCGTAACAAGAAGAGCAAACAACCAGTCGACAAACTAAATTGTACCCGTAACCCTTTTTTATTTCTTTAAATATTAATAAATAAAAGGATCATCTATACTATCATTATAAAGAGGAAAGATTTGTAAGTATGTTTGTAACGAATTGGCTCAAAACGTACTGGACCGATTTTTTTAATCCTTTCATCATTGGATAGCTACATTCACCCTGAGTAACATTAGCTTTATAAGATTCATCATCATCATCATCATTCATCACCGCGCGGGTGAAACCGCGGAGAGCAGCTTGTATAAAATAAATTGATCAGACATGATCATGCCACCCTCATAGGTACACTCAAGCTTATTGTGGCTATTTGTACAATTTTGTATAGCGTTCTGGCTTTCTCTGATTGGGAATGAGTAATCACAAATAGGATATTGGTGTCATGTGTTTGTAATTTCGCCAGCACCTATACCATTCAAAGCAGAACACAGTATTGCAAACATTACTGCTTCACGGTAGAAATAGATGGTTGTAGAACTTCCCCGGACGAACTAATTCACAAATAGTTCTATTGCACTAAAATTATCATTTTCTAAAAGTATTAAGAACTTAAGGTATCATTTATCATCTTTTATAACCTTTATTATAACACTAGCTGGTGCCCGCGACTACGTCTGCGCAGGATTAGTACTTCGAGTAGCTTATTATCTTCTCCAAGGCCATATCTATTAATAAACCAAAATATCATAAAATATGTACCTACATGGTCAAACGCAATTGCTATAATAGTATTATATGAGAAAATTGAAATACATAATAATAATATGTTTATTGTTGACAGAATTTTTTGTGAGTCTTAGTTCTAAATTAACAACTATAGTATATCAATCAGTAAACACTTATCATTATAATAAAATCCAGGACTTACGTACATACAAATACAAAATTAATCACCATGGAAAAAACTGTCATTACATTTCATAACCCTTGACGGTATTTGTGTTTTTCATCAACCTTGACGGTCGCCGAGCACGTCTAGTGTATCGAGCTGTTGCTCTTTCACACTCAAATGGCTGGCTCAATTTAGATAAAATTTCATATAGAGGTAAATGAGGCACTGGATTAACACAAAGCATACTTTTCATCATCGTCATCATGATCATCATCCATCACCACGCAGGTGAAAAAGCTTAATATTTTTGGGCACAGCATAGACAAAGCAAAGTACAATTTGAAAAATTTAATACCGTCTTCCATTCTATACAGTTATTGATAGTGTAACTCAAAAACAACTGGACCGAATTTGATGAAATTTAAATGAACACTAGAAGCACCAGCTTTAAAACAAAATAATAATTTTGAGAATCGACTCACCCAATCAAAAGTTATGAGGTAACAAATATATGAAAAAATAGAGTCGGATTAAGAACGTCTTCGTTTTTGGAAGTTGGTATATAACAAGCTCTCCGCCTACGTCAAGATCGTAATAATTCTGTGTAACTTTTTAGTCACATTAGCTTTTGCAACATATTTAAATGATTTTGTTAGTTTAGTTCTGCACTACGCTATTCCCACCTCCTGTTTTCCGGCTCCTTAGCTCCATGTCCTGGCGTAGCTCTTCTGCATTGACGATATGGTCTTCTAATTTCTTCTGCTAAATAACTTAATGTGAGTTTCTAATGTAACATATCCTAGTAAAGCTGTTTAAATTTAAGGTGAAAAGTGATGCACTCTGTTGCTAGGTGGCAGTTACATCACCACACAGGTATAAGCTATTGTAACGGGATGACTGCTTAACAGAAAATTTTAAAATTATAAAAGATATGGAGAAATTTAGACGTAAATTCACAACCTACAATATTCCTAGAGATTTTAGATTCGAACTCTTGAGACAAAGAAGTCACAGTTCAATTGATCGTGTTTGTATTAAACATCTAGAATTATCTGTTACACAACGAAAACGTGAAATCCTTCATCTGCTCATATTATTATGTAAAAAATTATAAATAATCTAAATCTTCGAAAATATTTAGACAGAGTTAAGTCCAACCTTATTTTTCTGAAATACAAATTCAATATAAATCGATAGCAGTAGAACTGTTTTTTGTGATAACGGAACTTAACTCCACGACACAACCTGCATTTATCGGAATTAGAAAATCGTTTTCTAACGAAGCAAAGACTCGCCGATTCCAAACATTGCAAGCCCAATTACCTTTATTAAAAGAGAATCCCTCCATACATGTACTGAATATGAATCTAAATGTATACACGTGTAATAGTGGAGAGAGTTGTGATTTGTCTGTACACACATTTTTGTAGAATTATGCAGTTTAACTATGAAAAATCGAGCAATTACTTTACAAGAGAAAAAATAATTATAAAGGTGGTTGACTATTTTGTTCAGATATTAAACTAAGGCTCTGGATAAAAGAAACAATAACTATCCAAAAACAACAAATATGTGTGTTTTATGTTTCAATTAGAAATAAACAACATGGATAGATTAATTTATAGATGTATTTGCTCACAATAATAAAAAAAAAAAAATAACAATAAGTTACATAGTATATCACGACAAAAACGGCCTTATCACTTAGGCCGATGTCTTCTACTACTCACTAACTTTTAATTTGTTTTTTTTTCGTACGGACTAATGCGGTTTGCCTCTACCGGCATTAACAGAAGGAGGCGAGCGCAGATGCACTCTCAGCCAGATGCGGGCGCAGATGACGCACCGCCTAAGGCGAGCGTTGAAGACGCTTCGCCGCAAGGTGAGCAATAGGCGACTTGCTCAAGGGCACCACTAAGATACGGACCTCGGCTTGGGCCGTCGCTAGGAGAGAGGGGAGTCGGAAAGAGTCGCCCCGCTACATGATTGTTTATCTATGACCATTTGAAGAGAATCTAACCAAGATATAATTTTAGCCTCGAGCTCGCCGGCAAGCTCGGTGTCTGATTGAGTTTACCTGGAAATCGTTATCATAACTAAAGATACTTACTATATACCTTCAACACATTCAATTATATACATAATTACAAACGTTTGCTTACATACTTACCTACGATATTAAAATAATCTGAGTCCTAACCCGGCTTCGCTCGCTTCAACCTCTTATAAAGGTGAAATTTCTAAAAATACTTCCCTAGTGAATGCTTAGAGTATAAAAGGTAAAAAAGCTAATTATTTATATTTGTAGCCCCAACGGCTTAGTCTCTGCGTTGTTACTCACTTAATCAAAGTAATTATATATGTACATATAGATTGAGTCATTTCTGTGTCAGTCGAAATAAGAACTTAATGGAGTAAGCTTGGAGATGCTCTGTTGAGCTAGTCATCCGCAAGATCAGGGTTAAAATACTACTAAGGTAAAATAATCTCATACCTTTTCGGTAGGTATAATGAAGGTAGAAACAAAACTCTGCGTATGTGTAATTATTTTATTAATTTAAGGAGAACTTCCAGTATTTATAATATCTACCACAATGGTAGTAAATCTGGTTGTTCGAAGGTTAATGACGGAATTGGTGATTGTCTCGCACAATTTTCGAATATTTAGATACGCGAAACATGGTCTCTTACTATGGGCCTCATATGCAAGGTCAAAGTAGCACAACGAGTTATAGAGAGAACTATGCTCGAGGTTTCTCAACGTCAGATTCAGGAGGAGATCCGTAGAAGAACTAAAGTCACAAACACATCCGACACAAAACAGCCCAGAAGATAAACCAGTTGAAGTGGCAGTCGGCAGGCCACATAGCACGCAGAACAGATTGCCGTTGGGGCCGGAAAGTTCTGGAGTGTAGACCACGGACCGGCAAGCGCAGCGTTGGTCTTCCACCGACAATGTGGACTGACGACTTGATAAAGGTACCAGGACGAGGACCGGGTGGATGTAGGCCGCTTCCAACCGGTTCTTTTGGTGGAGACCTATGATCAGCAGTAGACGTCCAACGACTGGGATGATGATGATGACGTAGATATACTTGAAAATGTATCCAAACAAGTAAACCCACAGGTATAGAGTTAGTCAATCCATAAATTGCCCTAGATCAACTTAAAGTTATTAGATAAACTATATCGTTATTCCAATAGCTCATTAGTTGCATCCTCACGTAATGAGCCCAGAACAAAATAAATAAACCGCTTAGGACCATATTTCAACATATTTTTTTAATGGGTCTCCAATCTTTTCTTGGTTTCTGTGGCCGTTTTATTGTGGCATAGTACTAAAATGACTACGTATTATTAAAGTTGTCAACAGCAAAAGAGTAATCGTGTAGGTATGCAATACCAGAGTAATCAGTATCGTTTCCGACTTAGTAGCTTTTTATAAACATTTAAGTCAACTTCTGCAAATTGATGATGACAGATGATGTCAGTGTTAATCTTAACCAAGGGTTTATCTTGGGCTTTCACTATCACAACAGCTAATTCTTATTCGTTTTGGGGGCGATGAGGCCTGCACTGGCGTCCCGCTTGGGGTGTTAAACAGCTAATTGTTAAAATAGTTAAACCATTTTTTGAATCAGCACAACTGACGTGCTTGTAATGTGTTCTTTTTTGACGTTGAGTTATTTAAGGCTCCTTGCAAAAACCCAAACAAGTTGTTTGTTTAAATACAAACATTATCTAGAAAACTTCCTAGTTGGCACCTATATATACTGCGAGCACGGTCTCGCTTTTATGAAGTAGGTATTCTAAAATTGCAAATTTACTTTTGTCTGTGGATTATCGACGGATATGAGTAGCGAAATTTGAGGAACAGCCATGCGACTCTGTAATGATTCTTCGAAGAGCTCATCACCGATGTCAAATACTTTATGAGATATCGCACTTGACAATAGGGTTGCTTTTCGAACGTTTCTTGTCATCTCTTCATTTGTTTCACGGATGTTGTCAAAGATGCAACGATGTTTCACACGGTGTGTGCAGAATCACACGGCAGTATTTTTCTACACTCTAATCGTTCAGTGGTCCTGAAAAAATGTTGGTTGAAGTCATTGCTAAATAAAGTTAATCATATTTATTCATTTTATTTGATGCAATGTCATAAAATACATAATAATACTACGCAATGTCTTATTCTTTGCACTTTTAACAAAAAACCAGCTCACTTATTGGCACTTCTGTGACATTATTTGAACAGCTAACAAAGTAATTAAGTACACTGGTATTTCTGAACTACATTAAATCGCATAAAAACTAATATTGTAGCGATCTCAAGATAAAATGGTAACATTATCCACCGCCCGATTTATCGAACCAATTTCAGTTAACGATCGACAAGCAATTAGCGATCATAACATAAACTTAAGTTGGCTAATCACAAGATACTCCGGTGCTCTGCGTTCTTGTCGTGTATTATTACAATGTGATTGAGCCTGTCCTTTAGTATGTACGTCTATAGTGATAGCCAGTAACTGGTCCAACTGTGAACTGGTTGAGATTTATTTCATCTCGTATATCAAAATTCAAAATCTTTCCATTTAGGCATCGAGGACGCTTTTATGAATATTCTTCATTGCTTTTTATTTTCTACCGACTTCCAAAAAGGAGGAGGTAGGCATAAGTTTCGATTGGGTGGACCGATTCCCAAAATTATTTTGTTGTTTGAAAGCTGGTGCTTTCCGTGTGATCTCATTTAAATTTCATCAAATTTGGTCCTGTAGTTTTTGAGTTACACTCCAATAACTGTTTTTTTACCAAAGTAATAGAATGGAAGTCGGTATTAAATTTTTCAAATTGCATTTGTCATAATAATTATTCACTTGATGTACACTAGCTTTTACAGCATAGTACCACACTTTTAAAATTGCAATTGCTTCTAAATTATATATAAGCTATAATTCTGAAATAAAAAATGTCGCATACCAAATTTTATTAACTTTCTTTGACATTAACATTAGTGACGGTTTTATATAAATATAAAAACAACAAAAATAGCCATTTTTAACTTATTGGCACTTTACTGTTAACGTATTACATACGAGTATGTATGTTAGATACATACAACTTAATGTTACAGATGCGGTGTTTATGAAGGCTTTAATGCAATTGTAACTTAATTCATGTTAGCATCTTGTAAATGTAATTGGTATATATTTGAGTTTCAAGTTAGGAATCCTTACATGTGCATAACCTGGTTTTATTGTAATAGGCCTTAAAGTAATCAGAATCCATAGTAACAATTACACAAGTTGTACTTGTAACGCAACTATTGAACAAATCTTATAGAAAAGGAACTGATCACGATACAGACACGTAACCAGGGTTTATAAAATATAACCTTTAATTAATAGGTACTTACTATGTACCTACATTAAATGATTTTAAGTATGTTATAATTAACGTGATAGATATAAAATAAAATAAATACCTTTTTATTTACTTGGTTAATGTAACTATGCCGCCGTGTTCCAAACTGGAGTATTTACTAGAAGAAACGGTTAGAAACTTAGGGTAAATTTTAAATGGTTTTTATATAGTTTTTAATTATATGCACGGAAAATTAATGTATTAAGGTGCAAGTTGGTAGCTAGCTACATGTAGCCGCAGCAAATTACGTGTCGCAGCGACACTACTGGTCTGGTTTCTATGTGTTTTTTTTTTTTTTTTAAACTTTACCTACTCCACAGACTCCAGGGCCCGTGCCTTTTTTCAACTTTTGGAATTTTAAAAACTTACGATAATTTTTTTACATTCAACAAATATACATGCATGGGGAACATATTAAACTAACTAACTATTTACTATATTATATACTAAATTTTTTAACTAATACATATAACAAAATTTTATTATTACTATTAAGATTATTCTGAGTTGGTGTAAGCATTCACAGCAGACCAGTGTCCACAAACAGCACCCGTTCACGAGTTGACGCATGTGCCATCGCCTTCCTCAATCATTTCTGAGGGAAGATGGCGACCCGCCACACACGCCACCGCTTGCCAACACATTTCCGTGGGCATGTCTGCTCTGAATGCCCACACCATCTCTTTGTCAGTTACAGTTTTTATGAGAACTTAACACTAGTTACATGTTATTGTGAGCCCACATTGCCCACATTGCGCTGAAGCAGGGCCTCCATCACCACGCTGTTTCGATCCCTGATTGCCATCTTCAGGTTGTAGCTATAGATGGTTTGTTCGCTCGCAACCATCGCTTGCCTCACAAACCGTCCGATGGCATCATCTGGTTGATGGTTTCTATGTGTTTCTATTTCTATGCAATGCCATTTGTAGTTAGCGACACGAAGCTGGCGACGCGTTGTCGAGCGGCAGATGACACTATCGTCCGACCGCAGATCAGTAGTGCCGCTCGCGGGTACCAATCTACCTAGTAATACAACTAAAAAACTTTTATAGTAAACCTTTCGTATCGCTTTTCAAATTTAATGCCGTCTGCAGTCGGGTTCGAAATCATGACTGCAACGACATGAAGCGACGACGTGTCGCGGCGACATGAAGCGACGACACGTCGTCTGCTGCTGCGTATAGTCGGCTACCAACTTGAACCTTTTGAGTGAAACATTACATATACCTGGCCGTCCCGCCAACCCGCGTTTTCGGATTATCCATGGCAGACGCCGTGACCGAGAAAAGTTATCACATATATATATATATATATATTTTCTATTGTTACAACTATTTATTAAAGTATCTGCACGTTTTATAAATTCACGTACATGCCAATTTTAACTATTCATATGTAGATACTACATATGAATCGTTTCGTCGGTTTGTGGGGGGTTCCGGAAGCCCGATTCCCCCTTCCCCATTTTCCTTCTCCTTCATTCTCCCCCTCCACCCTCACCCCTTCTATCTCTTCCTTTCTATCATCCATCCTCAAAGGTCGGCAACGCATCCTCGAGACCTCTGTTATTGCGGATGTCCGTGGGCGACAATATCACATACCATCAGATGAGCCGCTTGCTCGTATATACCTATTAAAATAAAAGATAAAAAAAAAGAAAAAAGAAAAGAGAGAAGGTTATGACGAGGCCGAAGGCCAGGCCTACTACGCGATCGAAGTTGCGGACAATCGCTAGTTATATATAAAAATAAACCCCAATTTCTCCTGGTCACGCTATAACTTGAGAACGGATAGAATAATCTCCCTGAATCTTTTTTGACTACGCGAACCAAGTCGCGGGTAGTCGCTAGTACATTATAAATCAGCATATGACTAATTTATACTTCAACTTCACGCGAACTTGATTGAGATATTGGATTTTAACCCTGACTTACCCTTGGCCGTCATATAATTTTACTATTTCATCAAGTATGTATTAAAGTCTGAAGAAACAACTTGAATTCCACAACAAGGCCTACTAGGGAGGGATTCAGAGCTTATGATAGCTTTTTTAAACACTTGTTATAAAATTTAAGATGTGATCAGAAATGTATGTCCATTCAAATTAAATAAATTTAAATATTAATTTTTGAATTTGCTTCATGCTTGAGCGAGCCTGCGTGAGGACTAGTTACGCGATGAGTGCGATGACTAAGTTAGTGTAAAAATAATAAAGGACATATATATATATATAAACGTTATCTGTAAAATCTGTATATTCGTAAACGTTATCTGTAAAAATGTTTCACAGATTAAAATATATATTTTTATTCCACGCACAAGAAGTCGCGGGTAACAGCTAGTTCTTTAACTTAGTTCCAAGCATTTTGTTTAATTTTAATCTAAAACTAATTCCTGTGATACCTACCTATAGCATATCTCCGAAAATGGAAGTCTAGTTAACTTTGATTTATTAACAATATAAAGATTAATTTTAGACTTGCCAAACATATTTCATATTGGCATAGCTGATCTCTCCAAATAAGGAATCACATGGAATTTTAATATCATTATTATTGTAAATATTTGATTTTTATGGAAGGAAAAAATAAAAACGTACATTCCTTATGTAGGATTTAGACCCTAATTAGGGGGATTAAGAGCGTTTTATGTTCTTATGTGGATTTATTGTATAATTTATTATAATTATGTAGGTGGAGTATGTTTGGCTAATTAGGTTACAGAATTCAAATTCACATACGAAAATCAGTTGTTAATTTTTTATATAAAAATTAAACCGACTTCTACAATAACAAGTGTGTAATAACTTGTTGAAGTCGGTGCCATAATAGTTCAAAAGTGCCTATTGTCACAATATTGAGCGCATGGCACCGACTTCGACAAGTTATTTCACACTTTTTGGTGTTGAAGTCGGTTCCATTTTTTCATAAAATAATGTTTATAAAAAAATGGTACCGACTTCGACAAGTTATTTCACTCTTTTTAGTGTTGAAGTCGGTTTCATTTTTTTATAAACATATTTTTCGCCAATTTCAAAGATCCTTGCTACTTACGGGAACGATTGTCATTCACCGTCAATGATGATATTATCAAATTAGTCGACATCCTTTTCAGTTATTGGAGTGTAACTAAAAAACTGCTGGACGGACTTTAATGAAATTAACATGGTACCATTTCGGAATACTCTGCCAAACAAAAAAATAACCATCAAAACCGGCTCATAAACAACGAAGTTATCCGCGAACACAGATAAAAAAATATATACGGTCGAATTGAGAAACTTCCTCCCTTTTTTGAAGTCGGTTAAAAGGTGCATTCATGTAATAGTTGAATTGTAACTAAACCCTTACTACTAAAATTATTGTAACCTAGATTTTCTTTTTTAACCACTTAGAGCTTATATACGAAGTTTTGCTTAAGACACTGTATCGTCGTCACCCACATAAATCATTTGGGGGCTGTTGTTCGAAATTAATTTTACAGATTTTTATTTTAATACCCGTCACTGGATATAAAAGACTTTTGCCGTAACGGACAGTTGATGTAATTTTATTTGATATACGTTATAGTTGTTATATAACTTAGAATCTATACCAGCACTTGATATATCGATCAACTGTAATACTATAATTTTATATAGTACTAATATTACATACTCTTCAAGTGTCATATTTTTTTCGATATAACAATGATTTGACATACTATACATTTAGGTATAATTCCGTTAACAAAATGATGTAATTATGTTTTAATGTTACTCAGTTTTCATGACTTGTTTAAGGCAACGGCACGGTAGGTGCAACGACGAGCAAAGCGAGGAGGAGCGTTAGGTCGAAACCAAACGACGCGCGAGCCGAACGAGCGCAGCGAGCGTGCCGCGGAAGCGGCCGACGAAGCGCCAGAATTAGGTTATCAATTTGAGTCAGGCATTTTTGTTTATTATTGAAATATATTAATAGGTTTCGACGTTTCATTATACAGGGTGTTTGGTAGAGGGACCGACAAACCAAATGAGCGTGTTCGGGAGCCCACTTGGAGAATACAAGTTGGCCAAAAAAATCTCCGACCCCCCAATATTTTTTTTTCTTTTTATTTCTAAAAAAGCTTGCTAGTGGATTTTTTTTATCACTGTGAAAGTTGAACTATGAGGTAAAATGTATTTCATATTTTCACTCTATGAGCTCTAAATCAGTTAGCTCTGTTTTGTATCCAATTTTGCTTTACGTGGCCTGAAAGTGTATCAGAGACCAAATTCAACTAAAAACATCCGGTCTAAAACAGATTTTACAAATGTTATGGTGGTAAATAGGTACAATTTCGGAGAAAAAGGGAAAAATCACAAAGAAAATGTTAAACATATTGGGGGCTAGGGGATTTTTTTTTGGCCAAATTGTATTCTCCAAGAGGGCCCCCGAACACGCTCATTTGGTATGTCGGTCCCTCTACCAAACACCCTATATATGTTTATTAAACTTTTGTCTAATGTATATTATGAATCGAACATATATTACTTACCCAAAGTATTTTGGTCCATACAGTAATTTAATTTGCTACAGTGCCCTTCAAACGCCAGCTTGTTGAAACAGTATTGTGTACTAGCAGTAACGTGTTATCTACACTATAATGATAATAATTTATCATAATAATATTGTGATGTATAAAGAGGAAAGATTTGTTTGTTTGTTTAAAATGAATAGGCTACAAAACTACTTCATCATTTTGAAAACTTGTTTCACCATTAGAATCCTGCATTGTCCTTGATGAACATAGGATTTATATTTAGGTTCATCATCATCATTAATCATCACGACGCGGGTGATAACTCGCAGCTAGTGGTTTATAGGACTGAACCAAGCCATAACGCAGAATATGTAGGCATATGTCGCGGTACCAGCCTTAACTTCAATGATTCTTTAACTTCAATCCCAAACAAAGCATAGTAACGGGATATAAAACGAAGCCAGCTAAAACAATGTTAAAGGGATTGAAATTTATAGAGAAAAAATTCACATCCTCGGACGGGATTTGAATCTGCGTCTGCTGACTTTAATAAAAAAAAAGTATAAAATTACAAGGTTTGCGATGTCAATACAAAAGTATAAGTATTAATAATGCTTCTTTCGGTTGGATAGTACTGTCAAAGTTGTTCAATAGATGTCGCTCCGTCCCCGTAAGACGGTTAGTCAGATAGAGTTGAAATTCGATGATCGGACCCGAACCTCGGTGGCCTATTTGGTCAATGGCGTCTGACAAGGAGAGTCAGGAGACGCGGGTTCGAATCCAGTCTGAGGATGTGAATTGTTCTCTCTATATATTTCAATTTTTGAGATCGCTAAAGCAGGCGTTAGTGCTTTAAAAAAAGTAATATGTACTATCAAAAATATTAAAGGGGTTTGATAACCTTAAAATAAAACCGCGCAAAGATAAAACATTCTGCTCCAATTATTTCGTACAACAGCATCGATAAGTAAGCGCAGCGCGCGGGCGCATGAGTCGTAAATATGATCGTGATCTGTAGCATTATGCTGAGAGACCGCTGCGGGACCGCGTATCGGGATGCTTCAATATTGGAGAATGGTGAATTGTGGATAAGTAAACCGTTGTTTAACCATACATGGCGCAATTCCTAAAAAAGATTAGTATGATTTCCGAGAAATCTATTGTACTATTGGCCAAATTTGGCGACTACAGGTTAAGCTATATTACGGTGAAATGATAAACAATATATCAAATCGTATGATATATTTAGATACATTACCTTTTCTTTCAGACAGTGCTGGTGGCTAGCAGCACCTCTATTCCCTAGGATTCGCCCTTGTCGTTGCCTAGCGCTTTATGCGCCCTAGTTGTCCCTCGGTTGAGTGCTGCATGCACTCACCAACAGTCCGGTGTCACGTTTAATGCCCGAAGTGGCAAAAAGCTCTATGTCCTTCCTAAAATTAAAAAGATATATTACCTACTACGAACTACTTATACTATACTTACGAACACAACCAGACTACTTCAAGATCAGTATAGTTCTGTATAATCATCGGCTTACATCGCTAAAGCTGGTTCACTGCCTGTAATAGAGTTACTGTAGTGCCGGCGAACCAGGGCCATCCGTTATAATTCGATCGAACTCAGGACCAGTGGCTCAGAAGGCAGGGGTGCTACCCACTGCGCCAACCGGCCAGTCGAAGCAGTAGTAGGCCTGTAAAGTTGGGATTGCTTGGTAACGGCTAATTGGGGAAATGCCACAATACACCCCAATCGGGACTTATTGCTCCCTCTCCGAATAAAAGAAGAATGGTCGAAATCACTCTGCTTTTTATTTTCAGTTCCAGACGTTTCCAACAAGTGGTAATAGACCATGATCAGATAATAATAAAATTAGTAGTAAAATGTATATGTTATGTTATTTTGTAGCAGTCGTTCTATTGCTAATGTTTATTAGCGCAGCTGCGAAACTATCTTGTTTACAATTACGAAAATGGATATAAACGCAACTAAGTCCTTTGCACCTGCGTCTATTTTAACATTTAACTATTGCATCTGAAGTGGGTAATTAATTTTGCTAAGTTGAATTCATTAGGTAGGAAACATTTTTGGGTTTTTATTTTGATTGATAGTCAGCAAATAATCCAAATATTTCTAAATAAGTACAAGTTATTTTCAAAAGACTTATTCGGATACAATAATGTGTTGAAAAAATACCGGTGTACCTCGGAATTTCCATAAGTTCACTTTACTTACTAACATAGGTACTTACTTACATTGGTACTTACTTACTTTATACTTCGATAGCCTTACTTCGACAAAACATAGTTCGATAGTCATTGCTTCGACAGAACATAATATATATTTGACAAGAATAACTTCGACAGAACGTAGGTAGCAGAGTATCTATCTAGTCAAAGCAAAGTCACGGCGGCATAAGTGCGGCGACGAGCGAAGCGAGGAGCGTTAGGTTAAATGTTGACCATACAGTGCCACAAATTATTGTCAAATATATATCCTGTCGAAGAAATGCCTTGTCGAACTATGTTTTTATCGAAGTAGTCGACTTGTCGAAGTTTTGAACTTGTCGAAATTCAGAAGTACACCCAAAATATACTTAAATGATGATGACGACGCAGAATATGGATTCCTTGTGTTTTTTTTTACAGTCGTTACCAAGTAATGTGTTATTTTACTGATAAATATTTATTGGTATTTTAAATGTTTGATAAAATATCAAACATTTAAAATACCAAATCATTGTACTGTTTTTTATATAATTTTACCATCCAGTCCGTAATAGAATCTGGGTCGATACAGTTGCCAAATTTTAACCAATATTTTAAGACTAAACGTTCAAGAAAATGAATTGTTTATTACTGAATGCATCATTACATTTCTTTTAAAAGGACTGGACACGATTCGATACTAAAAACAACATCGAACAATAAAACAATATTTGTGTTTTTTATGCTTTTAATGTGACTACATCAGTTTGTATAACCTAGTTTATTTGCGTCAGAAGAGGAATTCTTCATTATTTACATTTTAGACAGTTTAATGTTTGTTGTAGGTTCAGTCATAACTTTGTTGTTGTAATAACAGCCTAACACAATACGAAGTAACTGCCGATATATTTAAAGTTTAAAATTATTTTATATATTATTTATAATAAAATAATGACTGTAAGTAATTATTTTATTTATCATTTACAAATTGTAGCTTTCAAGTCCATAACAAGGCTTTAGTTTATGAGCAGGCATGTAACATTCTCGAATAAATTGATAAGGTTCCGCAGGTACATGAAAATACACCTGGTCGAAATTTTCTCTACATGCAAGTGTTTTTTTCGTACACTTTTATTTATACAACTAGTATTTTTGGACGGTTGCCGCGTGGTCCTATCAGTTTTTTTTTATTAATTGCCAGGCACTAACTCTGGCTCCGTCTCGCCTAAAAATAACTACCTAGGCTACCTAGAAGATAATTTAAAAGGTACTAAGTAAAAGTACATAAAATTACTTTTTATGAAAGAATAAAATGACATAATACAAATAATATATTAATAATATTAATCGTTTAGTAGTTTCTGACTGTTTTGGCCCGTTGAGATGTGGACAGTAACCCTGCCTTCAAAGCGCGGAGTACCAGGTTCGATCTCTGGCAAGGACAAGTATTTGTGTGATGATTAGAAATGTTCTTCACGAGTCTTGTTTTTTTTGGAATGTATTAATGTGTATGTTTATGCCGTCCGCGGCACAGTGAAGCCCAGTACGGGAATAAGAGTGTGCGAACATTCTTATTATATATTAGTATAGCTCCTCGTTATCAAGGACATAAATGTAATGCAAATTTGGTCCAGCCCCACCAAGATCACAAAATCTAATCTTCCACTGCCAAAGTGGTCTGAAGCATTTTGAGCTGGTCCTCTACAATTTATATATCTGGATTCCGGAGATGCAGAAACGAAATGAAGCACAAAAATCACACAGAGGTTTCAAACGGTTAAATGCAAATGTACCCTAATCCAAACAGCGAGTAATTCACACGAATCGATTTAAACCATCTCACTCGATAAATACATAAATCTGTTCTTTTAGCTCGTTATTATCAGTTATTTACGAGTCAAATAACATCTCAAAGTGTTAATTTGTGATAATTGCACAGTAGTAGCTAACAAATCAGAAAGTTGTGGGCACTGCAGAAACTTCGAAGTTTAGAAAATTATTTAAATGATCCCGAATACGTATTTATATTAATTTTGAATGGAAATAAATAATTTGAATATAAATACATAAAATATATTACGATTTTGTTATAGACCCATTTTGATAGGCAAATTCTCGTGGTACAACGAGAATTTGCCTATCAAAATGGGCACTATTGACGGAGCGAGCGAGTGAGCGCAGCGCTTTAGTTCGATATTGCACCGTATGTGCTTCTGTCCGTCTGTCAGTGTAACTGTCTGTTCTCAAATTCAGTTTAGTCGTTCGCCATCTTTGAATGTGGGGTAGGGAAAAAAGGGGAAGTTTGCTGTAACGTTATATATCGACAGATTTCTTCACCTAGTTGAGTAGTTTTGAACGACTAGCCAAACTTAACTGAGAACGCTTTAATAGCATTGGTATTGTCCTGGTACAATATTTCATGATATTAATTTATCCATCCCGATCGCTCCGTTATCTCACTTGCTATAGTATTCTTTCAACTCTAACATAATCATACTTATAATTCAGTTATGAGCCAAAATATTTGTATCCACCAGGACTGTCGCATAACGTCCAGTTAAAATGCGTATAATAAGAGATATACAGGGTTATTGGTTAACGGCCGTTTTCAATATTCTATCTATTCACAATTTTCCCTACAACCGATAGAAATTTGACATAACGTCCATACACACAGTGTCAAATATCTATCTCTAGTAGGGTAAACTGACGATAGATAGGATATTGAAAACGGCAGTTAGTCCACCTATTCCTGGTAATGGCGTGCAGTTTACATCGTTTCTGACTGATTTGACTATGTAACACCTTTTCCTAAATCTAACCTTTTTTGAGATATTTCAATTTTATTGAAATGTGTAAGTCTTATCATTACTACTATTTGTTATTTATTACATGCATAATAAGATGCTTCATGACCTCAATAACCAATATTGTACGTAAATGAATAAATAAGTCGTTGGAAACGATTAAAACTATAATAATTCAACAATAAAATTGAAATATCTGGAACACGAGATTAGATTTAGGATAGGGTGTTTCATAATGGAATCAGTCAGAAACGATGTAAGCTACACACCCCTAACGGGAATAGGTCGACTTAATCAATAACCCTGTATATGTAACAAAAGCTTCTGTTCAATATTTAATTTACGTAACTTCACCGGAATTAAGTATTGGGCAGTTGTCGAAAGTTTTACCAGCCGCACCAAGCATACGAATAACTTTATCTGAAGTTTTTCACCGAAGGAATTTAAATTCCGCTGAATTCAGATAGGTACACTTGTCATAAATTGTTTTACCAGCAGATTGCACATCGATTGAATGGGTAACTTTTACAAGCAAGCCTGGAAAGTTAGTTATAAAAAATCTAAATATAACAAGTTTAGATTTAGATTATGTTTAGTTTAGTTTAGATTATGTTTAGATTTTTTGTCATAATTACCTTTAGAAAGTCAGTCGACTTTCTAATAATAGGATACAGGAGGATGTAAAAAATCTGGAATAGGGATCGAACCAGCGGTTCGGAACTAGGTTACTCACTACTCCTAAGCTATGAATTGCTTCACAAACTACACTAACCCTCAAAGTGTTTGCTGTAATTGAATTCGCTATACAACTAATTAAGTCCTTTATCACTACTACATGATTTACTATCACAGATATAGATTATACAGAAAATTTTATACTTATGCAAAATTTTATCGCAAAGTGGTTATTCAGAAGGATAGTCATTATTCATTAACACAGGTAGAGCCACGGGTTATGTTTCTGTACCAGCAAGCTTGATGGCCTTTAACTCTCAACCAACTACTAAAAAGTTCATATCAATAATAATAGTGCCAGCCACTGAAAGTACATACTTCTAAGAAATTCGAATTCAATATTGATCGAATAAAGATGCGATTCAGAAACGCTCTGGGCATTTATAGTGAAAGTAAAGTATAGAGATGTAACTAATGTATTACGTCGGATGGTATAACCCGGTATAAACACCAGAAGTCTGCTTCATTGATCTGAGAATACATAATTATTAATAAATTAGTCTTTGAAAAAGAATTGTAGTCGCCATCTTTGTATTTCTAAAAATATAAGCAGTTTAAACATCGTTTTAATGGATCTGATCGCGATTTACAACTTGCGCTACCAAAGTAGGTATAATATTTTTTAATTTAATACGAGTCCAGTAACAAATCGCATTAAGATGTTTACATAAATAAAATTTAATTTTACTTGAAGATTAAAAAAATTAACCTTAACACTTAGCAAAATTAAATGCAAATGCAAATTTAAGAACACAAATTATGTACTTGACGTGATTTGGACCAGCGTCTTCTGGCTTACCGCGTTAGATACCTTAACCGCAAGACACTAGCCTAAAGTTAGAATAAATTCGATAAAAACAAACACCCTAAGGAACCATATCCCATCTAATGATAAAATTAGGTTCGTCAAACTTTTCATTTTCGTCGGTAAGGCTAAATATGCCGGATACACAAACAGTAGCCGGAAGATGCAGCATTAACAAAAAGCTATAAAAATACTTTATTAATAGCACACCTACCATCATTAATCGTACTTACTCCCGTTAAGGACAAGAAATTGCCCACAGTCGACCACTAATCATCCAAAAACGATGGGCGTAGTCAGAAGGCAAGTTCAAGCTCCTTGATAAATGGACCACACGTAAAAACCTGGAAAGTAGGTTCTTAAAAATAGGCTCAGTATTTTTTTTTTAAATCACAGTTGACATCAAATAAACATTCAAATAATTCTTATTATGAGCGTTAATTAGTGATGCGCCCGCTTTAAATGTCTCGTCTTATATGATGCGTTCCCAAATAAGCAGAGCAACTTTAATATTTTGTCTAGTTGTTCCATCCAGTTCCATTTTCCATTCTAGTTGTTCAATCAATGTCAATATTTCATAATATAGGTGCCAAACTACAACTAGGCAGAAGGGAAATATTCCGAGCATCTTTATCATCTAAAGATTTGTTTCAAAAGTCATAAATTCAAGTTTGTAGCCCCAACGGCTTAGGTTCTTCGTTCATGGATTGTCAGTCAGTCAGTCATCTGATCAGTCTGTCAGGACAAGTTAACATATTACATGGATAAGATCAACACAGACCAAAGTGAATACCCTAGAAATTAATGAAGAGGTATAGCTGTAATTTATCACAAACATGTCGCATGTCTAGGACAAATGTGTACTTGTTATGGTCAAACTAGTCATCACATCATCAAAACACAAATTTAAAATGCCTGATGCGATGATAGTGAAGTTCGGTACACAACAGCTGCTGGATCGGTCCCTACGTCAGGTTTGAAAGGTCCATGTAACGAGTAAAAAATTGGTTCAAGCAATAAAATTTAAACGAGTGATCTGATTTAAACACTTCCCTGAAACGATTGCGGTCCATTGAAACCTGCATTAAGCGCAGTTAATATTTTTTGACAAGTATCCTTTGGAATCAATTTGCGGTTATTACAGGAACATAATCATAACTTTGTTTGTGAAACCAAGTTTTATTGTCTCTTTATTTATTTGTTTACTTTTGCCCAATAAAACGCTTCACTAGTCACGTTTAGCGGGTAATCAAATTGAAATATTTTTTCTTATTCGAATGATGGCTTCTTAGCATTTGCTAAAAATGCTAAGAAGCCAATGCTTAAAATAGTGGTATATTTATACCACTATTTTAATTGTTTTGTTTTAAGTTAATATCATGATGTGGTTCTAGTATTTATGGTGACGTTGTGCATTCGATAACAAAGTAGGTATCGATTGAATACCTAACTGGTATTAATAAAATTTACCAAAACATGGAAACAACTTTAACACAAAAAAGTGTGAAATAACTTGTTGAAGTCGGTACCATGATACTTAAAATGGTACCAACCTACTTATTATCACAATATTGTGCGCATGGAACCCACAAAAAGTTTTTTTTACTACTTTTAGGGACTCTTGCTACTTACGGGATCGATTGTCATTCCCGTCAATGATGATATCATCAAGATACGAGTAGGTGTAAAAACATAAACACTTTTAGTTTTTAGAGTGTAACTAAAAAACTGCTTGACCGAATTCGATGAAATTCAAATGGAACTTCGGACACCTCGGAAGTATACTGAAACAAGCAGAAAAAACATTTAAGAATCGTTCAACAAATGGGGGAAAACGGCTAACACACAAAAAAATATATACAATTGAACTTATCAAATTAGGGGATTAACCACCTCCTTTTTTGAAGGCGGTCAAAAATACCAAAAGCACGCCGTTACTCTGTCACTATTCATCATCATCATCATCATCATCTCAGCCGTAGGACGTCCACTGCTGAACATAGGCCTCCCCCATGATTTTCCAAAAGGACCACTATTACTCTAACTTAAAACTGAAAAATGAAGACGACGACGATTAGTTTTAATTCGCGGCAAAATTATTTAGTAAGGTGTCGTGTAAGGGGGTTATTTTCGCAAATTCGTCATGTATAATACTTAGCCCATAATTTTTCAAAAGTACACTCTTACTATCTCTCTCAATAATACAATAACACTCTCAATCTATCCTAACCTATTAAATTAACTCCTATTTCTTCTGGTCACGCTATAACTTGATCGGCTTTACCGATTCCATTCAACTTTGTTGTCAATGTTTTCTAATACTTCGTTCATAGATTTCAGTTCAAAAATTAAGCAAAGATAGGAGCTTTTAGCGAGGCCGAAGGCCGAGCCTACTACGCGAAAGAAGTCGCGGGCAGACGCTAGTATCTTAATAAAATGTAAATGGCATCTATTGTCAACTACTCAAGTCGCGAGTCACAAATAATTATATATTAGGCGTGTATCTTTTTAAATTAAATAATAAATAATTTTCTTTGTATTGTTTCTTCAAATACAATATTGGTTAAAGCAATGTTTTTATTGTAATATTTTACTTAGCAAGACTTTGTCGTCGAGCTACATGCTCTACATAATTTGTCCAAAACTATGATTTGTGTATATTTTTGATTTATCCTGACTGACAAATAGGTACATAAAATATAATTAAACTATCCTAAAATGTGATGAATATGTGAATAGACAGTTTGTCAAGGAAACATTAGTCTGTGTTTAGAAAATAGTGGCAACTCTAGCGCATCTATAGTTTGTGGTTTGGTTCGACATTCTTCTTCTTCTTCTTTTTCTTCCGTCCGCCATTATATACTACAGTCAAGTCACGCCATAGCTCCTACTTAATTAATTGTAGAATCGGTAATAAACAGAGTTGTAACCCATACACGTTTTCTGTTACTCCCACGGGAACATCACCTTCGTCAGCTGCGGATATCCTGAACACAGTTAGTTTTCGACATATAAACAAGTAGGTATTATTATTTGAACTTATTTTTAGAGTATAGTAATTAGATAAACCTAAAAACTACGTTGCGCGCCCACTTCTCTCAGCTCGAGTAACACATCTATTTGTTTGCTACTCAGGCGGTTGTCGAGTGAATTCGCAAAGGATACGAGTTACATATTATACATACGAATATTCTGAATTGTGTGCTACTCATAATTAGTTAGTGTGTGTGTGTGTGTGTAAATAAAGAATTCCATATACAAGTTAACTTACCAATTATGCCACAACTTACATAGGGATGAATTATATTTTTTAAAGAGCAGACCTTTTCTCTGAAATATTTTAACCTTCACGTTTCCTCATCAATCAGATAGGGTAGTATTTATGAGTCGTGATAACTTTATGGGGTTTTTAATAAGCATCGTGAAATCGTAATAAGTTCAGGGCTGTGCCACACTGAATCATTTTCTTTGGCATATTTATGTGACATCTCCCATTTCACGACGAAATTAATATTTTCTTCCGATTTCCAAAAAGGAGGAGGTACTCAATTCACCTGTTTTCTTAATATGTGTTACCTCATAACTTTCGACTGGGTAAACAGATTCTCAAAATCATTTTTTTCTGTGAAGTCCCAATTTAATTTTATCAAATCTGGTTCAATAGTTTATGAGTTGCACTCCAATAACTCAATAGCATGGGAGACGTTTTAAATGTTTTCTACTTGTATTAGTTATACGTGTTACAAGATATGAATTAAATTGTATTAAAATATTATAATTGTGAAAAGCATGGTTTAATAAAGTAAAGTGACTTATTAACAACTGTCATTGTAAATACTAAAAGTAGAAACGTTTTATACAATCATCGTCATTTTTGCAAGAATTCGTATTTGAAACGAAATATTTATAAACTCAAAAAACAAAGTGCGAAAACCAAAGATGACGGGTCAGGTAGACTTGAATAATCACTGAATTATTAATCCATCATTTATGACAGAGTATGCAATAGGATGTTTAATGAAATAAATATTAATACAACTGATAAACACTAATGTTAATCTTCAAACTAACTCCAACGTCAAACGCAAAAAAATCATAAAGTTGTCAATACATTATTTTATAGGCTATCACTACGTATAAGCGGAATGAACTAGAAAGTCATTCAAATAAAGCAGTCGGATTAGTTAAACTATTTATTATTCAAAACTGAACTGAATTGGATAAAATTTGGTAAGTAGATAGATGAGGCACTAAACTTTTCTTACATTTTCATTATCAAAATCTATCAAAACGCAGGGAACTGCAGAACGCAGCTAGTTAACAATTATTTTTTGTACGGAATAAAAAAAAAAAAATTCTAGAGATTTTAATAGACACTAATATGCACCAGTTATTATTTTTCCAAATAATATCGTTTTGAGTTTAACCACAAACCGCTTTATTATTTGTGTCCAGTTTAGTGATCTTCGGTCATGTCATTATATATAATTTTCTTTAATCTCACTTTCTTTAAAGTCCAAAACAGTTTAGCCTATATGTTTGGAACCAATAAGGATGTAATTATTCTGACAACTATAATGTCAAATTACTGCACATGATGTGCAATTTTGAAACCGATCTCTGAAAAACCAATTACAAGGTTTGGTGCGATCGTAAATTCAATTTGCGACTTTCGGGGAACATCCTTTTTGGGCAGTATTTTACTCGTCCGCTTTCACTAGATTTTTTTAATTTTTTTAAATTGAGTTTGACTCTTCTTGAAATAATGCTATTCCTTATTTTTCTGACATAAAGTTAAATAACTAACTTAAGGATTGTTAATGCATTTAATAAATATATAGTAATGAAAATCATTCAATTCTCTTTAAAATAATTCAAGAAACATAATATTATTATAGAATCTTAATTTTGTGGTCCCATACTGTAAGGCGAATTTTGGTAGAAGCTACCTGGGTCACACATCCTTATTATTTGGCGTTATTAGTTTCTCTTAGAAATTAAACTTATTTGAGACCAATGAAGAGTATGCGCTGTTCAGTTCCTACCAGAAACTTCTCTCTAATTTTCTAAGCTCTGTATGCAGTCTGTTAACTGTAACTCACCAATTTTCTAAACTTTACGTACTCTACATATCTAATACTAGCTGCGCTCTACGGTTTCTTCCATGCGGTGAAGGATAATGATGATAATGAATAAAATATATAGGTAGCCTTTGTTCATCAGGCATGTAGGATTCTAATGATGAAAGAATTTTTCAAATCAGTCCAGTAGTTTTGGAGCCAAGTCAAACAAACAGCAGATGTGTTTTACGTCAATATTAATTTACAAAAGGACTCCGTCATAATTTCTCACTTTATAATCCAATTAGCTACACTCCAGCAGATTATAAGAGCAGGTAGCTGGCAGGTAGCAATAAACGAAGGTAGCTATAAAGTGAAATAGCTACCGGTGTTCGCCAGCAGCCGGGGCGTCGCGCATTAATCACGGATTACTGGCGCGCGCTAGATGCACTATCGCAAAGCCTGGACTCACAAGTGGACATCACTAGAATATGCAAGCTTATAGAAGGTTAGTAGAGACAAATATTGCCTAAAGTTAAACGTCTTCACAGAGATATGGAATTGGAGAGACGTTCGAGGTATGGAATCGTTGTTTGAAATTTCTCCTTTACAGAAAACCTAAATCAATGGACTGTAGTTTTAAACGTTTTTGAAAAAAGAACCTTCACAGACAGGAAAGGACAACGAAGAGATCGTACAAATATTCCTTATACCTATTTATGTACAGACACCTTAATATAGGTAGTGATCTACCAAAGAACATCATTTAGGGCCTGCTTATAAACGCTGATAATTAATCTGTTGTTGAAAATCAGTTCTGTTTTGTACGAAATGACGTTAATTATAATTAAGCAGCGTTTGTAGATTATTTATAATTCAATCATAAATACTTTCATTTAAACATTACATTGTTAGTAATTAAAAATTAAATAAAAAAAAATTAATAACTACCTATCTATAATCTATAAGCCCCATAGTGGGGGGAAAAGTGGCCAAAACGCTGGCGGCATTGCCACGCTGGATGGCAATGCTAAGTTTTTGCCCAAAATAGGCACCAGCATTTCGGTCACCCGACGCCTCAACCAAACGTTTCGCCAGATCCCTAAACAAGTTGAGAGCGGACGGCCCCCATGGGCCTAAAGTTTCGTCCCCAAACGGCACAAACATGTACATTCTGTCTAAATACACATATTTATGACGTTTGAGGTCTTCCGCTTTAGACGCGGCAGCGCCAGCCCGATCAATCGTCCCAGGGAGATGAGACGGCGCCAGTGTGTCCACACATGTAGCATCCCAAACCAGGGGCTGTCCCATCTTCCACGGGACGATAGTCATCCCATCTGGTCTCTTGCCGTCATCCCGCATCAATCCGTTTGGTTCCAAAGCACTGACAAATGCCCGACGGATGATATCATTAAATATAAATAATATATATATATATATATTATATATATATATAATACATATCATAAATACTAAATTCAAATGTAACATTGATCCTGGTTAACAATCTTATAATGATTGAATGATCATATTATAGGGATCAAAATATATGTATTTAGGTAGGTAATTGTTCACTTCAATCAATAATTTATTCTCAAAAAGACTACATAGTCACTTATATGAGAACATAATTTTTACTTACGTATAATATTTAGACTGTCGTTCGTTTTGTTAAAAAGTATGTTGATTTCTACGTAATCTATTGTATTATTGGCCAAATATGGCAAATGAGGGAGTCTACGGGTTAATTCAATACTGCTTATGCGCCACCATTTCTTTTCCTGTCGGAGTAATGTATTCTTCTGCATACAAGGTTTGGAAGAAATCGCTATGTGCGATGTGATAGATTGAAATGAGGAATGATTGTGGTATCGATATATTATATTAGTTATATATAGTTATTTTATATTATTGTGACTTATTGGCGACGGTAACTAGAGATTGTAACAAGATATCCTATTGTTACACTGTGCACAGCTTTATAAACTGTATTGCTTAAACTGTTTTATCTATCTATTTATCTTATTGACACCATCTAGAAACCCCAGAGACGTGAATCGGCTTTCATATCTCAAAGAGCATGTAATACTAGTCATATCTGTTTGTTCAGCATTCCGGAAACTTCGCGAAGCCTTCTCGTCAAAAATATTTTAGTGCCTCAAGACAAGAGTCTACGACCAATGTGTGTTACCAGTGATGACTTATGGCACAGAAACGTGGTCTCTTACTATGGGCCTCATAACTAAGCTCAAAGTCGCACAAAGAGCTATGATGAGGGCTATGTCCGGTGATCGAATCAGAAATGAGGATCCGTAGAGGAACGAAAGTCACCGACATAGTCCAGAAGATTAGCCAGTTAAAGTCGCAGTGGGCAGAGCACATAGCACGCAGAACAGATGACCGATGGGGCCGGAAGGTTCTGGAGTGGAGACCACGGACCGGCAAGCGCAGCGTAGGTCGTCCACCGACACGGAGGACTGACGACCTGATAAAGGTCGCAGGACGACGTTGGATGCAGGCTGCTTCCAACCGGTCCTTTCGAAAAATTATGGGGAGGCCTATGTTCAGTAGTGGACGTCCTACGGCTGAGATGATGATGATGATCTGTTTGTTACCATGCGGCTCGTAAGGTGTGAGAGATTGAAAATATTTTGAATTTGATTAAACAAAATAGTTAGTAGTAAGTTTTTTGCTGGGTTCCAATCTAAGCTTATAATTTCATAAAAAAGGTTTTAGGTAAATTACCGTTATCGAAGGCGTTCCTCCAGTCGCAGTAGCACCTCCTTACTCGGTTCACGTTAGTATAGCAAGAGAGTAATGCATAAGAGCTCTGTAATATTAGATCTTTTATAATCATGACATTCTCCGATGATAAATATGAGCGGAAGAAAGTAAAGCTCTATCCAAAATGTTACAACAAAAATATAAACCAACTTTTTTCATTTACATGTTTAAATTTCTCCCATAGAGCACCAAACCGATAATTATTAAACTCCTTATTAATTACTACAGAGATCTATGATTAAAATCAATACGAATGTTCCCGCGTTAAATATGTAATTGTTATAATTAATCTACTTTCTGACAAATGGAATATCGTGATCTATTTCGGCTACAGTCCATACGACTAGATCGTGTGTGACCAATACATTTATACTCTATCTATTTTTTACACTATCTAGTTATCACTTACCATCTAGTGAAATAGTGATATCTCACTTACCATCATGTGAAATAGTGATATCTCACCTACCACCTAGTGAGATAGTGATATCTCACTCTAGTGAGAGATGGTACGTGATAACTAGATAGTTTTTAACGACAGGTCTTTAAACTTGGGTGTGTAAAGTGTACCAGAAGTACCACCATGCTGAGGATTTCATCACGGTGTTACTTTCCCCGAAAGCTCAAGCCTGAGGTGGGGATCAATCTCGTAGTCGGCCCCTTATTACCCCTGCAGTGCGAACTTGGATCTCAGGGTAAACAAGTCGAGTCGATAAACTGACTTATATTAGATAACTTAACTTGTATCTAGTATGGATCTAGCTGCGATAGCTATATCGCGGGCTGTCTTTTACCGATCATTATCCATAGTTTTATCCATCCATAGTCAGCCTTTTACGTTTGCTTTTTTAACACTGGCACCACCGCAATAATTCTAGTGTGATGGTGTTCTCCATGTATCGCGGGAAGCAAGGACACACATACACATTACAAACATCCAAGACCCGAAAAAAAAAAAACTGCTCATAACACATACATTTGCCCCGGCCAGGGATCCAAGCGCTCGCAGCGGAGCTTGACTTGGCAATCTTAACTGATCTACTACTTTAGCAATGCTTGCTGCGGTCAGGAGTTGGATGGGTGACCGCTAGTGGCTTTATTTAACTGAGAGCTTCCGTGCTTCCGTGCATGTTAAACCGTCGGTGCCGGTTGTTTGTCAACAGGACAACAGTCGTTAGGCTATGTCGAAGACCTTCGGGCAGCCTGAAAACTTCAACATGGTTTGGCCACTAGCCTATCCACCAAGCCGCACTGGGCCTGCGTGGTGAATTATGGCCCAACTCCTCTCTCTAAGAGGAAGGCTCGAGTCACATTAGTAGGAACATAATGAGCTCATTCTGTATAAATCGAACCTAGGACCTCTCGCTTCGAAGGCACCGTACTGACGCTGACAATGATCAATTAAGCTAACGGAGTTGATTGTAAGAATGTTTGGACAGACTAGGGCGTTTCTATCAGATAAGAGCACGGGTCGTATTCAAGCGCGGATCCACCGTTGTGGGCTTGATGGACATATAATGACCACAACCTTTTTGTGGGCTTGATCCGCGCCTGGTCGTAATCCACTTCACATGCCAATCACGGGTAAGCAGATATGTAAGTGACTAGTATCTTAATTTTCAGACTCCAGAATACCTCCGACAGGCTAAACTGGACCAACGCCATAAAGTGTCCTGGAAGTACGCAAGTGCTCAGTTATTATTATTTAGTTTTCTACCGACTTCCAAAAAGGAGGAGGTATTCAATTCGACTTTTTTATGTTTGTTACCTCATAACTTTCGACTGGGTAAATCGATTTCCAAAATTCTTTTATTTGAAAGCTGGTGCTTACCGTGTGTTCCCAAGTAAATTTTATAAAATTCGGTTCGGTACTTTTTGAGTTACACAAAATAACTGAGTATTACCAAAGTAATAGAATGGAAGTCGATATTAAATTTTTCAAATTGTACTTATAAATTTTTGTTATAATTATTATATGTCAAGGAATGCGAGGAACAATGTTTATCTTAAAACCTAACCGCAGAAAACTAAATCAAAAATAAAGGATGGTATTTAAAAGTACTTCAATTTATTTCCATTTCATTTACCTAATTTTGCCTGTGTTCCACCAAATATACTGAATGTGCACCAAAATATGTTCATTAAAATATGTCATAACGAGCATCTATTTAACAACTGTTGCAAATTTGTAAAAATAGTAATACACCTAATTTTAAAAACAAGCATTTATTTTTTTTAGTTTTACTTCAGATAATGCACTGCAAAATGTATTTGAATCAAACACCAATTAATGTCCAATGTAGCTTTATTAATAAAAATGCTAACCTAACCTAACCTATTTTGTGTAACATTCAGGAATATTTGGTGCACGATCAGTATTTTTCGGGGAAGAATAAAATAGTTATTGTAACAATAGAATATTTGCAGCGCACTACAATAAAAAAGTGTTATATCTTCGTGTAAATTTGGAATTTGTTTGATATAACATATTTTGTTGGCCGAGTAGTTTAATTATAGTAAAACAATTAAACGGGTTTAAGATCAATATTTTAGAAATGCATACATAGATGTACCTTTAGATTTTTGGTGAACACAAAAATATTATCCAAAAATAAAGATCTGACAAAGTTCTGAATTATACCTATCTTAGTTTGTATACCTCAAACCTTCTTTATACCCCATACTGTATGTAAAAAATGTATATATGTATATATATATACATTTTTTATTATGATAAGATCTAGAGTATAAACTGTCTGACAGGCCAACAGGAACTTTCCATATATAATTTTGATATGTATATCTTTTATGTTTAGGTTAAAATTAAAAAACCCATTATTAGAGATCGCAGCAACCGATTGGCGCCTTCGCAATATTGTATAGCAAGTATACTATATGTGCGTTCGTTTAGCTTATGAGGGCATTGGTGGCGTTGTCATTGATGGCTCTTTTGTAAAGCGTTCGTAAAGCTCAAAAACGTTATATTTGCCACTTTTGCCCACACCCTATTCGAACGCTCAACTGAGCATAAGACCTAAAATCGCATGATTATACTGTCAAATACATAGATATCAAATAACGATCACAAACAACCATGCTCCGAACGTTAAACAAAAAGAGACATGAACGACATTTTCACTTACAGATTCCCAATTCGAACGCCCCTTGTGAGCGTTTTTAGCGTTATTTTCGCTAAAAATGCTCAGAAGTGATCTATTCGAACGCACTATTTGTTAATTTTGCTTGAGTGAAGCTAAAAACTTCCCGTTCTTTTTATTATTTAAGTAATTAAACGGGTAAGTCGTTTATCTGAGAGTAAGCTTCACTCATGCCTAATTATATAGTTGCAGTGTAAAGGTGCGAGTTGGTAGGCTTCATGAAGCCGCAGCACACGACGTGTCGCAGCGACACTACTGGTTTCTATGTATTTCTATGAAATACCATTCGTAGTTAGCGACACGATGCTAGCGTCGTGTCGTCGAGCGGCAGACCACTTTGTCGCCCGACCGCAGATCAGTAGTGCCGCTCGCGGGTAGCAATCTACCTAGTAAAACAACTGAACATCTTTAAAACTAAACTTTTCGTAGCAGTTGCCGTCTGGAGTCGGGTTCGAAATCATGACCGCAGCGACATGAAGCGACGACACGTCGCCTGCCGCTGCTACGTGTAGCCGGCTACCAACTTGCACCTTAATACAGATCTTAAAACACCAAAGTTCTACTCGTCACTCTATTGCGCCTTTTACTTCGAAACATAATATCTGTTTAGTCGATTTACCTATAAATAATGTCACCTGCTAGAGTACCCTTCCACCTGACAGTAGGTAACGCTTTCACACTACTGCTTCGAGTCAAAATCTCAAGCACTGTGGCGGTTCCTTCATGCAAGAGAGTCCTGCCATCTGTTATGTTATCGGATTATGATCAGGATTTTGATCAATCGCCGCAATGAACATTATATAGTTTTCCCCGAGTTTCTTGCCGCTTCTTCTCGGTGGGTTCTATATATTTTGGAACGCGGCGGTAGTCTTTAAAGTACATTATAATGAAAAGTTGACGTTCATAAGTGCGTCTTTGATGCCTAAATTGAATAAATGATTTTGACTTTGACTTTGACTTTGATATTATATACTTATTTATTATAGTAAATGTTATTGTGGTGTTTTTACCTATAAAGATATTTGACTTATAAGATAACGCATTCGTGATTGGTCGTTTTTTGTAATCGAGAGATACGATTACATTAAACTTTGTAGCTATGTAATTTTTAGTAGGTAGGTATAACTTTCTGTAACTGTTTCGGATACGAACAAAGAGTCTTAAGCCTTATTTACACATCAGCGAGTACAGTAGCGAGTCAAGAAATCATTTAGTTAAGTAACAAGTAGCAAATTAAGTAACAAGTAGTAAGTAAGTAATTATAAGTTACCGTTTCGAGAAGAAGACTTAACCAAATAATGTGCGAGATTTATATTGGACTGTAGCGTATACTTAGAGTTTTCGAGAATTAGTATGACGAAAAAAGAGACTCACCGATAGTAATTCTAAGCCTGCCTAGGGATGTAAGACGAAAAGCTACTAGGGCGCCCTTTCACCTATATTTCCCTTCGTTACCTGTAGCAGTGGCGGTCATGCAGCGTAGTGTAGTAGCCCGCTGACAATCGGGTGCCACTGAAGTTATGGAATTTCACTCCTGCGCGGAAATATGAGACGGCTCTGCCTCTACGACTAGGCAAGCGAGCTCGAGAGCAATTGTAATGAATTTACAACGCGGAGGTGTATCACGAAAAAAGGCAGATTCAAAAAAACGGACTGTACTGTGTAACGACAATGGTTCAACTTACTACTTGTCTACAAATCTATGGATTGTACTAAACTCGCCCGTCTACATGCCGGCCAGTTAAGTTGGCGGGGTGCGGGAGACGTAAGAGAGGGGTCTACTTCTCACTGGACTTGCAAAAAAATGGGATCGCTATCTATTCAACTCAACTTAATCAACAACTTACTACTTAACTCGCCAATGTCACAAGTTACCTCTCTACCGTAATTATTGAAGTGTAAATCGAGCTTTACAGTCAAACGAACGAATTAACTCGTCAGTTAGGTTAATTATTGTAATTATATAGGCGTAAGTAGCTCAAAGTCGCACAATAAGCTATGGATAGGGCTTTGCTCGGGGTTTCTCTACGTGATCGAATCAGAAATGAAGAGATCCGTAGACGAACTAAAGTCACCGACATAGCCCAGAAGATAAGCCAGTTGAAGTGGCAGTGGGCAGGGCACATAGCACGCAGAACAGATGGCCGATGGGGCCGAAAGGTTCTAGAGTGGAGACCACGGACCGGCAAGTGCAGCGTAGGTCGTCCACCGACGAGGTGGACTGACGACCTGATAAAGGTAGCAGGATGACGTTGGATGCAGGCCGCTTCCAACCGGTCCCTTTGGAAATTTATGGGGGAGGCATATGTTCAGCAGTGGACATCCTACGGCTGAGATGATGATGATGATGATGAGTATGTAAAGGTTATTCGATAAAATATCATTATTTGCCCAACCAATGGTCGGTGGGACCACGCTCTTTGAAGGCAGTGTCACTACTAACGTGCTTTTCTACCACTCTTTTTTCTTCTGTTCTATTATCCTGATTTGTATCTTAAGAAGTTTATTTTGACATTAAGATACCTACCTATCATTATTATCAAAAATTAAAGCGACTCAACTGGACGCACCTTGTAACATTGAATGGACAGTACAAAACAGCAACAATACTTATTCCGGGGCGTTACCGACCATATAAATCAAAACGCGTAGGTGGCCCACAACCAGCAATTACCAATTACCAAGCTGTGGTGTATGGAGACCAGCTAAGATATGGTCACGTGAAATCGATAAGTATTTTCGTCTTGCGAAGCTTATTTTTGGGAGAGTCGTGTTTAAATCGACTTGAATAAATTATTATAAATTAATGATTTCTCATCCCTACACAAAAAGCTCCAGCGTGGTTTTCTACTCCTTAGTTGGACTTTATTTCGCGTAACACTGATAGAGCTTTGTATAAATATAGTCGGACCAAAAGATGATCACCCCCCAGTAGATGACTGAAACGCACATTTTCTCGAATTATAAGAATTGAGTGGTACTCCCTGTAGTGACGTATTTTTTCTTTAGAAGCGGCAACACTGTTCCCTCTTTTAAAAATTAATACATCGTCATTGGACCCTCAGTCATGCTCCAGGACCTCATTTAGTGCGGACGTGTTTCGGCCATCGCCATTTTGTATGGACAACGAGCTAAGGTGAGTAAACCAGTTTCTTAAGCTTATGAGTGGATTGCCGATTTCTTGATATAATTAGGCCCCATTTATGAGTTCCCCTGCATTTATGACTATTATCTCAAGTAGAAAATCAAAGAAAATAAGTATTTTTTAATAAGGTTTTCGAGAAATTTGCTGTTCAATTACTGGTCTAAAAAAGATACATAAATCCTATTTGTGACCGAGCGGTCAGAATTAGCTCCGACCTGCAAATTTTGTTTTGATATTGTAGATTGTATCTTTGATTTTTTATTGATTTTTTACGTTTATCTTAATGGTTTTGGATACATAATTCTATAAACCAAAACATGACCGGAGGTTAATTACAGAAAAATCGTTGTTTTGGGCTGTTATTTTTTAGCTGGTCATTTAGTGTTCCAAACGCTCTATTTGTGACCGAAGAAATTTGTTCGTTCATAATTTGGACCTCAAAACCTAATTGTGACCGACTGATTTTGACTGTTGCAATAAAACTGTTGTGGAATTTTACTAGGGTTCTGAAAGTCCTACGCGTCGTCATACGCGGCGTACCTAAGGAGGTACAAACAGATAGTGTCCTCGCCGACTTGAAGGCGCAAGGCTACCCTGTCCGCGAATGCCACCGAATGTACAGTGGCAAGGATCGCAAACCCTACGACCTACTTTTGGTCATTCTAAATCGCACGCCAGAGGGCAAAGCGATTTTTAATATCAAAACGGTAGTGAACCTCTCGGGGATCACCGTTCAACCCCCATTCCGAAACCGAGCGCCTGGCCAGTGTCATAACTGCCAATTGTACGGGCATGCCGCCCGATTCTGTTTCGCCCGCCCGAGGTGCGTCAAGTGCCTAGGGGATCACGGGACAGCCCAGTGTTCTCGCACAAGGGACTCGGCAGACCCACCTAGTTGTGTCCTCTGCGGCAAACAGGGACATACCGCCAACTACCGCGGTTGCCCTAAGGCACCCCGCGTATCAAGTGGGCCGGCCAGGAGGCCTATTCCCCCTCCTCGCCCGGTCACTACCCGCTCACAAGCCTAACGAACGGCCCTAAGCCTAACCTTACACCCGCACCGCAGGCAACACCTGTTGTACCCGCGCCCGCGCCCGCGCGCAACGCTTGGTCCAAGCCCTTGAGCATGGTACAAGCAAACGCCCCCCTCACCCCCGCCCGCCCGCAGGCCTCTGCCAGCGCGCCGGCTCCTAAGCCCAAACCGCCGCTCTCTAGGCCTCCAATGGCTGGGCTCATGGACGCCCCAGGTCAATCTGACCTGGCAGCGGACATAGCCCTTGTCATGGACTACGCGATGGTCATAGACGTGGACGAAGTACGTGCATTCGCGCACAAACTTCGTACCGCCACAAACGACCAAGACCGCTTGCGAGCCACGCTCACACACGCGGGTTTAATCAGCGCAGTAAGGCGCTACGCCCTCCCCAGCGTTTCTTAGGTATCATCCAATATGGATAGTACACCGAAACGAATTAAGCCCCACTCAGTCACCGTAGCGACTTTCAACGCTGACGGCCTCTCTAGTCAAAAGGACGAAGTTCACGAATTTTGTAAGACCCATCAGGTCGATATCCTATGCGTGCAGGAGACCTTTCTGCAACCAGGTACAGCGAACCCTAGGTTTGCAAATTACCGTTTGGTTCGTAATGATAGAGTGGCCACCCCAAAAGGTGGCACTCTCATCTATTACAAAAGAGCTCTGCACTGTATCCCAATTGTTACTCCACCACTTAGAATACTAAAAGCCTCTGTTTGCTTTCTAGCGATGTCAGGTCATCAACCTGTCATCATAGCCTCATGTTACCTCCCCTCTGGTAAAGAACTATTACAGACAGACTTGGAAGCCCTCTTCTCTCTAGGAAGCTCCGTCCTTCTGATCGGTGACTTCAACAGTAAACATGTCATATGGAACTGTACTAGTAACAATAGTAATGGTAAAATCCTTGAAGGCTTGGTCAGCCACTTAAACTTTGATATTCTCTCCCCTCTGGAGCCCACAAGATATCCCTATGTTGACAACCAACGACCAGACATACTTGACATAGCACTTCTCAAGAACGTCACCCTCCGGTTGCGCTCTATAGAAGTGTTACACGAACTGACTTCAGACCACCGCCCTGTATTGTTGAAATTAGGCCCCGACCCGACGGACATAACCCCTATCACTAGAACGGTAGTGAACTGGAAGCAACTGGGGGAATCCCTCCAAGCTATCAGTTCACCCGCTCTCGATAGAATCCCCGATGACATACAGACAGTAGAAGACGTGTCAATTGCGATCGAGGCTCTCAGTGACCACCTCCGCACCGCAGTAGGTGAATCCTCAAAGCAGGTCCAAGTGGCGGATGGTCGCCGCTTTGAACTGCCCGAGGGTGCGAGGAGGTTACTGACAGCTAAGAACGCCGCCACTAGGGCGTATGACTCGATGCCAACCCCAGAGAACAAAGCCACCATGCGCTATTTACAGCGTGCTGTAAGGAAACGCATGAGTGAGCTGCGTGATCAAAGGTGGAACGACAAACTGTCAGAGATTGAGCCAACTCACCAGGCATACTGGCAGTTGGCTCGAACTCTGAAATCTGACGGACAACAGACAATGCCTCCACTCATTAGGCCACCTCCCCTCTCCATAGCGTTCCTTGACGAAGACAAAGCCGAGTGTTTAGCTGATAGCCTTGAGGCTCAGTGTACTCTAAATGTAGATCACGTCGACCAGAAACACCTCGATTCGGTGGAATCTGAAGTCGAACGTAAAAGCTCTATGTCCATCTCTGACCTCCCACTCCTCCCACCGGTAAAATCATCCGAGGTTGTGTCTCTGATCAAGAGCCTCAAGATCCCCTGGTGCTGATGGTATCAGCAACAAGGTGATTAAACACTTCTCAGTCCCACTAGTCCATCTCTTAGTTAGCATCTTCAATGCGGCTATGAGCAACTGCTCCTTCCCAGACACTTGGAAGCATGCCATTGTCATTGGTATTCACAAACCAGGCAAACCGGCAGCCGAGCCCTCCAGCTACCGTCCCATAAGTCTCCTCAGCTCTCTGGGGAAGATTTACGAGCGGCTCATTGTGAACCGACTCTGGTCCCACGTTAGGTCCAATAACCTCCTTCCCGATGAGCAATTTGGTTTTAGAGCCAAACACTCTTGCGTCCAACAAGTGCACCGCGTAACGGAGCACATCCTAGGCGGTTTCAATAAGAAACCAAAGCCCCAAGGGACCATAGCTGTCTTCCTCGACGTAGCGAAAGCGTTCGACAAAGTCTGGCACAACGGCTTGATATTCAAGCTGTACCAACTGGGTGTGCCAGACCGTCTTGTACTCATCTTACAAGACTTTCTCAGGGATCGAACGTTTAGCTATCGCACCAAGGGAACGCTCTCCTCCCCGCATCCCATTCACGCAGGTGTCCCTCAGGGCTCTGTACTCTCACCCATTCTCTTCTCGCTGTACACCAGCGACATCCCACGATCTGAACCTAATGTTCAGATCGCTCAGTTTGCGGATGATACTGCAATCTACTCTACTGGCTGGTTCAAGGTCAGGCAGAGATGCGCCATCCAACGAGCCATCACCGTAATCGGTGCATGCTTTCGTAAATGGCGGATTGCAGTAAATCCTAGCAAAAGTGCAGCAGTGTACTTCACTGAGACCCGGCGGAATCTCATGCCGTCACCCATAGTCCTATTCGGCGAACCCATCCCTTGGGCTAAATCTGCCAAATACCTGGGCGTCACCCTTGATCGCCAACTCACTTTCGCGAAACACATCCAGATTGTTCGCAATAGGGCGGCCTTCATTATGGGTCGTCTTAATCCCCTCATAGGCAAAAACAGTAAAATGTCTCTTAGAAATAAGACGACTCTTTACAAACTTTGCATCCGCCCAATCATGACTTACGCATCTGTAGCGTTCGCCCATGCTCAGAAACACGACCTCCACAAACTTCAAGTGATTCAGAATCGCTTTATGCGCAGGGCAGTGGGCGCTCCGTGGTACTTGCGGAACGCCGAACTGCACTGCGATTTCACCCTCCCCTCTATTACGCAGTATATGAAAGACTGCTCCCGCCGCCACTTCGACAAAGCTCCCCACCACTCGAATCCCCTCGTGGTCGAAGCGGCGAACTACTCCACTGACATAACCGATCCCTACTTCCTTCCCCCCCGTCGCCGTCCAAGGCATATTTTGGGTGACCCGGACGACCCCATCGCAGCCGTTACTTCAGCAGCTTTAGCGTCGTCCCAAGGGAACCCCGGTAATGGTTGTAGACCCGACCAGGGCTGTGATCCCGATCGCATTGTAGGCTCCGGCCGAGATCTTCTTCGCAGCCCCAGTCGCAGTCGAGGTAATTCACACACACACGATTGTAGTCCCAGCCACGGTGCGGGTGGGAGTATACACCGCGGCCCCGGTCGCGATGTATCCTCCGGCCCAGCAAATGGCTGTGGACGAGGTAACACTGGTTTTCTATGTAGTCCCAGCCACTATGGCTGTGGGCGAGGTACTACACATTCTTATTGTAGCCCCACCCAAAGTACAGTCATGAGTGCACAACGCGACGATCCTGGTCGCGGTGTGGACCCATGTCGCGGAAATGGGGGGAGGCGAGGTACACAAGGTTATGATTTAGTGGTAAACACAGTCAAACACCGAGCTCGCCGGCGAGCTCGAGGCAAAAGTTATGTCTTGGTTAGATTCTCTCCAAATAGTCGTAGAGTTAAAATTCATAGGGCCCACTTTCAACGGTACACTTATGTACCGGGGCGGTTCTCTCCTACTCCCCTCTCTCCTGGCGACGGCCCAAGCCGAGGTCCGTACCCTAGTGGTGCCCTTGAACAAGTCGCCTACTCCTCTCCTTGCGGCGAAGCGTCTTCAACGCTCGCCTTAGGCGGTGCGCCCTCTGCGCCCGCATCTGGCTGAGTGCCATCTGCGCTCGCCAACCGTCCGGTGACGCTGTAAATGCCGGTAGAGGCAAACAGCATTAGTCCGTTCTAAAAAAATAAAAAAAAATAAAAAAATACTAGGGTTCTTCGTAATCAAAAGTAAACCAATTTCGTTGGCCTTACAAACTGTTGTCATCATTACATTACTTGCTATCATAGTTTTTCTTTAATACGTAAATAAAATAAATTACATTTTCCTAAACGGCCTACCTTAGTATTATAATGCAGACAAAATTATGTAGGTATACGGAACCCCACTTCTTTCAAATAAAGTCTCTTGTTATGAAGAATTTCGCCTTTTATTTTGTCGGTCATAAATAGGGCCGATTTCGGTCAGAATTAGTTCCAAACCGGTCACAATTAGGGCCAAAGTCATTTATTTGATATTTTTGCAATTTTAACTTATTTACAAATAGTTCAGAGTAAAAACAGTTTATCTAGTTGATGCACCAAATATCTACCTACGTATACAACCAAAAACATAAAATATTCCTTGAATAGGAGTTGAGATAAAAAATAAAATAACTTGAATTCCGCTTAATCAGTCATCTATTGGTCCAACCACCCTACAAATTATAACTTTGGCTAGTAATTAGAGGCTAGATAAGGCCGCCAATCATATTACCGTCATATTTCTAAAATTCTTAGTCGTAAGATGATTTATGAGCTAATTTGCCTAGTGTATATTTTGTATTATTATTGATTTTATCATATTCTTATTATTATGATTGGAGGCAATACGTCCTGCAGTAACGTCCCGCTTGGGATGTATTGTACATTTCCCCGCCAACCATTGCCCATCCCGACTCCATAATTTATATTCGTATGACTCGGTCGTATGACGAGTCACTGCCACAATTGCTCCACGTCACAGTGATATTTGAGGTGTTAATGCCGATAATTATCTAGATCTATAACTTATACAGCCTTATTAATAAACTTGGCTTACACCCGGAGTAGTAAAAACATCTATCTGTCAATTTTTCGCTTGCAGTTAATGTCACGCGTGAAAGCAAGACAAAGCATGTTACGCCTAATATTGGTTTACGCTACGTTTATTAATAAAGGCCATAGTGTTTTATTTATTTAGTTATCCATACAGCGTTACAATTAGTATTTACATATGGGACATTTCTTATCTACAGTATGGCCAAAATAGGATACAATTAATTAGCATACTATTATATCCGTACTAGTATCTAAATATTACGTCACATTCAAATAATAAAGTAGTACCTACTTGTTTCAAATGAGTATGTACGAGTATTATGCCATTATCCGTACTGTATCAATAATTATGAAGTACTCATTGCCGCTTTATATGTAATGGTTTTGTTTGTTTGTGAGTGTGTGTGTGTGTGTTTGTGTGTGTGTGTGTGTGTGTGTGTGTGTGTGTGTGTGTGTGTGTGTGTGTGTGTGTGAGAGAGAGAGAGTGAGTGTGAGTATGATACATTTAATTTAAGTTTTCTTATGTATTTCCCTAATGTGGTATTGAGAGAACTTTTCGATAAGTGAAACAGATCTTCCTGAAACAGTTACTTCCGATTGTGATCCGTATACTTTTCGTAGTCGTGTACTGCAACAACACGTGCCTCACGGTTTCGTGCTCCTGCAAACATCGGACTGCGGACTATCCGTTGCACCAGTCTTGTACAGCTGATAGTTGAGGTTGCAGTAACCTGTAATAAGGCCTATAGTATGCATAGGTCCTGTCGTTGAAGTTTTAAGAAATTATTGGTTGTTCTTTCTTTTAAGTTATTTCTTTTTTAAGATTGGAAACATTGATTTGGTTTACTGTTCTTTTTCTTATCGCACATTTTTTTGTTATTTTTTGTTATTGTTACAGCATGGCTTCTTGTCCATGCTGTTAAAATCGGTTTGATAAATTTAGTAGGGCCGCATAATGCTCAACATCACTCTTGATCTGGTTACTGTATTGTATTGTATTGTATAGTACTACAAGTGAATATTTACAAACTCCTTTATTATACGTGCACACTTACAATACAATACAATAACTCTTTATTGCTTACCACACAAACAAAAGCAGTAGGTAAATTAACTAATTAATCTACTTACAAGTAAGGATTTTAGATCTATGCTGGTAATACAATTGGCGGTTTTATCGCTAATGCAATCTCATACAGACTTATAACTTATACCTTTATATATACATACCTAGTGATATTTATCAAACCAAGACCGGATAATCCAGGAAGACGCTAAAATGTGAGTCTCGATTGTAGATTTGACAGTAAATGCCATAAAATGAGTCAGATTTATACTCGAGCCAAGATGAAAACCGAGCGTGCGTAGTACTTCTAGAAAACGCGCCTAAGTAGCTATTTCGGAAAGGAAAATATAAACAAGGAAACAGCAAGTCTCTTCTCCCTATCGCATTTTATTAACATGAAAATGGTTGGTGTCATGTAATATTTTATCAGAAAAATATATTTATATTAAATTTTGTTCATCATCTTTTAGGCCTGAACTACAACTTACAATGACATTCAGAAAAAATACCCACTATGTTAAGATAAATTCCTCTAAGATATTATAGGTTCTAAGATATGATATTAATTAATATTATTAACATTGTTATAATTTATGGCGCTGTCACATTATATATTATGATCTTTTTGGTTACGATTCAACTACATTAATAGCTACAAGATACTTACATATGTGTCTTTGGGAAGTTTGATACTATGACTAAATGGTTATGAATATACTACCTAGCGGATATTACTATTAATATACACTATTATGTTACGACACGGACCTGCAACTATCTTGCTAACTCTCTGCAGGTATCTTGGTATCGTGAAGGCGAAATATATGCTCCAAAATAAGCGTACAGTCTCGAAATCAACTATAACCTAGTAGCGAGCGGTAATAGGCTAAAGTGTACAAGTTATGAAAACAAAATTTCCAACATGGAGTGTTATTTTTATAGTATTACTACTAAAAAAATTCAATGTTTTTCAAAAAAGTTCAAATTCAGGCGTTAGTGCTTTAATACTATAAAAATCACAAGGGTTGCAATGTCAATATGAAAGTTTAAGTATTTCTAAATAATGCTTCTTTCGGTTGGATAGTACAAAAGTTGTCAAAGCTGTTCAATAGATGTCGCTCCGTCCCCGTAAGACGGTTAGTCAGATAGAGAGTTAAAATAAAATTCAATCCGCGGACCCGAACCTCAGTGGTCTAGTTGGTCAATGGCGTTTGACACGGAGAGTCAGAAGACGCGGGTTCGTATCCCGTCCGAGGATGTGAATTTTTCTCTCTATAAATTTCAATGGAGTGTTATGTTATTAATTTAACTGACAACAATTTTGTATACCATAACTCGTAGCTTAATTTATTTTACTTAGTTAACAACTTTCATTATTTTGATTTTTGTTGGCGATTAATAGCACTGTATTTGAGATTACATTATTTAAAAATTCATTGTACTAAATTTTCAGCTTTTTCGAAATTTGTCTCTTATCGCTTAACTAAGTGACATGGGCTATTTTTCATATTATTTCATATTTAGCATACCTTGGCCTCTCGCCCGGTACCAGATTATTGTTGAGTTTTGGGACAGCCTTCATATTATATTGTTTCACCTTTACGACATCCAATACCTCAATCGTCGCAGTACAATAACTAAAATTTTACTTGTGTAGGCATTGTTATGATTTAAAACATTTAGGCTGAGCGCAGACTTGAGTCACGGTAGTTTTAAGACAGACTATTGCTTTACAAAAATTATGAAGACGCGCACACTTCAAACAAAACGTCTCATAGACAAAATTGTCTCATAGTCAACACGTTTCGTTTAAATGTGCGACGTGTCATAGGCAAACCAATTTGGTTTAGTTTGAAGACAGACTCGTCTATGTGAGGAAAGTCTGTCTTAAAACTGTCGTGACTCCAATGTGAGCTCAGCCTGAAGAACACAACACAATGTTGCGACAGATATATCGTAATATATAATATACAAAAAATCTGGAGGCGAATTACAGTAATAAGTAAAAAAAACATGAATTTTTGCTACATTACTGGGAGTATTTTTTTTATTGTGATCTGACTGTAAAGTCACTTTGATAGTGAGTTTTTTCTTATTGCGCGATATGCAAGTGTCACCATAACTAGGGAGTATTCAAACAGCATAAGTAAAAAATATTACATTAAATGCATATCACTTATAACTACACTTTCAAAGCATACATTTTATAACACATTTTAAAAGTAAATCTCAGCTGTCAATCACACTTTGTTTTATTTATTTAAAACTATGTAGGATATATACATTTTTTATTATTTTTTATAAATTATAATATACGGAATTATATTTTACATGATTCGACTAATCATCAAATATTATTACAGAGCAAGTATAAGCGTTTAAAATATGTTATTTTTGAGTTCAAAAATAACCGACAGACAAAAAGTAGTTAGAAGATTAGAAACGGGAAATTTACCACTAATCCTTCTTCTTCAGTTTACTCGTGAACGGTTGCAACAGGGCCAAAATATCGGGAACTCAAACAAAAATGATTGCACGATAAATATCGCTTTTCTAATGTTAACTCTTGCAATAGTGACCGTGATAGTTTAAAAACTTAAAGAGTAGTAGTTGATTTTTTTATGTTCACAGTTTCTTTATTATTCTTATTACATTTGATGCTTAGATAACTATTACACTTTATAATATTAACTCACAAAAGGAATTTAATGTTTATAATATATGTGATTTACAAATAATCATTTAATTTTAGACACCTGTACAGTATTGATTCGATTACAATAAATAACAGATAATAGTGAGACTATAAACTAATTTGTTTAAAGGAAAACTCGAGCTGGGTCTTCTATACGATATGAAAAATACGATTTAAAACAGTGTGATATGAAAAAAGTTCATAAACACTGTAATAATATTATATTAATAAATAAACATTACTTAAGCAGCCGAAGATTCTACTTGGAATAAAGTTGAATTCGTTAGACAAACTAAAGGCTCAGATGAGAAGATAGCAACCAAAACTTTTACAATACATCCAGAACTGCATGTGTACTGAAATTATAATGACCAGGAACTACTTAATTATAGAATTAAGTACTTTCTAGCCAACTTAACTTCAAACATAAAATGGTAATAGCAAAAATCTGTACGGTATAACAAAAAATAGCACATATTAAACATATATTTAAAATCAGTGGACAAATCTACTTTTGGTAGTAAATCGTTTGTTCAGAACACCAAACTAAACTAGCGAACTAAAGTCTGTTTTTAGTAAATTATGGTAACTCTTATTCTGTTCATGCTTAAGTCCAAATACGTATAATCCAAGTGACACTTCTTAAATATGCCGTTTCTGTTTAACTGTTATGTTTAGTGCAAATTCAATCGTCATGTAAGTTCGTGCTCTCTAAACTAGTTTAAACTGATGTAAAACTATCCACATTTTAATATAATAATCATAATGTTTAGAATTATTATTCTAAGTGTTACACGAATGTGGATTTTAGTATTAACATAACAAGAGCTACCATAGTTTAAAGAATTTTAGTTTAGTGTACGCACAAGCGAATCAGTACCAGTATCTACTTATTGTTCAAAATTATGTCACAAAACAAAACAAATATTTAAAAACTAACGTAACGTCATAAGTTTCAGCCCGATTTTATTTATAATAAAAGTAATACTGCTACTTGAGATATTGTCATATTCGGTCATAACGAATCGTACGCTCGATTGTAGCGGCAAGAGTCGTTTTTAGTCGTAGTCTATTTTTACTACACACTACACATACTCTCTATACAAGTCATCACGTCTATGTTTGGCATTATCTACCGTATATCCTATTATTATAAAGATATGTAATTAAATGGATTTAAATTGCAATGCGAATAAAATCACTCTAAAGGCCTATTCAAACCTGGGCGTTATCGAGCCATATATCGCAACCGCGAGCGATAGAGAAATCCGAAAGGGTATGCGTTAATTTCACTGTTCACACCAAAGCGGATATCTCTACCGCGCGAGGTAGAGATATTCGTTAGCAACGGTTAGCGGGGCGGTGGACCTAGTTTCGCCAAACAAGAGAAAATACCGCCTCACTAGGCGGTACAAGTTTCGCTGCATGGAACTTCATACAATTTACCCATCGAGTTCCGCGTGGTATTTTTCTCTACCCACAGCGGTAGCGAATAACGCTCAGGTCTGAATAGGCCTTAATAGTGTCCTACTTAACTACATCAAGGGTTGAACCACCATAGAACTGCCGTGCCGATTCTCTAATGACTCGTCGACGAGCTCACTGATGTCAAATACTTTATGAGATATCGCCCTTGTACACAAGGTTGTTTTGCAACGTTTCTTGTCATCTCGTCATTTGTTTCACGGATGTTGTCAAAGATGCTACGATGTTTGCTCTTAGAGAATCGCACGGCAATGTTGTGATAGTTTATTTTATCTTAAGACAAATTAAATTTTCACTTTGAAAAAAATGTTTTGCACAAAGACATATTAGAATTTTTTCTTTTGAACAACAATTGATAAGATAATGTAATTTTATGGGCGATATAGACAAGAATCATGTATATAATATTACTTAGTATATTTGTACATTGAACTGAGTATTTATAATAAAGATGCGTGATATTTTTAAATTTCCATCTTCATTGGACCATCCCGTCTTTAATTAACTTTGTGTGTAAACACACCATAAAATATATTTTAAAATATTTACTGAAATTCCTACTGATATCAAAATTTGTTTATTACATATCAATTTTTAATATATATCAGCACTCGCTTTGATTATCATTATAATGTTGAATAAAACAAATTCACAAAAGACAATCAGATTTCATATATTTAGTGATGATATTACATTACATTTAAAATCTCTAATAAAGAACCTTTTTTCAAATATCGATATAATTTTGAATATCCTTGGCATTTTTACAAATGTATAAGTTAGTGTTTGGGATATACTGGGCTTGTCGAAGGACCACATGATTTAAATGTTATTCACTAAATTATATTACACATTAAGATTGCCTACCACGGATTGTGAAACATCTCATCTGCTTCATCAGACTGATAGATGCCCTGGCCCTACTAAAAAGTATAGGTTAGCTGTCAATGAACCAAAATTCACCGAAAAGTTTGTATTCAAAGTCCACCGCCAATGTTGGGCGTCTTTACGAAGTAGGTGACAAGTGTGCCTTTTCCCTTCACATATGTAGGCCCCCGGCACTCACAGGTGTAGCCTGCATTCATGAGGATCCTGGAACATAAGCTTTCATTATACATACGAGTATACTTAATACGCAATAATTTATTGCAAACATTATGAATTGTATATGCCGGTCTTGATAAACATATTTTAAGTAGGCATTACATAATGACCCTGCACCACCGTCGGTGGTAGTGTACCCCCACAGCCGAATGGGCCAGCACGACAGGGGAAGTACCGCACTCCCACATAACACCGACCTAAAGTAACATAGCTTGCTATTGCGTTTCGTCGGTTTGTGGATGTTTCCGAAGACCTGATTCCCCCCTTCCCCCTTCCCCATTCTCCCTCTCCTTCCCCTTCCCCCTCCAACCTTTACCCCTTCTATCTCTTCCTTTCTATCATCCTTCTTCAAAGGTCGGCAGCACATCCTCCAGACCTCTGGTATTGCGGATGTATGTGGGCGACGGTATCACTTCCCATCAGGTGAGCCACTTGCTCGTTCCCAACCTATCTCAAAAAAAAATGTGCGGAGCGGATCTATTTATTTTGTAAGTATTGTTTCATCCAGAAAGAATTCGTCTATTGTATAATAACACTTTTGTATCAGTATGTCTTTTAAATCAGCCTTAATTAAAAAAAATCTCCATGTCTTATAATTGTATTGGTAGTTTGTTATATATTTTGTAGCCATTGGGTTTGGACCGGTACTGTGCATAACTAGTTCAGATTGAGGTAGAAGTATTTATATTTATAATTAGATCTTAATTGGTAGTCCCGTTTGTCAGTTAGTTTTGTAAAGTATTGCGGGTGATGTATGACGAGTTTACAGTTTTCTAATATGTATATAGATGTGATCGTTAATATTTTAAATTTAATAAAATATGGTTTGTAGATATTTAATATAATACTAGCTGCTCTCCGCGGTTTCACCCGCGCGGTGATGGATGATGATGAATCCTACATAGCCTATGTTACTCAGGGTGAATGTAGCTTTCCAATGGTGAAAGAATTTTTGAAATTGGTCCAGTACTTTTTGAGCCATATCGTTACAAACATACTTACATACAAATCTTTCCTCTTTGTCATATTAGTATAGATTTTAATGTCGGGAAGTTTCACATTGGCGAGAATACGGATATATCTTATCTGTGCAATAAAAATGTCTTTGGCATCTACGCTGTTTCCCCGTAGTATGATGCCATAGCTAAGTCATGAAGCCAAAGTACTCAGTAAAATTAAGAATATTTCCTCGTCGCCTAAATGCGAATAGTAAGATAATGACTTACTAAGGGGTAGGCCTCTTGTGCTAGGTAACGTCTTGGTCGGTACCACCGCAGTGCCAGATATCCTGCCACGAGTGAAATTACTGGGCGAAAGAGGCCAAAATCATTGTATCGTAATGACGAACGCAGCGCAGTGGCATTGCAACTGTCATGAGCTAGCGTAGTGATTACCAACAAATGCACGACTTGCCCGTCTTGTTAAGCAACGACCCACCATGGAAACTGATGACGCAGATTCACATTACCAACTCACATGAGGACGGTACTGCAGTTTCGCAATCAAGCCACCGGCGTTCGACCTACCAAGTGCTACACGGAATCAGACCACCGCGCATCGTGGAACCATCGTGTCAGCATTACGAAATTGTTAACTTGCGGACCATTGTATCGATGAACACTCACTTTTTATTCTCACATCGAATGGATTGTCGTGTCTTATAATTATAAAATAAATGTATTATTTTAATTAAATTAAATAACTTTAAAATAACTTCGGTTTTTTTTGCATCCTCGACTTCATTATAACAATCATTAAAATTTACCTCCCTAGTTTTGAAATAGTTCGTCGGGGGTGGATTTCCCGACTTCCTCCAATCATGCCCAGTAAGTGCATTTACTGGTGGCAGCGTCCGCGTAACATAATGGCTAACACCACTCATCGGACGAGGGTATTGTTGAGGCCGTGGTTGCATTTGGAAAGCGTTATTTTGGGGGTTGTAATTTGCAGGAGGCGCCCTGAAAATCTGCTGGGTGCGTGTTGGAGCAAATTGCCTAGGTTGGAAGTTGTTTGACTTCCATTGTTGTGGATACTGTGGCATTAACTGTGGTCGCGAGGGTATTACTGGCCTAAAATGAAAGAACATGTCACCAAATTTATTAATGAGTGTAGAATCTGTGGCCAAGCTAAATATGACCGTAACCCAGTAAGACCTAGGTTGCAAATCGTGCCTCCACCTTCAAAGCCAATTGAAGTGGTGCATCTAGATTTACTTAGTGTCGATTCTCACAAGTACTTGATCATCATAGATGCATTCTCTAAATATGGGCAGGCATATTATCTAAGAGATGCAACAGCTGTGAGCATCATTCAAGCCTTATAACAGTTCTTCTCTCATCACGGGGTGGCTCTGACAATCATAACAGATAACGGCCCCGAATTTGCTAACCAACTATTTCTAGAATTCACCAGACTACATAAAATCCACCACCACAAAACATGCCCCTACACGCCCAACGAAAATGGTATGGTAGAGCGCTTGCACTCTACATTACTCGAGCATTTGCGTATATTAAGACTAGAGCATCGCGGTGAATCAGTTCCTAACCTCATGACTTACGCTGTAATTGCATACAACAGCTCCATACACAGTTTCACAAAGTGTAGACCCATCGATATAATAACCGGTCACCTAGATCCTCGTGATCCTTTAGATATGAACATAACGGAACATCTCTTACAACAATATATTCAGGATCATCGGAAACGAATGGAAAAGGTATACGAAATAATCAATGAAACCGCACTTCATCGCCGAACGGAAATAACCGAAAATGCAAATAAAGACCGCGAACCCGAAGTGGTTTACACACCAGACCAACAGGTATTCGTTAGAAATCCGTTAGCTAATAGGCAAAAGCTAGCAGCTCGTTACTTACATGATAGAGTATTAGCGGATTTGCCAATACATATCTACACGAAAAAGAAAAATGCCGCAGTACCAAAATCGCGTTTAAAACGGGTAACAGTGCTCGTTTGTTACAGGACACCGAAAATACTGTTCGTACTGGCGCTGACCCGAGCTCTGAACCTGGCCCTAGCGGAAGAAATATCACTTGAAAGCCTTAGGGATGGACCAGGCATTCTTCCGTTCAACATGGGACCAACCAGGGTTATTTCTCATTACCATTCCTTTATCCAAACTATTAATTTAGAAGCTGTGCGTAGCAGATTAGAATCTGTTAGAACCCAAGTACGAGATTTTGTGCCTAAGCTAAATGAGAAAACGTTTTCATTATACTCGCCACATATTAATTATTTGGACACAAAGTTAGCTGAAATATCTGAACAATTAGAAACGTTTGAGATCAAACGCGTAAAGAGAGGTCTCATAGATGGTCTAGGCTCGGTCATCAAATCTATTTCCGGTAACCTAGACTATACAGATGCTGTAAAGTATGACAATGCCATTTCAGTCTTAAAACAAAACGAAAACAGCTTGGCTGTTGAGATAAACCATCAAATGAGTTTAAGCAAGCAGTGGGTCTCACGTAGTTCTAATGTCACAGATAAAATAATTGACAATCAAGCGAAATTAGAAAAAGTTATAAATTCTATTCTAGGCAATGACGTAAGACATGAAACGAACATGATTAAGTATGCACATCTAGCTCAGCTACTTCTTATACTAGGAGACAACATAGATAGCTTATCTAGCGAGTTTTCTAAAATTGAAAATTTACTAGCTTTCATAAGAGCTAAAAGTATTCACCATTCCTTACTTAACTATGATTCTTATATTAGTATTATGGGAAGACTTAAGGTTTTATATAATAAGAAAGAAATATTAGATACTACTTTTAGGGATTACTTTGATATACTTAAAATAGGTTATTATTATAAGGGTAACGATATAATCTTGGTTATCAAGTTTCCAATTGTCTATCCCACTAACTACATCCTTTACAGACTATCCTTAGCCCCTAACCGCGATAATAAAATACTCACCCCAGCCTGTCCTTATGTAGCAATCCACGAGAAAGGTCTATTGTACATAGAGACAGAATGTCCGAAGTACAATCATGGTCACCTTTGCGAGGACGACACCAGCCGCCACCACGGGGACCAGTCAACCTGCCTCCGATACCTCATACTCCAGCAGCGTGTCCACGAGTCCTGTCATTTTACCTCGGTTATCCTGTCATCTGAAGCCATGGAGCAGCTAGACGACCACCACTACGTGCTGAGCTTTCCTAATTCTACAAAAGTTCAATTAACCTGTTCTGAAGACCGATATAGAATGCTGCAAGGAAGCTACCTAGCCGTCATACCAAAAGGATGCACACTCCGTACTCCAGCTTTGACTGCAAGTAACCATCACGATCAACTTAAAGGGCAGATATTGAAAATTATGGATATAGCAATCAGTAACAAGGAGCCGTATAACGTACCGGTAAAGAGGATCTTGAAGCTGAACACCATAGATTTGGGTCACCTGCATTCGAGTAATACTAAAATCGCCTTACAAGAGCCAGTAACTTTAAAACCCTTAAACATTGATTCTGTATACCACACTACAATACCCGTATACATCCTTCTATTAGGCGCAACTATGCTTATCATTATCGTCATACTTTGTCGTCACAGAACGAATAAGTCGCAAGATGAGCACAATATAGAAAATAAAGATGCAGAAGTATCTAAAGAAGCCAGCGATCCAATATCTCTATCTGCACTATTTTCGAAGAAAGTCTGCAAATAGTTGCAGATCTTGCGGAGGGAGATGTTAAGCAACGACCCACCATGGAAACTGATGACGCAGATTCACATTACCAACTCACATGAGGACGGTACTGCAGTTTCGCAATCAAGCCACCGGCGTTCGACCTACCAAGTGCTACACGGAATCAGACCACCGCGCATCGTGGAACCATCGTGTCAGCATTACGAAATTGTTAACTTGCGGACCATTGTATCGATGAACACTCACGTTTTATTCTCACATCGAATGGATTGTCGTGTCTTATAATTATAAAATAAATGTATTATTTTAATTAAATTAAATAACTTTAAAATAACTTCGGTTTTTTTGCATCCTCGACTTCAGCCGTACGTATTTGTCTCATAAGCTGACATAGACAATATTGACTTAATAAATAAATATAGGTAGAAGACCGAGCTTAGCTCGTGGCTTGGTGTTGCTTAACAACGACATCTATTGTCAAGTAGCTTTAGTGTTGCTGTGTCGGTAAACAGTTTTTTAAAGACTAAAACATGGATAAAACGAATTCTCTAAAAATGAAACCTAGCTAGATCGATGTATCGCCCCAAAAACCCTGCGTGCTATATTTCAGGAAAATCGATGCAGCCGTTTCCGAGATATAGATTGTGTTATGGGTATACCTAAATACAAGTATTGCTGGTATTAGATAGATAGCACATCTAAAATACTACAAGATGAAACTCTTTAGCTCGAGTCATTCTTGAATCCGATTTGAAGCAGTAGTCTGCAATCATTAATGTACTTAGGCTAATATGATTAAACTAATAAGGGGCAACTAGTACAGTAAATTCAGAGTTCAATTCCGGTTGTCGTTCGATACTTTGGCAAAAAGCCATTCTACTATTTTTATAGACAAATTGGATTGTAGCGTCACGTAAACATAACGTAAACGCTACTTTTTCATAAATATATAATTGACACTACTATATACGAATATGAGTTAACAACGCGTTCATGATCTTTCGAGTTAATAGAATATAAAGTTTTGATCGATCGCTGGAGTCAATAGAAACGTAACTGCAGCTGGACTGTTTTTCAATAGCAGAATAAGAAAACGCATAAAAGTCGCCGTTCAGGTACGGTTCGATTGCAATTTAATTAGTGGAATCGGCCCCCAGCACCCCTTTCTTCAATCGTGTGTAGTCCAGTTGTCGAACGATACGGTGTCACATTCATTTAATTTCTGTATACCTTGTAAACCTTATTTGTGTATCATCATCATCATCAGCCTGTAGCAGACCACTGCTGGACATAGGCCTCTCCAATTGCACGGCACTTAGGTCTATCTTGGGTTGGGCTATTTGTGTATGCAAAATAATAATCTAATTGGTAGTTCGATAGTATTGAACTTATCTATTCGCAGGTTGAACGAGTAACCAAATTAGAAATATTCCTTCGGTTTGAGATATACTTGTTATAAACACAAAACTCTTTTCTATAACCAAGTTTCACGTTTTTTTGTTTCCGGCGTCCTTTTGAGTTTTATCTGTGTTCCGAACATACCTTAGTTATAAAAAAGGTCCACATATTTTGTAATGTTTATGATTTTTATTTTGATGATGCGTAACTAGCAGTAAATAATAAATAAGTCAAAATAGTGTTACGTGAACGCCTGACGTAAAAGTTTTAGCATTACACACATTGGGCATGACAATACACTCCGTAAGGGACCTCACATATCTCGATTCTAAGAAGAAAACTATTGTATTATTGGTCAAATATGGCAACTGACGAGTCTACGGGTTAAAAATTATCTGAATACTGCAAGGTATGACCCAAACTACCAGTGGTTAGGACTGCACAAAACACCCCAAGCGGGAGGGACGTCGGTGCAGGCCTCATCGCCCCCAAAACGAATAAGAATAAGAAGGCCTAAACCGAGGCTTTACGCAATTATTATAGTACATACTTAGCAGTATCTTCCGTGACATGGATCTTCCCCATGACCCCGGTGGAGTCCATCCTGGAAGCGACGTTGACCGTATTCCCCCAAATGTCGTACTGGGGCTTCTGTGCGCCCACTACTCCAGCTATCACTGGCCCATGACTTAACCCTAAAAAAATAGAAATAAAGGTTGGTGAGATTTAAGCGGACTGATTGTTAACCTTATAAAATACGGGTCACTGCACTACACGGATCCACCTGATAGGAAAATAACTATATCACAGGCGGAAGCTAACATACACATTACATAGCTACATTGTGAAACAGGACCTAAATTTAAGCTCGAGGGAAGAAAACTCGAGGACTAGATCGCTTAATTGGATTTTAAAATCTCGGTTCTAAGACTTTTCAGGCTTTTGGTTATTGTCTGTCAACTTGTTGAACAGTAATTATTTAAAGTCTTTGTACAGTAAAGCCGCTGGATCTCTTGTCGAAAAACTTTTTGTAAATAATGCTTATCTTCAAGATCACGACTGAGTATTTCGAACCGTGGGTTGGCTATATTATTATTTAACAAACTAACGGCCAATTTAAGAACCAAGTTACGAGATAATAAAACTCTTAGGGTTGCAGTGCAATATTTATAAACATTTTACACTAATGGCCGGTCCCAATAATCTATCTATCGCCGGTTTACCTTACTAGAGTTAAATATTTGACACTATTTGTATGGAAGTTATGTCAAATTTCTATCGGTTTCCGGAACGCTGCCCAGCCGAGTTGGATTCGACGATTGACCTCTTTCTCGAAGTTAGACGTGCCTAGTTTGACTGTCTGTCCCAGGTAGATATACTCGTCAACAACTTCGAGAACTGAGTTCCCAACTGATATTGGGGTAGGTACAACATGGGCATTAGACATAATTTTCGTCTTGTCCATGTTCATCTTAAGACCTACCCGTTGGGAAACTCGATGGAGGCCTTCGAGCATTGTACTGAGGTCTTCCATGGATTCTGCCATGACTACAATATCGTCGGCAAATCGAAGGTGAGTGATGTATTCGCCGTTAATATTGATGCCAAGTCCTTGCCATTCCAGAAGCTTGAAGGCGTCTTCCAATGTAGCGGTGAACAGTTTCGGAGATATAACGTCTCCCTGTCTCACGCCTCTTTGCAATGGAATTGCCTTCGAACTCTGCTCCTGTACTCGGACTGACATGTAGGCGTTTTTGTACAAACACTTCAGCACTTCAATATACCGATAGTCAATACGGCACCGCTGGAGAGACTCAAGCACTGCCCACGTCTCGATCGAATCAGAGGCTTTCTCATAGTCCACAAACGCTAGACAAAGAGGCAAGTTATACTCTTCGGTCTTCTGTATAACTTGCCGTAGCGTGTGGATGTGGTCTATGGTACTATAGCCTTTTCGGAAACCGGCTTGTTCCGGAGGCTGGAATTCATCAAACCTGCGACTGAGACGGTTCGTTATGACCTTCGAAAACAGCTTATAAACATGGCTCAAAAGCGAGATGGGTCTGTAATTTTTAAGTAAAGTGTTGTCACCTTTCTTGAAGAACAGCACCACCACGCTTTTGTTCCATGCTTCTGGCGTTGAACCTTCGAGTAAGACGGTATTAAAGAGCTTCTGAAGGACTTTAAGTACCGGTGTTCCACCCGCTTTCAGAAGCTCAGATGTGATACCGTCGTCACCAGGCGCCTTGTTGTTCTTAAGCTGTTTCAAGGCCATTCTAATCTCGTACAGGCTGATGTCCGGGATATCTTCGGTATAATGTCGGGTCAGCTTGGCTCTTGGGTCTTTGGCCGAGCTGCTAACAGGTTTAGCGACCGAGGTGTATAACTGCCTGTAGAAACTCTCAACCTCTCCTAACACTTCCGCTTTGGTCGACGCTACACTGCCGTCTCCTCTCTTCAGCTTCGTCAACTGGCTTTGCCCAATAGACATGTCTCTTGCAAACACTTTGGAGCCTTTTTTCCGCTCTATCGTCTCTTTAATACGGTTTGTATTAAAGATCCGAATGTCGTGTCGCAAGGACTTCCATATTCGTCTATTGAGCAGCCTATATGCTTCAGCATCATCCGAAGACTGCAGTTTCAATGAGCGTCGTTCAGCCATGAGGTTGAGGGTATCGTTGGAGAGTTTCTGTGGCCTATCTGTACGGTGGGGTTTAAAGTACTTGGAACCCACTGTATGGACAGTTTCTACTAACCTGTTATTGATCTCGTCCACTGAAGCGATGTTCTCAAGGCAATCGAAGCGATTGGATAGCTCAAGTTGAAAGCTCTCGGGGTCTTGAATATGGGCACGAGTAGGTCGGAGCGTAGACTTCATCAGACGAGACCTCTCCAGTTTGACATTAATATTCACCGTGCCTCTTACCATTCGGTGATCACTACCGGTTTTAACCCTGTTGATCACGGAGACATCAGTGAATATTTGCCTTTTGGTGGTCATAATGAAGTCAATCTCATTTCTCGTGGAACCATCGGGACTCAGCCAGGTCCATTTCCTGTGAGGTGGCTTCTGAAAGAAAGAGTTCATCATAAAGAGTCCCTCTTTCTCCAGGAAGTCGGCCAACCTCTGTCCCCTACGGTTCCGTTAATTGTCCATAGCCAAATTGCCCCACTTTCGACTCATCCTCGCTTCTCTTACCCAACTTCGCGTTGAAGTCCCCCATAACAACTAGAAAGTGCGTTTCAGAGGTATGTATGGCCCGACTAATGTCCTCATACATATCCTCCACCTCATCATCCGGGTGTGACTTCGTCGGTGCGTATACCTGAATGACCTTCAGCGAATATCGTTTGGATACTCTGAGTATTAGGTATACGACCCTATTGGAAACGCTATCGATCTTAACTATGTTGTTAGTAAGGGACTTGTGGACGAGAAACCCGACACCACCTTGGGACTGTTGGTCGCCCTCCCGGTGGTAGAGTAGGTTACCTGATTTAAGGGTTATCGTGTCCTCACCCGCTCCACGGACTTCAGATAACCCCACAATGTCCCAGCGTAGCTTACTCATTTCTTCTTCCAGCTCATATATCTTCTCGTCTGTCCTCATCGTGCGTATGTTGTGTGTTACCAGGGCCAGTCGTCGTCGTTGGGGGTGGTAGCCGGGCGTCTGCCGGGGATTCTTAGCACCCCCTGCCCCACCGTTACCGTGGCCGCTACCGTAGCCAGGAATAGCGGGGCTGCCGGGGACTGGGGGCCTGGTTCTTTTTGTCCAATCCATTGAGGGGTTTTTGCCAATACTCGCCACGCTTGGCAGGCGGGTTGGCGAGCGCAGTTTGTGTGTGTTTGACTGGGAAGGTGCTGCTGCCCACCTTCTGATTTGTTATCCCTTAGCCGGCTTCTACGGCACCCACGGGTAGAGTTGGGGGGTGCTATTCTAAGCCGGCACCGCCACGGCAAGGAAATAAAAGGAATAAGCTTTACTAAATTTCATCCAAATGCGTTCAGCTGTTGTGACGTCGTGTAGAAGTGACAGACTATACTATACCACCAACCATACAAATTATATGTATTAATATGCAGAAACTTCTGAATATTTCATATTAAAATCTATTTATACGTTGGTAACGCAAGTCTAGCTAATTTTAGAATTAATTGAAGACATGTTCTTGGCTCAACATATGTATTACTATATTTTTTTTTATTATGTGACTGTTTCTCGGATATTTATTTCGTGGATAGATAATTAACTTTAACAGTGAAGTTTTGTAATGCTTTTGCAAAAATTTGAAATTGATTTATAGATTTGTAATGCTTAAGACAAAAATACCTCAGTGCCTCAAGACAAGAGTCTTCGACCAATATGTGTTACCAGTGATGACTTATGGCACTGAAACGTGGTCTCTTACTATGGGCCTCATTGATAGGCTCAAAGTCGCACAACGAGCTATGGAGAGGGCTATGCTCGGGGTTTCTCTACGTGATCGAATCAGAAATGAGGAGATCCATAGAAGAACGAAAGTCACCGACATAGCTCACAAGATTTGCCAGTTGAAGTGGCAGTGGGCAGGGCACATAGCACGCAGAACATATGGCCGATGGGGCCGAAAGATTCTGGAGTGGAGACCACGGACCGGCAAGCGCAGCGTAGGTCGTCCACCGACACGGTGGACAGACGACCTGATGAAGGTAGCAGGACGACGTTGGATGCAGGCCGCTTCCAACCGTTCCTTTTGGAAAATCGTGGGGGAGGCATATGTTCAGCAGTGGACGTCCTACGGCTGAGATGATGATGATGATGATGAATGCTTCAGAAGCTTGATTTTCAATGGTTATTTTACATTCTCACCCACTTACGTTTTTCGTATAATATCTATACTATGTATCTATAATCTGACCTTAGATCTACTCGTATTTAAATAGCGTGAAATGTCTATCTCTCGTAGGGTCATTGGATAGGTTATGTAAAATCTCTAAGCCGTCATTATCTATAAGCCTCAAATTTTCAGCAAAATACAGTCACTTCTGGCCGCTTTATTAGATTTAAATTTCTTAGTCTAGTTCACTTTGACTGATTTAACACAAACAAAAAATCTAACAATGTTGATACCGACTTTGGCTTTGTACCTACTACGCAAACGAAGTCGTGGGCAGTAGCGCTAGTTATCAATAAAGCTACAAATAACAATTATCTTCACCGAACGTCAAAAATAGGGGAAGTACCACTTGTCACAAAAAATGTCACAGTTCGGGTAAGCGTCATTAAAGGAATGCGTTGAGAGCAGCCAACACGCGACATATAGGGCTATTGTCCCGGGCTTTACTCTTTCTTTAACTTTTTCTTAGGCAAGCTTGATTTAAATATTATCAATCGCCTTCAAAAACATATGTTTTCGCCCCAATAAAAATTGTATTTATCTACTCACTGCCGCAGCTAGCAGCTCGCTCTTCCTATCGTACAACAGTTAATGAATATAAAAAATACAATATTATTACCTATCCTTAATTTGAACCTCTGGAATGATTCCCTGTTTATTTGGTCGAGTATTGTCATCAGTGCTATCGCAAACTCCACCAAGATGCCCACCGTGTGTTGCTCTTTACTTGATGCATCCTGAAAAATCAATTTGTTAGAAAAATAAAAAAACCAGGGGTTAACTCGCCTAAGTCTACCCATCTATGAATTTCTACACGTGATACCTGGGTACACCCAGGGATCTCACAAAATTCGTTGAAGTTGTTGTGTCGACCGGTAGGTCGTCCACCTCTTGCCGGTCCCTGAGTATGTGTGAAAATGTTATCATTGTTTTTATTCGATGGACAGATTTTATTCGCCTTAGAACTTTCACAGGAGTTATTACTAAAAATACGCGAGTAAGAAGAAGTTAAGTTAAGATAGGAATAAGGGATCATCAGAAGAAATGGCAGCTTCTTCTAGAATTCACTTACGATTTTCTTTTCTTCTTCCTTCCCCGGTCGCAACCCCGATGCGATCATGTAAGTGCTGCCAATCGTCTTTATCTTCTCAATGCAACTGAATTTTGGCTTCAGAAGTAACTGAAAATATATACGAGTACGTTAATTAAAATAACTGTATTAGTCTACTAACACTAATACTGTTTGTCTGTCTGTAAAGTCTGACATTATTTAAATTGAAATTAAAGAACTGGCTCATCGAGAAATCGTTTTACACTTTTGACGAATTCTTACTGGAATCAAAATAAAATTCTGTGTTGTCTAGTTATCATATTTATTAGATCAGTTGATATTATAATGAGGATAATTTGACAGATAAATTGTTACATATTGTAAAATATAATATAATTAGCACATTTACTCTTTAGTAATTGAATACTAAGTTTTAAATTCATGTACTTATTTTAGGTTGACATATTATATATAACGATGTTAATGAATATATTAGCAAATTTTTTAAATATGTGATGATGATATACCTTTTCAATGAATTGATTATTTAAATGTATCATAATGGTTATGACTTTGATTAATTATTTTGTTATTATTCTATACTATATTATTAATTTTGTTATTATTTTAAAAATTTATTATTTTGATCTAATTTAAATGTAATTTTTGACTTGTAAATTGTATTGACTAATAAATTGATTATACTAATTATACTGATTATACTAGTTTAAAGATAAGATAAAGTTAAAGATAAAGTTGTAACGGTAACACTGCACGTTAAATAAAAAAAATAAGAGTAAGAATAAAGTTTATTAACTTAATAAGTGGGTACAGAAGTAGGTAGTAGGTAGTAGGTAGTAGGTAGTAGGTAGTAGGTAGTAGGTAGTAGGTAGTAGGTAGTAGGTAGTAGGTAGTAGGTAGTAGGTAGTAGGTAGTAGGTAGTAGGTAGTAGGTAGTAGGTAGTAGGTAGTAGGTAGTAGGTAGTAGGTAGTAGGTAGTAGGTAGTAGGTAGTAGGTAGTAGGTAGTAGGTAGTAGGTAGTAGGTAGTAGGTAGTAGGTAGTAGGTAGTAGGTAGTAGGTAGTAGGTAGTAGGTAGTAGGTAGTAGGTAGTAGGTAGTAGGTAGTAGGTAGTAGGTAGTAGGTAGTAGGTAGTAGGTAGTAGGTAGTAGGTAGTAGGTAGTAGGTAGTAGGTAGTAGGTAGGTCTCCAAATTGAAATATCTAAACATTGAGTTTTCAGATTTTGCAGGTTAAATTTACATATATATTTTATTTAGGTACATAAATGGCCTATGGTGCTTCACGATTGTGAGTAATTTTTATTTATTTTTCAATCCTACTATAGTTTAAATGTTTAACAATGTAATAAGTACCTACGTAGATTGATTAATTACATGCCCTTACGAATGTCTCCCATGTAGGTACTGGCAAATGGCTTACCGTTTGCCAGTACAGAAACACTTATTCATTCAGTAGTGCACCTTATAAATAAAATCACATATACAACACATACAATAAATCTATTGTTTCCATATGCTATGCTATCCTATACTTGTTCAGGTAAGTAAACAAGGTTATTGGGAAAATACTAACAACCTCATAAGGGCACCTCCAGTACATCACAACAAACAACCTCAGTTCTACGCCTTTTCTTAAAACTTAATTATTTCTCAAAATAAAAATATTACATTTTTTTAGTACTTATCTGAAACTTTTTAGTCTATATATTAAAAGAAAATCAACTCCGACGCAACGCTTCCCGAGAGCTCCATAGCTCAGTCAGCTCTACTTAGCGGAGACAGACGTAGATTCACGTAGTCAACCGACCATAGAGTTACCACTATATAGATTGATTGCTTTATTTGTGTGTGCGAGTAAAACGTATTTTGATTATTAAAAACACACAGCTAATGGTATTTGTCTTGCTTTATAAGAGTCAACCTTAAGAGGCTGTTACCATTTTCCCAATATCCCTGTATATTGCGATGATAATAGCAATTTTTACTAATGTATTACCTATACTTTATTGCTACTACGTTCTTACATTTTTACCTAAAAATGGAACCGACTTCAACACTAAAAAAATACAGTCGAATTGAGTAGGTACCTCCTCCTTTTTTTGGAAGTCATTTGAAAAGTGTGAAATAACTTGTTGAAGTCGGTAACATGATGGTTCAAAAGTACCTATTATCACAATATTATGTGCATGGTACCGACTTCGATAAGTTATTTCACACTTTTTAGTGTTTATCATTTGGAAAAATAAAAACAATCATACTATAATAGAGTGAGAATTTGATTAAAGAACTCATTACTAAGGCCGGTTTCAGTGCTCGACCGACCGTCGGTCCGTATGTCGGTCACGCTTGTCATTTGTATGAAAACTCACAAGTGGTTACAGTGCACGACCGACCGTACGCACGCGTATATTACTATACGCACTGCGTACGAGGACCGTCGGTCGAGCTCGACCGCATGCGTGCCGTCAGTCGACCGACGCGCTATGGAATGGAAACATAATAACGCGTTCAGTGCTACACCGATCGGCTGACCGACCGTACTGATGTACGAATTTATCATAGACAAATAATATCGAATATGCTAGTTTAAAATTTTAATAATATTGTTTGATTTTATAGGTATCGTTAAGTACCATGTAGTGGTTTAAGTACTTATTATGACCAAACATGGTATATATATAAGTTAAGATGTTTTAAGTTGTCTTGTAAGTTATAGTACTGATAATTCGTCAAAACTTTTGATTGACACTAAAGTATTTTAAATAAAATTCTTCATCTTCGCGCAAAAATAATTATAAAGTATGAAGTAGTATAATAATAAGAAGTATACCTACTCCCGTTGAAGTGCTCTTTGAGCGAAGATTGGTTGTGCATGATATCTACGTCTTCTGTTCCTTATACGTTTACGAAGATAGTAAGCAGCAATTAAACTATTTATAAACGCGTCCATTTCGTGTACGTGTTTGTGACTGTACCAGTCCGGCCAGTTTTGTTGATCAGTAGATCACTAAACGGTACAAACTGACGATCGGTTATGCGTACCGTCGGGACCAATGGTACGCACAGACGGTCGGTCGAGCACTAAACCGGTCAAGTAATAGTCTTGTTCGAATGCAAAGAAAAAACTGTTTTTCATATATATTCTGTTTTAGACTTTCGCGGTTGTTAGCTACGTTATAATTAATACTCACGGAATGTACACCACGATAAGGCAGGTTTTGGAGTTCCTGATATCTCGGCGCAGTTACATGCACCATGTTCACGGGTGTTCAACAACACCATGTTCATTGTCGAGACTTACAATCGAGTTCGAGGGCCAGTGGTAACCGTAGTAAAAGAGTGAGAAAGAGGGTAGATCGTTTTGTCTGCTTTTAATAACTTCGAACTTTTTCACATCCACCCGCATCTTCAGTCTATCCGTGAACATGCTGCATGTAACTGCGCCGAAATATCGGAAATTCCAAAACCCGCCTAATCGTGGTGTACATCCCGTGAGTACTAATTATACTGTTTGTATGTTACCTTATCAAAGTCGCAAATAATTTCATTCAACAGCCGCAAACACTCCAACCCTTGCTTGTTCACATCCGTTTCATCATAAAACTCTTTGTAGTTCGGTATTGATGCGAACATCACTGCTATGCTGGAATAGCGCTCATGGTAGAGATCTTCCTGAAATAATATATTAAGAAATGTTTCATTATCACACATATATTTCATTTAATATTCTACGAGGCCTTCTTGGCTGACACTACCTCGATGTATAATATAGGTATATATTATACATTGGCAGCGTTCAGGAAGCTTCGATCCATCTTTTCGTCCCCAATACCTCAGAGCCTGAAACCAAGGTTTTCAACCAGTGTGTGTTGCCAGTGATGACTAATGGCACTGAGACGTGGTCCCTTACTGTAGGCCTCATTTTTAACAAGCTTTAAGTCGCTCAACGAGCAATGGAGAGGGCTATGCTTGGGGTTTCCCTGCGTGATAAGATCCGAAATGAGGAGATCCGTAAGAGAACTAAGGTCACCGACATAGCTCTCAAAATTAGCAAGTTGAAGTGGCAATGGGTAGGCCACATCGCTCGCAGAACTGATAACCGATGGAGATGAAAGGTTATCGAGTGGCGACCACGCACCGGAAGATGATGTGTAGACCTCCCCGCTGGGTGGACCGACGACCTCGTCAAAACCGCAGGGGATCGCTGGATGTAACCGGTCCAAGTGGCGTTCTATGAGGGAGGCAGTGTGCAGTGGACGTCTTTCGGCATATGATGATGAATGATGACATTGAGGTATATATTCCACCGTGAAGCAATACTGTGTTATAGTGTGAAGGGAACTGTAGCAAGTGAAATTACCGGGCCAAAGTTATTCAAAATCCAATGTCTCAGGGTGACGTGCAGTGCAGGTACGTAAAACTACAAGTTTAACCTCTTGGTGGCATTGCAGTTGCTATGGACAAGCATAATGCTTACCACCAGACTAACAACTTGCACGTCGCGTCACTTGAGAGCTAACATGACCACGATCTTTTCATTCTTCATGAATTCATTAATTTAAATACTAGCTGCTCTTCGAGGTATTACCGGCGCGGTGATGGATCATGATGATAAATCTTATATAGCCTTTGTTACTCAGGGTGAATGTAGCTTTCCAATGGTGAACGAATTTTTGAAATCGGTCCAGTACTTTTGAGCCAATTTGTTACAAACATTCTTACATAGAAATCTTTTCTCTTTATAATATTAGTATACGAGTAGATATAGAAGTATGGATAATTTTTTTGTTTGTCGTTGGTGGTAGAGCACTTTCCAATGACCGTTTGGGTACCTACCAGCTTCTCTATTGAAAACCCGTCCTAGAGTACCTATCCAGTGTGTTGTCTGCTGTCTTTAACACTTTGAGAAGCTATCAAGTTGTAAGGTTGATTTCAAGATGGGAATTTAAGTTATTTTTAAGTTTTATATTTAAGTTTGTAAGTTAAAGTTGAAGATTGAAGCCCTGTAAAGAACAGATTTACTTAATTCACCAATTAAATTTATGACGCAATAGACATTATACGTGTCTCACATTTTACGTTTACTGATTAACGATCTAAATAAATTACTTACATGACGGCAATTTAAGTGATTATTCTATAATATTTCCTTTGTCATTTATAGGCGATATTCGAGATTTATCAGGTTTTAAGTTATTTTTTTTCCTTTTTTTCTCACTACGAGATGCGTATTCTCATTGTACAGGCAATCATCTACGCATCTCATCTCGCATAATATTATTATCTCGATGATTATTTTATACTGCTTTGACTGATAATGGCTAACAGCGACATCTATCGAACAACGATAGTACTAACAAGTTCACCACATTACCATGAGTCAATTAAACGTGACGTGTGTCGTTATCCAATGCAGAGAAAGATTCCGTCTTTTAGATATAGGTGGCGTTATTAAATATTTGAAAATTAAGGATTTTACTGATTTATTTAAATTATTAAATTACAGATTTTTATACGTTGCAAAGTAAGTAATGGTTAAACCATAGCTATAAGATAAAAAAAAACAGTTACCTCTACCTTTTTTGCAGGAGAAGTATATACTAATGTAGTGTTTCAGAAGATTTCATCACGGGCAAAATCATTGCCATCTCCATTGATCACATGCTCACCCTTGTTTTTAACAAGAAGATTAAATAACTTATAGGTATTGATAATTACCTCTGAAGCGACAGATGTCAAAAAATGTTCTGCCACGTGAGCTGGTAAAATGTTCTCCAACAAAATCTGAAAGAATTAAAAATATTTTAATTATATCAGACAGTGACAAATATGATAAAGTTCTTTATAAGACAAACGCTTATTTACGAAGTCGCACGATAAGCAATAAACGGCATCGTGAAGAATGTTCTCCATTCTTTGTGATGAGGAGGGGTCTCTCTCAGAATATCTACGTAGCAAAACGTCGAAATGTTTCAAATAACAAGAAAGTTTAATTTACAAGTTGTACCTTCACGTCTTAATCTTACAAATGCTTTATTATCAAAATGGCCTGATTTTGAATGTGTTTTTAATTTTTTCTAACTGTGAACACTAAATGCCATAGAAGCATTTCATATTACGATTTCAGACTGACGGTATCAACTCTATTTGATACTTAGTCCGCATACCAATTAGTTGGCGTGTGATCCCACACATACTGACTTATTAAAATATTTTGATACAAACTTTTTACATATCTAGATGTGTTGCTATTTTATCTATTATAATTTTACATCATGCACTAAAGTCTCTCTCTACTGACTGGTTGCTCTCAGCTGTACCTACTCAAATGTTAAGTCGTCCATATGATGCGTCTTTGAACTTAGTGGCTATTCGGGTAAAAGTACATGACTAGGGTTATGGTAAGTGACAGAAACGAGACAAAACTTATAGATTAGATTTTAATTTAAGACATCCTAAATACTTAATATGCCTATTCCATTTTTTATCAGTCATTTACAACAAAATAACATTAATACGTCAGGGACAGCGGCAACGGTAAAACGGAATACTATGTCTAATATGGTCATATTTTATATCCTATTAACTGTACCAGATATAGAAATTTGGCACAATTTGTATATCTATTATACCAGAGATAGAAATTGTAAATTTTCTATCTCTAGTATTACAGATAGCTAGTACGGTGGTCCGTTGATAGATAGAATATAAAAAATGGCCGTAAAACAGCTCTAATTATACATACTTTATTAATCCCCCTCATAGTTTCCACTTCCTCTTGTTCAAATTTCAGTTTGTCTTTCCACAGAAAGTCTGTTCTGGAGGTGAACTCGATCTGGCGATCTAGGATGTGGAGCAAAGCAGCAAGGAACACGATGATCAAACCCGCTTTGGCTGCGTACGGGATTGTAGTGAAACTGAAAAAGTAATTGTAAAAGATAATATAATATATTAATAAAATAATATTATTATATTTTTTTAAAGCCACTAAATCTGCAAAATTATTTATGAAATAAAATTCATGTCATTCAATTAAATCCAAATAATCAATTCATCTAAACCATGTCACATTACATATACAAATTAAAAATATTTCGGTGCAAGACAAACACCTAATCAAATAGGCCACCCCGGTGCAAAGGTGCCCATCACACTGGCTGCATTGCCACGCTGGATGGCTATGGCAACATTTTCACCAGGTACGAGCCGGAGCAGGCGTCACCTGCCTTCTCTCTTAATCTCTGCCCTATCTCACTCACCAAACCCTTGGCCTAAGCGCCCAAACAACTCATATCATTACATTAATAAAACGTTAATACCTTCATAATATAGTATCTATTTTTTATTTTGTTTAGATAAATAACCTAATTTATAATGTTATTTTCACCCCGGAGTTATCATCTATTCAATGAGATACGGTTCACCGTTTTGTGAGAAGAGTCAAAATTTGTTCGAAATAATTATGGAACATCTCACAGATCATAACCCACGTAATGCTAAGATGTAAATGTTATCTACGATTATTTCTAATCAGTGAGTCCCGAAACTATCTTTTAACTCCTGAATTAAATTTATAAAATTTTAGAACAGGGTTCTTAAAACTGCGGATCAGTAAAAGTCAATGATTTCAAAGAAACTACATTTAAATTTAGAATGCCTATTTATAAGGGTTAAATTTAGAATGAATCATTACATATTAATACCCTTCATAACATTTTAGAGGGCAAAGGTGATGTAGATCTTAGCTAAAGGCATTAAGATTGCTTCTGATGGAATAGTAAAGGTGACTATTATTTCGAATATCATACAGTCATACTACAAGAAAAGTGAACTAAAAACTAAAAGTTAAGCTAAAAAATACAGAAACGATTGAGTGAAGACGAATTTAAGGTCGAACTCGCATCTGAATAACGTAAAATAACCACATAGGATGTTTTGCATAATAAACGTTAATATAAAGTTACAGCCAGTGTGTAGACAGTGTAGAGATAACAAGTCTTAGAACAAAACATTAATATACTGTTTTAGACTTTCCCGGTTGTTAACTAAGTTATAATTAGAACTCTCGGGATGTAGACCACGATTCAAGAGATTTTAGAGTTCCCGACATTTCGGCATAGTTACATGCACCATGTTAACGGGTAGACTGAAGATGCGGGTGGATGTGAAAAAAGTTCAAAGTTATTTTAGAGCAGACTAAACGGTCTACTCATTCTCACTCTTTTGCAATGGGCACTCGAACTCGATTGTAAGTCTCGACAATTCACGTTTACTGGTATCACTGCGCCTGTTGTTTTGAACACATTTCGGACGATTATTATTCCTTTTGAGACAACCTACCACTGAATTCCACGCACTAAAACTAAATTAGTATTGTTCTTTATGGAAAAAATAGGTACTAAAACTTAGATTACTAACTCTTTATCTAATTTCCTGTTGTCATACAGCACGAAGAGTTCTGAAGAGGCGTAGAGCGTGATGTGCAGGACCAGAGTGATACACATGAGGGTGAACTTCAGGACGAAGCCGACGCGTAGGAACACCGATATTGATGCTAAGGTCAGGACTGTGCTGTAGAGATAACTCTGCAATTGGAAATAGTTTCTTGTCAACGTTTGTGATATTCAGCTTTAACAGACAATGCTTTAGCAATTATTTTTATTGTTTGGTTATATTACATTCATCATCATCATCACCTCAGCCGCAGGACATCCACTGCTGAACATATGCCTCCCCCAGAATTTTACAAAAGGACCAGTTGGAAGAGGCCTGCATCCAACGTCGTCCTGCGACCTTTATCAGGTCGTCTGTCCACCGTGCCGGTAGACGACCTACACTGCGCTGGCCGGTCCGTGGTCTCCATTTCAGCACCTTCCGGCCCCATTGGCCATCTGTTCTGCGTGCTATGTGCCCTGCCCACTGCCACTTTGACTGGCTAATCTTCTGGGCTATATCGGTGACTTTCATTTTTCTACGGATCTCCTCATTTATGATTCGATCACGTAGAGAAACCCCGAGCCCTCTACTATATACTACTACTCTACGATATAACATTATCAGGATAATATAATAACACTTTTTAAACAGTGTGTTATGGTATAAAATAATGACATCCGTCTCCACTACTGCAGCATTAAATTCACATAACAGAAAACTACTTTTTTTATTTATTATTTATTAAAATTGCAGATGAAATTGCAAAATTAATTTAAATTGCAACAATAACAATCACAGTAACATTACTAATAATAAATTTAATTTAATTAAGAAGTTAATGTAAGTAAGTCCACTCATTTCTGTTTTAAATCATCCTTGCTCAACATATAATAACTGCCCTGGGGCTTTACTATGAGCTCTTAAAGCAGGCTTCTAGAAAACTGCCCGGCTTATTCGTACCATGATAACTACGAAGAAATAATTGTCAGGAACTGTAACCGCGTTAAAAAAATGACCCGACAAAAGTCGTGTTCAAGTAGGCGGGGCTTAAAAGTCGTGTTCAGTACGTCATCAGTCGGACATTTTTCTTGCAAGCGAGCACACTTCAAATCTTCGCGTACATTTTCATTTTTATCATTGTGAACTTCAGTTGTGGATCATCATGCCAGCATTCGTTGTGAAGTGGTGCAGGAGCAATACACGATTAAAATGTCCAGGGATCACTTTTACTAGTAAATAATAGCAAAATTATAATTATTCAAAGATGTTCAAATACGTTTACAAATCGAGATGGTCAATACTATGCAAAATAAAGTCAGTCAATTTTTATTTAATTTAGGATGTATTTTTTTCTTCAGGACTAAATATTGAAATGTATGTAATGTGCAATGGTTTTGCTTATTATGTTTTATTCTCGCTGCACTTAAGCTAGAAAAACAAGAGTATGACTGCCTGTGAAAACCAGCATAGTTATACTACGTTAGTTTTGACTAAAAACAATAAAATTATACATAATAAAATTATGGACCATGTTACACAAAATAGCAGTACCTACCTACCAGTTGGTACAGTATGTCCCTACTGTTTTAAAAAAAAATATGTTATATAAAATATCATAGGTATTTATCTTTTTATGGTGATGATTTGTCCCGAAGAAACATCAACATCTTTAATACACTACAACCTTTATTCTGCGCAGCGCTGCGCGAGTTTAGGTATTTTACATTAGCGAGTTACTTACTAGCACGCCCTGTGGCAGTGTGGCCTTACCGCTTGAGCAAAATAGTGCGCATTAATATTTGGATCTTTTTTTATCTACTTTGGATTTTATGTCAAAAATAGACGTAGGTCAAAAAGGTGAAATAAAATATCACGCAGGACACATTTTATGTTTAATATCGACATTAATTAACATAATATGATAATTATTAATCAAGAACATGTTATCTACAAGAGCATAGACTAGAAAAAAGTAAGATTTAACTCATGTACCTACCAAAAAGAGATGAGAATAGCAAATAAAACAAACATCAGTTTCTGCTACCAGTTTTCGGCTCAAGCATGGATTCCTGGATACCATGTATAAGCATAAGAAATTTGGTTATTAGCAAAATACTAGCCCCTCAAGGGTCGAAGTCATTATAACAATGAAATTTCTATTGTGTCTGATCTTTGATGCACTAGATGTCATATAAAATTATTTGTTAGAATCCCACTTAGAAATGTTACCTCAATAAGTATCAGGAAGTTTTGAGCGCACTAATATTTAGTTGTGTAAGTGCGGGCGTCAGAGCGATACGTCCTCTGACCTCTCTCTAAGAGGCCTCAGCCGCGTCTGACGATTCGTGACTGGCGCGACCGGTTTTATGATTGATTTTTAAAACGTGTGTGTGTAGAAACCGCTCGGCAATAACAAACTAATAAACAATTTCTAAATGTAGTCTATGGAACTTGAACTTGTTAATTAAATAATGTTCTATTACATCAGGTAAGAATAATTTACATAATATACTATATCAATCATTATTATGTGACCCTTCAAACACTCAGCAAAAACGCGAATTAGCGCTTCTAAAGCGTTTACGCTTAAAGAGATACTACAGACAATGAACAATAAACGATTGCCTACAGTTGGTATGTAATATAGGTACTATATAGCATTAAAAAACAGTTCATTGTTTGGCTTTCAATTAAAGCACGTTGAATTTTTTCAAGCTAATGAAAATTCACCCTCTGCAATTTTTAAAGTGGTTTAGCTGAGTTGCTAAGTAATTAATTTGTCAGTAATATCAACACAGTGCTTTTCTAAAGTAATTCTATAAATTGATTAAATTTTCTAAATTGATAATGAAGGTATTATTTGACCACTGAAAAACATCCAGCTGGCAAATAACGACTTTTTTTTTTGTAAAATGTATAAGCCTAAAATGTTTCATAATCTTTCTTTACTACATTGCGAAGAATCTCTTCTTATGTCTTCTAGACAAAAACTTAATAAATTAATCATATGTCGCGAGACATACGAGATTTACGATTGATTTATTATTAAGTTGGTCCAGTCCACTTGTTGCATAACATCGTCCACGCCGCTATGACTCTGCTGTCATTGTAGACGTTGCAGCACGCGCGTAAACCAATCCCTGCTTTCCTTCTGAATTTAAACCAATCACCGAACATGTCTATTTGTAACCTCGGAAGTAATTTGTATTTGGAATCATACGTTGTTTTGATTTGAAGGCCACTTTTTGTGTGGAATTTGTTCTGAATTATGCTTCCTGACTATTATTTCTTCGTAGCATGATAACGTTAAAGCAGGCCTGCCAAGGCCTACTATTCAAGAACCGCAGAAAAACCGTTCACTGTTCACTTTTATGAAAACAATATTTTAACAGTTCACCTAAATGAGCGTCATGGTATGATTTCATTAAAAACAGTTTATGCCAGGTTTATGAACTGCACGGAACTGCATGGCATGGTTTTTATGAAGCTGATAGTAAGGCCCCTGCATGTACAAATACTCACCATGTCGTATCGCAAAAAGGCACGAGCAAAATTTACGCAAAGGCAAACAAATCTCGTGATTATTTGAAAGCCCTTTTCAATATATTTTTTTCATTTCCTCGTAGAAAGCTTAGTAAGACGTATTATGAGACACGTGCGTAAAGATGATTTCAAACTATACACACTTGTAGCATTTTTTTGTATTGAAATTGTCGTGAGTTTGAAACATATTTAAATATTATTATAAACCGGCAAAACACTCACGAGGATCGAATAAGTCTCGCCGGGTTTCGAGCATGTCCAATGCTCATCTTCAGGGCGAGTGCGCATTGCAGCGGCGTCTGCGAGCTCCCGCCGCGCCGGACCGGCAGGGCGTGAGTGTTTTGCCGGTTAATAATAATAGTTAAATACTTGTAGCATTGTCTATATGTTGTCTCTCTTTGTTTCCAAAAAATGCTTGTAAACAGTCACTTACAGGTACGGAATCCACTTCATTATATATAAAGTTATCCATTGGTCTAACCATATAAGATTGTGAGTCATTCACATTGACATTGCTTGTATTTGGAGTCGTTACATTTATTCTTTCCACAGGAAAATCTTCCAAAACTTGACTCTGAAACTAATATAAAATGATGATAAATAAATTGGCTACCATTATTCCAATTACTAAACAATAACGGACCAAGGAATTTTCATTAGATATAAGGTGAGAATATAAAATATCTGTATTTAACGACGTCTATTTTGTTATTTATCTACCGACTCCCAAAAAAAGGAGGAGGTACTCAATTCGTCAGTATTTTTTTTTGCATGTTTGTTACCTACGTACGATAGTGTGAACCGATTCTCAATTTTTTTTGTTTGAAAGCTGGTGCTTCCCGTGTGGTCCCATTTAAATTTCATCAAGTTCGGTCCGGTAGTTTTGGAGTTAAACTGCATAACTGATTTTTACCAAAGTAATAGAATGGAAGACGGTATTAAATTTTTCAAATTGCACTTGTTCTCAAATAGATTTATCGAAATCTGTGGACACGAAAATACATACCTTTTTTAATCAGTTATGCGTAGCATCATTAAAGAGAATAAAGCATTTTAGGCCTTTGTTGTGTCTTATATATCAAGTAGGTTGTTAACTTTATTTACTTATTGTAGAGCAAACCACCCTGATTTTCCAACTGGCGACTGCAAGGAGGGTGTCCTTATTTAAATGATTTTTTTCAATATTAGTATTATTATAATAATGCTATCAAATTATTGTACAGAATTACTATTGTGAAATTTCCTCTGTGGGTTATGGATGATAAGTTATTATTAAATGACACGTATGTAATTTTTTACCAACAAGTTTTATTAAGGTGTTTTGTTGTACTTTTATGAAGATTTTGATGTAGGCACAACAAAACTAAATTAAATTGAATTATTGTCTATAAAGAAAATCACTATTCGGTAGTTTTACTAGTGCATACTTCGTTGCTGTTCTCAACAGATTAACAAGGTTCAGTGCTGTCACGACTTGGATGGGTGACTGTTAGTGTCCTTTTTTTAACTGAGCGCTCCCGTACTTCCGAATGCACGTTAGGCCTTCGGTAATGGTTGTTTTGGAGGACAGTCCTCTCCGCCCAACCGCACTGGACCCGCGTGGTGCATTACGGCCCATTCTTCTGTCTCTGAGAAAGGCTCGAGTCCCAACAGTAGGAACGTAATGACCTGATACTTTATTATAACGGGTATTTCATTTTTTAAATAAATTTAACAAATTCATTATTAGCAGAAAACAAGAGCTTAAAATAAAGTGCCATAAAATAGGTAACTTACCAAGTTTATAACTGCGCAAGCGCAAATGAGTAATACTGACACTACAAACATCGTCAGTCTTATAAACCGGTTGTTAGCTACCACCTGAAAAATTGTAATAAAACATTTTTTTTGTTTCGAACAGAAGTAATAATAAGTGATAAACATCTTTAAATTCATTCAAATCAATGTTAAGGTCTTGGTATCCTAGACTTTTGGTTTAGCAAGCCAGCGGATGAAGGTTCTAATACCTCTTGCGGTAAAATAACATTGTATTAATTTATTGATTCAGGCGTTACTTTGCGGAAATCCATTATCAAAAAAACGATATTAAAAAATATTTAGTGACACTTCCGCTGAAAAGAAAACAATGATTTTGGCCTTATTGGGGGCGTGCACTAGAGTAGACTCGTCGAGCGCTAGATCTAGCGCTCGACGAGTCAACATCTCCTGAGGATGCCTCGTGTAGAGGCGAAACACGTGTCGAATCGGTTTTGGTTGATTTGGGGTATCTTGTGTTTTTTATTTTGTATTCTTTCTATTAGCATTTTATGCGGGAGGGAGAGTGGTGCACGCCCCCAAATAGGCCAAAATCATTGTTTTCTTTTCAGCGGAAGTGTCACTAAATATTTTTTAATATCGTTTTTTTTAACATTGTTTTATTTACCTGACCCGGTTTAGTGCAATTATCAGCATAATCGTCAGTTGGGATGTCAGACAGCTGATGCAACCCCCTCTTTAGCATCCTTCCATCATACCACGAAAGGTACACGAAGACTATTAAGGTTAATAGCGTAGGGCCGAACGACGCATAGAGAACTAGACCCCTGCAAAGGAAATAGAACATTAATGTTTTAAATCTTGTGAAATATGCATATGTTAACTGAACTATACGTCAGCTGTACAGCATCTGATGATCACTGTTTATCTTAAATTTATACATATAAGTTTTTGCGATGGCACATTATATATTCAAATATATACAAGGCAAAGTGAGTCTCTAAAACATATGCACAAGGACCAATATCGTAATTAGCTCGAATATTACGTTTTTGTACAATGAAGATGCTATATCTATCAGCAGCTTAACTTCACATGAAAATCCATCTAGCATAATGCTTATGTTATTATCATATACACATTACGTAAGAACTGTTAGCAGTTACATAAACGAATCAGTAGAAAGATACATTAATAGAAACGTAGAAAACAAGAAAACAATCTCTAAGTTTATGGTAAAAGCGATATAGGCAGATAGGTACTTACGCATATACTTACGTAAGAACTATAAGCCGTTGCATAAACGAATCAGTAGAAAGATACATTAATAGAAACGTAGAAAACAAGAAAACAATCTCTAAGTTTATGGTAAAAGCGATATAGGCAGATAGGTACTTACGCATATACTTACGTAAGAACTATAAGCCGTTGCATAAAAACACCAATAGGATAATACAACTAGTAGAAGGGTAGACAATAAGTATACAACCAATAACATAATTTGACAACGAAGTAGCTAGGTATAAACTTACATAGGAACTGCAAGGCTATTAAGTATCTCAGTTGCTAACAAAAGTTCATAGAAATTGGAAAGAATGGCTGCTCTATGTTACATTTGTCAGCTCCAGTCATCAACTTACTAACACATTTGCTTATGGAGTTGTTAAAACTAACATAGAGCCGCCATTTTTGAAGATTTCAATCAATATTTTGTTAGCAACTGAAATACATAATAACCCTGCTGTTAGCAGTTGAATAAATGCACCAGTAGAAAAGTAGATAACAAGAAAATGAGTTATTCAAAACGAAATACTTAAGTAGATAGGTTTATACCTACGTAGGAACTGTAAGCAGTTGCATAAACCCACCAGTAAGAAGATAAACTTTTAGTTAGTTAATATTTTATTTTTACCATTTTGAGAAACCCTTGCTACATCGATTTATTAAGAATCATTCACCGTCAATGATAATATTATCATATCATCAAAATAGGTGAAACGATTTTCAGTTATTTGAATGTAACTAAAAAACTGCTGAACCAATTAGATGAAATTTACATGGGATCACATCGGAAGTTACGAAACAAAAAATAATCCTCAAAATAGGTTCATAAACAACGAAGTTATCCGCGAACACAAATATAAATTATTAAACCTCCAAATTAATCAAGTCAAATTAAGAAACCTACTCTTTTTTGAAGCCGGGTTATAAAACCAGTGAAAACGTGGACAAAAAGAAAACGACCAATAACATAATATACCACATCAAAGTAGGTAGCTAAGTTATACTTACGTAAGAAATGTTAACAATTACACAAATGCGCCAGTAGAAAGATAAAATTAGTAGAAAGTTAGACAACAAGTGAACACCCAGTAACATAATAGACAACAACGAATTAGATAGCTAGGTGTCTATACTTACGTAGGAACTGTAAGAAGTTGTATAAACGCAACCAATAGAAACAGTAGCGCAGCACACGCGACGTTATATTTGAATTGCTTGTCTGGTTGGTTCCTGTACTGTTGCTCTTGGACACTGCTCTTGAACCAGAGAGTCAGCCGGTTCATGCCTTCCGTGTTATTGCTGCAATGTTATATAGATATTTTTACTCGTGTTTGTGGTAGAGCGAACAAGAGCAGTAGTCAATAATAACTGTTTACTGAAGCCAGTACTGGGGTCAGTAAACAAACTTTTCAAGCTTAGAAAACGTGCGGCAAAATAATTCTGATTTTGGTAGTTTGTTGATGCGAAAAGATTGATTGAATATTGTAAAATATATTACCTAATTATATACGCAACATTTGTGAGAGGATGAGGAAGTGAAGGAGTGTGTATGTTTGTTTTGTATTTCTTCACTTTGAAACTGCCTAATAGATGTGGACAAAATTTGGAATCTAGATAGTTTATACCCAAGATTAGATACTTTTGAAACCAATACGACGGGCATTTTCTGAGGGATCGTGGTATTATATATTATATAATAGGATAAGCTATTATAATAGCTATAGGATAAGCTATGTTTAATATAGATAACTGATTTAATCAACAAAAGGTATATTTTTCCAAGATTACATTTGTTTGCTATCAAGTTACTCCACGGTTCACGGACTTTCACGGACGTCATGAACAACAAGTACATGAATATTATAACAAATACTTATGGAATTGCCACAAACCTGCAATCACAACATGTTGTCCTTTGAGGTAAAAGATTCTGTTCTATCATTGCTAAACTCTGTAACCAAAAATAATATGTGTGTAAAAAATTACACATAAACGATACACCATACAAACATGCATAAAAACCAAAAGCCATTTCTGAACATTTATCTTAATGATTTTGAAAAAGAACATGAATTTATATCAACTTACAGAGATTCCTATATTTTTGGCAAGAGTTGAGTCAGTGATATTTGCAAAAGGTTTGTCTGCACCCCAACATTCTACATATTTTGTCATCTTGCTGGATGGACGAGACCTGGACGGTAAACCAGGAGTAGCTGGAAAAACACACAGTTTAAAATTAAAAAAAACCCATAGGTAAATTCAAACAAATAGAAATATATATGTGGAAATATTTGACTTTTAAAAAACTACTTAGTAGCTTAAAGTTTAGGTTTTAGACTATAGAAACAGTGGAGAAAACTGTTAAAATGACCCAATGTAGGCCTTAACTCTTTTTTTTTGAGGTTTGGATCGTATGTAATTTTATTGAATATAAGATTATATATGTGTATAACAATGAGCTGGTTTCGAGTCTGGATGTGATCATCGATAGATGATGATATTCGAAATTGACATCCAATTATCCATGATGCTAATTGGTTGATAAGGTATTTAAAATGTTTGTGTTGTATGTAATTTGTTATGTAAATATTTGTTATAAAAAGGTATGTAACTAAATGCCATAGTTGCAATTACACTACGCTAAAATGTAAGACCCAATGATTATTAATCAAAACTAAATATGACTCAAACAAACAAGAATACTAAATTAGTCACCGGGGAATGACACACTCATATTCACTAACTTAGCGATTCCACTGATATTGTACTGAGCATTCTATAGAACAGAGTCTGAGTATCAGACTGTTGCGTAGGTTGGCTCTCAGATACTTCAGAAACGTCTGAGCTTTCCTCTGGAGACAAGGATGCACCTAAGTTAAATAATAGGGTAATATTATTATTTGTGGAGCAAAAATGTATTTTTCACGTGAAAACTTGAATAAAAAGTTATAAAACTGGGCAAGGGTGAAACAAACAGCATATACACTTTCATAATAATCTAAAATAATCGAGCAGCGGTTTTAATCATGACATAAATCTTTATATAGCATTATGCTAAGATTCAATCACTCTATGGTACCAATTTCTCTGTCTAGCTAGTCTACTAGCTAGTCTACTTCTATCGAAGTAGACTTCGTTTTGGTAATGTAGACGCGGTGTGACTCTTTTTTTGAATAACTGTTTCCATTGAATATTCAATAAAGCATAACCTTATTTAGAATCATTCCGAAAACCTTGATCAAACCCAATTTAGCTTCACTTACCTGTTCCCATAATAGGGCTGATGGCTCCAATGATAGAACCGCTGCGACTCTTCGGCTTAGTGTGGATGGCTGTTCCATTAGTGAGTCCTTCTCCAGGACTGGTCGGATGGTTACCTTCAAAGGCTACCACTTTGACAGATGCTCGACGACTAAGGTCTGGAAATATGATGGGGTCTAGTGGAACTAGCAACGAAATGTGGTTCTAATGGTCTCATTTTGAGATATTAATTGCCAGTGATTAAGAGTTAATTGAAGATGCGAGCACAACTATTCGATGTCAAACGGGCTTGACGTTCAACGTATGAAGATTAAGCTGTTTAGTTTTTATACTCAGATGGATAAGAAATGTGAATAGATTTCTGGAATTGTTCTGATCGCTTAAATATTTAATGTTAAATGATGTTACACTTCAGGCTCATTTTTAGAGTTACTTTGGTTAAGTTATGTACGAGAACGAAACAGGAACTGGTTAATACACGATGAATATAAATTTATTAAATCTACCTAACCACAAACAAAAACACGGACGTATTTAATATCAACCCCACCAATTATACAAGACATATAATGTTAAGATGACTTATTTCCCCCTTTTAAATCTATTTGCGCAGTTGAAAAAATACTGTCTTCATCGATAAGCATTAGGACAAAATCATAAGGCAAGCTCTAGGCAAGATAAAATCATTCCCCACAAATGTAGGTATATTAATTGATCCTACCTCCTGGTGATGCGGTTCTGACTGACTCAGACCTTAATACTTCATTTGTTCTGATGGAGTCAGACCTCAGCACATCAGTTTTCATTGACTCTGACCTGTTCACTTCATTTGTCCTGATTGATTCAGATCTGAACACCTGGAAAAACAATTAACTATATATTTTAAAAGTTTATTTTGTTGCAATTTTTTTTATAATTTTTAAGTCATGTCATACCCTGTCCTTTACAATGTCTCCGTCTTGTTTCAATGGTTAGCACAATATTTTGATATTATATTACCAAAGGTTTGTGGCAAAACCCCAATGAATGAAGGAATTATAAGGAAGGAAATATGCTTAAAAATAATTTCGGCCCGCACATTTTTCTTATTTCACGTTAATTACTCAGTTTATAAGAATTCCATTGACACCTAGTCAGCGCGTGCTGCTAAACAATATAATTTTTCAAAAAGCAGTTTTCTATTCCTGGGGCCTTACTATCAGCTTTTTAAAAACCATGCAAGTTCCGTGCAGTTCTTAAACCTTGCATAAACAGTTTTGAATAAAATCATACCATGACGCTCATTTAGGTGAACTGTTTGAATATTGTTTTCTCAAAGGTGAACGGATAATATTGTCTCTGGCATTCTAAAAATTTACAGACAGACGCCTAGACGTTTGTAAGCTAATCAATTGAGTGGATTCATAGCGACATGTTAACGAGAGTCCATACAAAAAAAACAGGTGAACGGTTTTTGTGCGGTTCTTCAATAGTAGGCCTGGGCAGGCCTGCTTTAAAGTTGTCATGGTACGAATAAACCGGGCAGTTGTCTAGAAGTCCTGCTTTAAGAGCTCATAGTAAGGCCCCTGATTCTGCTCCTTTCTGATCCTTGGTCTGGAGCTTGTTATTTAAACTAATGTATGCACCTTTTACATAGTTAACTTTAACCACATCAAATAAATATTATATACTGTACCTACCATTTCATAAAAGACTCAAAACAAAATCGCATCTTTGTTTGTCAGTGGCGTTAGTACTAATAGCAACTCCAGAGAAGTGAAAAAATGAATCGAATGTTTATTCACCTTCGGTCCAGTAAAACATTCGTCAACAAAGCTGTGCTGTGATGGCGCTGGACTGATGTTGCCCCGAGGTTTGGTTGGAGAAATGTCCTGGTAGAGTGACGACACTATGCTGGCTTTTCTGTCTACCATGCAGACGGAGAGGCGACCGTTTTCAGATAGGCTTGGTGCTCTCTGAAAACGCAGACCTTAAAGTTATTCAATGAAAACGAAAACATTACGTGTTTTTATGATTATACCTCATTTCAAACATACCTTTCATATTATAATTAGTACTCAAGGGATGAAGACAGTTAGTGTGTATTGTCGAGACGTACAATTGAGTTCGAGTGTCAGAGGTATACGTAGTAAAAGAGTGAGAAAGAGGGTGTACCGTTTTGTCTTCTCTTAAATAACTTTGAACTTTTTCACATCCACCCGCATATTCAGTCTACACGTAAACCAAAGAACATGTAATACTAGTGAACATGGTACATGTAACTGTGCCGAAATATCAAAAACAGAAACAGAAAAATCAATTAAATCGTGGTCTTAATCCCGTGAGTACTAATTATAACATGGTTAAGAACCTCGCAAGTCTAAAACTATGTATAACTTTATAAAATAACATGTCTAATACTGTTTTTGTGATATTAGAAATTTTCCTAAGAAAATGAATAAATAAAGCATTTATTATCTTACGCATACCTATGTAATAAATATTGTAACTTATGTACATGCATTGTAAACAACTATTTTATATATTATTATGTATGAATTTCACCCTACTCCTAATAACGCAGCGGCTATCATTTCAACAGATGCTCGACGGCTAAGGTCTGCAGTGTGATTCTGTAATGATTCGTCGACGAGCTCACTGATGTCAAATACTTCATGAGATATCGCCCTTGTACATAAGGTTGCTTTTCCAACATTTCTTGTCATCTCTTCATTTATTTCACGGATGTTGTCAAAGATGCAACGATGTTTGCTCTTGGAGAATCGCACGGCTGGGAAAATGATTAATTTCTAACGCTGCTCTATATTCTTTCAAATTATAGGTACATAAACATTTTTTTCCTTAGTGCGTCGCTCAGTCCTTAATCAATAATCATTTACTCAATATTTGAATTTGATTTTAAAAATTACTTAAGCTTAAAATAGTGTTTTTATGTGAACATCAAAACGCATAACATATTCAAATTTACATATACTACTTGCTTCTGCTCGTGACTTCGTCGGCGTTAAATAAAATTATCGCAATCCCTCGGAAGCTAGCCTATTACTCTTTGAGCTTCGGCTATCACTATTCCAAATTTCACCCAAATTCGTTCAGCAGTTTCAGCATAAAGGAGTAACAAATGGACACACTATCAACTCAATCACACGTAACATTTTGCATTTTTATTGTTATAGTGTGGTGCTCTGTGAAATCTATTAGATATTATAATAACTAAGAATAATGAGTAATGACTCATTACTCAATATTCTTAGTTATATGTATATATAATTAAAATCCATAAATAATTAAACGATTAATTTATTAATTATAATTAACAATAAAATTAACAAAACATAAAAATTACAATAAAAGGTACAACCAGATATTATGATTTATCTTTTCAGCTTAAACAAGTCAAAGTTAAATAAAGTAACTGAAATTTAGCAGTAAAACTAAACCCAATTTCTAAAAATGGGTTATTACTTTGACTTAGGGCTATAAAAAGGCTCATCCACAATCGTAACTTTACGAACTGCATTTGACCCGTGCGACTGGCAAAGGTCAAAAAGGTCATAATTACGGTCCAGTTTATTCAAAGAGTCAAAACTCTTATCAAGTACCTCGTTACTTAACACAAGGGTAAGGAGGGCAAACCGTTTAACATTAACTTGGCACCCTTCTTAAGGTTGAAAAAAACAAGGTTATAAAAAAGTTGTAGAGAAGGTTAGGGTTACAAGCGAGTTTTTCTAAATTCATTTAAGTTTATTATATTAATATTTATTAGTATAAACACGTTTGAGTAATGTACAGGAAAGTTTATAGTATTTTTTTATTTCAAATTAATTAAGATGTAAAAAAGGTTCATTGAAGAAAACAATTACTTAAAATGCATATGTTTAGTAGTAAGTTAGTATACCGAACAAATCGCATTTCAATCTTTATACATTTATACAAATTTTAAACTGTTAAGAATGTTTATTGTATGGGGACAAATAACTTAGGTATATAAAAAAAAAATTGTACTCGTATATTTGGTTTGAATCTGTTAATACTTATTCTGAAGTTGTTATACAACCCACCACTTCTTTACTAAAACGAATACTGCGGTAAACAACATAAAAAAGTATCATTTAGTTTGTGCAATTTTAGAGAGAAATCTAACGATCGCCGGGCGGAATTCGAACCCGCATGTTCTGACAATCCGTGTCAGACGCCATGACCGTTAGGCCACCGAGGCTAACGTCCGCGCATTAAATTTGAACTCTCTATCTGATTTTAACCGTCTTATGGGGACGAAGTGACATCGACTGAACAGCTTTTCAGCATTATCCAAGTGCAGAAGATTTTTTTCATATACCTATCTAACTTTCGTAATTGATGTCGCAAACGCATTTTTAGTACCTATATGATTTTTAAAGTTCTAACACCTGCTCAGCGAGAGTCCGTGTAATGTATATTTTCCTCTACAAAATTGCAAACTTTGGTATTAGCAATAGAAGGCGTTAATGTTTTAATAATCACATACTAAAAAGACACGTTTCCAGGCGAGACAACGACTCCATAGAGCGCCTAGTCGTCCAAGGCAGAGTGGAAGGCACCAGGCAGCGCGGTAGGTCACCGATGCGATGGACCGACCAAATCAAGTGTGCGGTCGGTGGTTCCTTGCATGAGTGCACCAGGATGACCGCTAACAGGCAAAAATGGCGTGACATCGTGAGGTGTATAACTTCTGACCCCACCTACATGACGATCAAGACCGCTCTGTCAAGAGCGCACCAAAGAAGAAGAAGAAGAAAATGTATCATTAATCTTTGTTAGTACTAAAAAACAGTCCCTTCGATCAATCCAAATAAAAATTAAATGTTTTTCTAATCTTTTTTATTTCTAAAAAAGAAAGGTTTAATATGCATTTATATCGTTTCACAGTAGCAATAAGCAAAAAACTAACTGGAAACGATCTGGTAAATGATATATCAAAGTACTTTATTTAAACCAGCGAGCATTTATCATATTTGAGGAGTGAATCAAGTACAAAAAGAAGTATCCAAGCACACTACCAAGTTATCGGAGTCTACACACACATGGTCATCATCATCATTATCTCAGCCATAGGACGTTCACTGCTGAACATAGGCCTCCCCAAGAAATTTCCAAAAGGACCGGTTGGAAGCGGCCTGCATCCAACGTCGTACTGCTATCTTTGTCAGGTAGTCAGTCCACCTTGTCAGTGGACGACCTACGCTGCGCTTGCCTGCCCGTGGTCTCCACTCCAGAACCTTCCGGCTCCATCGGCCATCTGTTCTGCGTGCTATGTGGCCTGCCCACTGCCATTTTAACTTGCTAATCTTCTGGGCTATGACGGTGACTTTAGTTCGTCTATGATCTTCTCATTCCTGATTCGATCACGTAGAGAAATACCGAGCATAGCCCTCTCCACAGCTCGTTGTGCGACTTTGAGCTTGCTTATGAGGACTATAGTAAGAGACCACGTTTCAGTGCCATATGTCATCACTGGTAACACACATTGATCAAAGACTCTTGTCTCGAGGCACTGAGGTATTTTTGACGAGAAGACTTCTTGAAGTTTCCGGAATACTGCCACACATGGTACATATATGAATCCAGATATAATATTCGTTTAATAATAATGACCATGACAGTTTAAAACTTTTAGTGTAGATACATTTTCTACGCTGATCCAAACTAATTTCATCACTGTTTAGAAAGTAGAATCGAAGATTATAGTGGAGAAAAAGTAGCCTAAATATTATTTCAAGTCATCACAGTAACCTTAATCTTTAACTTTTCATTCGGTTGAAACATTAGCACAATACATTGATCATAGCGTGTAAGAGTAACCAACATCCTTTCATTCAAACAGAATTACCATCGCATTTGTAATATTAATATATTGTACAAAGTATACTAACATTTTGAAAGAACATAATCAGCATAAATAAATTATTATTAGAAATAGGATATTTGAAATAGAAGTGATTTTACGAAACTGACTACTGACGTGAAACAACAAGTATACATACTTATACGCAAAGCCTATACACCTATTAATCTTAAGCATACTCAAGCAACAAACTCACGAATTTTTAAGTGATTGAAATGAAATATAACCCATTTAAATTTCATCAATCAAATGGGACCACCTCGAAATCATAACCTTGCTCAACAGAATTTTTAAAATGGATCCACAATTAACGAAAATGTCGGTGAACATACTTGTTGTAAAACCTGTTTCAGTCATACATTATAATATTAACTAGGTAGTTACTCAATTTACATATTAATTCAGTGTAGGTATACTAAAATGAGTGTTGAATAAATTCATAGAATAGTGCAATGGACTTATACTTAAAATATAGGTTATAACATTGATGAATGATATATTACACATTACATTATACTACAGATATACTGTATACAACTCGGTCACAATATCTGTGCACCTGACCTCGTGACGTCATATCGGCGGTCTGGGTACGGCGTGAAAAAAAGTTTTTTCGAGAAATGAAGAGACACAAAAAAAAATTACTAACCTTTTCAAATCAATTTATTATTGATGAAGGGTTTGTTATTAAAAAACAATAATCTTGATTACAAAAACATTTATTATTAAACTCAGTCACTATAAATTATTGACTCTATGCCTGACATTGTATCTTCCTCACTCTCACTTTCTGAACTCTCCGAACTATCTTCCCCTAGTGATATTAAAAGTTGTGTGATGTTGTCATCTGCTAGATGAGGATCATTCCCAGTATTCTTGCTTTAGGTGTACTGTTTATTTGCTTTCTCCGATTCAAAAAACTTGAGCACTTTCAAGATTAAATTTCTTGATTCGCTGTGTATTGTTTTTCCCATGACTTCAGTTTAACAGCTACAACTATTTTAATAACAACCAAACCAGTCCAAACTTAACAGTAAACAGTCTAAACTTAACAATAAATATTAAAAAACAAAACAACAACAAAGCGAAAATATCAAAATTATCGGGACGTGTATCGGCAACGAAGATGCTAACTGTACTGTCGCACCAGGGAGTGCGCGGAGAGGTGACAGGGGAAGCGGGAGAGGCGCCGCATTCCAGCGAGGTGCACATATATTCTGCCCGGGTTGTATAATTGTATTAGTTATAGGGTTTTATTTAAAAAACCGGCCATGTGCGAGTCGGACTCGCGCACGAAGGGCACCGTACCATTTTCTATAATTATCGTCCGACTCGCACTTGGTTGGTTTTTTAGTATTTGCTGTGTGTATTATAGTGGCAGCAGAAATACATCATTTGTGAAAATCTCAGTTGTCTAACTATCACGGTTCATGAGATACAGCCTGGTAACAGACCCGTTTTTCTCCCGTTTTACTCTTTGGGTAGAATATATAGAGTATAAATAACATAGAACTGCTTTTTGAAGGCAATTAAAAACAGCATACAGTCGCAAATATATAGAACACAGTTAAAAATACAGACTAAATACGACAGTCGTTTAGCAATAGTTTTGTGTAAAACAATGATGTGGTTATAATGCGTACGTGTACCTACAGTATTAAGGTTTTATGGTAATATTGCAATATCATGCAAAACTCCAGATTAAAAATTTGGGTGAATAAACCAAGAACAAATGAATCGAATTCGATTCCGTTAAATCGAATACGGTAAAAAAATTACTAATTCAACTTTGTAGGTAGTTTGTAGGGAAAAAGAAAGGTAGGGAGAAGGAAGAAGTCGTGGTTGCAGAATATCCGAGAGTGGACTGAAATATCAGGGGCGTCTGAGTTGTTCCGCCGAACCAGAAACAAGAAGGACTGTGCCACGCTGATCGCCAACCTCCACTAGTTGGAGAGGCACTTTAAAAAGAAGAAGAAGGTAGTTGAAATAATGCTCGCCACTCTCCATAGGCCCATGGGGGCCGTCCGCTCTCAACTTGTTTAGGGATCTGGCGAAACGTTTGGTTGAGGCGTCGGGTGACCGAAATGCTGGCGCCTATTTTGGGCAAAAACTTAGTATTGCCATCCAGCGTGGCAATGCCGCCAGCGTTTTGGCCACTTTTCCCCTCACCATAGGGCTTATAGATTAGATAATTTTTTTTTTTATTTAATTTTTAATGCTCTCCTATACATCAATTTGAAGAATTGACTAAAAGTTAATTATCGATGAGTCTCGGTCCATTTTCCAACTGCAAATATAAATTTGCAATTTCAAATCAATGTACATGATATAACTACCAATTTTAAATTTTACTTATATACTTATGCTGAGAGACCTTGCTCCCCGCCAAATTTAGTCAGTCTTGATCTACAAGACCTCGAACCTTATGGATTTTGTGTTATTGGCGAGTATTTAAATATGAAAATGCACCATAAATTGACATCTATATTGATCGCGTTGACTTTACTACTTAATTTCTTACAGCTCCATGGGATCGTAGATATTTGATAGTAATTTCAATACGCCTTCTTGAAATAATATCGTCAACATCTACGCTTTTTTTTCATCATCACAAGACAAGAAGAAATCCTATAAGGGGTGCTGAATCTTCTCTGAATCCACTTTAAAAACAAACGCGTACACCCGAACAAAACATGGGACATAACAGCATAATTCTACCATTTCACGCGTTACGGAGAGTTAGTGCGAGCGGACAATTATGCAAATATTTGTCGAAAGCCGTTGCGATATGAATATATTGTAGTTGCGATGCAAATAGACTGTTTTATGTGCAGTTTGTTCTTGTTTATTCAAAGCTTTGTACTGTTGAATGAGACATTTTAAAGCGGCAATAGGAAGAATTGTTATTAAAACAACACTATACTTTATTGCGTTTTAGTAGACGGAGTCAGTAAGCAATAAGGTCGTAGACTCTTAATGTTTAGTTGGGAGGTTTTCATGTAGTCTTTTATTATCTACTAGCGACCCGCCCCGGCTTCGCACGGGTGCAATGCTGATACTAAATAATATACCTACCTACTACAGAAAAACAACCTTATAAACAACGTTTACAGCTCTTTTGTCATTAGACAATACAAACATATTGTGTTTAGAAGTTACTCTTGAAAGAGCGACATATAATTGACCATGAGAAAAACATTCAACGCTCAAATCTAACCGCCGCACAGCTATGTCCCTGCATTTTAAATCTGTAATATATTCGGAAATATTCATTTAAATTACATGCTGTAAAGGGCCATACTGATCTATATTGAATGGACAATGTATATAAGGTACTTAATTGGATAAGGATTAATGCTGTATTGCTTAAAATAACTTCCTGAAGGATAAAAAAAATGGTTATTGTGGGTTATCTTTAAGAGATAGATTTATATCATCGCAGATTTTTTGTTGACCTTTTAAGGTGTACCATACCGTAGTACATTATTTTGATTTATCTCGTGGGGTTCAGTCAGCGTTTGCAATGTAAGCGCAAAAAATATGTTTATTTACGACATCACATTAGAAACCTGTAATTTCATCAGTATTTCTCTACAATATTATGCATGTTTCATACATATAAACCTTCCTCTTGAATCACTCTATCTATTAAAAAAGCGCTTCAAAATCCATTGCGTAGTTTTGAAGATTTAAGCATACATAGAGACGGACAGACAGCGACAGCGACTTTGTTTTATACTATGTAGTGATGTAGTGAAGTGATGATAGTGATAATTTATTGATTCAGGCGTTACTTTGCGGAAATCCATTATCAAAAAACGATATAAAAAATATTTTGTGACATTTCCGCTGAAAAAGGAATTTATAGTTTCTCTATCGGGTTTAAAGTAACTTGTTTTGCCCCAGACATTCCTTTTCGCACCATGCAGCTAAAACAGTCATCAACAAATGTTCTTAACAATTTAGTCATGTTAAGGAACCAATATTGTTCCCTAACTTTGAGAGTACTTTCTTAAATAAGTGCGATTGATAGCGGGCTTACTTCTTTAGCTCTTTCGCGATCACGAAGTCTTTAGTCTAATGTTCGATTCGGCAGTGTTTACTTCTGTTACTTTGTTTTTGAAGTAAAACTAATGCTGTGTGTATGTGAAAAATATCATTTAATTGTGAAAGCAAAGTAGCATCCGCTGTAAGATGTGTATTGAAGTCTGATAGAGGAGCTGCGACAATACTTTTATTAGTTAAGAGTCAACGGAAGTCTGGGAATGTCTAAAAGATCATAGCCAATTGAAAAAATCAGACCGAGTGCGATCATCAACATCATAATTCAAATTCTATACAAACTTTCAACCATTGTGACAGTTTGCGAGGAAATGACAGGGCAATCACCTATTTCCGGAAATATTGCACTAATTGTTTTTCTTCTACCCGGTATAGCAAAACAATCTGTGTCCGATTCAACAATTAAAGGGTAATTATCGGCATTATTAATTTTGACCGTTATGGCAACTACACTATTTAATAGGCGCATTTTGTTTAGGCTTAGGAGGCAAGGAATACTCAACAATTGTCATCAGTCACGAAATCCGTGATCTGGTTTGTTACATTTAAAACAAGTTCGACGAAATACATCTCCATTCTGTGGATCATCAGATAAACGCGGTTATTATTCAATAAATAGTTCGCTTATCACCATTGTCGAATTTACGTTTACGATAAGTCTTTAAAACGGAAACTAGTTTGGGCAATTAGTCAGGCTTAACAACTCAGATCTGATGTTCGGGTAAATACCAGTAAACAAAGCATCTAACCTCTGCATCAAGTGCTTCTGGACGAACTCTCACAATGTCCATCTCAGAGTCGCGTAGATGGTTGCGTGATCCGATGTGTAGTTGCGCCATTTCTGAACATCCACAGCGTAGCGAAACTTCTCACCAAAGGTCCGGATAGGTCTTCTTTCACTTGCTCCATTGTGAAAATCGGGTCCACCTGATGACTTGACCCAGGTAGATTTGGATTTGTAGAAGCGTATCCCACCGCTGCTGTCGGCGGCGTACCGCCAGTTTGAGTGATGTTGTCCATTTAAAAGCGAAGTATGAAGAATAGCGTATATTTGATAGCACAGTTAGTTTATAAGAGTAACTATTCTAGTCGAGAGTCCAAATAAGAAGAGCCTTTTTTTCAGCGGAAGTGTCACTAAATATTTTTTTTTATATCGTTTTTTGATGATAGTGATTTAAACCAGCAATTCTTGTTTATATATAATCTGAATCTCAGAAACGGATCCAACGATATACGATATTATTATTATCCATCACCGCACAGGTAAAATCGCGGGGTACATTTGGATTCGGATTTGCCAAATAAGAGGAACCGAACGAAGTTACATGAACCTCAAATTAAAATACTGAATATAAAAACTCATCTATTCGAAATAAAACTAGAACAAAGGATGCTAAAGAACTCATTCGCTCGAAATGTAACTAAATCAAAGGATGTTATCAACGAAATACTTATAATAAATTAGCGGTCAGGTCACATACAGAGAGCAGAAACAAATAGATGAGTGTAACAAACTGGCAACCGAGAGAACAAAAAACGTAGACTTGGCAGACCACTCAAAAGGTGGAACGATGAGACAGTAAACGTCGCAGGAAGACTATGGCCTAGCTAGACGTTCTGAACAAATAGATATATGAAAATAATAGGAGGCTTTTACAGGTACGGGCAGCCTTTATACGGAAGTAACGATTAAAACTTAAGAGGATTGCATAGCTAGTAATATCCATACTAAAAGAAAAAAAACTCTTTTCTCCCTCTTAACACTGTAAAATTTCAGTGATTTCAGTATTTTTTTTAAGTCCATAAAAGAAAATGTTATGTACTTTGAAATACTAAAAAAATCATACATAAAAACAATATCACTGAAATCGGACAATGTTAAGATGTAGAAAAGAGTTTTCTCTTTTAGCATGGAAAGTACTAGCTATGCAATGCTCTTAACTTGTACATATATATATTATTTATATATATAATTGGGTATGAATTATCCAAAATTATATTTGGATCTGTATATTTCAAGTAAAGACAAATGTAAGCTTTTATATTTTACTTATTTAATTCCTCCAACAAAAAAAATAATCATAAGATCACGATCGGCGATGAAATCATAAGTAGAAAAATTACAAACTACTTGAGTAGCATCTTAGCACTCGATGAGGTGCTTACCACATCAAAAACGCAGATTATGATGTTTAGAAGCTGTCATCGCGTTATTTCAAGGACAACAAAATAAAAAATATCATTTAAATCTCCACAATTCTCTACATATTATATGTTTAATATCTAATATTACTTAAAGCAATTATTATCTAAGAAATCAGCTTCTAAAAATCAACTAAAATTGGGGAAAATATGATTCCTTGCGTATGCATGAACTACAACTTGTTTCTAAATTTGACCTATCGATAAACCGTAAAAAATTGATTTGTTACACGTTTAAAATTTTTTAGGAGACCTGTTTTTATATGTTTATAGCCATTCAATCCAAAACCGATTAGATTTTTTAAGCATAGTGATGTGCGCAGTGGTCTAACAGGGGCTTGAGAGGCCCGTGCCGACTGCCGCCCACAACCAGATTCTAGTGGTCATTTGCTGTGGGATGCACCTTAACAAAACAAATTTCCTCGTAAACAAATATCTATTAATTCACTACTAGTAAGAGTCAGTTAGTTATTCCAATGGTTGGTAAACTAGGTCAATTACTAAAACTTACATATCCCGAATCCGTCTGTAAACCTTCCATTCAAGATACTGTCACTTGACTAACAAGAGTAAGTTAGAAGGCAAACTTTGACGAACAACTACCTGTAGTTAGGGAACTGTGACATCTGCTTCTAAATTTAAGGGTAAATAAATATACATCCTTTTCGATCTCTTTATATTTGACTGAATGAAACGTATTGTCTTCTGGGACAAATCTTTGATGGCAAATGGTTGATCAAATCTTTAAAAAGAGTATAGAGTATCAACAAAGTATTGTCCTCATACCCAAGGAAGGTTGATGTTAGGTAGGCAGCTAGCCGTAAAACAAATTCGTCTGAGTTTGTTCAAAAGATTATCTTTAAGGGATTGCATTAGCGATGATATCGCCAGTTGTACTACCAAGATAGTTTAAACATCTTTACTGGTGAGTATATTCAATTGTTATTTTACCCACAAGTTTAACTTGTGATAGATTATTATTTTATGATTGTATTGACTGATAATCATCTATAATTATAACATCTATAAGTATATCTACTTAGATCTAAAAAAGGAAAGATTTGTTTATTTGTTTGAATTGAATAAACTCAGAAGCTATTGGATCGATTAAAAAATTGTTTCACCGTTAGAATCCTATATTATTCGTGAATGAACATAGGCAAATATCATATATAAATATATTATCAAAAATTACCACAAACGGGTGAAACCACGGATCCCAGCTAGTGGTTATGCTCACTAAAAGTGAGTTTCATATAATCAACTTAGGAAATCCACGCTTGTGATATATAATAATTCGCAATAGTATCAACGATTCTGATCGAGCACAAACCCCAATTTATACTATTCATCTGAAGCGTGGTCAATCAAATGACAACATAGTGACTGAATGAAAGAGCAGAAATCGATTTGACACTCGATTTGTGACTCGATTCAAATCGACATGGTGAATTTTGCCAACTCGGTACATCTAGTTTAGAATCTGATTTTATATTAGATAGCTTTGAGTACTTTCTGAAGTCATATACTTTTGCCACTGAGACAATATTAGCTTCGCAATATTTTCAAACCAATTTTTATTCTATGTTTTATATTAAAAAAGTCTTAGAATTAAAAAAAGATATGTGCTAAACATGGGAAATTCACTTAAACACACCGTGCAGTGCTATTTGTAATGTCTTGAAATCGATACATATATTGAAATAAATAAAATTTACGTTTAAGTACTACCCTACGGTAGGTACTATACTAATAACAAAAAGACATTAGGTAAAAATCATTGTCCGTCTATCTATTTCGGCTAATCTCTCAATTAGCTGGACTGATTTTGACGGGACTTCCACTAGCCAATATCAGATGTTATAAGAAGTAAAATGAGTAACTATTATTTTAGAAAAAATATTGGAAAATTAGTAATACCCATTGTACTGTGAGGTCACGCGAGCAACACTGCGGCCAGATCAGCTAATGCAATATAAATCTATAAACAAACTAATACTACTAGATAGTAGGATTCTATAGCAAGTGTATTTGTAGGACCGTAAAACCACAGTGTCTCGAAGTTTTAGTGTGAAAGCATTCCTGTGTCAAGGTAGGAAGGGCACAGGAGTCTTATACCATCTAGACATCCGCCTTATTTTAAAACGTGAATGTAGTCCCAAGTTCAAACCGTGGTTTAAGGGAATTTAGGATTTAGGAACTTATAGGAAATTTGCTTAAACCATGTTTTAAACTAGATACTATTTATTCAATAATACGAGTATGTATTCGGTTCATGTTCTTATTGACTTCGTATAACTATTTCCAAATTTCAACAATATGCCAAAATACGATCATTTCGTAAGCCTTGAGAAGGTTTCATTCACGATTTTCTTGTGAACAGATCATTTTTTATCACGGCTCGAGTGATTCCAGTGAATATCGTCTAACACTACGGTCCCAATATCGATAATAAGTTTTTTGTGATGCAAACTCTATTTATTTAGGGAGTGAAATCTTCTTTCACCAGATTTATTGAGTTTATTTATCGTAGAGTGGAAATTCGCTCTTTTTTATTGAGTTGAGCACTGAGGCGTGATTTTTAAGCTTAATTTAGGGCATTTGTTCTCTTAACTCAAGTAATTGGCTTAGGCTGTTCAATTCATGTTCCCTTTTTATTAGTAACACACTTGAATTATATTAATTTTATGAAGAGACAGAATTAAATAAAAATTCTCCGCCTCCGTTATTTATATGTGAATCGTAAAAGGCGAGGAACACCTTCAGGTGGACATAATTTTCTTGTGGTCTTTTCCACCTGTCCAAAACCTGCGTGTTGTACAGGACAGTATTAGTTTCGCAGTGTTTCAGTACATAATGCATTATTGTCTTATCTATTTAAGCAGTTGACGAGAATTAATATTTTTAACTTAGTATAATATGCCAAAAAAGCTGCACAAAGTAGAGTTTTTTTAACTATAATTACGACTTTAGTCAATATATTTTTTCTATATATGGTTACGGGGCTGCGTGCCAGCAAGCCTTAGACCAAATAATGTTCGTCCAAGATTTGATCGAGCGTTGCTAGAACGTCTGTTACCATTATCTGGCAAAAACTAGTTTGACATATATAACTTAGGTCTTGGCTTTGTTGGTTTCAAACTCATTTGAGAAATTTTAATTACTGTCCCCCGATCAAGGAAATGTAATTAGGCACTCCGAGTTCATTACAATTAAATAGACCTGTCATTCTTCGTGAAAATGCAACAAAACACTTTGTCACAGTCAACACTCTGTCACTTTTGACAGCCGACCAAGATTTAGCTTACTCAAAAGGTAGAAAAAAATTGTTATGTCTATTGTCTTGTTATATCTTTCAGCTTGCTTATGAGGCGCATAGTAAGAGACCTCGTTTCAGTGCCATATGTCATCACTGGTAACTCCGATTTTCAAAGACTCTCGTCTTCTCTTGCCTTTAACTATTTTCAAATTTGGTCTAGTATTCCCTGTGTCGTGAGGACCGAAATAATTTAGCGGTATTTATTGCATCTAAATTAAACATCTAAACAAACGATCGAAATAATTTGTATGTAGCTTGGTAAGTACAGACAATATACTTTTCATCATCCTACAACAATATTAGTACGTAGATATGACGATTTATTATAAGCACAACAAAAACATTTAAAAAAACACGATATATAAAAATACTTAGTGACACTTCCGCTGAAAAGAAAACAATGATTTTGGCCTATTTGGGGGCGTGCACCACGGGGGGGGTTTCTTGTGTTTTTTATTTTGTATTCTTCCTATTAGCATTTTATGTGGGAGGGAGGGTGGTGCACGCCCCCAAATAGGCCAAAATCATTGTTTTCTTTTCAGCGGAAGTGTCACTAAATATTTTTAATATCGTTTTTTGATAATGGATTTCCGCAAAGTAACGCCTGAATCAATAAATTATCTAAAAACATTTTTATAAATAAAGACGAGAACCTTCAGCAATTATAGCACAATGTTCCGCCCAACATAGCATTATTTATTATTTGTGTAATATGTCGTGACAACAACATTAGTAAGTAGAGGTAAACATAAATCATTTTCGTGGAACACTCCCACTTTCTACTGAAAGGGAACTGAGGACGCAGAATAGTAGACAGTACTCCAATAACTTGAAGCATTGTTGATATCAATCGATGTAAGATCGTCTAGAGGTGTGGTATCAATACATTTCTGCTAAAGTTGACTTAACCGTAATATATGACAATTGTAATGTTGATGCTATAATTTAGTAAAGCTTACGCTACAAATAATGGGTGTAACAAGAAAAAGGTGTAAAAAGAAAATGGTGAAATGGCCCTTAACTTAAATTGTAATGAAACAGAGAAGCTTCTTATTACCCCTACATAAGACAGTTGTACCTATGTTTTATTTTATGTTATACACGCGTGCACACACACACATATACACACACTCACACTTACACATAGCCTCACATACACACTCTCACACCTTCACTCATTACATACATAATATAATAATATGTTTACATGTTCGAACGCCTTAGACAATCTATAGATAGTCTAAGACTATTAGTGATGGTTTTATAAACTTTTAGGTCGTCTGCATATAGTAAAAAATTTGAATGAACATAACATTTTTATAGTTATTAATAAATAAATTAAAAAGAAGCGGTCCAATAATAGAGCCTTGCGGCACACCAAATGTGACCCTGACAGTACCCGATTGATACCCATTGACAACAACTTTTTGTGATCTATTTTGGATATAAGATGCATACTAACGTAATAAATATTTTTCATTATCATGGATCCCGTGCGGGCAGAGCCACGTGCTGCAGCTAGTGTTTCATAATGTTATCATAATAAGTTAATTTCGGCAGCGTTCCTGAAACTACGCGAAATTTTCTTATCCAAAATACCTCAGTGTCTCAATACAAGAGTTTTTAACCAATGTGTTTTACCAGTGATGACTTATGGCAATGAAATGTGGTCTCTTACTATGGGTCTCATAAGTAAGCACAAAGTCGCACAACGAGCTATGGAGAGAGCTATGCTCGAGGTGACGACCTGATAAAGGCCGCAGGACGTTTGATGCAAGGCGCTTCCAACCGGTACCTTTGGAAATTTGTGGGGGAGGCATATGTTCAGCAGTGGATGTCCTACGGCTGAGGAGAAGATGATGATGATGGATGAAGATTCAAAAAACGATATTAAAACATATTTAGTGACACTTCCGCTGAAAAAAACAATGATTTTGGCTTATATATTTGGCTCGTCGAGCGCTAGACGAGTCAACATCTCTTGAGGATGCCTCGTGTAGAGGCGAAACACGTGTCGAATCGTTTTTGGTTTATTTGAGTGTTCTTGTGTGTTTTTTATTTTGTATTCTTCCTATTAGCAGTTTATGCGGGAGGGAGGGTGGTGCACACCCCCAAATAAGCCAAAATCATTGTTTTATTCAGCGGAAGTGTCACTAAATATTTTTTAATATCATTTCTTGATAATGGATTTCTGCAAAGTTACGCCTGAATTAATAAATTATATGAATAAGATTATTAATCATTTACTTTGCATGTAAGAGCCTGTAACTCATTTGTCGAAAGTTATCACGTCTCTAATGGAATTATTACCTCGATGTGTAAATATACATTTATCATTGGAATTACAAAGGAAATCGTATGTAGGCACATCGCCTACGCAGAAGTAATATTGTTAGACCGTACTGTTCTATCATGGATTATATAGTCACAATACTAGATATACATAATTTGGGACAACGTCCACACAAGGTCTTTGGGTCTCATACTATCGACTGAGTCGATGTTGTAATTTGATGATTGCAAATAAAGCTCTATGATTGATGCACATATTATACAGATCAAACAGACATTTATCATTTCCACAAATGGTTGACCTGTCCGGAGCTCGAACCTGGGACCAGGGGTTGCTACAGAGGCAGGGTTGCTACCAACTGCGACAAGCGGCCAATTTGATGTATGTATAAGTATAAAAAATTATGTATTCTAAATTCCTGTATGGTCGACTTTGACCGAGCCGAAACCACGGTAATATAATTACCGTGTCGAAGCCGCTTCAGTAAGTGAGACCACCGAGTGCCTTGACCGTATACTTTGGAAGAAACTATAATAATGAGATCTTTTGAGATTGAGAACCAGACGATCACTGATGGTGATAAAGACCACATTATGATTACCTGTGTCGCGGTATGCATGAACACACACAAACCAACAATGCCATCATATAAATACCGAGACCTGGGACTCGCTAGGAGTGTTTGTATAAATGAATGTGTGAATGTATCATTTGATGGATGAACGAATATTTGGCACACTTTCACGCTTAAACGGTTAAACCAATTTGACTATCGATTTGATTTACTAGCTGGTGCCCGCGACTACGTACTTAGTTTAGGATTAGTACTTCGAGTAGCTTATTATCTTCTCCAAGCCCATATCTACCTTTATAACAAAATGTAATATTCATGGCCAAACGCCATTGCTATAATAGTATTATATGAGTAAATTTAAATACTTAGTATATCAACCAGTAAAAATCAATAATAAAATACAGGACTTACGTACATACAAATATAAAATTAATCACCATGGAAAAAACTGTCGTTACATTTCATCACCCTTGGCGGTCGTCGAGCACGTCTAGTGTATCGAGCTGTCAAATTGACTTGGCTTTTGACTAAGCATCAGAAATTGACACAAACTTTGACAGAACTGTCATCATTACGATCTTGATGTAGGCGGTGATCTTATTATTTTGTCTATGCTGTGCCCAAGCATATTACGCTTTTTCTCCCGCGTAGTGATGGATGATGATGATTAAAAGTATCCTATATGTTAATACAGCGCCTCATATACCTTCATACCAAATTTCATCAAAATTGCCCCCGCCGTTTGAGCTTGAAAGAGTAACAAAGATCCACACATCCATACATCCATACTCACAAATTTATAATATTAGTAGAGGGTTGGCTATAGCCGTCCGGTACCTGATTTTGATGAAGGTGCGAGTTTAGGGGTATCATTGGGGTCCACCTGAAGCCCTTCCAGCAATTTTTTTTTGCCGGAAACGTAGTTTAAATTAATTATGATTAAATTAAAATTTGATAAAAAAAAGTGAAATGGAACGCAATGTTGAGAAAATGGTACAATATTAAGTTGTCAAATTAAGTTGTCAAACTGAGTTAAACGAAACGTATCGTTATCGTTAAACGTAAGAAAAAAAAAAGGCGCCATTTTGTCTTACTGACAGATGGACTGTCATCCATTCATTCCGTTTCTCTCGTAGTTTCGTGAATGTGTGCTCTCTTGTTTTTCGATTTTTATTACGACTTTGGCTTTTTCCCTGGACTTCCTTCGATTGCGCGACGACTTGAAACTTGGCTTGCTTACCGGATTTGTTTGGATTGCTCTACGACTTGAACTTGGCTTGAAAACTGGACTGCACTTGGCTGTAATGGAGTATTACAGTACAATACCCGAAGCGGACGCGGTTTCGGCTCCTGATCTGCCCGTCGAACCTGTTGCCGGACCTTCTTCGGCTCCTGATCTGCCCGTCGAGCCTGTAGCCGGACCTTCTTCGGCTCCTGATCTGCCCGTTGAACCTGTCGCCGGACCTTCTTCGAGTAATGACGACGACGATAACGAGCTTATAACCAAACGAAAACTTTGCGTCACTGAAGTGATTGATCATTGGAATTTAACTGACGTTGTGCGAAAATTGGGCACTAAAGACCAATGCATCAAATATAGTGAAGACCAAGGTCTCATACCAACTGAGAAACGGTGTCGAACCCACAGGACATCCATGAAAGTGTCATACTCATGCGGATGCACAAGTTTTGGTACATTTGTGTGCTCAAAAAGATCATGCAAATCTAAATCGGGCAGCGGTGCCAAGATCTCTCGCAGAATTGGCACATTTTTCGAAAATATTGCTATCGACATAATGCATGTTTACTATCTTATATATGCATACTCACAAGGATGGACCTAATACCAAACAATTCACGAAGACCCTTATAAAAAAGAAAGGAAGCAATGTTTAAGCCCAAATACTATAGCCGATTGGTTTAATTACTGCAGAGAAGTAGTTGTGATATTTTATTTGGAAAAACAAAATCTTTACAGCGGTAAAATTGGAGGCTGTGGGAAAATAGTGCAAATAGACGAAAGTAAATTTGGAAAAAGGAAATATAACAAAGGACGTCACATTGAAGGCCACTGGGTGCTGGGATTAATAGAAGATGGGTCTGAAGACTTAAGATTGGAAGTATGCCCGGACAATAAAAGAGATGCTGATACTCTCATACCTTTAATTCAAAAGCATGTTTTACCTGGAACAACAATCCACACCGATTGTTGGCGGGCATACGATTGTCTGTCTGAATATGGATACATACACAAAAAAGTGAATCATTCAGACCCAGAGAACCCATTTGTGGGTAAAGATGGAATCCACACCCAAAGAATAGAATCCCAGTGGCGAGCAGTGGTTTTTCAAAAAACAAAATTATAGCCGTGCCGCGGCAGCGGCCGGCGAAGTGCCAGAAGCGAACCGCCTTAATAAGTTAGGTGTGAAACAAAAAATAGGTTAGGTTAGGTTAGAACATGACAAACAACGCACGAGCCGAGCGAGCGAAGCGAGCGTGCCGCGGCAGCGGCCGGCGAAGTGCCAGAAGCGAACCGCCTTAATAGATTAGGTGTGAAACAAAAAATAGGTAAAAAATACTGATATAGCCGAAAGTGAGGTTAAGTACTAAAAAAATTATTACTCAAAAACTAAAGGCCTCCGGCGGGGGGGGGATGCAGGGGGGGCTTCACCCCCTCCCCTCCCCTCCCCCCCCCCCCCCCCCCCCTCCGCCCCCCTCCCCCCTCCCCGCGGGTACCGGGCGACTATAGTTTAACCTTAGTAGAAAATATTAGTAGGATATATATACATGATATTCTCTTACAGATCCAATGAAAGCTAGTGTACAGAATCACTTACGAGCATACAATGCTAAGTTCAAGGTGCTATATAATTGAAGTGAAGAGGGTATGAATAGTTTCTCGAACATCGACCAGGAACTTAAAGATTTGAGACATTGGTTTTGAGTCTCTTTCGCTCAGTAAAATCATTTACTACAGTGCCCTTCGCACTTGTCCCTTGACTTCTAATTGGGGAGTCGCTAAATGATACAGTTCCGTAAAGTGTACGTTCAGGAGTTTCATCATCCATCATCGAACATCGTGCCATCAAACCAATCAACCACACTTATAATATACGTCCAAAAGTTTCGATATATAATTGTTATCCAATCTTGCCAGAACGTCTGATCGAATCTTGATTAAAATTGCTAAGTAGATTTACTTTAGTACATATTAAATATCGCGATACAATTCATTTTTTATTTGACATTAGCACGTATACAGGACAAACATCAAAATAACGATATTTCGACTAACTTCGACTTTTCCGCCAAGTATCATTGACCATGGTCACGAGCAGACTAGACTTATAATCGTAACCACGATTATAATATAGATTAGATTCTTTGTGTATGGCCCCTGCGACTTGTTTGAGTGTCGCAACTTTGCCAGTATCTGTTACATGATAGTTTCATAAACTGTAGGAGAAATTAAAGTAAACTTTTAGAATATGGTTGGTGATTAGAAGAGAGAATCAAACAAACTGTTCCACTCCAGTGATTACTCTAAAACACACAAACACAACATAAATAAGAACAAAATTCTAAACAAAAACATCATATCATTTATAACAGATTAAAATATAATTATTTTGTTTTTTATACGCGAATATGTGACATGTGAAAAATGACCGCTACTGTCAAATAAAAAATAGATAACTACTTTAGGTTTTGGAATAACACATAGTACACTTTCTGTGGTAATTAGTGTAAATAAATGAATGCACCACACGACGGATGACGTCTGACATGGCTCCACCATAGACCAAAATACATACTAAGAAAGGCTTCACTTCGAAGCGGTCACTAGAGCGGAGCGGACGGCTCCGTCGGGTGGTGCTACTTACTAAATAATTCAGTGTTTTACTGAGTAGGTAAACCCTAAAGATTAGAGTGGACATTACACTTTCCATCATCGTCATCACAATGATCCATCACAGCGCGGGTTAACCCGCAGGACGCAGCTGAAAATACACAATGATCTTACCTTTGGCGGTACAATCAGGTAAGTCTCCACTTTGTGATCAGCGAGATAACCTTCCCTGGAGGCTCCATCTCCCGTCTCCACCTCAAACCTGCCTCCCAGTTGGAGCAACGTCGCTTTTGTGACGTGCACTCGACTGTAACAACATTATGACGTCATTTAGATTGTGAAAATGACTCTTGTGTGTACACTGACTATCTAAATGCGATACAATATTATATATTAAATTTTCAATGTGCTATTCACGTGTGAACGAGTCTAATCAAATAGGTAGTAAAGACAACTCAAACGGTTCGTTAATCTACTAGTACTAAGTAGTCATAGTGCATCATGGTTGACGCACTATAACTACTAGTAGATTTAGTTTACCACGGTTAGTCAGAAGACGCGTTTTCGAATCCCTTACGAAGTTTGTACAACTCAGATATATTAGAAAAAACAATATTGTATATAAAAATAAATAATAATGTACTTTAAAATAAACATACGGTATTTCAAATCAATCATGAATGATAAACTATTGCTTTAATTTATATTTCGAAATAAGAAAGTCTCCATCGTATCCTCGCTTTTCGATATTTTTTTATATTTATAAATAGCTTTAGGACAACAAAAACATTGACAGACATAATATTTGAAGAAAAATAAGCATCTAATTTTAAACTTAAACTAAAAGTATAAACATTAAAAAGCACTATAAACACAACGTTTCAATCATAAACAAAGTCCACTAACTAGTAGATTTTATTTTTTGAGGGTATTTGTCCCTTTTTTCAATCGAACAACTGTACTACAATGTTAGTTGAGTTGTTAGTTTGCGCTGAAAACATCATGTGGCATAATGGGCTTTAAACTTGAAACATAAGGCTACGTACATAATGGAAATTTTGTTTTGATAGCAATATAAAATAGGATTCAAAGTAAACTAACGGTTTTCTGTTGAAATAATCGTATGTTTGACACATATTAAACTAAACTAGGCGAGACAATTGTCGATTGTGATATCGACAACGCATAAGTCTCACGTTAATTCCGTTTTATTATTACAAAAAATATTTTCTTTACCGGCAAAGAGACTCCACTGCGCATCCGCTCTGAACATACGCATCTGATAAGCTCGAAACTTGGACCGACGTATTCGTTCTCTAACATGATTAAGTGCCGTTAAATAAATAATAGTTTAACTAACGATTAATTTATTTCACGATCGCAAATCACAAGACATATAGCAGTTCCAAAATATTTAGAACTTCACCAGAACCCGATTCATAGCCAATACCGTATCGAACTGGACAAGAAATGACAACGCATCACTTGTCCTTAGTATGAGCCTCTCTGATGGATCTATTTTTCATTACCAAGACTGAGGTGGGAGGTTTTTGTCTAATTATCGTTAAATAAACGTATAATTTTGTATAATATATTAAAACACATGGGTTAAATATATTATACAAAATTTCAACACATTATAACGGAAATATATATTGATCTTTTTTGTTGCACCAATTCACATGAAATATTCCAAGCTAGTATCGTAAATGCGAAATTGAGTTACTGAACGGACGTAATAAAAGTTGGTAAGAAGATATTATATTATATCCCGGTAAAGCCATAGGATAATACTTTTTTCATCATCAGCAACTAGTTTATAGTATTAGTAGGAGTAAGTTTTTTTTTGAATTCCCCATATTATAATGTATTCTAAGATCTATACAATTCAATTAACAGTGATGATCGTACCAAATACGTCTATTACACATTGCATAATAGTATCTAGACTAAATATTGTAACTATGGTAGCCTCGGGGCTGCTAATTCTGTTATTATAAAAGTTCACAATACGATATTCACGATACCTAAAAGATTAACAGTTAACTCTGAAGGACCAAAAAAGACATAGTTTAAACAAGAGTGATTTATTTTAAAACATGAGTACAAGTACACATTATGACTATGATTGGGTAAGGTGTTTAGTATTCTCAAATAATTGATGGAAAAACATTTTATTTTCTATTAACAATATGAAAAATTTGACGATAACATGAGGAATTGCTCTTTATTAAATGGTTTCGTGAAAAAAAAAACAGAAAAGCTATATATAGGCCTTTAAAGGTAAAAGCTCCGTTTCAACGCTATCATAAACAATTTAAGTGAACAAAGCCGTCCCTTTTATCATTAAAATTGGATCCAAAGCTTTTATACGAAAATCACGTGCAGGATAGTTCATATTAACCTTTCATATTCCTTCCAATCATAAATTACGTTACTTAAAGGTAACGTTACCTAAACTTAATAACAATATTGTAAAATATAAAATGTGAACTTATAGAATTTTAAATATAATGTAATTACTAAACATTAGAGAGTCGCTTGTTATGTAAGGCTAGCTATCTACTAGTTAGAAGAAGGGTGAGAAGTGCACCAATACTAGATCTTAGATATTCTCTATTATGCGTAGTCATTTTCTATAATTAAAATAAACCTATACAATTGAAAATTAAAAATTAGGTAAAGTATTAAGAATTAATAGCAATATGTTATTATTATAAAAAACTTGACTAGATTATTTGTTTGTTAATAAAATAATGAATCTTATTAGATTAATGATTTCAAAGTCAAATCTTGAAAAGTAATTTAGCTAAACTAGATTCATATATTATTTTAAGAAAACTTGTATTATGTCTAAATATGAAACGCTGTTAATTGAAGTCCGAAATCAAATATTGTCACAGTGAAATGTTTATTTATTGCTTTGTTTAAAGTTTGATGAAATTTTATTATTAACTAAAAATATTATGGTAAAAAAATTGAAGTAAATATCTCAATAATTCGTCCTTGCTTTTCATTGTGGTAGTCATGTTTTTTTTTGAAAATACAAATAATTTTATTAATAATGTCGATGAAGTTATCATACTCGGAGACTTTAATTTACCATTTATCAAGTGGAGTAAGCCAGCCGATGACAGCTGTAGCTCTATGACCCCATCTTATTATGAAGGTGCAATGGGTAATGCTCTGATAGATTTTATGGCTATATCTAATATGTTTCAATTTAATCATTTACTTAGATGCTATTATTATATATTTATTATATTGCTAGAACATTGGATCTGGTGCTTAGTACTTTTAATAATGTTATTACGGAACCACTAGATTTATTAACCAAACTTGATGCCAAACATCCTCCCTTACTATGCACCTTACACAACAGTGAGCTAGGGTATCTTCGTCCTGCACGCTCAGTTTCATTTAATTATAATAAAGCAGATTATCAAAGTATTATTTCAGAGCTGAAGCACATAGATTGGAACATATATTTCAAAGAATGTAACACTGTGAATGATATGACAGATTGCCTCTACCAATCATTAAATCGAATTAGAAAAAAAATTGTTCCTATGCAAAAATTTGTTAAAAGCGAACACCCGCCATGGTTTAACAAGTCTTTACTGAATATACTTTCAGAAAAAGAAAAATTAAGGTCCAAATACCGAAAGTATAAAAAACCCTCGTGACCAAGTAGAGTTTCAAATATTGAGAGAAAGAGGGCATAAGCTGTATAATAAATTACATTCAGACTATATAAAGAGAATGGAGGTAGGTATCGTTAGGAATCCTAGAGAATTTTGGTGTTACGTAAAGGACAAGCGTAAGGTACGTTCGACTTATCCAGACGTAATGCATTTGCAGCATAAATCGGCTAGATCTGGAAAAAGCATTGCAGACTTATTTGCTGAAAATTTCTGTAGAGTATTTACTTCTCATACATCATCAATTAATATGTTACCTAGACCAAAACTTGTTCAGTCAACTAATTTCATAAGTAGTTTCATTTTACTGAGCGAGAAGTAGGTACTTAAACAAATAACAGCTTAATATTCTCAAAGAACCTGGTCCTGATGGTATTCCTCCATTATTCGTAAAGCGATGCGCTCCCGGTCTAGTATTACCTCTTACATTAATATTTAAGAAATCGTTACATACAGGAGTATTTCCTGATCTATGGAAAAAAGCTAAAATTATTCCACTACATAAATCAGGAGATATTACAGACGTAAAAAACTACAGACCTATTTCAATCTTGTCATGTTTTACAAAGCTTCTGGAGTCTTTGGTATGTCCTGTATTATCACGTCACTGTAAACATTTAATATCTGAACATCAGCATGGTTTTATCAAGGGTCGCTCGGTTGAAACGAATCTAGTACCATTTATATCAGAGTTGTCCAATTATGTCGATAAATGTAAACAAATAGATGCTATTTATACAGACTTTAGTAGCGCTTTTGAAAAAGTAAATTACTCAATACTGCTATATAAACTGGAAGGCACTGGAATACACTTAAATATATAATACACTACTGTTCCCTTCTTTGATGGTTTAATTCATATCTTAAGTCAAAACCGCTGTTTGTTTCTGCTCATGGCTTCGATTCTGATGTATATTTCGCGGAATCAAGGGTTCCACAAGGATCTCACGTGGGTCCGTTACTTTTTTCTATATTTATAAATGACATCACTGCATATTAAACATTGTAAGTACAAATTATTCACAGATGATCTTAAAATATACAAAGCTGTTGAAGAAGTCTCGGACACCACATTAATTCAAAATGACATTGATAATATCAAGCAATGGTGTGACGTTAATCAAATGCATCTAAATGTACTAAAAAGTTTTTGTATCAAATATACTCGCAAAAAAGATATTTTAAGACAATCTATACTTTAGATGTATCGTCCCTCCAAGAGGTAACCGAAATACGCGACTTGGGAGTCATAATTGATAAAAAATTAAATTTCAAGTCCCATATCGATGTTATTGTGAAAAAATCGGCACAAATGCTTGGCTTCGTCAGACGCAACACAAAACACTTTTGTTCCCCTCAAACTAAGATCTCGCTCTTTAACGCATTAGTTCGAAGTAATCTCGATTACGCGAGTGTCGCGTGGAATCCATTCTACGCAGTGCATTCACAACGTATAGAAAACTTGCAACGCATATTTACAAAAACGCTAGCCTTCACGTCACCTGGAATATCACATAGAAGTTCGTATGAGCATAGGAGGCACTTCTTCAAAATGTCCTCACTCCGTGAAAGGCGAACAATTCGCGATTTGTCATTCCTGCATATTAAAGTAATCCATGGCATATCTGACTGCTCACCTGCATTGCATGAATTATTCGTGAGCGTCCTGTACAATTAACCAAGACAACGAATCTCTAGAATATTTGCTATACAAACAGCAAAAACTTATATAGGTTTGAATTCACCAATCTCACGCATCTGTCATACATACAATGAGTCTAACGGTTCCGTCAAAGATTTAGATAAATTCCACAACACATATGATGTATTTAGAAAAAGACTGTTTCGAGTAGACGTCGATACTACCAGACCTCAACCTGACAAATTAAATGTAATTTTATGTTTTAAAATTATAATTATTTACTCATACTGTCTTAACACTGTTATTGTGAATGCTGTATATGCCTGTAATTTTGCACATATCAGAATATGAGGTATTATTATACATAGTGTAATATGTATCTAGTGTAAATGTTTAATATGTGTGCTGTTGGCATATCTCAATAAATAAATAAATAAATAAATAACAGGAAGAGTAAAAACTACCCAATAAAAGTCGTGCTAAATCAATAACGTCGTTCACGCCGCTATAACTCAGCTGTCATAGTAGACGTTGCAGCACGCGCGTGGAACAATCCCGACTTTCCTTCTGAAATTTAAACCAATCACCGAACATGTCTATTTGTATTCTCGGAAGTAATTCGTATTTGGAATCATACGTCGTTTTGGTTTGAAGGACCACTTTTTGTGTGGAATTTGTTCTGAGTTATGCTTCCTTACATTATTTCTTCGTTGATAATGTAAGGAAGTAGTAGTCTGGAAGACTTAGTTCAGTTCATATAATTCAGTTTGTAAAATAAGACTACTGACAGGCGTTTCTACGACTCTGTTAGACTACATTGCATACTTCTACACCGTAGTGTCATCAAGGGATATTAATTCTATAAAAACATGCAATTTGACCTATATTGGGATTAATTAGAAGACAAAGACCTTGTGCTCCACTACTGGTAATGGACATCTACTACGCATGTATTATTATGATCATTTATAATATTTTAAACTATATTTTTATATTACTATATTTATTATATTTATAACAATAATTATAATAATTTAAATGAATGGGTTTGAATCAGAATTTAAACTGATGGTGAGTTATTGATCTTACCCAGCAATCCCTCCAGATTCCATATGGTTTGCCAAGGTGACGTCATCGGACCAGACGTCAAACTGCCACTTGCGGAGTCCCAGCACACCACAGAGCACGTTACCCGTGTGGATGCCGATACGCATGTCTACGTTAAACCCTGTCGCTTCACGAACGAATCTGCCACAGGGATACACGAACATAACCGATGATGGAGATTATGCATTAACTCTGTTTAGAACTTAACACGAAGTGCTCGTAGCGGAAGAAGTCAAGAAGAAAGAAAGCAAGGAACAAACAAGTAAAATATATTTTGACTATAACATTACATAAGCACTTAGAAAACAATAAGTACATAGTTCAAGACATGTCACATGTTACAAATGGGCCTAAATCAGCGTAACACTCTTTGTAAGCCAGCTTTGGTCTTCCACTGGGGTACGCTTATGACGCCTACTAGATTTAAGAATACCTTGCTAACTATTTTGACTGACTGCTATGGTCGTATTTTCGAACGCTTTGGTACATTTTAGAGTAAGATGAATGGTCTGGTATTGATTGTTGGGTGATCTGAAAACTCCTACAATATGACTTAACCCGTCCGCGAACACACACTGAGATTACTCCTCCTAGGGGGCTCCTCAGGTAGCGATTCAGCCGCTCTGTGGCAGATATAGGTTGGTATCCCAGAAAGACTCTCAGTTGTGAATATCTGGGTTGAGCAGCAATTTGACAGTAAATGTCACACAAAATGTAAGTACTCAGATCAGCTGTGCGATTCTCTAATGATTCGTCAAATACTCTATGAGATATCACCCTTACCACAGTTGAGATACCACACACCAAGGTTGCTTTTCCAACGTTTATTTTCAACTCGTCATTCGTTTCACGGATGTCAAACATACTCTTAGAGAATCACACGGCTGTACTCCAGTGTAGATTTACTACTGAGCGTGCTTCTGGAACACCGGCATTAACCTTTTAGCCTCAATCCAAGTTTAAGAGGCTTGACTAAAAATATCTACTTATGTAGTCATGTTTTATTACGACACAGATTAATTTAATAAGTCTATTCAGTTCTGGGATACTTCAGCATTAAAATTTGTTGAAAAACATCTTGGATTCATCTTGCAACCTTTAGCCGAAAACAGATTGATGGAGTTGAGTTGAGATGGTTTGCCCTCTGACAATAAATTCGAGTGGTTGTCTTCCACCACAGGTAAATATCGTATATAAAGAGACGAGAAAATTAGACTTACTAGGTCTGTTCTACTACAAGATACCGTCTTTGAGTTTTTCACTGCTACATGCTACTAGGATATTAAATCAAATATATGTACCTAATGGCGTCAATCATCTGCAATCCCATATTGACGCAGTTGTAAGCGTGGTTAGGTCTGGAAACAGGCAGCCCCGAGACGCAGTAGTAACAATCTCCAAGGATCTTGATCCTCATGCATTGGTTCTCCTGCGAACAATGAAATCAACTATTTCTTAGGCTGTCACGATACATATGCATTGAAAATAATCAACTTTAAACAAACTAAACCACGTAACATGTTATCATGTTCACTGAAAAATGTTCGAAACGTCGAGATAAAAATTAAATAAATATACGCGATTGACTCCGTCTAAAATTGTTTAATTTCTATGAAATTAATGTCTGTCTTAACTAAATTTGAAATTAAGATCTGTCCACTGTCCGAACTGATAAAGGTCGCAGGACGACGTTGGATGCAGACCGCATCCAACCGGTAAATTGAGGAAAATTATGGCGGAGATATATGTTCATCAGCGGACGTCTTATGGCGGAGATGATAATGATGATGGTTAATGATATTAATTGTTAATATAAAGAGTAGTAGATTAGATTTAGATATCCACTCAGGTTTTTTGTATTTATAAGTTAAGAGACAGTTGGCTGATGGTAAGCGTTACACTGACTTGGACTATAACAGTACGACCCACATCTCAAATATAAATTTGATTATTCACGATGTCGTCGCTTCAGTATTCGGTCAGTAGGTATATATTATTTAGATCTAGCTGCAATACGCGATTACACTCGCGTGGTGATGGGTGATAATGAAAAGTATATAATGTGTTAATCCAGCTCCTCATCTACCTCCATACCAAACTTCATCAAAATTGGTCACGCTGTTTGAGCGTATTCAAACAAACATACAAACACACTTTTCACAAACTTTCGCCTTTTTAATAGTAAGTGTGATTTGATTAATATCGTAAATGCAGACTGTAATTTAAGATGACAACTGCATGGCTAAGCTAAGGTATCTCGTAGTCTTCCCAAACACGCTAAATACCAATGTTGTAAATAGCTATAAAAGCATGCAAATTAATAGGCACGGTTTTTCAAAGAACCTTTTTCTCTTCAATTATATGATTGTACTTACGTAATGAAAAATGCAGCACAATTAAAACCATTATAGTCTGACTCTTTCAGCTTCCATTTCAACGACAATAGATCATTGTTGCATTATCTTCAATATAGTCGACTGAGCACTCTTTGTTTAAAATGTCCGACATTGTCTGACACTTGGACCTCAATCTACCTGTATAGAGAATATGCCCTACCTGTTTTAGAGTTCCATACACAAATAGATCAGATAATTTTTATCGGCACCATTTTACTATATCACTATATATTCGTAATAACTGATCCGTCAGTGGCTACGCTTGCGTGGCATCGCGGGATACGGTTAATTACAGTTTTTTTAACTATCCCACGGGATCTAATTAATTTTCCGATATCAAAAGTATCCTATATGTTGACAAGGGGTATAAGCTATCATCATACAAAATTTCATTTAAACCAGTCTAGTCATTTCGAAGATTAGCCCGTACAAACAGACTGACGAACAAACAAACAGACAAACAAAAAATCTAAATTTGTTCGATTTCACTCCATACATCCCCTTGGCTCGGTTTTTAGTGTGTTTTCTTCATTGTACAGAAAATCGACCTCTACAGTTTTATTAAATGTAAAGACTTTATTAATCGTTATGACCTCCGCACTGGGATTTCCTGTGTCGCGATCCATGAACACACACATTAGTAACATCATAAACATCAAAGAACCGAGAACAAACATTTCTGCCTCACAAATATTTGCTCCGACCAGGAGTCGAATCTGGAACCCTGCGCTTTGAAGGCAGGATTCCTAATAACTGAACTAATAGAGGTAATATGAAGGAAAGTCATATATTCAGGTAAAATAACATAAATGACCAAAATATGAAAAAAAAAATATAAAGTTGTTACAGACATGGTATAGAAGTGCTAAGAATATGAATACTTAGAAGTTACAGCTATCGGAACAGAACTGTTAAGAATAACAATAATTTACTATTACTACTAATATATAAATATATCAGTGATTCGATTAACCCATCGCGTGTCGCGCGTACACCATGTCTACGTTTAAAAAAGTGCTAAGGCATGTCGCGCATACACAAATTGTATACACATTTTTAGACCTCGAGTTTGTAACTAATTTTTACAGATCCAATACACTCCACCGGTATAAACTTACTTTTATTTGGTCAAACTATTCAAGAGTAGTATTTTTTTTATTTGAACTTTTATGCGTAGTTCGGAAACAAACCGAAAAACGCTAGTCACGGGACGGATAAAATTCTAATGTAATCTTTCTACAAGCTTTTTTCGGACCTAATACGAAATTGAAAGCCAATTTTTTTTTTTTACAACTTTCACTCAATGGTCTTCAGGTCCCAAAGTAGGCAAGGTAAGCAGAGCCTGTACTATGGTAACCTGATGACTGATATACATACTTAAATACATATATATATACACACCCAGACACAGATAAAACAGACATGTTCATGCGCGCCAATGTTTGCCCTGTCCGGGGATGGAACCCGAGACCAGCAGCTCAGAAGGTAGGGGTGCTACCAACTGCGCCAACCGGCCTGTTAGAACCCCTTGCCGCCTGAAACCGATGGAAGTCAATTGAATTCCATCAAAGCTCATTGTTGCATTCATAATTATTTTAATAGTAGAACTTTTTGTGAATGAGTCCGTCCGGGGTAGTACCGCCACCACACCCTTTTCTATCACGAAGCAATAATGTTCGCAATACTTTGTTTTGGTTACGGGAGAAATAATAGACACTTGAGACTTAGCAAGTACAATTTGAAAAATGTAATACTGACTTCCATTCTGTTCAGTTATTGGAGTGTATCTCAAAAACTACTCGACCGAGTTTGATGAAACTTAAAATTTTTGAAGAAAAAAATAGGACCACACGGGAAGCACCAGCTTTCAAACAAAAAAATAATTTTGAGAATCAGTTCATCCAGTCGAAAGTTATGAGGTAACAAACATAAAAAAAGAAAGAAAACATACAGTCGAATTGAGTACCTCCTCCTGTTTTTGGAAGTAGGTAGACAATTTTAATGTCTCAGGGCTACGAGCGTGGTGCAGTTCGTTACTTGTGAGGAAATCCATCTGTTCTAGGCAGATTATACCACTTAACATCAGGTGGGTCTCTTACTTGTACCGTTTCATAATACTATAAAATAACTCTTCGATCAAGCAGATTGGGACACATATTGTTGAATTGTTTGACATCTGATACTTAGAAGATAATTTATAGAAGAGTAGTATCGATTAATAATGAAAGAAGATCGGTCATCTGGGTACCCACTGAGAATGAAAACTATGCCAAATTTATTTATTATTAGTAGATGCAAATAATTCACATATTTATATTAAATTATCAGTTGGGAAAAATGAGAACACCTAAATGTAAAACAATAAAATTAATACGCAGAAGATGCTTGTGGGCAATAACGAAACGCTATTCAGTTCATAGACTATAGGATACTATACAAATTTCTGATACTACGTATATTTTGCCAAAAGAGTGGAAATGACATGAGAAAGAGTTCTTTGTTGTTTGACTCGTACGTTTTGTACATTTGCCATTTCTCAAGTTAGTTGTGTCATGTTATCACATAAAATATAAGTAGTTGCATCCATATCTGCAATAACGATACCTAATGCCAAGCACCCGTTTCTAAATTACGATTAATTTCTTTTGAAAAACCCAGTCAGATATTTTAAGCTGACAAATTCTGTCTATCTAACCTAACCTAGAAAAAATATCAATGCTGATAACTTTTAAACCCCAACTTAAAAAAATATGGTACAATTTGATAATATCTTAGTCTTACTAAGGACTACTGGTTAAGGACATTCCGGTCAGCGCGCTCGAGTGGGACGGACGTGCGCTCAAGTGCTCCCCGAGAATATTCCGATCGGCCCAAAAGTGCTTGCGCTTTTAGTGCCGGTTACCTGTATCGTTTCGATTGAAGAGGATTCAGTGTTGGACTTCGCTAATAGTGGATTTTCTGTGTGCAGATTCGACGTCAAGCCACCGCTTCGTGTACCGTTCGGCGCACGGAGGCGTTCGGCGCGGCTCGGCTCGCGTCGCGAAAGAAGCGCGCTCTTGTAAGAGCGCTTCGACACATCAATCACCTACATTGTTCATTGTCTAATCAAAACCGCTCTTCTCAGAGCGACCTCTTGTTTCGATTTTTTAATTTTTCAATTTTCAATTTTCAAAGTCGAGTCAAACAAATCCACGCTTCACGTGGTCTTCTGGACGATCCTTGCGGTGTTAACGCCACCCAGTTGGGCGCGGACCCGGTGCGTCAAGCCTTTCCCTCCTGAGCGTGGGAGGGAACGGCTAAAACCGGACGGGCCTGCCTTCACTGGCCTTGGGGTCTCCCCTCGCCGACGGCAGGTATCTCCTTCCCACCCTACCCTATCCTACTCTCCTATTCTCTGGGCAAGTGTTTGGTTGGAAGCCGGGTTTTACTCGGTCTTCTCTCCTCGCCCCCGGAGCAGCTAGGGCCTCGCGTTTAGGCACACATCCCTCTGCACAATAAGACTGGCAGAGGGCACACAGTAGGGACACCTAGGCACTCACACTCCCGCCTGTACCCGGCGGGAGTGGCATTCACCCCTCACTCGCATCTCGAGTATTCACCTCGAGATGTCTTTACTCTCTCCCTCCCCCGCTATTAGCCTCCCGCAAGGCGTTTCGCCTCAAGCGTTCGCCTCGTGGGTCTCAAATTGCTACCCGGACATGCTCTCCGAGTATCTCCAGTCCAATAGGGACTTCAAGGAGAGACCCCGCTTCACGGACTCTCAAATTCCCTCCTCCGGCTCCCTCCCTCCGAGGGGGCCCTTCGGTTCTTCGGCGTTCAAGCCGTTAGATAGCCCTCTCTCCCCCGACCCTGCACCCTATGCGCCCCGCGCTCCCCGCGCACCTCTACCACCCCGCGATCGTTCTCCAGTCCTTCGGACTGAGTACGAACGCGCCTACGACTCGGCATCCAACTCGGAGAATGAGATGGATGTAGAGTTCTCCCGCTCCCGCGCTAACTCTGTTGGCAACATCTCCAACGACGGGTTCACTACCGTCGGAAAGAGAAAGCGCGTCCCCAAAGTCGCCTCAGAGGCTCCCTCCCCGCCACCCAAAGCGGCCTGCACCGCCCCGGGAGCGAAGCCATCAGGCTCTCTCGCTCCCACCTCCCGCGACCCTCTCGCTCACTCCGATGCTCCCGCAAGCATCGCCGCGTCTCAACGCGACGTCTCCTCTCAAGGAGCGTCAGTTAGACGCGAGAAACCGCCGCCGCCTCTGTTCCTTCAGGACAAGGCGAAGTGGGACATGGTCTCACGACTTTTGACGGATCGTAAGATCCAATATACTAGCGCCCGCTCAACCCAACTGGGTATTAAAGTCCAGGTGCCTACCCCAAGCGACCATAGGGCATTAACCAGGATTCTCAAAAACGAGAGTATAAGTTTTCATACCTATGCTCTCGAAGAAGAGAAAGTCCTACGCGTCGTCATACGCGGCGTACCTAAGGAGGTACAAACTGATAGTGTCCTCGCCGACTTGAAGGCGCAAGGCTACCCCGTCCGCGAATGCCACCGGATGTACAGTGGCAAAGATCGCAAACCCTACGACCTACTATTGGTCATCCTCAATCGCACGCCAGAGGGCAAAGCGATTTTTAATGTCAAAACGGTAGTGAACCTCTCGGAGATCACCGTTCAACCCCCATTCCGGAACCGAGCACCTAGCCAGTGTCATAACTGCCAACTATACGGTCATGCCGCCCGTTTCTGTTTCGCCTGCCCAAGGTGCGTCAAGTGCCTAGGGGATCACGGGACAGCCCAGTGTTCTCGCACTAGGGACTCATCAGACCCGCCTAGTTGTGTCCTCTGCGGCACACAGGGACATACCGCCAACTACCGCGGTTGCCCTAAGGCACCCCGCGTACCCAGTGGGCCGGCTAGGAGGCCTATTCCCCCTCCTCGCCCGGTCACTACCCGCTCACAAGGGAACGGCCCTAAGCCTATCCTTACACCCGCACCGCAGGCAACACCTGTTGAACCCGCGCCCGCGCCCGTGCGCAACGCTTGGTCCAAGCCCTTGAGCATGGTACAAGCAAGCGCCCCCCTCACCCCCGCCCGCCCGCAGGCCTCTGCCAGCGCGCCGGCTCCTAAGCCCAAACCGCCGCTCTCTAGGCCTCCAATGGCTGGGCTCATGGTCGCCCCAGGTCAATCTGACCTGGCGGCCGACATAGCCCTTGTCATGGACTACGCGATGGTCATAGACGTGGACGAAGTACGTGCATTCGCGCACAAACTTCGTACTGCCACAAACGACCAAGACCGCTTGCGAGCCACGCTCACACACGCGGGTTTAATCAGCGCAGTGAGGCGCTACGCCCTCCCCAGCGTTTCTTAGGTATCATCCAATATGGATAGTACACCGAAACGAATTAAGCCCCACTCAGTCACCGTAGCGACTTTCAACGCTGACGGCCTCTCTAGTCAAAAGGACGAAGTTCACGAATTTTGTAAGACCCATCAGGTCGATATCCTATGCGTGCAGGAGACCTTTCTGAAACCAGGTACAGCGAACCCTAGGTTTGCAAATTACCGTTTGGTTCGTAATGATAGAGTGGCCACCCCAAAAGGTGGCACTCTCATCTATTACAAAAGAGCTCTGCACTGTATCCCAATTGTTACTCCACCACTTAGAATACTAGAAGCCTCAGTTTGCTTTCTAGCGATGTCAGGTCATCAACCTGTCATCATAGCCTCATGTTACCTCCCCTCTGGTAAAGAACTATTACAGACAGACTTGGAAGCCCTCTTCTCTCTAGGAAGCTCCGTCCTTCTGATCGGTGACTTCAACAGTAAACATGTCATATGGAACTGTACTAGTAACAATAGTAATGGTAAAATCCTTGAAGGCTTGGTCAGCCACTTAAACTTTGATATTCTCTCCCCTCTGGAGCCCACAAGATATCCCTATGTTGACAACCAACGACCAGACATACTTGACATAGCACTTCTCAAGAACGTCACCCTCCGGTTGCGCTCTATAGAAGTGTTACACGAACTGACTTCAGACCACCGCCCTGTATTGTTGAAATTAGGCCCCGACCCGACGGACATAACCCCTATCACTAGAACGGTAGTGAACTGGAAGCAACTGGGGGAATCCCTCCAAGCTATCAGTTCACCCGCTCTCGATAGAATCCCCGATGACATACAGACAGTAGAAGACGTGTCAATTGCGATCGAGGCTCTCAGTGACCACCTCCGCACCGCAGTAGGTGAATCCTCAAAGCAGGTCCAAGTGGCGGATGGTCGCCGCTTCGAACTGCCCGAGGGTGCGAGGAGGTTACTGACAGCTAAGAACGCCGCCACTAGGGCGTATGACTCGATGCCAACCCCAGAGAACAAAGCCACCATGCGCTACTTACAGCGTGCTGTAAGGAAACGCATGAGTGAGCTGCGTGATCAAAGGTGGGACGACAAACTGTCAGAGATTGAGCCAACTCACCAGGCATACTGGCAGTTAGCTCGAGCTCTGAAATCTGACGGACAACAGACAATGCCTCCACTCATTAGGCCACCTCCCCTCTCCATAGCGTTCCTTGACGAAGACAAAGCCGAGTGTTTAGCTGATAGCCTAGAGGCTCAGTGTACTCTAAATGTAGATCACGTCGACCAGAAACACCTCGATTCGGTGGAATCTGAAGTCGAACGTAAAAGCTCTATGTCCATCTCTGACCTCCCACTCCTCCCACCGGTAAAATCATCCGAGGTAGTGTCTCTGATCAAGAGCCTCAAGACCCGTAAATCCCCTGGTGCTGATGGTATCAGCAACAAGGTGATTAAACACTTCTCAGTCCCACTAGTCCATCTCTTAGTTAGCATCTTCAATGCTGCTATGAGCAACTGCTCCTTCCCAGACACTTGGAAGCATGCCATTGTCATTGGTATTCACAAACCAGGCAAACCGGCAGCCGAGCCCTCCAGCTACCGTCCCATAAGTCTCCTCAGCTCTCTGGGGAAGATTTACGAGCGGCTCATTGTGAACCGACTCTGGTCCCACGTTAGGTCCAATAACCTCCCTCCCGAGGAGCAATTTGGTTTTAGAGCCAAACACTCTTGCGTCCAACACTTGTTGGACGCAAGAGTCTTGTGTCACTCTTGCGTCCAACAAGTGCACCGCGTAACGGAGCACATCCTAGGCGGTTTCAATAAGAAACCAAAGCCCCAAGGGACTATAGCTGTCTTTCTCGACGTAGCGAAAGCGTTCGACAAAGTCTGGCACAACGGCTTGATATTCAAGCTGTACCAACTGGGTGTGCCAGACCGTCTTGTACTCATCTTACAAGACTTTCTCAGGGATCGAACGTTTAGCTATCGCACCGAGGGAACGCTCTCCTCCCCGCATCCCATTCACGCAGGTGTCCCTCAGGGCTCTGTACTCTCACCCATTCTCTTCTCGCTGTACACCAGCGACATCCCACGATCTGAACCTAATGTTCAGATCGCTCAGTTTGCGGATGATACTGCAATCTACTCCACTGGCTGGTTCAAGGTCAGGCAGAGATGCGCCATCCAACGAGCCATCACCGTAATCGGTGCATGGTTTCGTAAATGGCGGATTGCAGTAAATCCTAGCAAAAGTGCAGCAGTGTACTTCACTGAGACCCGGCGGAATCTCATGCCGTCACCCATAGTCCTATTCGGCGAACCCATCCCTTGGGCAAAATCTGCCAAATACCTGGGCGTCACCCTTGATCGCCAACTCACTTTCGCGAAACACATCCAGATTGTTCGCAATAGGGCGGCCTTCATTATGGGTCGTCTTAATCCCCTCATAGGCAAAAACAGTAAAATGTCTCTTAGAAATAAGACGACTCTTTACAAACTTTGCATCCGCCCAATCATGACTTACGCATCTGTAGCGTTCGCCCATGCTCAGAAACACGACCTCCACAAACTTCAAGTGATTCAGAATCGCTTTATGCGCAGGGCAGTGGGCGCTCCGTGGTACTTGCGGAACGCCGAACTGCACTGCGATTTCACCCTCCCCTCTATTACGCAGTATATGAAAGACTGCTCCCGCCGCCACTTCGACAAAGCTCCCCACCACTCGAATCCCCTCGTGGTCGAAGCGGCGAACTACTCCACTGACATAACCGATCCCCACTTCCTTCCCCCCCGTCGCCGTCCAAGGCATATTTTGGGTGACCCGGACGACCCCATCGCAGCCGTTACTTCGGCAGCTTTAGCGTCGTCCCAAGGGAACCCCGGTAATGGTTGTAGACCCGACCAGGGCTGTGATCCCGATCACATTGTAGGCTCCGGCCGAGATCTTCTTCGCAGCCCCAGTCGCAGTCGAGGTAATTCACACACACACGATTGTAGTCCCAGCCACGGTGCGGGTGGGTGTATACACCGCGGCTCCGGTCGCGATGTATCCTCCGGACCAGCAAATGGCTGTGGACGAGGTAACACTGGTTTTCTATGTAGTCCCAGCCACCATGGCTGTGGGCGAGGTACTACACATTCTTATTGTAGCCCCACCCAAAGTACAGTCATGAGTGCACAACGCGACGATCCTGGTCGCGGTGTGGACCCATGTCGCGGAAATGGGGGGAGGCGAGGTACACAAGGTTATGATTTAGTGGTAAACACAGTCAAACACCGAGCTCGCCGGCGAGCTCGAGGCAAAAGTTATGTCTTGGTTAGATTCTCTCCAAATAGTCGTAGAGTTAAAATTCATAGGGCCCACTTTCAACGGTACACTTATGTACCGGGACGATTCTCTCCTACTCCCCTCTCTCCTGGCGACGGCCCAAGCCGAGGTCCGTACCCTAGTGGTGCCCTTGAGCAAGTCGCCTACTCCTCTCCTTGCGGCGAAGCGTCTTCAACGCTCGCCTTAGGCGGTGCGCCCTCAGCGCCCGCATCTGGCTGAGTGCCATCTGCACTCGCCAACCGTCCGGTGACGCTGTAAATGCCGGTAGAGGCAAACAGCATTAGTCCGTTCTAAAAAAAAAAAAAAAAGGACTACTGGTTTTGCATGGTTTGCTTTCTCGTGGGTCCGTCTATGTAGGGTACCCAAAACACACAGAGGTGTGCCATTCTTTGCGAAAATGGTTTGGTAAGTGATCTCACTTGATGGTCAGTGATTATGCGGCCGAAGATAGTTTCACGCTAGATTGAGAATGACGACTGACTCCAAGGACAGTACCTCTACATGTATATGTCTAAATCATAATCAGCCCATTATGTTCCCACTACTGGGACTCACACTGGCCAGCACATGTCAAAGTTTTCAGGCCTTCGACATAGCCTAACGACTGTTGTCCTAAGACAAACAACCGGGACCGACGACTTAACGTACCCTCCGAAGCACGAAAGCGCTCAGTTCAATAATGCCACTAGCACACACCCATTCAACACCTGTAGCGAGCGTTGCTAAACTTTGTTGATCGGTTAATATCGTCAAGTTAAGGTGCGAGCGCTTCGTCGATGTCTAAATGTACATGACTTAACAAATGTAGCAGAACAAAAGAAGTGTGAATATCTCCAAATTTTGACTTTTTGAAAATACAGGATGCACACGAATATGGCATGTGATACAGAAATCAACATTCACTTGAACTTTAGTGATAATGACAGTGGAAATGGTGGACGCCATAAGTAGGTGTTTCAGTATGGACGCAATTACTATACCGTGATGTATAAATATAAAAATTTTTTGTTTGTTATCTCATAACTTTCTTCGATAGGGTGAACCGATTACCAAATTTTTTTTGAAAGCTGGTGCTTTCCGTGTTGCCCCATTTAAATTTCATCTAATTCAGTCTAGTAGTTTTTGAGTTACACTCCAATAACTGAATAGAATGGAAGTCGGTATTAAATGTAGTTCCTTCTCCATTTTGGAAGTCGGTATATATAAAATCATACATATATAGGCATATGGCATAGATTGAATGTACATACAGCATTGGCATTAGGCATAGGGGATTGTTTGGTGAGCGAGATTCGGGAAACCAGCATCCAGCCCCTAAAAACTGTCAAATTTGGGCATTATTTTTTATGAAGTGCATAGAATCTGAATCTCCAATACAGCATCAGAATACCCCCATGCATACAAGACTAACATATTACTAAACTTTGATACCACACGTACCTAATCTTTTCTCTGTCACAAAGATTTATATCGTTTATCTTTCAGAGCGAATACATTTTCACTATTATTTTCCAAGTGGATAAGTTCAGAACTCGATGAGAAAAGCCACATTCATCAATCATAAAATGACAATGTGACCACTTTACGTTGAGCCAGTGAAAAAAAACTTACGTTACTAATAAACTTGATTTGATTGTTCGATTATCGATGCTTTTTTAGCAATGTGTACCTCAAGAGAAGCAATGAAACGCTTTTTATACCACCTGCTCGAAAATGTTCTATTACATGTCACGCAATCTTTACGTAAAGCAAGGCATTACATACGCGGGGCTGTAAAGTTGTATGAAACTCCCTGGGGAGTAAAGTGATTTTTTATTGTCTCTCAGTAGGTATGAAAAGTAGAGTATGCATCTCGAGGATAAAGCCTGTTGTCGTCTTGGGCGGCTTTAACCCCTCGCTTCACTCAGGACTCTACATAACTCCCTCGTTACGCTCGGGAATTAAATTTTAATCCCCTCGCTGCGCTCAGAAGAGTCCCCGTTACACTCAGGGTTCAATATACCGTCCATGACGTAAGACACTGCTTTACTCCCTTGGTGCATAATCTACTATTACGATCACTTCGTTGCTTGTCAGCCTGTGTGTCTGTTTGATAAGACCCTTTTGTATGTGTGTTAGCTTTGTATGTTGCTCCCACTGTACAGGCCGTATTTTTCAACCAATCTTGACGAAACTTGGTATGCATGTTCTACTATTCAATGTATTTTTGTCGTCGGCGATTTTTGAGTGGCAAGGTACTTTTCCTAAAAATAGTGGAAGTTTACTGCAACGCTATTTATCGAAAGATTTAGATAAAATTTAGTACACACATTAGGTACTATCAAACAATTTTATGCCTAAGCAGTTCAAAAAGGTTTTGCTTTGTACATGTGCATTGCGCTCCAACTCCGCGTTTTATGGTATTGACCAAAGACAGACATTAAAAGCAATTCCGTTGTAAAAATCTTTTGTTCCTACGTTTTTTAGAAATTTTATGATTTTGTAAGGAAATGAAAAAGAGGAATGCCTGCTTTAAAGAGGAATTTCGAATATGAAATTGGTTGCCGTGATAATAGGTTGTGAAGTTTAAAAACTGGACGACTTTGGTAATATAAGAACATTTGGTAACTACACTCGAGAGCAATGAATCCGGGTCACTTAAAGAATCCTAAAAATCTCGGAAACTAAAAATGCTAGGTTAATGCAATAAATTGTATTTAATAGACAATGTAATACTCCTTAAATGAAGGTATTAAAACTTCTTAGTTATTGTAAAGTTATATCATAAAAAAATCAAATTTGAAAAAGGGCCACTTTCGAAGATGGAACTACGAAATTACAGCATTTGGTTTTGCTTTTGTTTGTAATCTGTCATTTATGTGGGTACATAAACCATGTTGATAGTGCTCTATATTCATTATTCAAGCTGAAATTATGTCGCTTACGCCTGAAGAATGCACCAGAATACTTACAATGCTGGAAACCGGCCGGAGTCAGCGCGATACAGCCAGGACTGTCGGTGTGTCGCTGTCAACAGTACAAAGAGTTCTCCGACGTTACGAAGAAACTGGTTCTAACCTACGCAGACCAGGAACGGGCAGAACCAGGTGTACCACAGCACGAGAAGACCGATACTTGGTGAACACCATGCTTCGAAATCGCTTTCTCACAGGAACTGAACTCACAAATCAGTTTCGACGCCTCGGAGGAAGTAACCCAAGTGCATGGACAGTAAGACGTCGGCTTGCTGAATCTAACTTAAAACCCCTTAGACCTGCAAACGGCCCTAAACTGGAGCGTGGGCATCGTATTTCAAGACTAAGATATGCCCAGAGCCACGTAAATTGGAGTATTGAAGATTGGTCAAAAGTTATGTTCTCCGACGAATCAAAATTTATGCTCTACAAGCACGATGGAAGACACAGAGTGTATCGAAGACCAGGGGAAAGATTCAAGCAAGCATGCATCGAAGAAAAAGTAGCCTACGGTGGTGGGTCTGTACTTGTGTGGGCCGGAATTTCTTCTGAAAGTCGCACAGAGCTGGTGATCATAGAAAACGGCTCTTTAACTAGCGAAAGATATGTGGAAGAAATCCTCAATGATCACGTTGGTCCATTTATGGTCAATTTAGGTGAGGATGCTATATTTATGCATGACAATGCCCGACCTCATACAGGTAGGATTGTGAATGACTACCTTCAAGAGATGAACATTACTCGTATGGAGTGGCCAGCGCGCAGCCCGGATATCAACCCGATCGAGCATGCTTGGGACGAGCTAGGCAGATGCGTAAAACAACGAAACCCTCCCCCAATCACGCTTCGTGAGCTCAAAATTGCTCTCACAGAGGAATGGGAGAATATTCCCCAAAATCGTATAAGGAACTTGGTGTACAGCATGCCAAACCGCGTAAACGCAGTAATGGAAGCACGAGGAGGCAATACGAAGTATTAAAATTCAAGAAAATCGTAATAAAGTTCAAAAATTTCATGTTTCCTATTTTTGTTTTAAGGAGATATCAGCCGTTTTTTTCTTTATGTAATTTTGTGTTAATAAAATGTATGGTGACTCATATTTTTTTTACTTTCATATAAGGAGTATTACATTGTCTATTAAATACAATTTATTGCATTAACCTATCATTTTTAGTTTCCGAGATTTTTAACATTCTTTAAGTGACCCGGATTCATTGCTCTCGAGTGTACATCTACAATTTGAGCAAAATTGGTCAAGATTGCCGATGATAAAAATAAACAGTACTTGCGAGTTCTATTGTTCGCAGAACTGTTAGTTTTAGCTTATTTTTCTACCAACTTCCAAAATAAAGAGAAGGTATAGGAAGGTATAGGTATAGGAAGGTAATTCGACTGTATTTTTTTATGTTTGTTACCTCATAACTTTCGACTGGGTGAACCGATTCTCTAAATTATTTTTTTGTTTGAAAGTTGGTGCTTCCCGCGTGATCTCATTTCAATTTTATCAAATTCGGTGCAGTGGTTTTTGAGTTACACTCAATAACTGAGTAGAATGTAAGCCGGTATTACATTTATCAAATTGTACTTGTATGAGATAAACACACAGATATCGGGATACAGTCTTTATTGTGCGTTCTACAATAGATATAGTGAACGTCTATGATGACGCGTTGCGACTCGACTGCCGAGCAAAAAGGGCCGACGGGCGGCGCGAGCGACGGCCGGCCGCTGAGGGGCTTTACGTGAAGTGCGGGGGACAACAGGTTGCGTTGCTAAGCAACGCGTTCGCGGTATCTGCCATACGTAACTTTACTATGTGTACTACTAGGTAGGTATAGCTAAAAATGCTGTGGTGCTGTCGGGATGGGTCTTACACTTGTTACTTATTTTTTCTCATGAAGTTTTCCGTGCGTTTTACATTCCTTCAGCGGAAACTACGACGGTATACCAATTCAACATTCTTGTTTCGTCGATCGTTCTAACCGTCATAATAACTTACTAAAGGTAAAAATTAAATATATGGTGAATATGTGTTTTTATATTTTATTATTTATAGTCGAGTTCAACTCATCAAGTTAAATTTTGTAAGTGTCGAAACCACTGTTTGATTCATTATCTCTTATAAATATTAATAGTTACTCAGTTAACCAGCTAAGCATCTGGCAAAACACAGTATCTACCTAGTTTTCCAGTAACTTGATCTAGCTACTAGGCAGATGCAAAATAACTGCTCAGTCACGTTTGATACTATCTGATTGCTTTGCTCGATTAATCCTTGTTGTCTTTAAAGAAATGCCCATAAAGGTTTTGATAAAGTTACGACCATAAATAAGACTTATGCCCGTTTTCACCAAGATTTTAGGTAATACCTAAGCCCTTGAGCCGGTGACATTTTTGTACTGCTGAGTGTTACCTAACTGGCTTAGGAGTTACTTAAAATGTTGGTGAAAACGGGCATTATTAGTTTTAATGTTCCAGACATTGCGCTATTTCGTTCAAAAAAAACCTTATTTTCTATTAGAAATTGTATGTAGGTATATGTTTGATACTTTTTCATGCCTTCATTTCTAAACTAAGTAATTCAGCTGATTTTAAAACATAAATATCTATTTATGTTTGAAAATCAGCTGAATTACCTAGGTGATGTTACTTTAAACTCAACTGTGAGTGTGAGCTTATTTGCATCCTATCCCTCGATAGGATGCAAATAAGCTCACACTCGCAAGAATAGTAATACTAAAAGCATGACTGAAAAAGATGTATATAAGTATATTTAAACACCTCCGCACTAGATAGCTAGGATTGCTCCTCGCAGAATCGCTCGCAGTGGAGCTCGACTTGGCAATATTAACCGAAAAACAAGTTAAACAACGCTTGCTGCGGTCTGGAGTCGGATGGGTGTGTGCTAGTGGCATTAATCAACTGAGCGGTTCTGATTTTCGGAGGTCACGGTTGTTTGTCGTAGGACGTTATGTCGAAGTTCTTCGGGCGGCCTGAAAACTTCTGACATTGGTTGGCCACTAGCCTATCTACCAATCCTCACTGTACCGGGCTCGTGTGGTGGATTATGGCCCACCTCCTCTCTCAGAGAGGAAAGCTCGAGTCCTTTGTGCTAGGATTGCCTGCGTCGTGGGAGGCATGGGCACATACATTAACACATAACAAACATATAGACCCGAGAACAAACATTTATGCTTATCGTATAAATAATCTATGTTCATATACATGTATATATATATATATATATATATATATATATGTATACATGTATATGAACACCCATTTCTCTTGGTCACCCTATAACTTGAGAACGGATAGAACAATCTCGCCAAGTATTTTTTGTAATTTTTGTCAGGAGAAGGTACTTATAAAATAAAAACCAAGAAAAGACGGGAGGTTATGGCGAGGCCGAAGGCAGAGCCTACCAAGCGAATGAAGTCGCGGGCAGTCGCTAATATGAATTACCTCGGCCAGGGATTTTGGCGGACCCACAGCTTCGTATAAATAAAGTATTTAAAAAATCTCTGGGTATATATAATACAATACACGTTATATAAATATGTGAATATATTTGTTTTAATCTAAAAAAATCGATAGACTAACGAAACCCTGTCAGCATTACCCCAAGACTCATAGCTATTACAAAACAATCAGGCGTACTTTACAGTATCAGAGATTTATATCAAAAACTTACATACTTATTGGTACGATATTTTGTGCTATTCTATGATGATACGTCTTTGAAAGAGTATGAGATAACTGCTCCAAGTTATAGTATTTGTCACTAATTCGCAAAGTTTAATTTTCACAAACACGTCACAAATGCCAAAACCATAACTATTTTTTTTCAGATCTATTGCTTATTCTCCCTTGTTCTGAAGTTGCTGAAAACCTGATAATCAAATATTGTTTTCGTAAACTTCGCGCACCATTTTTCACCAAACTGTCAGACAAACAACGCGTTGTTTAGTTCCCATGTGGTTACAAAGTACGAACAACACAACACAATTGCTTCCAATAATCCTGATAAATTGGCACTGCATATACTTCACATATGTACCTCATCTTTGTCAGGGTTGTCAAGGACGTGAAAACATCCTTTTCGTCGTAGCTCAAGCTCGTAGGTTTTTACTTAAGTGATGAGAGACTAAGACTATACCATAGATATCTAGAGAGATGCCAATCTGTGCGCTGAGTGCCGCGGAGTACAGTACAAAACCTGGTGTTGCAAGCAGCGGCCGTATTCCGCGATTCAACTTATTCTGACTTCAATAAGTTCATTATCCACTGCAGTATTAAATCTTAACGTTTGAATATTGGTACAGAGTATTAGTACAGAGCAAGTATTGTAAACTATTTACATGCAATATCGCGACCCGCGTTCAGTCACATAATACAAAAGTTGCGAACCGTCGCGATGCAATGTGTTCTGCCGTGCGATTTTCTAATGATTCGTCGTTGCGTTCGTCGACGAGCTCACCGATGTCAAATACTTTATGAGATATCGCCCAACGTTTCTTATCATCTTGTCATTTGTTTCACGGATGTTGTCAAAGATGCAACGATGTTTGCTCTTAGAGAATCGCACGGCTGTTTTTGAGCATATTGCTGCGACACCGGCTCCACACCCTTTTCATATCTCCCTTGTTTCAGAAGAGAAGAGCATTTGCTCTTCTCTTTATATCAGGCATTTTTGGCTTACTTCTGAAATAATAATAAAAGGTTGCAACGTTTAATAACGTAAGTTATTATAACATCGAATAAAACATTTGTATAAGTAGTGTTTTATATCTTCAATAATAGTTATTTCATATGCGGAGTATATCACGTAGTCTTGGCTGTTATTGTTAGGAATAGTTTTGTTTTAAAATATGTACGTAGAATTTTCATTTCATAAACGTTTGTTATATGTTTTTTGTAATTTACACAATGATTAGTTTCATATCCTTATATTTGTTTTGTGTTGATACATTTTTACAACCACAATTTCATATTTTAGTTAAGTACCGCTTTTAAAGTTACCGAAAGATTGGTTTACTAATTTACATAAAATTTTGCTTTTCATAAAAATTATATAAGTCTTTACACTATGAAGACCTTTACTAGATTTTTCGGGAAGTATTCCAACTACTAAACTTCGCGAGAATACGAGTGCTAACTAGCAAATCCATAAACATAACTAAAAAATTCCATAGCATATTTGTAAAGAGTAGCCGCCCCTAATCTTCCGCTACACATCTAGGGTCATTTCAAATGATTCACACTCGAATAAGCCTTTAAAGCTGCCTGTTATTTTAAAATTGTGTTTTGATTTAATTAACTCGGTTGGGTAGCTCTGAAAATTACATTTTCTGTTTCAATGAATCCTAAAATTAATAGAAATTAATGAAAGGTTTGCTATGACGGTAGATTAATTAATACTAAATGATAATATAGTAACTTGTAGAATCTATTTAATATCATTAGGATGGAAATGACATAATATGAGATACAAGTGACTGCCCGCGACTTCGTTCGCGTAATAAGGTCGATCTTTTGCCTCGCCATAACCTCCCATCTTTTCTTAATTTTTTTTATGTAAAAACCTTCTACTAAGTTTTAGAAAACATTTAAAAAAACATTATTAAAATCAGTCAATCTCAAGTTATAGCCTGACCAGGAGAAATAGAAGTTAATTTTTATATATAGATTACGTTCATATGTAAGAGAGAGATCTCTCTTATTATATAAATATATATTTATGATTAGACTGATTAGTTATTTAGTTCATAAGTAGGTGTGTTGTACCAGGCCAGCCTCAAAGACCTGCAAACTCCAGCAGTTGAAGCGCTTTGTATTTAGAGTATGCGAGGTGCTGGGTCAAGATTTGACTGATACAATGTCCTCGATAAGCAAGGAGCTGAACAATAATATGCCTAACAAGATCTTCTACAGTGGATTCCTACAATATGTAACTACCTAACCTACACGGATGGAATAAGTTATCTTAATAGTATTTACAATGATCCCGCTGCGTCGAGCGTAGCATCCGTTAGTCGGTTCTGTTAGGGGAAGGAGAGAATAGGCGCCCTAGAGTTCAGGACCAAACAGTAGGGGATGATAGTGTTATTACTGCTATATAATTAATTATAACCTAACGGGTAGTTGTGATGCAGTTGTCGGATCGGTGACCCGTGGGTCTTCTTTTGTTAATAGGAGATGATACATATAAGCACGCGGCCCACGTTGATCAAGTGGTCTACTATGAAAGAGCTCTTACCGCATGCCACTTAAATGATGTCATCTAGATATGCAAAATTTTATATTTCTATTATTCAGCATAATAAACTCAAAAAATAAAGGATCAGCTTGAAGTTATAACCTATTCAACAAAAAAGTTATTTATTTTAATAAGCAGTTCAAGACTGACGAAGAGGTACAAAGCACACAAAAAAGCAGCCGAATTATGAACTTTTTTGGAAGTCTTTTAATAAGGGTCTCTGAGTAAAATATACTGGTGAAAACACCGTCATTTAAATTATAAAGTTAAACAAATTAATTTACGCGGGGACTTATCTCAAAACTGTAAGTTGTTAACGTTAATGATCCGTCAAATTATTATCTTCAATTACTTGTTTTGCAAATTTGCTTGTAATAAGCCTAATAGCTGTAATAAACCAGAGTCCATTAGTAAAACTTCAAATGTTACAAAGTATCGAATTCAAAGGTTCAAATTATAATTAGGGTTAAGGTTGCTTCGAGTTTCACAACGTGTTAGAAATTGTTTGAATAAAACTTGAAGTTCCAATAGATTTTTGTAGTGTTAAAAGATTTCCAGAGTCAGAGAAAATACCCACACCTTTGTCTCGCGACGTATCGCGAGTTCCGACTAGCTCCATCTATTGGTATCGGCGCGATACGAGGCGATTGCATGTGCTCTCGAGTGTAAGGATGCGATATGAGGACTGGTGGCGCACATGATACGATGTGCGCACTGACGAATGACGAAGGATACGGTGCAGAGACCGTGGTCGGTGAGTCAACCCAATTGTTCATTATTCTCTATTGCATCTGACCTGTATGTAACATTGAGTGATCTGAGGCAGTGGTAAGATCGCGACCATTTTTAGTAGTAGCCGATGACCGGCATTGTGAAGTAATATAATGCACGTTGTGGCCATCGATGGCATCTAAGCGCACGTTCCAATATGCAGCCAGGAGACGTCCTTGGCTTTGCTCTGTGGGTGGTGCGGTTCCACCAGGATCTAGGGTTAAGCCCTGAGATCAGTAGTTGGAGGTTTGCCCAGCGTAGAGGCGCAGGGAAACCAGAAACTAGTTGGGAACGTGTGTGTTTGGAGGAAGGGCAGGCTGTAAGGGGTGTGTGGAGGCCTGTGGGGGGAAACTCCCTAATATGCGGGCTTCTTTCGGGGAGTCTCGCTAACGTGTAAGCCGGTGGGAGAGGTGAGGACGGGCCTGACTATCCCATGCGGCTGGTGATCAGCGTATGCGTACCTGGTTTCCTATCCCAGGCGTGTTGGCCCTTACGGCAATGCTTGGGTGTCATGGAGCGTTTGCCACTGTATCAGAATCACTGTCAATGCGGATGACTCACTTTCCAACCTAACCTATTATACGTAATAGATTGGGTTGCATCCAATATATATATATAACTATAAATCTATACTCTTGGCGTCACCGATATTCAGAGTTACTGTTTACCCCGGTTGTTGGGTGCCGCCAAGACATGATCCTTACACTCGAGAGCACATGCAATCGCCTCGCATCGCGCCGATACCAATAGATGGAGCTAGTCGGAACTCGCGATACGTCGCGACACTAGTTATCTGTAAAGCAGTAGTGTGCAAACATTGCTATGTTTCGTTAAAGGGCAATGTTTCCAGCCAAATTACAGGGCAAGATATTTAACATCTTATTATCTCAGGGTTACAAGCGCAGTGCATTGTGTACCTGTCGTCAATTTAAACACATAAAAGAGTTAAAGGGAGATAGCTATAGGGTAAACACGGATCGAATGCATTACAAATAATCAATTGCGGTTAAAAAATAAACGTTCACACTGAATTAAATTCTATTATTAAGAATATAAGGTCACATTTTTGCTTATCAAAGCATAGAGTGAAATGGTCGGGAGGTCGGCAAAAACAGGCGCAGTCGACCAATCGGGGCAGGCCAGCGAACGGACGCTTGCTCCAGAGATCGGCGGTGCTCAGGAGTGTTAACCCGTTATCTAAGAAAGTCGGTCGCGCGCGCTTTTGTTTAGAAAATATTCTTAAATCAGAGTGCGAACCCGAATTCTTTGAAAGTCGGACGCGCGCGCGTTTGTTTAGAAAATATTCTGAAATCAGAGTGTGTACCGGGATTCTAAAAACGACGGTTGCGCGCTCGTTTAAAGAGATAATATATTTAAATTAGAGTCAAGTGAAGTGTAGTGTCTTCCAGGGCTGGTTATTTATGTAAGTGTTTCTTTAATTTTAACCTCTCAGCAGAACTCCGTGGGTTTTGTTTTTAAATTAGACTTATTATTTAAATTTTAATATTTCAAAGCTTGCTGTTTTTAGTGATTATTATTAATGGGATAATTCCTATGATTTTATGGTTTTTTATAAAATTTTGTTAATTAAAACATAGCAAAAATTGTCTAATAATTCACTATCATGCCAAAATAATTAAATAATTATTGTATGATAAAATGATTTACATATATTATAATATTGATTCAATACACAATTAATTAAATGTTTTCTAATATTTATGTAGTTAGTTTAAATCGAATTCTAGTATAACTTAGCATAGAAGAACATATTCATTATTCTATTATTAATATTATAACCCTTCTGAGCTTTGTCTGTGAGTGATGGTATCTTTTATGCATTTGAAAGGGTAGAACATTCATTAAATGTATCAAAAATTGTTGTTGTAAAGTAATATTTTAATGAGTGTTTTATTACTTCTGTCATAATCATATTTTTATTGTATTGTTCATTTTATTTCTTGTGTTTGGTTGTATCACTCATATAATTACACATTACATTATAATATATAATTTAAATTCAATTGGACGTGAATTAATATAATCCACGGATCTAAATGAATTTTAGGGAATGCTTACTCAATAAAAGTAATGATTTATTACTCTTAGGAGAATATAATAAATCATGAATGTGTGACAACATAAAATTAACACAGCTTAAATTTAAGTAACATTTAGAAGTAAGTAGTTACCTTCACATTTTTACATCATAAATTACACACCATAATTCAATTACCAAGATAAAAGGGAGCCTCGACATCATATATAATTGAATAACTGTAATTTCGTCTGTATTAAATTATTTGTATTGTGGTACAAGGGCAAAGGTTGATGATGTTAACTGGTCGGTATTAAACCGAGCTTATCCGGACGATATCAAAATAATCTTGCATTGTCGATGGGTTTCAATTTATTGATTATCCTATCGACATCCCTTGTGTCAAAATTCAAATTTGTTCATAAATAACAACACGCAAGTACACAACACTACTTAACAACAATTTTAAAGCTATTGGTTTAAGTCAGTAGTACAAGACTGTTTGTAGAGGTCTTTCGATTTTAGTTTTAAGAATTTTAGGGCGGACTTAAACCAAGGCTTGAGATTAAATCTCTGTAATAATTAATTTAGTAAAATACACCTTCTGTGTATTTAAATAAATACATATGAGTGGTTCACCAGTTTTCAGCTAGTTTAAGTGGGAAGTTAGGGCATTTAATAGGGACTGTGTTACATAACAAGAAACTTAGTTTGTGTGCTCGTTATTTAGAGCAAAGTGCTAACAAGGGCGACTGCTTTTCGAATGAAGTTATTTCCCTTGCAAGTAAGAAGCCATAATCTTTAATTAGGTTTTTTATGTGTGAATGCACTTTATAACTTTAATCATTTGGTAATTAAATATGAACACAGACGCGAGTATAATCTTAAAATTATTAAATAATAAAATCCTGTCGAAGTTAAATAATATAACATTACTTTTGGAAATATCAAAATTGTCCGAAATTGGATTTGATACTCTTAAGGTAATGAAGAGGAGAAAGTGACAAAACATAATCAAACTCGTGGATACCCGATGACGTGTGCCGGAGGTTTCATGTAGATTTAAGTTAATATCTTTTTCTTTCAGCGTCCACGTGTAGATTTAATTAGACCTAAGTGTAGTTAGAAACATGAAACCATTAGTGATGGACAGTCGGGATCTTCTTCTTTCTCCTCCGCGGTAAATTCCTATTTATATAGTTGTAATAATTGCGTTATTTCTTCGATTTGGGGGGGTGATAATTCTGTTTCTTCCAGAACACAGGAAGTTCGAGAGCTGTTTGCCGAACTGTGGGTTGTCATGTAGATTTATCGTAAAGAATTGAATTATTCTAATATCGTCAATACTGAAAATACGTATTAAACTAGTAGTGTACTAGAGTAGATACAGATGTGTAAATTTTATCCATTGATTAAACGAGACTTACTAGGACGTATCGACGTAATTGAATCTTAAAGCAAGTAACTATTTACTGGATGTTTAACTTGAATTATTTTATTCCAAAATACAAATCATTCTTCTGAAGTCGACGAAATAATATTCAACGTAAATTCAAGCGTAGTGAGGATTAAATAATAGATTGGTACTAATAGGTAAATTTCCAGGTTGAATTACATGACGACTCACAGTCTAAAAGAAGTCTTCTAAGGTTTGTGGCATGTTATTTTAAACTCACCATATCGGTTTTGTTTACAACCAACTGTTGTACTATAAAATTAAAATTATATTTTAATTTAATTAATTGTTTTACAAAAAAATATATATTTTGAATTATATTATTTCTAATATAACTATCATTTCTCAAGATGAAACGTTGTGTATGCTTAACCGATATGGGAAATCCTAGTTAATACAATGGGTGACTGATTGCTTTGCCTACATTTAATTTATTAACAGTAAATAATTACAAAGTCACTTATTGTATAACAAGGAAATACGATGAACTTGTCTATCCATTTGTTTTCAGAGATGTTACATATACGTTTTATATTATCTTGCTGTATATTATAGTTAAGTATATGTTGACGTGATCACTACTTCTAGGTATATCAGGCGGAATACTACTGTATATCAAGGGAACTTATGTGCTTTTGTTTAACCAAATTCTTTCAGAGATGGTCATTATTTAATTGGTATTAATTTATATTATGTTTTATGGTTACACAACTTTTTATAGGTATGTCAATGGAACATTATATTGAACTTTAGTTAACCAATTTTCAGAGATTGTCACATCGATTAATTAAAACTACCTAATCTAGCGGAATATTATTAATATGAGTATGTTTGACGTATTCACCATTTGTTATAGATTTTTCGAAGGAGACTTAATCATTTTACGGAATAGTTAATATTATCCTACCTTACCTAAGCTTTATAGCAGGTGGTAGAATATTCACAAGATATTTTTAAAGTTACAGCAAATAAGGCGACTCTTAGGGGTCAGTGTGTTCTTGGCTTGGAATTTATTACTCTTACAGGAATGTATGGGGAATATATGGAATAGCCTTGACTTAATATATTGATCTTTAATCGATAAGCAATTAAGCGTAATTAGATTCACTTACGAGTTAGAAATGAACAGGGACCGGAAGTAATCTGCTTTCAAAGTAACGTATTGCAGCCCAGCCTTGTTATCATTCTGTCTCTTAAGATGAATAATTAAGTTAATGCAGTTAAGGCGTATCTGTTCAATTACCATTTATTGAGTGCCAAGACTCGGAAATCATATTTCATAATCAATTCGGTTGTGATAATACTGGTTGCCTTTGACTTGATTAAATTAGATTCTTGTTAATTGAACTTAACTATGAAACCCTAAGTCCTTCTTTCGTTAATTCGTTCAAGTATTTAAATTGTGATATATTTAACCTGACAATAGTTTGATAAATTCATCAGACTGGAGTGCTTTTATAATTATGTAATAAATGTTGAGCTAGTTGCGATTTTGGGGCCTCACAACCCCCGGGATTAATAAACTCCCTCGCATGATTGCTTAATTTGGAAAGCTTCGACTGCAAGCATAAGTACTATACACGTCGGTGAGAAATTTTCCCCACACTGGACATAGGTTCGATAAAGGATGCTCTACGGCCAAAGAGTTATTTATTTATTGAACCATTTACAAACATTATACACGACATCATCGAATTATGGTTGGGTTAATATTAATTGATCACGGGAGGTTGAAGTCCTACCCTAATCCATTTAATCACTTCCTACCCTTCTGTTCCTATATATTAGAAAGGAGAACTGATATTATTACGAGTAACTGAATAAAACTATTCAGCCCTAGCATGATGTTACTTGTGAATATAGAATGAATTATTCTTAAACTATACACATACTAAGTTCTATGTGAGGAAATAATTTATATGAAACATATAGAACTAATTATTATTTCAAGATGAAATTAACTTTCTTTAACTGTTAAACAGTTTGGTTGTAATAAACCTCAGTATGATATGGTTCTTGATTACTATCATGAATAACCAGATTGGTTTGAACCCCAAAATAATAATCTTTTATCTCATCTTGTGAGGCAAGGAGATATATCTGACTGTATTTATAATACAGGTATAAAACTATAACCGATTTACAGTTGTATTGAGTATTGATTACTAGGCCACTGTTGTGTGCCAATTTACAAACCTAGGACAATTAGTCCTTTTACTACATTACTAGTCAAGGCTAGTGCAACAGAACACCGATTTATAATCGTATTGATTGCTAGGCCACTGTTGTGTGCCAATTTACAAACTTAGGACAATTAGTCCTTTTACTACAATACTAGTCAAGGCTAGTGCAACAGAATTGAAGTTCCATCAAGCAGAGTTGAATGGTTATTGTTATACACTAAGTTAACCATTCCTATACTATCCTTTCCCCTCCAAGGGGGTGCAGACATTGGATGGCACTCATAGTTGTGGGCGATGGATGGGGCCCCCAATCTTATATAACAAACAAAATTTTTATTACTTATATACGCACACATTAATTACCTTGGAAGTCTCTACAACTCTAAAAGAACCAAGGTTACTTATATTTACATAACGTATGGGTTGACGATCATTTGGCCAAAACATGACGAGAGTAGTTCGTTCTTTTGAGAGAGGTGGTATAGTTACAATTGGCATGCAAGGATTTGAACTCTTGTTGTTTAAAGTTTTGAATGGCACTGAACTGTTAAATGCAACCGTTACTCTAAGGAGATCAGGTTATCATATTATCTTGCGTGAACACGTGTATTCCCTGTGAAATTTTGCGTATGACGTTCAGTCAGAATGAGCGTGTAATGTCGAGAGTATAACCATAATTCAGAAGTAATTCATTACCGATGGCATTGAATACCGCTTGCATGAGCGTGTAATGGACACCTTACTCGTCTTATCACTTAAAGACAGGCCCGCGAAGATTTTTCGCCGGCAACCCTCCGGACATCGTCGGACAGTTTCGAGACATCACGGGATCGCACCGCACTCCACATAAGATGGCGCCTTCCTTATAGTTTGATTTTAATAAGTAGGTACTTATCTACTAAAAACCCATATGGATATGAAGAAATATGTATGCTTCAATGATTATATATTGCGATCCTATGAACATCCTATGAATATGATTTTATCGACAAGACCTTGCCTACTTGCTGAGCAAGGGCAGAACCCAGCAGGAGATGCTGTAGAAAGATATGTAAGTACACACATATTTGTAGTCCAAAATAAGATCCTTCTCTCGCCAACTTGGGATATCTCCCCTTATCGGAAGCTTAGAATCAGTATAATTATTTTCCGAACCAGCCCCCCACAATCGCACCGTGGAAACTCCTCATACCATCGAGGAAAATTCTTTTCAATAATAAAACCCACCAAACACATCATACTATCATCCAAGCCGAACAGTTAACATTTTGTTCGTCACAGAAATATTTGGCCCACCCAGGGATCGAACCTGGAGTCCCTCGCTTCGAAGACATTCTAGGCTAACGAAGCTATTAAGTTTATATGGTCTTTGGATGGTATACATCCATAAACTACTATATTAGTCCGTAGTATTACCATTGGTCATATTTGGCCAATAACAAAATAGAATTCCAAAACACAATATATCATACATACAATAAAACATTTAATATTAGCCCAATATATAAACAATTGGTCTAATACCATAGGATGTTTTATACTCATGTGTTCATAAACATGGATATTGTATTCTCTAATGTCTATAATTATGGATATTTCACACTCTTATGTCTATATACATATTTTACACTCATATGTCCATAAATAAGTCAATTTTCGCTACGTACCTGAGCAATCTGATCAAATCTCCCGAAGAGCTCGTTCAAAGTCTTCACTAGATCAGAAGCGCTGAGTCTTTCTGACAACGGAGTAAAGTTGACAATGTCGGCGTAGAGGATGCTGACATTGTTGTGTCTTTGCACGTGCATCTCGTGGAATCGTGTCTGTTTTGAGCTGTCTGCGCAGGCATCGGCCATCTTCAGCATTATGGAACGTTTAACCTGAAACAATCAGTTTGAATAAGGAAAGTTGGTAAACAAAGGCATATATGCACGTGGGCTGAAAATGTGATGGGCACCGAGCTATAACAGGCATGTTTAAATCCACCGCCAGCTAAACTAAGTGAAAACTAAACTCAGAGAACTAATCTGACCTAATTTAGAAAATATGTCATCCGTCCACCGAGAAATAAGCTGAAAAACTAATGATAGTTAGATCAGCCTACATAACTAAGTTATTTCGACTTAGTTGGGCTATTTTACCCAGCTTAGCTGGCGTAGTTTGCGGTGGACATATTTGAAAAACTGGCTCAACTGTGCGACCTAATCTAACCTAACTTAGTTTAGTTGGAGGTGGACGATCGGTTTAACAGCTGGTGGTCTATTGCGACCAATTGTTGTATTGTTGTAATGACCAATTGTTATTGTTTTAACTTTAATGAAGATTGGAAATACAGATATGTGTCAAAATTGCTAATTTGATACCGTACGCTCGTCGAAATCTTGTGAAAAATGGTTTTAAAGAATGAAATAAATGGTTTTACTTCTACCTAAATTAAATCGATATAAACTTAATTTTTTTGTTTAAAAAAAATTGTCATATATCTCAGTTATTGCATTTTTGTAACCGACACGCGTTTTGTGCGGCCTAGTGTAAAGTGATTATAAACATTGCACTATAATCCTGAGAATTTAATCATACCTTGGTTCTTAAATTTGCTGTTAGTTTGTTGAATAATAATATAGCCAACCCACGGTTCAAAATACTCAGGCATGATCTTGAAGATAACCATTATTTACAAAAAGTAATCAGACAAGAGATCCAGTGGCTTTACTGTACAAAGACTTTAAATAATTACTGTTCAACAAGTTGACAGACAATAACCAAAAGCCTGAAAAGTCTTAGAACCGAGATTTTAAAATCCAATTAAGCGATCTAGTCCTCGAGTTTTCTTCCCTCGAGCTTAAATTTAGGTCCTGTTTCACAATGTACTATAAGTTCCGAATAACTTATTGTTTTGAAAAATAAATAAAACCTATATGAAAAACTGTATTTAAGAATGTACGTAAAATGAATGAATATGTGAAAAACTGTATTTAAGTGTGTCGTGATGATCTGTAGCTAGAATTCTCTTAATTTAGGAAATAAGGAATTGAAATTTATAGAGAGAAAAATTCACATCCTCGGACGGGATTCGAACCTAGTGCTTTGAAAAGTAATACTATAATAATAAGGAATTGCTTTGAGAGACAATGTCCTCAAACTCTCAGACAACGCAAATCCGGGAGGATTTTCAGTTCAATCTCAACACTTCGGAAAAGATATTTTTTCGATGTGTTGCTCTGAGTCGTTTGAACTCGACTATACTACTGTACCTATCCAGTGAATAAAATTTATTTGTAACCGGGAAACTAGCCCTGAATTACGTGCTTCACTAAAGTTTATCTTTAAAGACAGTTTGATCTTGATACTCTAAGCATGTTTTAAATTTAGATGAAATTAAGTTTTGTGTCTAAGTCTGGTTTATCATAACGATCTTTCATGAACGTTGTTTGAAGACTTGTTCAAAACTCTCTGGAGCACTTCAGTTGTGATGGATATGATGATAGAAACGACCATAGACTTCAAGTTTTATAGTGACGTGTTGGAGTGACGCGTGAATTCTTAATAGTTTGACTTCTTGAGAAGCTGCTGCTGAACAAAGTTAAAAAGTTGTAATCAAAGAATAAAACCGATTCTGGTGAAATTGGCAAGCGGCATCAAGTTCTGGCTTTTAGTAATATGCTAGTTTCACGCGTCTAGACAGAAAACCATGAGAGTCTAGACTAAAACAGCTGAAACTCACGTGCAGAGAAAAGATAACTAGACGGATTTCATTTTTTTATCAATATTTTTATTAAATACTATAATATATATATATTTATATTATTAAGTATATTACGATGGTCAGTCAGATTAATACGGTTTTGCAAAACGAAAAGTGTTTATTGCTCATTTATGACAATAATTAATTAAATAATAATATTATAAAGAAATAAAGTTTGAAAGTGAGTTTTTTTGTTGGAAGTAGGTAATCTCCTGAAAAATTAAATCGAATTTTATGAAATTTGGCAAAGAGATTTAGAGAAGAGTTACTGGATTAAAAAAAAGATTTTTCATAAATAAAATTGATTCCAAGATCACATCGAAGGTGAAGTTTATATTTTAGTTTTAGCTTTGATAATAAGTTATTTAATTTGTATCATCTGTTTCCTATCCGATGTTTTTTTTTCAAAACTTCGAGTACATTTCCTCTCCGACCGTATCGTTTGAGCTTCTTGTGCAAAACTCACCGTCTTTAACACGTTTTGCTGTTCTCGTAGAATTTTATTCATAAACTAATAAAGGTACAGTACATTGTACACCGAAGGGAGAAACAGAACTTTCTCCTGAGTGATACATAGTGCTTTATACCACACCTACGAGGAAAATAAAATAGTTACCTTTATTAGTAAATAATTGTTCTCTGGAGCATTTTGCAAGAATTCAAAGACATCTTTTATACCATTTCCACTCTAAAAAGCTTATTTGATTCACTGAAAACAGTGAATAAAAGGCCTTTTAATCACTATTTTGGTGTTTAAATTTAGAATATACCAATATATTCGATCTCCATCTCAATGCTTATACAATCTTTCTTACGCAAATAATAGTCGACATACAAATTCATGTGCAAGTAACTCCTCGAGATTTGATTGGTCGATATTTGCGACAAGGACTTAGCATTAGAATAAAAACTGTATCGTCTTCTTTGCTGCGATTATAGAAAAAAATATACTATAATAACAAATAAATTACTCTTATGTTTAGTAGTTGTTCCAATTTTAATGTGCATTTTAGTTAATTTAACCTTCCTTTTTTCCATTCATTAAATGTCCATTTTCGCTTAAATTAAGTATTTATTTTTCTCGTATTCATGGTATAAAGTACTTATAGTATGCAACTCTTGAATAAAACGAATTTATATCGAGGACCATGAATCACTTGCATCTTCGAACACTTGAATAACTCGCTACGCTCGTGATTAAATAATCACGAATCACTCCCTGCGGTCGTGATTCAGTCGTTAGACTCCTTCACTTACTCGTGATTCATCTATAGCCCTCGCTTTAAATCCGTCCTTTATTCACTAGTTCCATAATATACTATTCTCTAGTGGCTTCATTATTATAAAATCATCACTTACACTATCAGATAATATTGTAGAAAATTATATACAATAACTAAAAGCATACTGTTATATTATCAATTTAGTATAAAACAAAATTTAACATAACAAATGGCCGCCATGTTTTTTTTCGTAGTTCAGAAAAAGGCTGCTAGCCTCCTTTCATTGAAAGTCGAGTACAATGAAATAATTCCCACCTCTTTTTTCCTAATTATTGGATATAAATCCTTTTTGAGATTAGACCTTTGCATTCTTTTAATGTTAGCTGCTTATAACGAAAGAACGCTACCAGGGCAGAAATGTAAAAACAAAAGAACGCTACCAGGGAAGAAATGGAAAAACAAAAGAACGCTACCAGGGAAGAAATGGAAAAACAAAAGAACGCTACCAGGGCAGAAATTAAATTCCATATAAGTTTGCCCGCCGCACATTTATAAGGGAGAAATGGCGAACTTTCTAAACCGTTTATGAACGAGTAATAAGACACTTTCTGTGTGGTATAAAATATATATCTTGTTTTTCTATTATACTTCTCGAAACTGCTCACCGATCTGCTCAGTCACGAGAATCGACTGTCTATTTTATTCAAGGTGAATATAAAATTTTTCAATCAAAGAGATTGTTCTCTAAAACCTTCACATTCTCTTTTTTGGTTTTGATTATAGGGAATCACATCAGAAGTCTTTAATTTATCTGGAAATTGGCCATTTTGAATACTAATGTTGATGATGAGGCTCGATATGGGTGAAATAATGTATATGATCGTTTTACTACTCGTACTTTAGATGATCGTTTTTTTAATAGATTCGTTATTTTGATTATAAAGTGGTTTGTTGGCGCCATAAAATATTAGTTCGATTTAATTGATTAATTACTGTTATGATTTTAGTTAAATACTCTAGCTAGAGGTTGGTTTTGTTTTATAGTTATGCGCTAAGCAGGTCTACCTCATAAATATTTATGACGGTTACGTGTCTTTCTCACGCCAAGCAGTATGTACAACCATTTTTAGCCAACTACAAAAAAGGAGGAGGTTCACAGTTCACTGTATCGGCCTTACCAATAAACTTTGCAAATATCATGCTCTATGGGTACGTTCCGGCAAGCGCCGTCAACGCTCACAACTGTCGCGCCCCGGTTTACGTTCCGCTATGGACCAATGTTCAACCCAAACAGAACGGTTAAGCCCATCACACACGACTAAGATAATATATATTATAGCGTCGAATATAAAAGTTATGTTAACATAACCCACCACACACGGCGCAGATACTATAATATATAGCAAGCGTACATTCTATCGGAGTCCGTCTCGGGAGCCGCACGTCTCTATCGTTCACTCTAATATACAGAGTGTTCATATTTTTTATTTTGCGATGATTCGTATTTTGTTGCTAGACCTGTTGGACAGTTCCTCAGATGATGATTGGGACTGTGAATATGACATAACCGTCATACTACATACGTAGCCTTAAATTTCACTAAGATTATTATTTCAAAATCGAAACTGTCTCTGATTAATATAATATAATGGAAGGTGAAGATGCATTATTTATCAAGCACCAACTGAATATTATATTTTACTATAATTTATTATTATGTATTAAAAATGTGGTATTTATTTTAATATTATGTATTAATGTATCATTATTTGTTATTTTATATTATATATATTTTTAATTATCTATTAGTACTTATTTCCCACATAAAAATGTTTGTTTTTATGTACCATCTACTAACTACCGCATTAATATTAAGAATTATCTCCATGCATGGTTGTCTGTAAGAGATTGTTAAATCTACTGTAGTGCTTTTTTACTGTATTATGTTTTGTTTTCTATAATGCATGTGTTATTTATATATCTATAGGATGACCCTTTATGTTAATATTTATGACTAGGCACAGATTTTAGTAATTAAAAATAAAATAAAATAATAATAACTATCTAATCTATTAGATTGGTACTCAATAAATAATTTTTGACCTAAGTGGCGTGCAATTGGAGAGGCCTATGTCCAGCAGTGGACTGCTACAGGCTGATGATGATGATGATGAAATAATTTTTGTATTGTATTGTGTAATCTGTGTAACCATAATATAGTGGAATCTATTTTCCTGCTCGGCGTGAGGCAGTACAAATATCGACACAAACGTCATTGCGATAACTATCATATCAGCGTGTACTATAACGTGGCAGTTACGCGCTCCGCTGCTTGAAAAAATAGAGGGAATTTCTCGATCTTTTTCTAGCAAAAAAATATGCGATCATGGTTTTGTAATAGTCAGTATTTTGCACGATACACGTACCTACTCGTAATTACCATCCTTTACTACATATTTTGTCAATCTAAAAAAATACATACAATAATTGATATAACAGCATACCATCTGAAGCAATATTAGAATTATGAAAAGCTTGAATCACAGTACATATATGGGAACTTTCTATAATTTGTAATATCATAATTTTCCTATCGTTTTTGTTGTTAAAGAATATTTGTGAAATGTTAGAAAACGATGTTTAGTATTAGTAATATTGGTATTGATAAGGTTCGGATTGTATGGCAGATTAGAGAGTTCCCTGAACACAGTTTGAAAGATGAAAAGTTGTTTTGTAGTTAGGACCTATGTAGGCTGTTTGTATATATTTTGAAGACATGATAGCCTGGGGTAACAAGGGTCGGCTGTTGATTAGACGTCGGGATCAAACTCCACCTCGGGCTTCAGCTATTAGTAAAGGTAACATCATGATGAAACCCACAGCATGGTGGTAGGGCACATCTGGTGTCCGCCTGGATTAGTAGCTACCACCCTCAAATTTGAACATCTGTCGCACACATCTAACAGTGTGTTCCGCGAATGACATGGTGAATCTGTATAGTTCTTAAATCTGACCCCGCAGATGAAGCGAATTTATGTTATCAATTTATCCTTTTTGAAATGTTTTCTAGTATTAGAAATACTGTAATTACATTATGAAAAATAAGAGAAGGCGGTAGGTTATGGCAAGCCCAAAAGCCGAGCCTACTGCGCGAACGAAGTCGCAGGCAGTCGCTAGTACTAATAAATGATAGTATGTCAACTATGAACAATAGGATAACGCTACACTTACGCAAAATTTCGTGCTGTCGCCACTGTCATAAACAATAATTTTCTAATCGTAATCCAGTTATTTAATTGTTTTGGGTAAAAAAAATTATGTTAATACAATAAACTAGATGAGACCCCGGTTCCACGTGAATTTAGCGATCGTAGTTTTAAACTAAGCTGATCTAGAGCTTCCGGTGAAGAAAGTATATAGAGGAAGTCCACAGTAGCGTGGTAAGGTACCTTTTTCTCATTCAGTGATCTGCCTGGCTGAACTGGCTAGGTCATGGATACTTATAAACTTTGCTTTAATTTAAACAACGTCCGTTTTCCTTTGCGCAGTGGGCCTAGCACGAATATCTATGTTAGTGCGTAACGTAAATGTGCATGTTGGTAGCCGACTACATGAAGCCGCGCCAGAAGACGTGTCGCAGCGACACTACTGGTTTCTATGTATTTCTATGAAACACCATTCGTAGTTAGCGATGTAGTTCGTAGTGTTCGTAGTAGAAGCTAGCGACGCGTCGTCGAGCGGCAAACGCTGTCGCCCGAACGCAGATTATCAAATGATTAAAAATGATGACGAGCTCGTCGACGACCTCACCGATGTTAAATACTTTATGAGATATCGCCCTTGTACATAAGGTTGTTTTTTCAACGTTTCTTGTCGTTTCTTCATTTGTTTCGAGGGTGTTTTCAAAAGTGCAACGATGTTTGCTCTTAGAGAATCGCACGGCAGTAGTGCCGCTCACGGGTACCAAACCTAGTAAAACAACTGAATTTTTTTTAAACTAAACCTTTCGTATCAAATTTTCAAATGGTTGATGCCAACTGCAGTTGCCGTCTGCAGTCGGGTTCGAAATCATGACTGCAGTGACATGAAGCGACGACGTGTCGCGGCAACATGAAGCGATGACACGTCGTCTGCTGCTGCTTCGTGTAGCCGGCTACCAACTTGCACCTTAACGTGTCGTTCTCGTGAAACAATACAAACTGTCATGTATCTAGGGCAACTGTGACACAGATAACTTACAGTTTGTACGCCGAAGCGTGACGCGTTGACGCTTACGATACAAATACTTTTTCGCAAATTGTTTGTGCTACGGCCTTTGTACGTAAATAAAGTCAACTAAAGTTAAGCGCCGTTTAGAAGGCTGGATTCGTCGCCAAGAACCTAACATTGTATTCGTCAGTATTGTATCAGTTACCCTTGTTTGGTCATTTTGTTAAGTATCTCTGGACCGCAATTTCAAGCGAGACAGCCTTCAAACTTTACAAAAAGAAAGTTTTTCTCATTGGTGGCCTTCAAAGTATATTTGGTCAAACCATTTTCTATCCTTTTTAGGTGATCTCAATTCCACACGTTTAGAAAAATAAAACAATTATCACCTCGTGTACTTACACTTTCTCAATTGCAAACATTCTAAAAAGTTTCTTGGACAATGTGATAATTACCGATGCGGTTATAAGTGGGTCGTCTGATAGTTATATGGACTTGTACTTTAGTCTGTTTAAGGCCAAACGCCCTGCTCTATGGACGCGTGACGTATGCATGTCTACGTGATGCTCTTCATGACGTCATATTGCTTACATGAGCGCGCGATTGCGCATCTTTGATCAATACTAGGTACGGATATGGTACTCATGGATACAAGTAGTTCATTTGACAAAGGCCCACCGGACGAAATGCCACACTCGGATATAAGCTCCACAATTGTATAGTACCGTTTGTTGTGGATACATAATGTATAATCCCTTTACATTTACTTGTTTAATTCACTTTTTTATATTCGTTTTATTAGAGTGCTTCAATCTTCACTGTACGACCGTCTTTTCGGAAGAGGTACCGGTATAAACTTCAACGAGCCTCTTCTAAAGCAAGAAGCGCGGCCTCGAGATCTATGATTTACAATTCTAATTCGAATCGAAATCGAGATTTATGAGTTACATATGCAATGTATATTATTGTTCAGACTCTTAAATGTCAACATTTATATTACTCTTTAGGCTAATAAATAATAACTATAAGTTCAATATTTAATCTCTGATTTTTGTGAGTTAACCCAGGGTTAGGATAGCAGAATTTATTTAGTTTGTATAGCGTACTCTTTTTTCTGAATAAAACTTAACACTGTTGAACAAAGAATACTTAAAAAAAGAAAGCTTGAATATCTTCCAGACAGAGACTTTCAGCCTCTCAGATGAAAAACTTTAAACAAGTTCAAAACTGATCAGAGAATATTTCCAGCAAACCACGCGAATTCTAAATTGTTCTTTAGTGATAATTATGGACAATACTCGCGATATACTTTTCTAATTCAAACAATGATGTGATTGCTAGCCGGAAGCTAGCCGGAAACAAGTTGGAGTGCTCTTCAGATATTGTAACCATTGATCTTACCGGAGATAAATCTGTTTGTAAAAGCCCACTTTTTAAAAGCCGAAATAAAATAAAGAAATATATTAAAGTTAAGAAAACTATCAAAAGGTGTCAAAAGTTATTAAAAAAACAAAGCTATTTTGTCAAAAATGTTCAATTAATTAAAGAAAAGTTGTTACTAGAGGAAAGAATTCAGAATTGTTTGGAAGAATTGGAAATAACTCGACATTTATATGATAATGACACACTGGAACTCCGCTCTGAGCTGCTCCATAAAGAAAAGATCTTGCAGGACATATTTACTAGCTACAAGACAGCTCAAGTTCAACTAAGTGAGCATTACAAGACTGCAATTGAACTAACGGACCTGGTGGCTTTGAACGTGGAGTGTGTGGAGGCTCTTGAGAATAGTCACTCGAGCTGCCACATTCAACCACAACCAGACTGTACTAGCGCCCTCTCAACATCTCTATCAAATCAAAACAGACCAACATTGATCACAGACACGGTCCCAGGTGGAGAGCAGTATGTCAGCTCTAATCCAGTTCAACCGCATAAAATCATGGTATTTTCAGACAAAATAGGTGTAGGCTTTGGTTCATTATTAAGTAACTCAGTGCAGTGTGCTGTGGAGAACTATTGTATGCCGGGAGCAACCTATGCTCAGATTGAAAAAACAATATTAAACTCAAAAATAGATAATAAATCAATAGTTGTTGTCTTCTTAGGTCATAGTTTAGGTATTGATAGAAAAGAAGTTATTACTAGAATAACCACTTTGTTAGAACTTAAGGCATGTAAAATAATGTTATGTGCCTTCCCTTATTCAGATTTATTGTCTGAAAAAGAGAACTTGCACATACACTCACTCAACACATTAATGTATAACTTGACATGTCGTCATAGTGACAAACTTTTATTTTTTGACTGCAATAAGTTTATTTGTAATTTTAAGTTGACATGGGACAGCATGTACTGTCCTAAAAAATCCAGACAGCTAATTGCTACTTTGGTAGCTTTCAATATTGAGGCAGTTATAGGAAATATAACAAAGAGTAGTGACAATGTTGTAGTTTTTAGTACATGTACTAATAATAGTAATAATGTAGTTATTAATTGTTTAAACTTTTAAACAAGACAACAGAGAAGTGTGCTGACATCTTATCGCTATTTTATCAAAATATTAACCGCTTCTCTGGCAAAATATTAGACATTGAACTTTTATTAGATAAACATAGATTTGATGTATTAGGCTTTACAGAAACGTGGCTAAAACCAGATAAAATGTTATTTAATGTTACACATTTTGAGGTAGCCAGTGCGTTCAACAGAATATCTGCTGAAGGGGGAGGGTGTATTATTCTTTGTAAAAGAAACATAAAATTTAAGGAACGGTCTGACATAGTAGGTTTTTCTGTTGAACGTGTCTGCGAAATTGCTTGTGCAGAACTGGAAAGTCATATATTATTGTGTGTATATCGGCCACCAGCATCTTATTTCTGTAATTTTATGTCCATAATGGAATGTGTACTCAAGAGATTAACTAAAAGCAATAAATCAATCATTGTATGCGGTGACTTCAATATTGATATTTTGGTAGATTCAACTGATAAAACTAATCTTATCTCTTTGTTTAAATCTTTTAATTTGAATTTTTTGTTCAGTGAGCCAACTAGAGTAACCGACTCTTCATCCACCTGCATTGATAATATTTTTTCAAACTGTAAGACTACAGAAAAATCAGTAATGGTGGGAGTTAGATCAGACCACAATGGCCTCGCTATCAAATTCGAAATCGGGAGAACTAAGAAAAATACCATTATCGAACATAGGCCGCTAACAAAAGGTAAACTAGAAAAGCTTAAACAAAATACAGAGTTGAAACTTAGACTGGTGGAATTCACTTCTGAAGATCCACATGACATTTATAGTACATTATTTTCATTAGTAAGTAAAGAATTTAATGAAATCTGTCCGAAGAAAAAACTGCAGCTCAACGGTAGGTTACAATTTGGTGACTGGTCAACTAGAGGTATTCGAAAAAGTAGAGACATAATGTTTGAGTTATATCACAAAAAATCTTTAACTTCTAGTAAAGATTTTCATGATTATGTAAGAAATTACTCAAAAGTTTTTAAGTCAGTATGCAAACGCGCAAAAGCTTTGTTTATAAGGGATAAAATTCGAAAATCTAATGACAAAATTAAAACAGTTTGGAAAACTATTAATACAGAGACCGGCAAAAGTAAATCTTTTAATTCAGAATATGTGCTAGAAATAGATAACCAAAAAGTTTCAGACCCAAGTCATGTTGCGAATTCATTTGAAAATTTATTTTCCAATATACCACTAGAAGTCACCAAATCTCTTGATTCTTGCCCTTGTGTTGCAGTGGGCTTTCTGAAAGACAACTTCCCGCTCCAAATTCCTGAGTTTAGGTTCCGACATATATCTACTTTTGAAATAATAAAAACATTTAAAAGTTTAAACGTTAAAGCAACAGAGGATTTATGGGGATTATCCGTAAAAATGCTAGAGTCAATAATAGAAGTTATAGCGCCACATTTGATGATCATATTTAATTTATGTATTGATAGAGGTACATTTCCTGACCTAATGAAAATGAGTAAAATCACCCCTATTTTCAAATCAGGTAGTAAGGCCGACCCCTCAAATTATAGACCGGTCTCTGTGCTTCCGGCTTTGAGCAAAATATTCGAAAAGATAATGCTTCAACAACTCTTGTCTCATTTTAATGAACATAGGATTTTACACGAAAATCAGTTCTGTTTCACGAAAAGCAGATCAACAACAGATGCAGGAGTCCAGTTAGTCAAGCATGTGCTGGAGGCTTGGGAGAGCTCACAGGATGCCATTGGCGTATTTTGTGATCTCTCCAAAGCTTTCGACTGTGTAGAGCACCGCACTCTAATTTATAAGCTACACCACTATGGAATTCGTGGAGCTGCTCTGAATCTTGTAGAATCATACTTATCTGATAGGCAGCAAAAAGTTGGCATTAATGGCGTGACATCTTCTGGATCTTTGGTTAGAATGGGGGTTCCACAGGGGTCGATCTTGGGTCCGTTCTTATTCTTAGCATATGTCAATGACTTACCACATATGGTTGAGGGCCTTGCTGACATAGTTCTTTTTGCGGATGATACTTCTCTGATTTTTAAAGTAGATAGGAAAGATAGAGAACTAGTTCAAGTCAACAACGCGTTAACTATTGTTTCAAATTGGTTCGTCGCAAACAACCTGCTTCTCAACGCAAAGAAAACGAAATGTTTAAAATTTTCCATGCCTAATGTAAGACATATAGAGCCAAACGTATTACTCGACGGAAATAAATTGAAAATTGACAAGGCAATAGTCTTTCTAGGTATTAGCATAGACTCTAAATTACAATGGGGTCCTCATATTGATGCACTATCTGGAAGACTGAGCTCAGCTGCATATGCGGTTCATAAAATTAGGCAATTGACAGATATAGCTACTGCTCGACTGGTCTACTTTGCTTACTTCCACAGCATAATGTCATATGGTATCCTGCTGTGGGGGTCAGCGGCGGACATAGAGACAGTTTTTATATTGCAAAAGCGGGCAGTTCGAGCCATCTACGAAATGGGTCCCCGCGAATCCTTAAGACAAATGTTCAAAGAAATTAATATATTAACTCTTCCATCTTTGTATATCCTAGAAAATATAATGTACGTTCGTAAAAATATAAAGAAGTTTAGAATAAATAGTGATATGCATAATATTAATACTAGAAATAAGGATAGGATAGCTGTATCTAAATTTAGACTCACGAAAACTAAAAATAAGTCCTTCTTAGGCAATTGTGTACGTTTCTATAATAAAATCCCGAAAGACATTACTGAGCTCACTGAAGGGAAATTCAAGTTACGTGTCAAAAATATACTAATGAAAAAAGCCTATTATAAATTGAGTCACTACTTAGAAGACAAAGATGCCTGGAAGCTTTCCACTTCTGCCTAATAGCCAACTATTGAATAAATTTGTTATTTTAATACTACTCATATGTAACCTCAATGTACAAAGACTTGAAAATAATAATGGCCCACGAGTTTCTTGCTGCTTCTTCTCGGCGGTGGTTCTTTTCCGAAGACAGCGGTAGAATCATTTAAAAATTTTTGACGTTCATAAGAGTGTCTATGATGCCTAAATTGAATAAATAATTTTTGAATTTTGAATTTTTGAATTGTGGCGAACTATAAAATAAGTCATGTGTTGTTTTTTTTTTGTGCATTGGAGCTATACAACAATATAATAATCGTAGGCAAAGTCAGAGCCTTCAGACGCGCTGGTTTGAAAACTTGTAAAGTACGTATAGTTTACAGCTAAACTGTAATTGCAATTACAGGGTGAATGATTCTAAAAAATGGTTCACCTTTTCAATGTGACATGTGTGTGTATGATACTTCGTCTTCTATCCAACTTCTTCCTCGAAACGCTAGTATAAAGCAATATCTACTGTGTTAAGGATGAAGTGTACTTTCAATTCAAATTCAAATTCAAATATATTTATTTTCAGACTCAACAAGATCCATATTATTATTATTACATTATTATTATTTTAGATTAAGATAAAATCATAAAAATAAAATTAAAATTAAAGTCAAAACGAAAAAATTAAAATTACTTAAATTAAATTACATCAACTATTAAATGCATTACACCATATTCATTATCCTGAATCATGAAACGAGGATCTTAATATGATGACGCAGAATTGGGCAGTCAAATTGATCAGTAACAGCCTTCAGAATGGTGTTGCTACTCGCGCGCGTCCTGCTTAGCAGTGAGGCAACCTTTTTTCGCATGATGCAAACATGGAGGATGCAAGTACTGCATGCTATGGGATATTGCTATGGGGTTCAGCGGCTGATATAGAGACCATATTTATCCTTCAGAAACGTGCTATTAGAGCTATATACGAAATGGGTCCCCGTGAATGTTTGAGAGATTTATTTAAAGAAATCAAGATATTAACGTTGCCTTCCTTATATGTATTTGAAAATATAATGTATGTTCGTAAAAATTTACATAAATATAAGTTAAATAGTGATCACCACACTTTTAATACCAGAAATACAAATAGGATAGCTGTACCTAGTTTTAGACTTGCGAAGACTAATAAGTCATTCCTAGGAAATTGTGTGCGTTTTTACAATAAAATCCCAAAGCACATAACTGAGCTCACAGAGGGCAAATTCAAGTTGACTGTAAAAAACGTTTTAATAAAAAAAGCTTACTAGAAAGTTCGACATTATATAGAAGATAAAGATGCTTGGAATACTCCACTTCTGGCAAGCTGTCTCTCTGCCACCCATAAAATGTAATATTTGTAGTACCTAAGTAGAAACATTGTAAACATCCATATAAAAATAATGGCCCCGAGTTTCTTGCCGCTTCTTCTCGGTGGGTTCTATATATTTTGGAACGCGGCGGTAGAGTCTTTAAAGTACATTATAATGAAAAGTTGACGTTCATAAGTGCGTCTTTGATGCCTAAATTGAATAAATGATTTTGACTTTTGACTTTGACTTTTGTAGGAAGTGAAATTACTGGGCAAATGGGACTGAATAGTTATGTCTCAAGCTGACGAGTGCAGTACAGTCTGCACAGAACCTTGAAGCTCGTATATCTAGGTTGGACTGAAATAATATTTGGTGGTGCAGTGGGTAACGGCAATGTAGGCAAATTTAAAGTTCCCTACGGTACTACCAGCTTGTAGTGCAATGGAGAATAAAAATGGCCTAATGCACTACAGGTAGTGCAGCGGGGAATGACTGGGCTTAGATTCAGATGAAATTGCTTGTCTCGCCACTTGACATCATTAAACCACTGAGAAACAACTATAATAACGATGTTCATGATATTTTTATTATTAAAATTCACAACACGTTTAATAACTATATATTTACCTCTATACATTGGAAAGCCAACGAACCAATGATTTCAAAAATATAGATATGCAATTTTAGAGTGAAACGGACCTCAAATACGTCCCAATTGTAATGGAAGTGTTAATACTTAAAGCGATAAGTTCTAGTTTAGAACAAGACCACATTCATTTTACAATTTCATATTAATCTGAGATACAGAGTTTTTAATATAAACAAATGTGTTTGTCACATTATTAAAATAAACGGATATCATTTTGACAAATAACAGAGATGGAGGGAAGATCTGCTATGTACTTGAAAATCATGTCTGGTAAGAGTTTGTATATTGTGCTACTCGTCATGATACTATTTATTTGTTGGGATTAATTTTACTTTAGTGTTCATAACATTACACAAGTCTGCACCAGCGATAAGAAACCCCTATCCAAGTAACGCTGCCGTAACGTATAGGTTTCGGTAACGTATAGGCTTCTGAAGCACTGAAATAAAACCATCGAAAGTGTCGCGAGCTGCAGCCTTATCATTGCAAGGCATAACACTTCTGCCAGTGTCCGGTACACTACGATAGAAATACCATAAACCACCAATAAATAATTTAAAAAAATAGGTAATTGTTCCGATTAGTTTTATTACGAAATATACGTCTCTGACTTCTTTTTGTTGCTGCTACAATATTAAAAATAAACAGTTTAGATGTTTATACCGCAGTAGAATTATATTTTAGTGATACCAAATTACAGTGTAGCAAAAAATTATGATATATCTCAAGTTTTATATATTTTAGTATATATATTACGTTTACTGTAAAAAAATACCGAAATAAATATGAAAAATACAAAATAATATGTCAATAACAAAACACGCGACAAACCCAGCGGTTTTTCGAAACGTTATTCGATATGAAACACCTGCTGGCTAATTGTGAAATTATAATTAATAAAAATACTAAATGAAAATCTTGCACGTGTCATTCTCATTAGGATACATGAGACATGACAAACACGTTTAAGTATTGTATTTCAGACATATACATGCACCGTGCCCGAATGTGGTGCACCACGAGGTGAGAATATAGCGTGTCTATGGACGTGATGTCATTGGAACGAAATGATAATACGCGTGACGTCAGAACATAAATCATAAACCGGATGTCTATAATTTCACTAACCCGATAAAGCTTTCTAGGGCGAAATTATAATTCCAATCACTGACGTCATTCCTCGACGAGTTTTTATTCTAGTTAAGGCAAGAGAAAATAATACCTTTATTTTTATCTTATAATTCCTATATTAAGTATATAGGAATAATTTTAAATTAATAATTAATAGTTTAATTAATTTAATTTAATAATTTAATTAATTACGTAATTTTTCTGATAAAGTGAGAAAAACACTTGTGCCTCTGTGAGCTGCAGACCTCGCAAATATAGGCTTTGCATAGCTTAAACTGAATAAATACACCATGCACCTTAAAAATCCTTAAAACTAAATTGCATCTTAGGATATTAAAACCTATGAAATTAAACGTATTTAGAATTATGGCCAAACATTCAAATATACAAAAAAAATATTTTATTATGAAAAACGGGATTCACTCACGTAAAAAAGTCAGAACTCGAGACGCAATCGCGACCGTTCTGCACTCTCCTTGAAAAAGATCACCGGATGTGGTTGAAGCTATAGTCGGAAAGATCTGACTTTTTTACGTGAGTGAATCCCGTTTATCATATTAAAAATGTGTTCAAACCACGTTAGTTTTCACATTTAAAAAATATATGTTTATCGAAACTGCTCTGCAAGTTTCGGATCGGATAATCTGTTGTGAAATGCGATCTGTTAAGGAGAACAGCCTCACATCCGGATATACGAAAGCATTTTCGCACACGCTCGGTCAATTAGTGCGATACTTACGTTATGTATTTTGTTTCATTTCTAATTTAGACAGAGCTTTGCAAACGTTTTTTTAAGTAATTAAATCCTGTTATTGACCAGGTAATATCAGATCACAATATAGACATAAACTGATACAACCAAAGTCCACTTTAGAAATGTACAGATCCGGCCTTAACTCAATGTCGAAAAAAGACATAGAAAATGTAGAATGTCTTATTAGAAGCTCAAAATCATTACTTAAATCGAAATGTTATTATACCTTAGACGAATTTTTCAACGGTAAATTGAATGAAATTAAAATAGATCGTTCCGTTCCTACTGTTGACCCTTATAGGGTCATATGTTTTACAAATAAAAACACGTTCAATAAGACTTGCATGTCGCTACATATGTTGCAATAAATAATTGTGTATTGAGGTTTAAAATAAAAATCATCTGAAGAACACATCAAAGGCCTAGGCAGCGTAGCTTGTTTTGTCGTCCTTGACAGGTCAACTACCCTTCGATCACGACTTGAATGGGTGAACCCTACCGTACTTCGAAGATCACCTTAAGGGGATTGCATAGCTAGTACATGTCGATACTAAAAGAAAAAACTCTACCTCTTAACATTGTTCGATTTCAGTGATTTTTTCATGCAATCAACACATTGTTTGCTATGCCCGTACGTTTTGATTTTTTAATCAATCTTTCTAGCTATGCAACTCTCTTAATGACTCAGCATTAATTTACGCTTAGAACAAACGATTTATGAATTAAACTAACCTCGACGGATGCTTAAGGGGTACGGGTAAAAAATATGTACGACCTTAAATCGATCATAATAGACGACATTATTATTTGTAACTAATATAAATTGTCGTCTATACTTTACTGTCGGTCTAGCGCTTGACGAGTCAACTTCTCCTGAGAATGCTTCGCGTAGAGGCGGAACTCGTGTCGAATCGTTTTTGATTGTTTTGTGTGTTGTTTACTCTGTTTATTCCTCATTTGTATATTATGCGGGAGGGTGGTACACGCTGCTTCTCTACCATAAACATTTTCCCAGCAGAAGTGTTACTAAATATTTCTTTTTATATCGTTTTAATATAGACTTCCAAAATGAATTTTCCATGTTCAATTCAACGCCTGAGTCAGTAAATTAGTTGTAACTAGTTGTTTATGATCATATTTAAATCTACATTTCTCAATGTTTCGCAACGAGAGTCGATGTCCTATGACGATAAGGTGGTAAGAACCTCGTTGGTTCGGTTTCAGTTCAGTCAACGTCCTCCCATGCCCGAGGGTAAGGACACCTTGCAAAACTATGTCGTAATAAAGATTTATACCAACATTAAATTATGATTGACGATCAGGTGCAATAATCCTTATTCGCGTAAACTTTGGAGGGTTTTCAATCATACTAATAAAACCCAGGATAAAGTAAAACTTCTTATACCGTTCAAGCATTACTTTTTTTTAAATGTATAAAGTCGCTCTTATTGCCCAGTCTTTAGGTCTGTGATGAATATTATATATCTGTTAATGACATGTACACGGTTTTTCTTACATTATCGCTCAAGCTATTTCTTCTTTACATATTGTTAAAATGTCATCAAAGATTTTTTGTCTTAAATATTAATGAACCGATTTTATAGTGCAGTTTATAAAGCACGCTCGCTGTATACTTTACGTCCCAGCAATACCTTATATCATTTTTAATTCTTAAGCTACGTTTCACCACTAACTGTAACTGTAACCAACACGACCTGAAAAACAAATGATAGGAAACCTTCCTGGCTCCTGGATTGATGGAAAGAAAACGTTTACAGTGCTTCCTTTTATTTTTCTCGCTATTTGCATTTTAATCTATATTTATATACAAATGAACTCCAATGTTTCCTGATCACGCTATAACTTGAGAACGGCTTTACTGATTTCAATCTTCTTTTTAACACTTCGTCGTAGAAGGTTCTTAAATAAAAAAAAAAACTAGAAAAGATGGGAGGTTATGGCGAGGCCGAAGGCCAAGCCTACTACACGACCGAAATCGTGGGCAGTCGCTAGTAAGATAAAAACATAATTTTAAAATTGATTTTGCGATAAGGGACATCATTTACAAAAATGTATATTATATTCTTCTAAAACATTGATTAAAATAATTCACCTCCTGCAAATTTGCTTTAAAATATTTTTTCCATTAACCATTTCGTTTCAACATGTTTCATTGATCGAAGCCATATAAAACAAACTTTAAGTTAACGTAAACTAATTTGAAATGATATGCCCGTATTTTATTTATTATAAAATTGGTTAATAGGTTTTTTCAATTTAAATTTCCCTTTTTGTTCGGCTAACGTGCTGCTAATGTGTAGCGGATAATTAGAAATCAAGATTTTTATAATTATACTTTTTATTCTATATTTGCATCAGACAGCTTAAATATTTTCGGTAAGCGAACATAGCTCTAGCTTTATAATTTATTTAAAATCTTAGCTAGGTGTATAGAAAAACATCTTATACTTTTCTCGATAGTATGTTGAAAACAATCATATAAAAACGCGGGAACAGTGCCCATTGTTCTCTATGGCCATTCCACGATCGGCTTCCTATCGACCACGTCTTTGGCTACAACACCAGCCTCAGCCTGGGAGTAATGACCAGGTTAGCTCACCTGTATCATAATGTAAGTACGACTATTTATTTGTTACAATATGCCTTTGCGTTGGCAGTACGGTTTTCCAATATCACTAATATCACCACGCTACCTAAAGTTCAGCGTATGCAGAGTTATGAAGATCAACGTCCTTCCTCTCAGTAGTTCATTGATCAGACTCATCACTGATAAGGTAAAGCAGCTAAACAGCTGTAGGTACCTGATGAGTTTAGCGCATTGTCGAGCAGAACTATTAATACGAATATTAAATAAAACTTATAGTTATTTACTAAATAAATATGAAGACATTTTTATATTATTTTGACGGTTTAACTTACGCGGTAGGTACAGTCGAGTATCTCGACCGGTTTCGTAACCTCCCGGGGGCCACTTCTTGACTCGACTACTCGATACTGACTCGGCTATACTCGACTTTACCTACCGCGTAAGCAAAACTGTCAAAATAATATCATTATATGTAATACTTACAAAAGTTTCAATCAAGTAATAGAAAGACAGATATAAAGTTCCATAGAATTCCTCCTCTAGGGGTACAAATTAATCTGCTGAAAATGTTCAGAAACGTGGCACAAAGCCTAGGTTCATTGCTTCACTGCAAAATGCAGTGCAGTGAATGAGGCTTGTTGTTTAAATACAATATAGGTATTTTGTTCACTATTCTACTTTTTCCGCTGTACCGTCCAAATCCCTGAGTTTTTTTGATAGTATATACTTTACTTATACTTTATTGCCTCGTCCTCAGAGATCCAAATTTAAATAATTATTTTATTTTATTTTATTTTATTTTACATGGAAAACAAACAGCTTTAGTTCACAGCATAAGTTCAGAATAATGAAAAAAATACATAAGCCTTAAATAGTTTTCACTTATGGAACATTAATAAACAAGTGTCCCTTGGAAACGCCAACACTTATTGAGATAAATCTCAATGAAAACATGTCTATTTATATATATGTATCGTTACAAGTGAGTTTGGTACTAACTTAATGTCTAACATTCAAAGCCATACAAAAACCGTCTATAACAGCTTTCGTTACATTAGTAGTTATATCAGTAAGTATCATTTGATCTTAATTTTAATTTGTGACGACGATTTAATTGACGTTTTGTCGAAGTAATCCTTAGCAATTAGGTTTTTAAAAGTGTTTTGCCTCATCATGAATAAATCACTATGCTTAGAGTAGTTTGAGTTAAAGTTTTTCACCGCACGAATCAGAAATGCATTAGCACGGTAGTTTGTACGAGAGTGGGGTATGCACAGCTGGAGCTCATTTATTTATATTTAATTTTATAATTTATATTTAATTTAATTTAATTTAATTATATTTTACAAGGCCAGTATTAATAATATTGGACGTGTAAAACAATATAATAGTCATATAATATGTTTTGTTATTTTTAGTTATAATATCAACTATACTTTTGCATTTTCAGGAATAAAAATGATATCATCGAAGTTCAAACATGCGTGTTGTGACCGTATCAAAACAAAGGGAATTACATCTACTCTAAAATCATCATCATTCATCATCATTATCAGCCGGAAGACGTCCACTGCTGAGTATAGGCCTCCTTTATAGAACGCCACTTGGACCGGCTACTCGCTTCCTGCATCCAGCGATCCCCCACGGTTTTGACGAGGTCATCGGTCAACCTAGCGGTAGGGTCGGCCTACACTACGCCTTTCAGTGCGTGGTCGCCACTCGAGAATTTTTCTTCCCCATCGGTTATAAGTCCTGCGAGCGAAGTGGCCTGCCCATTGCCACTTCAACTTGTTAATGAGGCCCACAGTAAGATACATAGTAAAGAAAAACATTAACAGTTTTGATAAAAGCAGTGATGCTCATTCCATCAACACGCGAAATAAGCACAAGCTATCCGTACATGTAACGCGTCTCCACAGAATCATAAAAAACGATTCCATAATAAAGTTCCCAATGTGTTAAAAAATAAAGTTAAAAAGTACTATTAAAACTAAACTCTAGAGAACATTTGTTATCATTTAAGAAATTGCCGACACAAAAAATGTAAAAAGACAAGCCCGCTGAGTTTCTTGCCGAATCTTCTCAGTCGTGGTCGCGTTCCGATGCGGTTGTAGATTTAAGAAAAAAATTATGTAAAATGACAATTTGTAAGTGCCCCCGTAGGCCTATACAGAATAAATGTTTTGAGTTTGAGTTTGGACGATGTCTCAGTGCCATAAGTAATCACTGGCAACCAAAACTGGTTGAAACCTTGGTTTTCAGGTTCTTGAGGAGGTAGTTCAGAGGTATTGGGGACGAAAAACGCTGCCCATCCGAGCTGGATTCTTCAGTCGTGCGACCTCTTTGTTGAAGTTGGACCTACCTAATTGGGTAGTCTCTCCCAGGCAGACGTACTCGTCTACAACTTCGAGTGTATCGTTTCTAATAATTACCGGTATATGTGGAACATGGATATTGGACATTGGACGCTAAAATCATTATATAATAAATGATAACATCTGAAGTATTCCCAAAAAGAGCATATTCAAAGGCCGACAACGCATCCTCTCGACCTCTGTTGTGGATGTCCGTGGGCGACGGTGACCACTTAAACTATCCGATCCCTAAGTATTTTGCCAGTTAGTAATAATTAAAACATGTAATAAACCTAAAATGTAGGTCTCTTCACATACTAGTATATAAAATAGCTATATTTGCATGTATACAAACACATCACCATCCATCACTTTCACGGTCCCATTCGGTAGTATCACAGATTAGATAGCAGTGACTTAATGACGAATATCCTAGGAACTTCATCGAAGGCGTACGTGACAGTAGGCTTGTTCATATGATGGCAGCACGCCACGGTCACCAGCACTTGTATGGCAAACCTGGTTTACCGCAGACTGCCATAACTTTGTGCAAAAAAAGGTTTGTAAAAAGGTTAGAACCTTCGTATGTATAAACCTACACGATAATGGTAGTCTTTACTGATAGCTTCGTTTAGCGATAAGCTAATAAGAATGTGAGTTGGCGAGTTTTTTTTTTCAATACACTCTACTTCGCGTAATACGAGCAGTTTCACATGAACAACGTGTTATATTTAATTGCATTATATTTGCATATAAATGTAAAACATGTTGTTTTCATTTTATCAAGGGACGTGCGTGATAAAGGCTGTTTCAACACTCTCGTAAAGTGAGTGTTACATCGCTTTTAGGGCCATAAACCAAACTATAATACACACGTGCATAACAAAAATATAACTGGTGCATAGTTGAACTATCTCTACAAAGTTAAATTAGTACCTTAATTGAAGTTTAGGGAACATTTTCAATTTAACCGGGTAATACGTACGTTTAGTCGCAACAAAGAGCTTCTGCCGTTGAAAATCCATATACATTTTTAGAACAAATCAATGAATATGTCCTTTATTAAGTCAAACAAACACTTATTATTATCAAATTATTGGTAGTATTAAAATTTTTATATTTTACAAAATAATTTGATGTAAAATATTAAGCTATTTGCATTTAATGACTTAACATTTTGGTTGTAGGCTGTATGTGCTCTCACCTTACATTTGGCTTGTGAAAAAAAATTTGCAATGAAAAAAATAGGGATTTTTTTTTTCTATAATTTACATATTTTGTTTTTTATCGTGTTTGTCGCTGTGTGGTAGGTATAAGCAATATGAGTTAGTTTTTCCTCGCAAATGTGCTGAAAAACGTCGTGTGAAACTCGTAAGCAACTTAGCTCACTTGTGTCTTATTATACTAATATGATAAAGAATCAATTGGAAAAAAAAATTAATGATTATTTGATTCGCTTCAGTAATAATACATTAAGAATGTAGCTAATTTTCCATTTTGTGCTAAAGCCAGGCTTAACAGTCACTGTAAAGCCTACATGAATACGGACGCCAAATTTAAGGCGCGCTGGTATCCTGATAAAAGTAAAAAGCAGAATCTTTAAACATTTAGGCCTTTATTAATAAACGTTGCGTAAACATAGATATGGCGTAACATGCTTTGTCTTGCTTTCACGCGTGACATTTACTGCAAGCGAAAAATTGACAGATAGATGTTTTAACTACTCCGGGTCTAAGCCAAGTTTATTAATAAGGCCGTTAGTGTAACGAAACAGATCAATAATATTGTATGAGAATATACTTAGGTAAGAAACAGAAAAAGAATATTATCCGAATACAATTCATATACTCGCTTTCTGCAGAAAAAAATCCTAAATATGGCAACAAAAATTATCTTTCACGTCCAAGCTATCAGAATTTTCAGCGATAACACTATATTTTTTAGCTAACGTATAGTATTAAAATAATAACCAGCAGATTTTTATTGTGTTAGTAGGTATATATCAAAAAATATAAATAAAACATACAAAATTAATGCATCTTCGCATTATATCGTCTGATCAATTTTTAACCTTGTAAAGTGTACTGGTTAAAGCCTCTTAAATTATTTAAAAATTGGGATTGAACCGCGCCTGAAATTAAACTTCATTCGATTGAATCAAACCGCATAAGCTCGGTTGGCGATTGCAATCGCCATAACGTCAGATACAGAACTGTATATTTTGAGCCCGGCAATTGCGACCACATAAAAATAACGCATCCATTTCAGGTCCGCGACGTTGCATTCTGATCCGGTTCAATTAAAACTGTGGTTTTGCTCTTGAGTTCAGTGACATGTTACACGTGGTGCCGGGTGGTGCCGATGTAGCTAAATAACTTATAAGACTCGTGTGAAAGATTCCGCTGCAGTAGAGTAATATGGCGAAAGGCATCTACTCACGGGGTCAATAATTATCGACAAGAAAGTTTGGTTAAAAAACGTCCATCTATAACGTTACCAATACGATTTACTGCTAACACTACGTATGAAAATGGAAAATAAGGCACAATCTATTAAATCTAATACTTAACGAGCAATTCTTGTATATATGTATATCAGGTGTCCCGAAACTCAACGATAACCTGTACGGTTATTATGTATCTCAGTTGCTAACAAATGTTAATTGAAATCGAATAAAATGGCGGCTCTATGTCACTTTTGTCAGCCTCAGTCGTCATCAATTTACTAACATTGTTGCTTACTGGAGTTGTCCAAACTGACATAGAGCCGCCAATTTTAAAGATTTCAATCAACATTTGTTAGCAACTGAGATACATAATAGCCCTGCTGGTACCGGTCGAGAGGCCAAGGTATACCAGTTATGAAAAAAATAAGAAATAAGATCCATGTCTCTTAGCCAAGCAATAACAGACATTTTTCGATAGAGTTTAATTTTTTTTGAATAATCTCATTCGGTAATATTCTAATCATGAAATGAAATACAGACTTTTATTGGCATATTTTATTTACATACGTCTTTAGAAAAATTAAAAAATTAAATTAAAGCCTTATTCTCCTAACAAAACAATGTGTTAAAACATTTTTTTTAAATATTAAAGTACAATGTGTCCCGACCAAGGAGGTTTCAATTCAATTTAAGTACACATTATCTGTGGTGAGCGCGCAGCGCGCGCAACGCGCTGGTTCCGAGCCAATAGACCAATACCAGACTTTTTCCACTGATATTGGCAAAATTGTGGTTACGCCGCACAAGTCATACAAACAAGAAAAATAAGAAGAAGAAGACTTTTTACATTTTGGCGCTATTTCGTACATACGAATTTGAGCAATACTTTGTTGGAAAACTTTAGTAGCAAAATGTCATGAGATTAAATAAAGTAGTGTATGCAACTGCACATAATTAGGTATTAAAACACTCGTGTAATCTTATTTTGAAACACGCCTGCGGCTCGTTTAAAACTACGCTCATGTTTAAAAACCCTCTATTATATGACAGTTACATAAACTACTATTACAGTGGTTTTTTTTATTAAAATAATCTCAAATAACGGCGCTATTAATCGCAACCACAAATCAAAGTAATATACATTGTTAACGAAGTAAAATAAATAATGTTTTTTTTTCATATCTGGTATAACAGGGCCTCAAACTCAAACTCAAATCATTTATTGCTTATGTGTCAAGTTAACATACAATGCTGGTTTTGTTGCCTAAGTTTTACAAAAATAAGAATGTGTGTGCATTTTCAAATGCTAAATCATAATAAAACAAAATTTTAAAAAATCACAAAAAAATGAAAAAATATTTAATTAAGAATAGAAAATAAGAAAAATTATTTAATAAAAAACCATGACAGCGTCCTTTTCCGTTCCATGAATGCATTGTACCTATACCTACCTGACCAAATATAATGTTGACCGAGGTGATAAAATTAGGTTATAAATTAACAGAAAAGCCTTTATTCAAATAAATATTTAAATGACGTTTTGAATCGTGCTAATTTGAAATAAAAATCCGAGATAAAGATTAATTGATCTCTGGTTGATAAGTACGAGTAATTTTCAATTGATAGCATTTTAATATGTTTCTGAGTCTATATAACTATATCTAATTTCATATTAATGCATCTATCATAGTTCTATTTTCAATTGACATACATGTTTTAAGGGTTTTAAAATAATATAATGAACACCAAAAAATACGTCGACACTCGCTTGCTTACCAAAAAGAAATAAACATTTCCCAAAACATGTATGTTACAATGTACTGTTTTATCTATGACTGTACTTCAAAATGTATTCGAAAACCAAATTTTGTAAAAGAGCACTACATTTTTATGTTAGGTGTTACATTTTTACATGAACAGTTACATTTTACAGTCCTATGTTTTGTACAATTAATTTGACGTTATTTTGAACGATAAGATAAACAGGAACCTTAATTAAAGTACCAGCTGTTTTATCATAAATAATTATTAAACTATGATTAATAACCAAGATAACAGAAAATTACACAGTATACATCTAAATTACTATACGAGATTTAATTCGTTGAAAGTTGTTTAATTTAAATGAATTATTGTTGATAAACAAGTTTTTAATAAATTCTAAATTCAACAGTGGTATAGCTATTGTGTCTATTGACTTTATTTGATTGTATTGTACCTGACTGCAAGTGGTAGCTATTGTGTCTATTGACTTAATTTGAATGTATTGTACCTGACTGCAAGTGATAGCTATTGTGTCTATTGACTTGATTGTATTGTACCTGACTGCAAATGGTAGTTATTGTAGCTATTGACGTGGTGGTATTGTACCTGACTGAAAGTGGTAGCTATTGTAGCTATTGACCTGATTGAATTGTACCTGACTGAAAGTGGTAGCTATTGTAGCTATTGACCTGATTGAATTGTACCTGACTGAAAGTGGTAGCTATTGTAGCTATTGACCTGATTGAATTGTACCTGACTGAAAGTGGTAGCTATTGTATCTATTGACTTGATTGTATTGTACCTGACTGCAAATGGTAGTTATTGTAGCTATTGACTTGGTGGTATTGTACCTGACTGTAAGTGGTAGCTATTGTAGCTATTGACGTGGTGGTATTGTACCTGACTGTAAGTGGTAGCTATTGTAGCTATTGACCTGATTGAATTGTACCTGACTGAAAGTGGTAGCTATTGTATCTATTGACTTGATTGTATTGTACCTGACTGCAAATGGTAGTTATTGTAGCTATTGACTTGGTGGTATTGTACCTGACTGTAAGTGGTAGCTATTGTAGCTATTGACCTGATTGAATTGTACCTGACTGAAAGTGGTAGCTATTGTATCTATTGACTTGATTGTATTGTACCTGACTGCAAATGGTAGTTATTGTAGCTATTGACTTGGTGGTATTGTACCTGACTGTAAGTGGTAGCTATTGTATCTATTGACTTGATTGTATTGTACCTGACTGCAAATGGTAGTTATTGTAGCTATTGACTTGGTGGTATTGTACCTGACTGTAAGTGGTAGCTATTGTAGCTATTGACCTGATTGAATTGTACCTGACTGAAAGTGGTAGCTATTGTGGCTAATGACTTGATTGTATTGTACCTGACTGTAAGTGGTAGCTATTGTAGCTATTGACCTGATTGAATTGTACCTGACTGTAAGTGGTAGCTATTGTAGCTATTGACCTGATTGAATTGTACCTGACTGAAAGTGGTAGCTATTGTGGCTAATGACTTGATTGTATTGTACCTGACTGTAAGTGGTAGCTATTGTAGCTATTGACCTGATTGAATTGTACCTGACTGAAAGTGGTAGCTATTGTATCTATTGACTTGATTGTATTGTACCTGACTGCAAATGGTAGTTATTGTAGCTATTGACGTGGTGGTATTGTACCTGACTGTAAGTGGTAGCTATTGTAGCTATTGACCTGATTGAATTGTACCTGACTGAAAGTGGTAGCTATTGTAGCTATTGACCTGATTGAATTGTACCTGACTGAAAGTGGTAGCTATTGTATCTATTGACTTGATTGTATTGTACCTGACTGCAAATGGTAGTTATTGTAGCTATTGACGTGGTGGTATTGTACCTGACTGTAAGTGGTAGCTATTGTAGCTATTGACCTGATTGAATTGTACCTGACTGAAAGTGGTAGCTATTGTAGCTATTGACCTGATTGAATTGTACCTGACTGAAAGTGGTAGCTATTGTAGCTATTGACCTGATTGAATTGTACCTGACTGAAAGTGGTAGCTATTGTAGCTATTGACCTGATTGAATTGTACCTGACTGAAAGTGGTAGCTATTGTAGCTATTGACCTGATTGAATTGTACCTGACTGAAAGTGGTAGCTATTGTAGCTATTGACCTGATTGAATTGTACCTGACTGAAAGTGGTAGCTATTGTATCTATTGACTTGATTGTATTGTACCTGACTGCAAATGGTAGTTATTGTAGCTATTGACTTGGTGGTATTGTACCTGACTGTAAGTGGTAGCTATTGTATCTATTGACTTGATTGTATTGTACCTGACTGCAAATGGTAGTTATTGTAGCTATTGACTTGGTGGTATTGTACCTGACTGTAAGTGGTAGCTATTGTAGCTATTGACCTGATTGAATTGTACCTGACTGAAAGTGGTAGCTATTGTATCTATTGACTTGATTGTATTGTACCTGACTGCAAATGGTAGTTATTGTAGCTATTGACGTGGTGGTATTGTACCTGACTGTAAGTGGTAGCTATTGTAGCTATTGACCTGATTGAATTGTACCTGACTGAAAGTGGTAGCTATTGTGGCTAATGACTTGATTGTATTGTACCTGACTGCAAGTGGTAGCTATTGTGTCTATTGACTTGATTGTATTGTACCTGACTGCAAATGGTAGTTATTGTAGCTATTGACGTGGTGGTATTGTACCTGACTGTAAGTGGTAGCTATTGTAGCTATTGACCTGATTGAATTGTACCTGACTGAAAGTGGTAGCTATTGTGGCTAATGACTTGATTGTATTGTACCTGACTGCAAGTGGTAGCTATTGTGTCTATTGACTTGATTAGATTGACAACACTGTATTAAGTAATTGAAATTACAATACGCATGCGAAGAATATAACCGAATGGGCAGTCATCTGAAAAATATATATAATGTGGTTGTTGCGTGGCATACGGCCCCACTTAAATATAAGTAGCTTATGTTACTCCTTATCATTTCAGTTATGTTTCGGTAAAAATCCCAAAAATAAAACTAACTGAGAGATAAATCAAAGCTTTCTGAGATAAGCCAAAACAAACAGACAGTCAAAAATATGTATATTAGATTTTTTTTTGTTTTTATTAGGTATGCATTTAGTTTTTAGTTTTGCAGAAGACTGTTAATTTAACGTTACAAAGATCATTTCATTGATTTAATTTTGTAAAGAGTGTCTATACAAATAATAGCTACACACAACTTCTTTATCATTTCAATAGGTAGCGCTTGCTTTTTTGAACATAACACTTTTATAGGTCGATATATCTAAACAGTGTTAAAAAACCACAATCCGTTATATTGGCAGAGTAATATATATTTGCTACATGGTCTTGGGCTCTACTACGCAGGTTGAGTCACCTTGTTGTTGTTTTACAAGAACAACATCAAAACCTGTTATACGACTAGACATTGGTCATACGATTTTGTAATATCGTCGCTGTATAGCCACAGTGTTGTAATAGAAGTATGGGCAGTTAGTGGGTATGTGGACAGAGTCACGTGATTGCGTTTCTTAAGACTTTTGAACTTTTTTCTTAGCCAACCACGTATATATTAGCTCTAAAGTCAGACAGGACACCCAAGACTTCTCTGACAAAACTTGATATTAATAATGTGCGGGATAATTATTTTCCGTAGTCGGGACATTAAGAGGACTGCATAGCTAGTACTTTCCATACAACTCATTAAAATAAGTAACTCATTTCTACCTCTTAACATTGTCCGATTTCAGTGATTTTCTACCGACTTCCAAAAAAAGGAGGAGGTACTCAATTTGACTGTATTTTTTTTAATGTTTGTTACCTCGTATGTTTCGATAGGGTGAACCGATTCTCAAAATTCTGTTTGTTTTTTGTTTGAAAGCTGTCATTTAAATTTCAATAAACTCGGCCTAGTAGTGTTTGAGTTACACTCCAATAACTGATTTTTACCAAAGTAATAGAATGGAAGTCGGTATTATTTTTTTCAAATTGCACTCGTTTTTTTCATGTGATTATCACATTGTTTAGGTTTTGATTTTTTCAGTATTTCAAAGTACCATAAATTTAATTTTTTTGAAACTTAAAAAAATTGAAAAAAGATTTTTTCAGTATAGTCATAGTATAGTCATAGTATAGTCATAGTATAGTCATAGTATAGTCATAGTATAGTCATAGTATAGTCATAGTATAGTCATAGTATAGTCATAGTATAGTCATAGTATAGTCATAGTATAGTCATAGTATAGTCATAGTATAGTCATAGTATAGTCATAGTATAGTCATAGTATAGTCATAGTATAGTCATAGTATAGTCATAGTATAGTCATAGTATAGTCATAGTATAGTCATAGTAGACAATGTGATGATTACATGAAAAAAACACTGAAATCGGACAATGTTAAGAGGTAGAAAAGATTTTAGTATGGAAAGTACTAGCTATGCAATCCTCTTAATATTTATAGATACACACATTATTATATATGTATATATATATATATATATATATATATATATATACATGTTAAACGAAGTGAAAAAACTCAATCACACAATCTCTAAGTTGAACTTTTGGTGAATGAGCTCGTCCGAGGAACTACAGATCTATGCCTATATATAGCGCAGCAGTAATGTTCACATTACTGTGTTGACACATACGAAGTGTATGTGTGCTGGCGAAGTTAAAGGCAGATGAGACTTAAGAACTTAGTGTCCAGTGCAGTTCGTCTCTTGTAAACAAATGCATCTGTTATAGGCAGAGGTTATCGCTTAACACCAGGTGGGCTTGAACATCCAGGAATTAAAAAATCGATTTAGTGATAGTTGACATACTTACATACTTATACATGTTTTTAAATAATGTATATAAATATTAATCCTATTAAACATCCTGTTTTACGACCGAACCAATACATAATGCTATATATCATGTTTGATTACATTGTCAATGTTAATGAATGGTAAGTGTGATTTATGGTGTTCTGTGAGCTTTTAACGTTATATTGTATCACGGAATAATAATACCCTATATTTGCCATAACTACAGAAATCATTGTACCTATATCGACAACAAATTCTTAAATAAATAACGAAACGAATGAAAAATATTTGAGAATGACTGCTTGGTACAGCCGTGCGATTCTCTAATGATGCGTCGAGAGATGACGCCCTTATTCACAAGGTGCTTTTCCAACGTTTCTTGTCATCTCGTCATTCGTCATTTGTTTCGCGGATGTTGATAAAGATGCAAGAAGCTCTTAGAGAATCACACGACAGGACAGTGCGAAAAATTGGGTGACACTACAACTGTTCTGCAAAGATGTGAATCTAAAATTAAGGTTAAGGAACGACTTTAACTCAACGTTAGTACTTTATGGTGGGCTTCATAAAGTTTTTCGGCATTTACACTTTCGGGATTCGGGAGTTCGATTTAGTATATTTTTATAATGCTCTTCGAAATACCCTTATTGAAAATATTTTTTTTACTCTTATCCAAACACTAGGTATCCTGATGTCAATACCAGGATTTATATGTATTGTAGAGTATTTGATTAAATGATGATGATGATGTGAGTACTGGGTATACTCCTTTGCAAATTTCAAAGGATTATAACCCGGTATTACATATTTTATGGTATTTTAATCCCTGTTTAACGGGTACTTCCTGACATTCTCTCATTTCATAAGTCTCAGGTAAAAGCAAGTTGTTTGTCCGAGGACTCTTAATTATTCAAAATAACTGTTATTAGCCGATTACTGGAACAAATTTTGTCTTACTTGCTCAAAAAAATCATTGTTTTGTTATTTATGTTTCTTAAAACCTTTCTCGCACTCAGTGAACTTAAATTTGAATTGAAATTAAACATGCTGTTTTATTTGAAATAAAATATGTGTCTGTAATCTATTTAGTTACAACTGGTTTTATTAATTAAATCTTGTATTGTTTAGCTAGTGTGATTTAGTACGTAGGTATGTGTCATGAAACGAAAGCGATATTTCTATTGCCTTTAAATTACTCTTATAACAGAATAAATATTAATTCTGACTACGCTCGGGATTATAACTTACATCAGCATTCACACTCAGAATTAGCTTCGAAACACACTTTGCTGTATTGCTGGAAAAACATATAGTTTTACTTCCTGGAAACAACAGGACAGGTATATTATTGGTATAATATCTACGATAAATATATATCAATGATAGAACGTGTGTAAGTAGTATTTTTTATGTTATTATGAGACGGCAAGCACGAGGCTCACATGGTGTTAAATGGTATCCTCCACCAGTAACAGTGGGCCGAGCACGAAAATATGTTTAAGTGTAACGTAATCCCATCGTTAACGTATTTAGTACAAACTGTTATTTATCTAGTACAATAGTGGCACAGATACACTCATAGTTTGTACTGAATACGTAAACGATACGATAACGTTACACTTAAGCAGATTTGCGTGATCGACCCACAGATGCATTTCGTCACGAGTGCACCCGTAACCCTGAGACATTAAATTGTTAAATCTCCTGTGCCTATAATTTCGTCTGAAACCATATCTTACCAATCAGTATATATATATATATATATATATATATATATATATATATATATATATATATATATATATATAGCCCACAGTATAGCGAACATGCCTACTATTATTTATTCTGTGTTACTGCTTCGCAGTAGATATATAGGCAGTACTTCCCGGATAAAACACCTATCTGTCAATTTCTCGCTTGCAGTAAATGTCACTCGTGAAAGCAAGACAAAGCATGTTACGCCTAATCTATGTTTACGCAACGTTTATTAATAAAGGTCAAAGAGTCTAGGTACTGCACTACTACAGCTACTACAAAAGCAGTAGTAGCAGGAGTGTTGATTAGTCTTGTTATTCTTCGATTGACAGTGACAATTTAATAATAATGACGTTTACCACTTCATACCCTCCTACTAGGCTCCCCGTATCGCGGGAGGCATGGACACATCACTACATCCAAACCGGTGAAACATTTCTGTTCATCACACATATATTAATCCTTCCTATACTGTGATAATTAAAACAAAAGATTTATGAATGAAACTGATGTATATTTACGTCTCTGGGACGCAAAGGGTTAACCCCGGGTAAGAACAAACCCGGGACCTTGCGCTTCAAAGGTAAGGTCACTAACAACTGAGCTACAGGTGCCGAAGTATTACATAATCCTTCGACTAGGACCGTATGAAATCCGTTAAAATAATGAATAGTAAAAATAATAATATAAGATCATATAATAGCCTTGCCATTTTACCCATTTTTGTAATAGATATACCATGTCACCATCCATGTAAAATGTTTTTGTTTTTTGTACTAACTACTTTGTATTTTTTATACCAAACAGGCCTATACCCGACATACCTATATACGATATAAGGTCCGGACGAAATCCGTAAAAAATAAGTAGTTGAAATAATAATATAAGTTCATATGAATAGCTTTGCCATTTTACACATTTTTGTAATAGGTCATCCATGTCACCGTCATTAAATTCTGGTTTTATAAACTTTTGTATATTTTATACCAAACATGCCTCTAAATGTTGGGTATATCCCCACTTATGCCTTCGTGAAGGACCGAATAACAAATACGTGAAAAAGTTTAAATAACAATCATTTGTTTTTAGACACATAGATAATAATAATTTTATTTAATAATGTTATAGACATGTTTGGTACAAACAATATTTGTATAAGTAGGTAGACATAAGGCAATGCACAATGTTATTTTTAACTAATAACATAGTTAGCGTACCCTTGGGAAGCTTTGCACCCCGCACTAGGTCTCTTTCGAGCCTGTATAGCAGGGTTACAGATACTCGCCATGGCCACTCCAATCCATGCACAAGTTTGTGTCTTGTAATGTAACGTCGGTACATACCTATGTAAGCAGACAACTAAGGTATGAAATTTAATCATTACCTATTTTTCATTATAACACTAGTGATGCAGTTGTACAAAGGGTCTTATAATATAATCTAATAGATGAAGATCGTTATATAGCTATTGTAGCTAACCCTATAATATTTCTACGTGTGACAAAATTATGTAATTGCATATTACATAATATAGATGATTTAACACATCTTGTTATTGTACATGTATTATTACTTGGTTTGATTCCCTTTTTTGGTTATAATTTATTTGTTACCTCTTACCTGCGTCACAGCTCGGCCGGCAAACCGGTTTGGTGGTCGGTCGGGCGACGATTGACGTAAGAAATTGCAAATAAAATGGAGTCTAATGCAGTAGCCGCCATCATGCCTTTTTGTTAATTCGCACGCAGGTGCTGTTCATATAAATTGTCCGCAATCAACAGGTAATTAAATAGACATACACTCACTAAAAACGGAAATTGTTTATTAAATTACTACTCCACTATGGACAAAGAACTTATTACTAATAATAACTAGGTTAATATTAATCTAACGTACTTTTTTATGTCATTAGTAATCAGAACAACGAGGCCGAGTACCGGGTGAGAGACCAAGGTATACCAGGTTATCGTTAATTTTCGGGACATACTGTATAATTAACTACCTAAAAACATATACAAATAATTATGAGTAAATTCAGTAAATTATAGTTATAAATACAAAAGCTAAAGTACTAAACCTAAATAAGCTAACTTAAATATACCTATTACAATAACGATCATCTAAAAATGTATTTTTTTTATTTTATTTTTTTATTAATAAAACTACACTCCACAGACTCCAGGGTCCATGCCTTTTTTTAAGTTGCAGATTTTTGACAACTTACTTATAAATTTATAACATACAACAAAATACATACATGAGGAAACTCATACAACATACATATAACATAATACACTTAAAGTTATTGATACATTTTATTCTGAGTTGGTGCAAGCATTCACAGACCAGTGCCCGCAAACAGCACCCGTTCACGAGTTGACGCATGTGCCAGCCATCGCCTTCCTCAACCATTTCTGAGGGAAGATGGCGACCCGCCACACCGCTTGCCAACACATTTCCGTGAGCATGTCTGCTCTGGATGCCCGCACCATCTCTTTGTCAGTTATAATTTCTTAACGCTAGTTTACATACAATTCGAAAAACTACATATATTACCGCAAATGGAGTTAGTACATTTATTGTGAGCCCACGTTGCCCACTTTGCGCTGAAGCAGGGCATCTAAAAATGTTTAGGTACATATCCGTTGATAATTTTCTGTTAAATCTATTAATAGTAAGTAGCGTCAGACTAATAGATAGTTTCTTAATGAGGCACACGATTAGTCACAGTGACGGTAAAATGTTAATAAGAAAATAAAAATACAATTATTAAAGGCGTTTGGGTTTTGTTAGTTTAGCCATTTCCATCCATCCCACCTTGACATAGGACTGCTCACAAGTAGGTTATTTCAGCCTTTACACCCCCTTCCATCGTTGTGTTGTCCTGTCTAAGAAGAAAAAAGGCCTATCTCGTGACGTGGTTGCACAGCTATGAAACAAGTGACAAATCGAGTGAAATGAGGTCAACATGACATGTTGACCTTACTCATTTTTGTGTCCTTTAAACATAGTTCGTAAACGTATGCAAATAAATAAATAACGTCATCTTTTGAGTCACAATAATAAGTTAAATTGGCAACACGGAGTACAGACAATAAAATACCTAAGAGGTGTGTTTTAAGAAATGTCTTATGCATCTCCTAAAACACGCATATATGCATGCAGATACTTGCAGTCACATCAAATTTAGCCCATTACATTCCCACTGCTGGAACCAGGCCTTCCTCTCAGAGTGAGAAATATAGGCTTTAATCCAGCACGCGGGCCCAGTGCGGCTTCAGGTTAAAAATTGACTAGCGTAGCGTTGAGATTTTCCGGCCGAGCGAATGCAACTACTAATTAGCCGTGCTATTATCTAAGAGCAAATATAGTTGCATCTTTGACAACATTCGTGAAACAAATGACGAGATGACAAGAAACGTTCGAAAAACAACCTTGTGTACAAGGGCGATAACTCATAAAGTCAAAGTCAAAGTCAAAATCATTTATTCAATTTAGGCATCAAAGACGCACTTATGAACGTCAATTTTTCATTATAATGTACTTTAAAGACTACCGCCGCGTTCCAAAATATATAGAGCCTACCGAGAAGAAGCGGCAAGAAACTCGGGGTCATTCTTTTTATATAGATGTTTTTACAATATTTTTACTTAGGTACTACAGATATTAGCTCCAGTGTGTTGCCTTACAAAAGAGAACATAATAATGGTATCAGTAGGGCAAGACACGCTACACTTTGACATCTTAGTACACGAGTAGATAGATCCTGGAGTGATCAGTCCCAAGCTGTTTTATCCTCCAAGTAATCCGAAATTTTGTAATAACCTTTTTGACAGAGTTTAGTTTTAACAGTAATTTTAAACTTATTAATAGGCAAATCTCGGATAACATTGGGAACTTTATTATAGAATCGTATACATTGTCCCATAAAAGAATGACTTATTCTGTGGAGACGCGTTACATGTTCGCGGATAGCTTGTGCTTATTTCGCGTGTTGATGGAATGAGCATCACTCCTTTTATCAAAACTGCTAATGTTTTTCTTTACATACATTAGATTTTCATAGATAAACTGAGAGACAACAGTTAGAATGTTTATGTCTTTTAACTTCTGTCTAAGGGAACTCTGGGAGCTAAACTGTAGATCGCTCGTATAGCCCTTTTTTGCAGTATAAAAATGGAATTAATATCTGCAGAACATCCCCAGAGCAGTATGCCATAAGTCATAACGCTATGGAAATAACTAAAATAAACTATTCTAGCTGTGTCTACATCAGTTAATAGTCTAATTTTTTTAACAGCATAAGCCGCTGAACTGAGCCTACTAGACATTCTTTTTATGTGGGGACCCCATTGCAATTTAGCGTCTATAGTAATTCCTAAAAAGACCGTTGACTCCACAAGGTCCAACCCTGTTCCATTCAATTGTATATTGGATTCTACTTGTCTCACATTTGGCGTCGAGAACTTTATACAATTAGTTTTCTTCTCATTGAGGAGAAGATTATTTGTATTGAACCAATTCACAACTTTAGCTAATGCATTGTTAACATCGTCATAGTTTAATAACTGCCTTTTAATGTTAAATAACAGTGAAGTGTCATCTGCAAACAATACAATCTCGTGATTCTTCTCTACATAATAAAGTAAGTCATTAATATAGATTAAAAACAAGAACGGCCCTAGTATTGAACCTTGTGGAACGCCCATTGAGATTATAGAGCCGGGCGATTTTTTACCATTTATGTCAACCCTTTGAATTCTATCATTTAAATATGAAGTCAAAAGGTTGAGAGCCATGTTCCTAATACCGTAGTGTTGTAATTTCCTGACAAGTATATCATGTCGGACGCAGTCAAATGCCTTAGATAAGTCACAAAAAACACCTAAGGCATCTTGAGAGTTCTCCCAGGCATCAAACACATCTTTTATAAGTTCTATACCTGCGTCTATAGTAGAGAATAAAGTATTTGACATCGGTGAGCTCGTCGACGAACGCAACGACGAATCATTACAGAATCGCACGGCAGGACTGCATGCTTGACGTACAATATGAAGCATAGAAGGTTTCAATAGAAGTTTCCTTTAGCGGGCACCCATCTAAGTTGTAAGCGGTATAAAGGTTAGCTTAACCTTGTTGATCTCTTAAGAACGACAAGACTGGCAATAGTTGACTATTATTGTATACTAGCCCTGCGAACTACTTTTAGCTTAAACATATCCTTGTCCCGGCCCGTCTATATAATTTTCAATAATTTTCCGCGGGATATTATTTCCATAATAAAAAAAGCTCATAATACTCCGAAATAATATCCGAATAATCCGAAAGAATAAGCTTTCTATAGAAATAAACTGAAAGAATGTTTTATAACGGTTAAGAACTTTTTCATAATATTTAATAAATGATTTATCAACGGAGTTGAGGTGACGTGGATGAAGGTGTGAGGAGGTGTGCAAGTACATGTCCGTATGCATCGGTTTTCGGTTGACTGTGTGTCTTAGAGTACCATCATCCTTCTTGGTTATCAGTACATCGAAGAAGGGTAATACTGGGTATAATATAAGGGTCTTTTTCAAGTTCTACTGTGAACCTCATTGAATGGTGGACACTGTTTAGATACTCCAAACATTTATATATTTCTGTGTTAGCGCCCTTGATTACACAGAAAATATCATCGACATATCTCTTCCAGTACTTTATTGTAATGGGACAAGTAGGTAATGCCAGGTCTTCGAATAATCCACAGATAAGCATCTATTGGGACCACTGGACTATTCTTAGCCACTCCCTCGATCTGCAGGTAAAACTGGTCCCTGTATAAGAAGTAGCTGGAGGATAAACAATGTTCAAGCAACTTGGCGTATTCCATCGGGATGTTGTTATCAGATAGCTTCTTCTTTAATATATCCAAGCTATCCTATACCGGTACTTTGGTGAATAGAGACTCAAAATCAAAACTTACCATGATCTCATCATTCTCGACTTTGGTCTGCTGCACGACTTACCAAATGTCTTGAATCTTTCACAAATGATGAAGTCTAACCCACTAACCACTAACACTAACTTCTGGAGTACGTGTGCGATTTGTCGCGGCAGGTCACTTGTAGGGGAGTCGATTTGATTAACTATTAGGCGAAGAGGTACATCTTTTTTGTGAATTTTGGGCAAACCGTGTAACGCTGGTGGCTGTGGTACTCTGGGTCGTAGGAGTTTCCTTAGCACATCATCCGAGAAAACTTCATAATATTCTCTCACCAGTTGGATCGTACGTCGCGACACTCTAGCTGTAGGGTTGTACGTGACTGGTTTGTAAGTCCCAGTGTCACAGAGTAGATTCTCCATCTTACCCTTATACTCTGCTACATCTAACACAACGGTCGCGTTCCTTATGTCCGCCTTTAAAACTAGGATTTGCTCATCTTTACGTAGCTCATTTAATTCAGCACGCACCTCCGGGGTAATGTTACTAGACGGAGGTTTTGAATGACACTGTCGCCACATCTTGCCTTAATGCGTCTGCATCAATAGGTGGTAATCTGTTTTTGTGAATTGTCTTCTCTATACAATCGTATAACATCTTCAATTGATATGCGCGTGGTGTGGGTGCGAAATATAACCCATTTTTCAATACTCTAATAGTAGCTTCATCTAACCCCTTACTTGACCTATTGACGGTTTCGAGTTTAATTAATTATCTTTTCACTGCACAGAAATTTTATTATACACGTTTTATTTTGACCTAGAAAGTCCATACCTTATCAATAGAAAATATCACAAAATACTGACATCAATATAAATCAGACAATTTTTTCCTGGTGTACCTTGGTGTACATTTGGTATTACCAATTTCGAATATTATTTTAATAGGTAGTACATAATGTTTACTTAGTTATTATTCAGAAGTACTCGTATAATGTGTTGTTTCTACCAAAGTGTTGAGTGCATTAGGTACTCGGCGTCGCGTGCAGTTTTTAACCTCATTTCAATGAAACTTCCTTCGTTATTTGCAACAACCCACATAAAACCACACGGTTAGCAAGCCTATTCGGTTTTCTGCACTTCTATAGTTGGCATACTCTTGGGTAACTTTCACATCCGAACTTAACCTCGAAGACAACAACGGTTAAAAAAGTTTCAGAGTGTTCGTTTCTTTTAAAGAAGAAATCTTAATAAAAATGTAATAAACAAAGCAAACAAAGCACTTCAAATTCATACCCTCGCACTAAGATTTATGTTCTGAAAGACATGGACATGGTGTGTGAGTTATATTATATTAACGGGGCTTAATCGCGTAAGTAATAGTATTTATTTACCTCGACGTTTCGATCAAGTAGCATTGATCGTGGTCACGAGCGGACCTGCACTTGATCGAAACGTCGAGGTAAATAAATACTATTACTAACGCGATTAAGCCCCGTTAATATAATATAACTATGTGTTCAAATCGCGAAAGTTTAAAAATTACTATAGTGTGTGAGTGTCCACACTTACACACCACAAGCATCCAAGGTGATCAAACATTTGTGCCCATCACACCAACATTTGCCTCGGTCAGGAATTCAACCTAAGACCACTCGCTTCAAAGGCAAGGTTACTAAACATTGAGCTAGCGTTTAATTACATAGCCCACATAAAACTACAAAGTTTGCATTGTTATTCGCCTTAACACAATAAATATGAATCTAGGACAACCGCGTTAAAAGCCCGGATCAAGAATTTAGCACATCCAAGATATCGTATCAGATAATACAATAAGATACTATCAGACAGATTTAGATAATACTAATATCAATGACCGGGTTACTAAACAAAATGTATATAATAATATAGATCGAAGTGCTTGAGAAATTGTGATGCAGAGACTGAATGTTTTCATTGTTAACAGCTCGCTTAATAACCCCAAGGCTATCCCATATCTTCCCATTGGTTTATATTAAAAAGTGAGTAATGAAAAAAACCAACCGAATGCGCAATATCCTTCCTGCCATTCATGTCGATGTAACTGAATGTAGTTACATATAAGGCACACAAAACAGATCTTTATTATCGACCGAATAAGTATGGGGTTTACCTACGTAAATACTAACAAGGATTCCCAAGAAGAGTTGGTGTCAGACTGGTGGCTGATCATAAATTCGAAGACATAATCTATCTTTATAATATATACACACATCAACATGGTCTAGGGATATTTCAATTAAACCTAAATATGTGAAATTATATTAACTTTTGTTAAGACCTACACATTAAAATAAACCTTGTTTAATAGCCTGTCTCATCTGATAATAAACTTTTAGATAAAGTTAAATTGAAAAAAATCTTAGCAGAAGAGGAAAAACTCAGACAAAATTTCAATCTTAACTTTAATTTTAAAACATCAAAACCTAAACAAAACAACTATTTTTTTATGAAAATTGTTGAAAACTTAAAAGTAATAATCCGTGGATCCACCTAAGACGCTTCTGACACATCTGCAGCGGTTCTGCATACTCAAAACAAGGGTGTCGATATCCTGTTGTGAAATACTATTCCAAGTCCTGCTAAGATGCAAGAAAAGCTGGTTTTCATGCACAATATGTTCAGGAAAATTCCTAAAAGCTCTTCTCTGAAGCACATCCCAGGCATGCTCAATAGGATTTAAGTCAGGGGATTGTGCAGGCCAGTGTAAAGCTTGGATATCATGCTGTTGTAACCAACTTGTAACGATACGCGACGTATGTGGACGGGCATTGTCGTGCATTAATTGCAATTTTCTAGCAGTTTATCAATGCCTGACAACACGGAACGACGTTTTATAAAAATGAAACCTAGTTAGATCTATTTATCGCCCCCAAAGCCTCCTGCTTACTAAATTTCGTGAAAACCCCTTTAGCCGTTTCCGAGATTCGGGTTATTTAAACATATAATGCAAAAATTGCTCGTTTATAGTATTAGATATCTAGCAAATGCCATAATGTTTTTCTTCTGACCTCACCTGTACCCCTACATCGTATCATCGAAACAAAACAATTGAAATCAAATCCAACAATAATTTCGTCCATTAACTTCTTTCCTTAGTGTTGTGTATCATGATAAGAAAATTAAAATAGTGTGGACAATAGTAATGGTGCTTCGCGTAGTAAACGAGTATGGAAGAGGGTAGACCGCTACGTCCACCGTGATCGCGGCGGTTGCTACAGACTGTAGCCTACAGTGCCGAAATATCTGAAACTCTAACCAATCATACTAAGTATCCTTTGTAAATTACGTGAATGTTTAATTAATTATTTATATTATAACCGAATTAATTTGTATTTATTAGATAGGTATCTAAAAGTGTCCAGAAAAAATGTTCCTTGTTCAAAAAAAATGTATACGTTCGATCTCTGGAGCAGGCTTTCTAGACAGTTGTAGACCACTATTCAAGCATCTGAAAATTTTACCTTTTCCTTCGCTTTATATATATGAAATCTGTTTATTTGTCAAGAAACATCCAGCTCTGTTCAAAATACATAAAGATGTAGTAACGAGAAGTTGTAGAAATGTAAATAAATTATATGTTCCCCCACAGAGACTTCGATTAAACAGTCAAAATGCCAACTGTATGGCAATACGAATATTTAATAAGTTACCTGACATTTATAAACAATTTAATGATAATGAATTTAAAAAGAAAGTATTTAACTACCTTTTGGACAAAGCTTATTATTCTGTACAGGACTACCTAAGTGACAAATATATTTTTTTTTCTTTTGACAATTTATTAATGATTTTACTATACACAATTATAATGAATGTTTAAGTTTCCAATTTATGTAAATACAATGGCAATGTAGCAAGGACATTGTTTTTAAAATAAAATAGAAATTTATTAACCTAAATTATAACAAGTATTTGTACGCCTAATCGGGCAGAATTTTGTTGGAGCTTAACAATGCTGTTACATCTAAGCAATAATTTATTACCCAAAATTCTAACAAATAAAATTATTTCATTTCATTTCATAAATACAAATTTAATCGGAAATGAAAACTGATATCAAAATGTTCAGTGATTATAAAATAAACACGATAATTAGGTAGTATGTTATGATACGAGTACAAGTGCGCAGAGCTTACTTTCTTACGACGTTTTACAGCACATTTGGGAAGAAAAAGCAAAATAATATTGTTTTTACCAGATATAAACAAAATATGAATATTACGGGAAAAGGCGCGGAAGTTTTTTTCACGGACCATATGCAAGATGAGTGAAAATAAAGTCTACTTCGAAATTATAATTAAGAGTGATATAATAGAAATATTTTAATATATAACTAATTAATCAGAATTTTTAATTATTTGATAATAATAAACATTTGTTTTACTTAATCGATTGGAATCAGCAAGCCTCCAGTTCATTCATAAATCTTTTGTTATAGCGTAAGCTGCGGACAGATTAAGGACGTACACATTTATTTATTTAAAAAACGTAAGTATATTGATTTTCAGCGGCAAAAAATTATATTTGTTGTTACTATAAAAAACTGTATCCCGGATACATTGGAATAGCTCCGTTTACTCACCTTGAACTTGCAATAAGGTACCAATTTAACTTTGTAGGGATAATTCTATTATGCACTAGGTTATAATTTTATTATGCACGTGTGTGTTATAGCTAATTTTATGGCCCTAAAAGCAATAAAAGAACGCTTACTTTACGAGCAAGTGTGGTGAAAATATATAATGCATTGTTTTCCATAACACACTGGTAATGCATTCTCACATTATATGAAATAGTATCGTTTATTGCGTTGTATAAAGAAATAAATGAATTTCATTGTTTTTATAGATAAATTATTAATAATAATAATAATTATTATTATATTAATTTTTAATTCTACATAAATCAATAAAAAATATCTGTGTGTAATATAAATAATTTTTTTTTTTTTTACTAAATGCATATTATAATATATGTACGTTACTTTTTTGTTGGCGAACGAGCAGGTGGATTACCTGATGTTAAGTGATACCGTCTTCCACGGACATCCGCAATACCAGAGGTCTCGAGGATGCGCTGCCGACCTTTGAGGAAGGAATAGAAGTGGGGAGGGTGGAGAGGGGAGGAGGTGGGGGAAGGAGAGAGAGGAATCGGGCCTCCGGAACCTCCCTTAGACCGACCGAAACGCTATGTTACTTCACGTCGGTGTTATGTCGGAGTGTGGTACTTCTCCGGTCGTGCCGGCTCATTCGGCTGTGGGGTTACAGCGTCGCACTACCCCAGAAAAACTGTTAGTCTGTCCCTTATCGGCCTATACCTCTCTTGATGGGATTTTCACTGGAAAATAGTTGATATTATAAGGGGTGACTAAGCTACTTTTATCGAAAAACATACAGTCAAATTGGGCACCTCCTTTTTTTTTTGAATTCGGTCAAAAAATAGGTATCTGCGGAAAGAAATTGAAAGCCATGAGGCCTTGCGAATAAAGCGGACGGTTGAGCTAGTCCTAAATAAATACGAGTCATAACGACTATCTGGCAGATAATATAATTTATTCCATTCAAGGCATAAAATGTTGGACAAGGACAATACTAAATAAAAAACGTTTAAGTGTGAATCAAACACACTTACTGAGTGTTCCGTTCCACTAGCCAATATTGTTGTGTTATCTATCTTTTATATTATAAAAATGTACCCCTATTTCCCTTGGTCAGCTATATCTTGAGAACGAATAAAACAATCTCGCTAACTTTTTTTGTTATGTCAATTATTTTCTGAAGAAAGTTGTTATGAAAGAAAATCCAAGAAAAGACCGGAGGTTATGGCGAGGCCGAAGGCCGAGCCTACTACGCCAACGAAATTGCGGGCAGTTGCCAGTCATATATAAACATGAACCCCTATTTTTCCTGGTCACGCTATAACTTGAGAACGGCTTTACCGATTTCATTCGTCAGATGGGAGGTTTTGGCGAGGCTGAAGGCCGAACCTACTACGCCAACGAAATTGCGGGCAGTTGCCAGTCATATATAAACATGAACCCCTATTTTTCCTGGTCACGCTATAACTTGAGAACGGCTTTACCGATTTCATTCGTCAGATGGGAGGTTTTGGCGAGGCTGAAGGCCGAACCTACTACGCCAACGAAATTGCGGGCAGTTGCCAGTCATATATAAACATGAACCCCTATTTTTCCTGGTCACGCTATAACTTGAGAACGGCTTTACCGATTTCATTCGTCAGATGGGAGGTTTTGGCGAGGCTGAAGGCCGAACCTACTACGCCAACGAAATTGCGGGCAGTTGCCAGTCATATATAAACATGAACCCCTATTTTTCCTGGTCACGCTATAACTTGAGAACGGCTTTACCGATTTCATTCGTCAGATGGGAGGTTTTGGCGAGGCTGAAGGCCGAACCTACTACGCCAACGAAATTGCGGGCAGTTGCCAGTCATATATAAACATGAACCCCTATTTTTCCTGGTCACGCTATAACTTGAGAACGGCTTTACCGATTTCATTCATCAGATGGGAGGTTTTGGCGAGGCTGAAGGCCGGCCTACTACGCCAACGAAATTGCGGACAGTTGCCAGTAATATATAAAACCCCTATTTTTCCTGGTCACGCTATAACTTGAGAACGGCTTTACCGATTTCATTCATCAGATGGGAGGTTTTGGCGAGGCTGAAGGCCAGCCTACTACTACGAACGAAGTCGGGGGCATTCGCTAGTATACCATTAAATATTGTTTTCTTTTATTCATCGGTATCGCAGTTTTTTTCAATAGAGCTAAAATGACTATACGTTAAAAACGCTCCCAGTTTTCATTCGCATTTGCTTTGAACATTCACACTAACGCTTGTTGTTGTATATAATATAAACAAACTATCAATAGTGTACCTATTGGTAATTTTGTGCTACTCTATTACTAAGTTTATGGCGTCGGTATCTTAGAGACCGACGCCGTAGGATGTAATGGAGTCCCGAGGTCTCGCAGCGAACCCTAAAACACTATTTGCTGATCCTTGAACCTGAAGTGACTTTTTTATTACCGTGTAACATAGAACTAAACTGGTTTATATGACATTTTAACTTATTAAAATCTGACAATTATCAAGTACTGGCGACTGTAGTGTAGTAACCTTCCAAATTTTTCCTAATATTTTTGATACCTTGTAATATAATTTCAAATCACATCATACCTCATTTCATTAAATCTTTATTTGTATATTATATTTAAAAACTGTTTCGATGCTGACCAGCAATATGAATTTAAATATTTTAAATAAATTTTAATAATTTATTTAAAATATTAAAAATAAAATGAAGAATGACACGAAGGACGTCAAGAATTTTGGGATTTGATTTGGAGGAGAGAAGATTCCGATCACCGATTTCGTCCGATTGACAAAATATTATAGGAAGATTCCCATTTGGTGTGTCGAGACACGAAGTATTTATATTCCTTAGAAATCTTAGTTGAAGGTGAGGTGTTGAAAGTTCATGAAATAGTGATTTGCACCCGAGGAATCACTCACCATATCGAGAATTTTATTCCTGAAGTCAGGACTTTAATATGATATTTTCATTTGTGTTTATTAATAACAAATCGAGGGTATTGGTTTGATGAGTACTCTCGCCCTAATATACAAAACAAGCTATTAAAAGTACCCCGTGTTCTCGAACCCAGAACTGAAGCATCCAACAAAGCCAGAAGCTTACTGGAACTTTTGGTGGAACGTGTGTTGGACTTAGAGTGAAGTGTGATTCGGCCAGGTCATGTATTCTTTATTATTATAACTTTATTTATTTCTAATGTTCCTTTTTAATTACTAGTTAACTAGCTAGGCCTTCTACTAGGTAATCTTCTAAGTGTAAGTACCTGTTACGTTACAACCTTCTAAAAAGTAATAGATTTCTAAAAAAAAGGTGAATGAAATCGGTAATGCCGTTCTCAAGTTATAGCGTGACCAGGAGAAATAGGGGTTCATTTTTATAATATAGATAATAAACGGACAAAATGTTCACGTACCCTTTTATTCTAAATCCAATACAGTAAACCATATTCTGTTTATTTTTGGAAACTACCATGCCTGCTTAGCGAATGAAAATTTTAATTTTTTTTATTTTGTGGAGTTTTCTGACTGCCTGGAGTCTCCAACATACGCCTAACGACTATTATATTACCTAACACTGGGACTCAACTGGGACCGGGATGCATAACCCTCGGATAGTGCAGCCGGCACTCGAAGGACTTGCGATGAAGTCCATTCACAATCCTCAACCCAGCATCCTTTTTCAGCTTTCCTCCTCTGGCAATGGTACATGTTCATGATGACGTGAGACTTGCATTGTCAATATCGACAGTTGTTTTATTTCGGCTTCGTCCGGAAGTCTTCATCAGAATCTTGAGTGCGATATCAACAACGCGTAAGTCTCACGTTAATACCGTTTTAATATTATAATGAGCGTGAGTTTTAATAACAGTATATTCACAATTCCACGTCATCTGCATATGTATTTTATAAATTAATCGTACGGTGTTTTCTACCTGAGAGAGTCATCACCTATTATTTGTGATTATTTATCCCTCCGGAGACATAAATACTCATAATGAAATGTCTATTTGTAACTCTTATCTATTATATAACTAATTTATTTCTCCTTGCCTACCTAATATACCAAAATAAAGAAGACTTTTGGCTTATTTTTATTTATTGAACTGTTCTATTCCATCTCACTTATTCTGAAAAATATTCTTAATTTGCCATATTTTTGTGTTTTATCAATTTTTTGCTAAATTGTCGTAATCCGTGATCGTCTGTCATACAAGTCAACAGAAGACCTAGAATGGATGCTCTGGGACAGGCTTACGATTAAATTATTAATGAATCGATATGTAATAGTAGTCAATAGGAAGTCAATCCTGATAGATCTTGAATTCAGTAACCTGCCAAAGAAATTCTATTTCATTTCATTGTGTAAATATTTTATAGAATGAATGGATATAACCATGTCATTAAATGGATAATATCCCAATTTTCATTCCGGGGTGCTGCCCTCTACCTGACCCAGATCTCTTTTCCATCCAGGCTGTGCCACTAGCGGTCACCCATCAAAGCAGCCACAGCACGATTCGCATGATTTAAATGATCAAGTTAAAACGGCGACAAACTCAGATGCGAGCAATTCGTGAGGGTTTCATTGCAATTTGTAAAGCACACAGAGATACGACTGGAATTTCAAACAAATCACAGTATATGAGGAGACATTTTAAACTGGTTGCTTGATTACGAGTTCTGGTGATAACTCATTATGTCATGACTAATGTACCAGCAATTACTCTGTAAATCATGAAGTAGCATGGAAATCCCATGTTTACATTTAACATAATATTTTACTCTGTAACTAATAAGAAAAACATTCCAAATATTCATTACGTAAACAGAATGGGTATATTTCTAAAAGAGGAATGTTCCTGTAGTTTTAACCTAAGCTTTTTTGTAGTGATTTAAAATTTTGTAACGGAACTAACAAACTTTAAACTGGTTCATGAAATCAAACATATATGTTGGTATATTTAAAAATAGGTATTACTTGTCCTACACAAAATAAACGTATATCTTGAAATAAAGCGATTTTTTTTCAGCCCATTTCCTGACTATAAGAAAATTATCCTCGCCCTGTAGACGTGCAGAAATAATTTTTGATATCAGCAAACTATTTTCGTCGTCATATTTTTATAAAAATATGAAGTACAGGAGTAAAAGCCTGAGATAACGCATGGTAGAGCATAGAAAAAGAATAACAATAAAGTCCGTTACAACCCCATCTATCTACCATATATTGCGTTATCATCTGTCTGCTTTATCATCTGTCATTTACACAATCAATAAATTGTCTTATACTAAGGCATTGCAAAAAAATGTTTAATGTGCTCAAACAACCTAAAAAGATCAGGCGATATTATTATCTAAGCCTTTTATTTTTATAATACATTAACAGCGCCCTAGATAAGAAAAATAAGCGATAAGTGGCAAGTAAACAAAAGATACAGTCGATCGAACCCCCCTACGTGCCTATGTGAGTCACAGAGTCGAATCGACCCAATACTTGGGGCAGACCTGGTGTGCCGTGCGTTGCAAACCGAACCGTACATATCAGAAGCGTCTGACGCGTCAACTCGTGCGCACGTACATTTACGAATACACGCGCCTTGCGGAACCCCGTAATACTTCTTCCTTATAATGCCCGTATGCAACTAGTTTGTGATCCGTGTGGGTGTTTGTTGATAAAAGTTCATTGTGCTATATACTGTATAACGATACACTATATCAATTCGAAGTGTGACATTCATTTGTGATTTAGTGGTGGTGGAAATAAGAAAAATGTTTCCAAGGATCCAAGGACTGGTATGTTGTTTATTTATATTATTTCACTTACAAAGGTAATACTAATTGTGAAAAAAACTGTTAATCATTGTCGAACGTATAATTAATATTATTTCTAATATGCAGCATTATATGAACACATTTTAATGAAATCATTTACGATTTCTCGTTTGTATAACATTATAGGTGAGAACTTACATTAACATGATCAAAGCTTGAACTACTAATTAATATAAATAAAAATTGCCATTAAAACCTCATGCAACATCGCTAATGTGACCTCATTTTGTAATGATTGGAATAACATCAATTTTAGTATTAGAAGCACGTAGGTACGACGCGTTTCGTTCTCGATTTCACCTCACTATCGATTCGTGATCGTAATAACATTTTAAACACGTATTCGTAAAGATCCCTAAGGACCGGAATCCATAAGAAATAATTAGAGACCTTTTGTACTAAGTGACAATGAGCTAATCTGATGCAAACGAGGTGACTAGAGTTGCAAATGCGAAATTACCACATGTTGTTAAGGTTAAGCCTATACGAAGTTATCGCATCGAGCAAGAAAAACTGCGAGAGTTTATTGGGTAAATAATTAAACGCGTGATAGAGTAAACGTGCCTTCACTTCGAATAAATATCGATATTTTTTCGGCACGTGTTGTTTTTCGGACGACCAACTTGATCAAGGAAAAGACAATATTGTGTTACTACAAACAGACGATTAGTTTCCTACAAACATAACACGTCTCTTTGAAATGTATGATATAAATAATAAACTTATTACGTATCTTTGTCCATACTAAATACAGCGTTTGAAATATATTTCAAAATGTTCTTGTGTTACAAACATGGTCTTGTTCAGAGCAATTAGCTCATTGAGTCATTTTAAAGAATGAGTCAAGTCATCACCCTAACTTTAAACTAACAGAGAAAGCATCTGTATATTAACAGTATATTGTTATCATCATCATCATCATCTCAGCCGTAGGACGTCCACTGCTGAACATAGGCCTCCCCATGATTTTTCAAAAGGACCGGTTGGAAGCGGCCTGCATCCAACGTCGTCCTGCGACCTTTCTCAGGTCGTCTGTCCACCGTGTCGGTGGACGACCTACGCTGCGCTTGCCGGTACGTGGTCTCCACTCCAGAACCTGTCGGCCCCATCGGTCATCTGTTCTGCGTGCTATGTGCCCTGCCCACTGCCACTTCAACTGGCTAATCTTCTGAGCTATGTCGGTGACTTTCGTTCTTCTACGGATCTCCTCATTTCTGATTCGATCACGTAGAGAAACCCCGAGCATAGCCCTCTCCATAGCTCGTTGAGCGACTTTGAGCTTATCTATGAGGCCCATAGTAAGAGACCACGTTTCAGTGCCATAAGTCATCACTGGTAACACACATTGGTCGAAGACTCTTGTCTTGAGGCACTGAGGTATTTTTGACGAGAAGACTTCGCGAAGTTTCCGGAACGCTGCCCAGCCGAGTTGGATTCGACGATTGACCTCTTTCTCGAAGTTGGACCTCCCTAGTTTGACTGTCTGTCCCAGGTAGATATACTCGTCAACAACTTCGAGAACTGAGTTCCCAACTGATATTGGGGTAGGTACAACATGGGCATTAGATGGGCATCAGTACTGCCCGAACACCGGTCGGAATATAACGACTAGATGATAAACGTGAGTGTTTGCCGGTTTAACCATTTAACTATGGGCATTAGACATAATTTTCGTCTTGTCCATGTTCATCTTAAGACGTCATCCTACCCGTTGGGAAACTCGATGGAGGCCTTCGAGCATTGTACTGAGGTCTTCCATGGATTCTGCCATGACTACAATATCGTCGGCAAATCGAAGGTGAGTGATGTATTCGCCGTTAATATTGATGCCAAGTCCTTGCCATTCCAGAAGCTTGAAGGCGTCTTCCAATGTAGCGGTGAACAGTTTCGGAGATATAACGTCTCCCTGTCTCACGCCTCTTTGCAATGGAATTGCCTTCGAACTCTGCTCCTGTACTCGGACTGACATGTAGGCGTTTTTGTACAAACACTTCAGCACTTCAATATACCGATAGTCAATACGGCACCGCTGGAGAGACTCAAGCACTGCCCACGTCTCGATCGAATCAAAGGCTTTCTCATAGTCCACAAACGCTAGACAAAGAGGCAAGTTATACTCTTCGGTCTTCTGTATAACTTGCCGTAGCGTGTGGATGTGGTCTATGGTACTATAGCCTTTTCGGAAACCGGCTTGTTCCGGAGGCTGGAATTCATCAGTATATTGTTAACGAGCATTGAAAAAGCTTAAGGTAATTTTATTAACAAGGCCAAGTAGGCTCACTTGAACAAAAGAATTCTACTAAGCAGAACAAAAAGGCACTTAGTAAGAAGCTGTTCCCAGAGATGCGGCAAAAAGCTTATGTAGAGCTAATTAAGTAGGTACGAGTACACCGAAATCGAAAAAAGGAATAGTGGACTTTAACAGTGACTCGAAATAATTTAAATTTAAACAAAATAAGAAAATCGGTAACACTTTGTTTTTCCAAAATGTTACATTCGAACCGTCTAGCTAGGAAAACAATTACACACCAATTTGATGCAGTTTGTTATTGAGAGACAACAACAAAAATCTACACTTTGCGTGTTGTTAATGGTGAGCAGTATGAGACAAAGAATATTGTTCTACCCGGTTTGCAATCGTTGGCGTTGTAAATGTTTTGTTAGAGTTGTCGAACTGTCGTAAGATGGTTTGGAATATATCGATGACATTTCACGTGACGACATAATGTACTATTCAACTATAACTGTTAAATGTTAACTTAAATGTTACAATATAAATTGGGTACAAAAGTTATATTAGTTATATTCCAATATACTTACCATGCTATGCATAGATTAAGGGTCCCGTTGCTGTTATTACAAACTAGGAACCCTACGAGAACTATGGGTGGTTTTTTCCAAACTTATTGAACATTGCCACTTTGTCATTTTTAAGGAATTCAAACTAGGATTATAAGAGCAAATATTAGGGAAACATTAGTATCGTAATATTTTTACACACTACGATGCACTAGGATTTCCTGGGTTATATTTCTGTTCACACGTCAAATATTTAGCCTAGCCAAAGATTGAACCTGGTATCCCTCGCTTCGAAGGCAGGGTATAACTGAAGTCTAACGGAATCATCCTGTTGGATCTTTGACGTCTTCTCCGTACGAACCTTCGAGGCAAACTCATAATAGTCGATCATCAATCCGACGGTCGCTGTATCGATTTCCACAACAGGTTTGAGTTTTCTGTTAAGGTAACATAATGTTGAAATGGACATCATACTTGTAGGACAATTTCAGGTGGCTGGCTTAATTTTCTGCCGACTACCAAAAAAGAAGGAGGTACTCAGTTCGACTGTATTTTTTTTTAATGTTTGTTACCTCATAACTTTTGACTGGGTGAACCGATTCCATAAATTCTTTTTTTTTTGCTGGTGCTTCCCGTGTGTCCTATTTAAATGTCATTCAATTCGGTCCAGTAGTTTTTGAGATACTCTCCATTAACTGAATAGAATGGAACTCAGTATTAAATTTTTCAAATTGTACTTGTAACGTACTTAAAATGTACGCTATGTATGCATGTGTTTTGTCTGTATGTGTACTCGGTTCATAAACCAATCCAAATTAATAACTTTAAAGATATAACCAAGTAATTATAATATGAATGGCTGATTTACGTAAATATGTACCATAAACATTGGATTTTATTCGCAGGCTTATCTTACGGTATGTGAATAACTTATGGAACTTTTGTTCCTGATTTTAATTTTGCCACTAACAGTTAAAGTTAAATCCATTTTTGGTTCGTTTCTTACGAACATAAATCGATTTTACGTTTAATTTTATTTTATGAGAGACATTGACAGTTATATATTCTGTTAAATTAATATAATTTAAGGGTAAGCCTGTGAGCGGATCGAGTTAAATTATATCCTCATCGCTGACCGTGTGCGAATTATTAGAAGTGTTGAAGAAAGTCAATTAGTGCGTTTCAACTATAAAATAATATATCAATTAGTATCGCCCACGAACAAACATGTCTGCTCATTAAACTTTTCATTTACATTTACATTTACATTTTCCCCGGTCAAGAATCGTGCCTGAAACCCCACGCTTTGAAGCCATGCTCACTCACTACCAGCCAGGCAACGGGGCTGTCAAGTATACCAATTTCTTCTATACAGCTTTCTTTATATGTTAGGGCAAGGGAGCCATTGATTTTATTTCTTTTAGTGTTTTTGACGTGAATATGTGAACATTTTTAAATTTGCTACCGTACGGAGGCAATCCAGAAACCTAATGAACACAAAATCGGGGGATACAGTTTGTTGTAGTTTCTAATGTAACTTATACATCCAGAAATAAATTTTACTACTGGATAGCTAAAGGATCAAAGAATCAATTACAATAAACGAGAACAGTGACACATCGTGCGGGGTGGAGGGGGAAGCGCTGCCATTTTGAGGTTATTTTGCTGCGTCTTGAGATTTGCAATTAGTATCTTTTGAATCCGATAAACGTATCCAAGTACAACACATGGCCGTGTCCATGACACAGCCACGCCCCATTTTTTAGTTTGTTTTGATACAAATTTATAATGACTGTAAAGTAGTTTGTATAGTAGTGTATCAAGTTTCTTTCAGTGAATGAAATCAGGAAGTCTAGAGTAGATATCGTGCGTCATTGAGAAAAATAATTATCTTTTATATCAACTAGAGCCCTTTGTTACAAACCGGATTAGCGTTTTTTTTGTTATTCTCGCATATTCATTAATTCAAGATCATCGCAATTTAAATCATTGGCTACATTGTTTACATTTAACGCCAGTTCTGTTGGCATAGTTAATTCAACAACGTGTGAAATACATACACACGTATTTACATTTTATAATACTGTTGAATTTGATATCTTTTTAATTGTTACCTGTTTTATTTATAATACAACAGAAATGTGTCGCTTCTACACAAAAATCTGTTTTTTTTAATTGGTGCCAAATAAAATGTCAAATGTTTGCAGAAGCAAAGCAAATAACATACATCAAAAAAGCTATAATGATTTAGCAGGCCCACTGATCGGCACGTGATCAAAATATGTACCAATATTCAACTGGGTAATGCTGCCATATTATTATGCCGAAGCCACTTGGGCCAACTTACCAAACGTGGGTTTGGACATATTACATATTCATATATTAACGTGTTTGTTCAGTTATTTTAGAAGGTGTAGTTAACATTAGTTAAAGTATAAGTACATGCGTTTATTTTCTTTTTTTTTCATTATTTATATTACATCTAAGTTTTTTGTAGTTATTTTTTTAGTTTACTACCTACATCTAGGAAGTGAACTATACTTAGTTTTTTGTTGTAAAATATACTTATAAATTTACGAAGTGTGATAATGGCTCCAAATGTCCATAGTTAACAGACTTTAAAGTCTTTGTAAAAACGCATGTTAGTACTAGTTGTCATAAATACAACTACGTGCAAAATATACTTTTGGAAACAAATATTTCAAACTCGGTACCTGTAAATTAAATCAAGTTTTATATCATATTCCGTAATCACGTAAAATACGGGTACAAACAACCGTATAACCCGCGGCACGTAACTCTAGCGCTGACCGTTATTGCGCAGAAGTCAAAAATTGGGTATCACAGAGGGGCTAGAGGGACGAAGGACTCTTGTCTCTCTCTGTCACATCAAAGACGAGGGACTCTTGTCTCTCTCTGTCACATGTGCGCGACTGTACCCATGCGCAGATATCCCCTCCACATTTCGCTCAGCGCTAGAGTTACGTGCCGCGGGTTATAATAACAATAAGAAGTACAACGGTACGGGTTGTACTAGATAATAAACAGGTATTAGACCTTTTTAATTCAACACCAAGGAGGTGTTATGTTCCGTTGCTGTTCACGCGTAACCAGCAAATGATTGTTTTTAGTTATAATAAAGATAATGAGGTTTGAATACAGTCACGTAGTCGAAGATAAGTACGTTAATCGAACCTAACCATCAACGTCATAAAAAAATTATTGATTAGTTTAGCGTACTTTACCGTATCTATTATATCACGAGTAATTTATATTTGAAAATTACATAGCAGTTCTTTAAAGATGAACTTCTGAGTTCATCATTATTGAAAAAGAAAATGCTGCTTTAGAAGCAATTTTATTTCAATAATCACTACGTATTATTCCACTTTTTACACGTACTCTTTTACAGTCACTGCAATTCGGTTGTGGAATTCTCTTCCTGTTGAAATTAGCAAAGCAACTTCCTTGGAAACCTTCAAATCCAAAGTAATGGTTATATTTTATATATTTTTCAGTTATTTACATCACCTTTCCTTGCAAAATAATAAATCTAATTGAGCTATTTTTAAGTTTAGTTATGTATGCTATTTATATGTGATGTGTGTATATATGTATATGTAAAGTTATAGTATATAAATAGTTTGTTATTAATTAATATTCTACCTAAAGTATCTGTTCTATAGAAACTCTCAAGTTTTAAATAAAGCACTACCAAACACACTTCCATATCACACAAAGGTTAGCTGGAAGAAAATGCTAATTAGCATTTAGCTCGCCTATGTACTTTTAGTTTTGTGCAATAAAGAATTTTCTATCTATCTATCTATCTACGTATAACAAAACTGTAGAGGTCGAATTTCTGTACAATAAAAAATTGCTAAAAACCGAGTCAGGGTGTAAGGAGTGAAATCGAACTAATTTAGATATTTTTCAAATTTTTTGTTTCTCTGTTTGTCTGTTCGTCTGTCCGTTTGTACGGGCTAATCTCCGAAACGACTGGACCGATGACCACCATACGTAATGAATATTTGTATAGTGGTAGCTTATAACGCTGGTCAACATATAGGATACTTTTCATCCCGGTAAATTAAAGAGTTCCCGTGGGATAATTAAAAAACTGTTATTAACCGTTTTCCGCGAGGCCACGCGAGCGAAGCAGCTGGCGGGTCAGCTAGTTGCTTTATAAATTTACTTTTAAATGTCTGTCTACTAAAAGAACTGTAATAAAGAGGAACTTTGTCGAGTTACATTCTACATTACCTTTGTACCGGCTAAAAAATCGCGGTATTTATTGCCGAGAAGACTTGCAGGCGTCTACTTTAAAAAAAGGAAATACTCAAGTAGACGCGTATTTTTGTTATGTATGGTCGCGCACAACTTTTTACAGAAGAGTCCGGTTTTGATAATTCTTTCGATTGGTACAGTTATACATCATACTTCCGATGTAGTCCCATTTAAACATCAAATTCGGTCAAGCTGTTTTTGAGCTACAATCCAATAACTAAAAAGTGTTTCGCCTATTTTGATGATATCGTAATTGACGGTGAATGACAATCGATTCTGTAAGTGGCAAGGGTCACTAAAACAGGTGATAATTTGTTTTTACTAAAATATTGAACAAGTTATTTCACATTTTTTTAGGGCTGAAGTCGGCACCATTTTTTGGTAAAAAAATTTTACGCAATATAATTAAAAATATTAAACAGGTGCTTCTTCTGTCACTATTTCCTCTGTTGCCTTGGCCACATCGAGGTGCACAACATCGCCTTAAAGAACGCGATAACTATTCCGATAATTATATAGCTATAAATTGAGTGGTCATACTGGTAGTACTGGTACAGAGAACGTCAACGCCCATTTCATTGCCGATAAAATTGGCAACAATTCAAGATGGCTGTGGATGTGGATGATGATGTGTCAATTTTTATTTAATGATAATTAAATTTATTTTCGCATAAAATTTCGTTGATGTGCCTACAAAATACCGTCAGCCGATTTATCGACAAACGTCAACGGCAAACGTCAACGGCAAAGTTAATGCCGTTATCTAATTATCGCGATAAGGGATGGCTACATCTACGGTTAACGTTCAACAACGCGATAATCAACAGCATTTCTCCTCGATGTGGCCAAGGCGTTAGTGAGCCTTGAATAATGGAATAATAATAATATTCAAATATTAATATTCTACTGAAATATTTCCTGATATATAGTAGTGAATCCTAATAAGCCTATCTGCGTTGAAAACTTAATTCAAAGTTACATAAATTTGGATACTTAGTAGCATATATCTTTAAATAATACGACGTATAAACTTAAGTAGGTGATTTTATCTTTAAAGTTAGATGCTAAATTTATGTCTTAAAGACCTTGATCGTATTTTGCTTGATAAATTCTGAAGGAAGTTTTCCACGCTGCTTCGTTCGCGTAGTATGTCAGTTTAGTAGTAGTCGTAGTATGTGAAGTTATATATATATATATCGAAATGTTAATCGAAATAAATGATTTTTAGTATTCTATGTCTCCTTCTCCTTCTCTTTTATTGACCAACCTATAATTTACTAGAACTTACCTACTATAGTCTTGATAAAGAACAAAAGTAAATCGTAAAAAATAATTAAAGGATTTAGTAGAATCCTTTAATATTTCTAACAATATTGAATCGAACTTTTCAATTAAATACACATGAAACATGTTGCACAATCGAAAAACATCAAAGTAAATGGCAACATTTGTATTCATATCTGGTTTTCCTTCAGGCCAATTAGCAAACAATAAATTTAATACACAATGAGTATTGGTAAAACGTGTGTTCAGATTTATAGAGGTATCATTCTGACCTCAGACTAAAGAATAAATAATTTATTAAAGTAAAAGGAAGCATGCAAAACGTATTTTTTACTTGTTTAGGTGTATGTTTTGTATAATGAAATGTGCTTTATCAGCTTAAATATATTTATAACATATATAGTTATGACTCTAATTTCCAAAACAATACTATAAAACGTGTACTAATTGGTATCTCCTCGGTTGTTATATTAGATTCATTTCAACATAATAACGGTATAAATTCTACCAGACACATGCAAAACTTACTAATTAACTTATCAAAGTCAAAGTCAAAATCATTTATTCAATTTCAGCATCAAAGACGCACTTATGAACGTCATTTTTTCATTATAATGTACTCTAAAGACTCTACCGCCGCGTTCCAAAATATATAGAACTATTAATATAAATAATTTTTATAAAAACTATAATCAAATATTTTGTCAAAAAAAATAAAATATACTCATTATTTTCTTTGACGGTGGTTGAAATGTTAAATGAGGTCCAAAATGACTAAAGTTCTTTTGGTACTTAAAGGTCCTTTGTTTACTCCATGTAGTCCCGATATGTTGAAAATATACCACCTGCAGTCTCCCACAGGATGCAGTTAATTAAGTCCACATCTTCGCGTCCGCTTCACATATGTTCAGGTCTTTGACTTTTTCATCCAGCACTGCGAGTAATACTAATATTCTACAAAAGTGATCTTTATCCCGTTGAGTTAAGATCTGCTCGAAATACGATTTCTCGTTGTCACCAGGCCTTCAAATGTATAAGTACTCTATGGCTTTAGCTTAAGATTCACTATTAAGTTGCAGACAAGAAAATAGAATTTGATAAAGTAAGCAATTTTATAACGATCTGCTTGTTGTTTGGAATTCATTCTTATGTTACTGCTATAAGGCATATCTTGTCGCACCTGCAAGTAAGTATAGCATTTTTAAGGCTTTGTTTTATTAATGAACAGATGTCGAATTAAGAAACAGGTGTCTTCGAGATAATGTTTGTCATATAGGCACACTATTATGTATTCACAAGAACATTTTTTTTTTTATTTTGAGATCTAATAATTCGAGTTAAACTAAACTTTACTTGGTCGGTAGTCAAAAGTTTTAACCCGAATCACATCGAGATAGAATACGACTGTGTCTGTGTATTTCCTAGAGTCTAGGACATACACAGACCTACAGTCTAGGACCTAGACCCTAAAATGAAGAAGACCCGTAACGTAGCTCAACCACCTAAATTTTTTAAATTTAACACTAGGTACTATAGAGAGAAGTTAATACTAAAATGCATCGATCTTCATACAATAGATCGATGATAAAATGAAATAAAGGTAATATACGAATATGTTACATATATAAAGAGCAGTGCAGCTTGTCTTGTTCTTAGCTATGCAACAAGATCAAGAAATTCTTGTTGCGGTTACGACTGGAATGGGTGACCACTAGTGACATGTTCAACAGATCGCTTCTGTGCTTTAGAGTGCACGTTAAGCCGTCGGGCCAGCCGCGCAATTCTCTAATGATTCATCGATGCGCTCGTCCACGAGCTCACCGATGTCAAATACTTTATGAGAAATTGCCCTTGTACACAAGGTTGTTTTTCCAACGTTTCTTGTCATCTCGTCATTTGTTTCACGGATGTGGTCAAAGATGCAACGATGTTTGGTCTTAGAGAATCGCTCGGATTATTGTTTGTCTTAGTTATGCCAATAAGGATATACTATGTCAAACTTCTGAAAACTTCAACACTAGTGCTGGACCAGTGTTGAAGATTTCAAAAGGTTCCGATTTTGTCAGTTTTCCGTTCAAATATTTGATTAGAAAATGAGAATTGCCCGAAAATTCGCAATTTGTGCAGTTTTTTATAAGCTATAATATATAATACTAGTATATTCATACTGGTTTTGAATCTGTACAATCTTTTTAAATTTTGTAAATGTTACAATGCAACTATTTTATGTTTCAGCGGTAAATTGGATATATACTTTGTTTCTTGTTATTTTTACGTAAAACTGGCGAAATTGTAATGTCTGATCCACAAAGGCAACAAAGCTAGACTAATAATGCAAGAAAAAAGTATCCAACCTTTAAGCTAGAGGTTTTCCCTCTGCGCTACGATAGGGGGTTGTTTAAAAAGGCCGTCTTTAAATTTATTAGAGGTCGGCAGCGCGTTGATAACGCCCATGGTGTTGCAAACGTCTATAGGCGACAGTTACCACTTTCAATCAGGTGGGCCGCCTGCTTGTCTGCCTACATTTGGCAATAAAAAAGCTATTTGAATAAATATTAAAATGGAGTAGCTTAAAAATACTTGCAGACTACTATAAACGTAGAATTAATGTAAACTATAAAACGAATACTCACTACACTCTCAGAACACGCGCAATGATTGACAGCAGAAAATAACAACAGCTGCTTTATCTGCTCTAAAATTATATTTCGAACAGATAATTATAAAAAATAATATGCTAGGCTAAGTAAAACAACTATTCTATCTGTTTAAATATAAGTTTTTAAACTCTCATGGTCACAAACGTTAGAAATATTCAAATGATCAACGGGATAATTACCATGTATATTTTCTGTGCATTTCCGATGTTTGGGCGCTTGCAACAGTGCCGAAATATCGGAAACCCACAGAAATTATACATGGTAATTGTCCCATTGATAATTTAGATATTTGTAATGCTTGAAATGTGTTAAGAGAATGATAACATTTTTTTTCTGAGAAAGTAGGTTTTCGAAAAATAAATGACCTTTGAATAATTCAGATAATACGCACATCAATGTCCGTACATTTTATATCTTGAATTACATACACGTAATATTTCTTCCGAGAAACTTATAATTTAAGCTACTTCCTATTATTACATCCGCATCGCATTGACCTCTACACATATATCCATCAAATTCCGAAGCAAATAGTGTAAAGCCTTCGTCATGTTTGTATTTTTTATATGACCATACTTGTGTAAATATGGAAACACAAATGTTTAAGCCTGTGTAACCTTGGACAATCTAACAGATAGAAGAAAGCAGTCACCTGAGAATCGCAAAAAAGATAATAAATTGTAGGGAAAGTATTTTCAGAGATTATAATTCTGTATACTTTTAATAATAATAAATTCTATAAGAATGGACGGCACAATCCTACTAATATTAGACACGTGAAAGTTTGTGAGTACGGATATGCTCGTATGTCTTTGTTACTCTTTCACGCTCAAACGGCGGGGCCAATTTTGTTGAAATTTGGTATGGAGTTAGATGAGGCGCTGGAATAACACATAGGATACTTTTCATCATCATCATCATCCATCACAACGCGGGCGAAAAAACGTAATAGCTTGGGCACAGCATAGACAAAATAATAAGATCTCCGCCTACGTCAAGATTGTAATGATGACAGTTCTGTCAAAGTTTGATAGCTTAGTCAAAAGCCAAGTCAATTTGACGAATGCGAACGGCCGTGCGATTCTCTAATGATGTCAAATACTTTATGAGATTTCGCCCTTGTACATAAGGCTGTTTTTCCAACGTTTCTTGTCATCCCGTCATTTGTTTCCGGATGTTGTCAAGGATGCAACGATGTTTGCTCTTTGAGAATCGCAGGACTGGTAGGTAAGTTTTATTAACTGGAATTTTTTTATGACCCCGTTAGTTTGCAGTGACCCTATTTTCGAAGCGAGGAGTATTAGGTTCTATCCCTGTATATATCTGTGGAAAAGCAGAAATGTGTGTACTTGTGCCTTGGATGTTTGTGATGTACGTATCCATGATACCCGGGAGACAGGGATTCTTGAGGAAAATGAGTGTGTCACCTTTTTCATCGTTCTTTGACAATCATTTTAGGTTTCTTGTAAATCTTCATCTACTTGGTCTTGTGGTTGTTGGTAACGACTCTAGTACCCACTATCGTACACAATTCCATACTACGCATTAGTAAGAAAGTATTATCAGACAAGCCCAATAACATTTTATTCGACCTGAATCGAACCCACTTATGACAACAAGGTTATAATAAGTAACTAATATACTATAATGAAATAAACGTAGTAGCACTGTGTACATATATAGACGAAATGTTTAACATTGGTACCTATAAAATGTAGATATAACTACATCGTAGACTTTACTGAGAAATACGGAATTACTCACGTAGTAATTCTCAGATCGATCCGACTAGTTTCGACCACATCCGGTGGCCTGACTCTGCTAAGAACTTTTTCATTAATTCAATTGAGTGGAAGCTTCGATCAATAATGTACTGATCGAAGAGTGGAAGCGTTAGATTTTACGTTGCTTCATGACTTCGATAAAAATTAGGGTTTTGAAGCAGTTTATCTATAAGCAGCAAACTAGTTAAAAGTTTCATAAAATAATATTAGATTTCTAAGACCTTTAAGTTCACTTTGACGGACTTAAAAACATTTTTTAAGATACTAGAGTACGTTAAAAAAGATTCAAACATACCACTTAATTTCACCTTTAAAACAGCTCTTTATTCACAATTATATTTGTCATGAAACACATATCATAAAATGGCAATTTTTAATACACATACACTGATGGATACTGTTTTTATTGATTAGTGAACATTATTTTTTCATGAATTTTAAACGTTTTACGAGATGCGCTTGTTTGATTTCAAGTAAAAGAAATTGAAAGAATTGAAACTCTGAACTGACAGCGCCTTAACCATCATAGCTATTTTATCAAACACTTTTATGGAAGCTTTGAGACCAGCCGTGCTATTCTCTAAGAGCAAACATCGTTGCATCTTTGACAACATCCGTGAAACAAATGAAGAGATGACAAGAATCATAACAGAATCGCACGGCAGGCGTGCGATTTTTTAATGAATTTTAAACGTTTTACGAGATGCGCTTGTTTGATTTCAAGTAAAAGAAATTGAAAGAATTCAAGCTCTGAACTGACAGCGCCTTAACCATCATAGCTATTTTATCAAACAGTTTTATGGAAGCTTTGAGACCAGCCGTGTTATTCTCTAAGAGCAAACATCGTTGCATCTTTGACATCATCCGTGAAACAAATGAAAAGATGACAAGAATCATAACAGAATCGCACGCCTGCCGTGCGATTTTGTTATGATTCGTCGGCGAGCTCACCGATGTCAAATACTTTGAGATATTGCCGTATACACAAGGTTCTTTTTCCAACGTTTCTTGTCATCTCTTCATTGTTTCACGAATGTTGTCAAAGATGCAACGATTTTGCTCTTAGAGAATCTCACGGCAGCAATAGGTCGACACTTTTCCTACTTATTACATACACATACACATACTTCGTCGTCGCGTCGTGTGTCATGAAACCCATAATATATATTATTATATATAGCGTTAACGCTCTGAAATAAGTTCAATTAATTATTTATCTAATCATTTAATCACAATGCTTCAAAATGTAGGAATATTCTACAGTAAAGTTAATTTAAAAATCTTTTTATGTTTGATCGAGAAAAAGAAGTTTTTTTTAAAAAAGACAACATAAATTATAAGCTCTTTTTTCTACATTTCGATAATACAAGTACTAAAACTGTGGGACGGATAGATGGATTTATGTTGTACTTTCACGCCAAGGCCAGTTAAAGCAAATAGATAATGACCTGGAATAACGCCTATATATGCTCCTATCTATACTCGTACTAACTGCGCGATTTTACCCGCCTGCTGATGGATGATGATTATGATGATCCAAAATATATATAGGCTAATTTACTCAAGGATGGTAGCATTCTAATGGCGTAAGAATTTTTGAAATTAGTCTAGTAATTTTTGGGTGATATATGCGGTGCTGACAGCCAGCCTTCACTAGTTGGAGAGGCACTAGAAGAAGAAGAAGTATTTTTTTAGTTTATTCGTTAGAAACATACAAAAATACAAATGTTTCCTCTTTAATTAGATTTATAATAACATGCTATGTTCCTGTTTATGGACATTTTTCAGTGAGAGGCTCAGTTAGTATAGAATAAATAAAAAAACATCGCAGACAGTAGTATTTCAGTGTCAAAACAAAAGTGACTAATTCACTTACACAATCGCAATCTCGGGCTCGTATCTTTAACACATAAAGAAAGTGACAAGAGTACACTACTTCTTGTGTACATAGGTTTAATTGCAGTGCAAATGTTTTTTTTCTGTTGGTTCAAATAAGAGCCCTTATGGTTATTATCGAGTAACATGCAATGACCTTGTCCACACTAACTATGTATATCTATGGGCTATTCACGGAGCATTCAACTAGTTGTTTACTGGTCTGAGACTTGCTTGCACTACAGCACCAAATCGGGTACAATGTATACAGGGTGTTTGGTAGAGGGACCGACAAACCAAATGAGCATGTTCGGGGACTTGGAGCACTTGGAGAATACAAGTTGGCCAAAAAAAAATCCCCGACCCCCCAATTTTTTTTAACTTTTTCTTGTGAATTTTCTCGTTTTCACTAATATTGTACCTATTTACCACCATAACATTTGTAAAGTATGTTTTAGACCGGATGTTTTTAGTTTTTACAAATTTTACAAATGTTATGGTGGTAAATAGGTACAATTTCGGAGAAAAAGGCAAAAATCACAAAAAATAAGTTAAACATATTGGGGGGTCGGGGAATATTTTTTGGCCAATTGGTCCCCCGAACACGCTCATTTGGTTTGTCGGTCCCTCTACCAAATACCCTATATATGTACATAAATTTATAAAGACACAAAAATAATAATTCTATATGTATTATGTCCGTATCTTTATCCGGAAATGTCTGAACATGTCAAGAAAGAATTGAAAGAAACGAATAAGCAAGCGTAGTAACCGAAGTGCTAGTCTCCTAGTTCTACCAAAATGTCGGACTAATTACGCAAAAAATGCCCACATTTGAAGGAGTACAACTCTACTAGATACACTCAAAAATTAAAGGTCACCCCTCGCCAGTCGTGACTGTAATGTCATATTGGGAATACATATCTGTAAACCTACAACCCCTTGTGTTAAAATGGTCGTAACAGAAACACAAATATCCCATCCGGGAGTATTAAAGCGGCAGACGCAGACAGACCGGTATTTCGGGAACAACCGGAGTGACTCACGGGTAGATGTGTCATCGAATGGCACGCCTGGACTCCGCATAGATAGTTGTTTAATTAGTTTTTACCGTACTACTCATTATGATATTAAACTTTGTAGTTTGAAGTGTTCTTGCGTTTGTGGCTACCTCTCTCCATTCTTTCCTTGTCCACGTAAAATGTAGTTTATTTTTTAGTTCGTACATAGCTTACGATGTTGAAGTGAAGGTAGGTGTTGTAGTATATCTAGAAGCGGCTCCAACTTGGATGGGTGACCGCTACTGTAGTTTCAATTGAGTGTGTCCCTTTGATTCGAAGGGAACGGTAGCTTCCGTAGGACCCAGTGTTAACACCACAGATTTGCCAAATTACAATGTAGAAGGAATACCCACGCTACCTAAAACACCAAAATAGGGCTGGCGATTACCCCGATATCTATTTATCATATTACAAGTGCAATTTGAAAAATTTAATACCGACTTCCATTCTATTACTTAAGTAAAAATCAGTTCTTCGAATGTAACTAAAAAAATACTAGACCGAATGTGATGAAATTTAAATGGGACCACACGGGAAGCACCAGCTTTCAAACAAAAAAAGTATATTGAGAATCGGTCCACCCGAATCGAATATTAAAAAAAATTACATCAATACAGTTGACACTCTTATTAGTCTATATAAATATATACTATAATATTATAAAGAGGAAAGATTTGTATGTTAGTATGTTTGTAATGAATTGGCTCAGAAAGTACTAGACCGAATAAAAAAATCTTTTTTCATTGGAAAGCTACATTTACCCTGAGTAACATAGGCTATATAAAATTCATTATCATCATCATCATCCATCACCGCGCGGGTGAAACCGCGGAGAGCAGCTAGTTTAATATATTTTACACTCAGACAAAATTTTTATTTTGTCTGAGATTTTACAACGCATGTGCTTGAAAAGAGCGTTTTTCAAACAGCCATATGCGGAAAGTGCCAACTTTTGCGCTAGTGTTTTTTACTTTTGATACATTTTTTATTTCTTACTCTGTCATCAGCCTATACCAAAGAATTTTTATTATTTGATAATAGTTAAATTAGCAATTACAGATTTTCTTTCATATGTATTTCATACGTAAATAGTAATACTAAGTAGTATTTACTTTTACATTAAACGTGTTATTAATCACTTTAGATTTCGATTTATAAATAAAATGTATTGATTCTTTTCTTGAACTCGACTTTTTCAACTGGTTGACAACACAGGTTGACTCCAAACTAAACAAGAAATTAGTAAAATGGCGGGCTCATTAGTTTTGAATCATGCGTTCAACATATCAACTACTGCGCATGTGCAAATAGCTACCATGTCGTATCGCCAACAGACACAAGCAGTAGGTCTGAGTTTACAACATTGAAACCAATCGATGCTCGATATTGACAGACGCGAAAAAATGTATGAAAAAAAGAACAGTGCCACCTATCGGTCAATTGTAGAACTAAAATTGACAGCGAGTACGCCAATCACAAGCTTGATAGGTAGGTGAGATCGAGTATCGACTACAGATGACATTTATGTTGCTAACTCATGGTAGAGGTACTGAGTATACGTTCAGCCAGACATATTTAGTCAATATTTAAAAGCCTTTTTCCATATACGTATACATTTATTTCCTCGCACAATTCATAGTCAAACGTTGTATGGTACACGTGCTTAAAGATGATTTCCACATTTGTAACATAAATAACTATTTTACATGGTGTACAGAAACGCGGGTGTGCGGAAACAAAAATTCCTCCAAGCCGGCTGGTCACCGTGGAGGAAAAAGACCAACTACCCCCCAGTAAAAAGGACACAAACACAAACGTAAAAGCGACAAAAACACTACACATAGCAAGTTTAAACGTTCAAACACTTCTAGAAGAAAGCAGACTCACAGAACTAACTCACGGACTTGACAAAGTTAAATGGGACATCCTTGGAATGTGTGAAATTAGAAGAGAAAAAGAAACAATTGCCGAATATACAGATTTTATACTTCTGCATAGCTATGCGACAAAGAGTCAACGCGGTGTAGGATTCCTAATAAAGAAGCATTTAAAAAATAACATCCTGAAATTTGAAACCTACTCCGATCGAGTCGTTGCCCTGGAGATACAGTTCGAAAATTCCAACGCATGGACCATAGTATTAGCCTACGCCCCCACTGAATCAAAAAAGACAAAGCAAGAAGTTTTAGAAGAATTTTACGAATTAGTTGAAAAAGCAGTGATTTCAGCTAGATCAGACCACCTAATAGTAATGGGGGACTTCAATGCTCAAATAGGAAAAATGCGGCAAGGAGAAGAAGCTGTATTTGGGAAGTTTTCACAAGGAAAGAGAAGCCACCACGGGAAGAGGCTAGTGCAGTTCGCTCTGGAACACAACTTGAAAATTGCTAACACACTGTACAAACGGAAAAAACACAGAACATGGACTTGGAAGACACCAAATAACAAGCACTTTAACGAAATTGACTATATTATGACTAACAAACCTAAGCACATAAAAAACTTTGACGTGGTACGACCGAATTTCTTCACAGACCATAGACTAGTCAGATGCAGAATAAACACCAAAAATACAAGACGAAATATCAAAAAATCGACGCAGATAGTAAGAAAAGTCCCCGAGCTCTCAGAATCTGTTAAAGAAAAGTTACAAGGTCAACTCCAAGAGGCAATAGACTCAAAAGAAGATATAAATACGCAATATTATAACCTACAAACGAAATTATCATCTTTTATAAAGGAAATATCCCTACCTACACCACAAAGGAAAAAAGAATTAAGCGAAGTTACAGAAAAACTACTACAAGAAAGAAAAATGCTTTACGAACAAACAAAGACACGAGAAGTTAGACAAGAAATCACCAGAATAAGCAAGGAAATCAACAGACAAATAAAAAAAGATACAAAACAATATAGACAAGAAACATTGGAAAGACATGTAAAGAAAAACGGAGCAGTAAAGAAGGCATTCAAGGAACTAAACAAGAAAACAGAATGGACAGCTAACTTGAAAACAAAAAACAAAAAACTGGTGAATATGCGACCGGATATACTAGAAGAAGCTAGAAAGTTCTACCAAGAACTCTACTCTTCTGACCTTTCAAATAATCCTACATTTAATTTGACATCAAACCCAAAATCATTAGATGATAAAGACAGTAACAACGACCACATCAAATACAACACGACATCAAATCCAAATCATAATTCAAATTTGACATTACACAATCTTGACATGAATAACTCAGAATCGACATTACCCGATATATTAGTGAGCGAAATTATGCATGCAGTAAGAACACAAAAAGACGACAAAGCTCCTGGAGACGATCAGATAACCAATGAATTTATAAAATCACTCATTGATCCACTAGTCTTACCGCTAAAACAGATATTTGACAACGTACTGAGGAACGGCAGCACCCCGGAAGAGTGGAGTAAGTCGACAACTATTTTGCTACACAAGAAAGGAGATAAGAGTGACTTAGGAAATTACAGACCTATAAGCTTGATGTCAAACATATACAAAATATTCTCAAAAAATATTTTAAACCGCATCACAACTACTCTAGACGAAAACCAACCACCAGAACAAGCAGGATTCCGGAAAAGTTTTTCAACAAACGATCATATCCAAGTAGTGGCCACTATAGTAAACAGGTGCAAGGAATATAACAAAACCCTCTACATTGGATTCATCGACTTCACCAAAGCGTTTGATTCTCTGGAACACTCTGCAATCTGGAAAGCACTCCAGCAACAAGGTGTCGAAGAAGAATACATAACCATACTATACAACATCTACTCAAAAAGCTCATCAAGGATCAGAATGGAGAGAGAAGGAGAAGAATTTCAAATAAGGAAAGGAGTAAGGCAGGGAGATCCTATGTCCCCAAAAATCTTCTGCGCCGTACTTGAAATGATATTCAGAAACATAGAATGGAACAATATGGGAATTAATATTAACGGAGAGTATCTTAGTCATCTAAGATTCGCAGACGATATCGTAATATTCGCAGATTCCGCACAAATTCTCGAACAGATGCTTGATGACATAGCTAGAGAAAGCAAAAAAGTAGGACTAGCGCTAAATGCTTCTAAAACAAAAATAATGACTAATGCAACGAAGGAACAAGTGACGGTAGAAGACAAACTAATCAAATATGTGGACGAATACATATATTTAGGACAATCAATATCATTTGACGACCTCACGGAGAAAGAAATAGGAAGAAGAATAGGACTAGCGTGGAAAAAATATTGGAGCTTGAAGGAGATTATGAAAAACAAGACAATTCATATGAGAATAAAAAGAAGACTATACGAGGTAGCTATTCTACCCAGCCTTATATATGGCTGCCAGACTTGGGCCCTACGAAAGGACGATGAAAATAGACTTAGGATTTGTCAAACGAAAATGGAGAGAAGTATGCTGGGCATAAGACTTTCAGACAAAATGCGTAACGAAGACATAAGAAAGAAAACTAAAATAAGGGACATCATAACAACAATAAGAACTTTAAAATGGAGCTGGGCTGGCCACATCTGCAGGATGAACTACGATCGTTGGACGAGGAAAGTAATGGAATGGGTTCCCAGAGCAGACAGAAGAAACAGAGGAAGACCACACAGAAGATGGGAAGATACTTTTACTCAAAGACATGGAGCAGAATGGATGAGAATTGCTCGAAACCGAAAAATCTGGACTAGACTGGGGGAGGCCTACGCCAAAGAGGCGACAACTACGACTATACAACACAGTGACCTGACAAGATAAATCGCATAATATATTGACATAAAAATTTAATTTTGACATGCTCTCATTAACATCTTATAATATCCTTTAAATTTAATTAATATATATTTGGGACATGAAACATAAAGAAAAGTGAAATGTGTGATAATAACAAATGGATACTAATGCAATGTAATAATAATCTTGTAGTTGAATAAAGGCTTTTTTACTTTTTACTTTTACTTTTACTTTACAGAAACGCGGGTCATTTCGTATTAGCGTGAAATTTTTCAAAGACGCATTCCAAGGTGAAGAAAATTCTAGTGAATAAAATCAACAGACTTTTTTTTTACATATTGCCAACTTTTTCACCATTCTATAAAGGGTATATCAAGAAGTCTGTCATTGTAACAGACCATATTTATTTAGAAAAAAAAATATCAAACAATTACTATTTGAAAAAATTTTTACCGACGTCCATTCTATTCAGTTATTGGAATGTATCTCAAAAACTACTGGACCGAATTTGATGAAATTTAAATGGGACCATCTCGGAAGTATACAAATTAAAGAATTATCAAAACCAGCCTACTCTGTAAAAAGTTATGAGAGATCGTTCTAAAAAAAATACGCCTTGACTTGAGAACCTCAATTTTTTTGTTGGTTGAAAAGTAGTAGAAATTGGGTTAGTATTGACTTTATGGGATTTTTATCGATTAATAATAATTATATCTCACTTCTACACGCCTTAAAACGTATGACGTTAATTTTCTTTGCACGCAATAATCCTTATGAGATTATTAGTTTTATATTTGATTGATATTTGTAACACAACATAATTAAGTAATAAAAAAACGAACTGTCATTCCACATTAAGATCAGATTGTAATATAATGTAATCAACTTTAACGATAAGAACAATTATTATGATATATTAATTAGCAATGCTCTAGTGATTTTTAAATAAATTCAATCACAAATTGTACATAGTTTACAATTTAGTTATTATATACCGAGGTTCAAGGCCGGTGTAGAATGCCGGACCAATATTGACGCAAAATCTACGTCAATGTCTGATAATATCTTAAATATGTACAGTATAATAAATATTTTAGATGTAGTAGTCATGGATATGGGAATTCTGTGGTAGTAGTATGTTTAATAAAAATATAGAATTATATTCAGTTATTGAAAAGGGCGCGGGAAAGACAATTGACGTGCAAGGGTTCGATTTATAAAATGGTTTTCTTTTTCAAACGACTTCCAAAAAGGAGGACGTGCACAATTCGAAACTTTTTTGATGAGGTTATCTCATAGGTATTTTTTTCTAAGTCAGTCGATATTGATGTTTTTTTATTTGAAAGCTGATGCTTCTCATGTGGTACCATATAAACTTTGGCGTAATAATAGTTAATTGCTTGCGTCTAGAAATATGCTGTGAGCATGATGTATATGAAATGTTTTTCTACGTTTTTTCATGTCATCACTAGTATATTTCGTAGGAGCCAAGTAATAAATTAATAATAATCATAATGTTTTTGACTATTTCTTATTACTTTCTGTTTATTATTTTCTATTGTTTGTTAAGACAGACAGACTATCACACGCCATTGAACTTGAACTCGACACCACGTCAAAGGATTTTTGTCGTTCTCGTTAAACTGGAACTAACGACTATTCCTCAAGTATTTATTAAATATTTCTAGTAGTATTCCAGGAAGATTTTTATTCAAGCAGTCATAGACGACATAGCACAGTAATAGTCACTTCAATTTAACCCTTCCCAGGCCGGGCTGTACAGATCTGTAAACCGCGAGGACCGTAATTGGCTGTTTGTTGTTATTCCTTATGTTTAAAAATGCATATTGCTGTTGGTCGTCCTCAAAAGGAAAAAAATCTGTCATGAAGTCACTGTTCTGTCTAAATCACGTCTTAGGTGGAAAACAACAAAACAACGTTTCATGATTTTGTTCAACAGCCTACACTTCTGCATCAATAGGTGACACTATTGAAATCAGCTGTGTATGGAACAGTTGGGCCAGTGGCGCTGACAGCCTTAATTAATAATCCACTACTATTACACGTCAAATTAGAATTAATCACAAATGATGAATGAATGAAAACAAGAAAACTTAGAACACTTCCTACCAAAATCGGTTTATGCTATTTTGCAAATCGAATCCCAAGTTGATTCATATTTTTTTAAACGTCCTTCCGCATATCTGATAAGACTGTGGACAGCGATAAAATCTTTACAGCGGAAATAATTATCATTAGCTATACATCGTGAGTTTTGTTCATGTCATTCAAAAGATAGATAAAACTTCATTGTAACTCTGTAATATAAGAACATTGTACATACGTATGTCACTAGCTTGCACACTCCACACGTCGGGGGGTTGACCTTGGTGAACAAGGGCACCCATTCACAGGCGCTATGGCCCGGCAAGATCGATCTGGTCCTACCGCTCTGGGACGAGATGGTGAATGCTAATGCGACCCCATCTCATACCTTGGCGGAGGGCTGTTCACGATCAGCGTCGCCGGGACCGCAGACGATTGCCACAACGTTCCTCTAGTCCCGACATAAAGGCGCTTGGAGGAACACCCCGGGTTTTTAGTAGGTATACGGACTCCCACATAACCACCTTGCTCCCCCAGGAGCGGTGGTATCTATAAAAGATATATAAAAGATTTCCCGGGGAAAAAAGGGCTGTTCACGAGGAAGTTTATGGGGTTTGAGCCCCACACGTCCGTCATCTTCGTGGCGGAAAGGGGTGCGGAAGAGTAATATACATCAATTGCCACATGAACACATGCACTATGCTAGAATCGTCATATTCAGTGCGAGGCGAGACGCAACCGCGAGCGTTCTGCACTCTCCTTGAAAAATACCACCGGACCACTATAGTCGGAAAAATCTGAACTTTTTACGTGAGTAAATCTTGTTTTTCATATTAAAAATAACAAGAATATATCATATAATTGAAAACTACCCCATCTAGTACAGTTTCGCAACTCATAAAGAAACTGCGCATTGCTTTCCCACGATAACTCATATCGCAAGTCGTCTAAGCCGGCATATACAAACATTTGCGTAAGCTATCACTTGCAATGTGTCATGTCCTACATAGCAGACATCAGAGATGAATGACGGCTGGATTACTAACCTAATTAATATGTTAACAATTTGCAACGATAAAATCGTTTCACTCTTCTTGATCGAGAGCAATATATTATTTTTTTATTGCCAGTGTTGCCAACATTATTGCAATCATAACCAATGGAAGAATCACATCTAATACCTTTGCGTACCAGAGACGAAAATTGACGTGAGTTCCATTTATAAGTCTTTTGTTTTAATTATCAAGGTATAGTAAGGGTTAAACGAGCAATTCTAATATTATAATCTGAATCTCGGATACGGCCGCAACGATATTTATGAAATTTAGTAGTGAAGAGTATAAACTCACTATTTCATAACTCATTCAAGTTATAAAATAGTAAGTTTAAACTCACTATTTGAGAAGAGTAGAAAGAAAGAAGAGTGAAGAGGATAAACTTACTATTTCATTACTCATTCAAGCTATAAAATAGTGAGTTTAAACTCACTTTTTGAGAAGAGTAGAAAGAAAGAAGAGTGAAGAGTATAAACTTACTATTTCATTACCTACTCATTCAAGCTATAAAATAGTGAGTTTATACTCACTTTTTGAGAAGAGTAGAAAGAAAGAAGAGTGAAGAGTATAAACTTACTATTTCATTACTCATTCAAGTTATAAAATAGTGAGTTTATACTCACTATTTGAGAAGAGTAGAAAGAAAGAAGAGTGAAAAGGATAAACTTACTATTTTATAACTCATTCAAGTTATAAAATAATGAGTTTTTACTCACTATTTGAGAAGAGTAGAAGAGTATAAACTCACTATTTCATAACTCATTCAAGTTATAAAATAGTGAGTTTATACTCTTTGGCTACATGTAAACAATGTCAAAAAAATATTTACTTTCACCGTATGATAAATAAATTACAAAAAGTCATTGTTGCATACATTAGAGCACAAAAGTTGGCCTGAACTACTTGACCTTACTACGAAAACTATTCACTATACAGAAACATTTGACTAGATATAACTTAAAAACACGAAAAAATTATACCTATTTAAAATTCTTAAGAAAACAATGCTCTAGAAATAAATTGATTCTTCTCAGAATTAAAGTAAACCACGTACTATCAATCTAGGGTGGTTATGATATTTTCCACTGTTGCAAGAGCCACGATTCGGGACAGCGTGTCATCAGTATTGATATATCGGAACCAGCCATTACAATCCTGATAATAATTCCGGTTATTACATGAATAATCTATTTATTCTTATCAACTAATAACTATTGAGTACACTACGATAACCATCTTATCAACAGTTCAAACGCGCCGATAACCTACAAAATGCCTTATCTCACATCTCACACTTTATTGACACAATTATACGTCGAATACTTGCTAGAGATCTTATCTAGTTATTGTTTTTATAAGTACGACACTTATGTATCTTTTGATATAAAAAATGTGGATATATATACCTATATTACATTTTATGTAAGTGTGAATTTATTTCCTTCTAATTTACATCATCGCTAATACTTCTTACCATGTGCGACTATGTAGTGTGGTTGTTCGACTACCTGTCTCACTTGATGGTCAGTGATGCGGTCAAAGGGGGTAACATCACTCTTGGTCTAGAAAAGCGACTGGTTCTCAATGACAGGTGTATGAACACATGGTTAAGAGCTTAGCGACAGCTGTTCCACCTTGAGAGTGGAAACTAGCCAGGGCCCCAGAAAGTGCTATAATGGTGTAACACTTTTGTGTGTGTTTGTGTCTACTGTGGATTTCATTACAATTCAAGCTCGTAGTAGGAATTGATCCAGTAACCGTCGCATTGGCAGCCGTCCCTCAATATCTGCGTCGGGGTCTTCATTGCTTATAATTTGATAATTGATCAGACGAGAAGCACATCTATTGATTCGCCAAAAAGGCTGACAACTAAACATGTTGACCAGCGGCCAATCAGTAAAGAAAAAGTTATTGAGAAGACTGCAATAGCAAACTCTGTCCAATGCTATAATGAGGCTAACTTAATGGGGACTGGCCATTTGTTCCCCTACTGTTTACGGTCGATCAGCGAGCATGGTGCCTTGGAACCCGTCCTCCATGACTAGTCTTTTATCGTGGTTGTATCAGTATCCATCAGATCAGCCTGCAGCAGTGGCTGAAATGGTGATGATAATTGACTCCTCTCACCGATCGGTATCGCTGGGCATCGCACTGGAATACAACTAAGCTGCTTCACGACTTTCCGCAGTCTACAATCAGTTAACTATGTGTTGATTGGCTGTTAGTTTTAATTAAGGCATGGAGGCAAATTCAATGAATCGAAATTATATTTTTTTGTATTGAAATTCTCATGAATTTGACACATTGTAAACTTTTATTTATTATGACTATTACTTAGCTCGCAGACACCGTTGCGCACTCGCCCTTAATATGCGCATCTGATATGCGACGTATTCGATCCCTAACGTGATTTTGCCGCTCAATAATTCTGTAATAATCATGATAACTACATATTAATTTTTCTTAAATGTATCACATAAACTCAGATCACGGAATAAAAGTAACCTTTCAATGTCAAAGATAGCAAGAGAAACGTTCCACTATTCATTGCAAATAATTATTACGTAATTTCATAGCGTAGATTATTAAAATTATCATAACATTAATTATAAATGTTATGGATACTGATGTTAACGATATTTATTCCGCAAAACATTGTGACTTGTTGAGACGGATGAATAGTTTTTAGGGTTCAGTATACCCCAAGAAGAAAACGAACTCTCATGGGATCACTTTTTTGGTCGGGTATCTCTCTCACAGGGTACCTTGGAACTGTAAAATAACAAAAACACGAAAGAAAACGCATTCATTCAAGACTCATACAATATCACATTCGAAATAATAATAATAAAAAATAAAACTTATACATACATTATAAACAAGAAAACACGTATGGGAAACAGCGTGATGCTGTGCGTGTCATGAATGAGTCCCGACTCAGCATGCGACTATATAATCATAATATAATTCTTGAACACTGATTTTCATCTGATCAACTTTCTTAGTCAACACAAACAAAACATAACGGCTATCTATGACGCATATCTTGTCCCTCCAATAACATTGAACTGAACCGATGTTTCGAACACTCCAGTTAAGATAGTAACGCGTAGACGTAACTTCGGGAAAAATATGATATAAAATATAGGTACACGATGCAATCCTTTAAAACTTCTGTGTTCTGAATTGCGTACTTGACCTATATAATCATGAAATTTGGCAAGGCCCAAGACCTCATACAAGTTAATTACTTATAAATCCAATAATTTCTAAAAGTTTTTTTTTTTAAAACGTATAGTATATACATAATTATAAACGTTAAAGATGCGACAGTACAAACTCTAACATAAATAACACATATTGAAAACAGTCAAGTGTTTTTTTTGGCTTGCGCTATTGATAAATAAACATAACACAAATATTTTAAGAGGGTATGATGTGCGGGACTCTCGGTGCTCGAGTACGGCTCAAGCTTCAATGGTTTTTTTTGCATATTAACACTTAGCACATAAAAAAAACATACCACATTTTAATTAATTAATTTAATGAATACAATTGTGTTAACAAGTTAAATGTATACTGAAAAAACACGCACTCGCACTATGATAACCTGTATCGCGGGAGGCATAAAAACACATATCATAAACAACTAAGCCGAGAACAAAGTTTTACGTTTATCGCATTTATATTTACACCAGTTAGTGATTGAACCTTGCTTCGTAGGCAGAGTGACTACCAACTAGGCCAGCGAGCCGAAAAACAAAAGATAATGTATAAAAAGAAACTAATTGCAAATATACGGAAGCAGTTTTGACATTGTAACCAATGCCGTTTAAAATGTAAAATGACTAAAGAGAAAAATACTATACTCGTATAATATTTCACAGCGCTTGGTACAAATTGCTATTATTTAAAGATTCTTAAGTCGATTGCATGACGTGTCACTATATAATGATTTTTGCTATCAAACTACCACTTTGAGAGAGGACGTCAATGAACTCCATATCATAATAGCCAAGGGACCCCAAGACTTACTATTGAAAGTAGAGCTCTTTGGCAAGAGAAAAAGGTTAGACAACCGTTTATCGTCTAGGAACGTATATGCACTTTTATTTAAACATTAATAAAATAGGTACTTGTGAATAATAGTACGGGAAGAAGACAATTTCTTTACAACTGGGAGGTATTCTGAGCATAACAAACTTTACGTAAAACAATTACGATTTGAAATAATTAACAAGTACAATTTGAAAATTTTAAAAAAACACTGGACCGAATTTGATAAAATTAAATGGGACCACACGAGAAGCACCAGCTTTCAAACAAAAAAGTATTTTGAAAATCGGTTCACCCAGTCGAAAGTTATGAGGTAACAAACATAAAAAAATACAGTCGAAATGAGTACCTCCTCCTTTTTAAAAATATCACCATTTAGCATGAAAGCAATAACATCAACCTGAAAACGGAACACTTAGGAAGTACACCATCACCGACAAACCAGCAACAAGCACCGGCGCTGACAAAATAAACCTAAACACCTCTGATTGGCAACCAAACACCGCCATTGTATCTATCTATCACAATGACTTTCCCACTTCACAGTTGAGAAACCTACTTTTTTAAACATTCGACAGGCAGTTGTAATTGGCCAAGGTCTTAGATCGGTCGTTGACAATACTATTCCTAAAATAAGACTGTAATTAACTAGTAAAAGTTCTTAGAGTCAGTCGCGTTTCAAACTAACATTTACAGAATGTTTCATTGTTAATAATAAACTTCAAACATAGTTTTTTCTTTAAATCTAAAGTGAAGTGATACAAATATGTGGAAATATAATTCATATTTCTCATGTTCTGATGATGATGACGATGATGATGATTTTTATGCGCGTACCTATAGAGATTATAGAACTGTGCGACGAGAATCCAAGATGGTGGTTCTCAGGCGTTCGGTGAGTGATTCCATTAAAATATGTATCCAATATTGACGCTATTATTTAATCAGACTCAGATCAGTTTTATCAAATATATACGGTATTTTATAGCATAATCACAGTCTATATAAACGATTTCTATGTTGTGGCATAATCATGTTATTAAGTCACAAATATCATACGGTTTTTATTTATTAGTTGAATGTTTTTTTAGTATTCATAAAAAACTAGCTACTGCCCGCGACGTCGTTCGCGTAGTAGGCTCATCCTTCGTCCTCACCATAACCTCCCCTCTCTTCTTGGTTTTTCTTTCATAAGATTCTTCTCCTGGCAATAACTAACACAACAAATAAAGTATTAGCAAGATTGTTCCCTCCGTTCTCAAGTTTGAGAGTGACTAGGAGAACTAGGGGTAGTTTATATAATTATAGATTATTTTTATGACAAGCATTAGACACTTCATTTTGTGTAAGTAAATAAATGGATCTAAATATATTCATCGAAGTATATATTTTAAAATAATACATTATTGTGGACTATACTAGTAAAAATTTCCAGTTTTTCCAGTTGTATATACCTAAACACAATAATAAAAAATAAAAAATTTAAAATAATTATTTTTTCCTAAATACAATGCAATTTTGCATCAATTTAATTTATTTAATTATATTACATTTACCCTTATAACGAGTCCTTGTAAAATATTTACATAAACATTATAAAATTTGACCTTGATTTTTGACACTAACATAATAATAAAACTTAAAAGTCACAACTTACGTACGTAGATACTTTCATATACATAGATCCATTGTGTGTTGTAAGTCTTTTTATTGATCCAGAAATATTGAAATGCAGACAACTTTTTCTATTGAATAAGGAAATAAGTCTTCTCCTAATTGGTTCAGACTCATTTGAATTAAAACCTTGATTCTTTCACACACACTTCCATAATACTACAATAATAATGGTACATAATAATATTCTGAGATACGCTTCAAAGATTATTTACTAAATAAAATTTTACAGTACACATTTTCAAAGCGTTGTTCGCTCTCAACAAAATACTGAATGCAACGATAACTCCATTACATTTAAGGTTACTGAGAGGTCATCCAAAATGCCCTTAGTCTAACTATTAATAAAGTTAACTTGTACATTTTAATTAGGCTCAATTTCAAGACCTAGATCTCAGGGTCAATCGATTCGAAATGTGAATGTTGTTATCAACGGAATGACCTTGCACCTTCTCGTAATTGTAAACTTATTTACAAAAAAACTGCTGCGTAAATAAATCAAACCAATCAATCTTAAGAGTACTTTAAGATTATACAGTATACGTATACTTAATAATATTGTATACTAGCATTGCCCGCGACTTCGTTCGCGTAGTAGACTCGGCCTTCGGCCTCGCCATAACTTCACATCTTTTCTTAATTTTTCTTTTATAAGATTCTTGTCCTGACAATAATTAACACAACAAAAAAAGAATTAGCGAGATTGTTCCATCCGTTCTCAAGTTATAGCGTGACCAGGAGAAACAGGGGTTCATTTTTATATATATAAACTAGCGACTGCCCGCGAATTCTTTCACGTAATAGGCTCGGCCTCCGGCCTCACCATAACCTCCCATCATTTCTTAGTTTTTCTTTCCTAAAAACGTTCTCCTGAAATTAATAAACACAACAATTTAAAATTATTTATTTCTAAAAGAATTAGCGAGATGGTTCCATCCGTTCTCAAGTTTTGAAGTGACCAGGAGAAACAGTGGTTCATTTTTATATACTTATAAGTAAAGATAGATTTTAAAGATATTTTTAATATATCCCCCATTTGATATATTTATTTAATTTCGGCATTAAAATAATATAAGACATTCACGACATAAAATAAGAAACAAAATAATAATAATTTAAAGTTGTTTATTATTAATATGCTTTAGCAATTTACGGGAAGAACGTAAACTTAGCGGAGTCAGGTCAGGGCAAGTGTATTCGTGTATTTGAGTGTCAAATTGATGGATCGAAGCTTCCCGAACGCTGCCCATCCGAGCTGGATTTGATTGTAATGAGAGTAAATAGTATATAAGAGATAATCCAGGATCATTCTAAGTGGAAGTCAGTAGTATCGTCCGACTCTACCACGAAATAGTAAGAGTTGTGCGTTTGAAACTTAATTTACAAATAATGTAAAATATTCGCAGTATTCTTCGCATCTTTAAGTTAAAAAATATTATTGTTTAATGTTAACTTTTGGATAGAATATTAATGAAATTAATTAAATAATGATATATCGTTGTGAATTAACATATCCTTTATGTTAATGTGTTTCTGACATACACAAAGATTAATGTAATATCCTTAAATATGATAATATTGATAATAAACATATTTTATTACGTTAGATGTGGATTGCAACTATTAAAATACTATAGAATTTGTCAACATTGTCCATTTCGGCGAGTGTCGAAATATCGAATGCTCAGAACAATTAAATATGGAGAAGGTAAAGTCCATAAACTTGTTACTTTTTTAGGCCCTTTATAGTATTAAGTACCATTGTTCCATATTATATAGCACAGGTTGTCTCAATATAAATTTTATATATAATTATTTCTTGCGTGTACGTAACGAATCCGAGGGGCGCGGGGGTTATGTCTATCAGTCACCTGGCTTTTGAGATTGGGAACTTAGTCGCTATCATAGATTAATCAGACTATATCTAAAGAGTCGCTATGGAGCGTTTCTCGGGAGCAGACCGCGCGTTGTGCGTGCGAGAGTTTCACAACGGTGATTGGCGATTTATTTTGTGCAATAATAAGATTAATCTACGCACTACAGTCGCCGTTTTTGTGAAACTCTTGAACGCACAACGCGCGGTCTGCTCCCGAGTAACACTTCATAGTCTATAGCGACTGAACTCTGAATGAATTCCCAAGCAAGAGCCACGCTACCGATTGACATAGTCCCCGCGCTCCTCGAATGCGTTACGTCCACGTGCTAAGCTAAATAAATATAAACTTTACTTTGAGACACCTTGTATCATATTGTATTCCTGTGGCTCTACCATGAGTTGGCAACATAAATGTATATATATATAGTCGATACTCGATCTCGCCTACCTAATAAGCTTGTGATTGGCGTACTGGCTACCGATTTAAGTTCTATAATTGACCGCGAGATGGTACTGTTCATTTTCTCATACATTTTTTAGCGCCAGTCGATACCGAGCTATGGAGAGGGCTATGCTCGGGGTTTCTCTACGTGATCGAATCAGAAATGAGGAGATCCGTGGAAGAACGAAAGTCACCGACATAGCCCAGAAGATTAGCCAGTTGAAGTGGCAGTGGGCAGGGCACATAGCACGCAGAACAGATGGCCGATGGGGCCGAAAGGTTCTGGAGTGGAGACCACGGACCGGCAAGCGCAGCGTAGGTCGTCCACCGACACGGTGGACAGACGACCTGATGAAGGTCGCAGGACGACGTTGGATGCAGGCCGCTTCCAACCGGTCCTTTTGGAAAATCATGGGGGAGGCCTATGTTCAGCAGTGGACGTCCTACGGCTGAGATGATGATGATGATACCGAGCATCGACAAAGTTGTAAACTCATGGTAGGCCTACTGTACCCTTATCTATACACGTCACTGACACTACCTGTACGTCTAGTTATATATATATACAGTATATTTTACTGTTATATTAAAAGCCAACCGCATTTATAGACACGTTTAATTCTCACATATATATTAGATAATAATATAATAGTACATTATATTAGAGCGTGGTCATAAAGTGTTAGTTTACATCAAGATCGTGCACAAAGTATTATACATAATATATTAACGTTTTAAGAATCATGCATCTATGGCGTGCTGTTCGCATGTTAAAGTGGAAAAAACTAGTATTAAGCCAATAAGTTGACGTGATATATTATAATATTACAGATAACCTAAATAATGATAATTCTAATGTTAACGTTAGAATGATTAACATGTAACTGAAATGTGAATTAACGCGTCTACGACAAGTCCTTGGTAAGATATACTGCTAACAAAACTCTAAGGTTTCGAGGTATCAATGTTTAGCTTTAAGACGCGGTCCAACCCCAATTTTAAAATAATTTACGGTGCTTTACGTAAGGTTGAAACCCGCTTGTTAGATTGGACGATGTAATGCGAAAATGCGTTAATTTTGTACGTTTTCTTTATATTTTTCGATGTATACTAACACAATTGAAAAAACTGCTGGTTATTACTTTAGTACTATACGTTGGCTATGTATTACCTAAAAAAATATTGTGTTAGCGCTGAAAATTCTGAGAGTTAGAACGTGAAAGTTTATTTTTGTGAACCTATTCAGGATTTTTTTCGGCTGAAAGAGATTTATATTTATGAATTCTATTCGATTATTACTCTTTTCCTATTCCTTTTCTAAGCTTTGTATTTTTTCATATTATACTATCGATCTGTTTCGTTACACTATGTTTTTAAAAATTCAGCTTTTACTATTATCAGGGTACGAGCGCGCCTTAAGTATGCACTAATAATCATTTCGTTAATTATTAAACATTTAAAACGGGATAATTACTGTGTATTGCTTTTTGCTTTAAATGCAACACTTGAGTAAACTACCCTCAATTATTAAGAATCTCTCACTGCTTTCAATTAAACGTGAGTTACGTAAATTATTACTTTGTGGCTGTTTTTATGATCTAACTGAATATTTTAATGCAAAATTCTAATTATATGTCTTATTTAATGACACATCATTGAGTATTTATCTATAATTAAGTATTTATTTGTAATGTAATTGATTTTTTTATATTATTTTAATGTAGGTAATATAATTGTATTTATTTATTACAATTGTGACGCAATGTGAAGTAATGACTTAGAATGTAATACCTAGCATGTTATATGAATTTTGGTTGCCAACTTATTATTAAATTATTGAAACTAATTGTTTTAATGTTACCTTATTAAAAATAATTATGAATAAAAATATTTGCATTACAGATTAATGAAATATGCTAGGACGACTTTATTAACACTAAGAGCTGAATTGTACCATATTTCTTTCAAATAAATTATCATTTATTACAGAGGGTCCAACCCCAAAGTCCCGATATTTCAAGTTTTATCGAAGTCCCGATATTTCGGCACGATTGCAAGGGCAGTGATTACAAGTAAACTGACGGTCCATGTTAAAATTCAATTTATTAATAATTTTAATTTACTTTCGGAAAAAAGATCGTGACAGTTTAAAAGCTTGTCACAATAAAGTCGTAACATCACACAACTCTAATTTAAATAATTTCTGTAAAATAATGCGATTGTTTATCACAACAAGCTGGAAGATTTCAATATACATATTAATAATTTTCTACCGAATTCCAAAAAAGGTGGAGGTACTCAATTCGACTATATTTTTTTTTATGTTACCTTATAACTTTCGACTGGGTGAACTTAATATTCTTTTTTTATTTAAAAACTGGTGCTTCCCGTGTGATCCCATTTAAATTTCATCTAATTCGGTCTATTAATTTTTGAGATACATTCCAATAACTGAATAGAATGGAAGTCGGTATTAAATTTTTCAAATTGTACTTGGCGTATGGACATTTGAAAATCTTGTGCCAGTATATTCAGTATGTTTATTTGGCATTAAATAAGTCCTCAATTTAATATGCACCATAAGAAATAAATGTTTTATTATATATTTTTATACAATTCCGATTTTAACTTATACTTTTAACATACTTATGTGAAATCTCATACGGCTCTAAATTGTATCATGTGCAATCTGCGTGATAAATGAAATTTCACGTTTAAATATTTTATAAAAGATTTTGTAGGCACTCGTAATGTTGTTCCGAGGTCAGCATATTTGTTTGACATTCCTCCTTTTACAGAACAAAATACCTACAATCTAATTGTGTTTTTGTTGTTGAGTCTAGACAATCTAGACATTAACTATTCAATGACTTTTAAAGTTGTTAATGATATGACGCATTTCTATGAACATAAACAATTTGCATTGATGTTAATTGTTTAACAGCACAGTTACTATTGTATTTTATTTTCAACTAGTTGACCCGCCAGTGGCTTCGCTCGCTTGGTCTTGGTGTAGTGGTGAGAGTTTTTTTTATTTTTGAACTGATTGACATGAAACAAGTGCAATTTGAAAAACTTTTATACCGACTTCCATTCCATTACTTTGTAAAAATCTGTTTTTTTTTTAGTGTATTTGAAATACACTAAAATAACTGATTAGATACTAGAGCGAATCTGATGAAATTTAAATGGGACTACACGAGAAGCACCAGCTTTGAAACAAAAAAAGAATTTTGAGAATCGAAAGTTATGAGGTAACAAACATAAAAAAAACAGTCGAATTGAGTACCTCCTCCTCTTTTTTTCGGAAATCGGAAGACAAACACTAAATAAATAAAGTTAAGCTTAACACAATATATTAGAAGAAACCACATGTAAATCGGAAAATCCGTTTTTGAGATTAGCATGCACAAACGCATAGACAAACTAACAAAAATTCTTACAATATTTTTTTTATAATATTTTATTTAATATTTTTCGTTTATGAAAGTCCCAATAATATTTATTCTCATATATCTACCATGTAAAGCGATCCGTTACATTTGTCTATATGTATAGGTGATATACCAAAAAACGTCAAAGTTCAACTTCAAGCCAATATGGCAAGTAACATTAAGTTAAAGTTAACACAGAGCACCCAGAAGTAAGTCACGGTCGACCACTCTCGACTCTCGGAGAAGCGAAAGATTGTATTGAGCAACGATAGTCAAATGGACCGAATCTTAAATATAAAATGTATATTCAAGATTCGATCCGTTTTATTTTTTCATCAATTCACGCTCGCACAATATTTATATCACTACATATAATAAAACTGCTGAGGTCGATTTTCTGTACAATGACATTTTTTTTTATTAAAAACCGGAGTCAGGGAGATGTAAGGAGTGAAATCGAATTAATTTATTTATTTTAAATTTTTTTGTTTCTCTGTTTGTCTCTGTCTGAACGGGCTAATATTCAAAACGACTGGACCGATTTAAATGAAGTTGTTTTTTGTATGGTGGTAGTGATGGGATTCGAAACCGCGTCTTCTGATAATCCGTGTCAGATGCCATGACCGACGCTGTCCGTATGGTCATGTATGTATGCTATACCGTCGTAAATATATATTGTATTTTGAACTTTTTTAAACTTTCACATTTGTTTTCAATAAACATATCGTTACTTGCGGGATGAAAACCGTCGTCGTCCTTAAATACAATCGAGTTCCAACAGTGCGCGTAGCAAAAGACGGAGAAAGAGAGTAGACAGATATGTCTGCTCTTAATGTTAATTCATCCACCCACCAGCATTCTCCAGTCGTCCCGCGACCATGGCGCTTGCAACAGTGTCAAAATATCGGGAGTTCATTAAAAATAAAAAACCACGGTTTTCATCCCGTAAGTAGCAATAAGTTTATTGTATTATGAACTTATACACACAGCGGCAAATAAAGACATATGTTGCATACTCCTATCGTAATAACTGGTATCGGAGTAATGACCTGTTGCGAGCAGCTTACTGCACTTACTGTTGCTTAGCTCACTTCATACTAGCTATTTGTTTTCTTATAAAGGAAATGCAGGTATTTATTGTAATTATTAGAATGACTATTCTATGATGCAATATGAAAATTATGAACTATGCGTTACTTCTTCATGAGCCTTTTTGATTCTTGATTGCTTGTACTCTGGATTACCCTGACTTACCTTTTTACTGAAAACAGGTTCTTTTGGGATAGTGATTATCCCGAGCAGATAGCAGAATAGCCAGCTATTGCTTTACTTAGAAGTAGATAAAAGATTAACTAGAAATGGGGCCAGAAAAACTGTGATGTGGATGGCACAGAGTGTGGGTGAGTGAATGTTTTGTTTGTGGATATAATCTCAGTAACAACGGATGCGATCGAATTATCTATCAATTACATAGTGAGCCGGCCTAGCACAGTTACTAAAATTAAAAAAGTTAAAGTAATTCAATTGAATTTGGTCGATACAACTATCATTTGTCTATGTCTGTGGTACGTCTTAAAATAAGCAGATAGTTTGTACAACGAAACGTGGTATGTTAATTTGTTATAAATAACGTTAAAAACAGGCATACTTTTTCGCTAGTAGCTTCGTGGCATAAATGTTTCTAGTGACATGTTTCATGCTCTTGCGAATGAAATTGTAAAGGTTTTCTAGTAGCTGAGTGAATGTTTCTCTACTACAGTTTTTATTTCTTTTCTACCGACTTCCAAAAAGGGAGGAGGTACTCAATTCGATGTTAGTTACCTCATAACTTTCGACTGGGTAAAGCGATTTCTAATGTAAATTTTATTAAATTCGGTTTAGTAGTTTTTGAGTTACACTTCAATAAATGATTTTTACCAAAGTAATAGAATGGAAGTCGGTTTAAATTTTTTCAAATTGCATCAAAAGAAAACACCATTGAAAAGATCAAAAGTAAGAGCTTATTATTATATAATACGACTTCTCAATGTAAACAAACAAATTTTAATAACTTATCGCGACATTTTGAAACCGGATTATAACTGTTGTTTACTCAATAATAAAATTGAAAGCAATTTACCCATTTCCTCTTTTCTAAAGTCTTTGAAAGTCCGTACGTCAGCCAAGGTCGGTAATCAAGAACAATCTCCACAAACACCAGTTGTTTTTGCACCAAATTGAGAAACCGAATATTTATGTAGAAAAATAAAATGAAACAGTATCGGCTTGTAATGTATACCAGCGGCGAAGGTTTGTAATGTAAACCGGGTATAACGTGGTATTAAAAACCGATCACATCCGTAGAGACCGGTAATGCATGTTTCCTGGGGTTTCGTTCACACGGAGGTTTTATAAAGGGATTTACGCTTTACGCGAGGTATAGAAGCGTCGCTAAGGAAGGATATCTTTTTATTGCTATGTTGGTTAGATATTAATCTACTATAGGAATTATTGCAATAGGTAGTAGTATTATTAATCTACTATAGGAATTATTGCAATTAGCAGGAAAAGTTTCTGTTTCTAGTACAATTTATTAACTGTATGGTAATTCCTGATTTCTATTAAAAGGAATTCAATCGTGTAACGGTTATTGCTTTTAAGAAAACTAACCTAAACTTTTGATATTAACCTAATTATCAAATAGAAAAATAAGTGTAATTAGTAAGTTTAATATATGAAATAACTATTCTGCGATGAATTTTAAAATAAACAATAATGATGTGTAAAACAGTGATAATCAATTCAATTACACATAAGTAATGGAGCGATAAAATCGCCAATTTACTTCACAGCACTTCTACATAATTATGTATGCTATAAGTGTCGGTAAATGAACATTTAAATACGGAATTAGTACACTTCTGCGGAATTTATCACGGAAAGGAAATGATAAAGGAATGTAGGCACCTCGTTTTACTGTTGAATATGATTGCTGATTGGAGGGAAAAATATTAATATGACAGTTGCTGGTTTTGTATTATTTTCAAAATGTTGGGTTTCCGCGATTATATCGTGTTATGTAAAAAGAAGCGCTCACAGGGCAGCTAGACTACGCAATCTTAACCGATCAACTACGCAACGCTTGCTGCGGTCAGGAGTTGGATGGGTGACTGCTAGTGGCAATTTTCAACTGAGCGCTTCCGTGTTCCAAAGGGCACGTTAAGCCGTCGGTCCCGGTTGCTTCTCTGGGGACAACTTGGGGCTATGTCAAAGGCATCATTTGGGCGGCCTGAAAAATTCGACATGGGTTTGCCACTAGCCTATCCACCAAGCCGCACTCGGCCCGCGTGGAAGATTATGAACCAACTCTTCTATCTGAGAGGAAGGCTCGAGTCTCAGCAGCGGAAACATAATGGGCCGATTATGCACCTATGTACATGTGCATATAGGTACCTGGATTTTTATGCAGTCGACATTTGTGTTATACGTCTGATGTTAAGAACTACGCTTGCCCATTACAGTTGCAGTGTCACCCAGAGCTTAGAACTGTATTTATTTGCGCGGCACTGCACTGCGCTCGTCACCCCGATACATTGGTTTTTTAGTCTCTACCATCAAGTAATTTCACTTGCTACAGTATCCTTCACATCTTAACATAGTTAGCAATTACATGACAACTAAATATCATGGCACTGTATTATAGTTGGTTGTTAGTCGTTAAGTGTAGGTATGTATAGTTGATTCATCCGTATCGTGTACGAGTGTACGTAGGATTTTTCATGTTCTTCTCGTCCATTTTCTGAGGCCGGTAGTTTTTTTTATAGTGGTTCATCAAAGTGACTCCCTCTCCTGATGGAAAACTAGATAGAATCAAGAAGCAATGACTATCAGTGCCGCCGTAAGTTGCACTAATGATAACCTGAGAGATGCTTTTTCACGCCCCGCTTATGGAAATACGAGTACATACGCCGGCAGAGCATTCCACAATTTACTTACACGACAGAGGTAGCAACTGCCAAACTTTTTGGTTCGTGGTAAGCAGTTTTGAACAGTATATAGATGCAATGGAACGAGTATTTCGGGATCGAAATGGTGAGGAAGGAATAAGATTAAAAAGCTCTTCAGAACATTCGCCATTAAACAAGTAGGTAGTCCAGAAAAACCCTCTGTTGTAATTAAAATTTGAGTATAGATCTGAGTAAGTTTTGTGTAACGTTTACTGTCAATAATCTTCAATCAAGTCAGTCAATTCACAACTAATTTACTAAGCTAAGACTAAGCGTCTTTCTGCAATACCGGCCGTACAAAATAAAAAAATGAACAAAGAATGATTTGATAAAAAAGTAATGATGTATGTGGAATACATAGTTTTATTGTTATTATTAAAACATTGGTATTTCATTTTCTACCGACTTCCCAAAAAGGGAGGAGGTACTCAATTGCACTATTTTTTTGTTTGTTACCTCATAACTTTCGATAGGGTGAACCGATTCTCAAAATTATTTTTGTTTGAAAGCTGATGCTTCCAGTGTGGTCCCATTTAAATTTCATCAAATTCGGTTCAGTAGTTTTTGAGTTACACTCCAATAACTGAATAGAATGGAAGTTGTATTAGTTGTAATTATTTGTACTGTAGGCAACATTGTAAATGAGGAAAATGTTCAAGGTTTAATTTCTATCAGTAGTAGAATTATTGCTTTGAGAATTTCTGGTGCAGACGAAATGAGATGCCAATAGGCTCGATTTGAACTGTAGCAAAATGCAAAGATGAAGATGGGGAGCCAATGGATATAATTGACAAAGACTCGAGATTCCTTTCCTTCGAGAGCCTTTCGGCTGGTGACCGATACCGTCTAAAATATGAAAAGGAATACAATTATATTACTCTATATGATGTGATGTTATAATGAAACTTGAATAACGTTGTATTTGACATTTACTTAATGCACACATCGTGTGATATCAAAATGACAATAGCTTTAATTGATTTTATAGGACAAATATAAAAATATAATAGGTATTGCAAGATATGCTAATGTTGTACTACAACAAACCGCTTGCTCTTGGACTTGTGCTGACGTCATACGGAGGCACTAAAATGCAATTTATGCGACGGATATAATTAAACTCGAATAGAACAGGCATTGAATTCGAATATATGTATATGATTAATAATAAATAATAATAATGCAGATGTGAACTACTTTGGGCTACTCAATTAAAGCTAATTGATTAACCACAATGGTGCCGATTCTGTAAGCATTCTTTTAACTAAAAATCTCTAAATTATGGCAGTACTTATTTTGTTCAGGTTAACATCCAAATCAGTATAACACTTTCGAATGACAGCACTAAAATTAGACATTTCTCTTCAACTGTGGTCATATTATATATAGCATATTAGTCGTCACATAACTTGGTGCTCGCTAAAATAACCTAAAATAACCCAAAATGGAATAGAATAATCCTATTTTAGAAGTGTCAAATGATTTTGGATTTAATTGCTAACATAATAAGGACCACCATAATAATTTTTTGGTTCGGTAGTTTAGTTTAGTTTTTTTGAACAAGAGAATCGCTACCAATATCTGTCTAACTATTACGAGTTGACATTAATAGAATCTGTCATTTGTAAAAACTGTCATTTGCAGAATTTGGCGTTTACCGAATCCGACATTTACATAATGCGGCATTTTAGACCCATCTGACATTTCCAGAATCTGACATAAGTCGACGAATCCAATTTTATTCATGTAAGCTATGAATATAATGTTTTTTTACAAGTGCACTGGTACCGTTTAGACGATTCAGTCATTAAATTACCTAGGTAAACATTTGTCACTTTTTGTTGTCAGTTCAGTACTACTAGTGATATTTGTCACTTTTGCACCGTTATACGAACACATAACGAATAAACGGAAGTCTAGGAAAATATAACAACTTCAATGATAACCATTATTGGGGTTTTTCCCGCCATGTTCTAAAGATATAAAGTGCATAAACACTTAAAAAGAGACAATAAGATGCAAGTAGTCTGTGCAAAAGACGGGGCGCTCTAGGAATTTATCTAATTTACTTTTTGTTTGTACTCACAAATAAAACATTAGAATACATTTTCTGGTACTTTACTGTTTAATTAGTTTAATCTAGTCAAAGTTCACACTCGACAGTTGCGTGATGGACAGATACTCGTAATAGGAATGGATTGGAATGTCATATAAAATTTGTATGTTAGTTCGCGCTAACGCCACAATGGTTCTTATTTTGCACAAACTCTAATAGAATGATAATAATATCTTAAAATAGAAGTTATTTTAGGCAATTTAGTATTGGGCGGAAAGTTCAGTAATTCCATTATCGGTGTCCACCATGTATCTTCGTTACGCACAAGGACAATACGAACTAATCTTGGGTAAAATAAATAAATTAACTAGACAAATCCAAAATACCGAGCTAATAATAAAGTTACGCATATTTTTGATTATTTGGCTATGTTTGGCTAGCACATACTACAAGGAATTAATATTATATTTTCCATATAAGTATTTCCATTACATTTTTGCCATAAAGAAATCATAATAATCACAATAACAAAGTTACCTACTGAATGTTAATTATTTTAATATGACAATAGAAATTTAAATACATAGAAAGTAATGAGCAATAAAAGAAAGCAAAGACTTAAATGATTATCTTTTGTGTTCGTTAAATGTTTGTGATAAGTTATATTCATGTATGATATTGACTTAATTCTTAGCATTAGTATTTATACTACGAGTGAAAACAAATATCTGTAAAGATATGATTCATTATGTCATACGACTAGATAAAATGGTTAATAAAACATTAAAAGTAAAATAAATATAACTGTATTAAATAAATAACACACAATCTTAAATCTAAATCCGGTTTTAGAAGTACATTAATAATATAAGAATCACGTGATTGACATTAAATTTAAATGAGGCAAATAATTGTTTATGAGTAATAAAGTAGAATAAAAACTTTGAACTAGCGCGATATTAAGAAAAATAATAAACCTTAGCCAAGAACACTTAATACTTCGTAAAGAAGCGACGCTAAACTCGTTCATATAATTCACATTTACACTATTCCATACAATATAATAATCATCTTTTAATGTATTTCTGAAGTACTTACTTACTCTTTAAGTTAGGTGTAGATGCGATTAATACTACTACATGTGACTTGAGTGATTTATGTTAATGCCTCCGACTAATAATAATATAATTCATCATTATCTCAGCCATAGGACGTCAACTGCTGAACATAATTTTCCAAAAGGACCGGTTGGAAGCGGCCTGCATACAACGTCGTCCTGCGACCTTTATCAGGTCGTCTGTCCACCGTGTCGGTGGACGACTTACGCTGCGCTTGCCGGTCTCCATTGCAGAACCTTCCGGCCCCATCGGCCATCTGTTCTGCGTGCTATGTGCCCTGCCCACTGCCACTTTAACTGGCTAATCTTCTGGGCTATGTCGGTGACTTTCGTTCTTCTACGGATCTCCTCATTTCTGATTCGATCACGTAAAGAAACCCCGAGCATAGCCCTCTCCATAGCGTATAATACAATTATTGATAATTAAATATTATTACTAAGTATTAAAAGTAAAAATAAAAACTAATCTATAAGTCCCGTGGTGGGGGGAAAAGTTTCCAAAACGCTGGCGGCATTGCCACGCTGGATGACAATGCTTAAGTTTTTGCCCAAAGTAGGCGCCAGCATTTCAATCACCCGTCGCCTCAACTAGACGTTTCGCCAGATCTCAAAACAAGTTGAGAGCGGACGGCCCCCATGGGCCTAAAGTTTCGACCCCAAACGGCACAAACATGTACTCGTACATTCTGACTAAACACACATATTTATGACGTTTGAGGTCTTCCGCTTTAGTCGCGGCAGCATAATATTATATGATATGATGATGTATAATAATTATATTATACATCATCCACACAATCCTATCGACCCAATGATGATAGATAGTGTGGATATTATAGATACGAAAGTCATCCTCTCAGTTTGTTACTTTTCCACGGCTTGATTTGGTAGTCGTAATAATTAAAAAAAATGATATAATTTATTGATTCAGGCGTTACTTTGCGGAAATCCATTATCAAAAAACGATATAAAAAAATATTTAGTGACACTTCCGCTGAAAAAAACAATAGTTTTGGCCTATTTGGGGGTGTGCACCACCCTTCCTCCCGCATAAACTGCCAATAGGAAGAATACAAAATAAAAAACACACAAGAAATCCCAAATAAACCAAAAACGATTCAAAATCGTCTTAGAATCGTTTTTGGTTTATTTGGGTTTTCTTGTGTGTTTTTTATTTTCAGCGGAAGTATCACTAAATATTTTTTAATATTAAAATATTTCAAATTTGATATATTTGTACAATACCTAGACTTCGCATCATCATTACTATAATCACGCGGGCGAAACTGCGGGTAGAATTTAAAATATACATGCCATCTAAAATCTATGTCTGCGCAGAATTGTTGTTGCAGTGCAAAGATTTGTATTTTTTGCTTTATTTGATTCAATAATCTGATATCTTTAAATCCATACCTACACGTTCGACTTAACAAAGTAAAAAATAGACACTAGTTATCATGAATACTAAAAAATATATATTTAGTTGCTGTAAAGTGAACGGATGTTTATGAGATTTAGAAGTATTAAATGTTTTATTGTGTCATAATATCTTTTAAATGAAATATTAATCATTAGCTAATCACTAGATGATGATGATAATGATGAATCTTATATAGTCTATGTTACTCAGGGTGAATGTAGCCTTCCAATGGTGAAATAATTTTTGAAATCGGTTCAGTACTTCTTGAGCCAATTCGTTACAAACATACATACAAATCATTCCTCTTTATAATATTATAGTATAGATAAACAATATAAGTTTTTGATGTCATGGTCATTAGGAATGTTTACATTTTAAACGGAATCGTTACTACATAGTAAACCCAGAAGTGTAACTATATTTGTTTTGTGTTCATTCGTGATCATGGCGTTTGCATCAGTGTTGATATCGGAAACTCTAACCTTATACATGGTCACTATCAATGAATGTGTGTATTTCTAATTACCTAAACGAAAGACTTGATACAATAACAAATTTGCTGATGCCTGCCTCATAGAATATGTACTCAAATGTGTTATTTTGATGGGTAAATATTTTAACGATATTAATAGTATTTATGGTAAAAATTATAAATAATGAAATTATGTTTTGTCAACAGTTTCATTCGGTCGCGGAGAAGAGATCACACAACAACGATTGTGGAGAGAACAGCGTCACTATTGTCACAGAGAAGAAGATAGAAGATGACTCTTCCGATTCTTCCAGCGGTGACAACGTGGAAATTGAAGGTATTGTAAAAATTGTTGTTTCACTACTGGACACTGTTTGGTTTCTTTTCAATAACGCAGTTAACACACTACCACAATCTTGCCTCTGTACTCACACACTGTGTCACGGCACGCGCACACATCACAAATATCCAGGAGCCGAGAACAAACATTTATGATCATCACACAAACACTTGCCCGGGCCGGGACTCCACCTGGTACCCCTCACTTTGAAGGCAGATTTATAGTATTACTTTTAAAGCATTAACGCCTTCTTAGCAATGCCAAACATTGCAATTTTAGAGAGAAGACACCCTCGGACGGGCTTCGAATCCGCGTCTTCCGACAATCCATGTCAGACACCATGACCAACTAGGCCACCGAGGCTCGAGGTTCGACCATCGCATTTTAACTCTCTGATTTTAACCGTCTTTTGGGGAAGGATATTCACTCTATTATATTTTGAGTATGCATAATTATCAATCTATTTACATAGATAAAAAGGAATTTATTTATATTTACTTATATATATATATATATAAAGTTTATTTTTACAATTCGGATTGTTTTTATTATGTATTAGTGGAATCCGCGTCGAATAAAGTTATTATGAACCCTCGGGAACTACCCATTGAATCGGGATAAAAAGTAGTCTTTGTTAATCCTGGGTACAAACCATCTCCACTTTAAATTTCATCCAAATCCGTTCAGCCGTTTTCACACACACAGAATAAATAATCGTGCCTAAAAGGTAAAGAAAAGCACATGTCAAAAAAGGCATTGGTGAAGAGGAGAGTGCCCAAAATGAGTAGCATTACTAATGGTAAAATGACGTTTATATAACTGTATCATAGTATATGCAAAATATAAGATCAGTATGTAAAAACTTTATCAACAATATGTAATCATTGATCCATTCTGTTTATTTTAACACTTGTGTATGCCAATAGGTACGGTGTAAGGCCAAACAATTAAGGACGCGTGGAGGAAAAAACAAGTTTCACAAAGGTTATCCATTGGAATTTATTAACGTTACCTTTTTCTATTATGTTTTAGCCAAAACTATGACCTTAGTGAATTTCAACTTGGAATGTGGTATATTTTTATCATTTTTATGAGAAACGATGATAAATTTATACCAGAGAAGCCTTTCTGATTCAACTTCGTTAAACATTGCATTGCATTTCGCAGAAATAGATTACTCATACTGTGTTTGATTCGTCAGTTTGATTATGAAATCGGATAGCATTTGATTTTAATACTCAGTTACTTTTTATACTATTGGCATTTTTATAGCCAGACATGACTTGCGTTTGACAGTAAGCTCTTCACCTCTCCATGCCATTTGCTGGTCTACGTAGAAATTTGAATTTATACTTAAACTTAAGTTCGTCAGATAAGTTTTTGATTCATTATAATATGTGCATTTTATCATATTGAGGGATACCTCAATCGAATATTATAACATCTCTGTGACAGAGTATGGGACAGTCATTTTAAAACTTGGAAATGTGCGACTTTTGTCATTAAGCAATAGGTAGTGTTTTCAAATATGTTCAAGATTTGCATTACGATCATACGACTCATTATTTCCTCCTCTTTCATTTCATCCTATTATACTTGAAACTATCACTTTTTGCATACCTAATGCTCTATTAAGTTCTAGTATAGTTGTTATTAATATAATAACTACTTATCATTCAATGCACTATTAATCCACTTGTCATATGTTATTATGACAGCCAATCCGGAGTAATGATAAAAAATACTTAGACAGCTCTAACTCCACTTGATGCTTCTCGTGTTACAATTCACACTGATAATGAAAATCGTTCATCTTGAAACAATGGCTATTGTCTTGATAAGATTGATAAAGGCTAGACAGAAACAAGGAAGCTCTTCTATGTACTTGAACTTGGTTACAAGATTTATTATGATACTACAAGGGAGGATAAAAAATAGACTCATTATTTGTTATACCTACTATGGCTGATGATAATTATTTTAAGTTAAGTATTCGGAACTTCACTAGGGTTTAGTCATGATGAAATTCCCTAGTAAACTTATTTTTTCAATACGGAATAATCCCAATTTATTATTAGTTTAGTATATTTTACTACATTTGTGTATCTTTGAATTTTGACACGCGATAGCGGTGGGTCCTGGTAATAGTCCAGGTGTGCAGGTAAAGTGTATAAAATCATGATACGTGTCTTCTTCAATCAAACTAGAAGTTTGGGTAATGCATCCACAGCTTTACTAAAACGTGGCTTAGACAAGACAGACAAAATGTACACAACACTTTTCTAATTCTAACTGCTATACAATCAACTGGCTGCTAGTTACTATCGCATTCCCTTGGGAAGTATCGCGTCGAAAAAATACTTATGTGTAATCCTGTGAATACTTTATCTTGGTTCCAAATCCGTTGATCGGTTCAACCGTGAACAAGTAACAGACATTATTTATTCACTCACTACATAGAATTTGTTCTTGTATAGCCAAAAAAGTTTCCTGCGGAATAGACATTTTCCGTAAAAATGGGGTCGCAGCTGAAGATACTATGGTATAATACAAATCATTTCCAAAACGTAATTAACAGCTAAACAATGTTGGTAACATTTAGTGTTTGAAAGAGGAAAGAGGAAAGGACGATATGATTCATTGCAAAACGGCTCATGGTCATAATGTGAACGTCATTTTGTTTTCCAGCAATTACGTGTTTTGACACAATACACGCGACCAATGTGATAATGCAAATTTGTTGAGATGAAACGCTGCTTGAGGGAAATACCAATGCTACGAATGCCGACCATTAACGGGATCTTTTATAATATATTCTATGAAAAAAGTAAAGAATTAAAGACATTAAATTAATAAAGTTGAAAATATTTGCCCTGTGAAAATCATTAAAAATATTAAACTATTCCGTGGTGTCCTAGTCAAGGCGTCTGACACGGTGTCGACAACGCAGCACGTGTTCTATAATATACATGGGTGTTTTCCTAATAAAAATACAGTTTAGAATTATTCGTTTCACCAGATTACCAGTTTATTCGTGAGATTACTTAATCATTTATGTTTGAAGGAGATAGGATTAATACAATGACATCTGTCTCACTAAAACCCCTCCACGCATCTTCACTAGCTCGTAAAATGACTAGAAGAAATATTCTTATATTAAATATTGTATAAAATCCTTTATTTTAATTTGGGGTATAAAGTTTATTCCAAATTGAATTCAAAATTTATTTGACCGAAGCAGTGTTTAAAAAAATTAACACATAATTACAAACGTTCCGTTTAACAATATTAATGTGATTAGTTAGACGAAGTTAACCATGATCATAGAATCATGGTTCACTTGGGTTACCAAAGGGCGTTAGGTTTCCAGACGTCTCAAATTATTACGACTAAGTTGACTAAACATAAAATTAAGACACACAGATGACTAAGCATCACATCCTTTTAATGTTTACTTTATAAATAACTGAGATACAGTTTTAAGAACAATCTTCCTCGCTTAATGATACGATACGTACGAGGGTATCATTTAGTCACATATCTGTGATATCATCAGATAACTCACCATAGTCAGGTGGGCAGGTCTGTGACTCAAAGTTTCGTGAAATTTTAACATCCGTTATCTATACGTCACAATTAAAACAATCGACATGTAGTAAACGGTAGTTGCCTGTGTATTCGGACATATTTTAGAGGCCCTTGACGTTTTTAGGTGGGTGACCTTTCCGTGAATCCCTACACGATTTACCATATTAAAACCTGGTGACACACTAGGTGGCAGGAGTTTTCCGAGAGCAAGTCTTGGTGTGTATAACTGCACTCCGCCGTGCTCTTTTCTTATGTTCCAAACAGAATGGGGCTTAATTAATACTTTATATCTGCAACTCTAGGAGGGATTTCATCTGTCACGGACAAGCGTGTCGTTTATCTTCTGGCAAACGACGTTCAGTTCCTTCACTTACTGGTATAAAAGTATAAAAAATTAACACTACCAGTGACGTCATCAATATCGTCATCGTTATGTGGGCAGATGCATGATTCAAAGTATTCGTGACAATTCGAAATCCGTTATCTATCGCGTCACTTTCTTGTGACTTTAACTTCACCGAATTTTGCATTTACTTTAGCGCGTTATCTTTGCCTAATTAGAGAAGTATGACGATATTTTTGTTTAACTTTCTGCAATAGTGGTTCGAATTTGTCACTATTTAAATTGTGTGTCACTTAGCATTGAGCTTTAATAAATTTAATGACTTATGTTTACTGAGTCTACTATCTGTATAGATTCATAGTTTTGTAAATTATGATAGCTAATTTAACAAAATTCACCCTATATAAATATTCTGAATTGATTTTACTTTCTTGCAACACCTACTTTTTTTAATAAATCCTTTCATTCAATATCAAATTCTTCAAATATTTTAACGATGTTCGATGATAGACGAAACATTTCATCCGTTTTTCATAACTTATTGACGGTTGACAGACAAGTATAGAATTGTCTCTACAATAAAGTACATATATGCCAAATAATAAGGGCCTTTATTAATAAATGTTGCGTAAACCTATATTAGGCGTAACATGCTTTGTCTTGCTTTCACGCGTGACATTTACTGCAAGCGAAAAATTGACAGATAGATGTTTTAACTACTCCGGGTGTAAGCCAAGTTTATTAATAAGGCCGTAGTATAGTGTTTAAGCATATCGTCTCTTCTCATTCTGTTTGTACTTTCTTTATTTACAATAACATTTCATGTATTAGCTTTTCTTTTGCATATAAAAAACGGTAGTTTACTAACTTCTACAAAACAATAAAAATAGATAGTGTTTTGTTTTTTAACTTTGTCTTCGTATTATCATTCTGACATTGGCTAATGACAAGGCCTTAACTAATATACCTATATTACGTTCCGTGTTGCCTTGACACCAATGCCAGAGATTTTTTCATAATATGGAATTACATACACTAAACGTCACGCTTACTGAACAAGAAGTGTGTTACGCGTTAAGTATATCTAATTCAATTTAAAAATAGTATTACAATGTACCTATCTAAAATCTAGAGGTTTGAGAACATAACTAACCATAGTTGTTTTTGTGTTCTGTTAATTTTATTTTACTACTGTCAAAGTCCAGGTGCAAAGCTCTTGTCTACTTAGGTATCTAGGAGTGTTATAAAAAACCGTCAATACATTCTCAAGTAAAATAAATAATAATATATATTTCGAAAAAAAATCTTAAATTTGAATCGTTTACGTATACATACGTTGCAAAAAGTGGGTTTCATAAAATCCAGGCGTCACATAAATAGCTACCTATTTGAATGATTCTGCTTATAAAGACATACATAATTATAAAGCCTGCATTTTCGGAAATACCTTAGCATTGCTGTCGTCATTACAAAATATACAACAAGTACTTACACTGCTGTCACTATCAATAATTTTATTGATAAAGTTTCAAATGTATTACAGTAATAGTTGAACAAATATTAAATCACTTCCTGTATCGTTTTATAATTCGCTTTATCGAAGTCACTAACATTTATCATGAATGAAAGGAATAGGCACACAAACGTTAGTAGATTGTGTTGTTATTTAAAATTGTTGATAGATAATACAGAATGGACGTATAATAGATCCCCTTGGACTGATCAAATGGTAAATATATAAGATGATACTCGTAGAAGATTAGAAAAAGATAAATAGAAGAAAATATCAGAAAAAGATAAATGTAACATATAATACCCACTATATAATGGTTATTGTATGGTCCAGTACCTAGCTATAGGTAACTTGACGCTTTAGGCTGACCCAAACGGAAGGTATAATTATAGATCGATAAATACATGACATTATTAAATTGAAAATAAATATTTAATAATGGGTACAGTTACGATCTCCAATAGGTCACGAAACAATTAACAAATCGTTAGTAGATAGATGAAAATTCTGATACCAGTATCGAAAATAACGTTTAGCGTTATAAATGTAAATCATATATTTTACATACTCGTAGATAATCTGGTGGATCACATGTTAGTTATCATCGAATTTTTGAATCATTTCATTATAATTATATTATCATTAGCTAAAGGTACATACTTACTCATAATTTTTACAATGTTTACAAATATATATGGCGGAAGGGGAAAAGCACAGAGGTTTTATGTTATACATTGCATTTCGTACACTAATTTTCCTATAATATTATAACTATACTATATTATCCATATCAATTATAACAAAAGTAAAGCATATTATAACAAAAATATACTTAGAAATTACAAAACCGAGAGGCAAATCGAAAAACACGCTGCAGTTTTGATCTCCTAATTTGTATTTTCCACATTGAAGATTATTTTTAATAAATCGCCTCATAAATTGCTTCAAAAAAATGTTTCACATGCATGACATTTAAACATGTCAAAATAAAAGACAATGTAGATATCGTTGACCTACTGTTCGATGGTCATCGCGTAATGGATGTGGTCAACCTTGGCAATCATTGCAAAAACCATCGTGATAATAATGCTATAAGGAAATGGGTATGGATTTTAAGAAATCTGAAAAGGTTGATATTGTTTTCTTGTTACGTAAATACATTCGTAATTTAAAAAAGGAAATAATAATAGAAACTTATTTTTGTTTCTAAATAGATATCCGATATATACAAATATAATATTTTATTTTTTGTAATTACAAGACAGGATTAGCGTGAGACTTACGCGTTGTCGATGTCACGATCGATAAATGTTTCGGATTCGTGCGGAAGCCTTCTTTGGGATCTGGTATTCGATGCGCTCGTGTGATGTGCCACCTTGTAGATTATACTCGAATAGATGTAGAAATTAAATTGAGAACGCTTTGAAAATATAAAAAATAGTTATCGAAAAGCTTGTGCATACTAAAGTTAGATTATAATATTCATTCAATACTTTTCTACCGACTTCCAAAAAGGAGGAGGTACTCACCTCGACTGTTTTTTTAATGTTTGTTACCTCATAACTTTCGACTGGGTGAACCGATGTTCAAAATTCTTTTTTTTTGTTTGAACAGCTTTCCTTCGGTGCTTCCCGTGTGGTCCCATTTAATCCCCTATTTAGTCCAATTTTATCAAATCCGGTTCAGTAGGTTTTGAGATACACTCCAATTACTGTATATAATGGAAGTCGGTATAATTTTTTTTAAATTGTACTCGTACTTGTTCAATCAAAGTGTCATCTTGTGATGAAATATGTATTTCATGAACCTCAATTATTAGTTAATAACGTAAGTAATATATACATATAGTTATAAATACCGTAAACAAATAGCTTAACCGACTTTTTATTAAATTGGCTAGAAAACTGGTTTTATATCTAGTATTGAAGAGACCTGAACCTATTCAGAATAATAATTTTTAATATTTTGGACGTCTTCGATCTGTGCTATTTGACCAACTCTTGACTGCATGTTTTTGTTTTTTTTTACATGGTTTAAATTGTTTTAAATGCACTTGCACTTGCAACTAGAATGTAATAGATTTAGGAATTAACTTAATGCTATATGACATGTTTTAATAATAAAATGACAAACCGCAACGTACGTCTCGACACATTACTCCTGTTGGCCGCGCACGAAAATCTGTTCAAGTGTAACGTAATCGCACCGTTAACGTATTTAGTACAAACTGTCATTTATCTAGTACAATAGTGGCACAGATAACTCATAGTTTGTACTGAATACGTCAATGATACGAAAACGTTACTTTTATGCAGATCGGCCCACTGCGTTGCCTTTTTCATCGATGCCAATGACCTGAATGTTATGGTTCATCTCGACACTTCCTCTGTTCAATATCAGTCGTGGCCATATCATTAAGCAAAATCTTAACCTCCTAATAGTTTATGAAACTAAGTATAACATACAGCAGAAGATTTTACAACTAGACATTAAATCCAATGATTTGGGGTGATTTTAAGTTTTTATTGAACAAAAACAAGCAATAACTTTTTCAAATATTAGCTCCGCTCCGCTGTTTCACCCGCGTGGTCGTGGATGATGATCACGAATCAAAATATATGTTATGGCTATGTTAATCGTACTTAGGGATAATGAAAACGGTCCGAGTAGTTTCGATTACAAAGGCACAAATCTTTGATAATATATGTATTATAATTATAAGTATAGGAACTCGCGGCACGTAAGTTGAACTATGCGCAGAACAACACATTTTCGGTAGGGCTATTATGTATCTCAGTTGCTAACAAAAGTTGATTGAAATCCAAAAAAATGGCGGCTCTATGTCACTTTTCCCAACTCCAGTCAGCCACTTACTAACAGTTTTCCTTACTAGAGTTGTCAAAACTGATATAGAGCTTTCTTTTCTTTTTCTTTTCAAGATTTCAGTCAACTTTTGTTAGCAACTGAGATACATAAAATCCATCAAAGTGCGGTATGCGTACGCGGGCAGCGATGGGTGGAGTGTGTTTGTCGCCGCGTTGCTATGGTGACGCACGGCTTCTCGCCCCGCACCGAATACCGCACTTCGATGGAGACCCGAAAATGTGTTCTGCGCTTAGGTAATTCAACTTACGTGCCGCTATCTTTAAAGAAGTTTATGGCCCGTTTTATAAACAATAAAAAAAATAGTATCAAAAGCTTTGATTTTAGTTATATTGACCTGTAGCACAAACTTTGCAAATAACTATTCGTATCGTATGCGTCAACGTCACGCTTCGGCGTACAAACTATAACTTATCTGTGTCATAGTTGCCCTAGATAAATGACAGTGTGTACTGTTTTACGTGAACGACACGTTACGGTACACTTATGCAGTTATTCATGCTAGATCCACTGTACAGGCGATGCCAGTTATTTATCTGAACATATTGGATGTAAATTACTTTGATATGATTCTATATCAGCACATTCTGGTACCTTATAAGTATAAACGGTATGTTTTCTCATAGTGCCGTACTTATGTTGTACCATTGGTATTCCCTTTCTCTTTTGCTGACACAGTTTGTATAATGCAATCGTTAGATACTATTACGTTACAAATCTTCGCACTTTGATTTTTATTACGTTGAGAAATGGGTGGCTTAAGCACTACTGTTTATATTAAAGAGTATAGCCTTAAGGCGCGCTCGTATCCTGATAATAGTAAAAAGCAGAATCTTTAAACATCTACGGCTTTATTCATAAACTTGTAGTAAACCCGGAGTAGTTAAAACATCTATCTGTCAATTTTTCGCTTGCAGTAAATGTCACGCGTGAAAGCAAGACAAAGCATGTTACGCCTAATGTATGTTTACGCAACGTTTATTAATAAAGGCCTTAGTGTAACGAAACAGATCAATAATATTGTATGAAAAATTTTCTTAGGTTAGAAAAGGAACAGGCAAAGAGTAATAACCGAACAGAATTCCTAAATATTACTCGCTGTCTGCAGAAAAAAATCCTGAATAAGTCCATAAAAATAAACATTCACGTCCAAACTCTCAGAAGTTTCAGCGATAACACTATATTTTTATTAGGTAATACATAGCTAGCATATAGTACTAAATTAGTAACCAGCAGTTTTTTCAATTGTGTTAGTATATATCGAAATATATTAAGAAAACGTACAAAATTAATGCATTTTCGCATGACGTCGTCCAATATAACATGCGATTTTCAACCTTACGTAAAGCATCGGAAATTGTTTTAAAATTGGGGTTGGACCGCGTCTTAAAGTTGGTTATGTGATAGTATCGAGTTACGAGACGGTCAATGTATTGACCTTGTGCGAGAAAGGAACTTGTTTTGCGAATTATACCAATGGTCTTTTATAAAGATGATGATGATGATGTACCTATATTATTCATCAGGTTACCGTAGTACAACCTCTGTCTTAGGAACTGGTAACCTTGTGTAGATGTTGTCCCACTAGGTGTACTATTAAGTATTCAGTTACTGAACGCAATTTTGGGACGAAACGCAATTCTATACATAAAACAATTAGAATTATTTGAAGCGAGTATATAGCCCGTCATCATCATCAGCCTGTAGCAGTCCACTGCTGGACATAGGCCTCTCCAATTGCACGCCACTTAGGTCTATCTTGGGCTTCTCGCATCCAGTTTTTGCCAGCCGTCTTGCGCAGATCGTCACTCCACCGTGCCTCAGGACGTCCTACACTACGTTTGCCGAGACGCGGTCTCCACTCTAGAACTCGTATATAGCCCGGTTAGATATAATGACGATCGAACCCTACCTCAGACTTGAGCTATCAGTGATGAAACATGAACAATGATGAAACATCTTGATGAAATCCACAGAATGGTGTTAGAGGATTTCCTGGTCACCGTTTGGCTAGCTGCCATCCTAAAAATTGTCTCTAAACACCTAACGATGTGCTCCAGCAGCTGTCCTAGAGAGTCAGTCGCTATTATATGTGATAAGCCTTTTGTTTGCGTCATCACTGACTTATCAATAGATAGCAGTCTAACAGTCTTCAAAGGCTTCTATGGCAATGCTTCAGCAATCGACTCACATGTCCTTTATCACTTAAATTACGAGTAAAAATATGAAGTATTTTTCCCAGCACTACTTTGCTAGTGAAATAATGCATTAGAAATTTAAACTTGACTCTATCTCCCTAATATTATAAAGGCCAAAGTTTATGAGTATGTTTGTATGTCTGTTACTTCTACATGCTCAAACGGTTGAACCAATTTTGATGAAATTCGGTATGGAGGTAGATGTGGCGCTGGATTAACACAGGATACTTTTCATCATAATTATCATCATCCATCACCATGCTGGTGTAACCACCCAACGCAGGTAGTATCTTATAAAAGTAATATCAACCGTACCTAAAAACATTCACTCATTTAAATCTGACGATTATGTGGCGAAAAGTATAGCGTAGGTAAATTCTTTATAAAATAAACGGATGTAAATTAAAATTATGAACATTAACATTACTAATACTATTAAATTACATTTATAAAAAAATATACGAAACGTAGTCTTTCGCCAACGAGCTATGCTTATTTCTTTCCGTGGTCAAATCAGAAATGAGGAGATCCGTAGAAGAACGAAAGTCACCGATATAGCTTAGAGTCCAGAAGATACGCCAGTTGAAGTAACAGTGGAGCACGCAAAACTGATCGCCGATAGAGTCGGAAGGTTCTAGAACGAAGACCAAGGACCGGCAAGCGCAGCGTAGGTCATCCACCGACAAGGTTACACACAAACTGATAAAGGTCGCGGGATGACGTTGGTTGCAGGCAGCTTCCAACCGGTCCTTTTGGAAATTTATGGGAGAGGCTATGTTCAACAGTGGACGTCATAAAGCTGAAATGATGATGATGATGATGACCTTTTATAAAATACAAATTACAAAAGCAAATTCATATACGCATTTTTTCATAATTATTATGACATCAATTATGAAAAAATTCATAATTTTAGTTATTTATTAACGAAGTAGCGTTCATTGTGATGAACTCAAGTCGAAGATTAGATTAATAATAACTCAAAAATTAAGTCTATAAATATTAATAATAGACCATTAACCCAATTACTAAAAAGGTCAACTTCTAAAAAGGTTTAGTGGGTTAATTCGATTTTAAGTTGCATAAAATCATTAATTAAAATATCCAAGGCAGTACTACAGTAGTTAGATACCTGTTACCATATACATATAAATAATTCCTTCTTTAGTCACAACAATGACGAAATATAATAAAATCATGATAAAGTGAACTTAAAATGTATGCTTCCTGCTAGATAAGCTTTTGAGAAAAAGACAACAGCTTTCGACTCACCTATCTATACTATACAGAGGTATCTTAAGTAAGCGACCGCGTTAGTCAACGTGCTCTAAATGTATGTACCCCATTGAGTTTTTAAACTTATCTATATATATAAAAGATGTCCTGACTGACAGACAACGCACAGCCTAAACCACTGATTGTAGAGACTTGAAATTTAGAGGGTGTATTGTGAGGTGTACTAAGAATGGTTTTTTTGAAATTCTACCCCTAAGGGGGTCAAAAGGGGTGAAAACGTTTGTATGAAACTCCTTTGTTATTGAACTTATAGTTGTGAATTTTTTTTATTTGGGTAGGTCATTCTATCCAAATACAAATACAAAATATGCCCACAAATGAAGCGAAATATCTGGTTTTAATGCTGTCATTCGGGAGTGTTGTGCTAATTTGGAATTTAGACTAAACAGCGGAAGAACATCTATAATTTAGAGTTTTTGTTTAGTTTAGAGAATGCTTACAAAATAGATACCTACCAATATTTTTTGTCGAAGTTATTACAGTAGGTACTTAAGTTAGTTTTTATGTGTAGGTAGGTAATTGATAAGACTGTTAACTTCATCTCATAATTTATGAAATATTGTGTTGTCTGTCATCAGTTTATGTACCTACTCAATGTGGTTCCTAATTTTACTGTTACGAATGAAACTATCTGAACCCTCGGGAAGAGACTAGCCTCCCACAACACAGGGAATCCTAGTGTGGGAGCTAGTGCTCATAACTTAGCTTAAAAGTATAGATAAATTAAGTAAAACTTATAGCTACGTAATTTTAAGCTACATAATTTAGACCTATATCCTGAAAATAAACATTATTTGATTTGAGTCTAAATGGCAGAATGTACTTGTCTATATAATTACACCAATATACTCTCTCAGTAATAAGAAAATGTTTTTCTTAGATTTTGACCAAATCTATAAAAAAATAACATGGCACCACATTAGGTTTATACTCCATTTATCTGAAATAACAATGTTAGTATAGTTCTTGTAATTAGTTGTAACAACCTAACCTAATTGGGGTTACCATTTTTCAAAATATTTTCTATATAATGTGTACTTGAATTGAGTCATTTTTATTTGAAAAGCAACCTACGCGATATGTTTGTATTTCGTGTTCGTGTAACTCAACCTTTCTTTCTCCTTTTTCAGACAAATCCCTAGCCCTCGTGCAGCCACCAGCACTGGAGGCTCCTGACGAGGGTCATGCAGCTCAATGCAGCTGTCCCAACTGTGACGAACTGCTGTCCAGATTCTCAGAATGCAGCATCTGCTTAGAGCCATTACAGGTAAGAGCTGTCCTGTAGTTTGGAAAGTTTTTGTTCAGAAGAGTGAAAAAAGCATTGAAGCTGTTCTTAAATCATCGCTGACCAACTTCAATTTTCTTGTTATGATGTTATTTCTTATGTGAACCTTATTTATTTTGTACTCTCGAAAAGTTACTGCCCCTAATACTTAATACAATAATTAACGAGAACAACAGCCAAAAAACGCAGCTATGTCGTAAATTATTATTAACGTTATCAATAGATACGATATTATTGTGTTTTTGAAAATAACAACTCACTTCCTTGTATTTTTTTTAATTAATACATATAATGCAAACATCCCTATGATGGGTATAGTCATTGAGTTTAGTGAGAATACTTGGTATTTATTACTCGTACTTAAAAAAATTTAGAACTGCCGTCATATTAGGATATTACATTCAGGTATCTGATATGAGAAAATAATCGTGGGGGATCCCAATAATCTATCTATCCACGGTTTTCCTTACTACCGATATAAATTTGACATAACTTCCATACAAATAGTGTCAAATATCTAACTCTAGTAAGGTAAACCGGCGATAGATAGATTATTGGGACCGGCCGGTTCGTTGCTTTCTGACAATTATTTGTCTGATATAAAACGTGACAAAAAATTACGACTCGGATCTTTTTTTATAAAACCAGCATAAAACGCTTGCACAGGGAAATACTATATGGAACGATTAGAAATCATGTATCTTATCTATCAAGTATGTATTACATTATTATTGTTATATATAAGCTAGATAGTATGGCCATGACATTTAATAATTGTTGCTACGTACCGTCATACTCGTACTATGTTTTTATTCACAAGCCCTCTTTTTTGCTTCATGGTTCGTGCTGGCTTTGTATCCCCACTGTTTGGTGGTACCACCAGTTATAACTATTTAGTGTGTGTAAATAAAGATTAAAATGTAAATCAGGAGTATATTAAGCACTAATGCCTGCTAACCGAAAATCCAATTTCTTATTATCTTCCTCTTCTATTTCACTCAACGTCATAATTTAAAAAAAAACAAACAAGGAAACGAACCGGATTAGTCTGGATTGGTTGCTTGAAGATTGGTCTGTCTATAACCAACTAATGTACTGAAAATCTAGGCCGAGCGTCATAATCTTTCATCAACCATTATTTCTCTTTTTATAGAAGTTTTTATTACTTACTCGAATTTTTGCGAATTGAATTCATGTTTTTAGAAAGTAAAGTCTTTATGAGCACAAATTAATAAAACTGCTTGTAAAACACAACCGGACAATCAAATCTGCTATCGTTAAGATCGACTGATTGCTTGTTTTGAAACCAAATCACTAGATCCTTCACAATCCTATGTTACTCTCCACAGATCGGGACTTCTACCTCATTCTAAGCAATTTTTCGAGAAACGAATGAAATCATTAAATACAATCATTTTATTGGGGAGGATTCAGGTTCCTTAGGTCATGGTTTCCAGTGAAGGGAAGGTTCACGTCGGGAAATATCCTTGCAAAAACGTTAGTGTCAATACAGTTAGTATTGTGTGGTAGTGATGGTTTTAATTCATAACTTAGCAGTGGATAGTTACAAAATTCTTCTACCTCAAGATGCAGATACTCTGTAGTCTACCTGTGACCGCGATAGATAGAGGCTAGATAGAGAGGATAGATAGAGGTACATCTCAATCCAAAGGACCAGCTTAGCCAAATTTACATTTAGACATGTGTACAAAAAGTCCCGATATTTTCTTAAACATAGAATTCTATTGTCTGGAATTGGGCTTATGCGATTCTATAAGAAGTGTAATGTATGAATATTGTAATTTTATAAAGTTTTCCTAGGCTAAGCCCTGAAAGCTTTCTCTTTATTAAGACCACTCAGATAAATTGAAATATCTTTTGCAGAAATTGATTTACCAGGGTAAGGATTGGTCCGGAATCTGTTTAAAATGAAACTGATTTCCATTTTTCATGGAAATTTTCATGGTTCAACTAATTTAGTCCTAAATTAATAATGTGAAGGATTGCATTTGCATAAAAACATTATGTAAGTAACCAAATTCCAAAACCAGTTACAAGATATTTTATGTAAATATTATTTTATGTGTTATTCCCGTAACCTAAGCTGTTTATTGTAATAAAAATAGGCTTGTAGTTTTACGCGTAATATCAAGTAGGCGCGTGGGAAGTACCCAACTGAACGTGTATCTGATAAACAAGCTAGGCCGATTATATTTGCTAGTGGTGGGAAGAGCTTAGACGATTATCTTATGTCGGCCGGTGCCGCGTAATCCAGCAAAAGGAAACCAAATCCAAATGATAAGAAGTAGGCAAACGGCAAAAACTTTTATCTGAAACGCCTGCTAAACGTGTTGACAACAATCTTAAAACTAAAACTCTAAAATACGTAAATAATAAATAATATTTATAAAATCTAAAATGAACACTTGAATAATCTCACATTTTTTAATTGAAACTAAATAGCCGCCATGTCAGTGTCTGGCCAAAAACTCGAAGTACATAACCATATTAGCCGTCACATCTTTTTTACATTTTCACACATACACATTTACCATCCCCGAAGTGGTCAACAGAGGTCTATAATCACCCTCATTTCATCAGTAATTTTTATTAAATTTACTATTAGTTTGTAACAGAAACTGCGCCTTTGGCAGTGGCCGATACATTTGTGGGAACATATAGTACATTCAATTATACTAATTAAATATTTCAATTTATCTGTACACATTAACAGACCAAAAATACAATGGATCTCTTCGATATATATACGTAGGTACTATATCGAGCAGACCTAAATCGTGCAGATTTACCACCTTGATCAGTCACGCAATTTGTTAATGATATGTTATTGGAGCACTTGTAATACTCTTTGTTTATTTACGATATATTTTTAATTACCTCATGCCAATAATTACCTAATAATACTTACATTGTAACCTATAATTTTACTAAAGTTTTGTATTGTTTTTTTTCAATTTCAACGCATCAAGTTACTGTTCTATAAACGTGTATATATTTTCATTGTCCTGACTGCCTGATTGTTTCATGCAGAACGTAAACCGCTGGGGAAAAAAAATTAATTTCTGCGGATAAAAAAAGGACAGATTTTTGGAAATTTTAAGCATAAGGAGGTGAAGCGAGCGAAGCCCCTGGAGGGTCATCAATTTAGAAGAAAGATAGAATACCCATTATTTTAACACAACAGTAAATCATATAAGTAATAACAGAAATAGGAAAAGGTCGTCTTCTCGCATAAGCCTTCAACGATTTACAGACAACCTTTACATTGTTATTCTAATTGTTCGTATTTAAACATACTCGTAGTACGTAATCATAGTTTTCAGATTGATTGTATGTCTCTTAAATTTCACCATAATAACGGTACGATGCAACATTGCTTAGTAGATAATCACACCGAACAAGTTCGTCACATACAACCCGCACCGCTCGCGTTGTTGCAAGACTAGCAAAGTGCAAGACGTGACTTATTGCGTCACTAGGTGTAGCTAAGTCTGGAGCTATTCCGTAATAGTTCCTCATAGTTATCGTAACTATGTCTGCAATTCTGACGTTGCGTATAATGCTCTTTTGAGAAATAACTTACGTGCGCCAGAGAAATGGGATCGAAGTTACCAAGTTGGCGTTAGCTAATTTACTTTGAAACTTACTATTATAGCGCTGTGATATATTAACAGTTGTGCCGAACATCACCAACAACAATAGTAATAATTCCAACAATAAGAAATATTCATATTGTTTACGGAATAGTTACTAAATAGGTTTTATATTTTGAGATTTGAGTTTCCGATGTTCATTCCGGTGATCAATGTCGCAAGCGCGAAGAATTGCGATTTGGTGAAGGTTTACGAGCGGACTGATGCGGTCTACCTTCTTTCGTACTCGTTTATTACGCGAAGTACCAGTACTGTTATCGCTTTGTAATTTTTTTGTATTATCATGACATACCACCATACATTATCAAGACGTACCAGCTCGAATCCCGAGACTAGTACTGTTTTTGTTTACATAAGGCTATCACCATTTGAGGTTTTACTCTAGGATCTGAATGTTTGGGGAAATGGTTAAACCGATGTTTACACTGTTCTTTTATTGTAACTATGGATGTGTTTTGCGGAGCAGTTCATAGCCATAGTTGATTGGAATAATTTAAGCCGTGTCTAAGACTATTTATAGCACAGCTTTGATTAATTTTAGTTTGAAAATTCTCGTGATTTAGACATATATTTATTAAATATTAATTAAATAAATATGTGTTAGCTTTAATTGCACTAGAAGGTCTGGGTTAACAGTTACATATTTTTTTTAATTTATATACAGGGTGTTTGGTAGAGGGACCGACAAACCAAATGAGCGTGTTCGGGGGCCCACTTGGAGAATACAAGTTGGGCAAAAAAAATCCCCGACCCCCCAATTTTTTTTTACTTTTTTTTGCTAATTTTCCCGTTTTCTCCGAAATTGTACTTATTTACCACCATAAAATTTGTAAAATCTGTTTTAGACCGGATGTTTTTAGTTGAATTTGGTCTCTAATACACCTTCAGGCCACGCAAAGCAAAATTGGATACAAAACAGAGCTAACTAACTGATTTAGAGCTTACAGAGTCTAAACATCCGGTCTAAAACAGATTTTACAAATGTTATGGTGGTAAATAGGTACAATTTCAGAGAAAACGGGAAAATTCACAACAAAAAGTTTAAAAAAATTGGGGGGTCGGGGATTTTTTCTGGCCAACTTGTATTCTCCAAGTGGGCCCCCGAACACGCTCATTTGGTTTGTCGGTCCCTCTACCAAACACCCTATATATTACTAGGCCGGTATATAAACTTGAGCCAATGATATATTTTTTAAAGATGTGTGATAGTTCTGAAACTATTAGATCGTTTTCTAACTCAGCCCAAAGATATTTATTTCCTCTTGTTCATCTGCAACGAGGCAATAAGCCTAATAATGTTTTAGCCAGGGGTTTTATGGTTATACTAGCTGCTCTCCGCGGTTTCAGCCGCGCGGTGATGGACGATGATGATGATGATGATGATGAATCTTATACAGCTTTTGTTACTCAGGACGAATGTAGCTTTCCAATGGTGAAATAATTTTTGAAATCGGTCTAGTACTTTTTGAGCCAATTCGTTACAAACATAATTACATACAAATCTTTCCTCTTTGTAATATTAGTATAGATAAACGTTATTTGATCATATCCTAACAATATTTTGTTCTATGTTTCAGTGCTGTGGCCCCTGCGTGTGCCCCTGGTGTGGTGGAGTCTGGTGCGCCAGGTGCTCCAGAAGAATGTCCAGATGCGCTTGGTGTAGAGGATCTCTTAGAGCACCCGCAGTTCCCTGCCTAGCTCTGCAACGCCTTGTCAATGATCTGATGCTGCCTTGCAGGAATTACAGGTTAATTTACTTTATACTCAATCATTTATTGCAACATATACAGGCAGGTCTTGATTAAATGTTTTCAGGATGAAAATATATAATCCTATAAGAGCATGGCAATAGTTATTTGTTTGTGAGAAACTATTTATTTCATTTCATCAAAATTATCATTAAAAAAGTAATTTAACGAATAATATTTTTTCCCTAGAATACCATTTAGATTTCCAATAAAGCTAACATCATTTTCCACGTCTTTAAGGGTATTAGGCAATTAATATATATTTTAACAGACATTGGTATTGATTCGCTTGTACGTACACTAAACTAAAATTCTCTAAACTATGCTAGTTCTTATTATGTTATTACTAAAATCCACATTCGTGTAACACTTCGAATTGTAATTCTAAACATATGATTATTCTATTCAAATGTGGGTAGTTTTATATGAGTTTAGACTAGTTTAGAGAGCACGAACTCACATGACGATTAAATTTGCACTAAACATACCCACAATTAAATAGATACGGCAAATTTAAGAATTGTCACTTGCAAGCATTATACGAATATGGACTTAAGCGCGAACAGAATAAGAACTATCGTAATTTACTAAAAATAGATTTTAGTTAGCTAGTTTAGTTTGGTGTTCTGAACAAGCGAATTACTACCAATGACATTTTTGTTTGTTATTGCATTTACATGCTAGGCTTATAAAAAGGTCCTATCTCGGAAAGAAATATTTTAATGGTAGGGTTTTGGCTTGCCTGCAGTTGTTTTTCTCACTCGTGCTCAATTATGTATTAATGTATAAATATATATATATATATATATATATCGTATACTTAAATTTTTCGTTTTTAACTGATCAACATCTTTAAGCATTGCTTGCTGTCGTCACTACTTGGGTGGGTGACTGGTAGTGGCATATTCAACTGAGTGATTTAGTGCTCGATATACGATAAGCCGTCAGTCGGCTTTCAGGCTGCCTGAAAACTGCGACAACAAGGCTGGCTACAAACCTTTCAGCCAACCAGCACCAGCCTACGTAGTACAGGATTTACGACTGGCCTGTACTTCTCTGTCCGAAAATAATGTTGTAACTCGTACCTGCAGCAGGAACGTGTTTATCAAAACGCAAACTCACAGATAATATATCAGTACTTCGTACAAAATACTAAAATTTCTAATAAGCCAGGCTAAGTGCTTCGTACGACCACTAAAACCCAAACTCCAAATCAAACAATGCCCACTAAAAGCGTACGGTCAAATCAACAATGAGCTATAAAACGGAACCTATAACTTGAAATGATGAAACTTTTTACGTCGATCGTCGTAAAAGGGGCGTAAAATTTAAGGTGACACACTCAATACTCAACTATTCTGCGTCAGTAAATTGTGTGAGTATAAGAAATTTTACGCTCAACGTACAAACTCTCACATCAAAGATACAATTGGGGGCAATATACCTTTGGGTGGCTTGCTGCTAATGGTATTCTTAACCGAGCGCTTTTATTCTTCGGAAGGCATGCGAAGCCGATTTTTCCGGTGGTTTTGGAGTATTTTCAACGATCTGAAGACTCTTACACTAGGGCTGCCCCCTACCCATGCCTCTCTCCTTAAAGGCCCGTGTCTCAGAAGTCGGCATGTGCCCTTTAAAAAAAGATATATATCGTCGGTGACGAGCGTACTGAAATGCCATGCAACACACGATTATCATCAGAAGCACGGCTTGCCAGTCTTGTTGCTGGATATATAATAAATAAATTACGTTTAATAACAGTAATGTTTGCAATTACGCTTAAAAACCGGCTAGGACTCGCGTAATATTTACCGGAAATATTCTCCGACCAGTTTCGAACTTATTTGAAGTTCTTCTTCTGGGAGTCACTCTTGTGCACAGCGGCGAGCGCGGGCCACAGCACGTAACTGGCGCTGCGACGGTCGCGCTGTGTCTGTAAGATTTTTTTTCCGTCGAACTGTCACTTACGTCAATGTCACTTTCAGTGTCACTGTCACTACCGTTTTTTAGTTTATAGGGCTGTTGACACACCACACTTGTTGAGTCGACCTCACGGTTCCAGAGCTCCGAGGTCATCTTGTCAATGTTCAACACTGGTATCCAGGCCGGCGGTATATTCCACCCACGATCCCGATTGAAATTAGGGTGACGTCTTATTTCGATGGCTTCTCGTACTTTACGCGGGACGAAGAATTTCTCCCGCGCTAATATAGTCGCCTTATCGAACCGAATATAATGTCTGGCACCTGCGATCTGAGAGTGCTCTGCCACCGCCGACCTTACGGTATCCAAGTTTTTGACGCTTCTTATATGTTCGGTTACTCTGGTAGAAACATTGCGTCGGGTCTCACCTATATACGACTTTCCGCAATCGCATGGGATCTTGTAAACACCAGGACTGTTAAGGGCATCTTTGTCCTTGGGTGATCTAAGAAGCTGTCGCAGCTTCCCGGGTGGACGAAAAATCGTTCTCATGCCCAACTTCCGTTTTAGATAATGCCCAACTTTGTCAGTCACTCCCTTCACAAAAGGCAGATAGACTGGAGACCGTTCCGCTGTAAGTGGTCGTTGTCGATTACTTTTATTGGCCCATTGAGTACATTGCTTCCAGACAAAACCGTTTATCTCCAGGACGCTCCTAACATGATTAAGTTCAGCGTCGACGTGTTGAGGGTCACAGATCTGTAACGCTCTATTAATAAGAGACCGCGCCACGGACGCCAGTTGTGACTGATGGTGGTGTGACTCTGCTCGCAGGTACCTGTCTGTGTGTGTCGGTTTCCGATATACGGAGTGCGACAACCTACCATTTGGTTTCCTGATAACACGGACGTCTAGAAAAGGTAGACTACCGTTTTGTTCTATCTCAACTGTGAACTGAATTTTCTGGTGTATTGTGTTTAAGTACGCACTAAATCCATGAAGTGCATCCGTACTAATAATGGCAAACACATCATCGACGTATCTCCACCAGAATCTAGGTTTGATAGAAGCATTAGTCAACGCAGCGGCGCAGTAATGTTTGCGTATGTATAATTACTAGGTATATTTTACTTACTAAAATGTAAGTACTTACCTGCATAGATACATGCATACATACATTGACTATAGGCTATATATATATATATATATATATATATCCCTCACTATAAGCAAATGCAACATAGACAAAATCAAAGCATAAACACAAAAACTTTTACTAAAAAATATAATGTTGAAGTCGGTTCCTTTTTTTATTTTAGCATTTTTAGTGACTCTGCTAATTACGGGATCGATTGTCATTCGCCGCTAATGATATCATAAAATCACCAAAATACAAAACGTGTTTTTAGTTATTGGACTGTATCTCAAAAACTACTGGACCGAATTTGATGTACTTTAAATGAGACTACCTCGGAAGTACACTCTACCAGACAAAAATAGAATCGTCAAAATCGGTTCATAAACTACGAAATTATCCGCGAAAACCGATAAAAAAACATTTTTGTAGCCGGTTAAAAATATATAAGTTCCTCTTAAATCACGCTTTTATGCTCATAATGAAGGTTTGTAAGAATATTATGTTATTGGAATGACGTTACAGTTATATTGCAGTAATTGCAAATCATTAATTCAACGATTCATTTTAAATGCTATAATCTTATAAGAACATTAATTATTATATTTCTGATAAAATACAAGTACCCTAATTCCATAGTATTTGGTTTATCAATGACTTAAGCTAATAAATAATTAAGTACATGACTATTATATTTATTTCTAAAAAATATGGGTTTAATCTTAAAACAATAAAGCGATCGTAACTAATCATAATCCACAATATTACGATGATTGCATATGTATTAAATTAATAATCGTGTTATTGCGCGTGAAATTCTGAAAATCGGGTTGCTTTTGTGTCAATCATGACGATAACACCAAGTCTAATAATGAGCATTTGTTATTGCTGTTCGGGAAATAATTTTATTAAATAATAACGATAGAGTTCAATTTAAAAAAACCTTAGTCTCAGGTAATAGCATGAATACCTGCAATCTGCTTAAAATTGCAGCTATTCATGCTATTATATTCGGGTGTCGGTTTTTTTTTCGGGATAAAACTTACTTTCGGACAAACCGGTTCAAATTGGACTGCAGCTGAAATTGAGAAAAAGATAGGAAAATGAAAATTTGTGATTTAACATGAGGAAAAGATAGAAATGCGCTTTCGAACCTAAAACGATCAAAAAATTTGGTTATTTGCAAAATTCAGAAAGATAAAAACAAATTAGTAACAAAATCTGCAATGTTTTTGTACCTAATTAATCACACACAAGATTGCTTGCATTGTATCTCAATCGGTGCAAAGTATTTACGACTTCTTTTTTCTTTTAAACGCTTCTTTAAGCTGTATAAGTTGCAACATTTTACTATCTTGAGACTTTTCTTGAAACAAGTTCGAAAACAACAAAATTCTTAGTTACATATTTTTTTCGGTGTATTATTTTAATTTTATTTATGAAGGCTTGATGGCCCAGTCGCTTTTATGTCTCAGTAGTCCGGTTGAACACGTCAGCCGGATTTATGAGCCGCATCTTGTATCAGTAGTTCGGTGCTGGCGAAAAACTTTTACTATTTTTTTAGTTTTTAGTTTGTATCTCAATATGCAAAACACTAAAAGGACGGCTATTAAAAATTTCTTTGAAGTTATGTAGAGTAACAAAAATCTACCATCGAAAATATATACTTTTAAAAAATAAAACAAATGACAGCTATTGTCGGGTTTTTTTCCCGTCATGCTTCCCTTTGACTATATGATATTAAATTATATCTATTTAAAGGAATAGCTATAATCATGTGGGCCTTTAATCCTTCAGCTGACTCTAAATAACTCAAACTTTAAAAAATTTAAAAAGTTAAAAAATGTAGTGTTAAAAAAATTAGTAAAATCTTGTATTACGAAAGGCAAAAATGCTTCCCTATGACTATATGATATTAAATTATATTTATATATAAGATATAGCTATAATCCTGTGGGCCATTAACCCCTCAGCTGACTCTAAATAACTAGCTATAAATAAATTTTAAAAGTTAAAAAATTTAAAGTCAGTGTTGAAAAAAATATTAAAATATTGTCCGTGTTTTAGGTAATCCTAAAGCACGGACCTTATCTCTACGGACCTACATACTGTGTCTTTTTCCTGATACAGCTGAAGGCGAAGAGATAAATTCATTGCGTGATATTATTAATTTCAATTGTCTTTTTTCAATTCTTGTTTCAAATGTCTACCCCTGTTATTGTATATCAATATTAAATTTCTCTAAATATGTTTTTCCTTTGTCCACAGACGCGGCTGCACAGAACTTTTAACAGCAGTAACCAGAGTCAAACACGAGGAAGAATGCAAATTCGACACCATGACGTGCCCCATAACAGCTAACTGCTGTACCGTCCCTTTCGAGGAACTCTCCACCCATTTACAAACGAACCACAACATCATAGCCGTCTACTCGCAGAAGATCAAGATCCTAATAGAGAACTTCCAAACCAAGTTAAAGAAAACCGCTTGCTGCCGGACAAAATATAAGATCGTCTTGCTGTATCAGAAAAGCGCTTTTATAATCAAAGTTTGCATATACAACTATCACGTTCGAGTAGAAGTAATGAGACGGAAGCTTGGTTACATTGCAGATATCAAAGCAGAGACGAAGAAAAGCGAATATTGTGCACTTATTGAATTCCAAAGCAAATCACTCAGCACCAAATCAGCTATAGTTATAGAAAATGAAGCGTATGGCAAGAAAGCAGAAGTGCAATGGAATGATGTCATTATGAAATCAGATGTTGATGAGACTATCACAATTCATGTTAATATAGGCAAATCTGATTCAGATCTCACAAGAAAAGATTCCATCGATTCGTGATCTAGTATTTTAGTTTATAAACTTGTATATAATAATGTAAGTTCTCATTCCGTAGCTGCGCATTTAAGGTGTATGATTTATGTGGCGATGATTTTTGAAGTATAATGAAAATGAAGGCTAATGTTCTGGCCGAATTGTGACTGATGTAGACATATTTAGCTTAATTATTTTTTTAGTTATGAAAATGATAAACATGAAATTATAAATGCTAGTATTTTAAAACGAATTCGCTGTTTTATTCCAATATTTATGCAATGGGAAGACAGAGTTAAAGAACATTATCTCCGCCGTCGGATGCAAATCTTAAGAGGCAAGGAACTCGATATGCCAATATTAGAGTAGATTACTAGAAGCGTAGGAAAAAGTCGGAGAAATTCTTGAAGAACTTGATGAGTTTTTGGTAGGATGAAACGATGATAAAACAACTCTATAGACTACTGAGATGTCTCAGTAGTTCAGTAGCTTAGTGGTCATGGAGCCTGATACGGTTTGTAGAAGCGACTCTCATCATGTAATTTAGTATGGTGGATGCAATTTTCTCTCTAATTGCAAATTCTTGAAGAAGTTTCGATAAACTCCCAACGCATATTAAGTTTGTACCAAGGAATTTGAATCGTTATTTACGGTTTTTTTTTGAGGGGGGGAAATGCTGTCGATCTTCTGCTGCGAGATTCGAGATGTTATATAGTTTTCACCCACGTCTTCCGATCCGACAATTGTCAGACGCGATTACCACTGGGCCACCAAAGAACGACGTGGAGCGACATATATTGAACAGCTTGAAACCAACAAGTGAAAGAATATTTTTACAAATACCAACTTTCGTATTGGTCGCTAAGTTTCATAATTTTTATAATTTGATTTTTAAAGCAATAACGCCTGCTTAGCTATACGAAACATTGGAGTTTAAGAGAGAATAAATCACATCCACGGACGGAATTCGAACTTACGTTTTCCAACAATCCGTGTCAGACGCCATGACCACTAGGCCACCGAGGCACGGATTGTCGGGAATCGCAGGTTCGAATCCCGTGCGAGGATGTGATTTATTTGTGACCTCCGGGTCTAAACGGCAATATTATTTAAGGATACGAATAACATTTTAAATTCAGGGCAAATACGTATAGGAAAATTTGCACGATATTTAGGCTCTGTCACAACAGCCTGTCCAGCCATTATGTATGGTTTTATGCGAAATCTCTAAAGAGAGTAAAATATTTAGCTCTTTGACATAATAAGCTAATAATGATGTAAGTAGCTGTGGACGTTCCAGTTAAATTTCACGAGGACTAATATTGATTGGTGGAATCAAAACATTTTATTAGCTGTTAATCCTATTCGTGAACATAAGGCATAAAGTATTTAATGATGCGACAACCACAGGTGAGGCGTAGGTTGCGTGGTTCCGAAAGATGTGGAGGACACTGGACAAGTACTTACCTACTGAACGTGCCCAGCATGTACAATTATTAGAATTGGTTGCAATTTATTTAGGACTAAAATCAATCGCGAACAATAAAAGGCGCTGTGATATTATTTTACGCGTAGATAACACTGTAACCATAGTAACTTTACTTTTCGCGTCGTACATTACCTGTTCAGATAACGTAGTAGCAAATGCGGAATCTAGGAAGGTGAATATAGATACAGTGATAATTTACAAGAACGGTTCTCAATTTTAAGAAGCCTAGATATAGATTTTTTTGCTACTCGCGTGAAAACAAAATGTCCAATAATACATTTAAAAAAAATATATTCACTTATAAATTTGAAGCTTTCTGAGTTGAATGGTCTAAATTTTAATTATAGGTGTCACAATCGCTCGCTTGAATACAGAAGATTGTACCCGATGAGGTGACCGGCATTGTAGTGCCATGGCAGTGGTACCTGTATTTCTCAGCAGTGGTATTATTTATATATATCGCTATGCATTACAAAGGTGTTTATATTGCCTCCAAGTGTGCAGTTCTTGCATGCGTTCTCCTTTCAATTCATCCGCTCAACTGCAATCTTTCCCTGGTGGCGTGTGTTATGAGAGAACGCTATCAGTACGGGAATCGGCTAGAGATTATGCTTTTAACTATTTCACTGAACCCTAGATCTCAGTATAATATATACCATTGATATATAATATATAGCAATGGTGGGAGTAATGCGTGAGTGTTATTTGTCGGGATAAAACAAAAACTAACAGTGCAAACAAGTGGTGCCAGGCATAACTATGGCTTTAGAGAAGGAAGGTCGACTGAAGACGCTGTTTTGACTCTTACCACTAAAATTACATCTTACCTGGATAATGGAGACAAGTGCATAGGTGTTTTTCTCGATTTACAGAAAGCATTCGATACTGTCTCCATTTCGATCTTGTTAAACAGACTTGAAAATATGGGAATTAGAGGGTTGAGTCTTGACTGGTTTTCAGATTATCTTACCGGAAGATCCCAGCAAGTACGGGTGGATGGACATGTGAGCGACAGCGCTGTGTGTAGCTATGAGGTGCCACAAGGTAGTACACTAGGACCGACTTTATTTCTCATTTATATAAATGACCTATGTTATACTACCTTGCATGGTTTAGATTTATTAATATTTGCGGATGACACTGTGTTGCTGCTATATGAAAAAACATGGCAGAAAGTTGCTAAACTGAGTGAGGACTGTCTTTCAGTTGTAACAATGTGGTTAGAAAATAGCCTTTTGTCACTAAATGCAAGCAAAACGATGTATATGTGCTATAGCAAGACAATAGCAGGCGAACCTTTAGGTGACCTTAGCATTAGAATACATACTTTTCCATGTAACCGTACCAAATCACCTCCCTCTACATGTAGCTGTTCAACCTTATCCCGTGTAAAGTCTATCAAATATCTAGGTGTCCATATAGACGACAAACTCAACTGGACCATTCACGTTGGAATTTTTACTTCTAGATTAAGAAAACTTATGTATATTTTCAGGGCATTGCGAGCAGTAGCCGAACCTAAATTAGTTATACAAACATTTAGGGCACTCGGTGAGTGTCTCGTTAGATACTGCATATGTGCATGGGGAAGTCCATCTAAAACACACCTTTTAACGGTTGAACGAGCGCAACGAGCTCTTTTAAAGGTACTATTGTACTTACCTTATAGGTTTTCGACAACAGATTTATATGCCGAAGCCAACGTTCTAAGCGTCAGAAAATTATTTGTATATGAGAGCCTACGGCGGTATCATATGAAAATAGTGCCATATTTACCTGAATCGACCAAAAGAATTGACAGATGTCCTGTTCCCACATCTAAATCTATATTTGCCCAAAAAAGTACAAAATCATCGTTCCTCATATCTACAATAAGCTTAATAAATATCATAACGTTAAAAAATATAGTTACAATAAAATCAAAGACATAATAGTTACCCGGTTAAAAACATTCGATTATGAAGGGCTTGAAAAGATGTTGACAGATTTTTATACTAAATAAATATTAATCATTATTACACCATAAACATATATATTATATACACATACACATACTCGGACACATACACATACACATACTCGGACACATACACACACACATAAACCATACACGTAATAACAACAGCACATTCACATTTATGCGCTTTTTAATATCAAAGATCTGACATAATTACCTGCTATGTATTTATGGGAGAAGCCACTGGCTCCTGAAACACAGTTCGCACTAGCTCGGGAGCCTATGGATTCAAATATATAATGTACCTACTTTTTATATCAATAAACTATTTGTATTTGTATTTGTATAACAAACGAATACAGAAGAGGGTAGACCGTTTCGTCTGTTCGTAAACATTCACCCACCCGCAATTCCTCAGTTCATCCGTGATCATAGCGCTTGGAACAGTGCCGAAATATAAGAAACTCTTAGAAAATATACATGGTAATTATCGCCATAGATTATCCCGTTGATAATTTGAATATTTCTAAGATTCTTAGCAATATTGATAAGTCTCTAAGCATATACATTTAAACTCTCTGAAGTTGAAAGCTGTATAATTGAATGATCAAGCGAGCTTACATGAAGCGAAGTTCGATCTTGACCTTGAGCCTTCACCGAAGAGAGCCTAGGTCCCTCCCTGTGCTTACCTAGATACCTAGTTGTCCCTGGTAAATCAATGTTGCTGGTGTTTGTTTACTCTAAAGATAATGTGGAGATACCCGCAGAACACTAGCGGGGCGACGGGTGATTTTTCTCTTTCTATCTCTAAGCTTATTGTGCGACTTAGGTTCGTGTAAGTACGTACATAAGTACTACATTTAAACTTGCCACTTGATTACATTACCTATATAGGTCCATTTTGTCTATTTAAAAGATACCTCATAATACGAGTATCATTATTAGAATCTTACTAATATTAGAAAATACACACACACACGCGCACGGCCAAACAATTTCGTTTATTTGGTTTTTATCTGTTATGTTAAATTTTATTTTTTTTAAATTATTAGCATTAGCACACTACTTACATAAGTTTTTATAGTAAATATTGTCATCCATATGAAATTGTCAAAGTAATTAGGGGAAGACACTGCCTTCTGCAACACAGTAATATACTAAAGCAGTAGGCAGGGTTCCAATCAATATGTTTATATAAATATGTATGAACAAGAAATAAACATTTTGTATTTGTATTTGTATTATAAATGTAAATGTTTAGAAGGATGGAGGTTTCATAATAGAATTTTACTAATATTATAAATGTAAATGTTTAGAAGGATGGAGGTTTCATAATAGAATCTTACTAATATTATAAATGTAAATGTTTAGAAGGGTGGAGGTTTGTTATACTCGGTTACGCCAGAACGGCAAGATGGATTTGGCTGAAATTTGGTATGTAGCTATAGTATAACACAAAGTATAATTTTTATCATCATCATTATCCATCACCACGCGACTGAAACTGCGAAACGAAGCTATCATTAAGACGTTTATTTTGATTATTCAATAGAAGTTCGTTTTTTTTGTGTTTCATTGTAGTCATCATGTAAATGAAATGATGTGTTTTAAAGCCGCCGTATTGTATTTATTGACATCTTTTTTCATAATAGTTCATCAAAGTGACTCCCTCTTGCCCGATAGAAAGCGGAGATGGAATCAAGAAGCGATGACGATGACCATTAATGCAGCCGTAAGCTGCGTTAATTGCCACCCCTGTGATGACCTGAAGATGCTTTTTCATACCCGGCTTGAACGACCCAGGGTTATAGCTGCAATAAAAACGTTCGCCGGCAGAGCATTCCACAATTTACTTAAACGACAGAGTTAGAAATGCTTAACTTTTTGGTTTGTGGTAAGTAATTTTGTAACAGTAACAGTAGGTATATACCGTTCAAATCATATATCAAATATATCATTACAATTATTATATCCTGTGCAACTCGCATGGCTAAGACTTATCGAATGATATACTTTTTCAAAATCCCTCAAGAATCAAGTTATCCCTCAAGAAGTTTAACCTGTACGACGATTCCAAGAATCTTACTTACATACTTAAAAGAACACATTTCTACATACATAACCTACTTACTTAAAAATACTCGCATAGTCAAGCAATAAAATCAGACAACATTGTTAGTTAAAGAAAGACAATTGACTTTTCTAATGCTGAAGTATAATAAATGTTTTCACACACAATACGTTATTAATCTTTTACTGATTGGACCTTCAACAACAATAAAAGCATCGAAGAGACATATAAACCAGATAATCCGGTTTTAGACAGAAGGAGCCAAGTCAAGCAGCTCTTTTGAATAGGGAAGTCCCTGGGCTGTTGACCCCTTTGCGGTTCAATTAGACATTCAATACTTAGCCTTAAAAGTCTTATCGTCATATGACATGTTAGATAACAATATAAATGCGATAGTACGTGTTTGTTTGTAGTTTGTTGGTATATCAGTTCTACTTTCACGTTTAACCGAATTGGACCGATTTTGATCAAACTTGGCACAGCAGCAGGCAGCTAAAAGAACATGTATCATAATAATGGTGTCCTATATACTTTACTAAATATAACTTATTGCATCATTTGATACCGGACTGGAATATAATTAGTATGCCACTGTTTTTTAATGGGGATCTAAGAGCGGATACATGTACCTACATTGTCTAAAAGTTGAGCCTGGCAATTCAACGAGACAATGTAACCAGTTTTCGGGGAATCCTTCCGCATGCGGGTGATTTAAATGGTGTGCTTTTAACCTTTTGCGCGACAGAGAGTGACATAAGTCTTTTGTTTTAATTATCACGGTATAGTAAGGTTTAATAACTAGGTTTATATAAGGTTTATCAAATTAAATACCACCGAGAAGATCGGGTTTCCTCCGCTTTTACGAGTGCAGGGAATATTACATTACTCCTACATCCTTTCGCGATAAAAATGGCTGATTTTGTATTCTGTTATCCAAATGAAATTTTGTTCGACACACGTTCAGATATATTCCAAACTTCTTTACATTGTTTCTGTATTTTATAAAGCGATCCTATAATTGTTGTGCTTACGTAGGCCCAGCTACCTTACACACTTCGTATTCTTGATGTACTTTTATTAAAAAAAATAAGATGTATTAAAAGGCATCGGATTTGTCGAAGGATTATATAAGATAAACCCATTTTGGCCAAAAAATTGAATTTACCTCAATACCAAAAAGTGTGAAATAACTTGTTGAAGTCGGTACCATTATAGTTTAAAAACCTTTAATCACAATTTATTGTGCGCATGGCACCGCCTTCAACAAGTTATTTCACACATTTTAGAAGTCGGTTCCATTTTTTGGATTTTTTTTTATAAGCGACCCTTGCTACTTACGGTTTCGATTGTCATTCACCGTCAATGATGATACGAGATCATCAAGATAGGCGTAACAATTTACAGTTTTTGGAGTGTAACTCAAAAAGTGCTTGACCGAATTTGATGAAATTTAAATGTGACCACCTCGAAAATATACTCTATTAAACAAAAAAGAATTTTAAGAATCGGAGAAATCGATTAACATACACATAAAAAATACATACACATGAACATATAACCGCCTCCTTTATTAAAGTCGGTTAAAAGTAAAAGAAATCGGATTTGACATTGAATGTCTAAACGAATCCTCTCAAAATTATAAATGAAAGAGATCTACCTAAAGCTTTATTTTAAGAGTTCCATTATGAATTCAGCGTCACGTTCGTCTTCATAATTTTCGGAATAGATTTTGTTCAAGTTACGCCAAAGTTCGATTAGCAGGCATGAAATATTAAAGATATTGGAAATCGTTTCATCCCCAATAATAGGTATTCCTTTGAGTTTTTTCACAGTTTTAATATTTCGCAGTGGTTTGGTCGAAATTACTTTATTTCTTAGTCGTGGACTGTAATTGGGTTTGGCGGAGAACTCCGGATGAATCTTCGTCAGGGCATTATATATGGTTTATTATATATTATATATTTATATTTTATATCTTTATTACATATATTACAGATACATTTTATATGGTTTCATTGATTGGAAAATACACGGTGCAAATATAAATATATAAAAATAATAATAACAAAAAGCAGCCATTTTGAATACCTGCAGAGTTGTTAGAAAGTTCTTGCAGCTTGAAGAGAACCAAATCAATTGAATTATGTCCCCACCTGCAATTTACTTGGCCAGTGGCCCGTAGTTGCAGTTGCAGTTGCAGTATTACCAGCTGTGAAGCTAAACTATGTAACTTGGCTCCTTCTGTCTAAAACCGGATTATCTGGTATATATGTCGATGCTTTTATTGTTGTTGAAGGTCCAATCACTAAAAGATTAATAACGTATTGTGTGTGAAAACATTTATTATACTTCAGCATTAGAAAAGTCAATTGTCTTTCTTTAACTGTTGTCTGATTTTTTTGCTTGACTATGCGGGTATTTTTAAGTAAGTAGGTTATGTATGTAGAAATGTGTTCTTGTAGGTATGTAAGTAAGATTCTTGGAATCGTCGTACAGGTTAAACTTCTTGAGGGATAACTTGATTCTTGAGGGATTTTGAAAAAGTATATCATTCGATAAGTCTTAGCCATGCGAGTTGCACATAGTATACAAGTAAATATGAATAATAATAATAATATAAATATATATATAAATATGTGTATATTGAGCATATTCTAAAAAGCAATAGTTATGATGTGAGGTTCCTTTTGAGTGGATAATTAGTATCGCAAAGGAACAGTTTTTGAGATGAAAGTAAGTAGGCATGATGCTGTTTCATTTGTAATCATAAATTACGTAGTTAACTCAATTGAAACGATTCTGTATATTCAATCGATTTTTAATGTACATATTTGATTTTATTATTGATTTATTGAAACATATTTGTATGCTAATGAAGCCGATCATGACATGAAACTTAAATGTTTTAAAATCTTTATCAATTATCTGTAGGAAGTTATACATTATTGTATTTGTTATTGTATTGTATCTCTGAAACGGCTGGAGCGATTTTGATGGAAGTTTAAATGACAGATAGCTGATTTTAGGTTTTATTTATTTAAAAGGTGACGCAGTGGTAAACAATTAATCTCAAATCGGGCACCGCCGCACAAAGTTTTCACTCCGCGTGGTCATGTGCGGCTTGCTACTACACGAATGAAGTCGCGGGCTGTCGCTAGTAAATGATATTATAAGGAGTAACTTAGGCTACTTTTTTGTAAATTCCACGCGGACAAAGTCGCAGGTAACAGCTAGTGCACAATAAAACAACGAGTAAAACAAAAATATACAGTTCAGCCTTTCTCCAACTTCCACCTTCAGCATTATTAAAACTATGACATAAACTTTTATCCCTTACCCAAGGGAACCCTTTCTTATTTCGGGGTACAAGTACTATGTACATAAGTCACACATATAAAGTTTTCTATTCTTTATATTCAGCGTGATACTTGGGTAGATCAGACTGTCGGGTGTAAAAATATTAGTAAATGTTTTCTCATCCTGCGGGCCTGTAAAACATGCAGAGGGAATACCTGATTGTTAGCCTAAGGTGTAATATTGTTTCTGTCTTGGGATAAGTTTGTCTCAGGATTTTGAAGAATTCCTGTTTCTAGAATCCTACGATCCTATTTAAATTTAAGTTTAACGTTCACTTTATAAACATAATTTAATACATAGTGAAATATTAAAAGTAATAATTGAGATGTTATTAATTCTTCAAATTGTTATTAAAGTAACTGTAATAATACTAAAACATTTAAGTAAGTACAGTTGTATATAATTATCAGGTTCGTTGTGGTTATATAAAACAAATTCATTCATCCTATCTCATCATACAATAACTATAAGTTAAGTTAAAATAATAATATTATTTATTAATTATGCCATAATAATTTAAAATAAAGTAAATAATTAATAAAAATAAAATTAAATAATGCAGTAAAAAATTAATTATTAAAAAAAATAATTTAAAGTATTAAAATTTGTATAAAGTAGGTGTTACTCGTATTGTGAGACGTGTCGTCTGTAAGAACGGGAACGAAGACAATATTTTTCATTCCCATGAAATATCGATTTTTTTCTTGTATATAATTACTAAACAACACAGAGTGGATGTCTTTAGGAAGTTGTAAACATATAAGTTTGAAAAAAAACATGCCAATTTTGTCCGACTGTTCCGGTTAATCTCCGGATGGGTCAACGGGACTTTCACTGGCAGATAGCTAAAATACATTTATTTTTAAGCGCCGTATCCCTAAAGCCACATGAGCGAATCCACGGACGGGTCAGCTACGAGTAGTATATAAATATCGAAGATTGGGCTCAAGGGGGTGCATCGGTGCAAAGGCACAGAAATATTATCTATAACATTACAGTATCTTTTGATAACCTACCACCTATATCTTCCAAGATAATTATTTTTAATATACACGAGGTCGATATTATTACACAAAGTCTTTAACCTCCCGACAAGTCATAGCCATCGACATTCGATACGATTGCGTTTCCACGTAGATGAACATGAACGGAAATCCCAATCTTCAGTGAATTTCAGTGTTGAGTGTCGCAATTGAGAACAGCCGTACGATTCTCTAAGAGCAAACATCGTTGCATCTTTGACAACATCCGTGAAACAAATGACGGGATGACAAAAAACGTTGGAAAAACAACCTTATTTACAAGGGCAATATCTCATAAAGTATCTGACATCGGTGAGCTCGTCGACGAGCGCATCGATGAATCATTGGCTTCGATGAGGCGTTTCCACAAAGTAAAGTTACTCGTTACAACTTTAATCGGATTCAATCACATATATATCAACCTAGCTGCGCCTCGTTGTTTTACTCGCATGGTGATGGTTGATGATGACAACAATTACTTATGTGTTATTTCAGAACCTTGTTTTTACATTTGATAAACAAGCATTTGGCCACAGTCTCACCTGATGGAAAGTGATGATGCGCTTGTTAGAATTGTATACGTCAGATATTTATAAAAATTCGTAAACTGTGTATATTAGCTGTATTATTAATATATCTAAATGAATTGTTATATCTAAATGTTAAAGGAATTGTAGTAAGTATAATTTTTAGCAAATGCCACACCGAAATACTACCTCGTTTAATTTGTAGCGAGTGACGTATCATCCTCTTGATTTCTGATAGGCTATTTTGTTTTGGCGGGTAGTATCTTGTTTCTGACTGGTTATGAGGTTTAGCGGGAGGTGTAATAGTACAGTGGGACAGTCTCTTGGCGGCAGACATGTCTATATAAGCCAATATCTGAAATTGCCGAGCCTTCTTTACTTCACAAGTGAATGTTGCAGCAAGATCTACTGCTTGCCGAAAATTAAGTGTTATATTTCTTGTTATAAATACTGCTGTATGTCTATGTATTGTGTCTGTGTAGTATCTCTTAAATGTGTCTATATTTGCTTTGTTTCCTGAAATAGTGTGCGTGTAAAATACTTTCCTAGTACTAGGACATCTGTAGCCTGTTATATAATAATATTAAAATGAACACTGTGTTTCTTGGGTAAAATATATGGTTCTATTATAATGATTTTAATGTTACTTCTGTGTGTGAATACGTAGCTAGACAGGTAGTTAAATTCATATTATAATCATCGATCTCTTTCATAGGATATAATATGACACATCTGTTTGTTACCATGTGTGTTATGCTGTGAAACCTTTTAATGTAGTAGTGATCAACGCCCTCTATCTTGACAAATCTCACACGCTCGACGGTGGTACATGCTTGCGTAAAAGGTACCTATTCACTCTGTATGTATTTGAAGACTCCCAGATTAGATATTAGATTAGATTAGATATTAGATATATGTCGGGAAATATAGACGCTAGTACGAGTAGACGAGTCAACATCTCCTGAGGATGCCTCGTGTAGAGGCGAAACACGTGTCGAATCAGTTTTGGTTCATTTGGGGTTTCTTGTGTTTTTTATTTTGTATTCTTCCTATTAGCATTTTATGCGGGAGGAAGGGTGGTGCACGCCCCCAAATAGGCCAAAATCATTGTTTTCTTTTCAGCGGAAGTGTCACTAAATATTTTTTAATATCGTTTTTTTAGACGCTAGTAGGTTGTTCCATACTTCAGCCGCATGCAACCTAAAGGATCTATAAATATCAAATTGTATACAAATTCGTAGAGTAACAAAAATCATTCATAGTTTCGCTTTTACGTTAGTAGTTGTGAAGTGCGATTATTTTTATGCCGATGATTCGAATAATTTTCATTGAATTTTAAGATTATTAATAATTTAAAATATATATACGCGAATAAATCCGTTTATAAAGTTGTTTAATTAAATGTTTAAGAATCGTAAAAGCTTAAGAAATCGTTACTTTCGTAAGCACGTGAGCTAACTACTTGGATTGATTGGTTTTGACAAAGTACAAACGTGGTTTCGTAACATCACTATATAATAAACTAGCTAAGGAGGTTTGTAAATATTAAAAAAGAAGCTGAACACACGAATATTCGAGGCATGAATACTCATGATAAAGCTTTGTGAAACTGTCATTTTTACGGGTGCCAATAATGGTGCTTACCATCAAGCACAGGATGCCAAATCTGTTAGTTCACAACGTTCAACAATCTATCTCGCTGCAACTGCAGTTCAACTCCGGACGTCGATTACAATCAATTACGTCGTTACAAATAATTAAACATAATTAATTATAACTCAACAATTAAGGAATTCAATTTTTTGCAAACTCAACATTTCATGATTACACATACTGCAAACTCAACTGTTTGCAATTTAGGATTTAACATGCTGCAAATTCAACTTTTTGCAAGCTCAACATTATGAGAATTCAATGTTCTATTCTGAACGATATTATTAAATTGTACCTACGTACAGTGACATCTGCTACAATGTTTCTCATTTACGCCAGACTTTACAAACACTTTCAAGCAAACTCTCTTAATACTCATAAACTTTGCTATGAAACTCTGAGACCACCGCTATGAACATAATATCCTTGATACATAAATATCTTATGGAAACTTTATGATTTCAGTTAAAAGATTAAAAGACACAGAATAGTTAACTATGTTTTAAGTTGCTGTCAATTCACGATTTCCATAAAAAGAGGGATTTTGAAGCAGTTTATCTCGCAGCGATTTAATTAAAAGTACAAAAATAATAGGACATTTATATGACTTTTAAGTACACATTGACGGACTTAAAAACATATTTTAACATATTAGATTCCTCAAAAAAATTCAAACATAAAACTTAATTACACCTTTAAAACAGTATTGCTCTTTATTCACAATTACATTTGTCATGAAGCACATACCTTCTTTTCTTTTTTTTATTATTATAACTAACCTCCACAGACTCTAGGGTCCGTGCCATTTTTTTGTTTTTTTTTACAAATTTATCAAACCTAAATATAATTAAAAAAAGACACAACAATACATACTTAATTAGAGGACATAGGATTACTAAACTAACTAAAAAAGTACTAAAGGGCTATATCGTTTCTGAGTTTGCATCAGCATTCAGAGGAGACCAGTCTCCGCAGACAGCACCCGTTCACGAGTTGACGCATGTGGCAGCCATCGCCTTCCTCAACCATATTTGAGGAAAGATGGCGACCCGCCACACGACGCCACCGCCTGCTGACACCATTTCGTGAGCGTGTCTGCTCTGTATGCTCATACTTACTCTTTGTCAAATACAGCTTAACTTAAAAAAAATACTTATATTAACATATTCGCTTAGGTACCCGTATTGCACTGAATCAGGGCTTCAATTACTACTTCGTTTCGATCCCTGATAGCCATTTTGAGGTTGTATTCAAATATGGTTTTGGTATTTGCAACCATCGCTTTCCTCACGAATTGCCCAATGGTATCATCATCATCATCATGAAACACACATCATAAAATACCAATTTTTGATACACATACACTGACGGATACTGTAACATTATTTTTTTATGAGTGTTTGTACGTGTTTTCCAGATGCGCTTGCCTTGATTTCAAGTGAAAGAAATTGAAAGAATTAAAGCTCTTAACTGACAGCGCCTTATGTAATCAAGTGACGAGACGAGCCAGTCGTGCACCAGCCTTGCGATTCTCTAAGAGCAAATATCGTCGCATCTTTGACAACATCCGTGAAACATACAAGTATGAAGAGATTACAAGAAACGTTGGAAAAACAACCTTATGTACAAGGGCGATATCTCATAAAGTATTTGATCATTAGATAATCGCACGGATGATGGTATGCTCGATGCTTGCCAATGACAGTTGCAGTGTCACCCCGAGCTTCCTACTGTAGTGACACTCGTCACCCCGAGACATTGGTTTTTGAGTCTTACGCGCAGTAGTTTCAGTTCCTACTGTACCCTTCACACGTTAACACAGAAATGCTCACGCGGTATTGCTTCGCGAAGTCTTCTCGTCCAAAATACCTTAGTACCTCAAGACAAAAAATCTTTAACCATTTCGTGTTACCAGTGATGAGATATGGCACTGAAACGTGGTCTCTTACTTATGGGCCTATGGGTCTCATAATCAAGATCAAAGTCGCACAACGAGTTATGGAGAGGGATAGCCCTCTCCATAACTCGTTGTGCGACTTTGTTGACTTTGATTTGCTCGGGGTATCTCTACGTGATCGAATCAGAAATAAGAAGATCCGTAGACGAAGTAAACTCATCGACATAGCACAGACGATAAGCCAGTTAATGTGGCAGTGGGCAGGCCACATAGCACGCAGAACAGATGGCCGATGAGACGGGAAGGTCCTGGAGTGGAGACCACGGACCGGGAAGCGCAGCGTAGGTCGTCTACTGACAAGGTGGATAGACGACATAATAAAGGTCGCCGGATGACGTTGGATGCAGGCCACTTCCAACCGGTCCCTTTAGAAATTTGTGAGGGAGGCATATGTTCAGCAGTGGACGTCCTACGGCTGAGATGATGATGATATGAATCACGGCAGAATACCTTGCACTGCAGTGTTACCACCATGTAAATCTGGGTTTCCTCATCTTATATAATTCGCGTCCCGACGGCGGTTGTTATTCTTTAACTTCGCCCCCTCACCATGGAAAACCGTGGGTGGTATTTGAAATAATCTTAAAGCTCTCTGTTGAGGAATGAGTTTCGTCTACAAAAATAATTTATTCGCTTATCTCCATTGTCTGTCATGAGCTTCAAAGACGACTTTTTATACTGTTTATTTATTTCAGTTTTAATTGTTTCATCAAATGGCGGCTATTTTTAGAAGGATCTATTTTTAGAAGCATCTCGTCCGAGGATGTGAATTTTTATCTCTTAAAATGTTTTTTTTTTTTTTTTGTTTTTTTTAGTTAGTTATCCATACAGCGTTACAATTAGTATTTACATATGTTACATTTCTTATCAACAGTATGGCAAATATAAATTTTAATGTTTGAGATCGCTAAACAGGCGTTAGTGCTTAGTTAGTGCTTTAAAAAGTAATACTATCTTTTTAGAAGCATAACTATAATTTCCAAATAGTCATCAAAGTTCGAGTAAAGTCCAATGTTCTTTGGTTGATCATGTTATTTTGTTCTTTTGAGTCAACATAGAAAACCTACCTATGCAATGCGAAGTATTATATTGCAAAGCTGTAACCTGAAGGCCTAGTCTGAGTATGTTTTATTCACCTGTTATATGTTGAAAATTTTCTATGAATCTCCACTGTTTACTTTATCGTGTGCACAAAAGCAGACGAAAGAGATAACTATCGATTGTCAATATGATCGTCATCATCATAAACTTACACTGGGCCTAGCACGAACAACTGCGTGCTAACCTAAGTGTAACGTAACGTATCGTTTACGTGAACAAGTACAAACTGTGGGCCTAGCAGGAATAACTGCGTGCTAAGTGTAACGTAACGTATCGTTTACGTGAACAAGTACAAACTGTGGGCCTAGCAGGAATAACTGCGTGCTAAGTGTAACGTAACGTATCGTTTACGTGAACAAGTACAAACTGTGGGCCTAGCAGGAATAACTGCGTGCTAAGTGTAACGTAACGTATCGTTTACGTGAACAAGTACAAACTGTGGGCCTAGCAGGAATAACTGCGTGCTAAGTGTAACGTAACGTATCGTTTACGTGAACAAGTACAAACTGTGGGCCTAGCAGGAATAACTGCGTGCTAAGTGTAACGTAACGTATCGTTTACGTGAACAAGTACAAACTGTGGGCCTAGCAGGAATAACTGCGTGCTAAGTGTAACGTAACGTATCGTTTACGTGAACAAGTACAAACTGTGGGCCTAGCAGGAATAACTGCGTGCTAAGTGTAACGTAACGTATCGTTTACGTGAACAAGTACAAACTGTGGGCCTAGCAGGAATAACTGCGTGCTAAGTGTAACGTAACGTATCGTTTACGTGAACAAGTACAAACTGTGGGCCTAGCACGAACAACTGCGTGCTAACCTAAGTGTAACGTAACGTATCGTTTACGTGAACAAGTACAAACTGTGGGCCTAGCAGGAATAACTGCGTGCTAAGTGTAACGTAACGTATCGTTTACGTGAACAAGTACAAACTGTGGGCCTAGCAGGAATAACTGCGTGCTAAGTGTAACGTAACGTATCGTTTACGTGAACAAGTACAAACTGTGGGCCTAGCACGAACAACTGCGTGCTAACCTAAGTGTAACGTAACGTATCGTTTACGTGAACAAGTACAAACTGTGGGCCTAGCAGGAATAACTGCGTGCTAAGTGTAACGTAACGTATCGTTTACGTGAACAAGTACAAACTGTGGGCCTAGCAGGAATAACTGCGTGCTAAGTGTAACGTAACGTATCGTTTACGTGAACAAGTACAAACTGTGGGCCTAGCAGGAATAACTGCGTGCTAAGTGTAACGTAACGTATCGTTTACGTGAACAAGTACAAACTGTGGGCCTAGCACGAACAACTGCGTGCTAACCTAAGTGTAACGTAACGTATCGTTTACGTGAACAAGTACAAACTGTGGGCCTAGCAGGAATAACTGCGTGCTAAGTGTAACGTAACGTATCGTTTACGTGAACAAGTACAAACTGTGGGCCTAGCAGGAATAACTGCGTGCTAAGTGTAACGTAACGTATCGTTTACGTGAACAAGTACAAACTGTGGGCCTAGCAGGAATAACTGCGTGCTAAGTGTAACGTAACGTATCGTTTACGTGAACAAGTACAAACTGTGGGCCTAGCAGGAATAACTGCGTGCTAAGTGTAACGTAACGTATCGTTTACGTGAACAAGTACAAACTGTGGGCCTAGCAGGAATAACTGCGTGCTAAGTGTAACGTAACGTATCGTTTACGTGAACAAGTACAAACTGTGGGCCTAGCAGGAATAACTGCGTGCTAAGTGTAACGTAACGTATCGTTTACGTGAACAAGTACAAACTGTGGGCCTAGCAGGAATAACTGCGTGCTAAGCTAAGTGTAACGTAACGTATAGTTCACGTGAACAAGTACAAACTGTGGGCCTAGCACGAATAACTGCGTAAGTGTAACGTAAAAAGTCGTTCACGTGAAACAGTACTGTTTATCTAGGGCAACTGAGACACAGATAACTCGAAGTTTGTAGACCAAAGCGTGACGCGTTGACGCTTACGATACGAATACTTTTTCGCAAATTGTTTGTGCTACGGCCTCTATCATTTATTTAGGGCAACTGTGACACAGATAACTCACGTAGATACTACATAACGATAACTTACATAGTTTGTATGTCGAAACGTGACACGTGGACGCTTACATCACGGTAATATTATATTACCGTGCTTACGTTACGAATAGTTTTTCGAAAATTGTTTGTGCTACGCCTCAGAATGCAAACAGTGACACCTCAATCAAACCGTTGAACTTTTAATCACTGGTTTACGCATACGCTTTGCACTGCAACAAGAGTAGAGTGTTTATGGTGGCAGTGCCACGCTGCCCACAGCCGAATGGGCCGGCACGACCGCAAGTACCACACTCCCACATAACACCAACGTAAAGTAATATAGCTATAGCTATTGCGTTTTAGTTGGTCTGTGGGAGGTTCCGGAGGCCCAATCCCCCCTCTCCACCTCTCCTTCTCCCTCCTTATCTCCTCCCTTCTCCCTTTCATCCTTACTCCTTTTATTCCTATTAGAGTCGCCTATAGGTAGTCGTTTGCAACACCAACGCCCTTGGTGTTGCAAACGACTATAGGCGACGGTGACCACTTTCTATCAGGTAGGCTGCCTGCCTATCTGCCTAATTTTGGCATTAAAAAAAGAGTGAGACTTTCAGATATCGAAATTCGAATACTAAAACGAGATCTCGAGCTCGCGCTTGACGAAACACTCAGAATATGAGTTTATTCTTACTTTGCGCATATCGATGCCAACTTCTTCTTCAGGAAGACGGCGCGTCAACAGCTCCTGGGATACCTCAGGTAATAGTTATGCGCTGAAGCGATCTACAAATATTTTGTTAACTATCGCATTCGCACATTTCTATAGTAGCTTTTTGATAATGTTTTTATTGCGTCCGGCAAGTACCTACTGGGACGCCTAGTGTATATGTAGGTTAGGTATCAAATACTCTTTTCGTCGCCTACATTATTTGTTCGAGAGAGTTCGTTTGTTGTATTGTTTGGTCGAAGTTTGAGGAGGTTTGCACACTGCACAGGGCTCCTCAGCTGCTTCCGTTCGTTGTGTATACATGTGAACTATTAAGTGTTTTAGGTTACTCTAGGAGAGTACTATCTTTTGAACCCAAAGTCGGCTAGTCAACAACTCCTAGCATGCCTCGTTTTGATAAATACTCTGAAATTTGAACATAACAGTAATACTACTTATACCTTTTTGCCATTATTTACAACAACGGAACATTAAACACCATTAATTGATATTACCTAAAACAACTAGGTACTATTTTCGGTATATTTCTTATCGATCAAATGATTAAGCAGAACCGACACTCAACACACAGGACATCCTATTTTGGGGTCGACCTGCAAGAATTATTGACTGAGTAATGAATGACGTAAAATGAGTTTGAATCCTAATATATTGGGTCTGTAAAACTTAGCGGCCTTATTAATAAACTTGGCTTACACCCGGAGTAGTTAAAACATCTATCTGTCAATTTTTCGCTTGCAGTAAATGTCACGCGTGAAAGCAAGGCAAAGCGTGTTACGCCTAATATAGGTTTACGCAACGTTTATTAATAAAGGCCTAGGTGTTTAAGGTTTCGACGCCTATATGTATTATACGGTCGGGTTGCAGTGTTGCTATAAACTGCTTTATTCATGGGCTAAGTAATAATTTGCTGATGATGTAATTGTAGTTGTTGATCAAAAGTATTTGCTTAAATCTTGCTTAAATATACCTATGTGCTTAGTATGCTATTCTATGACCTTGCTGAACAAAATCCAAACATTGTTTTAAAAAAATGTTTATTGGTTTATTTTTAGTATTGTTGATGAGTTTCTATCAGTTTAAACAGTAAACTCGAGATTCCAAGAATTATCTTGTTTCCTCATTATCCCATATTCAAGAAACAGTTTTCCTGGAACCGATGGAATTAGAAAAGAAATTAATGAAAGTTCTTCCATTTTAAACCGGCTATTAGCCACGCACTTGGAAGTCGCCTATCAAGTCATATCTATTTAAGGCGTAAATGTCGGTTTTCTTAGTATAGTATACTTGCCAACTTTTTCTGACCTGGTCATTGTCCGTGCAACAAATTTGCCCATCTACTGAAAGAAACTTTCAGCAAACAGTGAACATTTTGGCACATTTTTAAATAATTTTTAAGTTTTCAAGTTCGAGTTTATTATTATAGCTCCACCTAAGTGTGATAATACATAGGTTTATGAAAAAGTATGTACTCAAATGTAGCTATTTATTTTGAGGGTACGATGGGTTGGTACACCTAGCATGTTAAGGAAGTTCCTAAATCAATATTGATTAAAAATAATAATCACATTTCACTTTGCCGAAAGCTAAAAATGACAAAAGCAAGCTACTTAGTTGACAAGATAAAACAGTCTTTTACTTTGTTATTTAGAGAAAATATGTATTTCTCAGCGGCACTCGAAGCCGTGTCCACTGAGTTGGCGTCCATCAATTTTCTCTCAATAGTACAAAGTTTATTTTTCGGTGCGCAATCTTATAGTAAATCCCTTTACTCCATTACTTCCTTTATATACTTTGTGAAAATCCTTTCTGGTAAGCAATTCAATTATTTTTCAACAATCTTATTATTCCTTTATGTCTTAATATATAACCTCGCAGGTACATTATACGTTCAATATCAGCTCCGAACGATTTTTCTGCTACATAAGTGGATTTAGTTCAACTCACCTCAGCAGCTATATAAGCAGGAATGACAGACAGCAGCAGTCTCTCCTGTTGCTCCCTCTCACACTCCAGCTTCACTCTCTGTTCTAAGCAGGTCCTGGTACCAGCGAAGGTGTTTCGGTGAGCTCGTTCTGTCAATGCTCGATAGTACAGCCCGATACCGCTGCCAGAGAGGAGAAGAGACAGCTCGCAAATCAGCTGGGGACAAAGGAAATTGATTTATGATAATCCTGTATTGTCGTCGTGTGTGTTTGAAGCGATGATAACTTAGGGCTCAATCAAGGTGATCAATTGTTTGCCGGTTCGCCATTTTAGTCAAATGTTAGTAAACTTGACTAAAATGGCGAATCGGCGAACACCTTCCACCGCTTTTCTTACAAAATATAAAAAAAAAACCTAAACAATGTTTCTAATATCATTATCGTCATCATCTCAGCCGTATGACGTCTGCTGCTGAATATAGGTCCCCCACAAATTTCCAAACGGACCGGCCGGAAGCAGCCTGCATCCAACGTCGCCCTGTCCTGTCCACCTTGTCGGTTAACGACCTACGCTGCGCTTGCCGGTCCGTGGTCTCCACTCTAGACCTTCCAGCCTCATCGGCCATGTGTGCTGCGTGCTATGTGGCATTTCCACTGCAATATGAACTGGCTTATCTTCGGAGCTATGTCAGTGGTGTTAGTTCATCTACGGATCTCCTCAATTCTAATTCGATCACGTAGAGAAACCCTGAGCATAATTCTCTCTATAGCTCGTTGCACGAGCTTACATTGAGTATCTAATATGATTATATCAAAATGTATGCCTTAGGCATATAACAAACAAAGCTCTACATGCGTCTTTGAATATGACATGGCAAGGACGTTGTAACCACATTCTAGCTTGACTTTCAGTCCCGCACCACAACATCTAAAAATAAATGTGACTCTTTTTGTGCTTAACCTTTGTTTCAGTATGATAATAACTTACATGTTGTAACAGTGGAACTTTATTAATGTTATGTTGACGAAAACAAGTAAATTCCAAACTTTTTACCGGCTGTCGTCACGGAACGTTATGTTTTACCTTAATTATTAGAGTTGGGGCGGCAATTGACTCTTTGTAATCGGAGAATATGAAAATTCGTATATTTTTTATCCGGATTTATCTGGCATATATTTGGTGACATATACACTGGACCGCAAAAAAGAAAGAAAGAAAGTCGATTATAAAGAATACGATATCTTTTAAAATTAAAATTGAGTTAAAGTTCATTTCGTTAAAATAGTTAAAGGAAGGAGTACATTTTTTTCCTTTTTCATTTACAGTGAACGTTTTTCTCTAGGTAAAGAATGAATGGTTGCAGTGTAAAAGTCTTGTCACAAAAGAAATTCTTCACACTGTGTTCATACGAGTAACTTTAAAATGGGATATATCATCACTCAAGCGTGTACTACTGTGCGTATTGTTTCTTGCCTGCTCGCAAACCTGTTGTTGTGATGTTGTGTTAAAAAATACTTTAAAGAAGTATATTTGAAATAATTCGACAATTGATATACGTCGGTAATTCACATTTCTCTTAATGTATGTAATAATGTCAAAACTACGTTAAATTTCGTCTTGAAACCAATACAATTATTCTCAATATCTTCTTTTGTATTATAAAAATAATTTAATATTATGTTTATGACAACGTAAGACTTTAAGTCACCTATCGTTACCAAAAACGAATGACAACATCACATAAAAGAAACCAAACTCACCAAGTAAGCGAAATCCTGAGTAAAATTAGACAATTAGTCGGAGATTTGACCGGATATCCGGCCACTGTATTCTGGTGCTTCATCACTATTCCTAATTCAATATTCTATATGCATGCCTGAGTCCCACTGAATATTTCTCTTATCTTTTGCCTTTTTTATAAAAATATTGTTTGATATTAAAAACTTCAAGGTATAAATATATTTGTAGGGTATCTTAGTATATGAAATATTATTATTTCTGAACTTTATTTACAAGGTATTAAAAGGGCGGCGTTCCGGAAATTTTGCAGTCTTCTATTAAAAAATACCTCAGTGCCTCAAGACAAGGCTCTTCGACCAATGTGTGTTACCAGTGATGGCTTATGGCACTGAAAGTGTGAAACTGTGGGCTCTTACTATGGGCCTCATAGATAAGCTCAAAGTCGCACAACGAGCTATGGAGAAGGCTAAGCTCGGGGTTTCTCTACGTGATCGAATCAGAAATGAGGAGATCTGTAGAAGAACGAAAGTCACCGACATAGCCCAGAAGATTAGCCAGTTAAAGTGGCAGTGGGCAGGGCACATAGCACGCAGAACAGATGGCCGATGGGGACGGAAGGTTCTGGAATGGAGACCTCGGACCGGCAAGCGCAGCGTAGGTCGTCCACCGACACGGACAGACGACCTGATAAATGTCGCAGGACGACGTTGGATGCAGGCCGCTTCCAACCGATCCTTTTGGAAAATTATGGGGGAGGATGTTCAGCAGTGGATGTCCTACGGCTGAGATGATGATGATGATGATGATGAAAAGTAAAAATAAAAAACTAATCTATAAACCGCATGGTGGGGGGAAAAGTGGGAAAAACGCTGGCGGCATTGCCACGCTGTATGGAAATGCTAAGTTTTTGCCAAAAGTAGGCGGCAGAATTTCGGTTTCAAAGTGTATCATCAATCATCAATACAATCTGTGGTTGTGTCTGTCACACTTTTCCAGCAAGTTCAACATTTCACGGATCATGTTGTTTTTGGTGCTGGAAATGTTCTGAAGTACAGACCACTGCACTGCCGGGAAAGCGTAACATAGGGCCTGCACCAAAAAAATATAGACCCGTCTTAAAGAGGTCGTAAGACGTCGTCTGCAAGACGTTGCTGTTGGACTAGTTGAAATCTACCTATAGGGAACGATTATGCCCAGTGGTGGACTTTCTTCTTTTTAAACACTGGACTCATTTTTAAACATTGTTCATTTTCATTATCGATTTTATATAACTTGATATATTATATCATTACCGTTCCAAATCACCGATGAGGCTAGACGTGTACTATTTTTTCATAAAATCTGGTCAGATTGTGCAAGCTAATTGTAACCTACGGTATTGTGTGATAAGTTCTTTAATTACGTGCAGTGGTATATAGTGCTTCTCATACGCAGGGATATAGCTGTCTCGTTTGTGCACCGCATCTCCTGGACGTAACTGAAGGGGATTATTCCATCACCCCCGCGAGATAAAGATACATATAATCTTCCTGTCTTTATCTAACGCGTGGAATAACTATGTCACTACACCGATCACAGCCGAGTCCACCGGCATCACAGCTTTCGGTAGCTACGACAAGCACGACGAAGTATCCATCAAATCCGGATATATCTGCATCGAACTCGCAATTTGTGAGCGCTAGAAAACGTAAACAACTGGATGAATGTTCTGATGTAGACACTTGGTTAACTGAACATAACATGGAGAAGCGTATGCAGGAATTAGTGACAAATTCTGTCAAATCAGTATTGGCGACCGAGTTATCATCTATTGCAGGCAGCCTTAAAAGTATAAACACAGCTGTGAATACTAACAGCAAGGATAATATGGAGATCAAAAATCTCTTGACAGAGGTCAATACGAAGCTGTCCGATATGGACAAATCGATTCAGTATCTCGACGAGCGACAAAAAACATTTGATTCGCGGTTAAAATCATTAGAAGATCAGGCTGTTCCGAATCACAGTACACCTGATCGGGTCTGTGCGCTGGAGCACAAAGTAGCAGCGATGGAACAGTTGGCTAGAGCTAGCAATGTGGAGCTTGTAAACATCCCCGATAGACGGGGCGAGAACCTAATTACTATTGTCATGCAACTCGCTACTACTATAGGATGCGAACTTCCCCAGCGAGATATCTTGGCGGTTCATCGTGTCCCCCACGCAAACAACAAAGATCCGCGACCAAAGAATACTATTATTAAATTCTCGTCCCGCATCTTACGTGACAACTTCTTAGCCGCATTTAGGATGAAAAAAGTAGTTGAGTCATCCCAGCTCGGCATCTCAGGCACACCATACCGAATTTATGCTAACGAACATCTTACGTTGAACAATAAAATTTTATTTCGGGAATGCCGGGAGAAAGCAAGGGCCAATGAATACAAATATGTGTGGGTTAAGCACGGTACTATTCTGGTGCGTAAATCGGACAGCTCCCCTGTGCTGGCCGTGCGCAGTGCGCAGGACGTCGCTAATATAAAGTGACTTTTTTTAAAGTATGTAACTTCCTATTCTACTTATGACATACATATCGAAACTTATATGTATACATATTGTCTAAGCACACGTGCTACTTTAGGTGATAAATTATCGTATGTAATGCATAACAGCAGTAAGTTTATGAGCCCGTATTATAGCGTCTTTGCAGTTTTGTGTAAAAATAACTATGTAAATAAACAGTTAATACGCGGGTACCCACTTAGAGTGTGTTATGAATGTGTAATGCTGCTACTGTTTTTATTGTACAAATATGATCAATGTTCGATTCCATTTTTTTCTTTGATTGCGAATCACGACATTTCTATATGTTTTATTTTTAAACTTACATTCCTCATTGTAAATGGCGAAAATGGATAACAACGCAATTACATTTTACTACCAAAACTGTCGTGGTTTGCGATCAAAATTACACACTCTTTATATGAATATATTATTGCACAATTATGATATTATAATTTTGACTGAGACTTGGTTGACCAGTGACATTTATGATAATGAATTGATGGATTCGCGGTATGTTTTGTTTCGTAGTGACAGGGACCGTGTAGCGACAGGACGGCGGGATGGCGGTGGGGTGCTCGTTGCCGTTCGGCGCTCGTTATCTACGGATGCGCGCGTGCGCATCGTAGCCCCACCGCCCCTGCCCCCTCCCGCTGCCACCCCTCTCCCTGCTGCAATTGTTGATTACGTAACGATATCGCTCGAATTTAATACTAATACGTACACTATATCTGCCGCGTATATCCCAGATAGTCAGAAATATGATGTTTATCTCTCTTATGTTAGCTACCTACTAAATGTTTATGAATGCTTTAAGGATACTTATTTTTTTGTTATAGGAGATTTTAACTTACCATCGTTAGAATGGCGACCTAACTATACCCATATGCTCCCTTTACATACGTCTCCTTTTAGTCGATCTGTAAATCTGTTGATTAGTTTTCTGACAGAAACTAAAAGCTTTCAATTTAATCATATTAGAAACAAAACTTCTAAGATACTCGACTTATTTATATCGAACAAAACCGGATGTAACTTGTTACCTGCTCCAGTACCTTTAGTACCAATAGATGGATTTCATATACCTTTCTATGCAACTGTACCTACGGAACGTGACTGCAGGCATATGCAATCCAAGCCGCAATTGAAGCATTGCTTTCACAGGGCTGATTATAAAGTAATAAATGATGAAATAATTGGAACAGACTGGAATCTTCTTTTTAAAAATAAACCATCTGAAAGTGTAGTTCATACTTTTTATGAAACTTTATATAGTATTATTTCAAAGAACGTTCCTACAAAAATTATTAAAAAGTCTAGTTTTCCTATATGGTTCAACTCATCTTTGAGACACATATTTACTAATAAGAAGAATGCATGGATAAAATGGAAAAAATATAATAACTTATCGGATTATGAGAGTTTCGCAATGTTTCGAGATAGACTTAAAATAAATTCAGAAATGTGTTACAAAAATTATATTACAAAAGTTGAAGAAAGTATTAAGAATAACATTAAATATTTTTGGTCTTACATTGCTAACAAAAAGAAAAATAATGACATTCCTAGTTGCGTTTATTATAGAGAAATAATGTCGAGTGAGCCAAGAGACATATGCAATATGTACTCAACATACTTTCGCTCTGTGTTTGAACCCTCCACCGTTCCTGATGGATATAATATAGGTAGTAGCACACATACTGTGGATAACCCAACATCAGATTTAATTATAAGTGACCTTAATTTTACATTGGATAATGTCAGATCTGAACTACGTAGATTAGACCCCACTAAAGGTACTGGAGCCGATAATATTCCACCATTGTTTTTAAAATATACCGCAGATACTATTTGTTTTCCAGTGCAATATATATTTAACCTATGCATACGCGAGGGTGTTTTCCCTCATATCTGGAAAGTTGCTCGCATAACACCTATCTATAAAGTAGGATTAAAGAAAGATGTCGAGAACTATCGCCCCATCTCTATTTTACCATCACTGTCGAAGCTTTTCGAGAGGCTTATACACAATGCAGTATATCCTAGTTTACACAACATTATTATACCTCAACAACACGGATTTGTTCGACGTCGATCCACTGTTACCAACCTTTTAGTATATACTACTGAAATATTCAGGAACTTAGATAAGAACAAACAAACTGATAGTGTGTATACCGATATTAAAAAAGCTTTTGACAGGGTGGACCATCGAATTCTATTAGACAAAATAGCATATAATGGTATTCGTGGTAACTTGTGGCGCTGGTTTAAGTCATATATTACGAATCGCAGCCAGAAGGTAGTAATCAACGGTTTCGAATCCGATCTAGTTCCAATTAGTTCCGGTGTCCCCCAAGGGTCAATATTAGGACCATTACTCTTTATACTATATATTAATGACATAAAAAACTGTTTTAAATTTTGCAATTTCCTTTTATATGCCGATGACTTAAAAGTATACCACACCATAAATAATTATCAGGATCACTTAAATTTTCAACAAGATCTTGACAGGTTCTCGGCGTACTGTCTTAAAAATAATCTACTACTAAGTATTAATAAATGCAAATCAATTACCTTCACACGTAAATTAAACGTAAGCAGTTATACATATGTCTTATGTAACACTAATCTCGAAAAAGTTCAGATCATAAAGGACCTAGGAATAACCCTAGATAGTAAATTAACATTAGACGTACATATTGAAAATATAACAGCTCGTGGATTCAAAATGTTTAATTTTGTCATAAGATCCTCAATTTATTTTAAGAACGAAATAACGTATCTATTGTTATATAAGTCACTGGTTCGATCACAATTAGAATATGCTGTGTCAGTGTGGAACCCGCTTTATAAGTGTTATATTAAAAATATTGAAAGAGTTCAAAAGAAATTTTTACGCTGTATGCATTACAAACTCTGTCATAATATTATACCGTATGAAAAGCTGCTAAATAAATATAAATTATTAGACTTAAGCTCCAGGAGACAACAGCTAGATGTAATGCTTTTGTATGACTTGGTTCATAATAGATATGACTGTTCAGAATTGGTCAATGAGCTTCGATATAAAATACCTTTTAGAACTTCTCGCTATAAACATAAAGTATTTGCTATTGCAACTTGTCGCACTAAAGCTGGTCAACGATCACCACTGTATCGTATGACAAGTTCATATAATGATCTTTTCAATTGTATAGACTTATTTCATGAACGTGTGGGTTGCTTTAGGAGGTATGTATTGGACCTTCTTGGAGGTAAAGGCAGCGACCAATAATTGGTCTAATTAATTTAATTTAATTGTTTTATTAGTTAATTGGTTTAATTAATAATAATTAATAAAGCAGTACAAGTCCGTGAACAGCATCACAATTATTGTGATGCTGTTCACGGACTTGTACTGTTTTATAGCTAATTCAGCTCATAACAATAGGAAGTTTCAATTATAGTTTACTATTCTCGAATAATGTAAAATAAGCTTATAATGTAACTACATACTTATATTTTTGTATATTATCATACTTATCTTTATTTTCATACCATATTGTAGTCTAGCTTTTTGAATAATTTACACTGTTTGCACGTCAACAACTTAAACCTCATAACCTCATAACTTCTTTAAGAAATTTGTGGTCAACGAAGTTGGTCTCACACTTATTGTAATCTAGAATTTAAACATTTATATATAATTTACATTGTGAAACTGTTAGTTGGTCCTTAAAAAAAAATTAAAAAAAAAATTAAATATATTACTTGATTTTTTAAACCCAGTTCCTACCCTTTTTGTGCCTAGTTGTTCATTAAAACCTTTGCCTTTTAAGGCCAACCTACAGGAAGTTAGTTTAAGGCCATCAATACAAGCTATCTACATGAAGATTGTTCGCATATAAATATGCTTTTAACTTTTAACTATTTAAATATTTTGGAATCAAGGTAAGTGCCTTTTTAACCGTCTTCAAAAAATGAGGTTTCTCAATTCGCCTATTGTATCTGTTTAAACTGTCAGTCCACCAAAGTTTAGAACTCAGCAGACTACTGTATGTTACACATAACCTCAACCTAGTTACGTGTTATTTAAAGAGGGTAAGGGCGTTGTACCTTGACCTGGCATGCACCTTGATCACATGGTACCAAGGTATAACCTTTGCTTATTCCTATGATTTCATGTGTGTTAGTAGTTTTTTTAGCTTTATGACAAGAAACGTTGGAAAAATAACCTTGTGTACAAGGGCGATATCTTATAAGTATTTGACATCGGTGAGCTCATCGACGAGCGCATTCGAGAATCATTAGAGAATCGCACGGCTGGAAACTCTCGCAGCTACAACAATGTCATTACTAAATTAAACGTCACATTATATTCTTTCCAGTGTCATAAAAAAATTTAAAGTAGTAAAATGTATATGTAATCTAGCAAATAAACATTTGCTTTGATTTGAAAACAAAAAAATCTCAATATTGGACTGAGAGCATGGAATGTCGATAGGATAAGTAAGGCCCCAGATACACGGGCAAGCTGCGACTTCACAGTGAACTACAGTCTTCTACATACACACACGAAAACGCTCCAGTAGTTGCAAATGCTTCGGTCGGTTGGCTATCAAGCAGTCGCCAGGAATACACTGACTGCTCGAGCTGTCGACTGCTCTCGCGCTGTTACCTCCGCCAACCTCTTCATTCCAAGTCGCGCGCGCTTTCCGCCCTTGAATTGAAATTGTAACTTGTTGAGCAGTTAATACAAACTGCTCGATCAATAGCAGTATCAAGCTGTTGACTATGAGTGCACGAGCGGTCCGTGTATGTTGATCACTGGCTCGAGCAGTGCGTGTATATCGGCTCTAAGAGAGGATAAAATTTGAGATTAAATTGATTCTATCTATCGCACTTTGTCTCTGGCGTGGGATTACGATGGCTATATCGCGGAATGTATTTTATCGATAACTGCTGACAAATTTTATCCTTTCTTACCCTATCGACAAGACATATGCTCGCAGTGCTGGTTAAAAGACAAACTGAACTGAATCTGCACTTACACTTTTCCCTGATTATTTTTTATTTTTTTATTTAATAAGAACGGCATAACCATTTACACTTATTAATACAATAAATTGAAACTCTAAACCTACTTATATATATCAAGAGGCAAGATAACATTCCCTAACAGGTTATTGTAACCGTACAGTAATCTTACGCTACTATGTTCAAAAAGCTTCGCAGTATGCTAATATTGTTTGTTAAAGACATAATAATTTATCAAAGAATACATCACAATCAGGGTTGGCAGTCAGGAATGCATTTAGGCCGTTTAGAAAACGACATACGGGGGTATTAGCTCGGGCCACCGTATGGTTATTTGGGACAGAAAAAAGTCTGCGCCTCCTACTAGGTCTGCGTCTGATGTAGTTATCAGGTACGAATACTCTACAGAGAAGGTTATGTAATGGGATGATAATTAGGGGAAGAACATTAATTATCTAAAATAAGGTTTTCTTTTATTATTAATAAATTTTTTTGTTTATGTCGTAAAGAAACTTGAGTCTGTTAGAACTTTGCGTTAAAATCTAGGACGTGTTCAAAACTTCAAACACGCCGTTATCGAGGCTTAAGTTTAAGTACTTATTTATTTTTAGGTAAGTGTCTACTTACTAAATGTTGACGTAAACAATAGCTTTAATTAAACAAAGTAACGCCGACCAGTGTTAAATACCGGGATCTGTTTATTTTTTTTGAAGCTTTTTTTAAAAATCCTCCATACACAAACAAATATACACTTTACCTTATTTTTACATTATTTCACATATGTTATATGAGTGTTTTTTATTTATTTGTTATTGAATCATACAGATATTTTCCACTACGGTATTCGATTAAAATTCGACTGTGTACAATAATACATCCATAGCGAAAGAACATAGGTTTATAACACATACTTGTACACATGTGTATGCTCACGTTAATGTATGTCTACATATTTCATACTTGTCACAGAATAGGGAATGCATACTCCAAACTTACCACTTGTATGTTCCACTGTAACTACTTATTAGAGTTAAGCAATTTTCGCGTCCTAACACACATCTTATTGAAGACATTATTATCATCAATTATTTGACAATTTTCCTGCGTAGCCGTCGTTACGGTAGAAGTATTCGCAGCGTAGCTTTCCTTAACTGTACAACATGATTAAGTAAACCTTCCTGTAGTCACATCTATGATGGGTTGATGGGTGATCTTTATAAAATTTTCAAATGAGCGCTTTTGGGATTCAGAGGGCGCACGTTAAACTATCGGCCCCAGTGTTTGTCTCAGGACAACAGTCGTTAGGCATTATTGGTGGCCTTCGGAAGGCCTGAAATTTTACATATGTAATAGGCTTATGACCCATATACTCTCGACCTCTAAGAGAAAGACTCTGAAGAACAAGTTTACAAGCACCCACCGTCCGTGAATGCAGTGCTCTGAGTTTCAGGTTCTTTGGCAGAGTTCACTATGATAAAGGCCTAATACTAAGTTAAGTTCAAAACTTTAACATGCTCAATTACCAGCATTCGGAACATAATGGGTGGTAACGTTACTTCCTACGTCACCATTTCTGATACTTTTTCATCTGAATTCCTTCTCGTACTTCCTTTTGCAGAATGCAAAGAATTAATCAGAATTGCAATTAAAGTTTGCTTGGACTAAACGCCTGCTTCAGCGACAAAGCAATTCAAAATTTGTCCGTTGCCTATCTTAAAATGCCAGGCTCTTTGCTAGCGCTTGCCAATAGAATCACAAAGCGACAGAACTCTGCAAACAATTGCTTATAGCTTTAATAATACAACAATGGAAGAAAATAGAATACGAGAATTTTGTTTTGTATGAAAATATAGTTTTGGTTTAGAGCTTTATTTTCACATATTTGTATGGACAATAACTCCTACGCCGTTATATTTTTGTCGTCCAACTCCACATCAGATCAGACAATACATCACTTTATACTATTCAACCTAGATAACGTGGTAACGAAATAAAAGGATAGGTATATAATTGCTTATTTTGAATTTTTTTAGACGAAACGTTTTGTATGAATTATTCACAAATATGTACAAGGTTACGAAATAACAATGCGATAGTATTAAAATGATTGAACATCCCGCATAACATGAATGGAGTACATTACAGCCAAGACCGGTTCGTGTGGGCCAATGCAAATATAATAGGGCAATCGTTAATGGAAAATAATTTAATTTGACTTTTTTTACTGTATCGCATTAGCATTAAACCGTAGACTCGCCATTCGCCATATTTGACCAATAACAATTTTCAGAAATCAACCTACTTTTCCAGGAACTGCAACGTGTGTGATTAAGTTACTGTAATGGATTATAATAATGTATTATATTATATTATAATTATATTATATAATATATAATATAATGTAATTATTGTAAATATCTAGAAACAAATAAATGAATAATAACTAAATATCTAAGGAAATATCGTTAAAATAACGTAAAAGTACATATTTGCGCCCGGCACAAAGAGGCTTTTACGCTTAGAACTTCAACCGAAAATCAGCACAATATCACAAAACCATTGAATTATAATGTTAATAAAAAAACCGTGTCTTTATCTCAAACAGCTGACGCATTAATTATATGCCTACTATTCACGCCACCAGGATTCAAACAAAAAAAATATGAGTATCGGTTCTCCCAGTCGAAATTTATGAGGTAAACAACATAAAAAAATACAGTTGGATTGAGTACCTCCTACTTTTTAGAAGTCGGTTTAACATAAAATTTGATCGAACCAAACAGGGGCAACTTGAAAATTTAGGCATATAATTAAACACATAAAAAAGTGTGAAATAACTTGTTGAAGTCGTTACCATGATAGTTTGAAAGTACCTATTATCACAATATTGCGTGCATGGTACCGACTTCAACAAGCTATTTCACATTTTTAAGTGTAGAAGTCGGTTCTATTTTTTAATAACAAAAATTTTTTACCCTTTTTAGTGACCTCTACTTACGGGATATTATCAAGATAAATCAACACTATTCAGTTTTTGTGGTGTAACTCAAAAACTGCTTGACCGAACCATCCAAATCACATGATCCAGTATTAGATCCAAAACATATCCAAACTTACTTAGATTTCGAAATCCAAAAATACGCGTTCGAGAACATTTGCCTATTAATGTACCTCGAGAACCTTTTGTCCATAGAGACCAAATAAGGTGGTAAAATGTGGGGTTGAAAATATGTTTAAAGTAAGTACTACATACCTATTCACAAATCTATATTTCCATTAATTGTAATGCATACCTAAATACTTATAACAATTTTTTTGATATCTTTCTCTCTCTCTTTCTCTCTTACCTGTTGATAAAACTGACTCTCTCCTCCACCGGAATGGAGTCCCAAAGCCAGCGCGGTATAAGCCAGGGTGAGTACTGCAGACATCGCCAGAGCTATGGGTCTTGCTATTGGCATCATCGTGTGCACCATCTGTGGACAAAGGAAATATCTCATTAAACACAGTTGAAGTATTCGATCGGTGTTGATATTCTCAGAGATTTATTTATTACATAGCAAATATTTTTATCAAACTGAGTGACTGGCTGGTTGGCGGAGTTGGTACCAACCCTGCCTTCTGAGACAAATTGGAACGTAACCTCATCTTAAACACTACTACATAATTGTGTTTTTATTTTTTCTGTGTGTAACTGTTTTTATATCTGTGTGTGACCGTATGACATTATGGTGTCTTGGCATTAGCTGTACGCCATTCTGTATTAAATTACATAAATAAATAAATAATAAATACTACTATATAGAAATACTTCCGTTTGCTCGCAATTTCGTCCGCGTAGATAATTTTTTTATTGATATGAATTATTGTAACAATATAGAACTATGTTCATAGTTGTTGCCCGCTACTACTATATTTGGCAAAAGTTCATGTATATACTGCACTCCAAAGTATTTCTTTATACAATGTTGTTCCTGCCTCAGAATTAGTGAATTCTGAGGCAGGAACCTAAATAATCAGGCTAGTTGGAGAGGTCATACGTGAGCATGCTACATATCGTGGGAGAAACAGTCCTACCGCTAATTAACTCCAGAAAATTTCAGTTTTCTGTGTGACTTATTGAAAGTCATCGCGAAACAAGCCTTAATTAGGACCTGCCGTGCGATTCTAAAACGAATCGTCGACGAGCTCACGGACGTCAAATACTTTATGAGATATGGCCCTTGTACATAAGGTTGTTTTTTCAACGTTTCTTGTGACCTCGTTATTTGGTTCACCGATATTGTCAAAGATGCAACGATGTTGCTCTTAGAGAATCGCACGGCTGCTATCTTAAATCCAAACAGAAGCTCTTTTTGGATCGATCGTACACGCGGCACGAAGACTGTTTCTCTTTTGCCTTAGTTAATATTTTGGACATAGCAACATTAAATATCTAAACACAAATTTTCACAACCATAAATTCAAAAACAAACAATTCTCCGTACAAAGTTTCATCCTCTGTTTCACCCCCTAAGCCATCCCTGTCGAAAAAAAATTACAGAACATCATTTTTTATTTTAAAGGAACTATCTAAATAGGTACAAGTTTTCAGGAATATAAGTTCAAAAACAAAAGACTACAATACAAACATTTTTATCCATTTGGACCCCTTAGGGGTTTAACTTCGAAAAACCCTTTCTTAATACATCTCTACCGACCAAGACAAAAACACCCTCCAAATTTCAAGTCTATACGACCTGCGGTTTTGGCTCTGCGCGATCACAGAAACAAGGGTTGTACTCGTATGTCAGTCAATCAGGACTTTGATTCTAATATACCTATGAATTGTTGATTGATGCGTCGCGTTCATTATCTATCGAGCTATTAGAATATAATTTTAATCGACCGCTGACATTAACAGAAACGTAACTGCAGCTAGACTGTTTTTTAATTGCAGAACAAGCATATACGTATAAAAGTCACCGTTCAGCTACGGTTCAATTTACGGTTCAATCAGCAATTTAGCTAGTTGGAATTATCTGAGTAAATTTTATGGCATTTACCGTCAAATCTTCTCTCAAGTCGACATTCACGACTAAACTTATTTCTGCAACACCGGCGAATACACAAAATAAACCCAAATTGAGAACCTCCTCTCCGTAAGGGCGTCGGTTAAAAATAGCTGTGCAAATATGTTTAAAGCTCAACACCCAAAGAGGCGGGAGCTTAATGGCAAATACATCTATTTCCTATAGCTAAATTTATTACAAGCATTCAGTTGCGGCACAAATCATAATGTCCACAATAACGATAATGGCTGCAATAAGGGAAATGGAATATTCACTCCGTTGCATTCCACTCCACATACTCGTAGACTCGCATTACCATCATTGACTAGATACCATATTATATACCAAGTAATACTAGAAATGCAAATAGGATAGCTGTACCTAGTTTTACACTTGCGAAGACTAGATTCATTCCTAGGAAATTGTGTGCGTTTTTACAATAAAACCCCAAAACACATAACTGAGCTCACAAAGGGAAAATTCAAGTTGACTGTAAAAAACGTTTTAATAAAAAAAGCTTATTATAAAGTCCGACATTATATAGAAGATAAAGATGCTTGGAATACTCCACTTCTGGCAAGCTGTCACTCTGCCACCCATAAAATGTAATATTTGTAGTACCTAAGTAGAAACATTGTAAACATTGTAAACATCTATATAAAAAGAATGGCCCCGAGTTTCTTGCCGCTTCTTCTCGGTAGGCTCTATATATTTTGGAAAGCGGCGGTAGAGTCATTAAAGTACATTATAATGAAAAATTAACGTTCATAAGTGCGTCTTTGATGCCTAAATTGAAAAAAAGATTTTGACTTTGACATTGAATACTATTTCATAATAACTTTGTGATAGATTATTTATTTGTACGCCGTCAGAGCATCACTAATCTGGGAGTAACTTATAAACATGGGAAAGACTTTCATCCCAACCTTTTTGGAAATATAATCCTTTACCCTATCGACTCCATCGGAAAACATCAATCTGAGCACAAAAATTTGGTATTGAAATACGGCTTAGGACCACGCAATATTGAAACTCGAAGCAAAATACTTCCTGCGCAATGAAACTAAAAACGTTTTCACACTCATAGGGGACTAGGACTGCCTGTGTATTATCTGAGTCTGTTGTATCTGTTTGAGCTGCGTTTGGGTGTGTATTCAGTTTATATAAGTCATCAGGTTACCAAAGTACAGGCTTTGCCTAGTTTGTGACCTGAATAACTTTTTAATGAGCTTTACCGCAGAAATTGTTATATTATGGCGTTAAGAGTGTTTAATAAAATCCCAGAATCATTAAAATCCCTTCCACTCCCAAAATTCAAAGTAAAACTTTTCAGATGGTTAATTGATTGTAGCTTTTATCAAATTAATCATTTCTTTTCACATAATGACCATAAATATAGCCAATTCTAATATCAAACATATAGTATAATTTAATTTATCATTAAAATAGTAGTATATAGTATAGTCATATGATTATTAACGGGATATTTACCGTGGTAAGGTTGTGGAATGAGCTCCCGATATTTCGGCGCAGTTACATGCACCATGTTCACGGGAAGACAGTTTAAAACAGTGTATATAGTATAGTACCTACAGTGTCGTGTATTATAAACATATTAGTTGGTTTTTCCTAATTAACTTAGGATTTTTATGTATATCACCTTAAATTTAATATAATTTTAGATTAAGATTTTAATTTTCGCATGCCATATAGGCAAAAGTTGTGTTGTACTAAACATTATAGCTATAAGATATTTCATTGTAACTACAATGTAAAGCGAAATAAATGACTTGAACTTGAACTTTGTGTGGATGTTGTCCCATATTAAAAGTATATTATTATTATACTATAATTAATGTCAAATTGGCCTTTAATTAACATCATGTTTCTTGTATGTCACAGTTATTATATTATGTATATCACACCACCGAAACACTTACCAACAATTAATTATTGTAGTGCATAAAGGATCTTTCGTCTCATAATATCCTTAAGCATAAATTGAAGATTATAGTAATAAGCAAAGCGTAAATCGAGGAATTCCTCAATGACACATTGTTTTTATATTATCATCATCGTCATCATCTCAGCCGGACGATGTCCACCGCTGCACATATGCCTCCCCCATAATTTTCCAAAAGGACCGGTTGGAAGGGGCCTGCATTCAACGTCGTCCTGCGACCTTTATCAGATCGTCTGTCCACCGTGTCGGTAGACGACCTACGCTGCGCTTGCCAGTCCGTGGTCTCCATTCCAGAACCTTCCGGCCCCATCGGCCATCTGTTCTGCGTGCTAAAAAAAAAAGGAGAGGGCTTTTATATTATACTTAGGTGTAATTCTAAGCATAGATATATATCTTGTTGTTGTGTAATGCTCTTCTGGTTTTACCAATAAATATCTGTATATATATTATAAGAAGTATTCGACTGAATAATAACACTAATTTGTATATATATAAAAAAAATCTTTTTAAATTATTTTCACATATATGTTAGCGGGATTTCGTAGTCCGGAAATATATATCTTGATTATAATTACGTCGACGGGCTCACCACTCGAGCCGGCCAATCGTCCAATGCAATTTATCGAACAACGCCACGAGGAGAAAAATAACACTCGTCTGGAATCCAATTTCGCATGTAGGGCTCTCGCGCTGTCTCGTTCTGGGTCACTATTTGCTGAGTAAGTTAGCCGAGCTGCACAAAGGAAACGGTTTCATGAGCGGAGTATTTTTAGGGTTCATACCACAACCGGTAACCTTGTAGGTATGTCTGTCAATATTATTTTACAGGAAGACGTGGTGTTACAAAGTTTAAAGCAAGTTTGAATTATCAACTTTCAAGTTAAAATAGCTTTTTAATCCCTAAAAGTAATTTGAATATGGAATGTGTATGTTTTAAGTAAATGTATCAATCTTCAGAGAAATAAATCACCAACATTGTATGAACGTAAGTAGGTAAAGGCAGTAGAGAAACTGCGCGCAAAATAAAAATAAACCTGAAGAAAAAACTACTACGAAATACATTCCGCCTTAGTTCGTATAGTACGTAGCTCAAGTACAAAAATTCAAATTTTAGTTATATGTAGTTTTATAAAAAAATAGTGGTTCTACCTGAAGTACCCTAATGAGAATGCAATAAAATTATTACGATGCATTTCCATAATTCTTGAAATATAAACATGAATTATATCTCTGTAATTACTATTTTGTATCTCATTAATATCTCCTAATTGTATATAATAAATACACACTCATATAACTTGCACTTACTTATTTTCTTATAGAGGATGATCAAAAGTAGAGTTTCCACCTCAGGATCAACACTATTAAGCTCGAGTGACGTACTTTGAATGCATCGCTACGCTCAGGGTTCACTGCAGAATACCTTATTCGCTCTAAGTTCCAAGAAACACTCTCGCCTTACAATTAGTTTTTGGCTTGACTAAAAAGGCTAATAATCTACTATTTATATCTGAGACAACGATTATCAAAAATGTAACGCATTATGACGCATATTTTAACGCATAATATTAATTTATTTATAAATCAAAACGTATAGAATTTATATACGTTTAATAGAATCCTTTGATCTAGAGTCATGACATTTTAATTACAACACGGTTTCACAATACTTCCGTAAATTTGTATGTATATTATTCAAATTTATTTGTAAGCATACCACTTAAAAAATATTGCAATTATGAACTAAGTAATGTTTAAAATGAAGAGATGCTGCATTCGACATTCGGCGATGACACAGACCACACTGACGAAGAAGATATACCACCAACACTCGGGCAATCTCTGTGCATACGGGAGATGACCCGGCGCACTACCCGTACCGAGCGCACCCCCTCACCACATACCGCACCCGCGCGCGCGCACGCACCGCGGCTCTCGCGCCGGGCAGAGCGCGCTGCAGCCCGCAGTGGTCGCCGCGATCTTGCAGCGTTAATTCCCTGAGGATGGGCATCGGACATGCCCGAAATCTAGGTCGAGAACGTCGGCTAATTAAGTGAGTAAAGTCGGTTTTGAAATTTAATAAATATATGTCAAACTCACGAGAATTTTCAACCAAAAAAAATGAAAAGATGCCGATTTTTAGAACATTTTCTTGAACTACAACGTTTGTTCTTCAATCAGGTAGAATTATTTGTGAAAGAGTTCGTCCGGTGAAGTACCTACTGTCTTCATACCTATTTTTTACCACTAAGTTCCAGTTTGAAAGGCATGGGTGCCGGTGAAATGACTTTAAAACTTACATAGGTATCAGGGGGATGCGCGCAGTGCAGTTTATCACTTGTGACGAAATGTTCTGTAACTTAATTACATTGTTATACAGAAAACTTCCTATTTAATTAGTATTATTTTAATAACAAGGCGGGACTACCGCGAACTTACGCGTTGTCGATATCAAAATTGAGGACACGACAAAGTGCGAACTCTTTTCAAGGCGTAATGCAACGACAAGCTCACTCACCGCGCTCAAAATCCTGACGAAGGCATCTGAGCGAAGCCGAAATAATTAGCGATTTTATACCGAAATTTACTAATAATACTTTAGTATTACAAAGTTTCATTGTATCGAAGTCAAAACTGTGAAACTTATTTACATTTTCAGTCCTAAAGCTGCTAGGTAGGTACTTAGTTTAAGTCAATATAACTGTTGGAAACAGCAGTCTCCATTTTGATTAAATTGTCCAAAGTTTTACAGCTCTAACACCTTCCCCTTTTTATGGTCGAATCACACTGTCACTACATACAGAGGTATTTCAACTCACTTTGCGGATGAAGATAAATGAAATGGAAGGGCAGAATATTGTACGTAGCATTTTGAATGGTATTTAGACTGATTTACTGACTATTATAAGTTCAAAAACACAGGCCTTTCATACGTTTTCACCAATATTTACCCCGTGAGGGCTTGAATTTTGAAAAACTCTTGTTTAGTACCCCTCTACTCACCAAGACAAAAACACCCTCTAAATGTCAAGTCTCTACGAGCAGCGGTTTAGGCTGTGCGTCTGTCAGTCAGTCAGGACTTTGATGCTTGATGATAAATACTTCGACAAGTCGCTTACTTAGAAAAAACAAAGTTCGACTAGTCATTGCTTCGACAGGACATATATTCGACAAAAAAATTATCCCTAAAGAGCTGCGTATATCCTTATCGAGGTGTATGTTAGTATACTTCTGGCGCTTCGCCTGCCGCTTGAATTTGTTGAATTTGAATTACAACAGATAAAAACTCTGCAGCAATGCTTGTCATCCTGAGATATTAGATGTTAAATCTCTTGCCCGAATTACGCTGGATACTTTGCACTTCAACAAAAAACAGCAATGCCTGCACACTAATGCTTCGCGATTGAATAACTGGCAAAGGTGTGCTACTTCTACTTCCCCAAGCGGACTCTGATAAAGTTTTACCACTCCAATATTAGATATGAATATGTATCATTTCCAGAAGATAAGCCAGTTGAAGTGGAAGTCGGCGGGGCATATAGCACGCAGAACAGATGGCCGATGGGACTGGAAGGTCTGGAGTGGAGAAAACGGACAGGGAAGCGCAGCGTAGGTCGTGCACACGGTGGACAGACGACCTAATAAATGTAGCAAGACGACGTTGGATGCAGACCGCTTCCAAACGGTCCTTCTGGAAATTTGTGGGGTAGGTCTATTGTGTTGGTTCAGCAGTGGACGTCCTACGGCTGAGATGATGATGATCATTTACCTTTTTTTTATGTATTAATTCATTATCTGTGTGTACTTATTGCATAGACCTAAATTTTTGTTTTTATTTGTGTACCAATACCGCAGTAATATTAAAAATCATCTTCATGCAAGGCTGCCTCTAAGAGATTGCCACTGTACAGTAGAGCTTTTTTATTATTACCTGTATATTTCTATTGTACATTATCGACTTTTTGTACATTTGTAAGCCAATCCGTAACGTAGCGTCGTGGTGTATTTAAACCTTTAATAAAACCGGACAAGGTGGAAAATGCAAATTTTATATAATTATGCCGCGTCAGGCACAGCCCTAAAGTATGAGAACCCGCGGTGAGCAGTACTGTAGAACAAAGTTATTCTAATCAACTTGAAGGTAGATAATAATGTTAGTCGGAATGCAACTTTTACCCATAATTTTACAATTCAACATTGATAATAACCAATCAAGTTTAGCTGTTCAACTAGGTTTATCAGAACAGCATGCGATCAGTAGTTGGATAACTAATCATTATTGGGAATTTCTAGTTGCATTTTCAACTGAATCCTTCCACCTTTCAGTACACGAGAGCCCAGGTGGCCAATTCTACTATTTCACAACTATCAACAATCTATACCGCTGCAAGTGCAGTCCGACTCCGGTTGCCGTTCGATAATTACCCAAAAGCCATTCTACTATTTCTACAGACAAATCGGAATGTAACGTCACCTTAAACGGTACTATGTGTTACATTTATATTAAACGTTGCTATAAACGGATATTAGGATATTAGAATATTAGAGTCGCGTTCATGATCTATCTATTACTTCTCAAGGCAATAGCTGATATGCATCAGAGGTATTAGGTCTGATGGTCTTTCCACGGTCCCACTATGGTCCTCACTCCCTTACTTACAAAAGGAATATCAGTAGGAACATTATAAATGCTGAAACAAAATCAGGCCAGGGATTGAATCAGGGACCCCTCGCTTCGAAAGTGCCTACTTGGCAATGACCTTAAAGGGCTGTCATTATATACATACCTACTATGGTATATACTCTGTAGAACTATATCTAAAAGCTGCTTCGTCATACCATGAATAATTTCATATGAAGCTCCTCAAGGCGAAATTAATGCGTAGTCATGAATGAAAACGGCAATAAACTTGCAAAGCCCTTCATTACATTATTTAAATAGTTTTCACAGTCTGGTACACTAGGATATTGCTCGGTGATTATTGTATGTTTTACGGTAGTCATATGAAAATTTGTAAAAACGAATAGTTTCTGTAAAAATAAGACTGCAATTATTTATGCTAAGAAATAATCTTGATTCTTGAATCTTTGTTTCATCATCTCAGCCGTAGGACGTCCACTGCTGAACATAGGTCTCCCCCATGATTTTCCGAAAGGACCGGTTGGAAGCGGCATGCATCCAACGTCGTCCTGCGACCTTCATCAGGTCGTCTGTCCACCGTGTCGGTGGACGACCTACGCTGCGCTTGCCGGTCCGTGGACTCCACTTTAGAACCTTTCGGCCCCATCGGCCATCTGTTCTGCGTGCTATGTGCCCTGCCCACTGCCACTTCAACTGGCTAATCTTCTGGGCTATGTCAGTGACTTCCGTTCTTCTACGGATCTCTTCATTTCTGATTCGATCACGTAGAGAAACCCCGAGCATAGCCCTCTCCATAGCTCGTTGTGCGACTTTGAGCTTATCTATGAGGCCCATAGTAAGAGACCGCGTTTCAGTGCCATAAGTCATCACTGGTAACACACATTGGTCGAAGACTCTTTTCTTGAGGCACTGAGGTATTTTTGACGAGAATCAAAAATGTTTTAAGATTTTCTTCCTAAACATTCTTGATCCCTAAATTGCAAATTGTTCGAAAACAAATAAAGCCACTACCGAAGAAAAGCTAAAAACTCAAGGTATTTTCAATAGTTTTCGTTACACTATTATGTTTCACAGATTTTTTAATCAGGGTAAATACAAGCCAACGGGTTTGCGTGTTGGCTGATGATTATAATTATAATGATGATAATTATCCGGTAGGTAGCTCATTTGGTGGCAACCACGCCTTCGAAGCGCGAGTTCACAAGTTCAATCCTTGTCTGGGGCAAATATTTTTGTGATGAACAAAAATGCGACACAGGAAACACTAGTGCAGCGAAATTAATCTGTAAATGTGGAAACGTTATATCATGAACAAGTCGCATTTCCCACGTTTGCAACACAAGTCCGAAGATTTTCTAAGATAACAATTGACCCTCTGGATTTATATACATTTACGATCATGGATCGCATGATTAGTGTGTACTGTTTACCAACTCCGTGTTGTGTTCAGTACACCTGCTTCTTCACTTTTCTTCTATTTTAAGAGCTACCCCACCCACGGCTACTAATCTATCAATTGTAATTTTATGTTAAATTCATGGAATTTATTCACTAAGTCCGTGGTTCGACTTATCGTTAGATCGATCTGCTTTCTACAACGGCGTTGGGAAATATAAACAGTACAGTATGTGTAATAAGACTAATAAACTTATATACCACAAGCTTTCTTCCGATATTATCTAAATCAACAGGTAGATGGCGCTGCAGCCAACTTTCCCCTTTTTAGGGAAAGTACTCCTTCAATTAAAAACACCGATCACCAAAAATCTTCGATCACAGAAACTTAGAATCTTTGCCACTGTGTGGTAAATTTCATCAAGATTGGAAAATATCAGTATATTTTCACCAAGTTGGAAAATAGGTACCAACATCCGGACGGATCAGGCGAATCGTTGCAGTGACTTAGTTTGAGTCGCTCACTAGGTAAAATATTAATAAACGACACTTGTTTTGTTGACACTTTGTAACTAGTGTTTAGGGTTTTATATCCGTCAGATAGCAGTTATATTTTGTTCTTTGAAATTTATACAGGTTAAATAAAAACCTATGAATTATGAAAAAGTCTTATCTTATACACATTTCATCCCTGATTTTGAAGCCGAAGCATGGTGTTACTGCGTTTAGATCATTAGGTAATTTCATTCATATAAACGCAGTAAACTGCCTTGTGATAATAATGAAAGAAAAAAATATTATTACCACAATATATAGGTTATTCTGTAAGCTACATAGGCAAACATCAGTTTACAATTAGGGTAAGGTGCAAGCATATCATTATCATAAATAACTAGTACCTCCATTTTTAATCACGTCACGTACTGCTAAAGTGTACTTTTCATGTCAAAGGCCCGGAATCTCGCAGACATCGCTGCGCACTCGCCCTGGAGATGAGCAACTGGGCCTATACTACCAAGAACGAACTACGAAGTTTCTTTTGAAGGATTTCACAATTTCTATTGAGTAAGTGGAAAAGCATCCAGCCAAGGGTGATGAAATGTAATGACAATTTTTTTCATAATGATTAATTATATTTGTATTTAGACAGTGTGTCTATTTAAAGACAGTTGCAGCATTGACCTTTTGATCTACTTTGAATAAAGTATTTACTTGTACTACTGTGTAGCAGTTGTTATAATTCAAGGGTGTTTTCACTTGTTATTTATTTTGTATATGTTCTATATAATAGTATGTTTTGCCATGATATGTTTGGTCGACGTATTCGATTCCTAACACGAGTGTTTTGCCAGTATTATAGTCATATATTACGGCTAATGAGGGTCGTTATCAGCAGGGTATATAATGCCTAGTCTTTTAACAGTGGGCGTCGTTGGGTAAGGTCGGTGCAACGAAATAAAGTAGTTAACTCAATAAATTATAATGTCTAATGAATTTACAAGATAGGTTCGTATATAGGAACGCGCGATGGTTCAAAATCTACCACTCTGGCTGACCGCCCACAAGAAGTGTCGTGCGCTCCACTCAGCCGGTGACTTTCACTCCATCGAACGCCGACAGAAGGCGCTGGCGTTCCGTATTACGCGTTGATTGCGACATATACATATGTCACGTGAATCAATAATGTTCGCAATATTGTGTTCTAGTTGTTGTTGTTGATGATTGTTGTTGATGTTGATGTTGAAGTTGATGGGTATAAGTACCGGCGAAATAACAGGCACATGCGACTTAACAACTTTTTGGCTCAGGGTTACGGCGCAAGCAATTCGTCACTTGTGCCGAAATGAATCTGTTATAGGCAGAGGATACCACTTAACATCAGATGGGCCTCCTGCGTGTCCATCTCATTATACTAAGTAGATACCTGTATAAAAAAGTATGCAAATTTCATCTATACTATACGTTCTAAAACTAAAGTTTTCCTATCATCTACCCACGTTAGTTTTCAAAAGTATAGATGGCTTTCAAACTGAAGATTATACCTGCGAAAGTTTCACCAATTAATTTTGTCGATAAGTAAAGTTCTCAGAAATCAAATATTGACGTAGAAGTTGATCAAAAGTTACAAGAAGACAAGGTCTTGCCGTAAATCCGCAAGTTCTGTTTGTTTACGATTTTGTCATTTTGAATAATCACGGTTCCTGGCTTTGGTGGCGCCATAAACTTAATGGAAGAATAAGGCAAGATAAGGTTTTATGCTGTTCTGTTGAACCTCTTTGGGGACGAAATAGCTCAGTATAATAGTTATGTTCAATACTATACATATTAAAAAAATAATAGATTATTATTATGTACTTGGTATATATAGCCCGCAGCTCTCACCGCTTTTAAAACTACTAGCCACGAGAGAGAACAAATTAACAATAAAAAATATAAACGTATGTGTTTTTTACTACTTCACGCAATGAAACGTTTCGACGGATTTGTATGAAGTTTAAAATGGGGATAGCCTGCAAACAGTAGACCTCGCGAGCACATACACATCAGCGGCAATTTTTCGTAGTACTTCACAACCTATTCTCTCGGAAACCACTTGACCAATTAATCAGGTACCAATGTTTGTACCTATTTTATCAAAATCGGCCCGTAAATAGCACCGCAGAAAACTTCCCCCTTTTTAGGAAAATTAGCCCCCCTCCCCAACTAAAAATCACCGATGGCAAAAAAAATATATTAACCTTATCATATCATTCACCAACTGTCCAAATTAATCCAAAATAAACATATAATTATATTTATTCTAAATTATTTGTGTTTTATTTGTACTGTTGTGCTCTTGGTTTTTCTCATAGGTAGTGATGAAAAACAGTGTGTGTCACTCAGGACAAATATATTGTGTTCCTCGCTACCCTCAAGATTCAATACTTTATAGAATTCGGACATGGTGTCTGACACGGATTTCCGGAAGACGCGAGTTTGAATCCCGTTCAAAGATGTACAATATTTCTCTCTAAATTGCAAACTTTGATAGCGCTGAGCAGGCTTTTTGCTTGCAGCAAGTAAGTTTGCGGCTAACTTCATCGATTCCTATCTTCTTCTTCTTCCTACGGCGCTACAACCCGATGTGGGTCTTGGCCTCCTCTACCAACTTCCACCACTTTGCTCTATCTTTGGCTGACCTCCGCCACGCTGTGAGCTTGTCCATTCTGCTCAGGTCTTCCTCCACACAGTTAATCCAGCTCTCTCTGGGTCTGCCCCTTGGTCGTGACTGTTGTGGAGTCCAACCTGAGACAGTCTTCCATTCTCACTAAATGTCCTGCCCATCTCAATCTTTGCGCTTTAATCCACCGAACTATGGTCTCGTTCTCGATTAAATTATCCAGCTCATGGTTCATTCTAATGCGGTAGTCACCATCCTCGACTCGCAGTGGCCCAAAGATTTTCCGTAGAACTTTTCTCTCAAATACCTATATATATGTATATATAGTGCATAGGTATCTTCTGGGTAAGCGCGCTCCATCATGGATCGCATCATCACTTAACACCAGGTGAGATAGTGGTCAAGTGCTACCCAGACCGATATAAAAAAAAATATTCGTATATAGTCAGTTCCTAAATAATGATTATGTAGTTATAAAGACCACTCTCGCTATAGTTTAACTAACTCAAAGAAGGTTATAAGGATAAGTAGAGCATGGTGGCAGGTCACGGTAGCTGGAGAAGAGTATACATCCGTCCCGTCGAATCGCGGTGATATGAACATTATCCGACAATATTCCGTTTATTATTTGTACCGGACCGATTATGTGAATAAGCTCCTAAGATTTTAATACCAGTTTCGATAAGAGATAGGGTAATATTGATGTCATGTTTATTGACAGTCCAAAAACCCGGTGAGCGTAATTATCATACATCGAAGCTTCATTTTTATGCTTCTTTAGGCCCGTAATATCATCCGCAGTTTAATCCAAAACTCTTAGTTGAAACCATCTTTATAGATGGAAATATGGCTACTCTCCATCAGTTTGGCTTTCGGCTTGTATTGATATAGACAGATATAGTCGCAGCTCCAAGTGTGACGTGCTTTAAAGCTAGATTGAATCGCTGGCTCATAGAGCGAATGTTTTATAGCTTTGAGGAATTTATTAATTTTAAATAATGTAGTGTAAATAATGTATGTGTAATATTTATTAATTTTAATTGATCGAATCAGAAATGAGGAGATCCGTAGAAGAACAAAAGTCACCCACATAGCCCAGAAGATTAACCAGTTGAAGTGGCAGTGGGCAGGGCACATAGCACGCAGAACAGATGGCCGATGGGGCCGAAAGGTTCTGGAGTGGAGACCACGGACCGGCAAGCGCATCGTAGGTCGTCCACCGACACGGTGGACAGACGACCTGATGAAGGTCGCAAGACGACGTTGGATGCAGGCCGCTTCCAACCGGTCCTTTTGGAAAATCATGGGGGAGGCCTATGTTCAGCAGTGGACGTCCTACGGCTGAGATGATGATGATGATGATGAAATAATGTAGGTATATCAGATACCGATTTTAACATTTGACAATTTTATTATGTATATCAATTTTAAAATATTTATTTTTATTCTAATTCTTATTGTAATTGAATGTAATTTACATTGGTAACCTTCGTTTTGCATTTGTTACTATATACGAGGGTCATTTGAAAAGTTCTTAGCCCAACATACTTAATGAAACCACACGATTTTGAGTTTATTTTTATTTTTCAACATACCTCCGAGCTTAAAACACTTTTTCGGCACACACACGGCTTCGATAGTTTTTAGTTAGATTTTAAAAAAATCTTCGTCTAACTCCTCAAAATAAGCGTCCACGGCGGCCATGACCTCTTCATTTGTAAAAAAATGTTTACCACCTAAAATTTTTTTCAGCTTTGGGAACAGATAAAAGTCGGACGGTGCTAAATCCGGTGAATTTGGGGGATGAGGTAACAATTCGAAGCCACATTGATGGATTTCTGCCATAGATTGCACAGAGGTGTGAACGCGCGCATTGTTCTGCTGAAACAAGACTTTTCTTCTCAATAAACCTGGACGTTTTTCTTTGATTTCTTCTCTCAAACGACGCAACAGGTTACAATAGTAATCGGAGTTTATTGTTTCACCCTTTTTTAGATAATCCACGAGAATTATACCCTTTGCATCCCAAAAAACGGATGCCATGGCTTTGCCCGCCAATAAAACCACCTTTACCTTCTTTGGGGTGGGCGATCCTGCTCTTTTCCATTGTTTCGACTGTTCTTTTGTCTCGGGTGTATTGTGGTGAACCCAGGTTGCATCCATGGTTATAAATCTTTCAACAAATTCTATTGGGTCAGCTTCATATAACTCTAAACAGTCGCGAGAAGTTGTGAGTCGGTTGCGTTTTTGTTCCACTGAAAGCAGTCGCGGTACCCACCGCGCAGACACTTTAGAGAATCCAAGTTCAGTAGGAATTATATGATGTGTTCGCTCAGATGAGATGCCTACAGTCTTAGCTATCTCCTCGACAGTCAATCTTCGACCAGATAAAATTAAATCACAGATTTTTTCTTTATTTTGATCAGTGGAAGCAGTCGAAGGCCGGCCACTACGGGGCTCATCTTGAATGGTCTCACGATCACGTTTAAACTCTGCCACCCAGTAACAGTCGCATACGAAAGAGCGGACTCACCCAAAGTAGCAGACATGTCTTCATGTATAGCTTTTGGAGTTAAATCTTTCAAATTCAGGTATTTTATCACTGCACGATGTTCAATTTTATCCATTTTCAAAAATAGCTCTGACTTTACTTACGGTATCACGTGTAAACGAACAATGAGTTACTGTGAATAAACTAAACTGTGCATACTTGTTGTTAAATAATGTAACTACAAAATGAGGGTAGTTATAAAAAAACCAATGACTTTAACCATGTTAGGCTAAGAACTTTTCAAATTACCTTTACTCAAATAATGAAAACTGACGCGTATCATAGTTTATGAAATAAATGAGTATGAGTATTGTACCACAGTACAAATATTGTGCTAGCACGTTAGCAAAATATTATATTAAATAATTTAAAGGTAGTATATACAGTAAAAGAAGTAAATATATAATAAAAATACTTGATGATACAGTTTAAAAGTAGATTAACTGACATTTGGAAACTTAAAACGGAGTACGTCACAGATAACTATTTAGTTTTTGACGTTTCGAACACTTTGCAAAGTGTTGCCACATAGACGATCACTAGAAAGTGTTTGTAACCTCCAGCCGTGCGATTCTCTAATGATTCGTCGATGCGTTCGTCGACGAGCTCACCGATGTCAAATACTTCATGAGATATCGCCCTTGTACACAAGTTTGCTTTTCCAAAGTTTCTTGTCATCCCGTCATTTTTTCACGGATGTTGTCAAAGAGCTAAACTAAACCAAAATTATGCGCGATTTAATCAGTAAAATTTAAAGTTATTTAATTTCATTCAATGTATAAGAATCGTGAAACCCCAACTAATCATCATTTTGTTCAATTTCGATGTTAAACATCGACATTGAACTTCTGTTTTATTCATTCTAATTTATTGATACTTTATTAGTTCAACTTGATAAACTGTAAAACAATGGATAAAACAAAAGAAGATAACTAAATGAAGATTAATTTAAATTATATAATAATATAAGTGACGTGATGATGCATTTTCTTATATGATAATTTTGCATACCGTAATAGTGGAATGTGGAGAACTTTTACTATGTGAAAATGCCAGTGGTTCCATCTAAGTTCAATAAGATTAATATGCGTTGCTTGTTATGTTTATCAGTTGAGATTAAAAAGGCAAACTCCACTGCGAGCGATTCAGAAAAGTGCATAGTATGTAAAACATTATTACTCAAAGTATTGTTTGTTTAAATAATTTTAAGGATACTATAATAGTAAGTGTAGCTGTAGTATGTATTTATAATGAAGGGTTTATGAGGAAATGCTTTCAGGGTGTAGCCCTTCATAACGACTTGAATTCATTAATATTTCAGAACTTATAAGTGAAAGTCACGTGAGCACTGTCAACATACGAGTAAGTATAGAGATATTTTTAAATAATTTAAGGATGTTTTTAGATGTTTGTCTATTAAATTGGTAATATAATTTCTGCAGTTTGTCACTTGTCACAATTGACAGTTGTCAACTGTCAATTGTGACACAAAAGTTAGTATAGTTGCTTATATACGTTTAATTAAAATTTTTTTTTTAATAATAATGTTGCTTTTATATGTATATAGTTGCTTATATACGTTTTGCCATTTAATCACGCTTTATGAGCAGGTGGAAAAATTAGCCCATTTTTTCAAACGATATTGGTCATAATTTTCCCATAACTGGAGAATGCTACAGCAAGATGATTGCTGACTTCTTCGTACCTCTGTTGAATGTCATTGATGAGACGTAGTTTTAGTTTCACAAGATGGCGCAATATGCTACACAGAGCGTGCGGCACCATCAGTTTTATGAGGGAAAAATTTGGTGAACGCATAATTTCGCGTAATGGACCTGTGAACTATTCTCTAAAATCGTGTGATCACACACTTTTAGATAACTTTATTTAGGGGGCATATCAAGTCACTAGCATATGCTGATGTTGGACCATTTGAAAGCCTAAATTCGCTTGTGTTATTAATGATATATGACCCCAGTTGCTCGATACAAATGTCGAAAATTAGACTTCACGATTACGCTTCATCCGACCTAGCCGTGGCGCTCATAGGTATACCAAATCCATATTTAAACAATCATCTCAGCCGTAGGACGTCCACCGCTGAACATATGCCTCCCCGATAATTTTCCAAAAGGATCGGTTGGAAGCAGCCTGCATCCAACGTTGTCCTGCGACCTTTATCAGGTCGTCTGACCACCGTGTCGGTGGACGACCTACACTGCGCTTGCCGGTCCGTGGTCTCCACTCCAGAACCTTCCGGCCCCATTTGCCATCTGTTCTGCGTGCTTATGTGCCTTGCCCACTGCCACTTTAACTGGCTACTCTTCAGGGCTATGTCGGTGACTTTCGATCTTCTACGGATCTCCACATTTCTGATTCAATCACGTAGCGAAACCCCGAGCATAGCCCTCTCCATAGCTCCTTGTACGAATTTGAGCTTTAAACAATAATGGCACAAAATTACCTTTTAAATAAAAGCAATATCATATACATTGTCATTATTTTAATAGTAGTAAAAGTACCTCTAAAAAATCCACCTATTACAGATGTAAATAATTATGTTTATACTTTTTTGACCATTATCTGTGTATGTGTGTGCGTGAGTTATGAGTGTTAGTGTGTTTACAGTATTCTATCAACCATTATCAAATAGTTTTGAAAAGGATTCTAGTTTTATTCATACGACATAAATGCAAATGCAGGACACATTGATCAAACACTTTAGGCCCTGAGTAATACGAAACTGAAAAATGTGGTCCAGTTTTTCGAAGGCGGCTTACTTTGGCAACTGATTGGCATAACTTTTCAAGATGTCTGATACCGACGCAAATGAGTGATTTATACAAATTGGGTCGTATATAACCCAACATTTTTGTCTGGATTCGGTCCGCATGAAATCGGGATAAATGTTTGAGCATCTATCAAAAGCAACACGAAATAGGATTTGATAAATGGTGGCTGAAATGAGATAACGGAGGTCAGTGGAGCATTCCTAGGTTTATAGATATGCCATTAAGGAATTATTAGAACTTTAACATTAAAATATGAAATCATTATATATAGGGTGTTTGGTAGAGGGACTGACAAACCAAATGAGCGTGTTCGGGGGACTTGGAGAATACAAGTTGGCCAAAAAAAAATCCCCGGCACCCCAATTTTTTTTAACTTTTTTTTGTAAATTTTCTCGTTTTCTCCAATATTGTACCAATTTTGCTATGCGTGGCCTGAAGGTGTATTAGAGACCAAATTAAACTAAAAATATCCGGTCTTAAACAGATTTTACAAATGTTATGGTGGTAAATAGGTACAATTTCGGAGAAAAGGGGAATAATCACAAAAAAAAGTTGAACATATTGGGGGTCGGGGATTTTTTTTTGGCCAACTTGTATTCTCCAAGTGGGCCCCCGAACACGCTCATTTGGTTTGTCGGTCCCTCTACCAAACACCCTGTATAAACCAAATATACACATCAACACTGTCTAGGGGTATTTTGGATTTACTCAATTTACTCAGAGTTTATTAAAAATAATATACAACATGTATATGTTTTTATAAAGCCGATTTATCTACTACACTCCAGAATAAAAGAAACCATTTTACTGCGTAAACAAAATTTTAATCAAATAAAGATAAAACGTGAAATATTGGTAAAACTAATAATGAATGTGTTTCTCAAGAAAAAGTGAAAAATAAGGAAAAAATATTCTGTTTTAACAGTTATGTGAAAAATCAGTAGTCGGTAAAACCACATATGACGTTAATTACGGTCCTGCAACAATTTTTCATGCTTTGGATTAAGTTATCAAAGTCTTGCTGCGGTATATTGTCCCAGGTCAGGCTAAGATGCAAAAAAAAGTTGCTTTTCCGTCGCAAGGTTTGCAGGGAAATGCCTCAAAGCACTTCTTTGGAGCATTTCCTGTGCGTGTTCTATGGAGTTTATGTCAGGCGATTGAGCGGGCCAGCCTAAGAACGATACGTCGTGCTCCTGCAACCAGCTCGTCACCACTCTCGCTGTGTGCGGACAGGCATTATCGTGAATTTATGGCCCATTTGCAGTCAATGGATGCAGATTATTGGTACTAGCACCTCGTTACGGTATTTTTCAGCCGCCATGGGGTTTCTGATCCAAACGAGGTCTGTTCTTCCACCAACACGAATTTCCGCCCAAACCATAATTGTCCCGCCGTGGTATTAATGGTCTTCCTGAGGATGTTGCAAATGGCTCTCACGACCTGGAACTCGCCAAACACGTACCCTACGTGTATCGGGATGGAAACTGAACCGGCACTCATCGGTAAACAGTACTACAAACCACTGGTAATCTTCCCAGAGCAAATGTTCACGAGCCCACTCTAGTCGTCGTCCACGATTTCTTCGGCGTAGTGCTGGAGTACGAAGCGGTCTGCGAGCATGAAGGTAAGCTTCATGCAGCTTTCTCCTTACAGTTTGGTCACTCACAAGCAACTGGTGCTCTGACTGGAGCCTCTGAACCAACTGCATGGCCGTAACAAACAATTGGTTGTCTTCTCGCGGCAACTTGCAAAAATCGGTCTTGTCGTTGGGTTGTTATGCGCTTCCCGCCTAGGTGTCTTTCAGCTACTTCAACAGTAGCACGATAACGTGACCATAACTGTGATATCAAGTTTGTTTAGTTCCAATCTCCTCGGCAACACTCCGTTGAGTAGCTGCAGCTTGGAGCATGCCTCCTGCCCTTAACATTTCCTCTCTCGTTAAAAGGCGCTTCTGCATGATGCGCACAATAACATTAATTCAAAATAATCGATAACTTGAAACTTTAGGCCCATGGGGGCCGTCCGCTCTCAACTTGTTTAGGGATCTGGCGAAACGTTTGTTTGAGGCGTCGGGTGACCGACATGCTGGCGCCTATTTTGGGCAAAAACTTAGCATTGCCATCCAGCGTGGCAATGCCGCCAGCGTTTTGGCCACTTTTCCCCCCACCATGGGGCTTATAGATTAGATATTTATTTTTAATTTTTTTTATTTTATTTTTAATTAATAATTATGTTACCAATAACTTGTTATAAAAGTTAAATTAAACACAAAAAATAGCCAAAAACTACTGTAGTTAAATTAAACCTTCGGACTTCGCTACCATTATGCCGCGTAATTCTTGTTTTTAATTTATTTTTTCAAATTCACATTTAGAATCGTTCAAAAGGGTTAACAAAATAAACTTTCTTAAAAGAATTTCTTAAAAAAACTGGCCAGTATTTTTTTAGTTTCAGAACTTTGAACAAAAATCCCTAGACGGTGTTGATGTGCAAAAACACACAGACAGACCGTTGTTATTTTTTATTCATAGTTGCCGGAGCTCGTCATTTGCCGGTTACATAATTAATAATTTATTTGTCATTCTCACGGTTACTTTTCCTGGTAATCTATAGTAGGTGGTAAAGTTATCTATACAAACTAGGTAAGTATCTCGCTCTGTTTTTAGTTTGGGGACCTTGTCCTTTAATTAAAGAGATGAATGAAGCTATAAAATCTGTAATATAATGCAATCCACATACAATTCCATATGCACACTTGATTGTACGTATTTACTTTTTTTATTGGCTGTGTGGCTAAGCGACCACATTGCCGTATATAATTTTATTATACAAGGAAAAGAACCTGTAGTCATGAAACATAAGTACTATTTGAAAAATTAAATGCCGACTTCCGTTCTATTCAGTTATTGGAGTGTAACTCAAAAACCGAATTTGATGAAATTTAAATGGGACCACACGGGAAGCACCAGCTGTTAAACAAAATAATTTTGCGAATCGGTTCACCCAGTCGAAAGTTATGAGGTAACGAACATTAAAAAATACAGTCTTATTGATTACTTCCTCCTTTTTTTGGAAGGCGGTAGAAAAGAAAGATTATTCAAGGTAAATATTCTCCCTCCTAGTTTTCTAGGATATACGTTATTTGACGTATTTACGTAGTATTTTTCATCACGCTGCGGGTAAAGTCACGGGGTGCAGCTAGTTACTAATATAAAACTTACCAATATAAGTGCAAACAGCGGCAGTGGCGCGTGGTTCTCTGCCATCAGCATGCCAGAGCCCAGAGACAGCGTCACTAGCAGACTGCCCGTCAGCGCTAGCGCCTCCCATTCCGCGGCAGCCGGCAACAGCGCAAGTGCAAGCACTACTGACAGCACGAATGCGATCACTGACAGCGAAGCGATGGACTTCACTTGTGTTGACAGCTCCTGTACAAACAATGAAATCTGGCTATAGGAGAATGCTCATCTGGGTACCCACTGAGAATGAAACTATGCCAAGTTTATTTATCATTAGTAAATGCAAATAATTCATACATTTATATTTAATTAGCAGTTGGGAATAATGAGAAAACCTAAATGTAACACAATAAAATTAATACGCAGAAGATGCTTGTGGGCGCATTATTCAGTTCATAGACTATTATACAACTTTCTTGATAGTACGTATATTCTGCCAAAATAGTGGACCCGTTTCTTTATTACGATAGATTTCTTTTGAAAACCCCAATCAGAAATTTTAAGCTAACGAATTCTGCCTATCTAACCTAACCTAGAAAAAATATCAATGCTGATAACATTTAAGCCTCAACATAAAAAAAAATGCTACAATTTTATAATACCTCAGTCTTACTATATGACTACTGGTTTTGCATGGTTTCCTTTCTCGTGGGTCCGTCTATGTAGGGTACCTAAAACACACAGAGATTTGCCATTCTTCTTCGGAAAATAATCGGGTGCTAACGGGATTTGAACTCAGGCAGGATACTGTTCTGTGACCTTGCCAACTTGCCTTACTTAAGTCATGTTTTACGGCACTACCGGTATCAACTGCTGCAAACTACTATGATGGGCAAATTTGCAGGGAAACGGAATGTTGGAAGAAGAAAATTGTCCTGGCTCCGCAACATCCGACAATGGACCGGGATAAGAAGAGCTGAAGATCTGTTCGGGCTTGTCCTAAACAAAGAGGAGTTTAGAAGGATGACGGCCAACCTCCAGTAGCGGAGCGGCATCCAAAGAAAGTCGTCCACCATGCTAGCTTAAAAATCTTTAGCCAAACCTAACGCAGTGTTCTAACAACTGTCTATGAGAGCCATGTGCTATTCTTCGGCCGGTCCCAATAATCTATCTATCGCCGGTTTACCTTACTAGAGTTAGATATTTGACTCTATTTGTTTGGACATTATGTCAAATTTCTATCGGTAGTAGGGAAAACCGTGGATAGATAGATTATTGGGATCCTCTAGTGTAATAGCATCTTCAAAAAATCACTGACCATCAAGTAAGTAATGGTTAAATACTAACCTACCATTTTTTTTTTAGTTACATAAACTTTAGTGTACAAATTTATCATTCTTACATTATAATACGTGCAAGCAATCTAAAAAAACTCCTGATAGCAATCAGAGCACTTAAAATACTAACACTATATTATTATAATAGTAGGACGATTTTTTTTCATGCCTTGTTATGTCTTGCTGGAATTTTACTATACATTATTAAACCATCCTATATCTTACTATATTTAAGTTAATGGAATAAATATAAAAAAACATAAAATTAAAAAAAAAATTTTTGAAAATATCGGAAACTCGTAAAAAATATACATGGTAATTATACCGTTGATAATTTGAATACCTCTTTAACTTCTTGATTTACAAGGATAATAGCCACTTATCTGCGAAAGCTTACTCATTCTAATTATACAGTTTCCGTGATGACAAGCCCTAAAACGGAACCTTGAAGGTTTATTGGACCACTACGGACGATATTAGTAATTAGTCTGGACTAACCAAATGTAATTCACACACTATCACAGATTACATAATAGTTACTTGTCTACCACTTGGACAGTGAGATCACCCAATATATGAGCTGAGAACTGGCCAGCGATAAAAATATTGTTTAATTTTATTCTCCAGTTATGATATTGTTGTGCTCATTCATTAAGGTGCTGTCAGCCCAGCGCTTGGCTACGTTCAATTTCCTTTACTTAAAATCAAGCAAGCGCATCTCATAAAAATGTAAAAAAAAAACATAAAAAATAATGTGCACTCTTAAATAAAAAATAAATCCGTCAATGTATGTGTATTAAAAACTGATATTTTATGATATGTGATTCATGACAAACACATAGTGAATAAAGAAAAACTGCTTTAAAGGTGAAATTTAGTGGTATATTTGAATTTTTTTAATGTAATCTAGTAAGTGAAAATATGTTTAAAATTCCGTCAATGTGCACTCAGAAGTCTAAGAAATGTCATATTATTTATTTTAGTTTAAATAAAATCACTGCTTATGAGATAAACTGCTTTAAATACCCTCATTTTATCGACATCATGATTTGACAGCACCTTAATGACTCCTTATGCCAGTATCCAAATCACTCCTGAGGTAATTATCAAAATGCAATATATGAATAAATTACGTTCTCATAAACCTCAAAATTGCAATACAATACAAATATTTGTTTCGGTAAACTTAAGCTTATGATACATTTCTTAGGTTTGGGACCCTCTTTTAAGTATGAAAATACCTGTGTTAGAGAGTCCCGCTCTTCCGTAGTACATGTTGTATAGAATAAGTAACATTAAGTAGTTGAGCAACTTATTTTTTCCTTGGTATCTGGTCTCGTGCTTCTGTACATTTGCCATTGCTGCATCATGTTACATTTCTATTTCAAGCAGTCAGACTGTCATATAAATACTCGTAGATATCTCATTACGTCACTGTCTGTCTAATGCCCGTTTTCACCAACATTTTAGGTAACACCTTAGTCAATTTTGGTGAAATTTTTGTACTTCTAAGTGTTACCTAACTGGCTTAGGTGTTTCTTAAAATGTTGGTGAAAACGGGCGTAAGTCCCTTCTAGTAATGCTGTCGATGCATTATCAAAACTTTCAATGGCGATTGACGTAGAAAACGCACAACAACATATCCATTTGTTCACTTTGGCCACACTCGTGCACCTTTACGAACACTTAACGGTTAATAATCCACGACGCCATAACTAGAAAAAAACACAAATCTAGGCGAAATAAATAAAACCACCGATAGCCATTGTTGGGCTTTTTTTCTCCCCATTTCGATCTAATATACTATTTAGTTATTCTGCGCTTATACCCTGGACATACATATTTTAAAAGCTTAACTTCGGCTCTTCAGAGTCTGATTTCCATGACAGTACATTTTTCCGGTTTCAATATCGGTCTATGTTATTCCAGGTAATATAAAAAAATAAACAAATCCATTCAAGTCGGAATTTTTCAAGAAACCATAACATACAATCATTGAAACATACACTTTTGCTTTTTGAATCCACATTTTCGTGAAAAAAAATTGCTAATTTATGTATATCAGAAATGTTACCTACATTAATTACTGTTATTATGCGAAAACTACTCTTTCCAGCGGTGATACACACATTAAGTGCATACTTTATAATTACATGCTTTTTAATAATTTGGTTTGTAATGATTACACATTACTATAAACATTAATTACTTCGTATAAATCTTACGGTATACACGGCGTGCGCTTGGCACCTTACTGTGTGCCTAGCCCGAATAACTGCGTAAATGTAACGTGACGTTTACGTGAAACAATACAAACTGTCATGTATCTAGGGAAACTGTGACACAGATAACTCATAGTTTGTGCACCGAATCGTGACACGTTGACGTTTACCCTATATACGAATACTTGTTTGCAAATGTTTTTGCTACGGCCTCTGGCTTCCATACTCCGTGCGCCGATTCGAAAGTCCGATTAGGAATGTTTGCCCTTAAGTTAATACGATGATATTATAGTATAGATAGATATATAGGGTGTTTGGTAGAGGGACCGACAAACCAAATGAGCGTGTTCGGGGGACCACTTGGAGAATACAAGTTGGCCAAAAAAAATCCCCGACCCCCCAATATGTTTAACTTTTTTTGTGATTTTTCCCTTTTTCTCCGAAATTGTACCTATTTACCACCATAACATTTGTAAAATCTGTTTTAGACCGGATGTTTTTAGTTGTATTTGGTCTCTAATACACCTTCAGGCCACGCAAAGCAAAATTGGATACAAAACAAAGCTAACTAACTGATTTAGTTAAAAAAAATTGGGGTGTCGGGGATTTTTTTTGGCCAACTTGTATTCTCCAAGTGGGCCCCCGAACACGCTCATTTGGTTTGTCGGTCCCTCTACCAAACACCCTGTATAGATAGTACATAGCAATTCGCTTGTGCAGAACGAACATAAAACTAACGAATTAAAATCAAATTTTAGTAAATTGTGGTAGTTCTTATTCTGCTCATACCCAAATCCAACGTATAATCCTTGCGAATTACAATCCTTAAACTCTCTATATTCTTCTGTTTCCTATTCAACTCGAATCTATTCTAGAATTGATACAAATAAACGAGTGTTACAGCCGTGCGATTCTCTAATGGTTCGTCGTGGCGTTCATCGACGAGCTCACTGATGTCAAATACTTTATGAGATATCGCCCTTGTACACAAGGTTGCTTTTCCAACGTTCCTTGTCATCTCTTCATTTGTTTCAAGGATGTTGTCAAAGATGCAAGGATGTTTGGTCTTACGGCCGTTTTCAATAATCTATCTATCGCCGGATTACCTTACGGCCGTTTTACTTACTACGGATATAAATGTGACATAACGCCCATACAAATAGTGTCAAACTCAGATTATAAAACAAAAGGTGAGGTGTCAAATATCTATCTCTAGTAAGGTAAACCGACGATAGATAGGTTCTTGAAAACGGCCGTTAGAGAATCGCACGGCAGGTCCCCAATGACTGCTATGTATTGTATGTTTTGTTCCATTGTCACCATATCACACGATCCAATCATCCAGTATTATGGCAGATCCGCGCGTTCATTCTGACATTCAAAACCTTGCAATCATGTAAATTACAATGTGTATGGTCTACACACACGGGCTACCTTCCGACTACAAATTTTACAATACGGTAATGACTCGTGAAAATAAAACATGTTTTTTTTGACGGTGGTGTACGTAAGCGGTTAGATTGTGTTGGTTACGAAAATAAAATGTGTACTTACAAGACTGACACATGAAAATTTTTAATCATAGGTGTACGGGTTCGTAAGTGGCCGAATGGGATTCAGTTCTTAATGGAATATGGCAAAACAACATAAAACTATTCTACATCTGAACAACAAGAAAATGGTTTTTGACAAGCTCGTTGACAAAACATTAGAAAGAGTTGCAGGGGAACTTATTTTTGTTGCAAATATATAGCATGCTATACTACAGATAACCCTTTTCAGATTTTTGCTTAATATATGCTGTGAACCTATGCTTCTAGCCTAATTTCATGAAAACGTGAGGAGGAGGGGGAGGAAATCTAATGTTAATATGCGCCATTTTTTGTAAAAGTCAAAACAAGCGCCGTGTTTTTTTGATAGTGTTGACTAAGAATAAACTTTATTTTATCTCCAAGGGACTATCGAAAAAAATATTTTTAACAACAGACATTAATTATTAATTTTGAACATCCTTGCCGTTCATGGGAAGTCTTAAGAGACAAACAGACGGACAACCGAGTGATTCTATTTCATAGGTTTCTTTTTACCTTTTACAGTACGGAACTTTAAAAAGTACAATAACACTTTGATATGACGTCATTAATGCATTTCACCCTCCAAATCACATTAGGAAGAAATTCGCGTGTGTAATATTTTACAGCGCGCATTAATAACCAGCTTGGTCTGGTTGATTCCGGCGTAATCCCATATAATCCAGCTAACAATTCATCTGAGTGCTTCTTGATTACGTTGCTGGTGTAGTACCGAATCAGTAGAATTGCCATTCGCGAGTAGCGTTTAATTGTTGAAGTTGTTGAGAAAATTCATGTGCTTTTAGGAAGTATACACGAAGGTGAAAATAAATAACTAAAACATTTACTAACTTTAGGCATTAAAGACGCACTTATGAATAACTAAACTGCAGAAAATAGTTACATCCGAAGATGGTCGGGTCATTCTTTACATACTCATAGTCTAATAGAGCTTTTCATCATCAGCATCTTTATCATCTCAGGACGTCAACTGCTGAACATAGGTCTCCCCGATAAATTTGCAATAGGACCGGTTGGAAGCCGTCTGAATCCAACGTCGTCCTGCGAGCTTTATTAGGTCATCTTTCCACTTTGTCCGTGGACGAAGAACGCTGCACTTGCCGGTCCGTAGTTGTCACTCCAGAACTATCCGGCCTGATCGGTCATGAGTTCTGCGTGCAATGTGTCCTGCCCATGGCCATTTCAAATGCCTTATCTTCTGGGTTATGTCGGTGACTTTAATTCAGATTTAGTTCCATTTCGGTTAGTCTTCGGATCTCCTCATGTCTGATTCGATCACGTAGAGAAACCCCGAGCATAGCTCTCTCCATAGCTCGTTGTGCGACTTTGAGGCTACTATAGATAGAAAGACACAATAGAAATTATACACGAGCAATTTAAATACATCTTAATCAAGTTGGTCCCATTTAAATTTCATCAACGTATCTAACATCGTAAAATTTAATGAGTGGTATAGTAGCCATGGTACCATGGTACCTATTGTCAGCATTGTATAATTCTACAGACAGCTGTTGGTTCTATATTTTGAAGAAGTATTAATAAATTAGTAAGAAACCTGTTTCCAAGCGCCAGTAATTTCGGAATTTGTAAGGAGTCTTTGGAGGAAGGGATGCTTTTATGCCTTTTTTCCTTATTACTTTGTATAAAATCAACTCCAAAGCGGGCGCAAGCTGTTATCCTCGGCCTACTCTAGAAAAAGCGTGTGAAATCAATGACTTCGAGTCAATAAGCAGCGTCCTAATCTAATATCATCCGAAATGACATAGATGCTAATAAATATAACCCAATATTTCGAAATCTGATCGCGTTATATCTCAGAGGAATTTGTCGTCATACCTACCACACGAGGCAAACCGCTAAGATGAGAACTATTTACTCTGTATGACTGGGTATCTAAATATTACCACAGACCACAGTTTAATAACTTAGGAGATATACACTCCAGGCACTTACGTATCTAACTAAATTCTAGCGGGTTGTCTTTGTTGTCTTGAAACCATCCGACATCGATGTTACGTTGTTCAATATTGGTTTGGCAATGTGGCGTGATTTACATTTTGTTGTCTTAGTGATTTATTTAGGTAGTTGTGGTTTTCTCCAGTTTCTAGGGTATCGTTGAGTTGGTATATCACAATCATTTACTTAAATCTTAGGTACATGAAGGAATTTTATAAAAGTCGCAAATATATGTTTGGTGTTGCCATGTTTAGGTTCTGTTAAAATTACTTGGAACAAAAAAATTCAAGTAGGTACGTAACAGTGTAAGCTCTGCATTCATATCGTTTGACTAGCTTTTGCTACTCAGGAATAATGAAACAGCCTAGTAATGAAATAATTTTTGAAATAGATTCAGTAGTTTTTGAGTTTATTTGTTACAAACATACGAAAATACAAATCTTTCCTCTTTATAATTAATGTTATAATTATTTGCGGGCTTTATTGTTTGTTCGTTATTCAGTTCTGGATATGTTACAAGTTTCTTGTCACTATCACATCGGAAAGTTACTTAAAAACGTAGCAAATTGAATACGAAATTTTCACCGAATAGAAGAATAAAGAAAAAGAAGAAGAATGTTAGTTATGAAATGTCATTCAGTTTTGAATTATATTTTAAATGATTACGAAAATGAAAATAAATCGTTTATTCTGTATAGGCCTACGGCGGCACTTACAAATTGTCATATTACATTTAATATTTCTTAAATCGACAACCGGTTCAGAATGCGACCACGACTGAGAAGATCCGGCAAGAAACTCAGCGGGCTTCTCTTTTAACATTTTTTTGTATCGCCAATTTCTTAAATTATATAACAAATGTTCGTTTATTTTTAGCTCCAGTGTGTTGCCTTACAAAAGAGACCATAATAATGGTATCAGTAGGGCAAGACACGCTACACATTGACATGGTAATACACGAGTAGGTAGATCCTGGAGTGATCAGTCCCAAGCTGTTTTATCCTCCAAGTAATCCGAAATTTTGTAATAACCTTTTTTGACAGAGTTTAGTTTTAATAGTAATTTTAAAATTTAGGAAAAAGTTGTAAAATCTATAAAAATTGTACAGAAAAGAAACAATGTGTCTAAATAAGAAGTCAAAGTCAAAATCATTTATTCAATTTAGGCAGCAAAGACGCACTTATGAACGTCAACTTTTCATTATAATGTACTGTTAAAGACTCTACCGCCGCGTTCCAAAATATATAGAACCCACCGAGAAGAAGCGGCAAGAAACTCGGGGCCATTCTTTTTATATGGATGTTTACAACACATAAGAAGGACAAAGATGAAGATGAGAAGACAGTAAAATTTGTACATTAGTTACATAATTATGACGCTTAACCACACACGTTGCAGTTCCATGAAAAGTAGGTAGATTTCTGCGAAATCTATTGTATTATTGGCCAAATATGGCCAATCGCCATTCAACAGGTTAAACAGCATTATTTGTAGGCACGACTAATTCATATGATATTTTTCTGCTATCCATGATTTAATAAATAAATGTTCATTCATTCATAAAAAGATGGCGCAAAATTTCAAATACATGTACGTAATAAACTTTTGGCCATCAAGTACCTATATATTATAGATAGTGCCTATTTCATGTGCTATCACTTAAGTGGATTAGCATACAAATTAGCTATCGGTCTCTCCATCTGCCACTATAAGTGGACTAGCGTTCGTCTTGATAATGACTTTACTGTAGACGTGGTCACCCAGAGCAAGACCACCACGAGTCTGTTTATATACGGGACATGTATCATATATACATTTGGTTTCAAGTTTAAAAAATAAAACGATCTTTAAATAAATATTTAGCGACACACTAGAAAAAACTTTTTAAGGCTGAGTTGCGGTGTGCACCAACCTCCCGCATATAGGTTGACTCAGCTATAAGCTATGTTTTTTCAGCGGAAGCGTCACTAAATTAAGTTTTATATTTTTTTTACAAGTGGAAATTTGTTATTCCTCAAGTTATTTGAGGAATAACAAATTTCTCAAAAATTTCAATAAGAAATATTTATTAAGTATGAGTAATTTGAGTATAATTGCATTTAGTGTAACAGTCACATAAATAAGTCTTGAAGTCACTGTCCTGTCTAACATGTTCTAGTAATAGTAATTTTTAAACTTTCGCTATTTGAACACTTATTTATATTATATTAACGGGGCTTAATCGCGTTAGTAAGTTACTAAAGCGATTATGCCCCGTTAATATAATAGGTATAAATACGTTCTAGTAAGTTGTTGTATACATTACTAAAACGATCTAAGGCAAGTGACGGTGGAAACAAAAAATAACGTGCCCTGATTTTCTACACTACGGACACTTAAACAGTTAATAATCTACCACTATCCCTGCCCCTCAGGCTGCTTAATAAAACTGTCTAAGTATAAAGTTTCCAAAGTGCCCTTCATGCCTTCAACAATGTATAGTCTAAGTCTAGTTAAGTAAAAAAATATGTTCTTCTTTATTCCTTTTGTAATTATTTAAAAAATGCTACAAAAGTAAAAATAGTTATGAATGTCACAGACCCCTTGTCGTCTGTGAACAAAAGCTTAATAAAAAACACCACCAACATTACATAAATAAAATTTAAAATTTGAAATTTTATTTATCTGCGTCACGGAGGAAAATCCTATTTACCCTACTGGTGATAGAAATTTAAATGGTTGATAGATAGAATATAGGCAATAGGAATATAGACGCCTTAAGACAATAAACAGGGACCGACTGCTCAGCGTGCCTTCTGAAGAACGGAGTTTCTCAGTTAAAGTACCACTATTGATAACCCGTCCAAGTAGGTACCTACTGACTGCTGCCAGTGTCCATCACGGTAACATCCGATACCTTCGCAGAAAGCTGGAACCCTGAGGAGATAAAAGTCAAAGACTCTTTTAAATATAAAACAATATATTTAGAAATATCCATTCCAAATGTTAGGGACCATTAATCCATCTACGAACGCACATTTGCTTGAAACAGTGCAATATAGATTGAGCAACTTTTTAGGTGTAAAGTACTGGCTCACGTTCAGGGGGATTCCCAGTATTTGGCAGTTAACTAAAGGACTTGACGCAAAATCCAAAGGTAATATAAATCAATCAGATTTCAAGATGCTCGAGTTGGTCTGGAATTATTAGTTATAGCTGTGGTTATAGTTTAATATGTTTATGAAATTATCACAGTAGCGGGCGTGCACATACTATGTGAGTAATCTGTAACTCTTTATGGCTTTCGTGCGCATCTGTGTACGCCGGCAATATATACAAAATATATCTCATCTTTATTTTAAAATTCAATTCCTACAATCTCTAATAAGTTTTAGGGCTTAGAATCAGTTTTGACAAACATGAGCAAAGAAACTCAAATAACGTCTTAAAAAAGTCCTATGGTCACCGTACTCTCCTATATGCAGATTTGCCAGCTAGCTTAATACGTATTGCGAGCCTATAGAAACTATAAGCAATCTGTGCCCATGGCACCCACCTAGTAACCTTAACTCCGGAATCACATTATGCAACCTCTTGCAGGCAACCGGATTACCCTTAAGGGATTAATTAAGGCCCGCACTGCCGGTCTCCGAGTGAGTTCCGAGGGACTTCATTATGAAGTGGCTGTATGCATGTGAATTATACACTGAAATCTGATTACATTGGATAGTAACGCAAAGAAGTAAAACACAAGCGTTTTAACATCAGTTCGCTCTTCAAAGCGGTGGCAAAGGAGTTTGGCTTGCTACACTCAACTGATCAACAAAAGCAAACAAAACTTGTTACATCGACAAATTTAAGCAAGTAAACGAGGGTTGACCGCTACCGCGTTTTGAAATGTCTGTTTTCGTTTTTGGAGAGCCATCTCGGTAGATTGTCTTAGCTTTAGTCGGAGGCGTTCGGGTGACCTGAAATTTTCACACAAGAGCTGCCAGTTAGTCTAGCTACGAAACTGCACTGGACCTGTGTGGTGGATTATGCCACAAACTGCTACTATCTCTAAGAGAAAAGACCGTCATTCATTTATAATTTTCTGCTTATTTTATTTTACTCGTATAATGGTTCATCATAGTGACTTCGTTTCGCCTGATAAAAGCGAAGATAGAATTGTGAAGCGATGACCATTAGTGCAGCCGTAAGCTATGCTAGTCGCCATCCATATGATGACCAGAAATATGCTTTTTACGACCCGCTCGAAAGACCTTTTGACATGGCTGCAAGGCAAAGCTTGCATAAATAGATAAATAGATACCACAACATAATATTAGAAAGAACAAAGCTAACAAGAACAATTTGAAAAATGTAATACCGACTTCCTTTCTATTCAGTTATTGGAGTGTAACTCAAAATCTGCTAAAAGAAATTTGATGAAATTTAAATGGGACCACATGGGAAGTAACAGCTTTCAAACAAAAGAAGAATTTTGAGAATCAGTTTACCCAGTCGAAAGTTATGAGGTAAGAAACATAAATAAAAAAAACAGCCGAATTGAGTACCTCCTTCTTTTTTTGGAAGTCGGTAGAAAACTAGTTGTAATAAGGGGCGGTATTATCGCTCAGAGCGTTACATACGTTACATCGTTTCCAGCAGTACGAATGTAATCAGCTGATTATGCTAATTACCGTTTTTTTTACTTTAATAGATCTATGTTTGGTTACGACCTCGCCTGATGGTAGGCGATAGAGTGTTCGTGGATGGCGCATATTTATCTAGGAAAAATCTTACCACTCTTGTCTTAAATATGCGAGACTCGTAGTTCTCAGGAAATACAGAAGACGGCAAGAAGTTCCATACGCAATTAAAACGAGAAAAGTTAAAAGTAAAACAAAATTACCAAGAACACGACATCTTTTTGGACCTAAGTTTCAGAAAATTGGCACGTTTCCTTGCAAAGTTTAGCGATCAGATTATTTTATTTTTCCTCTGCATTAGATTGTTCCCGATTGACCTGCCAATAGAATATCCGGAGGGCAGTTGACAAGGCTTTTACCGCCACGCTTTATACACAAAGAGTTTAGAACGTTTGCTGGGAGCTTTCAAGTGATATTGTGTGCTTTTGACGTTTACAGATGCGTCCGGTTACTTTATTTTAAAGAAATAATGTTTGAAAAGAAATAGCAAAGCGCACTTTCATTCGCAAAAACGTGATAATAATAACCCTTAAAAATACTCAACTAATGTTATTATACAAATTTTATTTTATTTTGTTTATCTAACACTAGCTGCGCTCCGCGATTTCACCCGCGTGGTGATGGATGATGATGGTGGATCAAATATAGCGTATGTTACTCAGGCATAATGTAGTTTTCTATTGCTGAAAGAATTTTTTGAATCGGCTAAGTAGTTTTTGCGTCTCCATTACAAACAAACAAACAATGAAATCTTCCTTCTTTATAGCAAGGTACGAATAATGTGGCTTAGTTTGTACCAGCGTTATTATTGCAGTGTAATAGTGAGACATATGGCACTGCAGACTTTTTCGTAGATATAAATGTCCTTTATAAAACTGTAATACATTTCATTATATTATAATTATATAATACCCGAATATATTATTTATAAGGATTTTTCGTCGATACAATTGCATATTTTAACAAGCAAAAATGTAGAAATAAATACATTCAAAGAATACCTTTGACATAACTTTAAAAGTCAGATATTATGGTATTGCAGACATTTTTGTTGACATGACGACTTCTATAAAAACGTAGTACACAACTTTGTTCCATTGTCAGGAGTTTCCGCAGCGTACGCGATATAAGGATTTTCTTTTGTATTATTTTCACACCTAGGGTTACATTTACGAAGTTTTCATACGGATCCCTATAACCTATGTTTATTAAAGATAATGTAGGATTCTAACGGTGAAAGAATTGTTCAAATCGGTCCAGTAGTTTCGGAGCCTATTCAATTCAAACAAACAAACAAATTCACCTCTTTAAAATACGAGTATTATAGTGCAGATGTAGATTATGTTAAGAGATCAGTTGAGTAAGCAGCTGCACTGAGGAAGTACTGCCACGAAACTCTATTCCTACCACGAAGCAGTAATATTCGCAATACTGCGTTCTGGTTGCAGTGTAAGGGTGCCGGCGAAATCATAGGCACATGAGTCTTGACAACTGTCTTAGGGTTACAAGCGCAGAGCGTTTCGTCACTTGTGAGGAAACGCATCGGTTCTAGACAGAGGTTCTAGGTATATAATAGCGGGTGAGCCTCGTACAGTCTCTTAATAAAATAAATTCAGATAATCACTTATTATAATAATGAGTAAATATGATATAAATTATCAAATAACGTAATGAGTTTTTCCTTACAGACAAAGTGTTTTTTTTGCTTTTAGAAAGAAAGAAAGAAAGAAATAAGTTTTAAGGTTTTTTTTTTTTTTAAGGTTTCGTATTACAACTAATCCTCTAATAAAGAGTTGGTCACACAGGTTACGTGATGATGAGCTATGTAGTGCTATGCAAAGCTTCAGCTCAAAGCTCTGGGTGGCGCTGCAACTGTTTTGGGCAGGCCTGGGCGCTAACCATCAGGCGAACGTTTTGGCCGTCTCATCGCTTGATAGTATATAGTAAAAGTAACTACTATTTAAAATCAACCAAACTTAATTCTTCTTTGTAATCTTTAGTATATGTTTTCTTTCCAGTACCTACTGATTTATAATTTACAATTAAAGTTCTAACAACAGCCACAACTTAAATTAAAACGACTAAATTATAATTTCAATATAAGTTGTAGGTAGCCGAAACAAATTTAATTATGACTAAATAATGGTCAAATTATTTGCTCTACAACAACACAAAGCAACGTAGAACAATGAATTTAACCGTAGCGGGGAAATTAATTTCCATTTTATGCTCTACCTGCTCTAGAACTTAGTAAACATCGCGACATTTCTCATTAGTTAGAATGTAAACGTTTCATTTGTAACACCACGAGTAGGACTTTACCAACGTGAGTGTTGTACTTGAGAACTGTACATAGAGAAAGTCACATCTGTGGGATTGATTGGTTGAACAGTGAAACGAAATTGGTTAGAGATTTGAGATGTTTTTAATCAATCAGATACAAAATGTGATTGGATTCGATCCAGATTACATACGAATATGCCACTTTTGAATATATCCTCTAAATTTTAGATACTACGCGTACGGACTCCGCGAAATGGAAATGTAAAGCAGATTTAATTTAAAGTACTGTTTAATTCTTCTTTTTTTATATTGGTTCATCAAAGTGACTCCCTCTCGCCTGATGGAAAGCGAAGATGGAATCAAGAAGCACCATTAGTGTAGCCGTAAGCTGCACTAATCGCCACAGACAGATGACCTGACAGATGCTTTTTCACGCCCCGCTTGAAAGACCCAGGATGCAAGGAAATACGTACGCCTGCAAAGCATTCCACAATTTACTTACACGACAGAGGTAGGAACTTCTAAACTTTTTGGTTCGTAATAAGAAGTTTTGAACAGTATATGGATGCAATGCTAGGCCGGAACGAGTTCGGGATCGGAATGATGAGGAAGGAGTAAGATTAAGAAGCTCTTCAGAACATTCGCCATGAAACAACCGGTAAAAAACGCTTAGAGAATTCTTCTTTAGGTATTTGGTATGCTTTGGCTCTCGTATAAAATTTCTACGCCGCTTGATCAACCTAAATGATCTACAAGACATTACGTTAACCAAGAAAGCAAATACTTACTTGGTTAACGTAATGTCTCGTTAATTGAGTATAGTTCGTCACACGTGACGAAATGCATCTGTTCTAAGCAAATGTTACCACATAGAACCAGGTGGTCCTCGTGCCTGTACAGTCTCAAAAAATTTTTTTTAATTAACGTACCAGTGACGTAAAAGAACACTTAATGGCTGTATCTTTTTCGGTGGTAGTGCCACGCTATAACCCCACAGCCGAATGGACTGGAAGGACCGGGGAAGTACCACAATCCTACATAACACCGACGAGAAGTAACATAGCTTGCTGTTGCGTTTCGTCGGTTTGTGGGAGGTTCCGGAGGCCCGATTCCCCCATTACCTCCCTTTCCGTCCCCCTCCCCTTTCTATCTCTTCCTTCCTATCATCCTTCCTCAAAGGTCGGCAACGCATCCTCGAGACCTCTGGTATTGCGGATGTCCGTGGGCAACGGTATCACTTACCATCAGGTGAGCCGCTTGCTCGTTTGCCAACATATCTCATAAAAAAATTATAACCTATCTATCCACGATATCCCTCCTATAATTATTTCCACATAAGATTAAAGAGTCACATTAAATGTATTGTCAAAATAACTTTTTCCTAAATACCAATGAAATTACATAAGGTATCTACTTGTATAATCATACTTGTTATTACAAAAAATACACGATCTCTCTTTGTTCCTAAGATCGTGTATTTTTTGTCAAATCTCAAAACAGCTGGAGTCTAGCTAGACCAATAGTCTGACAGGAACTTCTCTAGCAGATAGCGATGTTATAAGAAATAACTGAGCTTTTATTTTAAAGGCGCCATATCTTGTGACGTCACGTGAGCGAAATCGCAGACAGGTCAGCAGTATCAAGTTATACTGTCAAATATTAGAAGGACAAAATTTTAAGAGACATGTTATAAAATAAGGAAGGAGACAGTTTTTATTTGTCTACCTATAATTATTATCACATTTTTATTATGAGTAATTTAATGAATGGACATATATAAATTTTTGGGAGCACAGTTTTTCAACCCTAAATTTGGATTACATGTGCATTTATTTAATCCACGAACCGGAGAAAAGTGAAGCATCCGTGTGACCCACAAAATTTAAACAAATATCAGATACAAACTAAACGTCAGTTCGCTCACTGCAACCGTTAGTGGCAGATTCAATCATAAGTAAATAGGAGGAAATTCGTATTGCGGCTTAAAGACTGTCGTGCGGTTCTGGGGTGTGTTGACCCGACCCAGGGAAGTGCTGACTGTTTGTGTAGTGTGTCCGCGAACAGAGAGGTGGCCTGGTCTTCGAATGGCCAAGGATTTTCTAAGAGTAGACCGGTGTGACGTGCCCGCCTTCTTGCAACCTTAAATTCATTTTACCCTTCTTTATATTTGCCATTCTTTCCTGGTGAGCCAGGTATTTTTAGCTATATAAGGCTAAATAGCTAGGGCCTGCTAGGCTAGGGCTAGGACTTCCTCCTTCAAACTATCTCTCATACATCATTACTCAGGTACAGGAGTTCAGGAATATCTCCCTGCATGAATTCTTTCCAGATTCAGTTACATTTTTTAACTTCCTTCTACGGTAGAGATAAAAGTTCACACTTAGTACTTTCACCGTAGAGATTTTCGTAGCATATCTCGTAGCACTTTAGTAGCACACTGAATATTATTAACGATAGGGCATAAACATTAAGTACTAAACTATGTTTGAAGTCCTCTTTAAGGCAAGTGTAATTATCAAACTGCGGTGTGAGATAAAAAGTAGAAGAGACAGATATAAACACATTGGATGATGGTGAGTATTCATGTTTGGGTTATCTTTACACTGTAGCTACGTTAGCAACGTTTTCGTAAGACAAACTCACTAAACAGGTATTTTTTGTAATCTTTATCCATGACGAAAATTTCAAGTAGTTTATAATGAAGTACCAATTAATTTTCACAAATTTTCTGTAATTTGGGATAACTCGCTCTGATTATATTGTTTTATCTTTGAACTCTAACTTTTCAAGGACGCACTTACACAACAAAATATGTATAACAAGTACAATTTGAAAATTTTAATACTGACTTCCATTCTACTCAGTTATTGGTGTTTACCTTAAAAACTACTGGACCGAATTTAATAAAATTTTAATAACATTCAATATAATTATAATAAAATTTAATAAAATGGTACCACACGGGAAGCACTAGCTTACAAAATATATTTTGAGAATTGGTTCACCCAGTCGAAAGTTATGAGGTAACAAGTATAAAAAAATGCAGTCGAATTGAGTACCTTATCCTTTTTGGAAGTCGGTAGAAAATACATGAATTCAAAAAGGAATTAGTTTAATGAGTTGAATGATCTAAAATTGAAATCAAGCCAAAAAAAAAACAAAGTCAAGTTTTTGGAAGTCATAGTCATTCAATACATAGGCAATTTGACTTTAATGGTATTTTTACCTAAACCATAAGGGAAGGGATCCTCCATAAGGGAACTGTCGTGATCCTTAATTATTGGATTGATGTTTTTAGCATCCAACACCCAATAAACTAGATTATTGTTTACGATATGGCACTTTCGTCGGATTGTAATTTGTTGGTACTATTGATTTACTCAAAAGACGACAGACAGTATACGATGTAAAAAAAATAGCAATTCCTTGTTTTGATATGAATATGATTTGGTTAGTATGGGCATTACAGGCAGGCTTGCTGTCCAGCAAACGACTAGCTTATCTTGTCACTTTCATCACAGCTAAAAATGTTTACCAAAAATAGAACCGACTTAAACACTACAAAATGTGAAATAACTTGTTTCAACAAGTAGGATAAAATAGTTTAAATAATAGGCAGTTTTAAACTATCATGATCGGTACCTTTATAATTTAAAAGTACCTATTACCACCATAATATATGCGCATGGTACCGACTTTGACAAGTTATTCACACTTTTTTAGAGTTGAAGGTAGTTCTATTTTTGGTAAAAATATGTATACCGTTTTTGGTGACCCTTGCTACTAAGTATCAAAATTAACATTATATTATATTAGAATAGGCGAAAAATTTTTCAGTTATTGTAGCGTACCACAAAAACCGCTTGATCTAATTTCATAAAATTCAAATTAGAGCTCCTCAGGATAATTTTGAGTGTCAAAGTAGACACAAGTAGTGTTGCTTACAACATTCGTAACACTTTTTTGGCAGAAGGAGTTGTGTAGCGTTGAAAGATTTTACGTGCTTAGTAAAAATAAATAATGTTTCGTTATTGAACTTGTACACCGATATTGTATTTTGTTGTATAACAGATAGAGTAAGCGAAGCATTGTAAAATCTATAGAATTGTTCAACGCTTGGCAAATTCACCATGTTTATTTCCAGAGTTTTGCTGGACAAATTGCGTGCATTATATTTGATATTTCTTGCGGTTTATCTCTAAATATGATAAAAAACGCATATATATTGTTTAGAATATATGGGGCAGATTAAACAAACATTGAAATGTATCAAATACGGCACATCAAATACAGCGGCATCAGTGAGCCTGCACTTGTATTTGATGTGCCGTGTGTGACATTTCGATGTAATTCAACTCAGTTAAATGTGCTGGAGTCTTAAAACTACAAAATGCGAATAGAAATACGGTCTCTGAGTATGTAAATCTGATTGACAAACAGAGGTTTCTGTACAAACAACACAAGTATTACTTTGATTGAAGGATAAACCCAATTCCTCAACTAAACACTTAGCTTTGTAGTTGAAAATCATCTCACATACATCGATATACATCACAGTCATTACTCGAACTGCCGTGCGATTCTCTTACAGCAAACATCGTTGCATATTTGAAACCATCCGTGAAACAAATGAAGAGATGACGAGAAACTTTGGAAAAACAACCTTATGTACAAGGGCGATATCTCATAAAGTGTTTGACGTCGGTGAACTCGTCAACGATTGCATCGACGAATCATTAGAGAATCACACGGCTGCATTTGTAATCGCTAAACATATTATTTCATGTGACTAAATTTAACGATTGTCATATTTTTCTCTTCCTTGTGAGACTTTGCCAAAATCGCTTGATTGTGTGTGAAGAAGATACTTCAACTGTAGGTTTTGATTTATTGACGAGTGTCAAAATATGAGACGTGAATGGCTCTGTGTTTTGATTGCGTTGACTTTAAATGACTTTATAAAACAAAAATTTCAGTTACGTACGCACTGAGCAAACTTGAAACTAAGTTGAAATTGTGACTAAATGGTCTTAATTTCAACTTCCCTTGGAAATATGATGAATAAGTATTTCGTTCGTTAGTCTTTCGGTCCTGTCGTTGTCACACAGAATGATCTAAGGATTTCTTCTAGGTAATTCTTCATCGTTGCTGTGGTCGATGACGCCACCGAGCAGTGACGCGTGTCATTGTTGGAGTGGAAGTTGTCATTCACCAAGATAGTAAATACGAAATATACATCTCGTCGATGTTTCATGGATGTTGCCAAAGATGCAGCGATGTTTGCTCTTAGAGAATCGAACTACTGCACCTACATATGTATTTTTTCTCTCTGAGATACGAAACCCTTAAAGGTAGAAATGATGGTTCAATAAAACTTGAAGGAGTAAAATAATGGCAAGGTTGCTTTTTATTTCGATTACTCATTGTGAGTTCAGCAATAATTTTACTGTCGCAAAAATTACTAGTGCAACCCTGCTATCTACAAAAAAACGCGGTGGGGCTGTGTCATGGACATGGCCGTGAATACGTTTCTCCGAGTCAAAAGTTATACTAATTGCAAATCTCGATACGCAGCAAAATAACCTCAAATGGCGACGCTTCCCCCTCCACCGAGCGCGATGAGTCACTGTTCTCGTTTATTGTAATGAATTCTTTGATCCCTTAGCTATCCAGTGGTAAAATTTAATTTTGGATGTATAAGATAGATTCGAAACTACAACGCCAAACTGTATTTTTGCCAAACGGTTTTGTTATTATTAGGTTTTTTGAATTACCCTCGCATGCATGCAAATTTAAAGACGTTCACGTATTCACGTCAAAATTGAGACAAAGGTTTCTGCTAGCACACACATGTAAAGACAATGTGAGCAATTGTTATATAGCACAAGTCATAAGTAACATTATAAAACACACGTCCTTGTTACGCAAGCTGCAAATTAATTTAATATAAAACCACCCCGGGTGACTGACAACTCGTTAAGGAATTACATGAGCAGGAAATCTAGTTAGACTAAATAAGGTCACATATACCGATGCTGTGGAGCTGGGTGGTACTCATGTAAAGCATAATAAAATTTCATTTGACACTTGTGAGCTTCGAACGAGAATTTTGCGAATAATAACAAATGAATAACGGTCTGTGCTTCGTAGCTCGCAGTAACTAGTATGTGACATATTAGAAAGTATATAGTATCCTACTAATATTATAAACGCGAAAGTTTGTGAGTATGGATGTGTGGATGTTTGTTACTCTATCACGCTCAAACGGCGGGGCCAATTTTGATGAAATTGGGTATGGAGGTTGATGAGGTGCTGGATTATCACATAGGATACTTTTTATCATAATCATCATCATAACCACGCGGGTTAAAAAGCATAACATTCTTGGGTACAGCATAGACAAAATAACAAGATCTCGGCCTACGTTAAGATCGTAATGGTGACAGTTCTGTCAAAGTTTGTGTCAGCTTCTGATAGCTTAGTCAAAAGAACGCTATCATTTTGACAGCTCGATACACTATGCTCGGCGACCGTCAAGGATGTTGACATGTTACGACAGTTTTTCCATGGTGATTATTTTTTTATTTGTATGTACGTAGGTACTGTATTTTATTATTAGTGTTTACTGATTGATTTACTAAGTACTTAAATTTACTCATGAAACCATGTAAATATTTTATGACATTTTGGTGTAAAGATAGATATGGCTTTGAAGAAGATAATAAGCCACTCGTAGTACTAATCCTGCGGAGACGACGTGGCGGGCACTAGCTAGTATAGTATAGTAGTAGTATTAGAAGGACCCTTCAAAAGATCATGCCGTCCATCCGTCCTAATGCTTTAAAGCTTAACTTCCTCAGCAAGTCTTTGCACTGGCGTAAACTCATCCTCGAAGAGTTAATAACTTCTGCAGTTATAAAGTGCATGAAATTTTGCTTAAACAGTTCAGGTTTTAAATTATAAAAATACAATTTTGTAATATAAGGTGGAATCGTTTTTAAATATATCATGAAAAATTAATAAATATAAGAAAGACAAACCCTAATATCATCATGTTTCTTTGAAAGATATCGATAGTTAGCTTTTGCCCACGGCTACATTTACGTAGATCACCCGGAACCCACACATACTATTTGATCCAAATCTGTTAAGCCGTTTCAGCGTGTAGAAGTAACAAACACACTCACTCACTAACATTTACATTTATAATATTAGTGTGATTTTTGTGGTTTGTAAAATATCTTAAATAATTTTCCTACCTTAATTAGTTTGAAGAAGAATTCACGCCAGAGCAAAAGCTTCCTCAGGAAGTTAAGCTGTAAAGGATTAAGACTGATAGACAGCTTGATCTTTTCGAAACGTCCTCCTAATAGTACCTACTATAAAACCCTAATATGGCATAGACAAGTTACTGCGAGCAACGACGCGCAGGGCGTTATTCAATAAGTACCTTACTTCCATTTACGCATTTACATTTTATAAATATCTCAAACAAATAGCAGTTTCAGTTAGATATTTCCCCTACTAATTCTGAACCACCGGCGTTACAAGATTGTAAAGCAACTTTAAACCGCCATAAGTTCTTCCATCAATAGTTCATCAAGTTGAAACCAGCCAAATTAATGCGTTGTTGATCTGGCGTCAACTTTGAACAATGTTCGGGAATATTCGAGCGTTTTCCTCTGGAATTACATAATTAAAATTCCTCCATCTCCATTTCATCTCAGAGGTATGGCCGTGCCACAAACATCGTCACATGGTCGACATACTTTTGTGTACGAAGGATTTGCTTCTACATTTAACACGTGAAGACTGGAATTTATTGCCTGGATCTGTGTTGCTCACAGAACTCACGGAAATATCATACGTATGTATATTGGTGGTAAAACCTATACTCCAAAAACAACATACTCGTAATTAACCAGTCGCCATATTTGGCCAATAAAACAATAGACATGTATGGTTAAGAAAGAAAAAACCACATCCTCGGACGGGATTAGAATTCGCGTCTTCTGACAATTCGTGTCAGACGCCATAATCACCAGTCCCCCGAGGCTTACCATCCGAGCGTCGAATTTAACTCTCTATAATTTCTGTATGTTTCCGTCGACGAAGCGACATCTATTGAGTAGGTTGGCAGCATTATCCAACCGAAAGAATACTTACTTTCGTATTGATGTCGGAACCCTTTATAATTTTTAAAGCACTACCACCTGCTTAGCGACACCAACCATTGCAATTGTAGAGCAAAAAATTCAGCTCCTTTTTTAGGATTCGACACGTTTTTAATTATTTTAAATTTTACTTATGTAAGAGTACTTAATCTGAAATAGATTATGTATTTTTGAATTCAATGAAATGAAGAAATAAAGTGTTTACAAAGTGTTCATAAATTAAGTGGCTAATCAAGGTGACCACATGTCACGAGAGGACAGTTTTATAAGCAGGCGAGATATCATAGAATACACAATCAAGTGGCAAGTATAAATCAGTTCATAGTACTTACGTGAGAATGCGTGATGCAAGCGGCACAGAGCAGTATAACGGTGCACAGTAGCGTCACACACAGTGCGGACACGAAAAGCGCGTGTTTCAATCTGACACAATATCTTCTGTACAGGGCTTCGAGTTCCAACTCTGTGCCCTCTTCCTCTGTGAACAAATGGAAAACAAATCATTTTAGCAATTAGTTAATGCAGGTCTAATTTAGCGGAAATCTAAAGACAAAAGCGTTTTGTGTAATTTTCACGGGTAAAGGCTTCCACCGTTTTTAATTTTTCCACCGTTATTGTCAGATTTTTATAAATGTGTATCCAGACAACTAATCTCCAAACATCGCAACAACAACAAGCCAAATAAATACTAAATGATCACCAAAAAAAAAACAATTCAGTTATCCTTGCTCGGCTTGCGTGTTGTTGTAGTCACCAGTACCTGTTGCTCGTCGTCGCAGCTATACGTCATGTTTTTGTTCAGACAGAGACTCACGTAAAAAGTTTTTTAGGTGCCAATCGTACGCTGATTTGGCTCTTAGGGTGCTCTCAGACTAAGAGCGGTCTAGCGTTCAAGCATTCACGCGGTCAGTTTTGCATTCACAGCGTTGTATACGTTACATAAATAGAGATATATATATACTATATACTATATATATATACTATATATGTATATACATATACCACAGTTGACCGAAGCGGTCAGAGTGCCTCCTGTTTGGGTATATTTATGTAACGTAATACAACACAACCCTTAGGATTATATAGTAATTTACTAAATTAAGTGATCAGTGATGTTCGGAAACAATGCAGAGTTTCAAAGATTTATGTCTGACAAATATTCAACCCACAAAAAACCACATCTGTTTTGAATAATTCCAATCAAGGAAAGTCCGGGTATTAAGAAGGTATCAAACAAAATCAGTGGCAGATGAGGTAGTGCTTCCAACTCAGATTTGTTTTAGAGGCTGTTTCAATTTCAAAAAGCCTAGACTAGACTATGTCAAAAGATGCTAAAATGCATGAAGCATCAGTTCTCAAAAAGTAGCTAAAATATATGAAATAACTTTTATTTGGGTAGCTAAATAGCTCCCAACCCAAAAGCTAAAAGCTTCTAAGTTGGCATCACTGCAGTACGAGAATCATAATATGCGTCTTGGTTATAACACGAATACGGACTGCACTGACAAACATACTCGTACATTAAGGTATAAAGTAGGTATTTATTAAGTATACTTTTTTTTATGTTTTAAACATTTATTAGTAATTAAAAATTGAATAAAATAATAATAATAACTATCTAATCTATAAGCCCCATGGTGGGGGGAAAAGTGGCCAAAACGCTGGCGGCATTGCCACGCTGGATGGCAATGCTAAGTTTTTGCCCAAAATAGGCGCCAGCATTTCGGTCACCCGACGCCTCAAACAAACGTTTCGCCAGATCCCTAAACAAGTTGAGAGCGTGGCAATGCCGCCAGCGTTTTGGCCACTTTTCCCCCCACCATGGGGCTTATAGATTAGATAGTTATTATTATTATTTTATTCAATTTTTTAGTTAGATACATAATACCTACTACTCATTTTCAAATTTGAAATGACCATTCAAACGTGGCGCGTTAAGATATCTTCATGGAAAGATGGTACAATTTTATGGAATAACGATCATTCCCTGAAGATATCGTAATGCACCGCGTTACGTATTTGAATGGTCATGGCGAATAAGACCCCTGTTCGTAATATGCGCTACTATTGTCTTGTTTTGTTACATGCGCTCCGCAGTTTCACCCGCGTGATGCTGGATGATGATGATGAATAAAAATATAAAGCCTATGTTGATCAGAGATAATGTAAGATTCTGATGGTGAAGAATTGTTTAAATTGGTCCAGTAGTTTCACACAAAAATATATATACGGCTGAATTGAGAAATCTCGTCCTTTTTTTAATTCGGTTAAAATCGTTCCACTTTATAATATAAGTATAGATCACACATAAAATGTAGCAAGTTCCAAACATACAGATCCTCAGTTGTATATACTCCATCCCATAAACTTGATGAATATAAAAATAACTTTTTTCTGATAAAAAATATAACTCAATCAAGTCCCACGGGACGACATTTCGATCACGTTCTTTTAACACAAATTTAGTAACTTTATCAACAGGAAAAAGTGTCCCCCCGAATATCAAAGAGAAGAAGCACGTTTGGCAGCGGTTCAGTCGAGTGTCAGTTGGCTGTCAAATAATTTCCTCGATAACGAATAAAATGGTTGTCCATACCTTACAATGGTCAGTCCTTCGGGATTGGATCGAGCAGTTTGTTATATTCTAGAAAGACTATAATATATAATATGTTACATATTCTGGAAACTGGCAGAGTTACGTCTTCTAACGTTATTAAAAACTGAAAACTGAAAGTTTAATAACCCGACCGATATTATGCCACATTTTAGCCAAGCCATTTTTAACCGACTTTAAGATAGAAGGAGGTTATATGTCCGACTGTATGTGTGTTCTACAAACTTCCAAAAAGGAGGAGGTACTGAATTCGACTGTATGTTTTTTTATGTTTGTTACCTCATAACTTTCGATAGGATTAACCGATTCTCAAAACTCTTTGTTTGAAAGCTGGTGCTTCCCATTTAAATTTCATCAAATTCGATGAAGCGGTTTTAGAGTTAAGCTCCAATAACTGAAAAGTGCATCGTCTATCTTGATGATATCGTAATTGACGGTGAAGGATAATCGATCCCGTAACTACCAAGGGTCACGAAAAATGCTGAAAAATTATAGTAGTCGTACAAGTACCTGCCTAACTCGGTACACATAATGATAACAAAATTTAAGCATATTTATACCTTATATCTATGCTAAAACTTTAACAAGTTATTTCACACTTTTTGGTGATAAAGTCGGTTCCATTTTTGTCCCTTTTTTATTTTATTTTTACATATGATTTACCAAGTTATGTACCCTTGCGCCATCGTTTTGATTTATTATCGGTTAAACCGTTGTTACGAGTGGACATATGAATGTACAATATAGGCTAAACACATAACCTCCCTGCTTCCAAAAATAGCCACAAAATGGAAATAATGCGCTTCCCACTTTAAATAATTTAGTAGTCCTCAAAACTAAAACTGTTTGTAACTCTTTAATGCTCAAACGGCGAGGGCAATTATGATGAAATTTGTTATGGAGGTAGATGAGGCGCTGGATTAACACATAGAATACTTCCATCTTCATCATCTATCACCACACGGGTAAAAAAAGCGTTATATTCTTGGGCACAACATAGACAAAATAACAAGCTCTCTGCCTACGTCAAGACCGTAATGACGACTTATCTGACTTATCAATAGAGTTCTGTCAATGATGTGTCAGTTTCTGATAGCTTAGTCAAAAACACGCTATGATTTCGTCAGATCGACACAGTAGACGCGCTCGGTGGTAGAGTCAGCATGTCACCCAACCTTGTTCAGCCGACTGTAGTCATGCGATTCCGATTCCACCGACAGGCAAGTACATTGAAGGCCTACAAACAAACTATGAAGTTTCGTTTGGCGGATTTCGGGTTGACTACGAAAGTAAAAAAAGCACAAAACAAGTCACTGGTTATTAAATGTCAGTTTTTTTCCGTGGTGATTAAATTTATATTTGTATGTACGTACTGTATTTTATTATTAGTTTTTACGGATCAATATATTGGTTGACTACTAAGAACAAAGTATTTTAAATTTACTTATCTATATAGATAAATAAAATTGTGTCTATTTGTAATTCCAAATTAACAGCTTTTCACTAAATGCATATGAAAGTATTTACGGCACTTACATATAGGGTGTTTGGTAGAGGGACCGACAAACCAAATGAGCGTGTTCGGGGGACCACTTGGAGAATACAAGTTGGCCAATAAAATCTCCGACCCCCCAATATGTTTAACTTTTTTTTATGATTTTTCCCTTTTTCTCCGAAATTGTACCTATTTACGACCATAACATTTGTAAAATCTGTTTTAGACCGGATGTTTTTTATTTGAGTTTGGTCTCTAATACACCTTCAGGACACGCAAAGTAAAATTGGATACAAAACAGAGCTAACTAACTGATTTAGTTTAAAAAAATTGGGGTGTCGGGGATTTTTTTTGGCCAACTTGTATTCTCCAAGTGGCCCCGAACACGCTCATTTGGTTTGTCGGTCCCTCTACCAAACACCCGGTATAAAAAAGATTATTTTTAAAATGTTTGTCTGTTTGTTTCGGGTAATCACTGAAACGGCTGGACTGATTTTAACGGGACTTTCACTGGCAGATAGCTGATGTTATAATGTTTAACTAAGGCTACTTTTATTTAAGAAAAAATAATTAAAAACTGTCTCTACGTCTGTTTGTTACCTTATCACGCTTTAATGGCTAAACGGATCGTGATGAATTTTGGCAAGGTTTTGGTTTTTATCATCATCATCCATGACCACGCGGGTAAAACCGCGGGGCGCAGTATATAAAATATTTCTAAACTATCAGATATTTCTTTATTCTTCACTCTGTCATTTACTTCACTGTGATAGCAAATAGACTTTAATGTGATGGCGACATTGTGATTTGGTTGACAGAATATAACGAGCCAAAATTCAAAGTAGGCATATCGACGACTATCCTACTTAACATATAAAAAATTGCCTTACGAAACATTTTGATACAAAGTTGTTGTAATATTATGTTACCTTTTGATATAATCTAACAACTATATATCGCAATAATACCTAAAGTATCTACCTAAGGTATCCACGAATTCCTGTCCATACATTTAGTGATTGTCTTTTTTGAGTTAATACCGAAACCGGCGAATATTGACTTAATACTTTTTTAGCTGTCTCATTTTATATTTGACTATCTGCCACTGGCAACACGTCCGAAGCCGCGCACACTGTTCAGCCGCGTCCGCGGACGCTGTCCGATAGTTTGTTGGCAGCTTTAGACACTGAACACTTGACAAGTTGACACTGAAGAAGAACGTCTTATACGTTTGAAAAGTCGTCGGACTTAAACCGATATAATACCAAGTGAGTGCAGGGTAACATTATATTATTACAATTTCCAATGCATTTGAATGAGACGCTTATAAAAAATAACATAAAAGTATAAGAGAAAAAGACTAAGTTTTAGATTTTAGTTTACAACTAAACCAAACGTATCTCTGAAACTTCGAAACTTGTTAGCCTGCTTGCTTTGAGGAACAGACGAAGATGATTGTTTGCTTAAGCTACCATAAACTGTGATATTTACCCTCAGTTTGTGAACTCAAACTCACAACTGAACTGTCTTCACGAAATATTAGTATATTATTAATAAGGATCGTAAACCTAGTCCCTACACAACATTTTCAATAACAATTAGTGCTTGTCGGATCAAGCATGTCGTGTTTAGTAACCTAACTAAACAATTATTACCTTGCCTCTACCATCTCTTTAGCTTGATTAAAATTAACTACATGAGTAAAACTCAGTATTAAACACACAACTAAAAATCAAAACCCAAGGTTCTTATCAACGTCTAAATGAATATCTACTTTCGTAGAAGTACTATATTGGAATTCTTCAAACTGTGTCATTAATATTTGTTTATACTCGTAACATACTTCAATACATATACATCTACACTAATATCATAAAGAGGAAATATTTTTTTTTGTTTGTATGTAATGAATAGGCTCCAAAACTACTTTTCAACAATACATTTCAATTATTATTTCACCTTTAGAATCCTACATTTTCCCTTGTGAACGTAGGCTATAAAATAACATTTTCAAAAAAGTTAGGGATCCGTATAAAAACTTTAATAAAGTTGTTAAAAAATTACCAAAAAAAGTCCTTATATCGCGTACGCTGCTCAAACTATTGACCATATAATATTTGTCTATGCTTTTGACATTAGAGCAAAAGATACACGTAAAACTTAACCGTTTCAAACAATTCTTTCACGAGTTTAGAGCTACATCATGCCCGAGTAACATACGCTATATTTGATTCATCCTCATCATCATCCATCACCACGCGGGTGAAACCGCGGAACGCAGTTAGTTATGTATAATGTTAAATATTTTTGTTTGGGCGAAATATGCCTTTAAAAATGTCTACATACTATAACAATCCAAATGATTCGTGCATCCGAACAGGGTATTTTAGGTGTTCCGATTATCGAGGCCCTGCTGTATATAATTACTTGTATTGACTCACTGACTGCTTCATCAACGCATAGCCGCAAATGCTGGGACGATAAACTTATGATTTTGGTGGTTGATGCTCTGTATGACGTAAGCATTCACGTAGGGTGAAGCAAGCCGCTGGTGCGTCAGTATAAAGGTAAAAACAATTAGTAGGAAATAAAAACGTAACACTACGATCTAAGGCCGTGGCACAAACAATTTGCGAAAAAACACTTGTATCGTACACGTCTACGCGTCACGCTTCCACGTACAAACTATGAGTTAACTGTGTGAGAGCTGCCCTAGATAAATGACAGTTTATACTGTTTTACGTCAACGTTACGTTAGTCGTCGTTACGGTAGTCGCAGTTATTCGCGCTGGCTCTCCAACACTAAATAAATTGTATACCTTATACATCACACACGTTTGAACTTTTGTCAAAGCTTACAGAAATGCTTTGAGAAAACACCGCCCGAGGGCCGATGACATATTATGGCAAAGTACTGCAGCTACTATGCTTGAGACGAGCGAGATCAAAGATCACATCTCTTCTCTCTCTTAGCTTGAAAGGGTATATCAGACGAAGTATATTCAAAGTGGACGATTTAGTAATGTATAAGATTTTGTCAAAGTTTTAGCAACAGATATATTTCAGATGTGTTGCTAAAACTTTGACAAACAGATGTGTAAGGAGTCGGGGTCAGCTATTTGTACACTATATTATCTTAAAATATGTTAAATTACACGTGATTTAAAAATCACGTTAAAAACCTTTTTTGGCCATTTTAATTACAACTAGCTAGTTGTGCCCGCGGCTTCACCTGTGCGAAAAATAATTAGAACACAAAGGTGTTTTCATTCATCGCGAGACGAACGGAAAACAAGCAACGAATTGTACCAGCAGTCAGAAGTAGCGACCGGTGACTGTGTCCGATAGCCGCTACAGTAGCCCTACCATGAGTTGGCAACATAAAAATGCACTCTACAGCGTGTAACAAACAGGTGCAGTAATACTGAAAGTGTGCATATGTACCTATTCAGGATTCATATGGCGAAGTATCAGCATTTAAATCGCTCATAATTGTTGTCATACAGAGTGAAAAAGTAATATCTGAAGATTTTTGGACAGCCCTATTAGACATGCCTAGTTAGTTCTTTGGGGTCATTGCACTCTGCAATCCCGACGGCACCTATTCGTTCACTTTCCCCTCTACTCTGCATGGGCCCCTTGTTTGTATAGTTTCTGGAGGTAATTACCGTCTTTGGTCAAATTTTTCAAGGATGAACCTGCTAGAGTTTTAGAAAACCTTTGGTTACTCATAACTCGGAATGTTGACTACTTCCTGGTACGCAGTAGTTAGCTCCCAATTGTATGCAAGCTTCTGCGTGTGTGGTTTTAGTATAACTACACCTTTTTGTTACACGCTGTATAGTCGATACTCGATCTCGCCTACCAATTTAGCTTGTGATTGGCGTACTGCCTGTCAATTTTAGTTCTACAACTGAGCGCGAGGTGGCACTGTTCTTTTTTTCATATTTTTTTTTGCGGCAGTCGATACCGAGCATCTATCGGTGCTAATGTTGTGAACTCATATAGAACTATCGGACACAGCAACCACGATTCCCTGTGATGGTGTGCAGTATCGGCAACACAAGTGCGTATAAAATCGTGTCGCTGTGAATTTTATTAAATGAAATATGTAAATGGATGCAAAAATTTACTTTTTACTTTGAACATTAATAGATGCACAGCAATACTTAAATATATAATACCTATTATTATGTTATTTAATAATTAAAATCGTTATTTCTAGTCTAGAGAAATTTTGATAGGAAGGAACAATGGCGTGTCAATTATTTTCACCAAGAAAAAACATCAGCTGCTAAGAAAAGTAAAAATACGCCATAACTATTTTATTATTCCACAAATGTGGCAAATTATTAATAGATTTCTGAAATTCTTATCAATATAGTTTTTCTGCAGTATACATATTTGCATCCATTTACATATTTCATTTAATAAAATTCACAGCGACGCTAGCCACGGGCGGCGGCACGATCGCGACTGAGCCCAAAATGCATGCAACCGCACTACTCACGTTACAACGCGGCTACAATTTGCTGTAACAATCTGCTGGATGCTAGGACGTACGATACGACGTCCAACATGTTGGAAGGGAGTCACAACACGCCTACATACGATACAATTTGCTGGATCACAGCAGATTGCTACAGCATGTTGCATTCGAAATTGCATGGTGTGTAGAGAGCTTTATGAATAATGCAATACATATAAAAATATTAGCTTTATTGTATTTTTCAATAAAAAAGTTACGATGATAATACAAGTATGTTACTTCCTAAAATTATTCTACTGTTATTTACAATTATATGGTGCGTAGCTGTCTGGAGTTTTCAAGTGAAACTTGGAACCCTTTTTATGTAGTGCACTCCCAGCGCATTGAAAGTATTTAGCGAGCCTTTACAAGATCCTTGGCTTTTTCTTGCTCTGGAATATCGCACAGAAGTCCGTATTCTAATCGCTTGGCTTTCTTCAAAATGAATAACTTGAGCGACAGAAGACAAATTCGTGGCCTATCGTTTCTCTATATACAAATCCACAGCTTGTCCGTCACTTTTAAATCACATCTCCATAAAAGTTCTTTGCTACTATCTACGCCATAGAATTCAAAATATTCTTCATATAACACATGCTAGAACGAACTTAGCTTATAACTCTCCTCTTATAAGAATATGTCGTACATATAATGAATATAATGCTTCCATAAACGATCTTGATATATGTCATGACCCTTTGAACACATTTAAAAATAAAATAACTAAATTATTAAAACACTAACTAATTGCAATAAAGTTGAATTTTCTGTATCCTAGTTTTTGTTTCCTTAGTTGTAAATATTTATTGTATTAATTTTAGTTAGATTTAATGTAACTTTTTTATCTCCTATCACTGTTAAATTGTGAATGCTGTAAACGCCTCTTAAAGGTGTACATATCAGAACAGTTATATAATTGTAAGTGTTAACTCATAGTTTTTATTTAATTTGTACACTATTATACATTTGTTCTATATAAAATAAATAAAAATAAATTTCCTCGCACGTGTGAGCATAGTGCTGCACTGTCTGCTGCAATGCAGCACTAATGCTTTAAAATTTATATAATAACAATTACAAAATATTCCGATTAAATATATCCATACAAAATACAGAAGTGAAGCGCCCAATACAGTAGGATACTGTATAATACAGCAGGATGGTCACTCTCCTTTATTATTGTTTCCATTACAAGTCATACACCAACAGTAAGAGATATAGTTTCATAATTATATAAAAATATTTTTTCTTTACGTGAAAATACGAGTAAGATTCATTGAGTGGAAAGTGACTGAAAATTATCTTAATTAAAAGAATAGTTTTTTTCCTATCGCAAACCTAAAATTCTTATACCGTTACTAGTCATTGTATTCTTACACATTTTGATTAATATTAGGATTAGTCATATTTATTATTAGTCATAGTATAGGTCTATGTTACACTTCAACACTAAGACTTGCTAGAAAAGTAAAAAAAAATTGAATGTTAAAAGCATTTTAAACGATCATCAGGAAATACATATAACGCTAATTGTTGATCCAATTCAACGAGTAGTTCCCGTAGGATCACGACAGTCCTACCCCGCAAGGACGTAAGTAGCTAGACTTATATATTATTACAAGAACAAAGTTACTAATATAAAATAAACGTACCTACTACAATAAAACTTATTTGATGAAATATTTCTAAATTCTAGATAAAAAACAGCATTTAAGTCCCTGTCTTCGGGTAGAGTGCCCAAAAAGCTGGCAACGTTACCTCGTTGAATAGCCAGGCTGATAGGTTGCCCGAGGTAAGTACCAGCTCTTTGGTCACCTGTAATTTCTATGAGGCGTCTGGACAGCTTCTTTATTAACCACCGTGCATCTGGACCCCAAGAACCCATAGTTTCAACACCAAATGGAAGAAACATTTAATTATCTCCAAGACAAACATATTTTCTCCTTTGAGATTTTCTGCAAATTCTGCAGCAGCACCTGCCATCAGTGAAGTCTGCTCCAGGCGCAAGTGTGTCAGCGCAAGTTGCGTCCCACTCCAGCGGCTTTCCATGACTCCACGGAATCAACGTCAAACCGTCAGCCTCTTGCCATCATCACGTGAAATACAATAGATTCGATGTAAAGAATATAAATATTAATAATAATAATATAATAATATGGGACAACATCCACACAAAGGCCTTCAGGTCCCAAACTAGGCAGAGCCTGTACTATGGTAACCTGATGACTGATATACATACTTATATACATATACACACCCAGACACAGATCAAACAGACATGTTCATGCATACAAATGTTTGACCTGTCCGGGGATCGAACCCGGGACCAGCGGCTCAGGAGGCTGGGGTGCTACCAACTGCGCCAACCGGCCTGTCAGAAAAATACATAAGACCTATATAATATCATGTTTACATATTCGTATTCCAGCTATTGGTTTTCACCACAGATGCTGTAGGTACCTGTTAAAACTTTCTCACTTTATTTATCCGCAGAAGTTACTGTTCTAAGTTTTCTCATCAAATGAAAATACAAGAAAATAAACCAACTCAATATGAGAAGAGATAGAACTTTGGGAGTTAGATTCAAGTAGATTCGAAGCACGTAATGATAAAAGTAGTAAAGCTATAATATGAAATTCTAGATATACCTACCTACTTCAACTATCGGTATATTTATTACATCCATACTCTATACTAATATTATAAAGAGGAAATTAATATTATAATTTGTATGTAAGTATGTTTGTAACGTATTGGCTCAAAAAGTACTGGACAGTTTTGAAAAATTCTTTCACCATTGAAAAGCTACATTCACCCTGAGTAACATAGGTTATATAAGACTCATCATCATCATCATCCATCACAGCGTGAGCAAAACCGCGGAGAGTAGCTAGTTATATAATACATTGATGTAGCTTAGGAGTTCGAGAGAAAGTTGTTTTGCTTTAATGGCTTAACAACAAATTCCAAAACCATTTTCTCTATACGGCGTGATGCCCACGAAACAGTTGAATTGTCTTGTGGTCCTATTTATAAAATTTTACTTGCTACAATGTCCTTCAAACAAAACAAATGTCGTATCAAACCAAAACAATCCTACAGCACTACTATTCCACTGAGTGCCTCAATATGATATTGTGTTATAGCTAAAGTGAACGAGGCCAGTAGTCATGTGGCTAAGGTCGTCTTGGTTGGTACCACAGCAGTGCCAAATATTACACCGCGACGAAATCGTACGCGAAGATTAGTAGCGAAAGGGGAGAGCCCCCTCTCAAAATCTGCCCCATCAATAAAAATAAGTCATAACCAAACAATAATAGGTATGTATTTTTATGCTGTGGTTTAATGGTACAATGGCGCACTAAGTGCGCGACTAGCGGCCCTCGCTGCTAGACCACGCTCTCCATGAGTATAGGCATCAGTACTGCTCGAACACAGGTCGGAGTATAACTACTAGATGATAAACGTGAGTGTTTGCCGGTTTTACCGGTTTACGAGACCCCTGACCCCCGGCTTGGCTTAATTGGCCGTCTGGGGGTGGAGACGCAAGAGCAAGTAACAAAAAGCTCCAAGGGTGGAAGTGTTAAAGGGTACGCCGGTAGTAGCGCTCTAGTGAAACCGCAGCACACCTCTCGACACCCTTTAGCCATCCACACCAACGTTGTCCCTTTTGTCACCACTCATGGTTGCCACCTGGTGGCCTTTATGGGGGCCCGTTTAGTGGATGGCAAGTCACTATCTGCCCAAAAATTTAGAAATGAGACTGAAATTGCCAGGTGCCGTAGTCTCTTCCATATCCTACTATTTCCCTTATCACTAATAAGTTCATATCAATAGCCTGGCCATTTTACCCATTTTTGTAATAGTTATAAGTACCATGTTACCCTTCATCCAACATTCTTTCTGTTTTTGATACTCTGCATTTTTATACCAAACGGGCCTCTAAGTGTTGGCTACAGCCCCACTTATGCCTTTGCAAAGGACCGGATGAAATCCGTGAAATTTTTTGAATAATAATAATAATAAGTTTATTGTTGACAGACAGAATATTACATACGAGTCTTAGTTCTAAATTAACAATGTAATATGTATTTTAAATATAGGAAAAATTTGACGGCCCCACACTAGACCCAAGGCCCGTGTCGTGGAGGTCAATTAGATTTATCAGTTTTTAAATTCACAAGAGGTATCCGACTAAGTGATGTAAGTAATATTATAACAAATTGGAGCTCGTTACATAAATTATAAATGAGTGGGTTTGTATGTGCAAATTTGCATGTCTATGGCGGCAGGAGTGCACGTATTAATATATATGTAAGAGGATGTGTATGTGTGTGTGTGTGATTGTGAGTTTATGATTTAGGAGTTTTATAAGAAGTTTTGGCCTTAGGCAGGCTTACCTTCAGGCTATGCATATAACCATATTTGTGTTATTTTGTCATATTACACAATTTTAACTTTACAATAGACAATTTGTCATCCAGACCACCCGTGACCATGTTCACTGAAAATTATTCGAAACGTCGGGATACAATAATATAAAATTCAACGGGATATAATCCGTTGAAATATGTTTTATTTCAATTTAAGAATCGCGACAGCCTAAGAAATCGTTATAAAGTATACATTTTAACAGAAAATTATTATAAACTTAACTTATAATAGTCGTAAGAAAATATCCAGAATGAGATACGTAATTGGCCTGCGGATCAGAGTGACCGCTGCCCCTTTTAAATGTTGACATTTTTCAAATGTCGTAATTAAATTAACAGAAAATTATTATAAACTTAACTTATAATAGTCGTAAGAAAATATCCATAATGATCGACAGGTTTATTTAGTATTTTGGCAATCAATTATTGAATGAAATGTTAAAAATGGCGGCTCTACATCACTTTTGTCAGCTTCAGTCATCAACTTACGTAGAGTGGGTATAAACAATAATGACAAAGTGGTAACAATCCCTATACGTCAACTTACTAACATTTTTGCTTACTGGAGTTGTCAAAACTGACATAGAGCAGCCATTTTTCAAGATTTCAATCGATATTTGATCGTAACTGAAATACGTAATTGCTCTGCGGATCAGAGTGACCGCTGCCCCTTTTAAATGTTGACATTTTTCAAATGTCGTAATTAAATTAACGGAAAATTATTATAAACTTAACTTATAATAGTCGTAAGAAAATATCCATAATGATCGACAGGTTTATTTAGTATTTTGGCAATCAAATATTGAATGAAATGTTAAAAATGGCGGCTCTACATCACTTTTGTCAGCTTCAGTATCAACTTACGTAGAGTGGGTATAAACAATAATGACAAAGTGGTAACAATCCCTATATGTCAACTTACTAACATTTTTGCTTACTGGAGTTGTCAAAACTGACATAGAGCAGCCATTTTTCAAGATTTCAATCGATATTTGATCGTAACTGAAATACGTAATTGCTCTGCGGATCAGAGTGACCGCTGCCCCTTTTAAATGTTGACATTTTTCAAATGTCGTAATTAAATTAACGGAAAATTATTATAAACTTAACTTATAATAGTCGTAAGAAAATATCCATAATGATCGACAGGTTTATTTAGTATTTTGGCAATCAAATATTGAATGAAATGTTAAAAATGGCGGCTCTACATCACTTTTGTCAGCTTCAGTATCAACTTACGTAGAGTGGGTATAAACAATAATGACAAAGTGGTAACAATCCCTATATGTCAACTTACTAACATTTTTGCTTACTGGAGTTGTCAAAACTGACATAGAGCAGCCATTTTTCAAGATTTCAATCGATATTTGATCGTAACTGAAATACGTAATTGCTCTGCGGATCAGAGTGACCGCTGCCCCTTTTAAATGTTGACATTTTTCAAATGTCGTAATTAAGTTAACAGAAAATTATTATAAACTTAACTTATAATAGTCGTAAGAAAATATCCATAATGATCGACAGGTTTATTTAGTATTTAGGCAATCAAATATTGAATGAAATGTAAAAAATGGCGGCTCTACATCACTTTTGTCAGCTTCAGTCATCAACTTACGTAGAGTGGGTATAAACAATAATGACAGTATTGTAACAATCCAACGTCAATTTACTTTTTGCTTACCGGAGCTGTCAAAACTGACATAGAGCAGCTATTTTTCAAGATTTCAATGATCGTAACTGAGATACGTAATTGCCCTGCGGATCAGAGTGACTGCTGACCCTTTTAAATGTTGACATTTTTAAAATGTGTAAATAAATGAGGTTTAGGAAGTCCGTGGGAACGGGTTAAAAATAAAATAATAATTGTGGGCAACTTTGTCCCCTGTTTTGGGCTTGGGTCGTTTTTGTTTGTTTGAATTTCGTATATTTTTGGTAATACTTTGTAAGCCATTGTGATGAAAAATACAGTTAAAAGCAAAATTAGAATAAAGCTAGCTGCATCCCGCGGTTTCACCTGCACATATATTCCATAAACCTAAACACTATCGATAATATGCGAACAGATAAAAAATCTATATAATGGATTTTTATATAGGTACATGGTATCCTGAAACTCAATGATAACCTGGTACCAAGCGAGAGGCCAAGTATACAAGTTATGAAAAAAAACCCATCATGGAGTGTCAAAGTTAATTGACAATAATTTTGTAAACCATAATTCCTCAAAACTTAATTTATTTTACTTAGTTAACAATGTTTATTACTTTAATATGTGGTTGCGATTATTAGCATTGTTATTTGAGTTTTTATTATTAAAAAATCACTGAAAAAATCAACTTTTTCGAAAAATGTCTATTACCGCTAAGTGTTGGCTAAGTGACATAAGAGTTTCAGAGATTAGCCAGAACCAAACAAACACAAAAAAAATAAAAAATTTGTTTTTATGAAAGTACCATATACACTTTAATATTCATTAAGGAAAAGCAGTTAATTTGGAATTACAAACAGGCACTTCAATTTTATTTATCTGTATAGGTAAGTGCCAGAAACTATTAGTTTTATTTTATCCAACGTTCAGTCAATACAATAAGTACATATTACAACAAATCGCTGAGAGCTCACATAAAACCGATATTACTAATGGCTATCGCTTCTCACACCTGCGGCTCCATTTATATGTATTAAACTTGCGGACGAAATAAATAAAATCGAGTATTTCCTGAACGATTGCGTACCACTACGGAATACCAGCCGTGCGATTCTTTAAGAGCAAACATCGTTGCTTGTTTGGCAGCATCTGTGAAACAAATGACGAGATGACACGAAACGTTGGAAAAACATCCTTGTGTACAAGGGCGATATCTCGTAAAGTATTTGACATCGGTGAGCTCGTCGACGAGCGCATCGACAAATCATTAGAGAATCGCACGGCTGAAAGAGATCTTGCAATAGTCAATGGAGTACAAGAACGTAGAATGCGAGGAAAACTCTAAAACAAACACTCATATGTTTGTTTTAGAAAACTTCAAAACTGAAAGCAACTTCTGCATTCGGAAATTAATAATCTAATAATGTTGTAAGATTTAAATAATAAATCGCTTTTATTCTTTCTTTCTTACTTGCAAATTAACTGAAATGAAACTCACGCAACAACAACCTCCAGATACTTCGATTGGTATGTTTGCATAACTGCGAGCAGAATACAGTGTTTTCTTAATGCCGGCCTAATATTTTTTAATGGATAGTTTAGTTTTTGTTACTATTTCTTATCTATGGAAGGCTAACAAAGCTGACTTCTATACGAAATATAATACTCGTATATGTTTTATGTTCATAATAAAATACATAAAAAAATGCTTCCTCTTTATTATTAAGTACTAGCTGCTCTCGGTGATATATGAGGATGATGATGATGATGAATCTTATATAGCCTATGTTACTCAGGGTGAATGTAGCTTTTCAATGGTGAAAGAGTTTTTGAAATCGGTCCAGTACTTTTTGACCCAATTCGTTACAAACGTACTTACAAATCTTTCCTCTTTATAATATTAGTACGAGTATAGACATAGAAAACTGAAAATATGTAATTTTAATTAAATTTCATTCAAAAGCTTTATCTTACCTGACGAAAAATAATCATCAGAATTTATTCAAAATTGGCGAAGGTATCGAGTAACATGTATGTGTGTAGGAACACAAAAACACAGACCAATTGAAAACCTTTTCTATTTTAGGTTGTCAGTTGAAAATCACTGTCCGAAATCACAGCACATTAGCCATAATTAGTAACATAATGAGATCATAAGTTAGAGATACCAGCAGTTGTTAAATATACGGGACATTTCTACTGGTGCGTTTTTAATCTAATCAGTAATATTGCACTACCGCAAAGTTACTGTGTACTTCTGCAGTTACTTCTTTCACCAGAGGAAAAGGTAATTTATATCGGAATGCATTAATTTGTACAAATATAATAAAAATCATAATAAATATAATACTATTATATAATAAATATATAATTTACAAATATAATATATAATATATTTTTTTACATTTGATAGGCTAGTAAGTTATTAATAGGTTATTATTTTATCTCTATCACTATCTCACTTGACGGCCACTGGTAATTTGGTGGTAGGTGGAATCACACTATATCTAGATAATAGGGACTGGCTTTCAAGGACAGCTGCTAGAACACGCTGTAACCACTGACAAACTTAAGTCTACGGCACCAAACTTTCGCATATAAACATAAGTGTGGTTTACCATTACATAGGGAAACGTTAAAAACATCAAATTAAACAAGTGCAATTTGAAAATTTTTATGCCGACTTCCATTCTATTACTTTGGTAAAAATCAGTTATTGGAGTGTAACTCAAAAATTACTGAACCGAATTTGATGAAATTTAAATGGGACCACACGGAAATTACCAGCTTTCAAACAAGAAAAGAATTTTGAGAATGGGTTCACCTTGTTAAAAGTTATGAGGTAACAAACATTAAAAAACAGTCCACTTGAGTTGGAAGTCGGTAGAAAAACACAGTCTAGTAGTAGTGTCATAATAAACAATAGACTGACTACTAAGTCAGTCTATTGTGTATTATACGTAAACATTTTTTCTATTCAAATCATATATTGGAAACAAAGTAATATAATAATATTTGTTAATTAATTTGCGACACTCTGTGAGTGAGTGCGTGTGTATGACTATCATTATGTGTGTACGGTGCGCTGAAACGGTAAAACTAATTTGGATATATTTTGGAACGGAAATATCAACCACGATTAACACATAGGATACTTGCTTCGGAATAAGACTTTTAAGGTTATGACGTCATGCTCCATCTAAGTGGAGCACGGGACGGACACGGGATTTTGATCATACCCTAAATAAAAAATTAGAACTGAGTAACACGTCAACAGCTGCCACATTCACAAACGTCACATCCAAACTGCGGAAAGTCGTACATAGGTGAGACCCGACGCAATGTTTCTACCAGAGTAACCCAACATATAAGAAACGTCAAAAACTTGGATACCGTGATGTCGGCGGTGGCAGAGCACTCTCAGATCGCAGGTGCCAGACATTATATTCGGTTCGATAAGGCTATATTAGCGCGGGAGAAGTTCTTCATCCCGCGTAAAGTACGAGAAGCGATCGAAATAAGACATCACCCTAATTTCAATCGGGATCGTGGGTGGAATATACCGCCGGCCTGGATACCAGTGTTGAACATTGACAAGATGACCTCGGAGCTCTGGAACCGTGAGGTCGACTCAACAAGTGTGGTGTGTCAACAGCCCTATATACTAAAAAACGGCAGTGACAGTGACACTGAAAGTGACATTGACGTAAGTGACAGTTCGGACGGAAAAAAATGTAACAGACACAGCGCGACCGTCGCAGCGCCAGTTACGTGCTGTGGCCCGCGCTCGCCGCTGTGCACAAGAGTGACTCCCAGAAGAAGAACTTCAAATAAGTTCGAAACTGGTCGGAGAATATTTCCGGTAAATATTACGCGAGTCCTAGCCGGTTTTAAAGCGTAATTATGAACATAACTCGCGATAGTTTTCTATCTCAAATCACATCCAAGATCTACTTAATGAAATGTATGCTCGATTATAGCCTAATTTAGAAAACAAAACATAAAAATACGTGTTTTTAATGTAGAATTCGGCCTAATTAGGCTACCATAGATATACTTCTGCAGAATGCTTTGTCAAAAATATTAAAATAGCATTGGTTCAACTTCATCCAGCGCTGCAGGGTAAGGAACCAACAAGGTAGTCTAATAAATTCAATTTACGATATTACATTGATGTAAGAGGAAAAAAACTGTTTTCTTTTATGTTGTGTTTTACTGAAGGAAGGAAGTTTTCTGAAATATGTTCTTGGTCAAACTTTATCGTAACAAAACTGACTCTCTCAAAAAAAAAACGTTTATGTTGTTATGTTCAAGATATTTAAGAATAATTATCTTAACAGAGAAATGCAAGTATTCTTAAATTTAGTTGAACATTTAAATTTAAAACATATAAACTGAGCTAAAATTCAAATCCAATATCAGTTAGTTGTACATACACAAATTATTGAGAATTGAATTTTAATGAAATAAGATTTATTTAATGAAATCACTATATTAACGTTGCCTTCCTTATATGTATTTGAAAATATAATGTATGTTCGTAAAAATTTACATAAATATAAGTTAAATAGTGATCACCACACTTTTAATACTAGAAATACAAATAGGATAGCTGTACCTAGTTTTAGACTTGCGAAGAGTAATAAGTCATTCCTAGGAAATTGTGTGCGTTTTACAATAAAATCCCAAAACACATAACTGAACTCACAGAGGGCAAATTCAAGTTGACTGTAAAAAACATTTTAATAAAAAAAGTTATTATAAAGTTCGACATTATATAGAAGATAAAGATGCTTGGAATAATCCACTTCTGGCAAGCTGTCACTCTGCCACCCATACAATTTGTAGTACCTAAGTAGAAACATTGTAAACATCTATATAAAAAGAATGGCTCCGAGTTTCTTGCCGCTTCTTTTCGATGGGCTCTATATATTTTGGAACGCGGCGGTAGAGTCTTTAAAGTACATTATAATGAAAAGTTGACGTTCATAAGTGCGTCTTTGATGCCTAAAATGAATAAATGATTTTGACTTTGACTTTGACTTTGACTTTGACTTATTAACTACAAAACATTAAAGGATTTCTATTAGTACGTAAGAACATAGAATAAAGTAAATATTTCGAATTTTGTGGTTATTTAATAAAGCTTAAGTAGTCGTGTAACTCTTCAATATTTTATAGTATTAGGAAATAAGGCAAGTACGAAGCCCTCGTGAATGTGAAAATATTTTTGTGTTCGTGAACATACCTAAGTGGCGTGCAATTGGAGAGGCCTATGTCCAGCAGTGGACTGCTACAGGCTGATGATGATGATGATGAACATACCTACCTGTTGACCTACGTTCTGGATGTGCATATGTATGTAAGTAAGTATGTATATCAGTCATCAGGTTACCATAGTACAGGCTCTGGTAAGTTTAGGACCTGAAGACCGTGTGTGGATAAAAAAAAAGTCTTGATGTTTAAATCCCTACCCTGTACTAGTATAAACTGAGTTACTATACAAGACAATTTAATTTTTTATGTAAAATTTGTAGTGAAAGTCATGTTGATAATTCATTTAAAAATATTTATTTGGATTTAATATTGATGTCTTGATCATCATCATCATCATCATCATCATCATCTCAGCCGTAGGACGTCCACTGCTGAACATATGCCTCCCCATAATTTTCCAAAAGTACTTTTATCAGGTTGTTTGTCCATTCTAGAACCTTCCGGCGCCTTCGGCCATCTCTTCTGCGTGCTATGTGCCCTGCCCACTGCCATTTTCTACCGACTTCCAAAAAAAGGATGAGGTACTGATTTCGCCTGTATTTTTTTTACCTCATAACTTTCGACTGGGAGGACTGATTCTCAAAATTATTTTTTTGTTTGTTTGAAACTGGTGCTTCCCGTGTGGCCCCATTTAAATTTCATCAAATTCGGTTTAGTTTTTGCGATACACTCCAATATCTGAATAAAATGGAAGTCGGTATTAAATTTTTCAAATTGTACTTGTAACTGGCTAATTTTCTGGGCTATGTCGGTGACTTACGTTCTCCTCATTTCTGATTCGATCACGTAGAGAAACCCCGAGCATAGTCCTCTCCATAGCTCTTTGTGATGTCTTAATGTTTGTAGACAAATGATTATAAAAATAATAAATAATAATAATTATTATTATTATTTTAAAGCCAGATACTAATCAATGATAAAATATCTTGCATAATGTATGGTCACCCCACAATATTCCAGCCACGTTCATATTATCTAGACATCTCGACTAAGGTGCGCCACACAATGCGATCATTTATTTTATAGCCTTTTGCACTCCATATAGGGACCGTTATAGCACTGAATGGGAGAGAACAGAGATATATGAGTGCACTACTAAATAAACTTATATTTTACGTTTATAACGTACTTACTGTTTCATGATTCTATTACTATATTTATTTTTGCAGTTTTAATTAATAGAATAATAATAGAAATAACGATGTAATTTATACGATATATAAAAATCCTTGTTCTTATTGACTGACTCATTCATCAACGTAGAGCCTCAACGGGAATAAAAAATTTCGGCAGTTGATGCTTTAACCCGTCCGCATCAGGACAAAAAATAACAATAGATTTATGAATGAAACTTGCCTCTAATGGGTCTTGCTGATTCGGACAGATTAAATGTTGTAAAAATTTCACTTTTTTACATTTTGCTTTCGTGTCCCATACATCAACGAGTGAAATCGTTGGCAGGTCAGTTCTACAGTAATTGTTCTCTTCAACTATTAAGAGAATATTAAAGCCAGTTTATCTTACCCTATTTTTATATTTACTGTCACGACCTCGGTGTCCAACCGTAACTTAATTTAGCATATCCTTGTAAAGTACTGGTAAAGTAGTAATTTAAACTTCCTCTATAAGTCCTTTAGTGACAGAAAAGTCACGAAAATGACATACGTAGGTGAGACATATTAAGTAAAATTTGCCGGGAGGGTAATTTGCTGTTATACAGCATAGCCTACGGGTTACTACAGGCAACACTGCCTAAGGCTACCATAAAAGTTATTTATTGAACAGTTCGTTTCTTATTTGTCCTAGTGGCACTCAGTCCCCATCTACCCTTCATCGCGTAAACTACCTATCGACAATTACTAAACGTTGCTAAACTAAATACACATCTTAATTCTTTGCGGAAATTGATAATTTTTAACCGACTTCAAAAAAGGAGAAAGTTATAAGTATGTATTTTTTTATATATGTTCACCAATTTTTCCCCCATTTGTGGACCGATTCTCAGTTATATTTTTTTTTGTTTCCGATGTGGTCTCATTGAAATATCATCAAATTTGGTCTAGCAGTTTTTGAGTTACACTGCAAACTGTTGAGCCTATTTTGAAGATATCATCATTGGCGGTGAATCACAATCGATCTCGTAATTAGCAAGGGTCACTAAAATGGGTGACATTTTTTTCTACCAAAATCGAAACCGACTTTGGTACAACACCAAAAAGTAAAATAACTTTTCGAAGTCGGTACCATGCACACAATATTGTGATAATAGGTACTTTTGAAGTATCATATTTTTTTTCTTGTAACCATGTTGTCTCAAACCGCATCACAGCTCGAGACTATAGATGTCTTTATGAGAATATGACATTACGAACATCCTATAGTACTGATCCTCATAGATAAGATGCGTAATACGAGCCGGTAGTAAATTCTTGTCACACAATATGATCTAGATACGCATTATCTTCGTGTTCGTTTGATTAATGACTTCATACAGATCTACGGGACAGCGTGCGTCTGGCATTCAATAAAGCTTTTTAATAGCCATTATATACTTATTATATACACGTATACGACTGTTAAACAGTTTAAATTATAATTAAATGTTATTGTATTAATGTAATTATTTAAACTGAATATAATCCATTTTAATTGTATCTTGACTTGGATTGTATTTTCTACGGACTTCCAAAAAGGAGGAGGTACTCAATTCGACTGTATTTTTTTATGTTTGTTACCTCATAACTTTCGATAGGGTGAACCGATTCTCAATATTTTTTTGTGGTCCCATTTAAAGTTCATTAAATTCGGTCCAGTAGTTTTTGAGTTGCACTCTAATAACTGAATAAAATGGAAGTCGGTATTAAATTTATCGGTTGTAAACACCAGCTTTTAAACAAAAATATAATTTTGAGAATCGGTTCACCCTATCAAAAGTTATATGAGGTAACAAACATTATAACACAAAAAAAATACAGTCGAATTGAGTATCTCCTCCCTTTTTTTGGAAGTCGATAGATAATTAGGGGGATATGGTATGTATTTAAATTATACACCATAGTAGAAGTTTAAATTACCTATTTTATTTCCGATTCTTCGTCAAAATGGTATAATAAAGTATGAGATCATTACGTTTCTACTGCTGGGACTCGGGCTATTCTCTCAGAGAACTGCGAATTGCTAATAATCCCATTTCTGACCCAGTGCGGCTCGGTGGATATGCTAGTTTTCAGTCTTCAATCTGAGTGTCGAAGTTTCAAAGCCGCTAGAAGGTCTCCTACATGCCCTAATCTTTTCCAGCATACATACATACATACATACATACATACATACATACATATTCTTCTACTTGTTTAAGCGTAACTGTATGAAGTTTTGCAGATAAATAGATAGATACATTTAGTCACTAGTGACAAACTGTACTGACGACCGTAACCCAAAGACATTAAGTTGTTAAGTCGCATGTGCCTGTAATTTTGCTAGTACATGGGTACTAGCAAAATTACAGGCACATGCTCTTCAACCCTCAACACAGTAATGCGAACATTTCTATTGCGAGATACTGCTACTAAAATAATACTCATGATGACCACTTCGGGATATAACAGAGTGATGGTATATACCAAAAAAATTCAAAATTCAAAAATTATTTATTCAGTTTAGGCATCATAGACACTCTCATGAACGTCAAAATTTTTAAATGATTCTACCGATGTCTTCGGAAAAGAACCACCGCCGAGAAGAAGCAGCAAGAAACTCGTGGGCCATTATTTTTTCAAGTCTTTGTACATTGAGGTTACATATGAGTAGTATTAAAATAACAAATTTATTCAATAGTTGGCTACTAGGCAGAAGTGGAAAGCTTCCAGGCATCTTTGTCTTCTAAGTAGTGACTCAATTTATAATAGGCTTTTTTCATTAGTATATTTTTGACACGTAACTTGAATTTCCCTTCAGTGAGCTCAGTAATGTCTTTCGGGATTTTATTATAGAAACGTACACAATTGCCTAAGAAGGACCTACCCATGTATTAGAATAACAAGAAGTCTCTTGACGTCTTCAAATATATTTCCTTTGTATAACATTAAACACCTTTGTTTCCTTAACAAACTAACAATACTACGAGATTCCTTATCGAACAGCAGTAGTCTAATCTACCGTGTAAGACAGATTTAACTGATCATACATTTATCTGGACAACGAGATAAATTATTTAAACACGATAAGATTAAAGTTTCTGATTTATAAAATACGTGAGATTTCTATTTTGAAATGTACTAGCGACTGCCCGCGTCATCGTTCGCGTAGTAGCGGCTTCAACGGAAGATCAGCGCTGGTCGAACGATCAGCCCAACGCTGAGTTGAGGCCGGTTTGCGACAAATACGTTTTTATTTTTAATTGTTACTTTGTTTAAAATTATACTTGGTTGTTGCAAATAAACTATTCTGATTCTGATTCTGATTCTAGTAGGCTCAGCCTTAGGCCTCGCCTCTCAATCTTTTCTTAGTTTTTCTTTCATAAGAACCTTCTCCTGACAATAATTAACACATTAAAAAAATAATAGCATGAGTGTTCCTTCATGCAAATTTTTATATATAGGTAATTAGCTAACTTCGTCCTAGTATGAACTGCAAATCATAATCAATCCATTATATTCATACTGCTGAGTCTCGAGCCTTCCTCTCAAAGAGAGGAGATGCGCCATAATTGACAGGCCGGTTGGTGCAGTTAGTAGCACCCCTGCCTTCTGAGCCGCTGGTCCCGGGCTCGATCCCCGGATAGGTCAAACATTTGTATGCATGAACATGTCTGTTTGATCTGTGTCTGGGTGTGTATAGTATTTAAGTATGAATATCAGTCATCAGGTTACCATAGTACAGGCGCTGCCTAGTTTGGGACCTGAAGAACTTTGTGTGGATGTTGTCCTATATTATTATTATAATCCACCACGCGGGCGGGCCCAGTGTGGCTTGGTGGATAGGCCAACACAAGTCGAACATTTCAGGCCACCTGAACGCCTTCGACATAGCCTAACGACTGTTGTTCTAAGACAAACAACCGGGACCGACGGTTTCAAGTGCCCTCCGAAGCACGGAAGCGCTCAGTTGACTAATGCCACTAGCGGTCACCCATCCAATTCTTGGCCGCAGCAAGCGTTGCATAACATTGCCCCTCCATACAAAAAAAACCGATTACCAAATCAATTTCCAGAACCTTAAAAACTGTACAAAAAATTTGGTCAAGATTAATTTAAAAAAACCTGTACGTGAATACCAACATCCGGACTGATAAAAGCAAATTTGGTGAATCGTTGCAGATACTTCGTTCGCTTCGAACTCGGTCAACTAATGAAATACATACATACATACATAAAATCACGCCTCTTTCCCGTAGGGGTAGGCAGAGACCACGGATTTCCACTTACTACGATCCTGACATATCTCTTTCGCTTCATCTATACTCATCAATCCTTTCATACATAAGCGTCGGTTTAGGGTACTTTTGACCTGGCCTTTTTTCAGAACGTCTTCAATATGATTTCGGAACGTTCGCCTAGGTCTTCCCCTTCCAACACTTCCGTTTACTTGTCCTATGTATACCTGTTTAGTCATTCTCATTTCATTCATTCTCTCCACATGTCCAAACTAATGAAATAACATAACAAATGAAATAATTTAAGGAAAAACACGAACAAAATTCTTCTAACATTCTAGTTCAAATGTGCACTAAATAAATACAAATTGCAATACCTTTCATTCAATATCTAATAGCCTTTTTTCCTAATTTTAATTTGTTACCGCTCTTCACGATTGCCTCATCAAAAACATTTATTCAATTTAGGCATCAAAGACGCACTTATGAACGTCAATTATCGTTAATAATAAATATACCTTAATGTTTAAAAGCCTCCACTGACACGGTAATAATAATATTATCGTGCCACTGCCGTGTTCCAAAACAATAAGAGACTCTACCAAGAAGAATAGGCTAAAAGGGGGGCATTATATTTTTTGTCATTAAAAAAATAATTCATAGAATACAAATTACATAAGATCTTAAAGTAATCATTGTGGCGTACGAATATTATATTAGTTAAAATACAAATCATCAAATATGTCCTGAAATATAAAAAATACCTTATTCAATTAGTAAAATTCAATAATTGTAAATTCTAATTCTATTACACTAAATAATTACCATATAAAATTTAAAAAAATATAAGTACGAATTTAGAAAAGTAAAAAATAAACAACAAGCAATTTAACATGTTCTGGTAATTTATTGAAAACTAGCGAGTGCCCGCGATTTCGTTCGCGTCCCATCTTTTCCTGGTTTTTCTTTCATAAGAATGTTCTCCTTTTTTTTTGTCCCGGGGAAATCCTTTATGGATGCCACCTACCACGGGGAGGTATTTACGGTTCCCACGGTTATGTGGGAGTCCGTATACCCACCAAAACCCCGGGGTGTTCCGTCACTGCCGCTTTTGGCGGGAACGCGGGACAGATTTTCCACACGACCGCGAACCCGCCGCGGCTGTCCGTTGCCGGACCCTTCTCTTCGCGGCACGCCAGAACACATGGCGTGCCGCAACTGCCTCGGAGACCAAACCCGCCAACAATGGGCGCCAGACTTCCCCGTGTCTGGACGCCCGTGGTCTCCCTGCGGTGGGTCGGATACGTAGTCCCACCGCCTGCTACGTCAGCCACGGGAGATAACCCCCCCCCCCCGCGACCCCACCCCCTCTAGTCTGCGCCGAGCGCCCAGACCCCACCTCCTCGAGCCTGCACCAAAGTGCCCGGGCCCCCCTCCTCGAGCCTGCGCCAAAGCGCCCGGGCCCCACCTCCTCGAGTCTGCGCCAAAGCGCCCGGACCCTGCCAGCGCACCCCAACGCCGGTGCGGCCCCTGGGTTCCTCTTGGCTTCACCGTGGTGATCCAAGCCACGGCTATTGAGCCCCCCCCCCCCCCTCCCCCCGCCACGTCAATGCGGGAACCCTTCGAGGGGGAAGAATGTTCTCCTGTCAATAGTTAACACAACGAAAAATTAATTCGCCAGATTGCTCAATCCGTTCTCAAGTTACACCGTGACCAGCAGTAATAGAGGTTTATTTTTATTTATAGATAGATAATATAGATGGTTATGCATATGTTTAATATATGTTTAATATACTTTTTTTTTTTTAAAGTAAGCAAAAATGTTAGTAAGTTGACTGGAGCTTACAAAAGTGACATAGAGCCGCCATTTTCGATTTTATAAACATTTGTTAGCAACTGAGATATTACATAACAGCCCTACTGTTGTGATTTTTTCGATATTATTGTAAGAACGCACACATTTCCTAAGAAATAATGATTCTGACTTCGCTAGTCCAAAACAAGGCATTGCTGTTCTATCCTTATTTCTAGATATCTACGCGTAATGAAAATAAACTTGTATAAGAATATACAGAATAAGTTCAAATATGTACGAAGCGCTCGTAGCGGAGCTCGACTTGGCGATCCTAACCGATCAACAAGTTAAGCAACACTTGCTACGGTCAGGACTTGGATGGATGACGGCTAGTGGCATTACTCAACTGAGCGCTTCCGTGCTTCGGAGGGCACGTTAAGACGTCGGTCCCGGTTGTATGTCTTAGGACAACAGTCGTTAGGCTATGTCGAAGGCCTTCGGGCGGCCTGAAAACTTCGACATGGGTTGGCCACTAACTTATCCACCAATCCGCACTGGGCCCGCGTGGTTAATTATGGCCCAACTCCTCTCTCTGAGAGGAAGGCTCGAGTCCCAGCAGTGTGAACAATATGGGCTGATTATGATGTACGAGGAAGACAAAGCTCGTATATTCATTTCTTGAGATATATCTCAAGTAATGAACGTTTGTCTCTTAAAATTCAAGACGATTCCAATTCACCAAAATGTTGTATGCAACTCAAATAGGCTAGCACGTTTTTTATAATGAACATGACATTGTATCAGCACCTGAATCCCACAGCAATAATCCGGATGACATAACACTGCAAAATATAGTAATCGTGCCGTGCCTGGTACCTGACATAGGATATTTTTGAAATATCACTGCATATTATCTATTGACTGTATGTGAACTTAGACTAAGTTACTTAGGAAAAAAATGATCTAACACTCGGTTTCATAAAGTCAAAATATTATATATAGAACATCTATAGAACGCTTACAGGTCATAATAAGCATGACCCAACATGCTTTTGACCAGTTATACTTACATTTAAATATCCTACAGGCACTCGTGTCACGGGGGGCATGGACAAACATATAAACACATCACAAATGTTTGCAAAGACCCAAGCACAAATATTTATGCTCTTTTCTTGTCAACTGCCTAACCCGTTGACTCGCAATTCACCATATTTGGCCAATAATACAATAGATTTCGCAGAAATCTACCTACTTTTCCAGGAACTACAACGTGTGTGGTTAATTCTAAGCACTACCAATACATAAACCGCTTTACTAGAACGTGAGTTAGACAGGACAGTGACTCACTGGCAAAATAATTTTAGTACATATGTGACTGTGAATAAAAATATCGTTTCATGAATCTATACGTTTTATATTGTATATTTTTAATGTTATTTCGACGGTTTAACTTACGCGGTAGGTATAGTCGAGTCTCTCGATCGGTTTCGTGACCGTCCGGGTCACTTCTTCATGGATTAAATGCGCAACCGGCTGCGTTCGCGTTAGTACAGCAGTACCGTGCGCGCAAGTACTCCATGAAGAAGTGACCCGGACGGTCACGAAACCGGTCGAGATACCCGATCGCGTAAGTTAAACCGTCAAAATAGTATTCAAATGTGTAATACTTACGAAAGTTTCAATCAAGTTATATTGTATAGTTAGATTATAAGTTATAGCCTCTATTGTATATGTCAACGATACGAATCACACATTTTCTTCGGTCAGTCTATCGCCAATCACACTCACGGCTCACAGAATCTTTTCACGCTCGATGTGAAATAATATATTATATTACTAATCAGTACATAGTACAAGTAAAACCATTCTTCGGTACGAGTAGGTACTACATACATGTATCTCCTCAAGGATACAATCTAATTTAAGATTTACAGCATTAATACGAATTACTCACATCTTTATTTATAAAATTCAACGTACATCTGAATGTTTAACATATTAATTTATGAGCTATGCTAACACGAACCCGTAGGTCTGTAAACCACGAGAGTTTGATGAAAGATCTGACTTCGGTATTGGTAGGTAAATAAACCTAGTCTGCTATTTCCTGACTTGTTATTATTTACATCAACATATTTCTCTAAAATAGTATGAAACTATAAAGTCACACAAGCAACATTTTTTTATTGATTAACGTAACGCAAAAACATTTAAAACTAATAGATATGAAATTTAAGTTGACTGACTTGGAGCTGTTTATTTTTTTTATTTTTATTTGATGTTCCAGTAATTAATTATAGCGGGTCATACGAAATAGCTCGACGTTTCTTAGACCTCCTCTTTTATTGGATTTGTTTATACGATTAATCAGATTAAAATATTGTCTACCTGCTATTTCTGAAAATTTGTAACATTAAGATATCATAGAGGTTCATCGTTTTCATTACATCTACCAACTTAAATGACCTTTTAATCGCTACATATTTTACCTATGGTACACTCTACATGGTAGATAGATAGATAGATAGACAACACTTTATTGAGACACCACATTTATAACTTAATATTAAAAAATAAAACGAAATAAAAACAATGCTAAAAACTAGGTGCAACATTGGGCGGGCTTATCGCTCAGAGCGATCTCTTCCAGTATGGTAGTATGGGATGGTATATATGATGGTAGTATATAATATCTATATATTTTACCTATAGTCTACATAGTAGTACAAATAATATCTATATATTTTACCTAAAGTCTACCTAGAAGTACATATCTACATATTTTACGTATGGTTTACCTAGTAGTACACAATATGTATATATTTTACCTAAAGTCTACCTAGAAGTACATATCTACATATTTTACTTAGGTATAGTTTACCTAGTAGTACATAATATTTATATATTCTACCTATAGTTTACCTAGAATTACATATCAACATATTTTACGTATGGTTTACCTAGTATTACACAATATGTATATATTTTAACTAAAGTCTACCTAGAAGTACATATCTACATATTTTACTTAGGTATAGTTTACCTAGTAGTACATAATATTTATATATTCTACCTATAGTTTACCTAGAATTACATATCAACATAGTTTACGTATGGTTTACCTAGTAGTACACAATATGTATATATTTTACCTAAAGTCTACCTAGAAGTACATATCTACATATTTTACTTAGGTATAGTCTACCTAGTAGTACAAATAATATCTATATATTTTACCTAAAGTCTACCTAGAAGTACATATCTACATATTTTACGTATGGTTTACCTAGTAGTACACAATATGTATATATTTTACCTAAAGTCTACCTAGAAGTACATATCTACATATTTTACTTAGGTATAGTTTACCTAATAGTACATAATATTTATATATTCTACCTATAGTTTACCTAGAATTACATATCAACATATTTTACGTATGGTTTACCTAGTATTACACAATATGTATATATTTTAACTAAAGTCTACCTAGAAGTACATATCTACATATTTTACTTAGGTATAGTTTACCTAGTAGTACATAATATTTATATATTCTACCTATAGTTTACCTAGAATTACATATCAACATAGTTTACGTATGGTTTACCTAGTAGTACACAATATGTATATATTTTACCTAAAGTCTACCTAGAAGTACATATCTACATATTTTACTTAGGTATAGTTTACCTAGTAGTACATAATATTTATATATTCTACCTATAGTTTACCTAGAATTACATATCAACATATTTTACGTATGGTTTACCTAGTAGTACACAATATGTATATATTTTAACTAAAGTCTACCTAGAAGTACATATCTACATATTTTACGTATAGTTTACCTAATACATAATATCTATATATTTTACCTATAATCTACCTACCTAGTATATCTTTACTATAGCCAACGTGTCAGTTGATACCATAAAAAAAACTAAGTTTTTGTTCTTGGCGACCGTCTTCATGAAACTTATATCAGCTGAAACCTGACGTTTTAGCTAGCATAGGCTTCAGAAGACGATGCCCACAATTAAAACATAACCACAGTAATTTCCGCTTTGAAACGCCAAATGAAATCACAAGTTGAAGGGAACAAAACACACAAACTGGATATAATATCGTGCAATCCTCTACCTTATGTCCAAAACTATAAGATCGTCAGCTGATACCAGAGGTGTTGAACAATTGGTCCAATGCCAAAGTCACGTCAAGGCCAATGACCGCGGATCTGAAGCATCAACTAGAATCACCTTGGGGACAAATGACAATCGAGATGGGAATCATTGCATGAATAGAGTTGATTATTTTGAGAGTTTTACTCGGTGTTTTTACAAGTTTCAATTTTCTTTATGCAAGTTTTAAATACACAAATATGAATCCTACCAGCAAATTAATAATCAATTATTAATTACTCAACTTATGGCCGAAATGCTGGCGCTTACTTGAACAAAAGTTATCATTTAGGTAGCCACCTAGCGTGGCAATGCTGCCAGCATTCTTGCCAATTTTCCTTCGACCATGGGACTTATAGATTAGTTTTTGTTTGTATATACTTACTTCTATTTTTGTATTTGTACGATATTGTAATAAAACCCAATCGACTAAAAAAATAATCATTCAAAAATATTATTAAATTTCTAAAAATATAATTTAATTTATAGAAATATCAAATATTTATGAAACAGTTGATATTCTACCATTTGAAGATATGGGATTAAGTATCTAATAGAATTTCAAGTATTTTTTTCATTTGTTGAGCTTAAACACAATTTGTGATATAAGTTTTAATTTTCGTGTGGTTGGTATGTGCCTCTTTTAACCCAGATTTCCACCCAGTTTCCGGCCTCAAACAAACAAGTGAATTATGTGTGGAGGCGTTGAATACACAAAATGCTCGAGCGGCTAATTATGTTAAAAAAAATTATGAAGAAATGTTACGATGTCTCTGCTTACAGTTTAATATATAAACCAAGAATCTAAAGCTTTTTTGCATTGACGTTAACTTTAGCGCTACCGTGCGATTCTGTAATGATTCATTGACAAGCACGTCGAAGAGCTCACCGATGTCAAATACTTTATGAGATATCGCCCTTGTACATAAGGTTCTCTTTTCCAACTTTTTTGTCATCTCTTCATTTGTTTCACGGATGTTGTCAAATACGAACGATGCTCTTAGATAAAGATCAAAGATACTCTTACGGCCGTTTTCAATAACCTATCTATCGTCGGTTTACCTTACTAGAGATAGATATTTGACACTATTTGTATGGGCGTTATGTCAAATTTCTATCCGTTGTAAGGAAAAAAGTGGATAGATTGATTATTGAAAACGACCGTTAGAGAATCGCACGGCAGCTCTTTTAACAAGTTTATTAGTAACTTTGTGCACTCGTAATATCTGTAATTCCTAAATGTCTTTGCGATAATAACTAATGCAAGATTTAAGGTGAAATGGAAGTACATTGTATTATAGTTTTGATACAGCAAAACCATATCTTTAAAGTAAAATATAAAATCGGCTCACGCAAGTATACTTATTTTCTGAGCACGCTAAATTTAATAATATACATTAAGCGTGCAGAACATAAGTAATAGTTAATAAGAAAAAATAAATAAAGAAAGAAAGAGTGAGTTTAATAAAGTATAATATGATAAATACCTCAATATTAATGTTAATGTTAAAGTTAACAATAAAAAAATATGTGAACAAATAGTAAAGCACTGTTAACAATATAGAAGAATATAGATTTAGGATAATTATGGATATAATTACATATTCCATCAAAGGTCACACGCCCAGACACAATAGAAATTTTATTGTTATAATGACATCGACACTCGAAGGGCTAAACCTATATATTATACTAGTTGACACACCAGCGGCTTCACTCGCGTGCGGCCTCGCGGGATACGGTAATTACAGTTTTTTAACTATCCCACGGGAACTCTTTAATTTACCGGGATCAAAAGTATCCTATATGTTGATCAGGGATATAAGCTACTACTGTACGAAATTTCATTTAAATCGGTCCAGCCGTTTCGGAGATTAGCCCGTACAAACAGACAGACAAACATACAGAGACACAAACAATTTGAACTTATTGTTCACTCCTTTCATCCCCTGACTCGGTTTTCAGCATATTTTTTATTTTACAGTAATTTGACCTCTACAATTTATAATATGTACCGCCCTCGTTTTACCCCTTAAGTCATCCTAGACAAAAATATTGAAAGCATCACTATTTATTTTAAAATACCTATCCGGTTAACAATTTTCATCTCTGTAGCTCCATAAAAAACTTAAAAAAAATATATTCCCCGTTTCCCCCCATTAAGTCATCCCTGTCAATAAATATTGAAATCATCACTTTAAATTGTCCAAATGCTAATTTTCACCACTGTATGTTCGAAAACAAAAAACTTTCCATACAAACTTTCACCCCTTCATTTCACCCTCTTAAACCGCCACACCTCTACGCATCAAGGACAATACACCCTCCAAATTTCAAGTCTCTACGATCAGTGGTTTAGGCTCTGCGTTGTCTAGTCAGTCAGTCAGTCAGGAGATAGGCAGTGGGAACTAAGACATTCTATTTAAATGTTATTAATTTTACAAACTTTCATTTGGTAATTAGGAACAACGAATATTTTACTTTGGTGGGTACTAATTACGAAAGCTTATAAATTTAGTATATAAAATAAAAAGTCGTTAGTTGTACATTTTACTTAAGATTTATGCCTGTTTTGATACCTAACCCACACTAGGATCAATCCTGTGTTATGGAATCCAAACTCTTTCGTTCGCTAATGGCCGTTTTCAATAATCTATCTATCCACAGTTTTCCTTACTACCGATAGAAATTTGACACAACGACCATACAAATAGTGTCAAATATCTATCTCTAGTAAGGTAAACCGACGATATATAAGTTATTGAAAACGGCCGTAGTAAATGAATTCATACACAATTATATATATCTCAAGAATGCAAATGCAACGATATTAGTAGTTTCCCGATCTCGGGTGTTTTAAAGCCCTCGCCTACGGCTCGGGCTTCAAACGACACCCTCGACGGTAATCGGTCACTTTCTCCTCTCGGTGAACAATGTACTATTTATAACTACTATATACTAATAACATAGTGCTTTATACTACACCTACGAGGAAAATAAAAAACTAAATCTTTACTAATTGAAATTTATATTGAAATTGTTGCAGTTAGTGAAGCTTAATGTAACACTTTTTCCATTAATGTTTGTTTGAGATGTTTGCGATAATGTAGGAGGAATAACTGGCTGTGCTGTTGGCACTGCGCTCGTAGAAGGCTGTGGTGCCAAAGGGGCAACTGGCTGGTGAGGGGCATCTGGCATCGCCGCGCTCGTTGATGGTTGAGGAGATGAGTCTTGATGCACATTAATCGATCCCGATATTTGGTTATTTATTCGTGTTTTGTTTTCTACGGAATTCTCTATGTAGCTTTCTGCAACAGCGGACGATTTCCAACCACCGTGACGTTTTATTGTGGTTAAATCAGCACCAGTATTGGCAAGAATAGTCGCTGAAGTTCTGCGAAAGCAGTGGCCAGTGTATTCTAGTGGATTGAGTAAATTAAGGTACGAAGCTATTTCTCTTGGCACAGTACTTATTTTGTTTTTCCCAATTACTTGTTTCGTACATTTTTTGTTTTTATATTGTAGTAAAAACCGATTGGTTTTGGGGTCACTGGGGCGAATTTCGTTATATTTCTTCACTATCTCATAAAATAAGCCCGATATAACAAATGATCGCTGAATTTTGGTTTTTGTGTTAGGAATATTGACGATTATTCCATTTTCGAGGATTTCGATATCGTCTGTTGTCATATCCACAAGTTCTTGCGAACGACAGGCCCCATTTACTCCTAAAATCAAAATAACCTGTAAACAAAAATATCAAACATGAAAACCTAGTAGATTTCTACTCATAAATAGGTACGTAATAAATTTTAAACCAGTGCATTTTGTTCATAAACTTACCTTCATCAACAAATATTTGTCATCTGGAGCATTCTGCAAAAAGGAATAATAAACATCCTTTGTAGTAAGCACTTTTGATTTCTTACTACGGAATCCCTCCGACTTTCTTTTCAGAAATGCTGTAAGTTTTTTTTGTATTCTTGAATATTTATGTCGTTTCTTGTCAATATAGTACTTTTCAACATTGAGTACATAGACCATAACGTACTTGGTTTGTATTTTTGCGCTTTTTCACTGAAATAAGCTAGCAAAACAGTTTCCGAAAAAGATGCCGCATTTTTTTCACTTTTCCATTGCAAAAAATCGTCATAAGTTTTATTATATTTTTTAATTGATTTCTGTGGTAAAAGGTTATCAATAAGTATTTTTGCTGTTTCTTATTTTTTACTTATCATTTTGATAGTTTTATTTTACTTTTCTACGAAAACTGAATCCTCAAACAACACACAAATTGAAAATGGCGCCAATGGCGTCTGCAATTTTCACATGTTCTTTTTTCAAATTGTTTGACACCATCCAACACACAGCTAGTGGCCAGTGTCATTTTGCGAACTTGGAGATAAAAACTCACTGTAAAAACTTTTTGGCTTTTGATATTTAGGTTACCAGCGCATAGTCTTACCCAAAATTAAAAAAGAAAAACCACGTAAGAAATGTTTTCTCATTTTCATACACTTCTCTCCCGCTCAGATGCGTTTTCTCGCCGCATATTTGTTCGATATGCAATGACGTACTTTCTACCGTAAATTTGATAAAGTATCAAGGTACTTTCCGAGCAGGTGTAGTATAAACCATTTTATTTCTTTAACATTTTTATCAAAACATCTGACACACGTTGTATCTGAATCAAGAAGGTCGCACAGCTCTATTTATAATTGCGAATCCTTGACGACAAACTAATAGCTTTTTCCTATGACCGACTAAACACAAATCGTTTACAAACTTATCAAAACGGTAAACTGAATATTTAAAGAGACTAACTGAATTTGGCATCACAAACATTTTACCATCGGCTTCGTAAAACCTACACTAAACAAATCACATAAACAATTCATTTAAAAATGTTCTGCAACTTTTGTGAAAGAATATCCTGAATGTGCATTTCCACCCTAAATAGCATTTTTGTGCAAAACAGCAGCAAACATTAACTTTTTTTTATTTTTAGGAACACGTAAGAAAGGGGTTTTGTCGCTGAGCGGCCTCTTCACCTCAGTGATCTGTGGGCCTAGCGCAAAAACTGTGTAAGTGTAACCGTATCTTTGATGTATATAGTACAAAATAAGAGTTATCTGTGTAGTCCTTAAACAATCTTACACTATCTGACGCATTTCAGATTCGTTTGAGGTGATATTTCCGAAAATCCTTTCATTAATGCTTATAGTAAAAAGACATCAACTACCAAAATTTCAAGTTTTTTTATATGACTACATAAGATCTTCAGGTTCCATGTTTGTGCTCCGGCCTCTGATCCCAAACTAGGCATAGCCTGCAAACTATGGTAACCTGATGATTAACACACATACTTATATACATAAACACACCCAGACACAAGTCAAACTTAAATTTTCATGCACATAAATGTTTAACCTGTCTGGGGATTGGCCGCTGGTCCCGGTTGGGACTTGGACAACTTGACTGACCAGTCAGTCAAGATTGTAGTCTCGGCGCTTTAATGACTCAGTCAGTCAGTCAGACAAGTACTTGAATAATTAGGTATGATTTTAGGGTTCCGTACCCAATGGGTAAAATGGGATCCTTTTGCTAAGACCCCGATGGCCGTGCGTCTGTCATCAAGCAGTATCTCATGAACCGTGTTAGACAGTTGAAATTGTCACAGATGTATTTTTGTTGCCGCTATCACAACAAATACTAAAAAAACAGAACAAAGTAAAAATATTAACTTGATTTCGTAAGTATTACACATTTTTATGTTATTTTGACGGTTTAACTTACGCGATACGTATAGTCGAAAAATAAATATAGTCGTAAAATAAATATTTCAGAGGGCTCCCATACAATAAACGTTGTTTATGCTCGTTTTTCTATATAATGGTACGGATTTGTGCGCGAGTCTGATTTGCACTAGGCCAGTTTTAATTTTGTGACTAATTTGTATTATTAGTTTTTTATGTATGTTTTTGTTGCGTCAGGAGTTAAAATACCTCATTCCGTAATACTTAATGAAAAACTTGTATATACCATAGTATGCAAGTATGTATATAAATACACATACATTTAGGCCGGATAGCGTAGGATGCTTTTATTGTTATTGATGTGAAAATTCACAAAGTATTAAATAAATTCATACAAATTTATTACAATGAATACGTATAATAATTCTGCTATAATCTGAACATTTATCTTGTTTTGACGTCTATTTTACATGAGAGAGTACAAATAGATACAAATACTTTTACAATCTCATATACCAGCGCTAGAATTACCAGTTTCATGTTATGGTCACAACTAGCACATTCAATACCCGTAGGGCTATTATGTATCTTATTACGTAGCTATACTAAGTTTTACTTCATTTATCTATACTTTTAAGTTATGAGCACTAGCTCCCACACTAGGATTCCCTGTGTTGTGGGAGGCTAGTCTCTTCCCGAAGGTTCAGTAAGTACTTCGACAAAGTTATTGGTAGATATCGATATTTTATAAGCATTCTCTAAAGTCTAAACTAAACAAAAACTCTAAATTTAATCTTATTTAGGCTAAAATCCAAATTAGCACAAAGCTCCTTAACCAGATATTTCGCTTCATTTGCGGGCATATTTTGGACAGATCCTCACGTAACTTGTCACGTAACTTGGTGCTCGCTAAACTATCATAAAGACACCCAGAACTGAATAGAATAATTCTATTTCTAGAAATGTCACTGTAAGCACTACATGAATCTGAAAGAATTAATAACAGACTTGAAACATTATGTTGGCATATTACTTAATTTTATAGATTTTACATAATATGTAATGATAATCACAAGTCACTATAGTATAAATTAAACATTATTTGAAATTAATAAAAATTAACATCAACGTCATAAAAACACAATTGTTGGCATGTCTATATATAAAACCGATTTGGTTAAGCATATATATTTATTACGAGCGGACTCGCCAGCGGCTTCGCCCGCTTGGTCTTGGTGAAGTGGTGGCGCCTTTTGGGAATCTCGGGGTCCTGGGTTCGATCCCCAAGTTAGACAGTTATTGGGTTTTTCTTACAAAGAAATTCTCAATAGCAGCCCGGAGTCTGTAACAGTGTCTCGTAGATGACAATAGGCTCGGCCCATATTACATGGGACCCTCAGACAAAATAAAAGAGTCAAGACAGAATGTTGTGAACAGAGAAGTGAGGCCGGGTAAAACTACGCCTCGACGTGTCCATACATATTAACATACAAAACCCACAACGAAACTACGCCTTGGCTCGTCAGTTGAACTATCGCGGCGCGTGGAAGCAACACGTAGTTTTAATTATCATTTAATTTAAATTTATTAATTATTGATATATTTTTAATAACTTTAATTTAATTTGAATTATCATGACAGTACCGAGTCACGCACATGTAGTTTAGAAAACCGGCCTCACTTCTCTGTTCACAACATTCTGTCTTGACTTTTTTATTTTGTCTGAGATGGGACCAAACATATACCCGCCCAAACGCAGGTATTTAGCTTACCCCTTCTAATTTCTGAATTTGCAACGGTATGGGTACGGCAGGTACGGGTTTAACCGTACCATAGAAGTACATGCGCGCCCACCAGGCAATAGAGACCCTAGTTTTATATGAGACCGTGTAGCATAGAGAGATCCAGCTGCCATCTTGGATGTATGTGACGAATCAAGATAAAAAGCTTATATTTTTAATATAAAAATCAGGATTCACTCACGTAAAAAAGTCAGATCTTTCCAACTATAGTTTCAACCACAGCCGGTGGTATTTTTTAAGGAGGAGAATGCTCGCGGTTGCGTCGCTTGTCAGGTGAGTACTATAGTCGGAAAGATCTGACTTTTTTACGTGAGTGAATCCCGTTTATAATATTAAAAATATGTACAAACCACGTTAGTTTTCATGATAAAAGTGTATAGTCGGGAGCTCCGGGCTCTATTCTATCCATATACCAAATTTCATAGAAATCTATGCGGTAGTGTTCAAGTTATGCGTGAGCATACAGACTCAGAAGGACATATTTTTTGCAGCAAGTTCATATTCTTGTTCAGCGGGTAATTTTACGTAGCTATACTTATAATAAAGGAGTAGAGGCCAAAAAGTCTGTACTTGGAAGAAATTCCAAGTACAGACTTTTTGGCTTCCACTCCTTTATAATAAGTATAGATAGAAGATTTACTAAAATAACACAATAACGTCGGTAAAGTTTAGTTTGCGACCATGTCGAGCAGTAGAACACTTTGGGAATGAATTTACGTCCGGGGAAGTTCTGCCACCATACCTATTCCTACCAAGAGTAGTAATATTTCAGTAATATATGCATGACTATGTTCTGGTTTGATGGGAATAGTGCTGGTGAATTTACAGGTCCATGAGACTTGACAAGTTTATGCCTCGGAGCGAAGGGCGGAGTGCAGTTGGCCGTTAGTGATGGAATCGGTTATAGGTTAACCGAGGTGGGCCTCGCGTCTATTACCAATCGACCAACCGCGCTGTCCACCTAGTTGGAAGGTTAGTATATATTTTTTTTAACCGACAAACTATCCTAGTTTGTTCGTTAATAATCTACATTTTTAATCCTAACCGACAAACTTTACCTACAGACAAACTATGCTGTCCACCTAGTTGGACTGATAGTAATTGTTTGTCTTAACCGACAACCTATATAGTTTGTTTGTTAGTAATCTCCATCTTTAATCCTTGCCGACAAACTATCTAAGGATGAATTAATGGTTTGTTGGTTAATAAACTTCTATTACCAACTGACAAACCATTGTATTGTTCAGGAGTTCCCATCCTATCCACTAGTGCAGTTTATATAATACTAGCTGCTCTTCGCGGTTTCACCCGCGCGGTGATGAATGACGATGATGATGATGATTCTTATATAGCCTATGTTACTCAGGGTGAATGTAGCTTTCCAATGGTGACAGAGTTTTTAAAATCGGTCCGGTACTTTATGAGCCAATTCGTTACAAACTCACATACAAATCTTTCCTCTTTATAATATTAGTACTCGTATATCACAGGGGGGCTACAGGGACGAAGGACTCTTGTCTCTCTCTGTCACATCGAAGACGAGGGACTCCTTTCTCTCTCTGTCACATGTGCGCGACTGTACCCATGCGCAGATATCCCCTCCACATTTCGCTCAGCGCTAGAGTTACGTGCCGCGGGTTATATTGGTAAGAAAAAATAGTCTGCTATCAATGTATTAATTATTTATTTAACTTTGTGTATAAAATGACCCGCACGAATCTCATTATTTAAAAGTTGCACTTGTCATCTTAATATTTACGCATTATATAATAATATACATACGCATACATTTTTGATATCCGATAAAAGTCTCTTAGTCGGTGCTGTCATAATCATAACCAGCCCATATTGTTCACACTGCTGGGACTCGAGCCTTCCTCTCAGAGAGAGGAGTTGGGCCATAATTAACCACGCGGGCCCAGTGCGGATTGGTGGATAAGTTAGTGGCCAACCCATGTCGAAGTTTTCAGGCCGCCCGAAGGCCTTCGACATAGCCTAACGACTGTTGTCCTAAGACATACAACCGGGACCGACGTCTTAACGTGCCCTCCGAAGCACGGAAGCGCTCCGTTGAATAATGCCACTAGTGGTCACCCATCCAAGTCCTGACCGCAGGAAGCGTTGCTTAACTTGTTGATCGGTTACGATCGCCAAGTCGAGCACCGCTCCGAACTCTAGTATTGTCGGTGATGTATATTATTAATTTGCTTGCTGCTTATAGCATACAGTATAAAATGCCATATCCTTTCACTCACTCGCGCAGGTATGTCAATATTTTAAACTCTTCAAAGTTATTACAAAAAGGTAGGATATGGGTACGATGAAAGGAGGAAATTATAATTAACAGGGGCCTTATTCGCTATAACCATGCAACAAGTAACGCGACGCGTTGCGATAGCTTCAAGGAATGATCGCAAATTTGTATTGACTTGTTACTTGTTTGAGTGGTCATAGCGAATAACGGCCAGATATTGGTAATCATATGTAGGTAGATCTCGTGCTTGTTTAGTTACCTAATCACGTATCAAACAATTGTTCAGTTCCAACAATAAACTTGATGACTGCTGCACTACCAAGCTGTGCTACTGGTAGTGCAGAAGGGCATTTTTATTTTCCACTGTAGTGCAGTAGGGAATTTAGAATCTGCAAACATTGCCGTTACCCATTGCACCACCAAATAATTGATAACTATAATACTAGTTTCGAGCATATATTGAAATTGATGTATATTTCTTATTAAAAGTGGGGGGGGGGTCTTACCAACCTTCCTAACGTAACAAATACACGAAATACATAACGATTAAATGTGTTTTACCGTATACACAAAATATAACAATAACATATTAATAACAAAATATAAAATGATAATATGAACATAACTCTTATATTGTGAATGAAATCATCTGGATTTTACGTATGTATAGGTGTGAGTCAGTACTATATTATGTTATATAGGTAGGTATTTAATACATGAGATTACAGAAAACTTAATTGTTGATAACAATCGATAATTCAAATTAATAGTTCGGATTAAGTAATTTTACGGTAATTATCAAATTTATAGAAATAGTGAAATACAGGTTATTTCTTAGTTTTGCAGCGAGCAACACGCGACAATAACATGTGTTTAATAGATAATAGCAAGGAATAAAAACGCGTTCATTCAGCGGTTAGGACGCCCACTGAGTTTCGTTGTGGTTGTGGGTTCAAATTCCTCACGCGTACAAATATATTAGGGCGTTCTTTCTTACCTCTTGAAGGTGTTAAAAAGAGTATGAATACTTATTGTTTATATATTTCAGTAAAAGTATGACCACTATCTTACTTGATGATTAGTGATGATGCGGTCGAAGGTGGCATTCAATAGTCACAAATAGACAACTAGATATAGGATTTGGTTTTCAAGAGCCAGTCAATATATATATATATATATATACTGTAAACCTAAGAGTAGTAAATGCCCTGCCATGCTGTATTTGAGTACAGCATGGCAGGGCATTTCACAATTTAGTATCACAAAAGCAAGGCGGGCTTTAAAAAGTGACCTCTTAATGAAAACTCTACCAACATACTTTAGTTTTCCTCACGATATCAGCACGGCAATATTGATAGATAATGTTGCCATATGACCATACCATATAGATGACGTCAACGAAAGCTGAAGCGAGAACCGAGAACCAGCGGCGTCCTGCGTGCGATTCTCTATGAGCAAACATCGTTGCATCTTTGACAACATCCGTGAAACAAATGACGAGATGACAAGAAACGTTGGAAAAACAACCTTATGTACAAGGGTATGTATTCATAAAGTATTTGACATCGGTGAGCTCGTCAACGAATCATTAGAGAATCGCCCGGCTGATTGACGACAGACTCTTACCATCCCTGAGTTATTAATACTATTGAAAATAATGTTGAATTTTCAGTGATTTCAGTCTAGATGTTATATGTTCATTTATCTTTTTATTATTATTCAACAATAGAATAAGAATCGAGCAAATAAGTACCTACTTGAATTTTAAACAACAAAACTTTTATGAAAATCGTTGGTTTACATTATTTCCATAACTTTCTGACGTTGGAAAACCGCTTAATTTACGAGTATGATAGCCGCAAGCAATAAAACTAGATTCCGACAGAACTATGTAGTTCAAAACAATTCTAAAAGCAAACTAATAATAAAATTGTCGTCTAAACACCAACATACCTTCAATATTTTCGTCATCCGTGTCGTTCATTTTCATTTTTAATCACAATTAGAACTCACTCATAATTACACACACTCTGATTACTAGTTGCAGAAGGTCACGGAAAATAATACACACGAAACGTAAAGTGTTCCACAATCGTAAAGTTTACGGAAGAAGATAACACGTTACACGACCGCTCGGCACGGCGGTTGCACGCAGACTGAGCTGGTCAGCTGAACTGATGTGAACATTTTAGAAAAGAAAGAGCGCGGGAAAAGTTAGGCGGAATTTTCTTTCAGTCGTAGGGCGGGTGGCGCTTCGTAGCACGTGTAGTTAATGCTAGTGGTAACGAAACACATGGTTTGTCGCAGACTTCGCAAAAAATACTCTACTGCCGCTAAAAGTCAAGTGTCCCTTATCAAGCCTACTTAATAATAACAAAGTACCTATTTTGACACTAATGAGCGTTAAAAATTGTAAAGTAGGCGTCAGATACTGTTTCTTACCAAAAATAAGTAATCCAAGGCACACATTGATGTAGTAATTTATATCAATGAAGGCACATCATCAAAATAATAAGGAAATAAAGTTCACAAAAGTTTTATTTGGAATACTAACGGGTTTAAGGAAAATGTTCAACAAAACACGGTCCATTAATAATTATTTTATCTGTGCTGCTGCATTGATAAAAATAATAGGGTAAAACATAACACAAAATTTAATACCTACCTATATATACCCATATACACGCAATTTAATTCGTTTATTTAGCGTTTGGGTATTTGTATTATAATACATTATATATATTTATATATAAATTGAGAGGAGTGTATTAAGAAAGCTAGGAGGATGGCTGGTCATGCAAGAGACATACGACCCCCAATTTCATATCATTGAATACTCTTTTGGGGGGTAAAATAGTAAGTATACGGATGTAGACATAACCGAGGCTCGTAAAGCTCAAAAAAGTCTTCCTAGAAGCAATGAAACCAATTACAATTGTTTGTAACTATAAAAATGATACATACCCGTTGTACAGTCGGTTTATTTCGTGAGATCAAACGTACGCACGTAATTATATCCGCCCGTCCAATGATGTTTGTTTTCTTTTATTTTGTTTAGGTTTTGGAGTGCTTGACGGCACGATTCGAATTGGGTTTGTATTTTGAAGCAAGTCTTGTAGTTATGGTACACAAAGAAAGTTTTTCATTGAAATAGTAGAGTTGACGACATTAACGATCGATATGATGGGTCGTCTATAAATCATCTAGATGCCTTAAAGTAACAAATGAACTACAAAGTTTTGTTTGATGGATTTCGCGTTATTTACTGTGAAAGATAATGACAGATTTTCCCGTTATTAATTGTATTTGTATTTAAATAGTGTTATTATTAGTTTATACTTGATCATCTTTAAGAACAGCGTATTTACTCTTATAATAATTTACTTTACGCTTATACATTACGCTTTTAACATTATGTGGCAATTGCTATATTATGAACCTGTATCTAAATATTGGAAGAAATTTTTGGCATCTTATATTTTACTTAAGTTCCATATATGTTTTGATGTCACTGACAGGTAAAATCTTCAGTATATATGAGTCAATATTTAGTTCATAAAGTTAATCACTCAGTAACATATATTAATAATAGAAAAACTATAAAAATGTTTTATTTATGTAGTCGGTTTTAATATAATAATAAGTGTGCAAATAGTAAATTCGCTTTTTAATCAATTAAAACACATCAAACCTAAATACAGATATAGTTAGGTAACCAGCATTAAATGAAACCTCTCATTACATTTCATCACCAACTGTGTACTGACTGTATGTAGGCTGTATTTGTGCTTCCTTGTAGTCCTCCTGTTTCCTTTACACATTACATCGGCCTTGAAAGAAAACCTCGTAAGCATCATCACGAAACCGCGTCGTGTCCGATCCGGACAACAATATCGAATATACCCGGCTCACGTCTTCTTGACTTGACTAATCAGATGCGTTGACATGCAGTTAGGCTGGGATCCAGGAATCACAAAACAACTTGTAATGTGGAGCAGGAAAATCTGGTAAACGTTGCACATACACGATGTACTCTGGCAGCGTTTGTACTAAGTTATAACAAAACTTTCAAAGATCAAACAATAAATAAATAGGCAGGACATTGCCCTACTAAAAGAGAGGGTGTCACTTGCCACTTTATCTATCTATTTAATACCTTTTAACTAGTAATTCTTGTATGTATACAATATATAACATATATGTTATATACTTAATCTGAATCCCGGTACGATCCAACGTTGGCTAATTAAGTGAGTTAGTCGGTTTTGATATTGTTCAAATATGTTTCTAACTCACGAGAATTACTTTCATCAATAATCTTGCCTTAACAATTGTGATAAAAAACAGGCCAAGTGTGAGTCGGACCGCGCACGAAGGGTTCCGTAGCATTATCTATAAAAACAAGCACAAAAATCATGTTATTGTGTATGTCAAAAATCGTAAATCAGAAGACAATATAATGTTTAGTTCCTCTTAACCTAGTAGGTTTTATCTTCGCTATAAATAGCGTTTTGTATAAATAATTATCATAAAATCAAGATGCACCATGTTTAATATTGATCTTGAGTAAAACACGTTGTCTGTTTTCTAAACTTGGCCGAAAGTGACCTAAATAGCGGGTTAGCGAACCGGGGCCGTAACCTTGTTCCTGCTATGATTTGTTTTCATTGCCAACCCTACAATGAAACAACCCAGTCAGTACTCATAGCAAAGATTGCGAATGGTTACAAACAAAAGAAATGTATGATTTACTATTGGAATATGTTAAGCATATGTAAATAAACGTTTGGCGTTTGTTTTGCTGTCCTAACGTCACATTGTTTATTCAAGAAATGCGGTCAGAACCAGCAATTGGGGTCTCCAAGAAGTTTGCAGTAGTATTTTTCTAGAAATTTGAATTGTAGACTTTCTATGTCTACTTAAAAATAATATTGAATTTGTATAATGAACATATAACACATTGACGTATAATCGAAATAATTGTAAAACACATCTCATAAAATCCTATTTTAGTTGCAAAAATACATGTAATTACATTTAATTTCAAAAAGAATCACTCACTGTCTCACAGGTGTATTACATATCCACTTTAATGTTCTTATACGGGTCATGGGAGGATATGCTTTTACAATCTTATTTGTGGGTTTAAACGTCATTTACGTGAAAGAATATTAAACACTGGCTGGTGTCCGCGACTACGTCTTCGCAGGATTACTTTATTACTTTACTTCGAGTACTTCATTATTTTTCCAAGGGCATATCTATCTTTATACCATAATGACATCAAATATGTACATGTTCAAATGCAATTGCTATAATAGTATTATATGAGTACATTTATATAAGTACTTAGTATATCAATCAGTAAACGTTATTATAAAATACAGGACTTACGTGCATACAAATATAAAATTACTCAGCATGGAAAAAAACTGTAATTACATTTCATCACCCTTGACGTTATTTATGTTACATTTCATCACCCTTGACGGTCGCCGAGCACGTCTATAGTATATCAAGCTGTCAAATCGACATCTAAAATGGCTGTTGACTAAGCTTTCAGAAACTGACACAAACTTTGACAGAACTGGCATCATTACGATATTGACGTAGGCGGAGGTCTTATTGTTTTGTCTATGCTGTGCCCAAGCATATTACGCTTTTTCATCCGCTTGGTGATGGATCATGATGATGAAAAGTATACTATGTGTCAATCTAGCGCCTCATCTACCTCCATACCAAATTTCATCAAAATTGCCCCCTCCGTTTGAGCGTGAAAGAGTAACAAAGATCCACACATCCACACATCCATGCATCCATACATCCATACTCACAAACTTTCGTGTTTATAATATTAGTAGGATTTCAATTCTAAGCCAGCACCTGTCCAGTCGTTTTAAGTATCGTCTTCAAAATTCATATCAAAGGAAGAAAAAACAGTACAAAAAAAATGCTTTGTTCTACACAATATAATACAAAATAGTTTTATACAAGTACAATTTGAAAATTTTTTTACCGACTTCCATTCTATTCAGTTATTGGAGTGTATCTCAAAAAGGACTGGACCGAATTTGATGAAATTTAAATGGGACTACACGGGAAGCACCAGCTTTCAAACAAAAAAGAATTTTGAGATTCGGTTCCGCCAGTCAAAAGTTATGAGGTAACAAACATAAAAAAAAACATACAGTTGAATTGAGTACCTCCTTTCCTCCTTTTTTTGGAAGTTGGTAGAAAAGTAACTTAAATCTGTAGCTCTACAAGACTTTAAGGCTTAACTACTCTGTATGAATAGAAATTAGTAAACAACTAGACCAGTTTCACTTTGCAATTGGATTTCACGGTCTCCCGCAAGTTTATTCAGATGCAATTTTTTTCACAGGGGTTGTTCCTTATGATTGACTCTTTCGTTCACCACTACAAATATCAGATTTTTATTTTCTAGATTTGGCGGGTTATATTACCGGTTCTGGCAAACTTTAAAAATCTTCGAGTGCAGTTTATTTTGAGTAAAATTTGATAACATCCGCATTTACAAGTACCTACGGGTACTTTTTCTCCGGGGGCATTGATTGTACTTGGTGAATAATTATACTAGTCCGCCTGTAACCAAAGACTTTTATATTAACTGAGATATATATTCTTTGCCTACCATGTTTAACCTACCATCTTTAACCGTAAAATATCACGATAAAATATTTCGCAATGTCACTTGCAGGGCTGAAAGCATTCTTCAGTACCGCGTTACAGCTTCATTTTACACTTAATCATATAACGTAAGATTTCATGAATCCTTGCATACAATCGTTATACCAGGAAGTCATAAATTTCAGCCGAAATATTTTCTACTCATTCGGGATTATATGACTTTTAGGAAAAAAATTATATGTGCTATTTGGGTTCTCACTGAAATGAAACAGGGTTACTGACAGATAATTAACTCTAATGACTACGAAACAAACACATTACAGTAGCCGTGCGATTCTGTAATGATTCGAGCTCGTCGACGAGCTCACCGATGTCAAATACTTCACCGTTGTACATAAGGTTACTTTTCCAACGTTTCTTGTCCTCTCTTCATTTATTTCACGGATGTTGTCAAAGATGCAACGATGTTTGCTCTTTTATGAAGGATCCCAATAATCTATCTATCCACGGTTTTCCTTACTACCGATAGAAATTTGACATAACGTCCATACAAATAGTGTCAAACATCTAACTCTAGTAACGTAAACCGGCGATGGATAGATTATTGGGACCGGCCGTTAGAATCGCACGGCTGGCTAATCAGTCGCATGATGGTAAACGTCAGTCATCATGAGCAGGTCCATGACAATTCCAGTGCTTGGATACAAAATTCTGCTACAGAGGCCGTAGCACAAAGAATTTGCGAAAAAGTATTCGTCTCATAAACGCCAATGCGTCACTCCTCGGCGTACAAACTCACACTACTATCTGTGTCACAGTTGTACTAGATACATGACAGTTTGTACTGTTTCACGTGAAGACTCGACACTAGGTGCGTTCGTTTAGCTTATGAGGGCATTGGTGGCGTAGTCATTGATGGCCCTTTTGTTAAAGCGTTCGTAAAGCTCAAAAACGGTATTTTTGCCACTTTTGCCCACGCCCTATTCGAACGCTCAACTGAAAGACCTAAAATCGCATGATTATGCTGTCAAATACATAGCTGTCAAATAACGATCACAAACAACCATGCTTCGGAAGTGGGTCAAAAATTGCACTTTTTGGTGGCAAAAATAACTCTTTTCTAGCTTTCCGAATTTAACGCTGAACAAAAAGACGCATGAACGACATTTTCACCCACAGATTCCCAATTCGAACGCCCCTTGTGAGCGTTTTAGCGTTATTTTCGCTAAAAACGCTCAGAAGTGATCTATTCGAAGTTTCGACCGCGCTAACTGTAGTCACAGTTAGTCGCATTAGATTCGACAAAAAATATTAAGCTATTACACACGTATAAATTTACCGTGTGTCTGTATACTAAAGGTATATTGTAAAAATACAAAGCCACCCAAAAATATCGATTATATATAAAATTAACGTCGTGGATTCACTTCCAGTGATATCTATTGGCAAAAACTACACCATAAATGTTAACCAAGAAATTTACGTCATATTAGACGACACCTATATTGTGTGCCCACATTAGCAAGCAAGACACTTGCAGTACAGTCATGTCTACACACATAATGAGTACAATATAATATGAAAAGGAAAAGTTTGTAAGTGAGTGAGTTTTTCTACCGACTTCCAAAAAGGAGGAGGTACTCAACTCGACTGTTTTTTTTTGTTTTTTTATGTTTGTTTCCTCATAGTTTTCGATAGGGTGAACCGATATTCAAAACTATCAAATTTTATTTGAAAAATTGTTTTTGAGTTACACTCCAATAACTGAATATAATGGAAGTCGGTATTAAATTTTCCAAATAGTACTTGTTCAAATTTTACTTGTTTGTAGGAAATATTCTACTGAACCGCGGTGATTTTGTAAATTATTTCACCATTAGGAAGCCCCATTATTCCTGAGTGACCTAAGCTATATTAATAGTAATTATTAGTATTTTAATGTGAAATCATCTTAATTAATTAATCAAACAAAGCCGAATTAGTTGCACCATTTATAACTCAAGAACGGCTGAACGGATTTCTATGATAATTTGTAGGCATATAGGTAGGTAGGCACTGGATTAACGCATAGGATTTATTTGGTCATGTAAAGAAAAGAGCTGATTCTCTAAACGCCTAAACGTAAAATATATATTCATATATTCATATAAAATCAATATAAACGTATATTCATAATGCCTTCATAAGCTTTAGGAATAACCAAACTCTTTCACATCAGCTTTTAAACTTTTATTTATTAGAGTTTGAAAACTATCGTTAGTATCACACATTATACTAGTATAAAGTTACCGGTTGCACTCACTTGGTATTATGTCGCTTTAAGTCCGACGACGTTTCGAACGTATAAGACGTTCTTCTTCAGGGAGTGTTCACGCTTGGAGATCGCTATACGTTCGAAACGTCATCGGACTTAAACCGACATAATACCAAGTGAGTGCAGCCGGTAACTTTTTACTCATTAGTTGAGAACTATTTCGATCAAATCTTTGAAATCAAATCAAAAAAATTAAAATGGTCAACGAGTTATACACACATTTAGCATATAACCTAGTAAACCTTGTGAGGTGAAGGCTATTTACATGCATATTAAATAGTATTTTAATTATAGTAGTAGGAAGTAAAGTTATCACAAATAGTCATCATGATAATAATCAATAATTATTATCAATAACTATAGTGATGTCATGAGTATTATGAACCAACGAAGGTGACACTACGGACAGTTTCTGACAAACCTCCCATTAAAAAAAAAGATAATTTTATCCCTCTTTGTTTCGTCGGGCACTAATTAAAGTAAACCGCAGTAATGAGAGGTCATACCGGTGAAAACTTTAAAACCCAGATTATATTTACGCTACGTTTACGAGCGAACTAATCTATTTAACACGCTGCAAAAATAACATAGAGGGTAACCACCTGTTATCCATAAATCTAATGTAATGGTTGGCAACATTCATCAATTAGAAGATATCTTCTTGAAGAACAGACAATACGTGATCGGAGTGAATGATTCGCACTGGGATGGTGATAAATGGTGGGGCTGTACTTTAGGGGTCGTTTGTCAAAATCAACACGAAGAAGGTGAAATATAGTAGTAAGTAGATACACATATTTAACTTTTTAAGGTGCTATCAGCTCAGCGCTTGTCTACGTTCAATTTCTTTTATTTATTTACTAGAAATCAAACAAGCGCATCTCGTAAAAACGTACAAAATTCATAAAAAATAATCATCATCATCATTTTAGCCGTAGGACGTCCACTGCTGAACATAGGCCACCCCCTAATTTTCCAAAAGGATCGGTTGGAAGCGGCCAATGCATCCAACTTCGTCCTGCGACCTTTATCAGGTCGTTTGTCCACCGTGTCGGTGGAAGACCTACGCTGCGCTTGCCAGTCCGTGGTCTCCATTCCAGAACCTTCCAGCTCATCGGCCATCTGTTCTGCGTGCTATGTGCCTTGGCCACTTTAACTGGCTAATCTTCTGGGCTATGTCGGTGACTTTCGTTCTTCTACGGATCTCCTCATTTCTGATTCGATCACGTACAGAAATACCGAGCATAGCCCTCTCCACAGCTCGTTGTGCGACTTTGAGCTTGTTTATGAGGACTATAGTAAGAGACCACGTTTCAGTGCCATAAGTCATCACTGGTAACACACATTGGTCGAAGACTCTTGTCTTGATATTGATATACATTTTATAAATCTGTAACTAAGTGACTATCAGGTTGCAGTAAAACGATGGATGAATTACTGAATTTCTCGAGTGATTGAGTATAAACACAAAAAAAATGTTGCATGATTTTGTACATCTTGCTTATACACTCGTGCCACGTCACGTATACTTTTTGATATGAAAAACGAGATTCACTCACGTAAATAATTCAGATCTTTCCGACTACAGTTTCAACCACATCCAGTAGTCTTTCTCAAGGAGAATGCAGAATCCTCGTGCTTACGTATACTTGACGATTATAATCCACACGTTAAAACTCGAAAAAACACAAATCGAGAAAAATTAAACAAACCAATTATGACCATTGTTGGCCCTGATCTTGCCTCAACATACAGGGCGTCCCAAGACTACGCGACATGAAGGGAAAGTGTCTTAAATATTGTAGATATCCGATCCTATCATCACTACATATAATAAAACTGTAGAGGTCCAATTTCTGTATACTGAAAAAAATGCTAAAAACCGAGTCAAGGATGGTAAGGAGTGAAATCGTACTAATTGAACTTGTTTAAAATTTTCTGTTTTTCTGTTTGTCTGTTTTTACGGGCTAATCTCCGAAACGACTAAACCGATTTCAATGAAACTTTGTATGGTGGTAGCTTATATACCTGGTCAACATATAGGATGATTTTGATCCCGGTAAATTAAAGAGTTCCCATGGGATAGTTTAAAAACTGTAATAAACCTGATCCCCGGCCACTTGAGCGAGCCGCTGGCAGGACAGCTAGTCTGCAATATTTAAGGCACATTCCCTTCATGTCACATAGTAATGGGACGCCCTGTATAACTCTGATGGTGGGCAAATATCCAACTAAGGCTATCTTAACTTGTGGAATGGAAAATGTTACAAGACCTCTTATTAAAGAACATACTATATTACTAAATAGTAAAGATCAGTGACATACCAACAGCAGCTGTACCTACCGGGTGCAATTATGTTTTCAAACTATTTATGAATCCATTCAAATATACACACAAAATTTCATACAAAACTGTCCAAGCGTTAAGGAGGAGTTCGGTGACAAACACACGTACAGAAGAATTATATATATACTAGCGACTGCCCGCGACTTCGTTAGCGTAGTAGGCTCTACCTTCGGCCTCGTCATAACCATGTTTTCTTGGTTTTTATTTCATAAGAAACTTCTCCTGACAATAACTAAGACAACAAAAACAATTCGCGAAATTGTTCCATCCATTCTCAAGTTATAGCGTTAAATAGAGGTTTATTTTACTTTTTAATAGAGGTTTATATATATATATATATAGATAGATATTAGGTAGATGTATATAGAGGTTTTGTTGCATACAGGTTACGTATAAGTTTTGTTTTGTTATTAGGCCCTTGTCAATTTGTAATTTAATTTTAAATACTGGGTAGTCTGAAAATTAATGACATAATTTTACATGAACCATGCTTGCAAGTACTTATAGTAACGGTAAAACTTCTCAGACGCCTTTATAATGCAATTAAGTCAGGCCAAATGCGCAAGGTTCAGTGTACCGATTCCCTGAAGTATATAATTAACCGACACGCGTTTCAGCAAAAATGTCTGATACGCTGAAGAACCGAGAGAGCCGCAGCAGGTAAACGCACTAGCGTGTGTGCTGGGAGGACACTATTATTGATATTAGAAGTTAGTCTGTAAATACTCAAAGTGTTTTCCCAAATACTGCTGTGCGATTCTCAAATGATTCGTCAGTGAGATTGTCGACGAGCTCACTGAAAAAAAAAAAAAAAAAAAAACTCACCAACGTTTCTTGTCATCTCTTCATTTGTTTCACGGATGTTGTCAAAGATGCAACGATGTTTGCTCGTTAGAAAATTGCACGGCTGCTCAATTAGAGAGACATTACAAATTTAAATTATAGTAAAAACATTTTTACCAAAAACGGAATCAAAAAATATCAAATCATCAAAATAGGCGAAACTCTTCAGTTATTGGAGTATAACTCGAAAACTGATGGCCTGACTTTGATGAAATTTAAATGGGACCACACGGGAAGCACCAAATACATACAAATAAAAATGTATCATCAAAATCGGTTCACCCAGTCGAAAGTTCTCAGGTAACAAACGTAAAAAATAATATATACAGTAGAATTAAGAACCTCATCCTTTTTTGAAGTCGGTTAAAAATAACAGTATATGTACCCTTTAATACATTTCCCGATTATTTCGACTGTCATATTATATTATTCAATTCTTTTCCCGGCGACTGTGTTATAATTTGAATATTGCTGTTTCTGTGATCATGGAAACTTAAACATTTCAAAATCGAAAATTTGTGATATTTATTAATAAAAGTTTAGTCGTGGCGCCACCTCTGCGCAAACGGTTCGCTATATTTACGACGTTTATGAACAGGAATATATTTAACCTTCTAGACCACTAAAAGTGATGAAGAATTTATTTAGACTGTTTGAAGTAAAAAATTTCCTAAATGACGTCGGAACACATTCAACGTCGGTTCTGCGCAAATTATTTTTAACGCCGTTTGTTCTCGTTATTTTACGCTTGGAAACTGTTTTAACTTAACTAATTCTAATGGTAAAAGGTGCAACTGAAATGTCAGAATAAATATTTAATATTAGTTAAATTATAAGAGTTTAATTAAATTATATTATATTAGGTAAATTAATGAAGACGATATGATAGATTATACATATATACAGGGTGGATTGAGGCACCAAGTTTGTATTTAACTTTTCATTAACCCTTCAAGGGTCGATGTCATTATAACAGTGAAATTTGTATTGTGTCTGGCCGTGCGACCTTTGATGCATTATATTCATAATAATTGAAGTGACAACTGTTAAAGGATTTTCCCAACTTACGCCCCTTGGGTGAAAATGAGGTTTCCGATATGAAAAATAGTTTCCTTGGGTGTACTAAGTTTACTCTAAACTAAGCACATTATAAATTATATTATATATAATTATAATATATAATTATAATATATAATTATAAATAGCACATTATATCATATACTATCTTTAAAAATGTGACGCGAAAAAACTACTAAACCGAATTTGATAAAATTTAAATGGGACACACGGGAAGCACCAGCTTTCAAACAAATAAAAAATTTTTTGGCAATCGGTTCACCCAGTCAAAAGTTGCGTTACCTCATGTAACAAACATAAAAAAACATACAGTCGAATTGAGTACCTCCGCCTTTTTTTGGAAGTCGGTGGAAAAAGCCGTTCCCGTAAAGAATTTGCAAAACTCAGTAGTACGTGAGTACATTTTCATTAGGACATATTATTTTCATTAGGACATTTTCTTTCGATCAGTCATTTATGAAATTTTTATGATAAGTAGTCATATATTAAATTTTCACGTAAACTAAATGACGTCGGAAAACTTCCATGTACGTGTCACTAAATTATTCCTTTTTTATATGATTTCTTGAAGTGGAAATGCACAGATTGTTATATCATTACATTGTCTACCAAACTACGAAGTGGTTTGTACTAGAATAGCGGTAAATAAACGGAGCGGACTGAGATTGTACGCTGACATCCCCATTACTCAAGCAATTTGCTGTTGATATGTCATTAATATTCAATGTAGCGGAATGAATCATACGTGATAGTCATCTATGGAAAGTTATGTAGCATATACTAACCACCTGCACAAAACAAAACGGTACGAATGTGCCATATCTCACCGATGATGTTTTGTAAGTGGAACACTTTATTCAGAAGACTTCATGAAGATCGAAACGGAAGACAGACCGAAACAGATTGACATGACAGAAGAAGAACAGAATAGAACAAAAACAAAAGAAAACAGACAGATAATAATAACTATAGCCTGGAACCCTCGTCGTTGGAACCCGTCTCCCGATTCCTTCGTTTTTATGTCAATCGGTGACGAGACGAGTCGCTCGCCTGATGTTAAACGTCACGCTTGCTCATATTAGCCCAGTGCCATTCAGAATTTTATACTACAAGGTTCAAAGGTTCAATACCTCGCATGGCAAACCATAGTGGATTGCTATGCTCGTCCGTCACGCTATACAATGTTAAATCTCTTGCCCTGTATTGCAGTAGTCACTGGAAACCAGGACAAGGTTGCAATGAAATCGAAACACAGTAATGTTTGCACACTATTCAAATTAAAGGGGATGTGCAAAGGACCACTCGCTTTTGTAAAAACTTGGCCATGCCAAACTATAACTTAAATATATATAAAAATAATGCCTACTATGCTATCAAAATATATAATAATATACCGTTAGAAATACGAGGCTTACCCCTTCACGCATTCAAGTTGAAGTTACACAAGTGATTACTAAATTACTTATTCTACTCTATTGAGGATTTTTTAAAATGTAAACCCTAAATATAATGAAGAAAAATCTGATTTTTGTGATTTATTGTATTCTTGAACTAATAGTATAATGACATTGTACCGAATTGTACATTTTTAAGACTGTTAACATTAAATCTCAACCTGACATTTTAAATTTTATTATAAGTGAAATAGTTATATTTAACATTTCAAATGACTAAAGGGAATAAAATCTTTAATATAATATCTAATATATTGCATAGATTGAATAATATGTTACACTAATTTTCTTTTTTTAATATTAGACGTTTTATAAATATTTGTACGCCGTAAGGCAAAACATGCAGGAAACTTAAATTACTATTTATTCTTAAGTTCTATTTATGCTAAACATGTTTTAACAAATAAATATTAATTCATTCATTCATTCACTACTGCTTTACGGTTGACTAACTAGCAAAGGTGTGGGTGGTACTTCCTAAGACGGACTCCACTACCATTACAAACTCATATCCATAGTAAGATCCCACAAACTTACGATAGGGAGGAAGATGCCTTTCAATGAATCTTTAGACGTGGTCCACGAATCGCACCAATCAGATGTATGTTTATGATAGTAGGGTATTAATTCTGCATGGTGACATCGTGGTAGTAACCAAGAGGTTTTTACCGTCGCAGTATTAGTAGCCTTAAAGTGTAGTGTGAGATCACTAGTGAGTTAGGACTGAAGGGTGCTGTAGCAAGCGAATTTGCTGAGCGGTATGCTTAGTGTCAGGTGAAAGACATGCTCGTTTCGTCATTTCTTGTTTACTAGTAATTCAAAAATATTTAGTCAGTGTGAATTTTATTAAGTGTCACAAATAAAAGAATACACTACCATTTCCGCTAGTCAAAGATGGCGGCAACCACGTGAGCTGAAGTACTTCCGCGAGTCTAAGAACAAATAAAAGAATACACCACCATTTCCGCTAGTCAAACATGGCGGTAACCACGTGAACTGAAGTACTTCCGCGAGTCCAAAATGGAGGGCATCACGTGGTTTGACGTAGCCTCCAACAGCCAATGAAGAGCGTGACATTGTCCCGCCAAGAAAATGGCGGCGGAGAAGGGAAATCCCAGCGGAAGACATCGCGATGAGCTAGTTGCTGGTATCGTCTTGTCAGAGTCAGCCAGATGGCAAAATACTTAGAAATGTGTATTAAGGATAATTATAAGCTAAGTATATTTTTGAGTAATCTGCTTACTCTAACGTTACTTTTGTGAAATTTGTCTACGTTCGAATAGAGCTTTCCAATGTTACTGATGTGGTGTTTATGTAGGCTTTAATGTAATTGTTGCTTAACTAATGTTAGCATCTTGTAAATTCAGTTGAATGTAATTGGTATCGATTTGAGTTTCAAGTTATGGAATACATGTGCATAATCTGGTTTTATTGTTTTATTGTAATGGGTGTCACATAATATTACTCGTTCTGTGTATAATATTATTATCAGATGGATTAGTAGATATTTCTTTATTTCATCTTATACAGGTTTGCTGATAATCGTTAGACAAGTGCTTCTGTTTTTAACGCTGAGAACAACGGCATAACAAACTCTTTAAGTACAGACAAAAAATGGAGGCGATAAAACCACGAAAGGCCGTCATGCTCTGTACCACCGCAGAGCCTGGTGTTGTCTCGACTCAGTAGTTTACAAGTATTACTATGGTTGTATACCTAGATAGTCATTTTACAAGGCGGAAAAGACTAAAAAATTGGTGAGATAAACCCAATATTGGCTATCGTTGATTTAGTTTCATTTCCTAAGGTTTGTGTTTCTTTGAGTTTTGACGTGTATAATAGTGGTGGAAGTCAAACGTTAAGTGTTCGTAATGTTGAACGAGTGTAGGCAAAGTGTACAAAGTCTAGAAACATGTTTGTGTGTTCCACGTCAAGCACCTTAGTATTGACTTGATGAGATATACTTATATATGAAGCTGTGACTTGACTCTGACTATTTGTACCAAAATGTCTCTTGATGTGTCTATAAGATTAAATTAAATTCACTTGAGAAATGGGAAATGTAAAAACAAGTCCACTAGAAAGGGAAAAAATCAGTGCATTGTAATGAATTGGTGGAAGTAGATAATGAGAGCGCTGCATTCACACACACACACGTATTACTTTATAAAGAAAAGGATGAAACATATTTATTAGGTACTTTAACATATACAGAACACAGAGCCAACATATAACAAATGAATAAACCAAATGGAACAAACCTGAAACATAAAAACACTTACATAAAGTCCCGACTGAACCCTGGAGGGGAAGGCAGACAGAGACAACGGATTTACGTACACTACGCTCGTCTCATGTGTCTGAATACTTCTGAAGGCAAATACCTAACTGGTATTCAGCTCAGCATGTGTTGGGTGTGTTACCTACACCCAACGCTGGTTTTCAGCTTTGACCAAAAAGTGGAGAAGATAGTGCAGCAGTGACAATGAAAATAACATACAAAGGTTGTCTACTCATATATCATAAATAAACATAAGGAATGATAAATATAATACTGTTTCATAAATAATATAAACAAGGGTATATAGAGTTTATTGTTTCATTTGTTGTGTGAAGTGCAAGGAGGCGTAATTGAAAAACTGCGACATTACAATAAATGCCTCGCGCCATATCCCCTCCATTCCTAAATCCGTGGTGATGCCTCCAGTCTCAGTTGATAACAAGGAAACGATAGATGGTCAGTATTGAATAAATTGCGCATGTATTTTGGTTGATTTGCAAATAGATACGGAGGGGAGATAAAGGTCGTTTCAAGATCAAAACTATCAGACCGTTTGGGTCAATTACTGCAATTTTCCTGTCAGCAGTCCGCTTTAAGACGCACTCTATAAGATAGTTACACAGATTTTCATATTGTTACTGCAATAAATTATTAGTTGGCTATAATAACTGTGGTGTTAAATATCCAATAGCTATTGGAGTTTTGCCGCATATTCCATCTGTTACACAATAACATAGCGCATTATGTGCCCTCTGTTGAGACTCAGGCTTTTTCAGCATTTTTCAGATAAATAAATTGAAATGATAACAGATAAATTATTATTAAAAGATAAATAATTTGTAATTCCAAATTAACAGATTTTCACTTAATGACTATCTATACATCTATAAAGATAAATAAAGTTTAAATGTATGTTTGTAATTCCAAACTAACTGCTCTTCACTAAATGCATAAGAAAGTGTAAAAGGTAATTACACAACAAAATAATATTAAAAATTTTGGTATGTTTGTTCCGCTTAATGGTGTCGATTCTGTAAGCATTCTCTTTACTAAAAATCTCTAAATTATGGCAGTATTTATTTTGTTTAGGCTAAAATTGGTATTGGTCATTTTCGAATGACAGCACTAAAATTAGACATTTCTCTTCAATTGTGGGCATATTTTAGATAGTTTAGTCGTCACGTAACTTGGTGCTCGCTAAACTAACCTAAAATAATCCAAAATTGAATAGAATAATACTATTTTTAGAAGTATCATTCGTGTTAAATGATTTTGGATTTAAATTTTAACAGAATAAGGACCACTATAATACATTTTTAGTTCGGTAAGTAGTTTAGTTTAGTTTTTTTGAACAAGTGATTCGCTACCAAAATCTAAAACGGCTAGACCGATTTTAACGGGACTTTTATTGGCAGGTAGCTGATGTTACAAAGAGTAACACATATACATATAAAACTCTGTCTCTCATCTCATCACCTGTTTGTATTAGACCTAAACTGCTAAACGGATAGTAATCAAATTTAGCAAGATTATAGATTATATAGCTATATACCCTGACGTCACCATGGCCACCCAGAACACATGAAGCAGGAATCAGTGACTGTGATGACTAAATATCCTCTCAAACACTGTTCCGGAAGGACGTGGGAACCCACCGTAGTATTTTCCCAAGAAAACCCCTCTAAACATGGATACACATAATACAGATTGAGATTTGTACGACCCAACTTACACTAAATAAAATAAATGATTTTTCTTTCTTTCTTTCTTTCACTTGGTACAATCCGGAATCCGGGCCGGATGGTATGAAATTGCCTACCGAAGCTCCTAAGGGAGAACTAATGGAAGATATGAAACTGTCTACGCAAATATCAATGCGAGAACATCCCCGTTTTACCGCCTGGAATGTCAGGGGCTTGCTACAACCAGGCAAACTTGGCATCGTCGAGAAGGAAATGTCTCTTCGTAATCTTAGTATATTGTACATCAGCGAGACTCATATGCGGGGTCATTTTAAAATGTCGTCAAAGAGCACCTTTTATTTTTTTTATATTTTTTTTTCAGGTACCGAGGACTCGAGCCTAAATGGGGTTGGCATTTTGATACCAGCTAAATTAAATTTACATGATTTAGGGTATAATCCAGTCTCCGACCGTATCTTCACCCAGAATCTGAATTCCAGACCTTTCGTGCTAAACATTAACAACAATTAAAACTTAATGTGGTATACGCCCCCACTGCGACACCATCAGGGGAATATATAGATAATTTTTATAACACTCTAGAACAAGTGATAGATACTGTACCAAATCGCGAAATGGTGATGATTTTATAACACTCTAGAACAAGTGATAGATGCGGTACCAAATCGCGAAATGGTGATGATTTTATAACACTCTAGAACAAGTGATAGATACTGTACCAAATCGCGAAATGGTGATGATTTTATAACACTCTAGAACAAGTGATAGATGCGGTACCAAATCGCGAAATGGTGATGATTTTATAACACTCTAGAACAAGTGATAGATACTGTACCAAATCGCGAAATGGTGATGATTTTATAACACTCTAGAACAAGTGATAGATGCGGTACCAAATCGCGAAATGGTGATGATTTTATAACACTCTAGAACAAGTGATAGATGCGGTACCAAATCGCGAAATGGTGATGATTTTATAACACTCTAGAACAAGTGATAGATACTGTACCAAATCGCGAAATGGTGATGATTTTATAACACTCTAGAACAAGTGATAGATACTGTACCAAATCGCGAAATGGTGATGATTTTATAACACTCTAGAACAAGTGATAGATACTGTACCAAATCGCGAAATGGTGATGATTTTATAACACTCTAGAACAAGTGATAGATGCGGTACCAAATCGCGAAATGGTGATGATTTTATAACACTCTAGAACAAGTGATAGATACTGTACCAAATCGCGAAATGGTGATGATTTTATAACACTCTAGAACAAGTGATAGATACTGTACCAAATCGCGAAATGGTGATGATTTTATAACACTCTAGAACAAGTGATAGATACTGTACCAAATCGCGAAATGGTGATGATTTTATAACACTCTAGAACAAGTGATAGATACTGTACCAAATCGCGAAATGGTGATGATTTTATAACACTCTAGAACAAGTGATAGATACTGTACCAAATCGCGAAATGGTGATGATTTTATAACACTCTAGAACAAGTGATAGATGCGGTACCAAATCGCGAAATGGTGATGATTTTATAACACTCTAGAACAAGTGATAGATACTGTACCAAATCGCGAAATGGTGATGATTTTATAACACTCTAGAACAAGTGATAGATACTGTACCAAATCGCGAAATGGTGATGATTTTATAACACTCTAGAACAAGTGATAGATACTGTACCAAATCGCGAAATGGTGATGATTTTATAACACTCTAGAACAAGTGATAGATACTGTACCAAATCGCGAAATGGTGATGATTTTATAACACTCTAGAACAAGTGATAGATACTGTACCAAATCGCGAAATGGTGATGATTTTATAACACTCTAGAACAAGTGATAGATACTGTACCAAATCGCGAAATGGTGATGATTTTATAACACTCTAGAACAAGTGATAGATGCGGTACCAAATCGCGAAATGGTGATGATTTTATAACACTCTTGAACAAGTGATAGATGCGGTACCAAATCGCGAAATGGTGATGATTTTATAACACTCTAGAACAAGTGATAGATACTGTACCAAATCGCGAAATGGTGATGATTTTATAACACTCTAGAACAAGTGATAGATACTGTACCAAATCGCGAAATGGTGATGATTTTATAACACTCTAGAACAAGTGATAGATACTGTACCAAATCGCGAAATGGTGATGATTTTATAACACTCTAGAACAAGTGATAGATGCGGTACCAAATCGCGAAATGGTGATGATTTTATAACACTCTAGAACAAGTGATAGATGCGGTACCAAATCGCGAAATGGTGATGATTTTATAACACTCTAGAACAAGTGATAGATGCGGTACCAAATCGCGAAATGGTGATGATTTTATAACACTCTAGAACAAGTGATAGATACTGTACCAAATCGCGAAATGGTGATGATTTTATAACACTCTAGAACAAGTGATAGATGCGGTACCAAATCGCGAAATGGTGATGATTTTATAACACTCTAGAACAAGTGATAGATACTGTACCAAATCGCGAAATGGTGATGATTTTATAACACTCTAGAACAAGTGATAGATACTGTACCAAATCGCGAAATGGTGATGATTTTATAACACTCTAGAACAAGTGATAGATGCTGTACCAAATCGCGAAATGGTGATGATTTTATAACACTCTAGAACAAGTGATAGATGCGGTACCAAATCGCGAAATGGTGATGATTTTATAACACTCTAGAACAAGTGATAGATACTGTACCAAATCGCGAAATGGTGATGATTTTATAACACTCTAGAACAAGTGATAGATACTGTACCAAATCGCGAAATGGTGATGATTTTATAACACTCTAGAACAAGTGATAGATACTGTACCAAATCGCGAAATGGTGATGATTTTATAACACTCTAGAACAAGTGATAGATACTGTACCAAATCGCGAAATGGTGATGATTTTATAACACTCTAGAACAAGTGATAGATACTGTACCAAATCGCGAAATGGTGATGATTTTATAACACTCTAGAACAAGTGATAGATACTGTACCAAATCGCGAAATGGTGATGATTTTATAACACTCTAGAACAAGTGATAGATACTGTACCAAATCGCGAAATGGTGATGATTTTATAACACTCTAGAACAAGTGATAGATACTGTACCAAATCGCGAAATGGTGATGATTTTATAACACTCTAGAACAAGTGATAGATACTGTACCAAATCGCGAAATGGTGATGATTTTATAACACTCTAGAACAAGTGATAGATGCGGTACCAAATCGCGAAATGGTGATGATTTTATAACACTCTAGAACAAGTGATAGATGCGGTACCAAATCGCGAAATGGTGATGATTTTATAACACTCTAGAACAAGTGATAGATACTGTACCAAATCGCGAAATGGTGATGATTTTATAACACTCTAGAACAAGTGATAGATACTGTACCAAATCGCGAAATGGTGATGATTTTATAACACTCTAGAACAAGTGATAGATACTGTACCAAACCGCGAAATGGTGATGATTTTATAACACTCTAGAACAAGTGATAGATGCGGTACCAAATCGCGAAATGGTGATGATTTTATAACACTCTAGAACAAGTGATAGATGCGGTACCAAATCGCGAAATGGTGATGATTTTATAACACTCTAGAACAAGTGATAGATACTGTACCAAATCGCGAAATGGTGATGATTTTATAACACTCTAGAACAAGTGATAGATACTGTACCAAATCGCGAAATGGTGATGATTTTATAACACTCTAGAACAAGTGATAGATGCGGTACCAAATCGCGAAATGGTGATGATTTATAACACTCTAGAACAAGTGATAGATGCGGTACCAAATCGCGAAATGGTGATGATTTTATAACACTCTAGAACAAGTGATAGATGCGGTACCAAATCGCGAAATGGTGATGATTTTATAACACTCTAGAACAAGTGATAGATACTGTACCAAATCGCGAAATGGTGATGATTTTATAACACTCTAGAACAAGTGATAGATGCGGTACCAAATCGCGAAATGGTGATGATTTTATAACACTCTTGAACAAGTGATAGATGCGGTACCAAATCGCGAAATGGTGATGATTTTATAACACTCTAGAACAAGTGATAGATACTGTACCAAATCGCGAAATGGTGATGATTTTATAACACTCTAGAACAAGTGATAGATACTGTACCAAATCGCGAAATGGTGATGATTTTATAACACTCTAGAACAAGTGATAGATACTGTACCAAATCGCGAAATGGTGATGATTTTATAACACTCTAGAACAAGTGATAGATACTGTACCAAATCGCGAAATGGTGATGATTTTATAACACTCTAGAACAAGTGATAGATACTGTACCAAATCGCGAAATGGTGATGATTTTATAACACTCTAGAACAAGTGATAGATACTGTACCAAATCGCGAAATGGTGATGATTTTATAACACTCTAGAACAAGTGATAGATACTGTACCAAATCGCGAAATGGTGATGATTTTATAACACTCTAGAACAAGTGATAGATGCGGTACCAAATCGCGAAATGGTGATGATTTTATAACACTCTAGAACAAGTGATAGATGCGGTACCAAATCGCGAAATGGTGATGATTTTATAACACTCTAGAAAAAGTGATAGATGCGGTACCAAATCGCGAAATGGTGATGATTTTATAACACTCTAGAACAAGTGATAGATGCGGTACCAAATCGCGAAATGGTGATGATTTTATAACACTCTAGAACAAGTGATAGATGCGGTACCAAATCGCGAAATGGTGATGATTTTATAACACTCTAGAACAAGTGATAGATGCGGTACCAAATCGCGAAATGGTGATGATTTTATAACACTCTAGAAAAAGTGATAGATGCGGTACCAAATCGCGAAATGGTGATGATTTTATAACACTCTAGAACAAGTGATAGATGCGGTACCAAATCGCGAAATGGTGATGATTTTATAACACTCTAGAACAAGTGATAGATACTGTACCAAATCGCGAAATGGTGATGATTTTATAACACTCTAGAACAAGTGATAGATGCGGTACCAAATCGCGAAATGGTGATGATTTTATAACACTCTAGAACAAGTGATAGATACTGTACCAAATCGCGAAATGGTGATGATTTTATAACACTCTAGAACAAGTGATAGATACTGTACCAAATCGCGAAATGGTGATGATTTTATAACACTCTAGAACAAGTGATAGATACTGTACCAAATCGCGAAATGGTGATGATTTTATAACACTCTAGAACAAGTGATAGATACTGTACCAAATCGCGAAATGGTGATGATTTTATAACACTCTAGAACAAGTGATAGATACTGTACCAAATCGCGAAATGGTGATGATTTTATAACACTCTAGAACAAGTGATAGATACTGTACCAAATCGCGAAATGGTGATGATTTTATAACACTCTAGAACAAGTGATAGATACTGTACCAAATCGCGAAATGGTGATGATTTTATAACACTCTAGAACAAGTGATAGATGCGGTACCAAATCGCGAAATGGTGATGATTTTATAACACTCTAGAACAAGTGATAGATGCGGTACCAAATCGCGAAATGGTGATGATTTTATAACACTCTAGAAATAGTGATAGATACTGTACCAAATCGCGAAATGGTGATGATTTTATAACACTCTAGAACAAGTGATAGATACTGTACCAAATCGCGAAATGGTGATGATTTTATAACACTCTAGAACAAGTGATAGATGCGGTACCAAATCGCGAAATGGTGATGATTTTATAACACTCTAGAACAAGTGATAGATGCGGTACCAAATCGCGAAATGGTGATGATTTTATAACACTCTAGAACAAGTGATAGATACTGTACCAAATCGCGAAATGGTGATGATTTTATAACACTCTAGAACAAGTGATAGATACTGTACCAAATCGCGAAATGGTGATGATTTTATAACACTCTAGAACAAGTGATAGATGCGGTACCAAATCGCGAAATGGTGATGATTTTATAACACTCTAGAACAAGTGATAGATGCGGTACCAAATCGCGAAATGGTGATGATTTTATAACACTCTAGAACAAGTGATAGATACTGTACCAAATCGCGAAATGGTGATGATTTTATAACACTCTAGAACAAGTGATAGATGCGGTACCAAATCGCGAAATGGTGATGATTTTATAACACTCTAGAACAAGTGATAGATGCGGTACCAAATCGCGAAATGGTGATGATTTTATAACACTCTAGAACAAGGGATAGATGCGGTACCAAATCGCGAAATGGTGATGATTTTATAACACTCTAGAACAAGTGATAGATGCGGTATCAAATCGCGATATGGTGATGATTTTATAACACTCTAGAACAAGTGATAGATACTGTACCAAATCGCGAAATGGTGATGATTTTATAACACTCTAGAACAAGTGATAGATGCGGTACCAAATCGCGAAATGGTGATGATTTTATAACACTCTAGAACAAGTGATAGATGCGGTACCAAATCGCGAAATGGTGATGATTTTATAACACTCTAGAACAAGTGATAGATACTGTACCAAATCGCGAAATGGTGATGATTTTATAACACTCTAGAACAAGTGATAGATACTGTACCAAATCGCGAAATGGTGATGATTTTATAACACTCTAGAACAAGTGATAGATGCGGTACCAAATCGCGAAATGGTGATGATTTTATAACACTCTAGAACAAGTGATAGATACTGTACCAAATCGCGAAATGGTGATGATTTTATAACACTCTAGAACAAGTGATAGATACTGTACCAAATCGCGAAATGGTGATGATTTTATAACACTCTAGAACAAGTGATAGATGCGGTACCAAATCGCGAAATGGTGATGATTTTATAACACTCTAGAACAAGTGATAGATGCGGTACCAAATCGCGAAATGGTGATGATTTTATAACACTCTAGAACAAGTGATAGATGCGGTACCAAATCGCGAAATGGTGATGATTTTATAACACTCTAGAACAAGTGATAGATACTGTACCAAATCGCGAAATGGTGATGATTTTATAACACTCTAGAACAAGTGATAGATACTGTACCAAATCGCGAAATGGTGATGATTTTATAACACTCTAGAACAAGTGATAGATGCGGTACCAAATCGCGAAATGGTGATGATTTTATAACACTCTAGAACAAGTGATAGATGCGGTACCAAATCGCGAAATGGTGATGATTTTATAACACTCTAGAACAAGTGATAGATGCGGTACCAAATCGCGAAATGGTGATGATTTTATAACACTCTAGAACAAGTGATAGATACTGTACCAAATCGCGAAATGGTGATGATTTTATAACACTCTAGAACAAGTGATAGATGCGGTACCAAATCGCGAAATGGTGATGATTTTATAACACTCTAGAACAAGTGATAGATACTGTACCAAATCGCGAAATGGTGATGATTTTATAACACTCTAGAACAAGTGATAGATACTGTACCAAATCGCGAAATGGTGATGATTTTATAACACTCTAGAACAAGTGATAGATACTGTACCAAATCGCGAAATGGTGATGATTTTATAACACTCTAGAACAAGTGATAGATACTGTACCAAATCGCGAAATGGTGATGATTTTATAACACTCTAGAACAAGTGATAGATACTGTACCAAATCGCGAAATGGTGATGATTTTATAACACTCTAGAACAAGTGATAGATACTGTACCAAATCGCGAAATGGTGATGATTTTATAACACTCTAGAACAAGTGATAGATACTGTACCAAATCGCGAAATGGTGATGATTTTATAACACTCTAGAACAAGTGATAGATGCGGTACCAAATCGCGAAATGGTGATGATTTTATAACACTCTAGAACAAGTGATAGATGCGGTACCAAATCGCGAAATGGTGATGATTTTATAACACTCTAGAACAAGTGATAGATGCGGTACCAAATCGCGAAATGGTGATGATTTTATAACACTCTAGAACAAGTGATAGATACTGTACCAAATCGCGAAATGGTGATGATTTTATAACACTCTAGAACAAGTGATAGATACTGTACCAAATCGCGAAATGGTGATGATTTTATAACACTCTAGAACAAGTGATAGATACTGTACCAAATCGCGAAATGGTGATGATTTTATAACACTCTAGAACAAGTGATAGATGCGGTACCAAATCGCGAAATGGTGATGATTTTATAACACTCTAGAACAAGTGATAGATGCGGTACCAAATCGCGAAATGGTGATGATTTTATAACACTCTAGAACAAGTGATAGATACTGTACCAAATCGCGAAATGGTGATGATTTTATAACATTCTAGAACAAGTGATAGATACTGTACCAAATCGCGAAATGGTGATGATTTTATAACACTCTAGAACAAGTGATAGATGCGGTACCAAATCGCGAAATGGTGATGATTTTATAACACTCTAGAACAAGTGATAGATGCGGTACCAAATCGCGAAATGGTGATGATTTTATAACACTCTAGAACAAGTGATAGATACTGTACCAAATCGCGAAATGGTGATGATTTTATAACACTCTAGAACAAGTGATAGATGCGGTACCAAATCGCGAAATGGTGATGATTTTATAACACTCTAGAACAAGTGATAGATGCGGTACCAAATCGCGAAATGGTGATGATTTTATAACACTCTAGAACAAGTGATAGATGCGGTACCAAATCGCGAAATGGTGATGATTTTATAACACTCTAGAACAAGTGATAGATGCGGTACCAAATCGCGAAATGGTGATGATTTTATAACACTCTAGAACAAGTGATAGATGCGGTACCAAATCGCGAAATGGTGATCATTTTGAGTGACTGGAATGCAAAAGTGGGTAATAAAACTGCAGGTGATCTGCAGTTTTATTGCGCGACCACATAGACAAGTTTGGACTAGGCAACAGGAACGAACGTGGCGAGATGCTCATCGATTTCTGCATCAACAAGAAGCTAGCAATACTGAACACGTTTTACCATCACCACCCTAGGCATCTGTATACGTAAAAATCAAGAGACAGGTACAGGAACCGTAAATAGATTACATACTAATTAACACTCGTTGGAAATCATGCGCTCGAAACGTTAAACTTTTCCGAGTGTAGCTCGGGCCATAATTTGCTCGTTGCTAGTTTCAAGTTGCAGCAGCACCAAGAACACGTGTCCGTATTTCCGTATACCTATTAGAAACGCAAGGTTAAAGGTCGATTAAACAATAGGTGACTCCAATTGACCCCATCACCAAGCGAATGCAAAATTATACTTCATGTGATCTCATCTGAAACAGAATATACATTTTTATTAAATAGAACATAATACACATTAGACAAACCTCTTGCCCGTCTCATCAACAGTATAAGAAATACAGTGAGTACAGCCTTAAAATTTGAGCTCGGAAACTTGTCGACTATTTTAAGGGCATCTGAACTAACTCGTTACTCTTATGTACAAAGCTTCGACCAACATAAAGTCAAAGTACACTTTGTGTAACTCCGGGCCCGAGGCTCCGATAATATATCGGAGGTCTTTAAACTTTTACGACCTAAGGGCGTCTAATGTTTGAAGTAAGACCGGGTCGATAGGAAAGTTTGGCTGTTACATTGTAGATACATATATTAGACCATATTGATATGTTCATATAGCTCTATTGATATTGTATTACTATGATATAACTTACTTCTGATCTTCATAAAACAAGCGCCACGTCCTATGTGCCTAACATAAAGTCGATCGCGATGTGATGCGATGTGGCTTAATGTGTTATCTGGCATAATACGTAGTAAGTACTACATTCTTTGCTCTGTGGTCCGACTTGGTAAAAGCATAGAATAAATAATTTACAAAGTAACAATTTCATACAACTATTTTAATGTATCGTATATGTTTATTTTACAAATAATACTTAAAGAGGAAACATTATCCAAATAGGAACAGTATTATCATTGAAAATTCTCGTGAGTTTGACACATATATATATTTAATATCAAACCGACTTTACTATAGTAATTAATTAATATCGTTATTCGTAATATACGTATAGCAAAAAAAAAATATATTTAATAAATCATTTTTTTTTTCTTTTGTCCTCAACTCGACTCCGTTGAGGAATATGGCGTCGCATAATAAATCATTAATTTTAATATTAACATACAGTATTTATATTTAAAAAATATATAAAATTCAATACAGTATACAATACAAAAAATAGTGACAATACAATAAAAATAAATAAAAATAATTTATTGATTCAGGCGTTACTTTGCGGAAATCCATTATCAAAAAAACGATATTAAAAAATATTTAGTGACACTTCCGACACTGTCGGTCTAGCGCTCGACGAGTCAACATCTCCTGAGGATGCCTCGTGTAGAGGCGAAACACGTATCGAATCGGTTTTGGTTTATTTGGGGTTTCTTGTGTTTTTTATTTTGTATTCTTCCTATTAGCATTTTATGCGGGAGGGAGGGTGGTGCACGCCCCCAAATAGGCCAAAATCATTGTTTTCTTTTCAGCGGAAGTGTCACAAAATATTTTTTAATATCGTTTCTTTTTAAAGAAAAATAAAAAGTGGAGTAAAATTTTTATTGAATTTTCGTCGTTATTTTTGTAACATTTTTGACATTTTAATAACATTTCTAATTTAATTAGTACCTTTCAATACGGTCATTATTTTGTTTACTTATACTGAACTATCTGAAATTATTCAGTAAAAATAATACCAACTTAAAACTAAAAAGTTCATAACATATTTATGTAAAAGTAAAAAAAAGAGGTATATCTTCTAAAACTTTTTAATATGTCCAATTATATACAATACATCTGTTGAAAATTACATGAGAATGTTTAAATGAGCACAAAATAAATACGAGTCAAAAACTACTCGAAATTTATAAATATTATTCAAGAAAAACAAACGAAAATAAAAACGTACCAAAGCGGGACCAGCGCGTTCCGTCGACGGGCCCGCGTGCGTTGCATTATATTGAACAGTCTCAAACACGGGCACATCAAATATGGCGGATGCATATGACCACGGCTATCCTTACACATAACACATAACTTTGAATATTATGTATTAAACTATATGAAATACATTAAAAGATATAAAAACCATGATTAAATACTAGATTGTTGAGTTGTAGATTACGGCGAGGCGAGGGAGCCAGAGCGAAGTGAGGGATTCTAGAGCAGAATCCCGGGCGTAGCGAGGGATTCTTTAGTAGAATCCTGAACATAGCAAGGGAATCAAAGCACGTCGCCCCAGCCAAGAATATATTTTCCACCATGCCCGAGTGATATACTCTACTTTTCATTACCCTCTGTGAGAAAATAAAAGGCGCCTTATATTTTATTGTAATATTTATATATAACAAAACATCGAGTAACAACTAAATTGAAAGTAACTTAATTTAGCATTGAGTAGGAACTCCAAAGAGTGGAAGGTTGTTTAGTTATGGCTAAGTACTGGAAGTAAGCCAAAAACACAGATTATGAAAAATTCTTGCATGTCTGTATTCAATAAAATTACCATAGGCTTTCATAATAATTTCATATTATTTCTCTCGGAATTGCGTTATCACATTTCTTGCGTCAGTTCAATACTTTCAGGAGCCAATTCTATACTTTCACTGTCACTTGAAGAACTCATTTTTCAAAACAAAACCATGAATTTCTAACAAGCCTTGAAAATTTACGAAAACAGGCCGTAGTGCGCGCGTTTTTAATTTGATTTTTTTTTAATTCAGTCGGCGGCGCAACTATGGGCCGTGGTACCAGCCAGTTTTTATTCAAAGAATATTTGCGTTCAATTTCTTTGGCGCTGAACACTAAGATGTTCCAAATTCAAAATGTGCGCGGCAAAGATAATTGCGGCGCATTTATAAAGAGGATTGAAAACTCATTATTACCCCGCTAAAAGTTTCTTTAGAAAACACTACCTTTTGGGTGCACTTAAAGACGAACCAAGTCGTCCTTTTCGAATAGATGGAATGAAAAACTCATGCACATATCATTCAAAGACTTTTATATAAGGTTATTTATAAGATTTTGGACATACACGCCCATACAGGTAACCAAGTTTCCTCTATGTAACACCTGTTTATTAATGTTTTTATAAAAATTGATACAAAGAAATGACTTAGATACATCTAGAAAATATAGTCAGATTTCGTGGTTTTTCTCCCAATATGTCAGAATACTAAAATTAAAACTTACTAATAAATAACTTAAAATCACTTCACTAACACATCACTAATAAAACTTAAGTCACATATTTTTAACCGATTTCAAAAAAGGAGGCGGGTATCTGTTCGTGTGTATGTATTTTTTTTTATGTGTATGTTAATCGATTTCTCCCCCATTTGTGGACCGATTCTCAAAAATTTTTTGTTTGACAGAGTATACTTTCGAGGTGGACCCATTTCAATTTCCATCAAAGTTAAGTCAAGCAGTTTTTCAGTTACACTCCAAAAACTGAAAATTGTTACGCCTATCTTGATGATAATCATTATTGACGGTGAATAACAATCGATTCCGTAAGTCTTAGCAAGAGTCACTAAAAATGGTGAAAAAGAAACTTTACCAAAAAATGGAAGCGACTTCAATACTTTACTTGTGAACTATCCTGGTACCTACGCATCCACAGATAAATGGATATAACGAACTTAAAAGGTACCATATTGGTCTTCAGTACCTACTCTAAAATAAAGTCTATCTAAACAATTACATACAACACAGTATATATTTCACTACCACGCAAATTTTATTTAAATTCCCAGTTATTGCCCAAGAACTAATATATCATGTCTAATGTTTGTTTTATTTAAGACGGTTGTCATATTTCTTTCTTATAACCTAATTTTAAGTCAAATAAATAATGAAAAGTCAACGTAAAAAATATTATTTATTTAACTGTGCGTCACTTCATATGACCGTTAGTTGGTACAGAGTTTAGACTCAACCGTACATATCATCGCTACGAAAAGTGACGTCTTATTTTTTTAAGTTTGTATATGTTAATTTTGGATAAATAGTGCCTATAGCCTATAGTCTATGCGTAAAACCACGTCGTACGATTTTTATTAAAGGCTGAATCGCTGTTTCAAAGAAAGACAAACCGAATAACTAACACACTTTCGTACTTATTACCTAGTCGAACTGGGAAAAACCGTGGTTCTTTTTTTTTAAATACTAATGTAATTCATGTTGAACTAAATTTAGTATTGAACTGTTCAAGAAGAAGACTAATTACCTAATGACTATCTATAAAGCTTAATCCTTCATAAACAGTGATAATTAAAACAAAAGATTCACGAATGAAACTGACGTATATTTAATAATTCAATGGGACGCAAAGGGGTAAAATACTAGGAGTGGAATGTATATTATCATCAAGTTATCCGACGTCTAGAGCGTGGAGAGAAGAAGACGCGGCTTCGAATCCCGTCCGAGAGTGTGAATTATTCTCTCTATAAATTTCAATGTTTGAGATCGCTAAAGCAGGCGTTAGTGCTCTAAAAAGTATATACTTTACTTTTAATATTATGTTAGAATTTATTTCTTAAATATTAACAGATCATTAAAAGTGAAAACAAAAACTAATCTCCAAAAAGTGGCCAAAATACTGGCAGCACTGGCGCTCTGGATGGCAATGCTAACTTTTTGCCTAAAGTAGTCGTCAGCATTTAGGTCACTCGGCTATGACGATATCGGCTAATTCAGGATATTAATTAACTGCACTCCAAAGTTAACTTTAACGTGACGAAGTAACAAACACACTCACTAACTCCCAAACTTCTGCATTTTAATGTGATACTCGTAACTACTCGTCCCATCGTAACGAGAAAGATGGTAAAATTCCAGATGACCGTCCATTTTTAACCGATTCTTTCAGCATCGATAACATAAAACGCTATAATTGAGAGCAGAGCAAAGCTGGCCATCTGCCAGGTGTCACTGGTTCGAACTTGACGTTGTTATTCTAGCAACGTACGCCAGTCTGTTTCGGGAAGATGTCATCCGGATTTTTTACGATCTCAATCTATATATCGACGTAAGAAAACGTATTTGATGTAAGTAGCAAGAATAATGTAAGTAGACTGAACAGAACACACGGTTAGATTCAGAAAATAATTCTGCGTCGAATAGTCTGGTTCTCATAACACGACGACAAAAATTTTGAAAATAGGGTATAATTTTTAAATGTTTCCTTGTCCAATTTGCTGTATGTCACTAAAAACGGTGTTTTAGCACTCTTTTACTAACTGCAAAAGAGCGGTTTATTATTAAACATCTGATATAACAGCAATTTTTTTGAGTTAGTATTCTTCTCTTTGCATCACTTTAATAGTACGTAATTTATTAGATATTTCAATATATAATAATATTATGCTGATAGCATTTTAAATATCTGGAAATAAACGGAGCTTAGCTATCAGCAAAGATGTCCCTAAACTACTTACGACGTTCTTCAGGTCTTTAAAATTAAATGTCAATTGCTGTAAGTAGTGAAAAGCCTACTGGTAATAACTTTTACAAAAATATTTCCATTGCTGTTCATGAGTATTATTTTAACAAAATGTTCCAAAAATCATCTGTCTGTCAAAGATAATTAAATAGATATATTTCTTTTTTCTAACTTTTTAAAAGTTTTTAGGCTCAGGTGAATAGTTGGGATTTGGCTACTTTCACCAAAAAGGTACGTTTTCTTGCATCGATATTTATGGTTCCGTGACTGGTAGGTAACTATATTTCATTGTTCTCAATCTCTCATTATTAATACCATTTCTGATACCAATGATATTTTTGAAGGTAGCTCCACGAAGTTCACAGAAGGGTTCTGAAACTACTAACAACAACTGTACCAGTTCTGATACATACCTACGACCTACAAGTACCTACCGCGCCAAATAGACTTACAAATGCGTAATAGAAATAAAGCTTTAAAAATCTACGGAACCGTATTAAGCTTGTCCCAATATGCTCTTAGCAATTTTTTTCAGTTTAAAAATGTGCATAAGCCACAAACTTGTCACACACTGTCAGTAGAACACATTTAGTTTTTTTTAATACCATGTCAAATCTACACTCAATATTATCCCTTTATGTGTCGATATCATTATAACAATGAAAATTCTATTGTGTCTGGCCTTGGATGGATTAAACGAGGAAATATTTGTTTGTTTGTTTGAATTTGTTTGATTTGAATTCGGAGCCCATTCAGCTCCGAAACTACTGGAGTGATTTAAAAAAAAATATTTCACCATTAGAAGCCTACATTATTCCTGATGAACATAGGCTATATATTTTGGTTCATCGTCATCTGATTCCATCACCACGCGGGTGAAACTGTGGAGCGCAGCTAGTAAAAAGTGATAGGACGGATGTCAAGATTCAGAGAGGTAATCGGAGAATAGGTACGTATATGTGGAGAAGAGTCAAAGAACATACTAAAATACAGTAGGTTTGGCACAAATAACTGCGTGAGTGTAACGTAACGTGTCGTTCACGTGATACAGTACAAACTGTCATTTATGTAGGGCAACTTTGACATAGATAAGTCATAGTTTGTGCGCTGTAGCGTGACACGCCGACGCTTACGATACGAATACTTTTATCCAAATTGTTTGTGCTACGGCCCCAGGGTCAATGTTTCACGACATTTCTCCTGAACAATTCATAAAATCGTTACGATATTGTGTTCAAACAGAAATAGAAGTTTAATACCCGATACCATCCGGCCAGCGGTCATTTCAGTTTGCTTATTGTATCATCATCACATCATATTAGTAGGGGAGAATTGGGGCTTCTGCCTCACACTCTCGCTTCGCTCGAGTGTGATGCAGAAGCCACAATTCTCCAGCACGACATCGGCCGCCCTGCTTCATCGTAGAAGCAAGTGAAGCAGATAGTCCTAATTATCCAGCGTGACATCGGTCAACCATATCTGATCGGGTCACAACCATTTAAAACTGAGTCTGTTATTTCATGAACAGCTTGTACTTTATCTATCTGATCTGAACTGGTTCTGTTCAATCAATGATCTGATTCAATCAGTTGAAAGATACTTCTCTTAAAAAATAATTTATTCTCTACAACCAACCTGCTGCATCTTAGAAGCGAGAGCGAGTTATTCTAGTAGGGTAGGGTATATGAGGAATTAATAATTAAAAATAAAATTGGTTTCTTCAAAAACATTTATTTTCTAAGCACCATTTTTGCATACAAGTAACATTTTGTAAAGCACAATGCGAGGAGTGATTTATACATCGATATACATCTAAGCATGACTTGTAGTCTTTATATAAACTAAGCAGGTTAGGGCAACCTTTATCTTCTAGATACATGAATTTTGATCCATATTATATCCTAAAATTTTCTTCAACCATGTCACTTTCTCTAAGCCCTTAACGTAAATAGTTTTATTTTTTATGAGTCCTCTAATATAAATTGTATGATATGAATATGGTATAAATCCTTCATCCCAAAATATCTGTCTGTTTCGTTCTATCCAACAAACATTCTTTTTTTCTGTATTTGTTAATTCGTTGTAGGAAAATGGTGGCTTAAACTGGAGTGTAATAAACTGTTGACCAGATTTTATCGCTATTTCTTTTATTATGAATTCATTGTAGTCCGTTTTGAATCCTTGCACGTCCACAAACACACTCATGATATTTTACGCACAATATTACTCAAAGGCTTGTACTCAACAACTCGGTCGTTGATGATAAGACAATAAGCAGCTGTGTTATCGGGAATATCTTGGGAACTTTCTATTTCCAAACGAACATCTACAGGGCCAGATTTCAGATTTTCATTTTGCCTTGAGCAGTCTATTATAAACAGAGGTGCTTTTTCTTTAAATTCTCTTATGTCTAACAACGGATCGGTTGGGAGATTATAGTACGACTGACGGAATTTGGTATACAGTTCATATAATATACTGTATCTATTTTCACCAAAGTTTATATTTAACGAATCATAAGGGTAATATTGTGAATTTAAAAACAATGTCACGTTTGTTAGGTGACAATGGTCGAATAAAGAACTATCTTTGGCTATATTATTTTTTCTATCAGTTTGTAAGCCAAAAATAATATATCTTGGTTTTTCTAATTGAGTAGCTGTTTTTACAGACCATGAGTGCTTTGTAGTTTTGGGTAATAGAGGATACTCATACAAGTCCCAATTCCTAAAAGCTATATGTATGGGTTTGTCTTTTTCTAAATATTTTAATAAAGAAAGCCTCTCACGATCAGATACTTTAATATGTGGCACTTTCCACTGAACCCTTAGTATATCAATTTGAATAGTATCATTTTGATCAGAGATAACACTGTTTCTGTTAGTATTATTTCTACTCATAATGAGTTCATGTTTGCAATTTAAAATGATTTTATTATAATCTTCCGCAAACCCTATCAGTTTACTAAGTGGTATCAGAACACTAAAGGAGTCATCTTTAACTTTAAACCCATTCATATCCCATCCCCATACGGCTGCTACTTTACTGTCTCCATTGTTCAAAGAGACGTATGATTTCATTGTAGAAGTAATTCCTACATTTCTAATACGATCGATCTCTATACCATTAATCTCATAACGAATATCTTGAAACAGGAATGCTATTGGATTATTTGTGAATTTCAAACTCTTTTTTGCAACTTTGCCTGAGGCATCCTTCATAGAAACGTTGACGCGTCCTTCAATATATATAAAACTTGAAGATGGTAATACGTATATATCCTGCTGATGAATCGATATACGGATTTCATCATTTTCTTTGAAGCTATTACTATATGGGTTGTAGGTATGAATTTCGTAACCCTCGATAGAGTTATCGAAATGGGGTGAATCGTCAATATTTAAGATACTCATATTTTGAAACCAAGAGCTCGTAAGAAATCTTTGTTTTCTTTTGTAATCTTCGATATCTTGGTACGTCTTTGTTTCTTGAGTGTTTCTGTTAGAATAGCTCTTTTTAACTTTGTTTTTGATGTTATATTAGAGCTTTGATCATTAAATACAATCATATTGATTTTCGTAAATGAAGACACATTTGAATATTCTCTCCACCAAAATTAATGTTATTTCCGTTTTGATCAATAATTTTTACCGTAACGGATGCAATGTTCTTATTTTTAATTGGAAAATATATGGCATTTATTGCTTTTTCAATAAATCGATAGCCTGGTGAAACGTTTGGTATAAATTCATAAATTATATGAGATGATATGCCATCATTGTAAGATCCTTGCACCAAATCACATTCGATTCTTATCACGGTCACTGGAAGAATGTTGACTGGGTTTACAGAGACATGCCATTTATTTGCTTCTAGTATTTCTTTTCGAAATCCTAAGATTCTCCCAATACTCTTCGGTGCTCGGAAATCGATACTCTTTGCGCAGAATATAGATATTGTTGAAGTATTGCAATTCGATTCAATCTTGAGTTCACAGTCAATATTATTATTTATATATTCATAAATATCTTGTATATCGTACGAACCATTTGGTATTTGAATTTGACTATTATTTTCACCATAAATAAACACATTGTTATTGCTAGTTACGTTAGGTATACCATTAAATACAGAAAAATATAATAAACCACACTCATAACTTTCTTCTAAAACTAAGGGGGGATGAAACGTTGTTTCTAACACAGATTGACTTCCGGAAAATGATAAAGTGAATGACATTGTCCTGAGCTGAACAGAGATATTACAAAGACTGAAAAAAGATAGTTATAACATGCTATTTATTCGTTATTTCAAAATGCTGAGTTTGTGCCAGAATTTGTTTAAAAACCCTAGACATAGATGACCGCAGTTATACGAATTATTTTTTTGAAAATTATCGTAATTATAGATAACTTTACACTTTTTCATATACCTAATAAATTCCTTTGGCGGCCTCAAGTTTCCATAACTATCAAAATATTCAACGCAATCATTAATTTTAGTGTACGCCACCCAATGTGTACCAGAATTTTGTGAGCTGTCCAAATTAATTATACCGCATTCAATAGGAAATGGAATTTGAGGTAATCCATCTCTCATAAAAACACCTCTAAAGTATGGAATATTTTTAGAATATTTCATTAGGTCTATATTAGTAAGAGCTCGCTTAGGTAATATATGGACTATTTTTTTTTTTTTGCTATGTATATTCCTAACCCTTCTTTGTAAGGTTTTATACACAAACCTTTACCTATGGTTAACCCCTCCATTTTATCATGATGTCTCTTTAATTCTAAAAGACGTTTCTTCGCAGCTTTGTATTCATTGTAAGTTTTTACAATTCCCGAAACACCACCAGCGAGGCTTCCAGCAGCAGATAATCCTGCAAAAATTGGTATTAAAGGAAGAAAGCCTCCTGTTTTGGGCACAGGTATAACACGCGGTAGTTGAATAGGCAAATCTTTGGACAATTCTTTGGCAGCAGCAAAAGCCAATTCGATTGCCATTTTTTGACACTTAGGTTTCATTTTACGAATATGTTTTTTTGTGTGCGATACAATAGCTTTAAATTTCTTTTTTAGTCCTGCTCCAGCACTAACTTTTGCTAGCATAGCTGTATTAACTAAATTAGCAGCAATTTTTTCTCCAGAGAAGATGTTGCTCTCTTTTTAGCCATTTTAAGTAAAATTATATCCGCTTTATGTCGGTCAACCAAATTAGATGATTTGTTATAAGCTATATCGTGCTGTTTGCAATATTCGTCCAACTGATTTATTCCTTTATCTCCTCGAGCAAGTCTTTCTGCCAATCGAGTTCCTGGTCCGCAATAATTATACCCAGGCAGGTGAAGTTCGAAGGGCAGTTTGTTAATCAAACTATTAAGATGACTATTCTCTTTCATAACCAAATAGAAACTGACTAATTTTTCATGATGCGCTTACTTTATAATTTGTTTGTTTTATCAATCCAACTATTTTCACTAGATGGAAAGCCTAGCCATTTAACATATAATTTATATCCTTTTCTTTTCAATATTTTTTCCACAAGATGTACATCAGGGTGTTCAGTTTTTTGAAGTTCTTGCTTATAAAATGCGCCTAATATGGGGCGATGTCTCATATCTTCAATTAAATAAGAATAGGGATTAGATTTTTGAACTTTGTTAATCTTGAAAATTTCAGTGGACCAATTTGGGGTGTAACCTTTTTCAAATGTTCCTTTGTACTTACTAATACGCACAAAATCACCATTTTTCAATATGCTGCTTTCTTTTCTGTTGTAACATTTACACACTTCATTATACCTTTTCAATATAAGATCTTTATTGTTATCTCCAACTTGCGCTGGCGACATACCGATCGTTCTATGAACGCTGTTATTGTAAATTTTGATTACTTTGTCCAATAGTTCATCCTTCCATTTGTAAGATCCTTGTAAACTGAATTCTTTGTAAATCTTATTTTTTATAGTTCTAATAAACCTTTCAACAATAGACGCCTTTTTTGTAGAGTATGTTGAGTAATGATTTATATTATGCAAATTAAGTATTATTTTAAATTTATTATTGTAAAATTCTGTGCCCTGATCAGTTTGCAAATTTTTAGGGATACGACCTTTTTGTAATAAAGACTGAAATGCTTCGGAAACTGAATCTTTATTTTTATTTTTCAGTGGAATCGTCCAGGCGTATTTTGAAAATGTATCAATAACTGCTAAAATATAATTGTAGCCACCATTTATTTTTGAAACAGATTGCATATCTATCAAATCAGCTTGCCAAAGATCATCAATATCTCTCATCACAACATGCCTTCTGGGAAAATTTATCCTTGCATATTTATGAATTTCATTTACTACGCTTCTTTTGCTCATTTTTATTACTGTTTTGAAAATGGTCTTCTAATTTAGTTAATGTGTTACTTATTTCTGTAATTAATTTAATGTTCGTCGAAACTTTGTTCCAGAGGTCAGTTATGCATTTGTCAACATAATCTTTGGTTACAGCATCACATGAATCCTGAGGGTGTCCAAGATTTTTAAGTCTTTTACTTTGAGCATCTAAGTTTTTTGCATCAATTTGCTTTATCACACATTCTGGAGCTATATTAAAACCGTAGTTATTTTTACGTTTTTTGTATATGTGGAGACCGAATTTATCGACATTCATGTTTGAGCAGAATGTTGAAACTAAGCAAGTTCCATTGAATGTTGTCATTTTATTCTTTAATTATACCTGCTTCTTTCAATTCTTCTATTAATGATATAATTTCATTGTCATGATTAGTATTACCAGCATCACTGGATGCTACTAATAGTTTAAGTCTTTCGATCAGTTCATTAGGATCATCCCAATAAATAAAATCAGTATTCTTTTTATACGATTTTTTCAAACAAGGTAAACTACCACCACGTTTAATAACTTTATTTTCTAAGAGTTGATCATATTCGTAAAATAATGGTTTAATTATTTGATTGTATTTCATTCCTTTATCACCTTTTATTTGACTAGTACTTTTAAAATCTCGTTTATGAGCATGAGTGTTTTCTAATATGTCTTTGTAAGTAATCCGGTCTTGTTCTGAAACTAAATTTAAGTCTGGTTTCTTTTTAAACAATAGCTCTTTAATGCCGTTTGTTATTTCATAACTTTTATCGCCTATCGAAATCAAAGATATTTGCATTCCACTAGAGTGAGTGCCAATCAATTTAAAAGAAATTGGTACGCTACCCATCCACAATTTATTATTTTCACTTCGTATACCAAACGGCACATTTAAACTATTATTTTCCTCAAGTAAGTTATCTTTGTTTAACATAGACATTAAAGGGGTATTTAGAATGGTCACAATTTTTTCATCTTTAACCGGCGTCAAATATTCTCTCTTGTTGCCATCATACGATAAGTTTGTATTGACACTTTTATACGAACTAGCATCATCGTTAAAGTTATCTTCACTTATATCGCTAGAATCATTAGAGAGCATTGAGGAATTTTTTGCCACATCTGTGTAAAGAGTAGATTTATCACTGATTGGTGACTTAATTTCCTTACAATCAGCAATTTTATTCAAAGGGTCAATAAGAGGTTTAAATACTTTATCTAAATTATAGTTGATAGTATCTTCATTATTTTTCATAGCTTTTATTTTTTGTTTAATTGTTTTGACTGACGTAAGTATTCGCTTTTTCATATTTTTTTCCATGTTAGAAGTTTAGTATATTCACAACCAGTAGTTTGGACTGAAGCTGTTGTACTGAATATATAAAACGCATGTATTTTCTATATAAAGTCACTGAAATTTAATAAACGTATCGAACCCATGTCTATATCTACCGTTATTTAACTCGCTATCTTTATTTATTATTAAGAACGAGTGTCGTCCTTTCCATGTTTCAGAGCACATTTTTTTAAATTGTAACCAGTCTATATCAGTATTGACATGCTCATTGTAAATATGTTTCAAGTTAATATCATCCTGCTTGAAAACAATTAACAAATTTACGTTATCTCGTATTAACTGCTTCGGAACTTTAGAATAAGTCTGGGATAAATAGAAACAATCAATTTTTTTATGTCGCCCCATAGAAAAATAATTGCGAATATTTACTTGATTCTCACATGCGACATCATCAAAAATAAAAACAGAATTTGGTAGAGCACTTTCAGGATCAGCGACATCTTTGCTGTCTTTAAACATAAAATAATTTAAATTAGGAATCAAGTTGAACACTTCACTCAAAAAACAGTACTTTGGTTGATACGTTGTTTTTGAGTACAGATAAACATTCTGAAATTTAAGTCCATTTTTATGCAATAACATGTTAATCATAACGTTGGTTTTTCCACAATTCGATGGCCCACAAATTATACAGCGAATGGTGTTAGGGAGTAAAACGCTGTGTCTGACAGTATTGGGTTGTGATCTCACTTCTATATCATTAATTTCTAAGGTAGTGGGCTGTTTGACCAACTTCATAATGATGTCTGATACTGGTGTACAGCGTATTCTTATTAAATAGCATCGTATTTGTTACTCGAATGCAATGTAATGCTATTATGTACATATGTTCCAATTACACCATCATTTTGTTTCTACATTTCCAGGTAATGATTCATTTGATCCATTTTATCGGGGTTATTTGATCACATCACAGTAATAAATAATATTTAATATGCGCATGCCATTTATGTAGTTCCGCGAAAGTTCAAGTATTATCCTGTTAAAAACATTTCATTATTTCACTGCTCACATTTGCAGCTGACACTCGTCTTCACATTTGTTCAGCAAACACATTAAAATTAAGTAAGTTTTAAAAAATATATTTGAATTGATTAAAAAATAATAATTAAGCTTGTAATAATAACTACTTTAACATGAATTAATATTAATTACTTTAATCAATTTTCTCTCTTTTTAGGTGAATATGTCTCAAGAGTGCGAAGATCTTATCATCAACCCATTTTACTATGCACAAGATACGGATGATACTTCAAGATACTTCACAAAAATTGCAACTCATGAAACTAAAAATTCTCAAAATACTGATAAGGAAGAATCGCTCGTAAAACCAAGAAAGCCTTTTCGAAAGAGAAAATCTTTTGCATCTCCTCCATTTTCAATAACAACAAATATTGTGCGTCGCACTCATTTGAAGACGGGTCAAAAGTTAATCAAGATCTGTATATATGATGTCAAGAATCCAGAAGATGATAGCAGTTACTATAGTGATAGTGAGAATTCGAGTGTAAGCGCTCAGTATGTTGTTGAAGAAAACCATAACTATGATGTAATAATGGATGCTGCAAATTCACTTATAAGACAAATAGGAAAAAACCTTTACGACTGTGACTTATGAAAAATATTTCTCCTTATCCATTAAAATTAATTTAATTGTGCATAAATTATTGTAATTGAAAAATAAACTGGCATCATGTATTTTGGTTGTTTTATCTCAATAATTTCTTATAATATTAAGTATTTAGGTTGGTCAGCGGAAATAGATAATAAATGCAAACACAATGTTAGATAATTAAGTACAATTTTATTTATTAAAGATTACAAAATAAGATAAACACTTCAATTTAAATTCTATTACAGTAACTGATAACATTTGAAATAATAAGTAAAATACTTTTTAACCTAAAAGTAATAATCACACGTTAGTTTATTACAAATGAAAAAGTATTTTATAAATTTACAATATATTGGCGTAATGGCCCCAAGGTAAGGTATTCACAGTATTCTTGAAAATCTGTCTCTTGTCATCAGATTTATTTAACACCAGTTTGTTTAACCTCTGGGTAAAGACTCTATGATTCTTAGATTTTATTACATACATATCATCTCTAATATCTACGTTTTTAAATAGACATCGTTTAAATTTTTCCATAGTAAGGTTTTTGGTTACAGACTTTTTTGCCCCTTTAGCTTTCTTGATCGATGAGGTTTCAGTATCAATACAATAAAGCTTAGCACGTAATCCTGTAAATTCCGAAATAACTTTACCGCCTAATTCATCTTTGAAATAGCCTGGCAATTTAGCATTAGCGCGAGGTATGGTGTACAAGTTATTATCACTGAAATTACTGGTATCAAAATATTGTAGGCTGCCCTTCATAAAAATCTTCAGTTTTTATCAAATATAAAAGACTATCAGTGTCTGTGTAACAAAGTTGAATGTTTTCTTCATACATTTTTTTCATGACTGAGTAATGAAACTTGTATAAATGGGTTTTGGCAAGCTCAAGAACTGTAAAACCAATATAAATTGGGCGGTCTAAGATTATTTTACTTTGTTGCAATTGAATAGCTACCAAGTTTTCGGAAAAAATTGACAAATTTTTAAAGTTCGGAGCACTTATGTATTTTTCAGCGCCACATATTTTATTGGTTCTATTTGAAACATCTTTCCAAACATTAACAAGTTTAACATCAATTTGATTTCTTTTATTTTCTATCGTTTTACCGAAAATACAGTTGTTTTGCTTCTTAAAAAAATCTCTTTCAAAGTCTGATGACGAATTTTGCCTGAGTGCTGTGTTTAGTTCTATGTAAGGTTTCAAAAACTCTTTCTGATCAAAAACTAAAACTCTGTGTATTTTCAAGAGCTTTAGACCATGTTTTAAACACTCTTTTAAATGTGTGTAATGTATAACATACTGACATTTATTATGCAAATTTGCAATTAGTTTTTCGCATTTTCCATTAGGCGGAATATATTTTTCAGGTGCAAATGGTAATTCTGAATGTAAATCATGAATTTCTGTCGGGTATTCGAGATCTACTTCAAGTATGTACCCTTGATTATTATTATCTGATATAAATTTAATATTCTCTTTTAATCTTATACATTCGTCATCTGTCAAAAATTTGAAATTCTTGATTGGTAGACATTTCATCATTGCATATTACAGTCAACTTGAATTTGCCCTCTGTGAGTTCAGTTATGTGTTTTGTGATTTTATTGTACAAACGCACACAATTTCATAGGCGTGACTCCTCCGAAGAGGAGATGGGGGGTGACGAGAAACGTCCTAAAGTAAAGACGACTCCCACCCCACCCAAGAATGCACCCGAACCCATACCATCAACATCTGGTATGGGAAATGAAACGTATAGCAGCCGAAAATCATCGGCGAGCTCAAGAACATCATCAACATCTCAGTCAAACGAGGTGCCGGCTAACATTACGGCAGACTCGATTGACTCAGACGACGACGAAATTCAGGTCGTGGCAACTCAACAGGACCATGTTCACACCGACTCTACGTCGTACGCAGCACTAGAGTCGGTGCCTATGGACGCGGCACCCATGCCGTCGCCACCATCACCACCATCAGATGCAGCCCGCTCATACGCGGCCATGCTTGCTTCACCACCCATCACCAGACCGAATTCCCGGCAAAGTGGGAGACAGTCAGCACCTCAAGCTACCGAATCAGCCCCAGTCAGTAAGTTGAAGGGTTATCCACCGATCATAGTGGATTCGCTTCCGGACTGGATACCCATATTTGCCCAATTGAAAAGTAAATTGGGTCACGAACTAAACGTTAAATCGGTGGGCACCGGTTTTAGATTTGCCAGCAAGTCTGCGGAAGAGTTCAGGGCGGTCCAAAAAGCCCTGACAGAAGCAGCAGACAAGGACAAAAGGGTCGCTTGGCACTGCTATGCAGTAACCGCAGACTTGCCCACCAAAGTGGCCATCAAAGGTCTACCGTTCGGAATCAACCCGGCGGAGATCAAAATGGCACTAGTAAGCAAAGGGTTCACCGCGCAGTACGCTAGGGAAATCCCGCCCAGAAGAGGTAATAAGGGCGGCCCTACGTACTACGTGTTGTTGGACAAGCTTAACAACGACGAAAAGGCGAGACTATACGCCACCACCGAACTGCTGAACATCCCGAACGTGCTTATCGAAGGCTGGGCACCGAGGGGAGGCACAATACCCCAGTGCCACCGTTGCCAGCTCTTCGGACACGCCTCGGGAGGGTGTCACCGACCTCCGCGATGTGTGAAATGCGCGGAGGAACATTTAGCTTCCGACTGCACAAATGCCTCCGACCAGCCACCAAAGTGTGCCAACTGCAAGGGGAAGCATGTTGCGTGCAGTCGAAAATGCCCGCACTATTTACGCGAAGCACGAAAAAGGGGCATTAAAGTGCAGGGACCGTACCCCAGAGCCGGCCGCCCTGCACCCCCCCCCAACCCCCGCAAAGAGAGGAACCCCAACCCCGGACGAGACAGACAGAGGAGCAACCGCGAACACGCCAGGGCAGATCGACCCAGCGTGCTCCCCCAGTGCAAAATCAGATGCACGAGCAATGGCGGTTGCATCATCAAGAAAACCAACAACAACAAAGACAGACGAGGCCCACCTTTTCGCGGTATTCATGTCCCCTCCCACCTCAGGGCTGGACGGGATACCCGATGCCGCAAATGGACATGTGGCCTCCTCTGCCACAACAAACAACCACTTTGGCGCCACCAGCCAATCTGCCGATTCAAAGGGGCGACCCCCTGAAAAAAAACTCAAAACGAAGAAGAAGAAGAAGAACCAACAGGGGGAGATCAAAATCCGCCAGATCCGCCAAGTCTGCGCCCACAGCGGCGTCCACACCCATCCCAGCGCCTGAGATACAGACCAATGTAAACAAGGCGCCACCAACCATTAAGAGCGTGCAGACCAAAGCTGTTAAGAGTGTGCGCTCGGATACGGACCAAAAACACCCGCAAGAGGGGGCAAAATTCACGTTCGCTAAGAACGTTAATAACGCTGGCCCTAGTAGACCTACAAGGCCAGCGTTTGCACCAATACAACCGGAACGAAATGAGGAAGGTGGCCCTCAAAGTAATTTGGCACATCCGGTACCACACAGAGGCCCCCAACACTTTCAAGCCCAACACTCAAATTTTACGGGTTTGAACGTACAAAAAGGGTATAAGGGGTACCCAGAAAATTTCGCCGATGGTCAGGGATGGCAGGCGGAACCGGAGCCCCCCCCCCCCCCCCCCCCCCGACAACAACAACAACACCAAGGGGCATACAGGTCGGACCCGAGAACGCATTTTCACCCAAATATGGGCGCGTTTCAACCGCACATCCCACAAGGCGGTCAAAGGCAGCCGACAAATCAATACTTACCAGCGGGCGGCGGAGGGAACCCCATGTTCTTGATCTTGGGGATCCTTACGGAACTGCTCGTCTCGATAGCAGCAGGAGGGGATCTCCGAACAGCTGCTGCGAGAGGACTTTCATTCCTGTCCCGATTCCAGTATGGATGTTAGTCTTCGCATACTATACTGGAACCCTGGGGGGATCACAGGGAAAACTCGGGTTCTTCGCATGCTCGCCCACTCGCAGGACATACATATTATACTCCTGGGCGAGACGAAATTACTACCTCGCAAGCAGCTGAAGGTGTCAAACTATTACCCGTATCGTCGCGACTGTGTCACGGACAGAGGCGGCGGATACAGAGGCACTGCAGCCCTCGTCAGGAGGGATATTATCCATGACGAGTTGGCCCAACCGTCGACACAAGACCTGATCACCAACGGGGTGGTGGTCATGACCAACCAGGGGGAGATAAGAGTCCTTGCAGCTTATCGTCCCCCAACGCCCACACTTACGCCTTCGGAATTTGCAAAAGTGTTCGAAGGCAATACACCGACCCTGCTGTTGGGTGACTTGAATGCGAAGCACACAGCCTGGGGCTCGCACTCCATAAACCCAGCAGGAAGAACCCTGTACACGGCAGCCGAAGCGTTGGACCTCGAAGTCATAGGACCAGACGAGCCAACGCACATCCCGGCCCGAAGCACAGACAGACCAGATGTCTTGGACATAGCCGTGTACAAGGGTTTACCCGGAGTTACAAAGATCGAGGTATTGTATGACCTCGATCAACAACACCTGCCCATACTGGTTACGGTAGGCACCGCCATAAGCCCAATCGCCAGAAGACCTACCACATCTGTCGATTGGGTGGAGTATGCGACCCGACTGGCCGATATTTCAATTGGTCCGGTTCGCACTGCACATCAAATCGAAGAAGTGACCAACAACATCACGGAGAAGATGAGGGCAGCAAAACAAGCTGCAACCCGTGACCGACCAGCGCCTCACAAGAGAAGCGAGTTGCCTTTGCATCTGCAAAGGGACATTCAACAGAAACGCTATCTTAGGAGGTGCTGGGCCCGTACTCGCTGCCCGACCATTAAGGCGAGACTTAACGCTTTGACGGAGAAAGTCTCAAAGGCGGTTGAAGTATGGTGCGGCTCCAACTGGGAGAAAACCATTGACTGGGCGGGGGAGCAGTTGACGAACCTATATCAGCTGAATAGAGCTCTCACTACGACCCCGCAGCCGATCTACCCCCTCCTCGACAAGGACGGGGTAAAACAGTATAACCCGAAGATCAGGGCAAACATCCTAGCCAGTCACTTGGAAATACAGTTCACCCCCCACCCAATAAGGCAAGAAGCCACTCAAGCCACCCTAGATCACCACGGGGTGGTGAGTAGAAGAGTGAGTGAGCTACTGGCACAGCCTATTGGAGCTCTGGGGGGGGGTGGAATTTATATCACCTGCGGAAGTCGCCAAGGCGATACGGCGGCTACCAAGAAGGAAAGCTGCAGGGCATGACAATCTGCCAATAGCAGCCATCCACCAACTCCCGAGAAAAGGGGTAACGGCTATCACCGCGCTGTTCAATGGCATCCTGAGGACGTGCCACTTCCCAGAGGTGTGGAAGAAGGCGAAGGTGATAGTCTTGCCCAAACAAGGCAAGGACAGGAGGAAGGCGGAGTCATATCGGCCAATCTCGCTCCTGCCCCATCTGGCCAAACTGTTTGAACGGTTAATGTTACGCAGGCTGTACCCGCACATTAAGCCAAGAAGCGAACAGTTTGGTTTCAGGAGTCGCCATTCAACGACGCTGCAGTTAGCAAGAGTGCTCCACCATGCTGCAGTGGAAATGAACTGCAAGCGCAACACAGTGGCCGTCTTCCTCGATATTGAGAAGGCCTTCGACAGAGTGTGGCACGAGGGCCTTCTCTTTAAACTGGGCAGCACTGAAATACCGTACCCATACCTCCGAGTCATTGCAGCCTTCCTCACGAACAGAAAGTTCTTCGTGACAATAGAAGGAAGGGACTCGGAGACGAAAGTGATACAGGCAGGAGTTCCCCAGGGCAGCTGCCTCTCTCCTGGACTGTACGCGCTGTACACAAACGACATCCCCACCCTAGCTGACCACCTACGCGACGGGGAGAGGGATGTTGTGTTGGCCTTATTTGCAGATGACAGCGCGTACCTATCTTCATCTACATCTCCGAAGATAGCCTCTGGGAGAATGCAAAAACTTCTAGACATCCTACCGGATTGGTTGGACAAGTGGCGCATGGCGGTTAACGTGGGGAAGACCGCCGCCGTGCTAATCAGTAGAGCCAAGACCATTCCGGTAGAACTTCAACTCCAAGGTACGACTATAGAATGGAAGAGTTCCACACGATACCTTGAAGTTGAAATTGACAAACGCTTAACAATGACGGCGCAAGTGGAGCACGCAGTGCGACATGCAAGAACGGCTAGAGCCATGCTACGCCCCGTGCTCCAGTCGAGACTACAACTTCGAACCAAGCTGGGTATCTATAAGACCTACATACGGTCAAGATTGACCTATGCGGCCCCAGCTTGGTATCAACTATGTTCACAAACAAATAAAAAGAAATTACAAATGCAGCAAAACATAGCCCTACGCATCATCACCGGCGCAGGGCGATATGTAAAGAACACCACCATCTGCAAGGACATGAAGTTGGAGACCGTGGAGAAGTTCGTCATCCGCTTGTCCAGAAAGATGTTCGACTCAGCGGATAACGGACCACACACTCATCTCCATGGTCTAGCGCCGCTCCATGCCAGACCACCGGACGAGAAGAAGAAGAAGACTTGGCGCGCACTCCCCCGTGAGCTCCTGATATCAGATGATACGGACGACTCTGGGGTCGAGTAGCGCGACCAACAGCAGCGATAACAACAACAACAACAACAATAAAAAACAGTAAGAAAAGCACGGATGTGCATCACAGCCCCTGCGCAGAGTTGTTCCCTTATGCAACCTGCGTAGGGTAAGAGATACCGAGGGGTAGTTGCCCCTCGAGGTCCAGTATTGGCAAGGAGTAGATACTCGACGCCAAATTACCAGCCTCTCAGAGGTTGACGAAAACTAATAGTATAGACAATTTCATAGTAATGACTTATTAGTCTTCGCAAGTGTAAAACTAGGTACAGCTATCCTATTTGTATTTCTAGTATTAAAAGGGTAGTGATCACTATTTAACTTAGTACTCCCATTAATGAATTATATTTTCGCAGCTATAATAGTATTTCTAAAAAGTATACCAAAATATATACCTACGATACGTGGTGTCCACGGGCATATTGCCAATATTGAATTAATTCAAGCAAATACCATTGCTGCTATCATAGACTTTATTACAATGGCTTTAGAACTTTAATTGCGGATATTTAAGCCCCAATTAGTTTTGGATCATTTATGGGATGTTTAAAATTAATTAGAGTAGGTGTGACGCTATTGGGAGATACGCCAAAGTACATATATCATAGCGTACATATATTTTGATAGTTCAGTCAGAGTGGCTTAGTCATCTGCCGACTTCCAAAAAGGAGGAGATACTCAATTCGACTGTTTTTTTTAATGTTTGTTACCTCATAACTTTCGATAGGGTGAACCGATACTCAATAGTAAATTATGCAACTAGTAAATAAAGGACGGATTTAAAGCGAGGGCTATAGATGAATCACGAGTAAGTGAAGGATTCTAACGACTGAATCACGACCGCAGGGAGCGATTCGTGATTATTGAATCACGAGCTTAGCGAGTTATTCAAGTGTTAGAATCCTGAGCGATGCGAGTGATTCATGGCCCTCGATATAAGTCTGTTTTATTCAAGAGTTGCATACTATACTTTATACCTTGACTACGAGAAAAAGAAATCATTGAAGCGAAAAAGGAAGGTTAAATTAATTAAAATGCACATTAAAATTAGAACAATTACTAAATAGAAGAGTAATTATTTATTGTTATTTTATATTTTTTCTATAATCGCAGCATAAAACACAATACAGTTTTTATTCTAATGCTAAACTCCTTGTCTCAAATATCGACCAATCAAATCTCGAGGAGTTACTTGCACAAAGAGTTTGTATGTCGACTATTATTTACGTAAGGAAGATCTTATACATCTTGACTCACTGAGATGGAGATCGAATATATTGGTATGTTCGAAGTTCAAACACCAAACCAGTGAATAAAAGGCCAGTGGTTAAAATTCACTGTTTTCAGTAATAATATAAGCTTTTTAGAGTAGGAATGGTATACAATTATTTTTTTATTTGAAATCTGATACTGGTTTTTACCAAAGTAAGAACGAAAGTCGGTATAAAATTTTTCAAATTGCATTTGTTTCGAATTGTACTTGTTTTATTAGTTCGCCTGATCGTAGTAAAACTCCTTTTATTATGGACTGATTTTACAAATAGTGTCATAGAAACAAGGCCAGATTTTAAAGGAAGTTTATTTTTTTATGTTCTTGGGAAACGATACAAGCACGAGGCCCACCTAGAATTAAGTGGTAACCTCTGCCTAGAACAGATGCATTTCAGCAAAACCAGAAAAAGTACGGCAACAGTACCTTCTTCCCCCGACGTACTCAATCACAAAAAGTTCCATTGCTCTTTCTAATAAGTTTCTTTTTTTATGTTATTTAAATATCATTTATATGTGAGTGCGCTTTACATATAGTGGCTGTTACACCCCCAGTGTGCATAACACGAGCAATTTTACGTGAGTAATTTTAATTCAGTACAAACTATAATTTATCTAGAACAACTTTCGCACAGATAACTGATAGTTTGACGCATAAGTTACGCTAATATTTTGTAAATTCGTATTGTAAACCCCTGACGCAAAAAGAGGGTGTATGTGTGTCTGTCTGTGGCATCGTAGCTCCTAAAGTTTAGTTTAGTTTTCTATGCCAGAGCATAAAAAAATCGCCTCAGCATCTGTCCTTTTGTCTAGGACCTCAGCGATTTACGCGGTTAAGGATGTGTTATGACTCAATAGACTCAATAGAGGTATCGAGTCCGAACTCCGACCGGTGGCTAAACTCGCCAATATATAGTATATATATATATATATATATATATATATATATATATACGAGTATACTATAGTATGCTCTGTGTCGCCAACGCACTCCTGCCGCTGTTAATTACATTTATTGCTTTTTAAATACATTTTGTATAACAATGTACCAAGGTACATAATAATATACTCGTAGGAACGAATTGTCCGATGTCGCCGGATGTTGCGATTCTTCTCGGACGTTGAGTATCTTTGCTGACTTGCCGAGGTTCGTGAGATCATAACTATGGGTTGCGACTGAAAATCAGTGACTAATGATTTTGTCCTTAGTCATATGCTGAGTCGGGACCCATATTCATGACACGCACAGCATCACGCTGTTTCCCATACGTGTTTTGTTGTTTATAATGTAAATGTGTAAGTATTTTGTTGTTTATTTTTATTATTTCATATGACTGTAATGTGATGTTGTGTGTGTCTTGAATAAATGCGTTTTCTTTCTTTCTTTCTTTAATGATGCTTTAAAAGTTATCTTGAAAGTGAAACTATTTTTGTAGGTGTAATGTAGTCCTAATGCGCCGTATGCCATAAACCCTGCGAGTGAAGCCGTGGACGGGTCAGCTAGTATTATTTTTTATTTTTATCTATACACCATACCCACACTCTAATATGTCTACTTAGGTCCCGGGAGGCATGGGCACACACTTCACAATAATCAAGACCCAATAACAAACATGTAAATACTGGGCAAACGCTCCGGCCAGGGGTCGACGAGTTCTGTGGGAGAGTTCAGGAGATTTTTTCCTGAAATTTCCCAGAAGCTAGCCCCAGGTTTATATCGAGGGATAACATGAACAAAATCACTGAAAAAGAAGCTGATTGCTGCCGTGGGGGATAAACTGAACCTCGTGATTCAAAGCTACCAACAAACGGAGCCGTTCAAAACCACATTTAAACAACATGAGTAAATCGTAATGTAATTTTGTTGCTCACTAATACAGTAGAAACCGTGGTCAGTATTTAAACAGATGTATCTACGAGCTAATAAAGTAACTAAGCACATACACGTACCTACTAACATTGCTTTGATGTTGCAAATTGTGTTTACAAATTACTAGCTTCAAAGATCTTCTTATAAATATCGTTCAGTTCGCGAAAGATTGCAAATGGAATTTGTTCCAAAATTGGCAAACATTGCTGTTGATCCGTGACGTGGCCTGTTACAAGAGTTTCATGTAGAGGTAGCCTTTTATTGTAAGACTACTTTATTTCTGCGACTTCGTCCGCGTGGAATACCTAAGTTTGTCGCGATCTTTCTGGAACTACCGATTGAATCTGGATAATATGAATATAATAATATGTTCTGGATCCTGATATCTAGATATCCTGCAAGTACCGTAATAGACGTTAAATTTGTCGAGTCGCTAAGATCGATAAACTTAGTTCGCCCCTAGCGAGTATGGAAGTGATATCGACGATTGTATACGACCGTCGAATTGTCGACAGTAGGTATATCGATTATTACGAATTGTTTGCGTTCCACAATGCATCCTTCTAGCATTTGAAGATTTCTACGAGCATTTCGCGCTTCTACAATCAAAAAAAGGCCGAAGTCAATCTTTTTATTGAGTTTTAGTTGGTCCCCGCGCTTACACCCGCATGGTGATGGATGACGACGATGTTGATGAAAATTATCCTAATATGCTAATTTAGCGCCCCGTCTAACTCCATACCGAATTACATAGAAATTCGACCAGCCGTTTGAGCGTAAGAGAATAACAAACATCCATAAATACAAACGTTCGCGTTTATAATATTAGTAAGATCAAACGCAGCTAAACAATATCTCTGTTCCCGTCGCCTGTCGATAAGCTATATCGAGGTCATTTTCAAAGCTGACAAAACAATCGTTAAACCGATTAAATAGACGATCGCAAACGTCATTCCATGCTGGGGCTATCGTTATAATCGTAAAAGCTTATCGAATTTGTCTACCGATCGCTTAATTGAAACAAAAGCGTGGTGGTGCTGTTCTTCAAGAAAGGTGACAACACTTTACTTAAAAATTACAGACCCATCTCGCTTTTGAGCCATGTTTATAAGCTGTTTTCAAAGGTCATACCGAACCGTCTCAGTCGCAGGTTTGATGAATTCCAGCCTCCGGAACAAGCCGGTTTCTGAAAAGGCTATAGTACCATAGACCACATCCACACGCTACGGCAAGTTATACAGAAGACCGAAGAGTATAACTTGCCTCTTTGTTTAGCGTTTGTTGACTATGATTGATTCGATCGAGACGTGGGCAGTGCTTGAGTCTCTCCAGCGGTGCCGTATTGACTATCGGTATAATGAAGTGCTGAAGTGTTTGTACCAAAACGCCTACATGTCAGTCCGAGTACAGGAGCAGAGTTCGAAGGCAATTCCATTGCAAAGAGGCGTGAGACAGGGAGACGTTATCTCCGAAAATGTTCACCGCTACATTGGAAGACGCCTTCAAGCTCCTGGAATGGCAAGGACTTGGCATCAATATTAACGGCGAATACATCACTCACCTTCGATTTGCCGACGATATTGTAGTCATGGCAGAATCCATGGAAGACCTCAGTACAATGCTCGAAGGCCTCCATCGAGTTTCCCAACGGGTAGGTCTTAAGATGAACATGGATAAGACGAAAATTATGTCTAATGCCCATGTTGTACCTACCCCAATATCAGTTGGGAACTCAGTTCTCGAAGTTGTTGACGAGTACATCTACCTGGGACAGACAGTCTACTAGGCAGGTCCAACTTCGAGAAAGAGGTCAATCGTCGAATCCAACTCGGCTGGGCAGCGTTCCGGAAACTTCGCGAAGTCTTCTAGTCAAAAATATCTCAGTGCCTCAAGACAAGAGTATTCGACCAATTTGTGTTACCAGTGATGACTTATGGCACTGAAACGTGGTCTCTTACTATGGGCCTTATAGATAAGCTCAAAGTCGCACAACGCGCTATGGAGAGGGCTATGCTCGGGGTTTCTCTACGTGATCGAATCAGAAATGAGGAGATCCGTAGATGAACGAAAGTCACCGACACGGTGGACAGACGACCTGAGATGAATGTCGCAGGACGACGTTGGATGCAGGCCGCTTCCAACCGGTCCTTTTGGAAAATCATGGGGAAGGCCTATGTTCAGCAGTGGACGTCCTACGGCTGAGATGATGATGATGGAAAGAAAATGCTTATTGACAAATACTACTATACCATTGACGACTACTTGAGAGATAAAATACAATTGGAGTGATCAGCAATTATGACGTAATATTTTATTTAATTACAATTATCTAATTCCTTGACAATATTCATAATTAAAATCCATTCTTATTATTTATTTCCTTGTAAATATTTATAATTAAAATGTGCTTAATTTCATATTACTTAGGTACCGTTCTTAGTTAATGCATGTTATATTTTATTTGTCAATTCAGAATAATTATAATCAGTGACATATTATTAACTTAAAATGTATATTCAATATTGCTCACCGTCTCCGTATGTGCTATACAACCTACTTATACTATACACGCGTCTGTCCACGAAAATTATCTTGTTAGACACAATCAAATCATTCCAAGAAAGCTGTCGCTGTCGAATTGTTATTCTCGAGAGTCATTTTAATCATATACGTAAGAACTGTATACTTTTAACCTGTGACAATGCAATAAAGTTATTTGATTTGATTTAATTTAGTTACTTACTTGCAATGATCGACAAAAGATTGATATAGCCAGTTTTTTCGAAGTATGGCGAATTCATTACTCAAATCTATCGATCGGTAAGTTCGGTACTTGCACTCCTGGTCTTTAATCCTGGCATTTTCTGTCCAAATTATACCAAATAATACTACTAAAACTCCAAATTATAATAAATAATGATCCGTTCAGCGTGAAGAAGTTACAAATGCGCACTTACATGCTCAATTCATCGTTCACAGACTTAGATTATCGTGATAAATATGGGGTCAGATAAGTAGTCTATTTGTATTTTACGCAATATAGTCCTAACCTAGGATCCTAGGAACCTTGGATCCTAGGAACCTAGGACCCTAAACAATATTGAGGCCATGGGTAATTCCAACTACATAGGTAACTAAAGTATCATGGAATAGTAAGGAGAGCCTACACATATTTTCAACCAACTTCCAAAAATGAGGAGGTACTAAATTCGACTGTTTTTTTTATGTTTGTTACCTCATAACTTTCGATACCGATTCTCAAAATCTTTTTTGTTTAAAAGCTGGTGCTTACCTTGTGATCCAAAATTTGGTCCATCAGTTTTTGAGTTACACTCCAATAACTGAATAGAATGGAAATCGGTAATTTTTTTTTCAAATTGTACTTGTTTTTTTACTGGTTAAAATTTAAAAAATTTAAAAAAAAATTAAAATTTGAACTGTTTATTTCTTAAATATTTTACAAATGAAATCGAAGAGACTAACCAAAATCTTATAATTAAAGATTGTAATGTAAATCTCTATTATTTAACTTGGTACATTACAACTAACTTAAGTACTAAAAAGTAAGAAAATAATCCAGACCGGCAAAACACATAGATTAAATTACTTGTATTTTTCGAGTATGAAAAATCTTTTCAATGTGTTTTTGACTATTTTAGATTTTTTATATTTTATTTTTTCTGTTATTGTTCTTGGTAAGGTATTTAATAGTATAGGTAAAAAGCATGTCTGAACCCTTCTCCCATAATTATTGTTATATTTAGGTATAGTGAACAATGGAGTATTAGGTAAGTAACGTAGATTGCATGGTCTTCTGTACGTTTCCAAATTTCTTATATTCATATAATTTTCAGTTACAAAAGCGAGTTTTAATTTGTCAAATACACTTATTACTTTACAATATTGAAATAACTTATCATAATTATCTTTGTATTTAAACTTAATTTTAAGAGGTACTATAGCTTTCAACAGTTTCAATTGCAAATTGTAAATATTTAAAAGATAAGTTTTATATGTGCGTCCGTAGCTAGTGATACCATAGTTTATTATCGAGTCAGCCATAGATGTGTACAAAAGTCTTAGCGTGTTATAAGGCAACTTATGTTTTAAAACACTTATTTTTGCTAATATTGATCTAAGTTTGTTACACACCTGTTCTATATGCCCCAGTTGAATTTGTCGTCAATTTTCAAGCCAAGGTAAGTGTGCTGTTTTACTACATTAAGTGGCTTGCAACTACAAGATAGATGTGGTGCATGCATACAGCTGTGTTCGTGGGCTATAATGTAAGGCATTGATTGACTTGTTATGTATCTTGATTCTTAATGCTTTTTGGTTTCCACTCCGAAAATTCTACTTTAACATATATAAAATAGCTGCTTCTTTCATTCGCTGATGCTGTACGCGATCGAACAATGGAGGTTAGTTAAACAGACTACATATAACTTAAATTCGTAAAATCGTAATAGCTAATTTATTGATTATATTGTTACTCGTATAGACCGAACCTGTTATGGAAGTGATACTGTCCAATTTTTAGTTTCTCGATGTCTGTCCATCAGAGCGAAAACAGGAAGTGAAATGGCTACTCCAGTATGAATTACTTATTTATTACTTATTTATTTTATTGGTATTATTTTTATTCACAGATTTACTATCCGGTCCTTTACAAAGGCATAAGTGGGGTTATAGCCAACACTTAGCGGCCTGTTTGGCATAAATTATGCAAAAGTGTATAAAAACAGTACTTATTTGGGATGACGGTGACATGGATTATCTGTTACAAAAATGGGTTAAATGGCAAAGCTATTGATATGAACTTATTAGTGATACGGTAGATAGTTGACTATACGAGACTACGGCACCTGCCAATTTCAGTCTCATCTTAAAATATTTAGGCAGGTGGTGACTTGCCACCCACTAAACGGGCCCCACATAAGAGTCACCATCAATGGTGACAAAAGGGGCAACGTTGGTGTGGATGGCTAAAGGGTGTCGAGAGGTTTCACTAGAGCGCTACTACCGGAGTTATACCCTTTAACACTTTTACCCTTAGAGCTTTTTGTTACTTTGCTCTTACGTCTCCACCCCCGGACGGCCAATCAAGGCAAGCCGGGGGTCAGGGGTCTCATTTAGTCCCAGGAAGAATCAGGGTCCACGGTGTCGCCACTCACCGACGGCTCGCCACAAGGCCGTCTCTGCGGGTTTATTATTATAGACGCGCGTTGGTCCAGTGCTCGATAAGTCAACAACTCCTTACCCGAGGACGCCTCGTGTAGAGTAGAGATAAAACACGTGTCGAATTGTTTTGGGCTTATTTAGGTTATTGTCATTTATGAGTATATAATGGGAGTGTGGTGCAAACTACATGTCTGCCATTATGACTGATTTTTTTCAGCGAAAGTGTCACTAAATATTTATTCAAATATCGACTTAAAATCGTGCTGTCCGCGTCATATCCGGTGTTAAATGGGATCATCCGGCGAGGAAAATGTTCAGTTATCTTAAAATACTCGCTCTATTTTAGCAGCTACTTACGTCTGGAAGGAAATGGGAGAGTTCTCAGCAAGGTCTGATTACCACAACTAACCGACGAGGTGGAGGAAATGGCTCATTTCTTCATTTCTTTATTTTAATTTATACAGTTACATGTATAAATTAAAATAAAGAAATGAAGAAATGAGAAATGAATACAGACTAAAATCCAACATATTACATGGTACAATGAAGCTATGTCAGAAACAGTAACCTGAATCTCCCTACAGTATCATGGAAACTTCCTCTACCATGTATGTACATCCTGGAAATTTGTATTTTTGTGAAAAATCATCCAGAGTATTTCATTAAACGCTGTGAAGCTCTTACCCGGCAAGCGCGAGCAAGGTTTGACAACCTTCTGTACCAACCCCCAGCACGGAAGAATTTGTACAGAAGGAATGTTTATAATATGTGCATAGTAATATACAATAAAATACCAAATGACATTAAAATATTAAATGGCAATAACTTTAGACGAAAATTGACTAATTATTTGCTGGACAAGAGTTTTTATAGTGTTAAGGAGTTTAGAGACTCAAAATTGTAATGATTTGTTAATAATTGGTTTTAATGCTATTTATTTCTTTATTTTGACATTTATCTATTTTAATTGTAATACCATTTTTATTACTTTATTTTTTTCTAACTTGACATTTACTTTAATATTATATACAATCTTAATTTTTGAAGTTCAAGAATTCGCACGTCTGCTTGCAGATTGAGTACAATTTGCCACATTTATATTATTTAAGACCTTTATGACTGTATTCTGGCGAATAAATGATTTGATTGATTGATTGATTGAATATATCCAGATCTGGATTTTGTGAAGAAGAACGTCTTATACGTTCGAAACGTCGTCGGACTTAAACCGACATAATACCAAGTGAGTGAAGCCGGTATCTTTATATTAGTATAATCTGGATTTTGTGTTGAAATCATATTAATATAAGTGATAGCTCTCGGGGTAGGTGCATTGTGTGCTTGTACAATGTGAAGGTCGGGGGCGGTGCCAACAGACGGCGCAGTCTCATACTGCAACGGGTTAAGAATTCGTAGGAGCAGATTGCATTATTTAGTGCCAAAGTGCAAGCATATCCAGAAAGGACCCATGCACCGCAAAACTTAGATAGCTGCTACTTACCAAACTACAGGAATTCCTAGCTGTCAAATCTACCTCTGAATTCTGATCCACAATATGCCAGTCAAAATTGCTAATTACGTTTATCAAACAAACACAATGAGATTATTCGAAATACATGTCATACTTAATATTATAATATTACTAGCTGACCTGCCAGCGGCTTCGCTCGCGTGGCGTCGCGGGATACGGTAATAACAGATTTTTAATTATCCCACGGGAACTCTTTAATTTACCGGGATCAAAACTATCCTATATGTTGATCAGGGATATAAGCTACCACCATACGAAACTTCATTAAAATTGGTCCAGTCGTTTCGGAGATTAGCCCGTACAGTACGTAAAACAGATAAACATACAGAGAAACAAACAATTTGAACTTATTTTTCACTCTTTACATACCCTGACTCGGTTTTTAGAATATTTTTCATTGTACAGAAATATGACCTCTACAGTTTATAATATGTACTTAGTCGTTTTTACATCATATACGTCATACGTCATCCTTAAATTACCTATCCAGTTATCAATTTTCATCACTGTAGCTCCAAAAACAAAGAAATTTTGAAAAAAATATTATCCCCCGTTTCATTCACCCATCCCTGTCAATAAATATTGAAATCATCACTTTAAACTGTCCAAATGCTAATTTTCACCACTGTATGTTCGAAAACAAAAAACTTTCCATAAAAACTTTCACCCCCTCCATTTCACCCTCTTAAACCACCACTATCCAAAAGATTAGTTCAATTTTTTTTATTTAGAATGGCCTATTCAAATACAAATTACATACATATATAAGTACTAGTAATACAACTATAAGTTCAAAAACAAAGAAGTTTCATACAAACGTTTTAACCCCTTTTGACCCCCTTAGGGGTAGAATTTCGAAAATCCCATTCTTAGTACACCTCTACGCATCAAGGACCATACACCCTCCAAATTTCAAGTCTTTACCATCAGTGGCATAGCTGTGCGTTGTCTGTTAGTCAGTTAGGACATCTTTTTTTATATATATAGATAACAATCAACCCCAAAAAACTCTTAGGGAACTGTGGATTTCATAAAATCATGTCTTAGTGAGCACCTACGTCCTAAAAAGAACCCCCATGCAAAATTTTAAACTTTTACCACTCGCAGTAACGAAGTTTCATACAAACTATCAACCCTCAAAAAACCCCTTAGGGGTTGAGTTTCATAAAATCCCGTTTTAGTGACCACCTAAGTCCTAAAAAGAACCCGCATGCAAAATTTGAAACTCCTAGCACTTGTAGTTTCTGAGATTTCGTGATGAGTGAGTGACCTTTCGCATTTATATATATAGATAAAAGAGGAAAGTTTTGTAACGAATTGGCTCAAAAAGTACTGGACCGATTTCAAAAATTGTTTCACCGTTGGAAAGCTACATTCACCGCGCGGGTGAAAACGCGGAGTGCAGCTAGTTTAAAATATTAATGTAATCTTAGATTATAGTAAGATTAGTAATCTTACTATAATCTTAGCTTAATATTACAAATGCGAAAGTGACTTTTTTATTCCTTTGTTCACGCTTTCACGCCTAAACGGGCGCACAGATTTCTTTCAAATTTGGCAAATAGATATATCACATCCCGGGTAAAGACATAGGACACTTTTCATCATCATCCATCACCTCACGGATGGGACCATGGGGCGAAGCTAGTAATAGTATAAATACGAGTATATAAATATTTGGTAGGAGGTTTGTTCCTCAATCACGTCACGTCAGAACGACTGAACGGTATTGGATAAGGTTTGGTATGTAGTTTTTTTTTATAATGGTTCATCAAAGTGACTCCCTCTCGCCTGATGGAAAGCGAAGATGGAATCAAGAAGCAATGACCATTAGTGCAACCGTAAGCTGCACTAATCGCCACCCCTATGATGAACTGACAGATGCTTTTTCACGCCCCGTTTGAAAGACCCAGGGTCATAGCTGCAAGGGAATACGTACGCCGGTAGAGCATTCCACAATTTACTTACACGACAGAGGTAGGTACTGCTAAACTTTTTGGTTCGTGGTAAGAAGTTTTCAAAAGTATATGGATGCAATGCTAGGCCGGAACGAGTAGTTCGGGATCGGAATGGTGAGGAAGAAATAAGATGAAAAAGCTCTTCAGAACATTCACCATGAAACAACCGGTAAAAACGCTTACAGAAGCTATAGTTCTACGCATTTGTAGATAAAAGAGACGATATAATAACTCATACTGGATATGTCAATGAATACTGCTACTGTTGAAAATAGGTCATTTCAGTGATACTTGCTGTAAATATATATATAATTATGTTGTTTTGATAATAATTTGTCATGAAACACATCGTAATTTGGACCAAATTGTCAACAGGAACATATTTCTTTCATTCATATTTAGGTACAATGTTTGTTCTTTGTAAACAATGTTAATAACCTTTCAATGTGATCTGGCGTTACTTTTGGATATTATTCGGTATTTTTTTAAGCTCAAGCCTCAAGGAATAGGTTTCGGTTGTAGTGCCACGCTGTAACCCCACAGCTGAATGGGCCGACACGACCGGGGAATACCACACTCCCACATAACACCGACGTAATAGTAGATTATGCACCAAGGGAGTAATGCAGTGTCTTACGTCATGGGCTGTATATTGAACCCTGAGTGTAACGGGGACTTATGGGTTAATCTCTGAGCGAAGCGAGGGGATTAAAGATTTAATTCCCGAGCGAAGCGAGGGAGTTATATAGAGTCCTGAGTGAAGCGAGGGGTTAAAGCCGCCCAAGGCGAAAGGCTTTATCCTCGAGGTGCGTACTCTACTTTTCATACCTACTGCGAGACAATAAAAACTCAGAGCTTTAAAATAGCAGTTATTTCGTTAAAAGTAAAATACAAATACAATAATTAATATTATTCAAATTGGACACATTTGTTCCGTTATAGAGGGACAGAGACAATATCTTTGGAAGGATCATTTTATGGAAAACATTGTTTTAGACTTTCGCGGTTATTAACTAAGTTATAATTAGTACTCACGATTTAGTTGCTTTTCGAGCACCCGATATTTCGGTACAATTACATAAAATAACAAAAATAATAATATTTTATGAAAGTTGAATAACACCAAACACCAGAACATAGATTAATATAATACCTAGGTCCGATTGCAACACGTAACTTCAACTACGTCCTTGAATGCGCAGAGCGGACCGCAACGCAACGCGGCGCACAACAATCACACTCCTTAGGTTCGCTTAGCAATGAGGGCATTGGTGGCGTTGCTATTGTGGACTTTTTGTTAAAGCCTTCGTAAAGCCCAATATTGGTGGCAAAAATAACTCTTTTTTTAGCTTGTCGAACGCTGAACATAAAGAGCCATAAACGACAGTTTCACTCATAGATTCCTAATTCGAACGCCAATGGCGTTTTTAGCGCCAACTATTTTCGCAACTTAGGGCTATTTGAACGCACTACTATACAATCCCGCCTTTTTTCTTCTTTTTCTGTATATGCTGGGTACGTACTATGAGTTTTGCTACAACTAACGTTCCAAATCCAAATCATTTTACTCCCCAGGGAGTTTCATACAACTTTACAGCCCCGCGTATGTAATGCCTTGCTTTACGTAGAGATTGCGTGATATGTAATTGGACATTTTCGAGCAAGTGTTATGAAAAATAACTTATGTATGTTATTTCTATTTTGCTATTGATTGTGTAGGCCATACACTGCAGGTCATAAACAGTAAATGTTGCTCAAACATCCATCATCTAAAATGAATAAAATGCGCTGTATTTCAAATCCTTTAAAAATTGTCTTTATGATTGCTTGCAGGTCTTCGGTGGTAATGCAGATTGTTTCATACACTTTCAATTACAAAGTTTTAAAGTAACTACATTATGTGGGAAACGCTGCATATTTTCACCGGTGACAAATGTGTTTCTGCTGACGAGGGTCACGTGTTCCATGTTACCGCTGGAAATTTGCCTTAATCATAATACACCACAAGGAACAGCTGGTCGTGCGTGTTGCGCTATGCATATCTATGTGCATATATTCAAGTGATTGCACTGGAAAGTGACAATGAGTGGAAATGAGATGGAGAATATTCGACTCCGGAAAACTGTAGGTACCTACCTAGTCACAATTGATATAGGAAAACGATTGATATAAACCAATCACTCGGTAAGTGAGCTGTATTGCACCTCTCAAATATCTTTACAAGAGTGCCAAGAATGCTCAATCGGATGATAGATTTAGTAGCTTTCAACGAGATCTCTATATGTACAGAGGTATTTACAATATAGCCAAGATAATTTAGCGATAGATCGGTTGTTCCTAAACATAATCCACCATAGACAAGCAGACTAATATTTTTTATGACAAATTACAAAAAATAATTGAATTGTTAAGGAAAAACCCTCATAGTTAAGAAAAAAAGGTGTAGTACCTACTAAGAAAGATTTTTCGAAATTCAACCACTAAGGGGGTAAAAACAGAGAGTTGAAATACAAGATAAAAAATTATTAGGGTAAAAATGGATGAAAACGTTCGTATGAAAGTCCTTGTTTTTGGACTTTAAATGTGAAAATTTGTATTTAGTAGTTTATTCAAAATATAACATGGTGTTTGTTAATACTTTCGACAGAGATGACTTAGGAGGGTGAATAGGGGGATGAAACCTTGTTTGATGAAACAATTTTTTTGGAACTTATAGGTGTGAAATTTGTAAGTAGAAAGTTAATTTAAAATTAAACAAAGCCGTCTTCTATTCAGTTTGTACGTCTAGCGTAAGGTAAACATCATTGTAAAAAGAATTACTTGTGTTATGAAAACTTTTTAAAACAAGACTTGTGTAAAAATGTAGGAAGGAGTACTTTATTATAAACTACGCGGGAGAAATTAAGTAGTTCAAACACATAACGGCAAGCAGAATGAAGGCCTTCAGACCTGAGGGTTATTCGCTACCGCTGTGGGTAGCGAAAAATACCACGCGGAACTCGATGGGTAAATAGCGGACATAAAATAAAATAATTTATTTAAAAAAAAATAGTACGGCTTTTGTCAACAAGTCTAATGTAGGTTTAGTGACTCTATTATTAATCAAATGTATATTTCTTAATTTGAAAGTAGCAGGGCACATAGCACGCAGAACAGATGGCCGATGGGGTCGAAATGTTCTAGAGTGGAGACCACGGACCGGCAAGCGCAGCGTAGGTCGTCCACCGACACGGTGGACAGACGACCTGAGGAAGGTCGCAGGACGACATTGGATACAGGCCGCTTCCAACCGGTTCTTTTGGAAAATCATGGGGGAGGCATATGTTCAGCAGTGGACGTCCTACGGCTGAGATGATGATATTTCTTAATGATATCGCTCGAAGGAATAATGTCATGATATCAAATAATAAATAAGTAATACAAATGCAAATAAATAATAAAAAAGCAGCGTTATAAAACGAAGCTATATTGTAAAAGTTTTGCATAATATGGTATTATCCGTCCCCATTATGATGGTTAAAAATTAAAATTCGATGCTCTGATTATATGCCTCGGTGGTCTAGTGGTCATGGCGTCCAAAACACGGATTGACGGAGATGCGGGTTCGAATCAATGTGTATTTTTCTCTCTAAAATTGCAAAGTTCAGTCTCGCTAAGCAGGAGTTAGTGCTTTAGCTCAAATCTGTGTATATATTATAGGTACCTTCCATCTCCTTATTTTCGGGATCAATATCGATGTCAGCCATGACTTCCATCCTCAAACTTCAAACCTCCCAAAAGACACGCACGAAAGTCAAATAAAAATATGTCATTTTAATAAATTTCCATTGCAATTTATCAACACGATTTGTAATTCAGAGCTTCCGTATTGAAACATGGATTTTTAAAATAATATCTTTATACCTATTGCTCCCATACGTCGGTAGGTACGTCACTATTATTCATTCAAACTGACAGTCACATCACTACACGACCGGCAAATTATCGAAAAACTGAAAAAATTACGCGGCGAGACATTTCGTTCGGGTTTTTAAAAGTTCGGCACACGTCTTGATGCCAGAACAGATGATCACAAACTGCTGCTATTTTTATAAGGTGGATGGGAGGAACTGCTTACTTCTGAATTGCAAATTGCAATAATCTGGCCAAATTGTCAATGATACGGTTACGCTCAGGGATTTATATACTAGTTAAATAACTCCTTGGTTACGCTACAAACTCATACTTATCTATTGCCACAGAATGTTACTTAACTTTGACGACTCCGTGACTATGAACCCTGCCTATGAAGCGCGGTCTTCAAGGTTCGATCCCTGCACACATTAAGTATTTGCGTGATGAGCGGAAATGTTTGTTGTCAGGTCTTGGTTGTTGTAATGTGTTTGTTTTCATGCCTCCCGCGACACGGAATGCTAAATGCTAATACTCAAGCTGTAAGTGTAGAAAATAATACCTTAACAACTTACGTGGCTTCTAAAAGACGTAAGGTAGGGTAAGTAAAATATAAGAGTAGCTTAGTAGGTATCTAGTCAAGTATTAGTGGGTACGTCTCATCTCACGTAGAAAATCTGGATTCTATAGTATAAGTCTGGTATGATACAAGTTCTGGTTCTGGAGTGGAGACCACGGAGCGGCAAACGGAGCGTAGGTCGTCCACCGACACGGTGGACAGATGACCTGATAACGGTTGGATGCAGGCCGCTTCCAACCGGTTCTTTTGGAGAATTATGGGGGAGGCATATGTTCAGCAGTGGACGTGCTACGGCTGAGATGATGATGATGATAGTATAAGTAGTACCTACTTTAAGGCTTTTATTCCAGAAAGAGTCTCAGTTACATAATAAGTTTGGCCTTGAGTGTTGATAAGACAGTATATGCTATACGAAAATTTACTCAGATGGGAACTCAAGCTTGGAGTAACTCCTGAGAGTACTTAGTACGGATCTAGGTATCTACTTTGTTTTTAGATTAATTAAAAATTAAAATTACATGTCATTGTATTCTTCTCGGTAGGCTCTATATATTTTGGAACGCGGCGGTAGTCTTTAAAATACATATTTATAATGAAAAATTGACGTTCATAAGTGCGTCCTTGAAGCCTAAATTGAATAAACGATTTTGACATTTGATATACCATATTGATTAACGTACTATGTGTGCCCCTAAAGGTTAAACAAAGAATGCAGAGGTCACGAGCCAGACCAAGAACAGAACAACCAACAATAGTAGAATGCACCGAGGGAGTGTAGAGTACTGAATGAAGCGAGGCGTTAAAGTCGCCCAAATCGAAGTCAGACTTTATACTCGAGGTGAATACTCTACTTTTCTTATCTACAGTGAGACAATAATAGCTAACAAATGTTGATTGAAATCGATAAAAATGGCGGCTCTATGTCACTTTTGTCAGCTCATCAACTTACTAACATTTTTGCTGACTGGAGTTGTCAAAACTGACACAGAGTGGCCATTTTTAAAGATTTCTATCAAAATTTGTTAGCAACTAAGATACATTAAAAGTCATGCAGGGCTACTAAAAAAAATATTGATTTATTCAAAAGTAACATAAATCAAGAGTTAATTGGAAAAGTTTGTCCATTTATGGAGGGACAGAGTAATATTATATCCCGGGGAAGCAAAGCACATCTAATACTTTTCATCGTCATCATCCCTCACCACGTGGGTGAAACCGCGGGACGCAGCAAGTAATATAATAATAACAATTTACTAGGACTTCATGTAGTGCGGGAGGCATACAGAACACACATTAACACATCACAAACATTAAAGACTCTAGAACAAGCAATTCTGTCCATCACATAAACCTACTTGCGCTGGCCAGGGCCATGCCTGGGACTTTGCGCGACTCCCTTTAAAGATATTATCTACACCCACCCACCACCCAGCTGATCATTCATCAATGAACGATTAGTTTGTTCGAAAATATTCATTTCTTTAATATTTGTGTGAATCTGTGGCTGTGCTGTGTGGTGTTGTGGTTGACAACAAAAATCAAAATACTAAATAAAATAGGTCGAATTCTTGACAAATATGCTATCAAGACCATATTTACTCCTCATCAGAAGATTGCGCAATGTCTGCGTTCCCCTAAGGACAAGATTCCTTTTCAGCATCCCGGGGTGTACAAAATTAACTGCAGCTGCGGAAGTTCGTACATAGGACAGACAAAGCGAACTGTTTCATGCCGCATCAAGGAACTATTGAGATCTCGAAATGCCAGAATTTCAATCGAGGTGATGGTTTTCTACTCACCAGTGCGTGGAATCCAGTATTAGGTTGTTTTAAAATTAAAAGTCCGCGTTCAAAATGTGTTCAAAATACTATACGCAGTGATACAGTGAGTGTGTTTTGTCGGAACTTAGGATCGAGTTCGAGTTCCGGTGATAACCGTAGCAAAAGACTAAGAAAGAGGGTAGATCGTTATGTCTGCACCTAACTTTTAAACTTTTTGACCAACCACCCGCATTCTTCAGTCTTCCCGTGAACATGGTGCATGTAACTGCGCCGAAATATCGGGAGCTCATTCCACAACCTTACCACGGTAAATATCCCGTTAATAATCATATTATAACTTTATTAAATAAAATACTGAGTTTACATAATATCGGGGTAAAATGCGGAACAGTCACCTCCAATATTTAACACTATTAGATTTTATGGAAACGTAAGTAACTACTTTTGTTTATTTTGTGATATCTGACCCAGTACCTATGTTTTTCAAAACACAATGTAATGCAATAAAGACACTCTTGTGTTACATTTTACTCTAGCGTGTACTTTCTTTCAGTCATGGTGATTTATCCAAACCGTCTGGGGGTTCTCGCGGCCTCACCACGCACAAGAGAAGTGGAAGGAGTTGATTTGTTTACAAAATAGTGATGGTTCGGGACTTCAATTGGAGGACAAATGGCGCCAAGTATGTTTTAAAACTTCCAACCGATATGTCTGTTGCATTTGCAGGAGAGACAGGTGACTGACGGACAGCGGAGTCTTAGTAAGAGAGTCCCGTTTTAGCCTTTGGGCACGGAACCCTAAAATGATATAACGCTGACAAAATATTAACCGACAAATATATGAATAATAAATAGATACGATATTAGAATTTGAAAACTTTCGTATCACAAATTATCTATATCTATCTATATACTCGTACTATAATAAAGATTTGTATGTAAATATGTTTGTAACGTTAGTTAGTTAGTTAGCTCAAAAAGAAATAAACTGATTTCAAAAATTCTTTATCCATTGGAAAGCTACATTTACCCCGAGTAACATAGGCTATATAAGATTTATCATCATCATCCATCACCGCGCGGGTGTAACCGCGGAGAGCAGCTAAATATAAAGATACCGGCTGCACTTCCTTGGTATTATGTCGGTTTAAGTCCGACGACGTTTCGAACGTATAAGACGTTCTTCTTCAGGGAGTGTTCACTCTTGGAGATCTTATTGCTTCCAAATGTTGGTTGTAACTCCGGTTAACATAGTCCATTCTGCCGTTCCAATTTTCGATGACGTGTCCAAGCATTTCAGTTGGTATTATCTATAGGTGCCTACTTACACAAAACTTAATATGCACAAGTAACCAGTTAAAAAGATTAAAAAATATCAGATTAGATGATTAATCAAGAATCAATCAAGAAGGGCTAATAAAAAGTCCGCAAAAAGGAAGATTTTCATAAAAGATTTTAACAAAAAAAACATTCTATGGTAAAAAAAAATAGTTTATATAATCTCATTCGGTAATATTCTAATTATGAAATGAAATACAGACTTTTATTGGCATATTTTATTTACATAGTTCTTTAAGAAAATTAAAAAATTAAATTAAAGCATTATTCTCTTAACAAAACAATGCTTTAAAACATTTTTTTAATTATTAAAGTACCTACATTGAATTCAAATTAAGTACACATTATCTGTGAAGAGCGCGCTGCGCGCGCAACACGCTGATGTGCCGAGCCAATAGACCAATAACAGACTTTTTCCACTGATATTGGCAAAATTGCCAACATTTTCAAAAGAAGATGAAAATCAGTTAGCTGACCATGTTATTATTTTGGCTAAAACATTCTATGGAATCACGCAACAGCATCTACGTAAACTAGCTTATGAGTTTGCGGCTGCAAAAAATATTAAAAACATTTTTTCAACAGAGAAAGGCATGGCAAATGTTGGGTGTACGCCTTCTTAAAAAGAAATCCTGGGATCTCTTTACGACTTCCGGAGCCAATAAGCATGAACAGAGTGCTGGGTTTTAATAAGACTGAGATAAAATTGTTTCTCCACAATTTAGAAGAAATGACAGAGAAGAATGCTTATCCAGCCAAAAGAAAATTTAAGGTTGATGAGACAGGTGTTACGACTGTTCAAAGGCCTGGGAAGATTTATGCGCTTAAAGGCGTTAAACAAGTTGGCAAAATCACAAGTGGAAAGCGAGGCCAAAACGTCACTGTTGTCTGCGCCATGAATGCTTCAGGATGTTCATACATCCCACCTATGTTCATATATCCGCGCCAAAGGATCAAGCCAAGTCTGAAAATTGGAGGGTCTATTGGAGCAGAATATGAGTAAAACACTGTTTTAAACTATCACGGTTGTTCTCTAAAGTTATATGATTATTAACGGGATATTTACCGTGGTAAGGTTGTGGAATGAGCTCCCGATATTTCGGCGCAGTTACATGCACCATGTTCACGGGAAGACTTCTTCCCTCTTCGGGAGCTCATTCCACAACCTTACCACGGTAAATATCCCGTTAATAATCATATAACTTTACAGAATATGAGTGCTCAAAATCAGGATGGATTAACGAAGAACTTTTTGAGAAATGACTTTATCACTTTTCCAAACATATTAGTGCGACAAAAGAAAACCCTACTCTACTGATTCTCGACAATCATGCCAGTCACTTGTCACTGAAAGCTTATCAATACTGCCGCGAAAATGGCATCCATATGCTGTCTTTACCTACGCATACTTCCCATAGGATGCAGCCGCTTGATGTCACTTTTTATGGTCCACTGAAGACAGCTTATCACAGAGAGTGTGATTTGTATATGAAAAACCATCCATATGAAAAAATAACTCATGATGTTTTGGCTTCCATTTTCAATAAAGCCTATTTGAGAATAGCGTCAATGGACAAAGCTGTAAAAGGTTTTGAAGTGACTGGCATTCATCCCATAAACCCTAACGTATTCGGTGAGGATGACTTTACATCGGATCCAATTATTGAAGATTCAACCGGCAGAATTGAAAACTCAACCAATAATGAAATAGAAACCGAAGCACTTTCTGCACATGAAACAAATGTAACCGAACTTATCGCCAGTTCTTCGCATAGTCATATTTTGCAAGTATTGAGCCCAGTGCCTCGGAAAATTCAAAAAATAAAACGACGTTCAAAGAAACAACATTCTCAAATTTTGACCGCCACACCTCTAAAAGTGCAGTTAGAAGACAAAGAGCGAAAGAGAATATTGAAAGAGAAAGATAGTAAAGCTAAAGGAAAGCAAGTTAAAGGAAAATCGTTAGTAAAGAAACAATCTGTGAAGAGAAGAGTCTTAATTTCTAGCAGCGATGACGACGTTTCCCTAGCACAGTTATGCAATGACGACGATGAAGATGACATAGGCACAAACAAAGAAAATGAAAATATGGAGAGTTTGGTCGTAACAAAGAAGTGTGGTTTCGTTGCTGCCACTGTTCTTCATGGGTACACAAAGAATGCAGTGGAAAAGAAACTGCAGAAAATTATATTTGCGACTTCTGTTGAAATTCATGCAAGCATTAGAGTAACGAATTAATTAAACGGGGTTTTTATGTCAAAATAAATGTTATAAACATGTACATCGCCTATTATTAATATCGCGCGGTATTATCGAACCAGGGCACGCTATTCTCAAACCAGTTTGATAATGCCGCGCTATCGAATATTTAATTTTTCTTCTTATATTTATACATAGGTGCTATAAAAATGTAAAGTTGCACTTAAAGTTGATTGCTAGATATACTATGTTAATTAAAATCTAACTTGACTTTATCTGAGCAGCACCAGTAGGAAATTATAGCTATATCTTCTTAAGGGCGCGGTATAATCCAACCCTCCCCTACTAGGTAAGGTAACCTTATTTCCTAACTCTTCTAGTATGAGGCAAGCATGATCCTATGCCGTACAATATTCACAAGATCTCTGAGTGTATTCCTGGGATTAAGCATTAAATATGTACCCTCACACAAGCTGGAAAATCTTACGGACGCGACGAGAGATTTACTTGGTCGCTTGTGTGGTTTAAATAAAATATCTTACATAAGCTGCTAGGTAGTATAATATGTATTAGTAATAGCTAGAGGGGCCTTATTCCTTTGAGAGTGTACTATACGTACCTAAATTCGTTGGTTTAGTTGTTCCTAGTATATATTTTAGTCTATGGTTTAGTTTTGATTCACGTAGGTGGTAAAACATTCAAACCTGCACGCCATGTGTGCCACAAACAACAAAGGGAACGTTCTGTAGCTCTACCATGAGTTGGCAACGTAAAACGTCATCGATAGCCGATACTCGCTAGCGTCTACACGATCGTCGATTGCGAGCTGATTTAATTGGCACCATGAGTCGTTAAAAAGGTGCTTTCGACAATTCGATACTCGTTAGCGGGTCTCGTGTCGATTTGGTTATTTCTTTATGTTGGCATTATCTAAGAACTAGCTTCACACGTATTATGTTGTCTTTTTCTATCAACGTACGTAAGAAGGAGAGCGTATGACGTCAATATAAACCAACAAAACAAAATAAGCTTAATTTACTTATTACTTACTGTGAACTCCATTACCTTCGAATTTATATTCATTATACGTACGTAGCTGACAGCTCCTCTTTCGACTGGTATTTGCGGAGAAGAAGACAAAGAGAAAATTGTATGAAGAAGATATTTATTTTGTTTTGTAACAAGTACATACAATAAATAGTATATTAAAACCAGTTAAAAGTGTTTCTTTTTAAATCAAGAAATAGCGAAAATGAACCCATCCAAATGTTTTTATGCTGGTGGAGTTCATGGAACTAGTAAGTACTAGTAACTTAGCCCGAATTAGTTTATTGATCAATTTTCTTACATTATTTCTACAATGATCTCTACTGTACTGTTGCTTTCTAATCATACACGACGACGATGTGAAAAATGAAGTAACAGGGATTATTGTATTGTGATTCTCTCTCAGGCATACTAACCATACATAACCTCTATACGTACTTGTGTAAAAACATAATAATAACGTTAATTCCTACAATAACATAGGCCTTAGCCTTCGCTTCTTAATCTGGGAGATAAAGTAAACCTATTATAATAGTCATCACCTATATGAGTTACTTACATGTATTTTGTTTTAAAATTATGTTCCTTGTAAACTTAATTACTACTTTTACTTTACTTATACTTTACAAGAAATGGAGACCTTAGCAAGCCTGCTAATGGACCACTAGAGCTACTGGTACCACATCCTTTTCAAGCCGCAGGAGGACCCAGCCTCACAATCGAAACTAGCAAAGCAGGCATTTGTGAAAGCTGACAATGAACGGCAGGTTTTCCAGCAAGATGCAGAGACAGCTTGATTTGAGGGACGGAGTTAGGAGAAAAACTAACTGATGTTATTGGAAAACGATAATTGTGTTGAAGTTGGCCTTCCTCAAATGTTTCCACAACTACCTATACATATTAGTTGTAATTAGATAATTAGTAATAGATGATTAGTAAACAATAAAACAAGTAAACTCATACTCATATTGTATTAAATAGGTACATGACGAGCCATCATGTTACTCTACCTTCCTAGCTAAACCCTACCTTCGAACAGAGGGTTGCCAGGTGTGATCCCCGGCAATCACAGACATATTTGGCCCGGAACTTAATGACACAGGGGAATTCTAATGGGGGTATGAGTGTGAATGTTATTATGATCCTAGTTTTAAAAACAACCATAGTAAATTATCTGATATTATTGTAAATTAAAAGCAGATAAATCATTTCTATACATGTTTGTAGCTTTTTAAATATAATCATTGTACCTGAATGATGTGATAGTAAAGATTAAGTTGATATATGATTCCTATATGTTTTAAGGTAGGTGAAATAAAAGACATACATACTACATAAGTAAGACTAATGTTTTTGGTGAGTAGGCCATGATGTGGGCCACTCAGTTTTTTTCTGAACTATTCTGTAAGTTGTATGTTGAAATAAAATGTTTTGAATACAAATAAAGATGTTATTTATTATCACTAAATATTATTACTTATTCTCCAAGCTAATTGATCATGCAATGTCCTATACACTATCGGTTCACTGCAATTATTGCTTTCATCACCACTTCTCCACATTCATACGAGTAGGATTCTATGAAAGAAAGAAATTTTGTTAGTGTGCACATGAATTTGTGAGTAAAAGATATTGCAGAGACCATAAGGAATATTTTTGCTAGAGAAACATGACTACATAGTACAAAGAATAAGCCCTATAATTACAGTAACTTCACAATCATAATTTCCACAACACATTTTACAGCTAATCCTTTTCCTTTAAAGAAGATATTTGAAGCATGTTTTAAAAACCTCCATACAGCTAACCTACTCAAACTGAAATGTTGAACAATAATCATTTTCCTAGCAGTAAAACTTCTGGGAAAAAAAGACTATTGTTTTATTGCTATTTAGTGATTCGCTTGTGCATATACTAAACTAAATTTCTCTAAACTATGGTAGTTTTTATTATGTTAATACTAAAATCCACATTCATGTTACACTTACAATTATAATTATAAACATAACTATTTAAATATGGGTAGTTTTACATCAGTTAGAATGGTTTAGAGAGCACGGACTTACATGATGGTTAAATTTGCACTAAACATATCCACAATTAAACAGAAATGGCAAATTTAAGTATTGTCACTTGCAAACATTATATGAATTTGGACATAAACATGAATAGATTATAATTAACAGAACAGATGATAATTTACTAAAAACAGATTTTAGTTTGCTAATTTAGTTTGGTGTTCTTAACAAGCGAATTACTACCAATGACCTGGATAACTTCCTGCCATAATATTAGTGCTCATCTTTTAAGCTTGGTGTAAATATTTCAAAATGTCTTCCATCAACACATCCAATTACCCTTGGGATCATAAATTTACTATTAAATCAAAGTGTCAGAAAACTAGAGTGTCTGATAAAAATAGTCAATAGAAATTTCATTATATAAAAAAAAATATAGTAAGCTACCATTGTTTTATAACATTCCTATCCTCTTTTGTGTTTGGAAACTTGATGATTGTATTTAAGATGTTTAGGTAGGTACATGGTTTACTCTAAGCAACAGTGATTTCTTCTATTTAGATACACTGATCTCTTATTCTTATTCGTTTTGGGAGTGATGAGGCCTGCACTGACGTCCCGCTTGGGGTGTTATGTGCATTCCACCCTGCCAACATTTGCTCAAGCCAGCCTAACTTCTTCACATAGAGGAGTAAGGCCTTGGGGCGCTGGCACAACTGTTGCAATGTAGTTTGAGATGTTGTATAAACAATCGTCGATGATGCTGATGATGCATCATGCGTTCTGGAGTAGACCTCCAGTAATCCTGTTTTTGCTCTAATATCTTCCGTAGCCCTGCAGTGCAGCAACACAGTCTGCACACTCTTGTCCTTCTGCACACAGTCTCCAGGTAGTGGGCTGTCCGTAGCTCTGATCTTGTGCAACTGGTAATTTAGATTACTGTGAGCAGTGATAATTCCCACCATTAGGCGAAGGTCCTGACGTTGTAATCATAGTAATTTGTTCGTAGTATTTTTGTTTAGGATTGGAAACATGGATTTCGCATGTTTACAGTCCTTCCTGTCATCCCAACAGTTTTGGTGTTTTCTTACTGTGTAGCTACTCAGGAGATTCTGCACACTGATCTCCTCGGAGTATTAATTATTCTGACACTGCCTCCTAGGAAAAATGATTTGCAGCTTCAAATACTTTTTGGGTGGTCCCCGTGCTGTGCATAGAACAGCAATGCAAATAAAACCTGTAATGCAAAGATAAAAAAGTAGTATACCTATCTGGGTTTATAATAAAATAATAATAAATAGCCTGTAGTTTTATTTGTAAGTTATTAGCATAACCTCAAATATGTAAAAAATAAATATGTTTACAGCTTACCTTAGACCCTAGTGAGACTCTTTGTGATGGTATTAAATCTGTTGAATCCACAATAAATGTCTTCAAAAGCATACACAGGTAAGATGCTTTTAGAAAGTCTTTAAAGCTTTCTTCACTAAGGTTTAGTGGACATCCAACTTGTTTTCTCATTTCTGCTTGAAATTGGGAATTCTCGTTGCTGATCTCCATTTTCAGAAGCTGTCACCATATTCAAAGCCAAATAAATTATTCCTGCCAATTTTATCGTAATACAAATAAAATTATTTGATTATGTAAGTATTTTGAATTGAAACTCGATAGGTTATTTTCCCTTTCACACGATTCCACACCTCAAAATTCTCGTGAGTGGCGTAGTCGCTAACGTCTATCGAAATTTTCGAAGGCGATTGTCAAAATAATGACTTATGGTACCGTTTGAGTGAAAATCCAAGCAAATCGCGTATCGACATCGATTTTCGCTATCGACTCACGATTCGTTTTCGAAGCGACTGTTAATAAAATAAACTTGTGGTGCCGATTTTAGTTCTACAAGTGACCGCAAGGTGGCACTGTTCTTTTTTCATACAAATTTTCGTCGACAGTCGCTAGCGAGCATCGATTGGTGTCAATATTGTCAACTCATGGTAGAGCTACGGGTAAGCGCCGTCAACGCTCACAACTGTCGCGCTCCGGTTTGCCGTTCCCTTTAGGCCGTGCGCGCACTGCCATGCGTTGCGTTTTTTTCTACCGTGCGGTAGAATAAACTCAGTGAGGGGTCCGCGCACTGCGGTGAAACAAACGCACGTTTTGATATTGGAATAGGGGAGACCGGGATGGATGCTTATAGGGCACGTTTTGTTATTCGAATATAGTTGTGGGCCCCACACAACACGTCATCATTATGGACTACCTACCATAAAAGAGTTGCTATCTGTATATATTTATTATTACGTAAAAAAAGGTACCCAAATGGTATTGGGTGCATCCCTTGACGGCCTTAAGACCTATGAAGAGCTTATTTTTCGTAAGATATAACGACTACTACTTTCGTATCCAAAAAAAGTTTTTCGGATATTACGGAATGTTTTTTTTTAATTTGTTAAGAATCGTTGGTGCCAATATTTAGTACAAATACACAAATTGGAGTATTGTTAAAATGACATTATATAAAAAAAAGTATAAAAGTTTATTAAGGTTACCTAAGAAAAGGTAAACACAGCCCCTCAAATCATCAAAGAAGACATCAATATTGACAATGAAGTCCGCAATACCACATGTCTAACTATTACAGTTATGTCACAATGACTACTTTTTCATGTTCAATAAGCAATAGTTACGCCCGTACAAACTAGGCCACATTATTCATATCTGAGTATAAACCTATCTAAGTACTTTAATAATAAAGAGGTGCGTTGCGTCAGGTGCGTTCGTTTAGCTTTTTAGGGCATTGGTGGCGTTGTAATTGATGGCTCTTTTGTTAAAGCGTTCGGAAAGCTCAAAAACGTTATTTTTGCCCATACCCTATTCGAACGCTCAACTGAACATAAGACCTAAAATCACATGATTATGCTGTCAAATACATAGCTGTCAAATAACGATCACAAACAACTATGCTCCAGACGTGGGTCAAAAATTGCACTTATTGGTGGTAAAAATTCCTCTTTTCTAGCTTTCCGAACGCTGCACAAAAAGAGACATGAACGACATTTTACATACCTAGATTATGAGTAGTGCGTTCGAATAACGCTAAAAACGCTCACAAGGGGCGTTCGAATTGGGAATCTGTGGGTGAAAATGTCGTTCATGCCTCTTTTTGTTCAGCGTTCGGAAAGCTAAAAAGAGGAATTTTTGCCACCAAAAAGTGCAATTTATGACCCACGTGCGGAGCATCCCTTATAAGCTAAACGAACGCACCACTCATGTGAATGTCATGTCATCTGTCACTGTCATGTCATGTCTCAGTTTTACTCGTGTGTTTTGGTCTTGTAAAGTTTCTCAAGTTGTTTTTATTCGTAATATGTCTAAAAACTATAGAAACTAATTAAAAACCTCCATGAATTTAAAGCACTGATAAGTTTTTATTTTTCGCAACCTACATTTTGCGTTTGCAATGTCGGACAGCGATGAAAACTTGCATCGGTTAGAGGGAACTTCTGGTGACGCTCCAGGAGGCTTAATCATAAAAAAGAAAGACAAAGCAGAAGAATTTCAGTTCGCTAAGCCTTCCTTACTAGGACTAGATAAGCTAGCTGCAGCCAAACGTAAGCAGAATCGCTTGATTTCGTTCCAAGACGACACTAATGATGATGCGGAATCTTCGTCCACCAGTGACTCTTCAAGTTCAAAAGAACGTAAATACAGAAGGCACAATGAGGAGACGCCGACGTACACTGGAGGCATATCAGATCAAGCGCGGGAAAGAATGATGGAGCGGCTACAGAAGTATGGAATAATATTTAATACATATTATCTTAAACAAAATTAAAACAATCAATTTATAAGCTTCAAATTTGCTTTGTAAATAAAATTAAAATAGGTTTTTTATGTGTTGTCTGTATTATAAGTAATTCCACATGGTTTTCATATTGGTCAAATAAAATCCTACAGCAATTTTCTTTATTTTCTCTCCTGCCCATCTATTTACCAAAGATTTATAAGTATGTTTACACATTTTACATATAGAATATAACCTATGTTCATTCTATTTACAGAAAAGAAAAAGAAACTAAAGAGAAAGGAGTCCATCACTCCACAAAAGAAGAAAGAAAATATCAATATAAAGATGACGAAGACAACCCATTTTACCGGAGATATGATAGATATGCCAGAGACAAGGACAGGAGATATGATGACCAGAGGAGAGACAGAGATAGGGATAGAAGAGAAAGAGGATCTGAAAGGAGAGATAGGGATAGTGAAAGAAGTAACAGGGATAGCTCTAGGAGAAGTTACTATGAGCCAAGGTTCAAAGACGAACCTAAAACACCAAGGTACACCTACTACATGTATATTTTTTGTTTTGCTTATCTTGTAACTAGCTCAAGATTTTAAGCAATTGCAGCTGTTGTGTCTTCAGCCCCTTGGGGCAGGTAGTGGCCTCAAGCTCTTGCTTCTTGCCCCTGCAGAACCTCTGGGGGTAACTGCCCTCCAGTATCTCTTACCCTGTGCATTTTGCAATTAAGGAACAACTGCGCATGGGCAAGCCATTGTTAACATAATAATTGTAAGCATCACAGGATTTATATCTTTCACTTTTAATGCTCAGCACAGCTTGTGCTGTACTCATTTCTCTGTGGTATAGCTGTTTAAATCCTTATGCAAGCTTTATATTGTCTACTGTCAATATGGAGTATGTTATGCCAACAACCGTAACCTAAACATCACTTGTTTTGTGTAAAAATTTAACAAAACATAGATTAGCATTCATTTCCTTTATTGTAGATTAGATAATACCTTGTAGTAGTAGTACTGATAAAGTTGTTTGGTTACAAACAATAACATAGAGAAATCAACGATAAACAATTTTAGGCAAAAGGCCTACATGGAGCTGGGTTTGATTAAACCCAATGGCAAATTGACTTTTAATGCTGGACGGCCCAGCAAGCTTCTGTCTTTACATTGTTTTATTTCAAATATGTGTTGTGAAAATAAAAATATTAATCCTTCATAAACAGTGATAGTTAAAACAAAACATTTATGAAGGAAAGTGACATATATTTATGTCTCTGGGATGCAAAGGGTTAATACTTGTTTTGATGACAGTTCATGTGCAAACATTAAATGACCACCAATTCAAAGGAATTGATTGTTCTGGTGTCCACACAGCCAATTAAATTATAGATTTCCTGGAATGAATAATAGCACCGATAATCTTAACATTGACAGGTTGTAGAGACGTAGGTTATTTAACATTGCAATTTAAGAGAGAATATTTCCTTCGACGGGATTTGAACCCGCGTCTTTCGACAATCCGTGTCAGACGCCATGACCACTAGCCCACCGAGGCACAAGGTCCGAGCATCAAATGTTTAACTCTCTATCTGATTTTATCCGTTGTATAGGGATGGAGCAATATCTTTGAACAGCTTGACAGCATTATTCAACTGAAAGATTTTTTTTTAAATACTTAACTTTTGTAGTCATGTGGCAACCCTTGATATTGTTTTATGATTTTTAATGCATTAACGCCTGCTTTAAATATAATACAGCGATATCAAACATTACAATTTTAGAGAGATTAATTCACATCTTTGGACATGATTTGAACCTCTGAATCCGTGACTTCTGACAATCCATGTCAGAAAATATGAATCAATTACAGATGAAAGAAGTAAAAATGCAATATTCTAGTATCTTTGTATTTTTTGTAACCTCGACCGTTTTTGGCACGTACAACACAAGTATAGGTTCAGAATGGTCTTGTTAATTTTATATAATAAAAAACACAAAGTAATATCTCATGTTGAGCGTCGCGCTTAACCTTCTCGTCGAAATTCCCGTGGCGTGCTGTTGACGCTTGCGCTGCTGTACGGGGCGTAGACGGGGACGTAAACTGTTTCTTTCTTGAACATTGAAACATATTGGGAAAGAAAAAGATAAGGTGGTTGATTTGAAACCGCACGATCGCATGAAAAATTGTATAGTAGACTAGTAAAATTTGAAAAAATTGTAATATTACTTTCGTCTATTAATTATTTTCTCTATCTATAGGATAGAGCAATTCATGTCAGGTCAGTTCTTAATAATAACATTTTCATTTCCACAGCTTCAAAGTCCTAAAACCGACTGACAAGACTGCCTGGGACGATGATGATGATGACCCTCGTTCCACAGTCCGTAAGTCAAGCTGGGACTTCCCCACACCTCTGCCAAAGGATGTGGATAGAGGCCAGAAGAGTGAGAGGAGTACCAGGACGCTAAAGGATTATAAAGGACGGCCTTATGAGTTCACTCCTAGAGCTACACCTCATAAGTAAGTTATGTTTAAATACTTTTATAGATATGTTTTTTCATTGTGTGCTTCATTACGGAAGGTTGTGCCTTCTTGGGTCCTTGCATAATTTCAACCAGGGATGTAACGATACCGATTCCGATACCGATATATCGGCGGATATAATCGGCAGGCCGATATATCGGCATCGCCGATTATAATACAACCGATATCAAGTAGTTCGAAAATATATAAGTGAAGAGTCTGCTTGCTTGTCATCAAATATTTCTGCTCATCCTAAACAAGAAGAGATGGAATCTCATATAAGATGTCCAAATATTCCAATTAAACAAGATTCAAAGAACTATTGGCGCAATGAAGATAAATACCCAAAGTAAAGCTTGCGCATGAATACGTGTCTTATCAAGTGAGCTGAGTTGCCTAAGAACGTCTTTTTTCAACTGCAGGCCTCATACAAAATGATTTGCGTAACAGATTATCTGCTAATAATTTAAATACTCTTTTTTTTCTTAACAAAAATCTACCAAAATTAAATTTGATTACTGACTTTATGTATTGGTTTATTTTATAACTATGTGTAGATAATAATTACTTAGCTTGATTTCAGATAAATAAATGAACTTTTTTTGAATTTTGATTGAGTTAATCTGCTTATTGTTTACATGTCTTAAGACTCGATCTTAGACATAGGTAACTTCTATGCATAATAAAGGCAAACAAGATGTATAATTCATTATTTATTTGATTAATTATCTTCTTAGCCATCGATATCGGCATCGGTATCGGTATCGCCGATTATTTCCTACAAAAATCGGTATCGGTATCGTATCGGCAAAATGATTTATCGTTACATCCCTAAAATTTCAACCATGAGTTGGTGTCATTGATATCTGTAAAATTTGAAGTTACACCCTGAATTTTTCGTAACATTACTAGTACAAGACCATGCTTTATATGAGTACATAATCCACTGACATCACTATCCAAACCTACTAGAACAACCATCACTAGCACATAGAAGTACTGATCGCGGCACGTAAGTTGAACTATGCGCAGAACACAATTTTCGGGTCTCAATCGAAGTGCGGTATGCGCTGGGAGGGGCCGTGCGTAACCTTAGCAACGCGGCGACAAACAATCACACTCCGCTCCTCACGGCCCGCGTACGTTCTGATGACCCTGTAGTACAATCGCGCAAAAAGGTTTCAGTTCTTCGACCTAAATATCTGTCAAATGTGTGATCATTAAACTTAATTTCAAGAAAATGACAACTAAGACCACAACCAACTTTAAGGAGACAGGCGAGTGGAATTGTTTTTGATATACCTATATTATATATATTTTTTACAAGAATACAACAAATTATTATACTAGTTATGCCCAAGTTCTAGAATATCACTTCGGTAAAATTATGTAGAAGGTGTTACGCCCATCAATAATAGTGATTAAGATCAGCATTACTTTAATAATTCACTATTAAATTATTCACAATTATTAAAGCACTATTTAATAATTCCTAACGATTACTTCTCACAACACTTTGTTCGAGAAATACAATGATTAGAAAGGAAATCCGAGATTATTTTTATAAAATTTCATATTTTGGTTTAACTTGCGTTTCATTTTTAACCACCGCAGGGTAAGTATTTGTCTATCACATTTGTATATAACTGTACCTGCGCAGACGACCTATAACTAAGGTGTCTCAAACTAAACTCTCAATTAAATAAAACCCCCCTCCCAACTGTCAAAACAAAATACTTCGCCCGTGGCTTACCGCCACCACTTATTGCTACTTGCATCCGTTTACATACAATTCTGTATGAAAAGTATGTGATCTAAAACCATGTAGGAAACACATATAGGAAAGCGCGGGCGAAGGCAAAACTTTGGTTGTAAAAGTTTATAACAACACTTAACTAGCTGTGCTCCGCGATTTCACCCGCGTGGTGATGGACGATGAATCAAATATAGTGTATGTTACTCAGGCATAATGTAGCTTTACACTCGTTATCGGTTAAGTCAAATCAAAATTAAAAATGTTTTCATTTCTGTAACCAAAAAATGTTTACACATACAAACAAGTAAGTTAAGTCGTTTTTACTTGTATCTATTACAAACAAACAATCAATCTTTCTTCTTTATAATAGAGTAGATAAGCATTAATACCAAGGTACGAATAATGTGGCCTGGTTTGTACCGGCGTTACTATTGCACATTTCAAAATGAAAAAGTATTTATTGTGACGTAACTGTAATAGTTGGACATATGGCAATGTGAACTTCTTTGTAAATATATATGTCATCTTTAAAACTGTAGTACATCATTTTGCTCTATTGTTAAAAGTTTTCGCAGCGTACCGGATATATGGTTTTTTTTTGGCATTTTTTCCACACATTGGATTACATTATTGAAGTTTTCATACGGATCCCTAACTTTTTTGAGCATATTATATAGCATATATTATATGTTCATCAGGAATAATGTAGGATTCAAATGGTGAAATTTTTCTAATCGGTTCAGTAGTTTAGGTGCCTATTCAATTCAAACAAACAAACAAATCTTTCCTCTTTATAATATTAGTGTAAAAGTGAAGACAATATGGTTATCACGGGATCAGTCTCATGGAACAAACCAATTAAACAAATAACTCTCCAAATAACACACGCACACACACATACACACACACATACAGATACTTAAAAGTACTAAACGCTAACTTACCGCGCGATATTTATTCTGATTCTGATAAATCGAAGGTTTAGAATCCTACTGTGCCACCAAAATGTAGGTTCCGCTTAGTTTTTGGTGCTCGCTGCTAACTCGAGTCGGCACATAGAGGCAAATAATTTATATTATAGTGACATACCAAATTGCTTAATTGAGAATACTTTGTGTTAGTATTTCGATACAAACGACACTTAGCTAACAATTAGCTACATTGTGACTCAAAGTCCCCAAATTAAATTAGAATAAAAAAAATAAAAAAATTGCTACATCTGTAAAACTATCCAAATTAAATTAAAAGCAAAACAGGACAATATCCTGCTCTCTGATTTTAAGCCTCATAGAGAGTATAACGAAAAGAGGAGGTACTCAATTCGACTGTATTTTTTTAATGATTGTTGCCTCATATCTTTGGACTCGGTGAACCGATTCTCAAATATTTTTTTATTTGTAAGCTGGTGCTTCCCGTGTGGTCCCATTTAAATTTTATCAAACTCGGTCCAGTTTTTGAGTTACACTCCAATGTCTGAATAGAATGGAAGTCGGTATCAATTTTTTCGAATTGTACTTGTATTTGTATTAAATAAAAAAATCGTCATGTTGTTTTGCAGATTTGCCAGTTCCCGGCGTGGAGTAGACGTAGACGATCCCGACTGGGAGGAAGCTGAAAGGAAACTGGACAGGGAGTGGTACAATATGGGTGAAGGTACATTAAAAACTATAGTCTTGTAATTATTTGATATTTAAAGTTTGTTACTATATTTTGTATATTGCATTTTTTGAGAGAAAAAATCACATCCTCGGACGGAATTCGAAACCGCGTCTTCTGACAATCCGTGTCAGATGCCATGACCACTATGCCACCGACGCACGACTTCCGAGCGCCGAATTTTGACTCTCTAGATGATTTTAATACTAATATTTAATATATACGATGGTATGGGGACGGAGCGACATCTATTGAAAATCTTGACAACATTACCCAATTTTCATTTTTTTAACAGCATTTTCCAAGAATTTTTTTCAAATACCTATTTAACTAACTGGCCCCATACGACGGGTAAAATCAAATGGAAAGTTAAAGTTCGATGCCCGGACCTCGAGCCTCAGTGGCCTAGTGGTCCGAGAAAATGATTTTCTCTCTAAAAATTTTGGTATCGCTAAGCAAGCGTTAGTGCTTTAAAAAACATATTCTAAAATATTTGTACCTCTTTTCTTATTATCTTTTTTATTCATTAGATTGCCTCGTAAATAAAAGAAAATACAAGTGTCAAATTAACAATTGCTGTCCTCATTTATTTTTAATTGTGTCAAATAATTACTTCAGATGAATTCTGCTATGCAATAAATTTATATTATATTGCCTCGTTCGTACTATAATTAGACAGTAATGTACAATTGGCACTTTTCCACTGAGCACCAATCAGTAATTTTATTAATTGTAGGTGAAGCGGATGAATCCGACCCGTTCGCCGGCGCAAGTCAAGAGTACGTAGCTCGTAAAGAGGAACAAATAGAAAAAAGACGCAATCGCAAAGTGTCCGCTCAAAGGCAGCAGATAGACAAGGACAACGAGCTATGGGAGCGCAACAGGATGCTGACCAGCGGTGTTGTCCATGCCATCAATGTTAACAATGATCTGGATGAGGTAAGATGGTAGCGATGGTAGCTTTAAAAACACGTCCACACACTGCCCTGGTAGTGTTTGTTTCTTTTTTAGCAGCGAACATAAAAATAATACGAACGTTAAATCTCAAAAAGGTTATATGACCAATAATTTAAAAAAAGAGGTGGGAATTATTTTATTGTACTCGGTTTTCAATGAAAAGACGCTAGCAACCTTTTTCATAACTACGAAAAAAGACATGGCGGCCATTTGTTAAAGTATTGTTGAATTTCTTTTTACTAAATTGATAATTTAACAGAATGCTTTTAATTATTCTAAATAATTTTTCATAAAGTCATCTGATAGTGAAAGCGGCGATTTTATAATGGGAAAGCTACTAGAAAAAGATGTCTTTGATTTCCTACAAATTGCTCCAGACAATTAATTACTAATGAAGGTAACTATTTTATATTCCTCATAGGTGTAGTATACATCACTATGTATCACTCGCGAGAGAGTTCTATTTCTGTTCGAGAGTATGTTTAGAGTTAAAGGAAACTTGAACAGAAATAGTCTGTTTTCTTCCCTGGGTGTACAATGTACTATTGTATCACTCAAACATTAGCCCGGGTTGATTCTGGGACTGAAAAGCCAGGGACACTACAACTTGACCAATGGGGCGGGGGCTTTGAAACGTTAAGATCTCAGAGGTACCGTGGGAGCTGATAATGTGACGGTATAGTCTGTCGGTTCGATTCCTACCTCAAGCTTTCGGTGAAAGTACTGTGAGGAACTAAACACAGCATGTTGAGACATAAGGCATTTCTAGTACTCGCCTATACCTATGATTACCTATGATTAAAAGCAACTAAATGTGTGGTATCAGTTTCCGAGAGCCTTTCTGTCTAGGTCTACTACTTCTTACCGCATTATCTCCACAGGTCTTTCAAATTGTATGCCATTGAGCAAAAGCCTGTTCCTCGTTCCTGGTGCTACTAGTCCACCTTGCAATGTGGCACCTTCAACCCTTCACTACTTGAGTGGTGGAAAATGGTCGGCAAAATCAGTCAAAAGTCAGTTTTTTTTTACTATAGTCAGTAAGAGACAGTTTTTTTTTCGAAAATTTATTAGTAAAGTTAGTATTTTATGGCCACAGTTCCATAAAAGCGGTGGGTATGTAGATTGAAGCGTTGAAGTTGTGTTGTATGAAGAATATAAAGTTAAGGATTTATTATATTGAAGGTTAATGGGACGGCTCTCTTGGCTCGTCCAACAAATAAATATGGTGAATGTTTTATAGAGTTACTAAGATACATACATATCTTCGGAAGGTTTTAGAGTGGAGACCACACAAGCGCAACGTAGGTCGTCCACCGACAAAGTGAACAGACGAGCTGATAAAGGTCGCAGGACGACGTTAGATGCAGGCGCCAACTGGTCCTTTTGGTAAATTATGGGGAGGCATATGTTCAGCAGTGGACGTCCTACGGCTGAGATTATGATGATACTTATCTAACAGCAACTAACACGTGTATATTTTAATGGTACATTAGTTGACGAAGGGTCAGCACCTCTCGCGGTCTGGTCAGTAAATGTTCAGCATTGTAGATGCTTGCAGTTAGTAAAACCAATATTTTATCCATGGGATCAGTTTCTTCCCTGCTACTTTTAACGAATCGTGGTATCAACTCTACAACTCCTCTAATCCCTAATTAATAATTAATACATTGTATTTCAATTTGCAGGAGAGCTTAGATCGAGTCCATCTTCTGGTACACAACATAGTGCCTCCTTTCCTGGACGGCAGGATAGTGTTCACTAAGCAACCAGAACCTGTGATTCCGGTAAGTCGGTTTACGGACTATAATTTTACGTGATGACGTCATATGACAAGCCGAACGCCTAGGCCAATTGTGCCTCTCTATCGCTTGTTCCGCGCTCTCGCTTGCACGCTCAACTCAGGCGGAACGTGACAATGAGTCATACTTTATCGTGCGTTCAGCCGCCGTTCATCGATTTAAAAGACGTTATCACGTCAAAGAAGTTACTGTGTGAACTCGCAACTGAGCTTGCCATGTCATTGTCAGCTCATCAGATCAACCATATTAATTAGCCCATATGATGTATGTTATGATTTGTATGGACCGTTAGGGACATTATTCAATTGAGCGCTTTCGTGCTTCGGAGAGCACGTTAAGCCGTCGGTCCCAGTAGTTTGTCTTAGAGCAGCAGTGTTTAGGCTGTGTCGGAAGTATTCGCGAACTCCGTAAAATTCGACAGGGCTGGCTACTAGTCTAACCTCCAAACTCCTTACAGAGAGGAAGACACGTGTCCCAGTAGTGGGAATGTAAACGGCTGAAATATTTATTGGCAAGGTGTGTAAAAAATGTAGGTATTAATAAATGTCTAAATATAGTTTCCCGGTTTCAGGTAAAAGACCCCACATCAGACATGGCGCTCAACTCCCGGAAAGGGTCTGCGCTAGTGAAAGCGTTCAGGGAACAGAAAGAAAGGAGGAAAGCACAGAAGAAACATTGGAAGTTGGAGGGAACTAAGATCGGTAAATACTAAATATTATGCATTTGATTTTATTAAGCATTTAATATTTCATAAATATTTGAGCTAATGCCAGTGACTTCATCTGCGTGGACTATACACACACACACTCACACACACGCATACAAACGCGCGCGCGCACACGCCGCGCCTACAGTGGCAAATAAAGCATTTAGCAATAATTAGTGTATCAAGGGGATTCAAATTCACTTTGTACTCGTAATTAGAATAGGTTCTGTGAACATATTGTACGAGTATGTAAAATAACAAGCCAAGTAGCTCCGATAATGCATGGATCTCTTCGATTTCCCAATATTTCTTGCATCTGAGATAATATATCGAAATTGGTTAACTGGAAGTTAATGAGTTACCTAACCCATTAACTTCCGCTTCACCTAGAACCGTCTTGATCAGTCCTAGAATCACTATCCACATGAATACATTATAAACATATGTAACCATAACATGTAATAGTATGGATATGGAGGAGCGGGGTCTTCTGACACAGGTGTTTTTATACCTACTAGAAGGTCCCAACCTATCTTAAGTTAAGTTAAACTTTGGCTACAGTAATAAAACATTTTTCATTTTTTTTTCATTTTCATTAAACCATTTTTGTTTTATTTCAGGCAACATCATGGGTATACAGAAGGAGACAGAAGAAGTGGAAGATGGACCCACCAAAGCTGCATACAAGTACGCCGAGCATATGGACAAAGGTATTTCGCATATAATAAACTTATGGTAGCTGAAGCTATTATGAAACAAATGCCGGCCCTGACAATAGAGTTGCATTGCAGCTCAGTTTTGAGTGTTGTGTGAGAAGAAAATTAAATTTTCTTGAATATATTTTCTGCCACCAGTGTGTGGGGCAATATTATTATCTATAAAGATGTATTTTACCTCAAAGGACAATGCAATGCTGTTCAACAGATTTCTACCGTGCCGAGACAATTAAGTATAAGGGTATAGAAGTATAGGGGAACATTTTATTCATGCTTTTGTTGTTGTTTTTGAATGTACCTAGCTGAGCTTCACTTTTATTCATAAAAGAATGAAGTACTTAAGTAAGTTATATATGAATTATTTATATGGGCTCCATATGAGGTGGTGCTCCTTGTTTGCTGATTTTTCTGCGAGTGTCCGTCTTGATAAATACCACTGCAGTGCTAGAAATTCTTAAGGCCGATCCGCACACAACAGTGCCTACACGTGACCGACAGTTCAGTACCGTACAGTTCCGTCACGTGCTATTCATACATGATGCATGTCAGTACCAACATTGACGCGTGCAGTGATTTTTCCCTATCGCAGCACTTTCACGTGAAAATGCCTCGACATTCAAGATCACAATTAGCAGTGATAGCTTTAATGTTACTTTTAGACGAAGAATTTTATGTGAGAAGGCAATGGGTTTATAACGCGTGGAGGAAAAGAGAAGCAGAAAATTTTGCCATCCCACATAAACATCTAATAGATGATGAATCAAAGTTTTGAGTATTTCGGAATGTCAAAACATTGTTTCGACATACTTTTATCTAAACTAACTGAAAAGTTGAGAAAACAAGATTATTTTCATCATTCATTAGAGGAAAGCTATACCACCAAGGGAGCGTCTAGCTAAGAATACTGCGACCGTGTCAGGCAAAATATTGTCCTCTAGAAATTCCCGTCGGATCACGGCGAGCGTCGGCGCAGCACTGACATCACTGAACGTCACTGTCGCTGACGAGTGCGGATAGCGTCGTACAAAATGTGTGCTACAATATCATTTTTCACTGACACTGATGGATACGTTACTTGTCGGCACTGTGCCGGAACTGTTGTGTGCGTATAGGCCTTTAGAGGTAGGTTATGAGGTACTCGTTTTATTGTCGCCATTTTCCAATGTTTATTTAAGAAAAGCTCTCGATATGCCATTCCAGGTGACTAGAAAAACGCGCAGTATTTCAAACTGAGCAACTGCCATCTCACTTCAACAAACAGTCAGAAACATCTTCTGCTCCTAACTTTATTTGTGTTTTTTAACCAACTTCAAAAACGGAGGAAAAGGAGGAGGTTCTGTGTTCGACTGTATGTTTTATTGTGTATGTGCACTGCATGTGATTTCTCCTCCATTTGTGGACCGATTCTCAATATACTTTTTTTTATTTGAAAGAGTACCCCATAGGTGGTCCCATTTAAATTCCATTAAATTCGGTCGAGCGGTTTTTGAGTTACTCTCCAATAACTGAAAAGTGTTTCGCCTATCTTGATGATATCCTTACTGACGGTGAATGACAATCGATCCCGTAAGTAGCAAGGGTCACCGAAATGGTAAAAGATTGCGATTTTTCAAAGTGATTGCAATCTTTTTTTGAAGTGTGTATGTTAGTAAAAAACTGTTATTTGTGCGACATTATACAGACATGTCGATTTTATTTATTTCTATTCTATAGATTATATATTATAGATATTCTATTTATTAAAACTTATTCACGGATTTGTTATCCGGTTTGTTATAAGCTAGCCACTTGAGGCCTGTTTGGTATAAAATATACAAAAATGAATAAAAACAGAATTTTGGGATGACGGTGACATGGACCGTCTATAACAAAAATGGGTAAAACGGCAAGGCTATTGTTATGAACTTATAAGTGATTAGGGATGAATTAGTGAATATTTATTTGCTTCAGTTTTGGGTACAATATTGCATAGTTAATAAAGCACATAATACAGGTCCAACAAAACTCTACCTAAACGACGTGCAAATGTTTTATACAAGATTTATATATGTCTTTTTAGAATCTACACATAAATAATAAAAAAAATAAACAGGCAGTAAATTAAAAATAATACGAACTGATTTTAGATATAATAATTAAGAATGTCAATTGATATAATTGTTTGATAAGTCGCTTCTGTCAATTAATACAATTAGATGTCAAACCTTAATATATAATTACCCATGTTAGATTTTTATCATCTAAGAAGTCCTTTATAGAGTAATAACATTTTTTCAATAAGAATATAGGGAGATAGAAAGCCATGGACGAGACTACGGCACCTGCCAATTTTACCCTCATCATAAAATATTTATGCTGACTTTCCGTCCACTAAACGGGATCACCATGTCATTTATTTTTATATTGTATTTATATTCTATGTGACGATTTTCCAGAAGAAGAACCCGAATCGAAGTCTGACTTCGTGAAGAAAATGACAATATTCGAGCAACGCCGCTACCTCCCGGTGTTCGCCGTGAGGGAAGAACTCATGCAGGTCATCAGGGAGAACAGCGTTGTCATTATTGTTGGTAAGTACAACCATAAACCTACAGGAATAAAGACTGTTTTTATATGCACAAACGAAAAGATTCATGAATAAAAAACCCTCAGTAGGCAGACGTTAAAGCATTAATCGAAGTGTACATGTACACATACTAATGTGCTCTAGCTTTTAGCGCGAAGATCATAATGTTACTTGGCAGACCATGACATGGTACAAATAATTTTGTATTTAACTGTTTAATTTTTTTTCGTTTATAATAAGTCCATACCATTATTTATTCTAAGTTCTAAGTCTGTACATGGAAGATATATGAGAAAACATATTGGGACTTTTATTAACGAAAATAGAACAAAAAGTTATTTGTCTGTTCTGTGTGTGCGTTAAGTGTTAAGTGCACGCTAATGTCAGAAATAGATTTTTTGATGACCTAGGTTGACAAACGAGCAAGCGGCTCACCTGATGGTAAGTGATACCGTCGCCCACAGACATCCGCAATACCAGGGGTCTTGAGAATGCGTTGCCGACCTTTGAGCAAGGATGATGGGGAGGGGAAAGGAGAGGGAGAACGGGGAAGGCGGGAATCGGGCCTCCGGAATCTCCCACAAACCGACCAAACGCAATAGCAAACTATGTTACTTCACGTCGGTGTTATTGTATTGATATATGGGGGGTGTGGTACTTCCCCGGTCGTGCCGGCCCATTCGGCTGTGGGGTTACAGCGTGGCACTACCAGCGAGGAATTACAATCACTAAAAGTTTCCCACAATATATAAGTCTGTGTATACAACACTTTTCGCCTAATAAAGCGAAACTAGTTTAAAGCAAATTTAAAAAAAATAAGCAAATTTGGTAAGTGAAACTTGCTTGTTAACCCTTTGAGTACCATTGATGTAAATTTACGTGCGTTTCATTCTTAAATCTCTTGTTTTAATTATCACGGTATAGGAAGGATTAAACTCGGTACTATTTTAAACCACGTTTTATAATAAGGCGGTATAAGTCGTAACGCTGTATCTTTTAGCGCGAAGTTCAATATTTTACTTGGCAGTGGAGGCATGACTGCTTGGCAGTGATGTGATCAAGACATCTTGGTAGGTACCACGCGAGTGCCAGAGCATAGTCCGCATTCATAACTGTGTTATGGTGTAAATGTAGCTGTGCTGTAATGCTACAGCAAGGTGAAATTAATGGGTGAAAGAGACTTGAAACCCAGCGCATCAGAGTGACAAGTTCAATGCAGTGCCACGCAATACTACAGTTGTAAGGTCTGGGTAGCACTACAACTGGTTTTCATTTAAGGCGCTACCAACTGCGTCATCCGGCCTAAGCTACTAAGTTATACTAAGCTAATCTGATTGTACTTACGTACGTATGTTATGTTTCAGGTGAAACGGGAAGCGGTAAGACCACCCAACTGACTCAGTACTTACACGAAGAAGGGTACAGTAAGATGGGAATGATCGGATGCACGCAGCCGCGTAGAGTTGCCGCTATGTCGGTGGCCAAGCGCGTGTCCGACGAAATGGGAGTTAAACTTGGTAAGTAGTAGACTAGTAGTTCTGCGAACAGAAGACTTCGCGAGCACACTCTTAACAACGGTTACTTTTCGCCTACAGTACCTATTTATCTTCGAAACCACTTGACCAATTATGCTCACATTCGAAATTCCTCTCTAAAATCAGTAGCCCTATTATGAATCTCAGCTGCTAACAAGTGTTGATTGAAATCGAAAAAAATGGCGGCTCTATGTCACTTTTGTCAGCTCCAGTCATCAACTTTTGTGCTTACTGAAGTTCTCAAAACTGACATAGAGCCGCCATTTTTTCAAGATATCAATCAACATTTGTTAGCAACTGAAACACATATTAGCCCTGCAGGTACCTTTTGTGTGTACCAAAATCGGTTATTAAATAGCGCCGCAGCATACTTCCCCCCTTTTTAAGAAAAGTACCCCCAGCTCAAAATTACCAAACAATTATATTGAATAGTAGAACATGCGCACCCAGTTTCGTCAAGGTTGGTTGTAAAATGCGACCTGTACAGGAAGACCCGCGAACAACCTAACAAACATACAGACAGATGAAATTCAATTTGGCGAGTTAAAGCAGAGACGCTTCGCTTGCTCGGTCAATTAGTAGTGGTACGACTTATGCAGAGTTAGTACCATACCATCGCCAGTTATTCAACCGTGAAGCAGTAGTGTGCAAACATTACTGTGTTTCGTTGAAGGGCAATGTTTCCAGGGAAATTACAGGTCAAGATATTTAACATCTTATATCTCAGAATGATGAGCTCAACCATCGCCATGCAGGGTTTTGAACTTCTTCCTCCTTATTATAGAACGTGGACTAAAGCAAATCCCGAGATTAAACCATGGTTTAAGCAAATTTCACTAATGAAAATCCTATTTTACTATGATCATCAAAATTACATAGACAAATATACTGTAATTAAATAGAATAGTGAAAAACAACGTCAACACTATTATATTAAGATTTAATCTCCTGAGTATTTATTGAGTGTGATCCCTTCAGGTGAGGAAGTTGGCTACGCCATTCGTTTCGAAGACTGCACGTCCCCCAACACTGTGATCAAGTACATGACCGATGGAATCCTGCTGCGGGAAGGTCTTCGGGAGCCAGATCTGGAGCAATACTGCGCAGTCATCATGGACGAGGCTCACGAACGGTCGCTGTCTACTGATATGCTGTTTGGTCTTCTGCGCGAGGTAAGTCTTAAGTTTAGGTCTTTCATAGTTGTGTAATGTGTACTTTAGTGAACTTTATACTGTGTTTCTATCACATATTATAGGTATACAGGTACAGAGTATTATATATGTCCGCGAGAAGATATCACCAAGCTCCAACTAAAACTAAACTTTAACTGTCAAATAAATACTGTCTATATTTTGATTCATAAGTAATGTTCAAAACGATCTTAACGTAGCGTCGTAATTTTTTTTTTTTCATAGGAAGTCCTACTGCTTAAATTAACAAAATACCGTCTTTTAAATTAAGCACCAAAGAGCCAATTATATATTCACGTATTTATTCGAGTCTTCACGTATATGAGACAGATTTAAAAATACATAGCGTGAGCATTTTTAATACTAATCACAATAAATAGAAATAGGTATGATACAACAGCGGGTTCCAGATACTGTTCAAAGAATTAGTCACTAAGCAACCGCTGCACCAAGCTTGTGTTGAATAAGTCTACTGTTTCATCTTTCTTACATATTTTATTAAATTTGCTACTCGCTCTGTACATGAATGAATTTTGTCGATATTTGGTATTAACAATTGACAAAAATAGGGGTGGGTTAAATCGAATCGAGTTGTGGGGGACATATATGTTAATTTTACAAATTAGGTCTGGGCAGTCGATTTGATTGGATACTATTTTTGTTAAAAAGGTTATGTCTGCTATATTACGTCTCAGGCTCAAGGGTAACAGATGGAACTGCTTTCAAAGCTGTAGGTAGTTTTCGGATTTATAATGAATGTGTAATCTGAAACACAAAAACTTAATGAATTTCATCTGAATTCGCTATATTTATTATATATATTTACTATATATATTTTTTACAATTAATCATTTACGGCCTTATTCATAAACTTGGCTTACACCCGGAGTAGTTAAAACATATATCTGTCAATTTTTCGCTTGCAGTAAATGTCACGCGTGAAAGCAAGACAAAGTATGTTACGCCTAATATAGGTTTACGCAACGTTTATTAATAAAGGCCTGTATATTTAACTATTGAGTTATGCTTTAATTAATCCATCAAACAATAATCTGTTAAACTTGATTTATTGCAATACCTTCAAGCTCAGACACTCATGAGTAATTGTAAGTGTTTTGAGGTAGGTAAGGTTAAGTAGGTGTAGGCACACAGCAATTAGTCTGTTCGAAAAAAAATCGAGTCATTCTAACACGAGCCGCCGGAAACTGCGGACCTTAACAAGACATTGTAATTAAATGAAAGCACAAATCAGTTTACGAGTGTATTTTTTGATGTACCCGTAGCATGGGCTATCTTGATGACGTCACGCCTTCTAAAAGTTACCCTAGATCCTATTCTCCAGCCTCGAGAGACACACTACCACACATTTTAGACCGACATCTCCATAGATAATTTCAAAATAAGTTGCAGACCAATAGACCATTTCCACTAACTAAATTTATTATTATATATTTGCTACAACTGCAATCGAACCGTAGCTGAACGATGTCTTTTATATGTTTACTTAGTCTGCTATCGAAAAACAGTCCAGCTGCAGTTAAGTTTTTATTGACGGCAGCTATGGATAGAAACCTAATATTCTATTAACTTGATTGATCATGAACGCGACGCTAACTCATATTCTTATACAGGGTGTTTGGTAGAGGGACCGACATACCAAATGAGCGTGTTTGGGGGCCCACTTGGACAGATTCAAAATCCAGGTATCCAATTTTGCTTTGCTTGGCCTGAAGGTGTATAGAGACCAAATTCAACTAAAAACATCATGTCTAAAACAGATTTTACAAATGTTATAATGTGGTAAATAGGTACGATTTCGGAGAAAAAGGGAAAATTCCCAAAAAAAAGTTTAAAAAAATTGGGGGGTCTGGGATTTTTTTTGGCCAACTTGTATTCTCCAAGTGGGCCCCCGAACACGCTCATTTGGTATGTCGGTCCCTCTACCAAACACCCTATATAATAGCATGCCTCTAGAAATAATAGAATGACTTTTTGGGTATTTATTGAACGACAATCGAGTCGAACTGCAGTTGCGTCAGAATATATTGTTGAACGCTGTGGAATAGTAGATTTTTGCAGCAGTTAGTTTCGACCGGAAATGTTACTTCTTATACGAGGTGAAACCGGTGTCAACGTTTGTATTCACATATTTCTTATAATATTTGTATTCCACAGCAGTTAAATTTATGATAGACCGATTTGAAGCTGTTAAATAGAGGGGACAAATTGAATGAAGATGAAGGGAATGTTGAGAAGGTGAATGAAAGAATGCGAGAAGGTTTTCGTAAACTGGTGTACTCTTTCGAATCCATCGTAAATGTTCTCAATTCGTATTCGCAATAAAATCTACGGGAAATCTATTCTGAACGATCGTACTTTTCGTCATCACCCTTGCCCGAATAACTGTATTGTAACGTGTCGTTCACGTGAAACTGGAATTTATTTGTGGCAACTGTGACACAGATAACTCATAGTTTGTAAACTGGAGGGTGACATGTTGACGGTTTCATCTGTTTGTGCTACGGCCTCCGATAGTTGAAATACCATTTATCAGCAAACGTTTTTAGTTGCAGTTTTCCTGCAGCAAATATCTACAACCGATACACTTATTTTATCTTATATTTATTGTACCAAATTTCACAGCTTATACAATATATATATATTATAATATTACATAACTAGATAATTATAAAACTACTCATGAGCCCTTATATTATATATGTATGGAATGTGTAGAATACTGCGCAGTTGTATTTATACCATAGATATGCCATTCGGACTTTTTAGAAATCTAACTACGTTATATCACATCACCGGAACGGTACACGGAGTATTAACACTCGCATTTTTTAAACTCAGTGTTTAAACAAGCCTTATATCTTCTGCCTGTACACGATCTAGTCGGCTTGGCTTCTTCTGTCTTCAACCGTATATCAACGTTATATTGAAGCAGATCAACTAGGTTAATTATTCCTTTATGATTGGACTCGTACTTTGTATATTTGCCATTCCTCAAACTAATTTTATTATGGTAATATTTGCATCAAGTTAGATTTGTATTCAAGTAGTCAGTCAAATCACAGTCACATAAATAAGTCATTAAGTCACTGACCTGTCTAGGTCACGTTTTAATAAAGCGGTGGATACATTACTAAACCTTCTAAGGCGATTGAGGAGAAAAACACAAAACAACGTTTCATGATTTTGTTCACTTTGCCTGCACTGATGCACCGTTACGAGCACTTGGTTAAAACTAAATAATCCACCACTATTAGGTACATGTCAGAATTAGAAGAACACACAAATGTAGGAAAATTAAAATAATTATCGATAGTCATTGTTGGGCTTTTTCCCAGTCATCAACTAGTTGATGAAGCGCGATTAATCAATGAAAAAAGCTAGGCTTGTTATAGTTTCTATTTAGATGGGTGACCGCTAGTGGTATTTTTAAAATTATCCATTGCGGTGTATATCACAGAGGGATGAATTCATTTCACGTTTGGTTTCGCTGTTGTAGATGAAATCCTGTAAACCGCTGTGTTTATCTCCGAGTTTATTATCTAGTATGAAGTATATAGAAACAGTCCTCTATGTTGAGGAGGAATTTCATTTGTCTATTGTGCGTAATCCAAATGATATACTCAGTTTTGTGGTCAGCCGACCCCTGAAGTGGATCGTCGTAGAATGTTAGTGGTATGCTTAACAAGTGCAATCTGAAAAATTTAATACCGACTTCTATTCTATTTGGTAAAAATCAGTTATTAGAGTGTAACTCCAAAACGACTGGACCGAGTTTGATAAAATTTACATGGGACCACACGGGAAGCACCAGCTTTCACGCAAAGAATTTTGGGAACCGGATCACCTAGTCGAAAGTTATGAGGTAACAAACACAAAAAAAATACAGTCGAATTGAGTACCTCCTCCTTTTTGGAAGTCGGTAGAAAAATGCCTGTTAATATAAACGCGTGGATTAAATACATGACGGATGGCATCCTGATAAGCCTTCAGCTAATATTAGCTTGTATCAAGTACTTTATACATTGGTTTCATGTTCATGAAGTGTAATTTTACCCGTTGCCAGTTATCTGACCTTGTAGTAACTTTTCTATAATCGTAGTTTTTTCTATTTCTACTTTAATTTATAATTATTACGAGATTGATCCGGTTAAGTTGAAGCGATCACCAAGTGGTAAGATCGTTTGTTCAAACAAACGCCACCTTAACAGCGTGACAAGTAAAATTAAAATAAAAATGTAAAAAAACCCCGACACAAAATAATAATGAAATATTTCACATTGTACAGTATTTTACTAGTCAAGTCAATGGAAGGGCCATTTGATACCCATATAGAGGGAGTTGTGAAACAATATGTAATACGCCATTTTGTGGCGGCTGTCTTAGACCGATTTACATCAAACATAGCTAAGAACTAAAGTTATATGTCAGACTGCAGTCTTCCCGTGAACATGGTGCATGTAACTGCGCCGAAATATCGGGATCTCATTCCACAACCTTACCACGGTAAATATCCCGTTAATAATCATATAACTTTAGTGAACAACTGCGATAGTTTAAAACAGTGTTTTATAGCTAAGAACGCTCTCAACTAATACATCTTGGAAAAAAGAAAAACGAAATCGCTTCATCCGTTCGGGAGCTACGAGGCCACAGACAGACACGTTCAACTAGTAACGTCGTTTTTACCGAGGCTAAAAACATACACAATTAAATTAAGCCGTCATAAAAAAATAGTTCTACAGCGGTTTGCTATTTTAATGACGTACACAAAAATCTTGAAAATCATGCATCTTATGCTGCCCACTGAATAAGACGGTGATTAGATAGCGCTTAAAGGCGCTAACTTACGAGTGATATAAAAAACGATATCCTAAAATGTTGGCAATCTCCAATACTGCAATCAAATGTACATGTCTGATGGAATACTGCTTCGAAGAGGTCTTCTTATGCTGATGTCAAACCACACACACCATGGAAGAACACGAACGGCTTACTGATATGCTGTCCGGTTTCTTCACGAGGTAAGTCTTCAACGCGATTATCAAAGTTGTATTTAATATTGTATCTGACTGTACCAGCTAGTCCATAGATATCCTATCCTATTAAAAATCTAATCGTTACTATTATTAAATTTTGTATCAGACTAATTCGATTTGGTGCATTTCGTCGAATTTGGCCAATGATTGGGGTATGCTGTTCTGAAAAATTCGGAAAAAACTTGGCGATATTTAGGTGAAAAAGTGGACGAAAATAATTGAAGAGGCAAATTTAAAGCGATAATGACAAATGATGTGTAAATGAAAGATCGCGTGCCTTAAATTGAATATCATATTATATCATGTGTTATGATCGCGCTAATATTCCGAAGCCATTCAATAATCAAAATCCGAAAAAAAAAGTGTGCATGAGTCATGACACACTCATTCGTTCATTCATGTCATCTTTCCATTATTTTATTTCTACCTACTCATTGGTACATCTACTTGTCTTATTGGCTTGGAGTTACGAAGAAATAAAAAGTATTTCTTCGTAGCGTAGGAGCAAGGTTTTTACGTATTTTCAAATAAGAATAAGTTTATTACCTTAATAAGTAGGTACAGAAGTAGATAGTAGGTAGGTCTCCAAATTGAAAATATATAAACATCAATACCCCCGTACATTGAGTTTTCAGAGTTTACAGGTTAAATTTACATATTTATTTTATTTAGGTACATAAATGGCCTAAGGTGGTTCACAATTGTGAGTCATTTTCTTATATTTTTCAATCCTACAATAGTTTTACTAATAGTTATTGTAGATGATCAATGATTTTGCAATAGTACTTTGTGAGACCTCCACATTTTATCCACAGTGCCACCAGGTCATCTATTACCCACCTAAATGATAGAAGCTCTAGTAGGGATACATATTGCCACCTTGGGAAAGTAACATAATATATTAGGTATTTATTATGAGAGAGAAATAAACCTATTAACGTTGAGCCCAATGCTAAAATATATACCTTTGAACGAGCAATGCTTGTATATGTATATATAATCTGAACGTCGTAAACGGCTGCAACACAATTTAGTATACAGGGGGTTCGGGGGGCGATAAATCGATCTAGCTACGTTTCATTATTAGAAAATGTCGTTTTCTCCGTGTTTTCAGGCAATGAACAACTGCTACAATATCATTATGGCAACTAGAGCCATCAACTTAAACAACAACTAAACTGTTTTACCGACACAGCGACACTAAAGCTACTTGACAATAGATGGCGTTGTTAAGCAACACTAAGCCAATTAGCCAAGAAAATCAGTTGTTTACCTACGCACAAAGCTCGGTCATCCAGGTCCTGTTAAATTCAAATCTGAAAATGTTTACTTAACATAGTATAAAAACGATGTGTGTGAAGTTTGAAATAGTTTAACATAAAATCAGTAAAGGCTTTATTCACGAACAATCTACGCTACGTATAGATTGTCAGTGAATAAAGTCCTTACACTGATATTTGTTATTAATTAATTTCGGTATTGTTTGGGAAAATGTAGTATAAAACTATCATATCAAGGAAAAAACGTTATAATACAAACATTATTTATCGAACTGTTTAACGTTTATTATATTCATTATATTATGTATATATATACCCAGTTTGTTACAGCGTTATTTTATATTTTTATTATCAACGATTGACATTATTTATACTGGATAAAACAACTTCTCTATATATAAAACTTATCGACTACAAGTTATGGGTCAGCATTATCTAAAGTAATAAAATTCAATATTTTGTTTACTCTAATAGTAATTGCTCGTATATTTTTGTTCCTTTATCATTGCTGGCTTACATATACCTAAGACAGACTAGCTATTGAATGCGGTGGGTAAAGGTTATCGCGATCTTGTGGGAAGTACCCGTTGAATCTGGATAAAAAGTAAACTAAGTGTTGATACGGGTATCAAAATGTGTAAGCGTAAAAATATACATTTAAAAGACACAAGTTTATATTTTCATTATAACGAAAGGTTCGAAATACATAATTTCATATGCTGTAAGTACATAAGCTCGAATTTTAAAATTTATAATAGTCAAGATACACAACGGTCAATATAAATAATGGTAAAGAAATATAATAGTCGTATTATCTAAATTAAAAATAAAAACGTTATTTTTTTAGATGTTTGGTTTTTAAGCAGGCAGTATTGTTTCTACAGACTATCAATTTAACAGTTGATTTGTAGTCAGTCTTGCCATTTCATCATGCTTTATGAGCAGGTGGAATCAATGGCTCATTTTTTTTTAATTATGCTGATCTTAATTTGCCTGTAACTGGATAGCGCTACAGAAAAAATATTGCTAACTTCTTCGTACCTCAGTTGAATGGCAAAATTTGGAAATTGCTGTAGTTTCAACAAAATGGCACATGTTGCACAGCAGGCGGCACCATCAGTTGTATGCGGAAAACTTTTGGTGAATGCATAATTTTGCGTAATGAACCTGTGAACTAACCTCCACAATCATGTAATCACACACCTTTAGATAACTTTATTTGTTGGTTACCGTGTCACATATGAAAGCACTAGCCTATGCTAATGTTGGACCATTTGAAAGTCTAAACTCGCTGTGTTATTGCTGATATACGACCCCAGTTGCTCGATAAAGATACCGAAAAATAGGCCTCACGAGTGCGCTTCATTCGACCTAGCCGTGGCGCTCATATGCCCAAAATTATATTTAAACAATAATAGCATAAAATTACCTTTGTAAATAAACCAATATCATACGCATTATTATTATTTAAATTTGTTTTATTTAATTTCAAATGTATTCCTCTAAAACCCACCTACCAAGTGTATTAGTTAAAATAAAGAAAATTGAGCTGGATCTTCGGGGTACGGTACGGCTCTTTTCTTCGATATTCGTTTCACATATTTTATTTTAATACTATTTACTGAATATAAATGATTTTGCAGTAACAGAGAGTTGGTAGAATTTTATTATCATATCATAATGTATTCGATGTATTGATGATTTGACATATAATATTGGTATAATTCTGTTATCAAAAAGATATTTTGTTTAAGTACCTATTCACTTTTCATGACTAGTCTAGGGCAAAGTCATATTAGGTACGACGACGAGCGAAGCGAGGAAGGGTGTTAGGTTACATGTGACTACAATGCGCGAGCTGAGCGAGCGAAGCGAACATGCCGCGGCAGCCGCCTGCGATGCGCCAGAAGAAAAGTGCGTTTTATTTGCTATCTAAAATTACTAGTCATGGGCAAAGACTTTTAAATGTACGACGACGAGCGAAGCCAGGTAAACTAATTAGTTAATAAAAATAGTATACGTAGTGAATTATATTTTAATAATTTTTTATATTTTATAAATTTCGTTTGCTGAGCATATCACATGGATATTACATTTATGAATGGTTTTCTTTAGAAGTTATTTGTTTTCATATCGTACAAAGGTTTATTATATATACAAAATGAATGATATATGTATTATACCTTTTTTTTTTGTTCATATGTATTTTGTTAAGCGAACATATATTACTTACTCGTCCTAGACAGGTATCGAACAACCGGGTATGTAAGAGGTAGAAATCTAACACACTTGTTCTGGCCCTTTGCCGGCCACTGCCGCGGGACGCTCGCTCGTCTTGCGCGTTTTAGTCACAAGTAACCTAGCACGTACTTGTTTATGACTTTGTCCTAGACAAGTCATGAAAATTAAATACTATGTAATACACAAAACATATTTTGTTATGGAGATTATACCAATAAGTATAATAAAATGTATAACGAATATCAAATAAAATTGTGTCAATTCTCAGTTAATGCAAAAATTTACTACTATTTTAGTATTTTTATTTTAGTTTCTTTCTTAATTTCAAGCATTAGTTATTGTGATTTTTTGGTATGTTGAACTTATAACTTTTAAATATATGCAATTTAATGTTCAGTGTTTCAACCATTAATAACAGCAAACTAATGTTGAGTTTATGTATTTTGAACATTCGAAATTTTGAATTCATGTATGCAGAACTTTTTCGTGCTGGTCACCTGTGACCTTGGTTTTGAAGTCTCTTTCGCCCTTCACACCGTAACACAATAATGATTGCGAACTATAGCTTCGCAGTAGAATATTTGTCGTGGTACCAACCAAGACGATCTACCACCAACTGAGTCGGGATTCATCTCCTCTTACGATTTGTATTCTGACGGTGGAGGGGATAACGATTGTTAACGTCGTCCCCTCACTAAGTAAAATTCAGTTCATTCAAATGTTCACTCAAATACATTGAGCAATTCCAGCGTGAAGGAAGTTTATACACACTCATTTAACCATAAACTATTGCTTAAGTTTTATGATGGCTATCATCGGAGGAAAAATATAGCTACTATATTTTTACCACCGATGACTGGACTTAAACAGACCTATGATAACACTATGTCACCATATTTTTGATAACACTATATGCTATCAGCCCGGGTTTATTGATGCTACTGATAGTAGAAAATATAAAAATCATCCATACATGGCTTTTCCTGGCAAGTATTTCAATTGTGGCTTTATTAACCTACTGAAACCACCAAGCTTATTGAAGGCAAAGTGTTGAACTTAAAGAGGTTTATTACTAATTAATGATAACATAATCAGCCCCTTATGCTGGGACTCGAGCCTTCCCTCCCCTTCCAGAGAGAGGGGTTGGACCATAATCCACCACGCGGGCCCAGTGTGACTTGGTGGATAGACTAGTGGCCAACCACTGAATTTTCAGGCCGCACGAAGGCCTTCGACATAGCCTAACGACTGTTGTCCTAAGACAAACAACCAGTACCGACGGCGGCCTCCGAAACACGGAAGCGCTCAGTTGAATAATGCCACTAGCGATTACCCATCCAACTCCAGACCGCAGCAAGCGTTGTTCAACTTGTTGATCGGTTAAGATCGCCAAGTCAAGCTCCGCTGCGAGCGCTTTAATTAATGATTAAATAAATTTGATCATTCATTCAAACAATTCAAATTCATTCATTCAGTCATGTGAGTTTGTATGTAAGAGGTCATATTCAACTCTACTGACCTGATTTACTTTTTTTTGTTGATTGTGTGTTTTTAATTATGCTCTAATAACAATAAAATTAAATTATTCTGGACACAAAATTCAAGTAGACGATTGTCATTAAAGTCAGTGATCATTCTCTATAGTGTGTTGTCTGCTCTACGTGCGCGACCCTGGCAAATTTCTGGCAAACCCAAGAGTAATTTACAAGAGTAAAAGTTAATTTTTAACCGATTTCAACAAGGAAAACGTTCTCATAATCGACTGCTATTTTTAAATGTGTGTTACCTCAGTACTTTTTTCTAAATGAACCAATTTTGATGATTCCATTTTTTTATTGCCGGCGTTTCTCATGTGGTCCCATTTAAATTTAATCACGATCTTACCAGTATTTTATTTGATAATCATCATCATCATCATCATCTCAGCCGTAGGACGTCACTGCTGAACATAGCCTCCCCCATAATTTTCCAAAATGACCGGTTGGGAGCGGCCTGCATCCAACGTCGTCCTGCGACCTTTATCAGGTCGTCTGTCCACCGTGTCGGTGGACGACCTTCGCTGCGCTTGCCGGTCCGTGGTCTCCATTACAGAACCTTCCGGCCCCATTGGCCATCTGTTCTGCGTGCTATGTGCCCTGCCCACTGCCACTTTAACTGGCTAATCTTCTGGGCTATGTCGGTCACTTTCGTTCTTCTACGGATCTCCTCATTTCTGATTCGACCACGTAGAGAAACCTCGAGCATAGCTCGTTGTGCGACTTTGAGCTTGTCTATGAGGCCCATAGTAAGAGACCACGTTTCAGTGCCATAAGTCATCACTGGTAACACACATTGGTCGAAGACTCTTGTCATTAACATCTGTCTTATAATATAGATATCTTCAATACTAAAAAAGAATGGACTGTGTTTCTTGCCGCTTCTTCTCGTTAGGCTCTATATAGTTTGTAACGCGGTGGTAGAGTTTAAATTACATAGTAATGAATAATTGGCGTTCATAAGTAGGTCTTATATGACTAAATTGAATAAATTATTTTTGTCTTTGAAAACGAGAGTAGGTTTAAATTTAATTTTATTTCCTTATTCCTACTCTTAAAAGCTTATTTTATTCACTGAAAACAGTAAATAAAAAGGCCTTTTAATCACTGTTTTGGTGTTTGAACTTCGAACACACCAATATATTCGATCTCCATCTCAGTGCTTATACATCTTCTTTACGCAAATAATAGTCGACATACAAACTCTTTGTGCAAGTAACTCCTCGAGATTAGATTGGTCGATATTTGAGACAAGGAGTTTAGCATTAGAATAAAAACTGTATTGCGTTTTTTACAGCGATTATAGAAAAAAATATATAATAATAATAAATAAATTTCTCTTATGTTTAGTAATTGTTCTAATTTTAATGTGCATTTTAATTAATTTAACCTTCCTTTTTTCTTCATTAAATGTCTATTTCGCTTAAATTATATCTTTTTCTCGTATATATATATAGTATTCAACTCTTGAATAAAACGGATTTATATCGAGGGCCATGAATCACTCGCATCGCTCAGGATTCTAACACTTGAATAACTCGCTACGCTCGTGATTCAATCATCACGAATCACTCCCTGCGGTCGTGATTCAGTCGTTTGAATCCTTCACTTCCTCGTGATTCATCTATGGCCCTCGCATTAAAGCCGTCCTTTATTCACTAGTTGCATAATATACTATTTTATTTGTTATTATTTATTTGGTTACTTCACTTCAATAGCAGTACAACTCTTTGTGAACGAGTCCGTCCGGGGTAGTACTGCCACCATGCCCTTTTCTACCGTGCATTAGCAATATTCGCAATACTCCGTTTTGGTTCGAAAGTTGCCGGCGAAATTACGGGCACATGAGACTTAACAACTTAATATCAGGGTTACGGCGCAGTGCAGTTCGCCACATGTGAGGAACTGCATCTTTTCTAGGTAGACCTGACTACTTTACATCAGGTGGGCCTCGTGCTTGTACCGTTTCCTATTAACATAAAAAACTTAATAAGGTGATATCGGTGTCCTACTAAGCAATAAAAGATTAAGTTAATACAAAGAACAAATCTTCGAATGGCGGAAATAGATTTGTTGATATTTAATAGATAGTTGGGGTACGGGCAACTTGGTTGAGTTCAACGCTAGGAAAACCCAAGTGTGCGCGTTCTCGGCAAATACATCTCCATTTTTCCCTCTTCATTCTCTTCAGAACATCACCTTACCTGTACAGTGTAATCTTAACATCCTTGGCATGGAAATCCAGAGTGACCTGAACCAGCGTGACTACATTGAGAGTATTATCAAGTTAGCTTCTCGCAAACTCGGGAGTCCTGAACAGAGCGAGGCGTATCTTCACTTCTGATCAGCGTTGCTTATTTTATAACACTTTTTAAAACTCAGATGTCAGACCCTTGTATCGAATATTGTTGGCATCTCTTGGATGGCTCCGCTATGTACCTTATGGATGCTCTCGACAGACTGCAACATCGCGCTGTCTGTTTTATTGGAGACACTGAAGAAACTCAACACCCAGAACCCCTACAACCTAAAATGCGTAGAACTATAGCTTCCCCAAGCGTTTTTTACCTAACTGAACCATTGGAATTAAAAAATATAGCCAAGTATTGATTGAACTTGTTAATTTGAATAGATAACTAATCTAAACGAATAGTGAACTAATTAATAACACTGCCAGGTGCGCGGTAAATGGCTGTCAAAATAGGAACAATTAATAAATTAAAAGTAGAGTATTTATTATTACATCATCATCATCTATATTCAATTTCAGCCAAATCCCTTTTGTAGTATCGGTGTGAATAGATAACAAATATTCGCTCATCCAACATACGCACATTACCTACGTATGCACGCATTTAACCACACACGTTGCAGTTCTAGGAAAAGTAGGTTGATTTCTGCGAAATCTATTGCATTATCGGCCAAATATGGCGAATCCCCACTCAACTGGTTAAAATAGATATTATCCAAAAAAAGCCACCCAAATGATCTTAAAAGAAACTCTATTTTGATGCGCTCTTATGTGTATCCGGACAAAGAATGATCCAATAAAATACAACGATCAAATTCATCGGTTTATTTATTGAAAATGCTTCATTATAAATAGAACATTAACTTAACTTCTAACATTACTTCACAACAGTCGGCCACACTCAGATTGTCACAATAGTAATAATATTAGGTCGATAATAGCGTACATAAGTTAAAATACTTTAAAACTTTCGACTTTTTCATTATAAGTGCCCTACAGACTTGTCATTGTCAAACGAAATTGGCACACGGATAAGTTTGGATTTGTATCACAAGTTAGTAATGTTATGTCTTCTATCCTTCTTATGTTCTTCGTCTTTATGGTTTCCAAAATATATAAAAAATATAAAAGAAAATGCATATAGTGGTGACTAAAGAAAACCAGCATAATATAAATATATAAAAGAATAGAATACAGAGTAGAAAAAATATTTAATAATGTTTTGTCCTGTTTTTTTTGGTCCCAAAGAGTCTGTAGAGCACATTATATGGTCAAAATAACATCAATACTTCAACTTCAATATTCGACTACGAAAACGTTACGATACTCGGAGAATAAACTTGTAAAAGTTGCTTTGAAACAATTCCTCGTACGTTTTGATGTCAAAATTTTCGTAGTCTTAAATAATTTTCATAGAAAATCAGAAAACAGTCTTATAAAATCAGAAACATATAGAAATACTTGCAAGACTAGGGGTTCGCTCAGAACATCAATACAAGATTTCATTTATAAGTTGTCTTAATTACTGTAATATCAATAATTATAATAGATTAAGAATATAGAAGAAACGTTTAAAATATATGAGCCTTGGGGCGTCTTTTTTATAATTACTTAAGGAATGTTAACAATGTTTTAGAATTTATTTTCTCATAATTAAAGCTTCAATATCGAGCTCCTTTCAATAAAACCGAAATACTAATTTGAAAAAGAATCATTAAGAAAACTATTAACTGACTGAAAAAAAAGAGCTCAAAGTCCAATTAATTCCAAAATGGAGTTATAATAATGGCAGGCAATAAAAACGAAAAAAATATATATCTTAATGATATTCAAAATAACAGGAACCATTAAAGAGCTGTTCGGTTTCGGCGTGATAAAAATCAGTCCGTAACTCAAAACTCGATTAGACGTGATCGATTTTAGACGATGTTCTCCAAAAGCAGGGGTAGCATGAGTAACCAGCGGACCGGGACCCGCTGGCCTCTGACCATCACACGGATTTGGCCTTCTCGCGTACGTGGTTTTGGCTGACGAGCACCACGCCCATACTCATGCCAATGTTACCCCATTTCAAAGACTCGCTTATCTGCAACAAAAACAAAATGGCGATCATAAGCTAAAGCTCAAAATTAATCACATAAATCAAATTTTTCTATTTTATAAGAGAAACTATAACATGGATTAATTTACAGTTACATTGGTGTCGATTCTATATTATTATGCATTCTCTAAACTAAAAATCTCTTAATTATGGGAGTTCTTTATTCTGTGTATAGGCAAAAATCCAAATTATTATAACACTTTCGAATGTCAGCACTAAAATTAAATTTTCATTTTCAATTCTGGGAACAATTTAGACAGATTAGTCGTCACTTAACTTGGTGCTCGCTAAAAAACTTACGTAAAAATAACCTAAATAGAATAATTCTTTATGTAGAATTGTAATCTAAGTGTTACATGAATATGGATTTTAGTGATAACGGAATAAGAACTACCGTTATTAAAATTTTAGTTCTTTACTTTAGTTTTTTGAACAAGTGAATCGCTACCATTAATATAATATCATTTGGTCACACACACTTTTTATGATTTTAATGTCACAAATAAAAGTATGGTCGTAGTAAAATGAGTATACAGCATAGCAAATAAATAAGATTTGCTTTGTCACAGTAACTAACGTGATTTAACACACGTACGGGATTCGCTCACGTGCATGGCTCAGATCGTTGCAACTATATAAGGTGAATTTGTATTCTTGGGCATCATTTTAAATTAAGATTAATTATACTAATTAATAATTTGTGCTAATATTACGCAAATCTAAAGTATTATTAATGCCGAGGCAAGACGTGCCCACTAGCCAAAAGGCGCATTGATGTGGTGGAAAGCTATTGTTAGAGATAGCTGACCCATCCGCGGCTACGCTCGCGTGGCATCTATATGGTCGATATCGAATGGTGATAATGTTTTGTTTTTACGTGGATACCCTAACTCTATGCTAAAGTAATACTAGCCTAACCATTAGCTATAAGCCAGTGAAAGTCCTGCCAAAATCGGTCTAGCTGTTTCGGAGATTATCCGTAACAGAAAGACGGACAAACAAGATTTTTTTAAATTATTTTTGGTTTCGTGGTGCATATACTTTTATATTCATTTAGTAAGAAGCTGTCATTTTGAATTTGCAAACATTTAACTTTTACTCATTTCTATGGACTATAAAGATCCGACTTCTACTAAGTCCCCACATGTGAGTTTAGTTTACCATTTTTATGTTTAAAAAGAAAAAAACAAGTCAGATAATGTCAGATTTGTCATCGTGTCAGATAACAATGTATTCCTTATTATTGTCTCAACAAAGAAAACTGTTTATTTGTTCTGAGACAATAAATTACATATTGTTTTTTAGTATGTTTTGTATCATTTGAACAATTACGAGTGCAGTTTAATGGCGCACTATATACATATTGCAAGCGTCAACTCACGTTGCGACGGACGGGAATGTGAGAAAAACAGAACAGATTTTATACATGACCTTCTTAACGCTCTCTTCATTATATAAAGTACAAATTAGGTATGAGATGAACACCGACAGCGCATCGTCATCATTATTTTTATAATTAGTACATTGCTTTTAATAAATTAATGTTCAAAATACAACTAAAAATCTCGTCGTTCTTTCCCTCCCATCAGTTGCAAAGTGATTTGAACGTTAGCCTGTCACGCACCGTCTAACGGAAAATAAGTTACTACTTAACAGGTTACACTACTGAATTCAACGACGATACTGAAAATACGATATGAATCCGATATAATCAATAATAATAAAAATAATTGTATTCATCCAACTCCTAGACTCCTACACTCCCTGGGTTATGACAAATAGCATTATATTTGAAATTACAATGCACGATTAGGACCTTGCAAACTTCAGAATTTTAAACCTATTCCTGAATTATTTGTTAAAATAAATGTAATAAACATAAGTGATGGCCCTCATTAAGATTCCCAAAAAGTATTTTAGGAATCATGAACTATAAGGCCATATAATATGTTTAATCGTCTTTATTGTGTATTTAAGTATGTCACTATTATATCTATAACAATGTTGAATTTCAATGTCAGTCATCATTATAATAACTAGGTGTAGAGAGATCGCGTGGTTATCACGTTTTAGTTCTTAAACACGAACAGTAGATAATAAAAAGTAATGCATTCTGCACTTTCATTTTCTTATCATTGTATACGTGCGACTGATAATGAATATAGATAGGCTGATTATCTATCCTTTTTAAACCTTATGTATTAAATTAGGTACCGTTTTGCGTTATCCGCAGGAAAATCATTCAAATTTTTAAACGTAATCTCATTACCATTTTAACTAAAACTAGTTTGCAATTTACCGATTAATTTAAAATTATTATAGACCCATTGGAAATAGTAACAGTTTTATAAAAAAAGTACAAAAGACAGAGGAGGCCTAGTAGTTACAGAATTAATTGTATAATCATTCTTATAGAGCATTTTTCCGCATAAAAACTAACCTGATTTATCAAATCGGATCACAAAACATCAGATACATGCCGTCAGTAAAAAAAAGGATTATACAACATTCAGATCATAAAAAAAAACTTTCTGAATATGTTAATGATACAAATCTAGCCCACCTCGGCTCTATTAATCGCTTTTTCTTCGCGTATTTCCGCTTAGAACCGGTTCGAAGCCGCCTGTAACCGGCTAACGGTTATGAAATAGTAAACAATGGCCACAATGACTACAATCAACAATCTCGATCGTTTCTTATTATTCAGAAATCGATAAAAGCTATTTTTAGCGCTGAACTGATCTTGCAGATAGCAAACTTGGAATATTTATGGTTCATTATCATAAAGTATGCATATTGTATAATTCATAACTTTGACATGTGTCGCTTGTTATTACTAATGTCAATATTTTGTTCTCCAATTTGACTTTTACTTGACACTGTCGCTGGTAAGTACTATTATTATTATTGTTATTTTTTTTTCCTTATAATAATCATCGGTAACGTCCAAATATGAAATGATTTCGGGTTACTATTAAGTGATTCTCTTGATCGTTGTAATTTAGTGTCCCTTAAATAGGTTAATCGTTAGTCGCCAGTTTCATTAAATTGAAGTGAGCCGATCGATAGGTCACATACGGTCGGTCGCACGTCATAAATTATATTTTTCTTCACTTTTCACGAACCGTCGTGTTTTGACATACTAAACAATTCTACATTTCACAACGTATTATATTAATGTTTAAGGAAAATAATGAGCGTACGTGACAGCACAACTGTACTTTATGTTGACGGATGTGACCTAAATCCTAAATCAACTTTAATCTTAGTTAACATATTATTTTATAGTACATTTGTGAGTATATTAAATGTCGGCTTCACTATTACTTGTAAGTTTTAAGATGTTAGTATCGTTTTTTGTTGTTATGGAACATATAATGATTTTACTATAAATATTTGCATACGAAAGTATTCCTTATTTTTGCTAAATATATTATGATATTATTACAAATTGAGTATCAAATACATATGAAATATTAATGTTGTATATTAACGGTATATCAATAGCTCTATAGTTAGCTCTATAGTGTGAATGTTAAGGTTTATGGGTCAAAGTCATATCGTGATTCGATTTAGTGATTTGTTTAGCAAGAAGTGAGTTATGTAAGTAATTTTAATAATCACTATTGGCATAACGTTAGGTGTAAATTCTTATTATTATTTAATACTCATTTTACATTAAAGATTTCTCTACATGTTACATATTTTCTATTGAACAAAATTGTGATCCTTATTAGTATATATTTGACGCAAGAACTCTGTATGCGTACAAAATTAAGTACGTGTTATTGTAAATTACGATATTTTGTTATCAGTGTTACAAATAATTACACGCACGCTGCTTACAAAATATACCGCAATTTGGATTTGCTCAATTAGGCAAGGTTGACGTACGTTTTTCTATTTGTATTTAGCATTTTCTGTTCAGTTCCCACTCCCACTTTAACAAATTCTCATTGTATCAAAGCCACGTGTTTAACTTTCCAAAACGTGTACGTAAATGTGAGCGGTACATATAATACACATATAGCATTAGTATATCTGTACAAAAGTTAGAAAGAACACATAATAAGGGCACATTGAATTCCGGTACATCATTACCAATCGGTTAAAATCTCAAAACCTCACCGGTACTAATGTTGTCAGCTGTAAGTGTCCAAAGCGCCTCACTGATTACCATCAAAAGATGATAATCATAGGTGTTTTCGACGTCGTTAAGCTGATCTGTAACAAAATTTCTTCGTTGTGCGAACTCTTTTTTTTTTTAATCTTCCCATTGATGCCCCATGCATTACACCTCGATGAATGATCGCCGGTTCTCGTGTGCCCAAATGTCCACTCCATCCCATTCGGAGACTTGAAGTTCTCAGTACCCACAGTGAATTAAAGTAAACTTGTACATAATGCAGACAAACACATAAAGCCGGATGAAACAATGAATTTTACGGTACTACATTTTTGATCGTAAAATATTTAGTAATGAAGTAAAACTGCCTTTACAATGTCTTCATAATAGACGTTTAAACGGTGATGTTGAAAGTGAGTATTTTATGTAAGGACAGCTTTGTAATGTCTTGATCGTTGGCACGCACATGCAATTTAATAAGATTAACGATAATAAACAAATCTAGAACCAAAAATACACATACACTGATGTATAAAAGTAGAAATGATTAACTAAAATGTCGAAGTGCAATGTTTATAAATACGACGACTCGGAAAACCAGATTAGTAGATACTGGTATTGTCTGAGCACCGCGTACCGTTATTAAAGGTTCTAGAATTTTCTTGTAAAACTGTTGATAATACGAGTAACATGGTATGTAATTACCTGTCTCATGCGAGCCTCTTGAGGGGTTTCTCCGTAACGGCACCAGTGGACGAAATGCAGTGTGTTATGCCAGTTTCTCTCGAATCTTGACTTAGTAGCCATGTCCAGCTGCAATCAGTAGAAGCTCCTTAGTAGCCGATCCACTGTTCATGTGCCCACAGTTTCCAACAACGAAAGCCTCGAGGCAATCGCTATCTGAAACGAGAGGTTTCCAATTCTGACGCAAACCTACGGTTATGAAGAAAGAACTTTGAAGTTCGATACTGGAAACTGATTTGACCTTTCAAGGTTGGAATTATCATGCATTTATCTAAATTGGAGGATAAAATTAATGAACTGATAAACTTATGAAATGGGTTGGGTTGCCAAATTTAAAATCTGACATCGAATTTATCGAAGCATTGAAATTACATCCAGACCAAATTGTCCGCAACTATTAACTGTAACAGGGCAACTGCTGTATTTGCATTCTTATCGAGGCCATGAACGAAGATTTGAATCTAGCTCATAAATACTAGAAACTATTACTCTGCTAAGAATTGTTTACGCTATAATTTAGATCATGACTTGCTTTTCTCGGCAATGCTACAGCTATGTTGCGGCTAATGCATTAGCATTTATTAGCTTCAATCGCGTGCGTGACTAATTTGAATTTTTATATCTCATCGAAGGTTGCATTTACGTCACTACGCAAAGTTATATTATAATATTGATTAAATTTAATGTGGCGCTCAAATCAAGGGATAATCAATGTGATGCTTTTTACTATTTCAGTTCATCTGTTATTTCTGGCGTGTTTTTATGCAATCATTCCTGAGGTTTGATAATACTCAACAGTTAGCAGGTTAGATAGATTCCTTACGATTTGAAGACAGGTTAGTAAGATTTGAAAGATTTTAGGGCTTCGGGAAGTAAGATATTGGAAACGTGGACTCCAAAAAAAATGTTCAGATTGTTAATGTTACCTTAGCACGTATGTCTTTTTCTATGTTCGGTGTCTCCTGTTTGTCGTCCACATTCTGTATGCGTATGACGGAATCTTTCTTCCAGAAAGCACCCAGGGTAGTCTTGATTACACGTTTCCTAACACCTTTCTGTTGGACCGTGTATATGTCTATCTGTTCGGGGTTCTTTGTTTTTTCTGTTGACAAAAAAAATCGTTTTTACAAAAGTCATCGTTCTGTCATAAGTACAAACGGGTGCTGAATAATTTGATTCGTAATTCACAATAACCAGTTTTGGAGCAGCAAGTGCTACTTGAAACCAAGGATTTTGCCCTTTCGAATCGGCATTCTTAACCGGCGCTTAAATTGACTCGTTAATTTGTTATTCATCTGCTGTTCCCATTATACAAGCGGCTACAGACGCGGGCATTTTACGTGAATTATTTACATATGCTATTGAGAATCGGTTGCGGACGTGAGGCCGCGTCAACTTTATTTAGTCTTGGTTCGAGGCTCTCGCTGCGCGCACGTTATCGCTTGCCCTCAATGCTCACGACACGGCGCGATTTCACAAGGTTGTATTATAACGTTTATGAAAAGTAGTAAGTTGATATTCTACACACCTTTACCCTTCTTCCACATGGCGATGGCGTACATATGGTAGTCTGGAGATATTGTTGAGTCCGGTGGGAGCGGGTCTTCGGCTCGCACTTCGAGGATGAATCCAGACTCGAGGACCGAACATAGTATGTTCTGTTCATCATGCTTGAACCACTTGCTCTCACGGAGCTTATGGATTGCGACTGACGATCCGAACCTCGGTTTCTTCGGTGCAAACAGAGCCTGGGCCTGACTCCCGAAACGGGACAGGAGCCCCTTTACCGTCGGCGGCGGCGCGAGGCTCTTCTCAGGCGGCTTGATCTGCTGAGCACTCCGGCAAGTCACGAACCTCGCTTCCATTGAACCCCACTCCTGTGAAGTATTTACGAAACAATTCTCCCACCGACACTTAAATAATATTAATTGCGAAGGCTTATGTCGTGCCGATGGACCGGCAGTGAACTCTCACTCGTAGAATCACGTTTTATTTAAAACACTTTCACAAATGATGTGTCGCGTGCGTTATGGCTTACGACGGAACTGAGCTATACGGTGGCGCAGTAACGTTAGACGCGGCGCGCGTGTGGGGGCGAGCGTTTATACTGGCGAGGGGGGTAAGCAGCGGGGCAGGGAGGGAGGGCCCGCCGCCGGTTACGTCTGACCTCACTAGTGTTGTACGCTGATAAAATAACTACGGATATGCGGAGTCGAATGGCGGCTATGTAAGTATGGATAATGTGTTGAAGGACTTCGTGTAGACGAAACTTTGATCGTTTGTCTATTCTGTTTTAGCTATTTTTGTAATGAATCTGTTGTGTATTGAATTTCTCTTACTAGTTGTGTTAAGTCTTGGTTTTGAGGACACGTTGTTTAGTTTATTTTACGCACGATAATATCACTATCTAAATGAAATTCGAAGTATGTGCTTCTGCTGTAACTTTAATTTGGTATTTTGTCCCTTACTGCACGTGACTTGCCTCTGCAGAGTTTGTTTAATATTACTCTAATTCATTAATAAATATTCTATTTAGATACAAATAATTTAATATAAACATTAGCTGCGCCCCGCGGTTTTACCCGCGTGGTGATGGATGATGATGATGATGATGGTGAAAATGGTGATGAAGAAAAGTACTTGCCGACCTATTCTCAGACCTATTAAATATACACACAAAATTTCATAAGAATCGGTAAAGCCATTTCGGAGGAGTTTTCAAACACTGACACGAGAATTGTATAAGTACATATATTAGATGTCTCCTACCACTTCAGCTTTTCCGTACATTAAACAGCAAGTAATCAAATATCAATCAACAATCAAACATCAAACGCACACAAACAGTCCGGTGCCGGTCATACTTCCCCTCCCTAACGTTCCGATGCACCGAACTGACCTCCCCGCTGGTCCCCCGCCCCGCGTCACCCCTCTTCCCCCCTCTTCCCCTTCCCTGATCCTCACCCCGCACCCTTCCCGCGACATGCCGGCGCCGCCGATCGGCAGGTTTTTAATGGTTTTTACTTTTTGTTATCAACAACGGTAATAGCAATTTAACCGCTTAAAGAATCTAACACAAAATAACGTAATAGTTAAGCTCGTACCTGTCTGAGCAAGCTCCGTGGGAAGTTGGGAGCTGAAGTAATGTTCAAGACGAATCGTAAGAGGCAAGGAAATCCGACTTAATGTGTGTAAGGTCTCTTGTGCAAGAACTCGTCTTGTAGTGCGTTTGAATAGACCTCTTGTGAGCGTTTTTAGCTAAAATAACGCTAAAAAAAGCTTACAATGGGCGTTCGAATTGGGAATCTGTGGGTGAAAATGTCGTTCATGTCTCTTTATTCAGCGTTCGGAAAGCTAAAAAATAGGTTTTTTGCCACCAAAAACTGCAATTTTTGACCCACGTCTGGAGCATGGTTGTTTGTGATCTTTTTTTGACAGCATAATCATGCGATTTTAGGTTTTATGCTCAGTTGGGCGTTCGAATAGGGTATGGGCAAAAGTGGCAAACAAAACGTTTTTGAGCTTTTCGAACGCTTTAACAAAAGAACCATCAATGACAACGCCACCAATGCCCTAAAAGCTAAACGAACGCACCTTTGGTTGGTAGTAAGTAGTAGAATTACGATACTAGTATTGCTTGTCAAGCACTTACTAGTAATTATTGTTCTCACGAATATTGAAAAAAAAAGAACTAACGAAAAAAACTAGAAAATTTAGACGTATTTAGAACAGTTCGCATCTTATTTTTCCATATAATTTAAGTCCACCATGTTACTAATCATAAGTGCATAAAACTTTTTTAATGAAGTACCAAATTTAGCGATAAAAATGCTTACCTACGTACGGTATGTAAAACGTTGGCTTCAATCGAACATCGGTCTAATTACCTCTAATTAAACGTACTACAACTATATACACTTACCATACATACTGTATGTGTTTTAAAACATCTCTGAATCCCACTAATATTAAACCACCTTAAGTATGCAATATGTGCGCCAATTTAGAGTGAGTCGAGTTTGTTACTTCGTCATACCTACTATAGAATGATTATATTATAGTATATACATATTTAATAACACACGTTATTAAGTTTCGCTGCAGTTATAGAACTTCATACTATTTACCCATCGAGTACCGCGTGGTATTTTTCGCTACCCACAGCGGTAGCGAATAACGCTCAGGTCTGAATAGGCCTTTACTCTTTTATAGAACGTAATGTTGTTTTTTTGGTTAATACAACAAACGTGAAATACCAATTTATTTCTAAAAGTCTTACCGATTAAATTGTTTGCAAATCATTATTCGACTAATATATTTTGTTTTCATAAAACTTGAACGCTTTGGTTTTTAACATATTCTAAAAGTTCGATTTAATTAATTAACAATAAAACAATAATTCGGTGTTGATGCAAACCAGGTTATTATGCACAAGGTCATTGGAGTTATTTTCGTCCTAAATTTAATTTTTAATAAACCTCGACGCTTTTATTGATACTTATGTACGTTTATTCAACAACCGCACGCTTAAAAAACATACATTAACTTATTGTCGCAATACAATACAAAGGAAAAATTGTAAGGTCACCACAATACTCGAATGTTATGGCTTAGAACTGCTTCATAAAACTAACACAAAATATCCAGCATTAATATTTTGAAGCGGCCCCACCAACGTTTGTCAGTGTGCACCTACATACCTCATACATAGCTGAGGGATCGCACGTGTGAACTTGAGAAGAAATAAAAAAGACAAATGGATCCCTAATAGGTTATTATATTACAGAACCCATTTAAATAAATATTATAAATCTTTGAGGTCCTGGAAAAATTACATATACTCAATATATGATACAATACATTCATATAATACAAATTGACACTTAATAAATACAGTGTAGCAGCGTTGACGTTCACGGCACCAGTGTGGCCACTCAATTTATCGCGATAATTATCGGAATAATTAGCGCCTTGTTTAAGGCGATGTTGGGCATTGACGTTGAACCTCGGTGTGGCTAAGGCATTATAGAGTGTTTGTTCCACACCACAGTATTAATCAATGCGGGATGCAAATATAGAATAAAGTTTTATTGAAATAACGTTCGTAAACGCGCGCTCTTTTAAAACAATAGACTTAACTATTAAACTATAATATAAATAAAAAATATGTCATTTAATGCGTCATGATATATGCCTATTTCCTATCGTTTGATGTACTCAATGATGGAAAGAAATATGTAGTTTCAAATGAGGAACTTGGACGAATTTCGAGGAGGATCCTGGTTTTACTTTTCTTAACATTCTATTCTAGATGAATACAAATACTTACGAGTAATAAGTTAACATGTCCTTAGATGCAGCTATCATTTTGTAAAAATAGTGCAATCTGTAAGTATTGTAAGTACTAAGTCATGTAAAGTTTGTTGTGTACCACTCTGTGGGCCTAATACATAACACCTAAAATGGAATACTGTTTCTCCTAAAAGAAGGCCCTTGTCTGACTCCCTGTAGTCTCTAATCATTCATCACATTCACGGGGTGAGGCTTTTGCTACATTACTCCTTGGTCGGCTTTTAGGACATCCTTATAGAAGGATATGGAGCAGTATTTTTTAAGCTTATAAATAAATAGCTATTTTTTACAAAGAAAGAAACCAATTCATTACTTACAGTACAACAGTACAATGTCGCCGGTCGAATTCTAGTTATTTTTAACTTATTGGCGCCAAACCAAGATAATGACTATAATTCGTTGTTTACTTTTTTCTCAGTAGTTCAATTTGAATCTCTTCCTAGTTTGTGTTAAAGTCGGAAGTAAACTAAACGGCCTCGACACCATACCTCATTTGACCTTCTGAATATACCAGTATACCAGGTACCTGGATCGGTACTTACATAAATACCAACATTAATACTCATCGTAGTATTATGATTGTACTTGTTTGGCTACCTACTCGTATATACCATCCATCTGTACCATACATTATTCATATAAAATCAACGGCACTGGAATATTATATCATGTGCTTGATGAATTATCGTAGATGTTCTTCGTGATTACTGCGTAAAACCACGTTAATGATTAAATACTCACTTTAGAAGTGTATAGCTGCAAAGGTGTTGGCAAAGGTGTTTACAGTTGCAAAATATTGTAACTTGTGGTTTAACCATTTTAGTAATTCCAAATGGAATTAAAAAACCTTTACTAAGGGTTTTAAAACCTAGGGTCCTTCCTTCCAGAAGATTATATAGAAAATACTATTATAATCAAGCAAGCAAGTCCAGTGCTAGTTAGCGGTTAAAGAGATCAAATCTAATGGTCTAGATCTAATGTCGGAGTTTTCGGACCAGCCTCTCAAGTCCTAATATAACAACCGTGAAAAAAGTACTTGTCATGTCAGAAACTCATCAGATCATCGGAATAAATAAATGGACATCTGATATCAGGCGGTTATACTCTACTCAACTTGCTGGGCTGATAACGCGTACAATGCACGGAAACGCATATAGTGACCGCATCTAGAAGAATCACTATGAGCCTCCTACGAGCTTTGCCTAGTAGTAGGGGGGTGTTTTTGGAGGCATTTACAAAATTCCTAAGTGAGGCTATGGAACCGTTCAACACAGAACAGAAGAAACTGAATCGTAGATGAATTTACATCCAATCACAACCAGCACATAATATCAGGTTCTTCATTACGTAATCATATTTTTTAATCAAACTCGCCAACTTTTAAAGAACCCATAGTTGACAAAGTTGGCGGCATTGAAGCCCCTGAAAAATGTGAAATTTATTCAACTTTGTCGCATGATTCTTTGATGGCGACATCGCATTGCGTCGTTCTATTTCGGTAGTCCTTTGCCGTATTCAGATTATTTCTACTTATATGTAGGGAGACCATTTCGTGACAAGTTATATCAATGTTATGGCAAATTACCATGTTTACCAATTACCATGTATATGTTGTTCTTCCGTTTCCATATTATTTTTCGGGAAGGGAAATAAATAAGGCGCCGCTTCGTGACCCTTGTAGAGTCAGAAGAAAATTCAACTCTTATTCGCACCATATTTTTTTATTCCGATTAAAAGCACGCAATTTTCGAATTGTTGTTTCACGTTTTCAAATAGGTATGTAAGTACTGGAAAAGAAGTAAAAGCAGTTATAGCTAGTTTATAATCTAAGTAGTAATTTGTTATCATTGGATAATAAATTATTCTAAGACTAGATATGAAAATACCGTGTTCGGCACGTGTTGTCTAATAGAAAATCTTTACGTTATCTAATCTATTCACCATGTTCGCACATAAAGCTGGAAACACTAAAATCATCGGACGATCGAAACGCGCCATGTTAGTCACGTTTACGCCGTGTCTGAATTTTCGGATTGATGATTGTGATGAAATCAAATAACTTATTCGATTCTCGCTTATCTAATCGGCTCATGTACTGAATACGCTTTAATAGAACGGAATAGTTTTCTCTTTCAATCTCTCATTCCATCCAATACTGTTGATATGGCGTTCATACTGTTTGAAACATACGATGTTATCTGGCTTCTGATATCCTGGATCTGTCTCCAAAATTTCATATAATATAGGCTGTATCTCTTCTTATAATACTAGCAGTACTTAATTATATTATAAATGTGAAAGTGTATGACCAAACTCTGATAAAACTTGGCACATAGTCAGTAACTGAACAAAGATATGGGATAATTTTTATCCGGGAAGATGTTCCAGTGAGATAGTGATTATGTGCGCAGAAAGTATAAGTTTTTAAATGACTTCAGAAAAAGAGGTTATATGATCAATTGTATATTGTTATGAGTGTTCATCGATTTCTTCCCTATTTGTGGACCGAATCTCATGTCTTTTTTTTTATTTGAAAGAGTATACTTACTTCCAAGGTGGTCCTTTAAAATTTCATCAAATCAGGGCAAACGGTTTTTGAGTTAAATACCCGCGAATAACTGGCAAGTGTTTCGCCTATCTTGATGATATCCATATTGACGGTGAATGATAATCGATTTGCACAATATTTTGAGAACAGGTACAAGTTATTTCACACGTTTTAGTGTTGAAGCCGGTTCCATTTTTGTGTTAAAAACATTATTACATCTTGTAGTACAAGTACTATTATTTATTCTAAAGTGTACAATTGAAGTACTGTTTTCTTCGCTTGCCTTGTGTGCCAGATAGGTAATACTCTTGCCAATCAAAGTTGCAGTGCCACCCAGAACTAGACCTCTCAACCATGTTAAACTATACTGGTCTGCTTTCGTCACCCCGAGACATGGTTGAGTATCTTTCGGCTTTCACTTGCTACAGCGCCCTTCACACCCTAACAGTGGCAGTGCGGTGTTACCAAGTTACTAAGACTGCCTCTTGCACAATAGACCTACCCTCTAGTAATCCGGGTGTCCATGCCTCTTACAATTCATATTTCGTTTACTGAAAGGAATATTATTTAATACTGCTTGCTCTTAACAGAACACAGGTATAATACCATTATAAAACTACTTGTGATAGTAACGTTAAACCAATAGCCTGACTTTACGTTGTACGACCTTGCAAGCGCCACAAGATCCATAAAGTTGGCAGCAAAAAATTGTTTTGTTATGTCGTTTGGGTCAGCTCCGTGGGCATGCTATGGCATTTTTTATCGTTCGGTTCCGCATTGTTCGTCTTGTATTTGTATCAACTATAGGCTGACCAAATTTGTCAATGACGTGAAATGACGTTTTCTCCCCTGGAGCTCTTTACTAGCTTTTTCCTGCGATTTTCTCGTCGTGGGTTCACCACAGAAAAACAGAGTCGGTCCTCTGTCCATTTTTCTATGGATCACGCTAATATTATAAATGCTAATTTGTGAGTTTAAGAGACTGGTCTTGTTTGTTATTTCTGCAGGATGTCAAGGCTCAACTGATTTGGATGAAATTTAGAATGGAGATGGGTTGGTGATGATGGATTATATTATACCCTGTATTGACGCATAGGTAGGCTAAGTTTGGAGTTCCCGATATTTCGGCACAGTTACATGCCCCATGTTGCGGGTGAATGTAAAAATAGTTCGAAGTTAATTAAGAGTAGACACAACGGTCTACCCTCTTTCTAATTATAACTTAGTTGACAACCGCGCAAGTTTGGAACTGATTTAGGTAGACTTTTAACAGGTATTCAACCAGTAGTTCCTGAGGGTTACGATAGCCTTATTCCATGCGGCATGCTAGTTAGTATAGAGATGAAGGGTATCTCTAGATATCTATGCTTAGTTCAATTATTAATCATAAAATGCATACGCTCATATACTTTTCCCCTTTCTCACGAGTTAGTTATCAGGCAACTAATCTCGTGCTATCTAGCTTACAGCTTACGAGTGTATGCCATTTACAAACTCACTATAGCCACAGGCGTGCTTGCATTTTTAATAAAGCTCGAATTTCCAAACACGCTGCGTCGTCGAACCGGTCGCTGCTGGATCGATACGCTGGTATGTGCCGGATTGAACTGGATATAACCGGATTAGATTCCGTATTCGTCGTAAGCCCTATACCTAACATCATTGCCTATACCGCTTTACATTTTCTCAAAGTATGAATAATTTAACGGAAATATTACTTTAATTTGGAAGAGTATTGCTTACAATATCAGGGATAGATTTTTATGGCGACATAATAATATACACATACTTTTGGACATATTATATATTGGATATGTTCAAACATTTGTAAGTTGAAACGTTAGTTCACAACAAAATTATTTAAATAGAGCATGAAGTAATATGTAGTTCATAATTTTATTGTCTCCTCCTAAATTCATTTCCATTGTTCTAAACACTGTTTGGCCTAAATGACAATCAGACTGGCAGGCAATGTTAGACCATAAATTAACCTGTCAAAGGAATCCATTATATTACAATGTGATAGATGTCTTCAAATTAATAATTTGTGACTAAGTTCGATTGGGCAATGAGGTCGACGTTGCATGATAGAATAGAAATTGTTTTTCTACAGAGTGTGTTCTTTCTGTTTTATTTAATGTACAGAGGATATTCTGGTCATAGAGAAAATGATAAAATGAACGAAAGGCTCAAATTGTGAGAAAATTATAAATATAATGAAATGTGTACCTACCTATATACTTATTGTATAACAATATCCTACCAATATTATAAATGTGAAAGTTTAGATGGATGGATGTTTGTTGCTCTTTCACGCTCAAACGGCTAGGCCAATTTTGATAAAAGTTGATATGGAGGTAGATGACGCTTTGGATTGACACATAGGATACTTTTCATCATCATAATCATCATCTAACACCACGCAGGTGAAACCGCTGATTGCAGCTAGCAATATATAAATAAATATAAATATGTTCAAGCTTAGTTGTATATACCTGTTACATAACTTTAGGTTCTATATAAATTATGACAATATTCGGATCAAAATGTTTTAAAACCTCCTTATGCTTGAATTGAAATATTTTAAGAAAAAACTTTTGCTAACATAGATAGATAAACTCTTTATTGCAACACAACATTATAAAATACAACAAACAAATGATAAACTTTAAATAAAGTGTCACGATGGGCGGTTTTATAGCTCAGAGCGATCTCTTCCAGACAACCATGACCTACATATAACATACCACTTTCCCACTGGAAATAATATTCTAAATCTTTCCAATACAGGCAAATAATAATAAAAAGCTACTTTCAAAACCACTCTGTTAAGGTACGGAACCACCATTAATTTATTCTTCGTACGCCGTCGTTTCACATTTTATAGAAATTAATAATTATTTATTTCAAATGTATTCTAAACATAAGGCATTTTGTTTGTTACATTTGTACCAGACATAGTTTGTATTGTTACTCAGATTCGCAACCTCTGCCTTGTTTGTATGATCTGAGTTCGCATTTTATATTGGTCGAAGCTTAACAATATACCTAACAATATTCTATATCTGTAGATGTCATCATCATCATCATCATCTCAGCTGCAAGACGTCCACTGCTGAACATATACCTCCCCAATAATTTTCCAAAAGGACCGGTTGGAAGCGCCCTGCATCCAACGTCATCCTGCGACCTTTATCAGGTCGTCTGTCCACCGTGTCGGTGGACGACCTACGCTGTGATTTCCGGATTGTGGTCTCCATTCCAGAATCTGCTGGCCCCAATTGCCATCTGTTCTGCGTGCTATGTGCCCTGCCAACAGCCACTTTGACTGGCTAAACTTCTGGGCTATATCAGTGACTTTCGTTCTTCTACGGATCTCCTCATTTCTGACTCGATCACGTAGAGAAACCCCGAGCTTAGCCCTCTCCATAGCTCGTTGTGCGACTTTGAACTTACTTATGAGGCCCATAGTAAGAGACCACGTTTCAATGCCATCTCTATCACGTTTCTTCAAAATGCTCCGAACGTCACTTTTCCAAAATGTATGTTCATAGTGCATGTACATAAGTGCTTTACTATATGTAATAAAGTTAAGGGGCTGCCTGGAAACCAGATACCTTTCACTTCCTTTTCTCGAAGAAACACTTGGAAAATTAGTTTAATAACAGCACGGTACCAAAATACACAAACCAATTTTATTACGAGGTTGTATAGGTATTGCCCTTTCGGCGAGAGGAAGTTGTGATATTTATTCCGTAATACTTTCTTAGTCGACTCTCCGGGATGCTTATGTATTATACATGCATGTATGTATGATGCTAAGATACGTACAACTTGGTTAATATTTGTTTATACATGAGATGTCATTAAAATCCATCACCATCCATTCAACTTCACCTCTTTCCCCTTATATTTTAATCACAATAGCAATAATATTTAAATAAGCAACGCTAAAAAATAAATAAAAATAAATCTCGCTCATAACATACAACTATAATGTACGCATTATTTCATTCATACGCACGCACACACACACACACACAAACATATACACACGTACCTGCATCATACGCGCACACCCACACACACACTCAAACTCATGACTGCATAATAATTAAGCATACTGCCGTATTAGTATTAGTACATACCTAAAGTATTGTTTTGTTTTCTCAAATTAACTAGATATCTTGTTTTCACACAATTATTTATTTACCTACTTGAAGCACACCAACTCCTTGTTAATATTACTATATAATGATATGGTTAAGTACCTATTAATTACGAAATTAGTTCCTACCGAGGGAGGACCTTGTGACTTGTAATACAGGTTTTCTTACAAAACCTACATCAAGCACCATCACAAATTAGCCTAATTGAGAAATTATATAAATATACCTATACATAAACCTGATTAGCATAAGAATCTTTGTAAAGAGAAATAAATAAATGTTTATGTTATGTCATTGAGAAATCATTGTGAGATGAATTCATCTAACTTACGTACCCACGTGTTAGGTACAGATTTACAGAATACATGACACATATATACTATACATATCTGTTAAGAAATTCAATACGACGAGTTAGGGCAAAACAAAGAAGTTATCTTCACTATAGTAGATCCAACCGTTTATCCTCTTTTTGACAGCACCAATAGAACGTAACATGACGATGTTACGCAAAAGTTAACTTATAAATGCGAGGTTTTAAAAATATGACAACTGCTTAAATTTGCTCCTTGATCCCGTATAATAATCATCTTTCACAAAATGAGTCCATAAGTGCAGTAGTTTTTTTATAAATTCCATAAAATAACAAACGTTTTTAAAAAATTACGTTCTATGGCTATCAACATAGTGATGTTACGAAGTTACGATTGAGATATCGATATTGTTTATGAACTATTTTTACACGGGTGTTTTCCGTTCTCGGCACATAATATCGGATTTATTTTTATGTAAAACCGTTATATTGATGCGCCTCAGGAAAACATACAGCATTATTTGAAGACGTGTTTATCTCCTGGTGTATATAGACGTGTTTATCTCTGCTTAGCTTGGGACTAGATGGCGTTGTGTGATAGTTGTGGAATATTATTATTATTATTATTATTATATCCAAAAAAGAACAAGGTTATGATGACTATGATGATTACAAGTACAAGTCATACTTGACGAAGCTGTTACCGGTTAAATCTGGGATGGCCAGCGAGCAACACGGAAGGGAGTAGGCATACACAGCGTTTCCCCTCTGTCAAAGTACAAGTCCGCATGGACCATGGAGTTTGATAATATACTGTGGGGTGAGGGCGGGGCTAGATTTGTGAATGGTGCTTTATTTTTTATGTGTTAGTGATTTGGTTGTGTGAGTATGATCGGCAATGGATCGGTACAGGTATGTTTTGTATGTAATAGTGCGGCTTTGCGCTAGTGTGCAACTTCCCCTCCCGCAAGAAATGACAGAAAGATTTGAACAATATTTTTTAGCTAAGGCTACTCCCTTCCGTGTTGCTCGCTGGGGATGGCAGACATTAAAGTCTGCCGTTTGGTACCAGAAAATAGTAAAGTTTGAGCAACCCCAATTCCAATTTAAGCAAACGAAATCTAATCTTTTATTTTTATTTATTTATTAATCAAAATCAGATTCATCGTTGCTGTCACTCGAGCTATTGCCGACATTTATAATTAATTGTTGACTCATATAATCTATCGCCACGTGTTTATCCCAATCTGCCATTATAGTTTCTTGTGTTTTTTGAATTACATTTTGCCAGCTTTCCGCAGTTACTTTCACACATGCATTTTTTAATAAATTTACCATTTTGTTTGCCGTGAATGGGGGTTTTGTGTTATTTCTAGCAGCGTGTCCTTTAACTTGAGCCCATATTAATTCAATGGCATTGTATTGACAATGATAGGGTGGAAGTCTAAGAACCCAATGACCATGTTCTGCAGCTATTTCGTCGATCACATATCGTTTTGGGAAGTGTTTTTTTGTTCGTAATATATTTAGTAATTGTACTTTTAGTAAGGAGTTATCAACATTTTCACCATGTCGTTGAAGCCAGTCAATGATTACTTGTTTTTTGTCGGCCTGGGTCGGCATTTTATCAATTTGGCGTGAGTGATAGGATGCGTTATCCATAATAATAACTGACGGTTCTTCCAATGATTGTACCATTTCCTTAAACCAACTTTCGTAAACCTCAGAATTCATTTCTTCGTGGTACTCAACTGTTTTTTTGGATTTAAAGGCCAACAAAGCATCTGGCATGAATCCTTTCACAGACCCTGCATGGCAAATGATTAGACGTTCTCCTTTTCCCATCGGTACTGAGGTAGTGGAAGCAGCGGTGTCATCAGTCCAGCTCTTAGACACTGTGTGGTTCGCATTCAGCCAAGTTTCGTCAGTGAAAACAACATTTGACCAATCTGTAATTTTTTTGGCTTCGCTCAAAAATTCGCAACGAGCAAAAGCTACGTCGCGACGCTCCATCAATATTTTGCGTTTGTCCGATTTTTTATAAGTAAATCCAATTTCATTCAAGACCTTTACCAATGACGATTTTTGACCTCGGAACAAATCACATTCACGCAAAGAAGCAACAAGTTTTTTAAGTGTTGGAACTTCTTTACGTAAGTAATAGTTATATATATGACGGCGTATAGCGTCTGCGTCAAAGTTGTCAACCGAAGTCACACGACGTGGTTGGCGTTTTTTCTTCGGCGTACGAAGCTTATTCTCCTGCATGCCGCTTGTTCCGTAGGCTTCGGTAGTAATTTTTGTAATCGTAGATGCACTAATACCTAACGCGGCCGCAACGCGCTCTCTCACTTGCGACAATGGTAAAAGCGGGCCGCCATTTTGATACTCTGCTTCAAAGTAATTACGAAGCTTGATCACCATTTCTCTCGTCTGTCCTTTCAGCACTGATCCTTTCGGCATTTTATAGTTCCAATATAAAACTCAGCAAATAATTACTAGCACGGGCGTCTTGTTGCGAGTGACAGTGACAAATACAAAACGGCGGTGGACCATTGAGTTTTACTACCTTGATAAAATACTACTGCTTACCCATAGACAAAAAAATTGGCAGTCATAGGAATTGCCGATAGAAGTGAAAACTTATAACTCAGAATTTGATAGCTTACCTTGGAAACTACACGGGTGTAACCGGACGGCGTGGCCTCGCCATCTGGGCATGGCCATCTAGAAATGCGTCAGCATTTCCCATTGGCTGATGCGTTTCTAGATGGCCATGCCATGACGGCCTGTCCACGCCCTTTCAACATTCCCCATTGGCTGACGTATTTCTAGATGGCCAATAGCCATGGTCATGGCGCCATTCCTAGGACTATTCTCTTTCCGCACAGACTCGATAGAAAAATGAATCGAAATCGTGTCCACTATAATCACTTGGTCACAACACTTTAACTGACAAATTAGATCTGTCAAAAAGAGGATAAACGGTTGGATCTACTATAACATACAAAATTCTCGTGTCACAGTGTTTGAAACAAACTCCTACGAAACGGCTTGACCGATTCTAATGAAATGTTGTGTGTACCAGTAGGTCTGAGAATAGGTCGTAAAGTACTTTTCAATCTTCATCATCATCATAATCATCACCCATCAACACGCGGGTGAAACCGCGAGATGCAGCTATTTATAAAAAAATACCATAAAATTAACATTTATATTTATTGTATTATAATTGAAATGCAATTATTGATTATATACTGATTGCTTTAATACTTTGTATTATGTAAGTACAATTATATTTTGATACTAGCTGCGCTCCGCGGTTTCACTTGCGTGGTGATGTATGATGATGAATCAATATAGAGTATGTTACTCAGGCATAATGTAGCTTTATATATCGCTGAAGTAGTTCTTACGTGTATCCATTACAAACAAACAATCATATATCTTTCCTCCTTATTATTAGAGTAGGTAAGGATTAATACCAACGTACGAATAATGTGGCCTAGTTTGTACCGGTTGTAACTCATAGTTTGTACGCCGAACCGTAACATATTGAAATTTGCGATACGAATACATTTTCGCAAATTGTTTGTGGCCTGTACCGGTTCGGTGCTTCGGTTCGTTACTATTGCATATTTCAAAATGAAAAAGTAATAATTGTGATATAACTGTAATAGTTAGACATTATGGTAATGTGGACTTCTTTGTAGATATTGACGTCCTCTATAAAACTAGAGTAGGTACGTCATTTTGCTCAATAATTTTCAATAGTTTCCGCAGTGTACGACTTTTTTGGTATCTTTCCATACCTTGGGTTACATTATTGAAGTTTTCATACGGATCCCTAACTTTTTTGAAAATGTACAGCCTATGATCAAAAGGGCTAACGTAGGGTTCTAATTGTAAAAGAATTTTTCTAATCGGTCCAGTAGTTTCGAAGCATATTCAATTCAAACAAACAAACAAATATTTTAATTATAATTAGGTACATAATATAAAAAAAGTATTAAAAAAGTCTACATTGACTGTTTAGAACCCGGCAAACAAAACTGGAAAGAGATAAACAAGCTTCGTAGTTGGGATTTACTAATGTGAAAAGCATTCCGACATATCTACTCGTTCAGGTTCTTTTCTTTTTTTTTCATTTGTCACCACTTCATTTCAATTGAAATACCGGCAATCCAAACACAGCCAAATATTCAAATCATAATTATAAACCACATCTTTTGAGTTTATTTTTATAGTATTTTTATTATGTACACTGATTATAAATTATCCTTTCTTCGATCAACATTTGGAACGTAAATAGAAAAGAGTGTATAGACCAAACAGTGCGGAATAATGTAATTTAACAGTGAGCGCCGGCTCTCACTTCACGTCAGTCGGCCTCTGTCCGTCAGAAGTGCCACACGTACGCCTATAATTACATGCGATCCGATTATCCTGCAAAAACATGCCTTCTTGTTCATTTCCGAATTGCAAGAATACGACAAAAAACCAAAGTAAAAGCTCAGGCATCACATTCCATGCGTAAGTACATATTATTTATTACAATATCTCATAAATGTTGCATTTTCAATAAACATTGCTTAGTAGACTCCATTTCGATATCCAAACAATATACGAGACAGAAATATACGGATATTTATAAGTGCGACAAGGATGCTCACGATGTTCGATCGATGGTGCCGCCACATTTTAGGCCAGATGTGCCGATAGCAAACTGGTTTCAAACAAAACAAATTGACAGTAACTACTAAGAACTGACTAAGAAACCGAGTATATCCGCGAAATGTAAGTCGTTTATTTGAAGCCATTTTCGAAATACTTTGCTTGCACCGTCGGTACAGCAGCATGCGACTTTTTAATACATTTTATAAATACCGCTAATTATTTGTACTTTTCAATACTTTATATTTTTGTATACTTACTCACTTAAAATTATTACAATGTATGGAACACATTTTTACCAATAAACCATCCAAGTTATATGGGAAAACATTTTACCAGAGGATATACGAGTATTATGTTTGCGTCTGTGTGCGTGACGAGGCAAGTTAACATAGCACACATAGCGAATTTGTAGAGTGCGTTTTGAGAACGTTGTTTGCAAACCTTACTCCTATAGGTAGTTTTCTATAATTTTTTTCTTAGTTGTTACATTTGATCGCATTGAACCAAATATATAATATCATTGCATTGAACTTTATTTTTTATAGGTTCCCAAGTGATATTACAATTCATCTAGAATGGGTGAAAAATGTACGGATAGCGAGACAAAATGAAGAGTGGTGCTCAAATCAATACAGCCGTGTGTGTTCCGACCACTTTGCACCCAGTCAAACGTACATAACCAAAAAAGGAATGCGCAAAATAATCAAAACTGCCATACCTCTTAGTCAGGTAATAATGTTAAATATAATTATATCTATTACTTCTTTCCCGTTGACTGACATTTTTTGACTTCTTTTCTACCAACTTCCAAAAGAAGAGGAGGTACTCAATTCGACTGTGTTTTTTTTTATGTTTATTAGGTCATAACTTTCAATAGGGTGATCTGATTCTCAAAATTCTTATTTTGTTTGAAAGCTGGTTCTTCCCGTGTGGATTTTAATCCCATTTAAATTTCATCAAATTCGGTCCAGTAGTTTTCGAGATACACTCCAATAACTGAATAGAATGGAAGTCGGTATTAAATTTTTCAAATTGTACTTGTAAACATAAATATACCAAACAAAAATAGAATTTTGAGAATCAGGCCGCAATGGGAGAGAAATTGGCTAACATACACACAAAAAGTAATACATACACATGAACATAACAATTAATATAACCTCCTCCTTTTTTTGAAGTCGGTTAAAAAGGTGTTGCGTATGAAGATGATTCTATAGTTTCAATCGTAGAAGTAGCACGTGACTAATAAAGTCGGTTTTGATATATTGAAATAATCGCTTGTATAAATAAACATACTAAAGTATTTTCGAGTAATTTTGTGATACATATACTATGTAATATGAATCAGTGTGATGTATCATAGTACATATCTGTTTTTACAGGTACGACGAGAAGATATTAATTCTGTTACACATGCTGTACCAAGAGGTACAACACCCAGTACTACTGATGAACCTGCTAAACCAAGTAGTGGTAACATTAGCGTACCATCATCAATTTTCGACACTCGTTGGAAAGAAGAGTTTGAAAATCGTGTGAAAAGATTAAGAAATAAAAATAAACAGTACAGATTAAACATGAAATTATTAAGGAAAAGAAACGCACGACTTCATTTGAAGTGTACGGCGCTCACGTCTACAGTGCGAGATTTAAAAAAGAAACTGTCAGAGCAGAGCACCTCACGAGACTATTGAAAGCTGAAAGTACAGAGTTCATATATATATAACATCATTGCCAGTGAGAACTTTATTTTCTATAGCACTTCTATTTCCACTTTGTCCTCAGACAAACAACCGGGACCGACGGCTTAACGTGCCCTCCGAAGCACGGAAGCGCTCAGTTGAATAATGCCGCACTAGCGGTCATCTTGTTGATCGGTTAAGATCGCCAAGTCGAGCTCAGCTACGAGCGCTTCAATATCCCTACATAGTATAACATAAAATCGCTTTTCGCTTCTGTTTGTATATCCGCGAACTCCTTAACCAGGAGCAGCAAGAGTTTTCGCGGAAGACTTACGCTACTTAAGCTAAAAACATGTCTGTCAAAATTATAACATAATAAATATGAAATATATAAATAAATCAGTGACCATTTTACTGTAAAAATAATCAAGGGTGCAATATATCGTACATACATTGGTGAATGATTCAACCCGGAAATTTCCTCTTATAATTACTAAGTACAGTGGCTTTATGCGTCAAATATTGCGAGGAAGTAATATGTACAAAACAAAACAACTTCAATCAGTTATCAATTCTAGTCATGTTTTAGAATAATTGTAATCTTGACTTCTCGGTTTTAAGTCATTGAATAGACCAGGTAATAATGACAGTGGTGAGACCAAGTTCTTTTTTGAGGCGGAAAATGCCTTCGCACTTCCGCTACGGGGGTGTGAAGAACTCAAGCCCACTAAAAACCGCCTAGTGTCGTGAGCAGTCCTCTGCCGAGGTGAGCAAATTAAAACTAAAATTCAAACGTGTTTATTTGTCAGAATATGTGTGAAAAGAAAAGTTGTTAAAAAGTAGGTAAACCGAGATAGGTAGAGCGAGATGTGGTCGGTAGTATTCACCATCTCACCCAGGGAATAGATCGTGCTCTGTTCATAAAAACCTATTTAGAAAATAACTCTATGTAAATAAAGCTAAACTAGCAGTGGATAACAGCTAATATGGGTATGAGATTAACACCATGTGCACTGGCCATGGTCGATCACGAGATTTAGTAGCGTGACTTGTTTTATAAGCTAAAAGATTTATTTTAGAAATATTTAAAGGTAATTTTTTTTAATATAAAAAATTCATTTATCCTAACAAAATATTTTTAAGTTTGATCGATTGTCAACCGTCAATAATGATATCATCAAGATAGGTGTAACACTTTTCAATTATAGGAGTGTAACTCGAAAACTGCTGAAAGAAACCACCTCGGAAGTATACTCTACCAAACACAAAAATTTGAGAATCGGTCTACAAATAGGAGAGAAATCGGTGAACATACACAAGAACAAATACATACAATTGAATATATATTATAACCTTCTCCTTTTGTGAAGTTTGTTCAAAATCACACACGTAAAAAATATTGTAAAATAAAACCTATGAGATGAGGTGGCTCTGGGACCTGATGTTGAGTTAGTTTATTAAACCTATGTCTCAGATCACTTATTAGTCACAAACTCAGTAAGCTTTTAACCTTAGTCCTAATTATAATATATTCATATCTTAGTCATGTGGTCATATGCCACATGTGTGCCAGACCTACATCTATTATATATTATTATCTGTTATGAATTGTTTGTTTTTATTGTAGAAAAACTTGTCTAACACAAAGTACAAAAAAGTTTATATACTGTTCTTATCATAGAGTTTAGTAACAAGTTCATCATGGGTTAGCTATTCTAGGTATCCTATTTCAATAACCTGCTTTTTAGTGATTTCGATATCCAGCTGTTCTGTCTCAATCAACAGTCCAAAAACGAATAAGTTTTAACATTTCGTTGTGATGTATATAATATTATGTCGCCGCACGAATACTTACCCAAAGGGCGCTCTATACGGCGTTTGCAAGGTCATCCACTGCAATGTTTTTATCAGGCACACAAGTGTGTATTTATCGTGCAAACAAAACTGTTAATTCTTTTGACATACCTTGCAGCGTTGCCCGACAATATGCTTAACTATCATGCACTCACGTACTGCGCACGTCATCATTTGATAGTCTAGTTAGATCAACACGTGTGTGTTGAAGGCGTCACTATGCATACACATAGCTGTGGACCTTTACAATAAGTCTGGTAATCATCTAACATCTGAATGTAAGTTAACAACAGTGAACATTACGATTTCACTCCACAAAGAACATTTCTGATTACAATTTTGAACCATTAAAGTAGTTTAACAACTGTCGTAAAATACGTGTCTATGCAAGGTTTACTTCTACTAGGACTTCAATATTATGCGAGATACAAGACAGAAGCACGGTAATGTTATACTATTACCGTGACAGAAGGCTTTGCAACGACAATGACTATAAATTCAAGAAGTGTGTGGATATATGTCAATTTTAGGCATCAGGCTTAATAGTTTTGTTGTATACATTATTGAAATCAAGTCTCTAAACTAAAGTAATGATCCTACAGAAATGTGAACTTTCTAACTAGTTTTTAACGTAAACAAGAATTTTAGAATTAGCGACTGCCAAAAATATATCGCATGTATATAATCATAAATTTATACTAATAGTATTAGCATTGTGTAATAAATATAAAAATATAGAACTTATAGCTTTAATAACTGCTGTCAAGCTAATATGGTAACTGATAACCACACGACACATCGACTTGTGAAAACGTCTAACATCATAATTTAATTAGAGTACATGTTAAAGTGTATCAATACATCAAAAGCACTTTAGAATAGCACGCTAACAAAGTAAAAATGGAATACCCACGATCCTTATAAGCCACAGAAAATATCTACAAAACTAACAGCGTAGGTAAAGAAAACAATATCAAATTGGGAAATTGTAAATTAATAGGCAAAACCAGTTGGATAAGAAAATGATAAGACCTTCATGATAGTAATACTTTTCACGTGATCATGTCCTCTGCATGCGGAACATGAAATTTACTCCTGGATCTTTTCTTATCATATAAGTAAGACTGACATGACTTTTAATTCGAAACTTAATTAATGATAATATTATCTTGACTAACACAATATCAAACTAAACATAGCAAAAAGAAACTAGGGAAAAATAACTCTTGAAGGATATTTTCTTAATGAATTTTTGAACAACACGAGGTTAGTCCTAGCAAACTTGTAAACAATATTGTTGTAAACGTAATCCTAGGAATGTTACTAAAACTGCTAAAGAGCTTCGCAATCAATCATCGCAGATAAACCTGACAGTTGCTGATATTCCATCTTATGATGAAAGTATTGTTTACATCAATGAAGTAAAAGGCGTCATTGTTATCCTTGAATCTTGGAAAATAACTGATGCATGAACATTTGTAGATAGAATCTTCGAGATTGTTGAAAGAAATAGGAACTTGATAAAAGAAGATATCGACAGAAATCCACTGATAGCTTTCATTTGTCGAACAATAAGAAATGTATGAATTACAATTTATGAATAAGTCGATGTTGCGTCACTTCATTTATCATTGTCAATTTGATATAGAAGTTAATAAACATTACACATTACTTACTTGTTTTTGAATGTTTGTTTTCAACACACGGTTTTGTTTTTTTATTTAGGTCTTAGGTTATATTTACGTCTAAGTTACGCCAATCAATATCACTATTCTACTTTAACTTATTCCTTTCTCATTTTATTTATATAATAATTACTCCACCTAGTTGCACAATGAATGATTTGTTTACACATATTTGCTTTCTTTTCCCGGAGATTGCTCTTGCATTCGTATTGAGTTGAATCAACTCTTTATCATCTGATGTCATATGTATATATGTATTGGTATGAATTCGTTTCAAGATAAGATATGTTTTCGTTAATCTAGAAACGTTTCTTCGCTTGTTATTTTCCAAGTCTCGTGAATCAATGAGTTTCGATTGTAAGCGATGATGCAAAGAAGCGTTTGTAGAGAAGCTGGCCTATTCATTTGTAACTGTTCGATCAGGTTGAGGAAACCGTGCTATGGTCACTCTTTGGATAGCTGACCGCTGAGCATTTTCAACTAAGCACTGTCTAGCTTCGCGAAAGGTAACCGGTTAGTTTTATTGCTACCAAGTGATAATACTGGCAAATGGTAAGCTTGCGGCTTGTCCGTGTCAGTTGTAGTGTCACCCAGAGCTTAGAAGTGTAGTTTTTCGAAGAATGCACTGCGCTCATCACCCTGTGACTTTGTTTTTATAGTCTTTTTCGTCCAGTAATTTCGCTTGCTCCACACTCTAACATAATAATGCTTGTGCATATGTGGCTCTGCGGTGGTACCAACTAAGACTGAATCTTTCACAAAAAAAAATCTGGTTTTCTCGGCTATTACGATTCTCACGTCCCTAACACCGTCTCCTCACAGAGAAAGAGTATAGTGCATGCATAAATGCGCAATTTAGTCGTATCTAGAGCTAAACTATAGTCGTGTCATCGCATTAGAAAATAGCAAAAGAGTGTTATCATTACTTATGTACTGTGCGTACTTGTGAAAACCTCTACACTGTATATTTGATTAACATTCCTATATTGATTAGATAATAATTATCAGAAGTAAATAAACCTCATTATAGCATTATCGATATCAATGATGAGTTTTGACTTGTTCGGATTAATACCATACGTGTCATAAGGTACAAGTATAAATGTCAATTAAAAAATTTTTGAACTGGAGGTAAGTAATAAGTTTTGGGACGGGAAAGATGCCAAACAATTAACGTTGTTTTCCTAGAGTTGTGTTTTTCTAGTTTTGTCGTGTTTTAGTGGCGGATTATTAACCTGTTAGTGTTCGTAATAGTGCACGAGTGTTGGTAAAGGGTCCAAAACATGGAAGGTTGTTTTTTTTGTTTCCTCGTTAGTCGTCTTTAAAAGTTTTAGTAATGCATCGATTGTTTTACTAGAACGTGAATTTACAATCTGTGCAGCCGTGACTTTAAAAATGTCAATTAATGCTAATAGATGTTTATTTAGTAACTTTCAAATGGCCAATGTACAATCGTACGAGAACGAGTGAAATAAATAAGGTTTCCGAGACACTAGGTTTTGATGTACCGCGAAAAATTACCACAGCTAACACTGTGCTCGCGAGGTCTACTTTTCGCAGAACTACTAGTAAGGTTAGGATGCCATTATGATTTGTATTTGACAAAAGTCACTGCGTCCTTTTAAGTTTTTACTTCTCTACCTGTTATTTTGCAGACTACCTGATGATCTGGTGTATTGTTGAATGCTTACTTGCTTGTCTATTTTATTATCATACCACATACGTACTTACCCACGTAGAAAATACGAGTATCTAGGATACATACAAATAAATAAAATGATTTATCTGTTTTAATGGCAAAATAACAGCTTCTATAAATTTATATTATATTATAATACGAACGGTAATTATAACAATAAACATTAATTAATTATTATCGTGCCTGTTTGTTCAACTTTCTTCCGGCTGACCTACGACACGTCTGAAACGATTTCGACGGGACATTCAATGGCATTTAGCTGATAGGAGAAGTACCTTAGACAAAAATTTTTCTAAATAAAATATTTATATATCCGCCGCAAAACATTTAAATCCATGAAATTTATTATAAATAATATTTATTACTTTGTGATTGTATATCCCGCAGTTCATGCGAGCGGGTCAGCTTGTTTTCTGTAATAAATAAATAAGAGTAACTGTATCCGATGTTTTCACGAGTGTTATTTGATTTATTTATAATCGAGTGATCTGCAAGTGGGCGCCTCATTAGCCTAATGGCTTAGCGCTTTGGGTTACTTTACTTCCTTGTTGATCTAGTCTGGTAGCTCTAATTCTTAATATTTATTACTATCGCTATTATTCGTGTTAATCGAATGTTTACTTACTACTTATACAAGTCTGTTATCTGTACTCATAATTCAGTTGGTCATATTCATTTAATCCCTATATAAAATATTTAGTAATGGGTCTTTATAGCATTTTTTTCGCTGACGGTACATTTTTTTCAAAATCCGTGAATGCAGTTCCGAGTATCCCAATAGTTATTCATGGTCTCCTAGGTACGTTTTCCTGTAACTGTAACAGTTAAGGTACCTGCCCTTTGTGCCCCTTTTCAATAATCCATCCTGTATACCTGTATATAACCCAAAATCGGCTTTTCCAATTGTTGGTAAAAGCCTATTTTGAACAAAGTGCAGTCATCACAAAATTTGCATATGTCAAAAACCACCAAATGAACTCATCAATCAACAACAGGCTAATCTCTCATGTAAATAAAAATATATTTGTAAACTCTTTAATAAACTTTTTTGCCGTGTATCAGACTAATATTATAAAGGCAAAATTTGTGTTTAAAATTTTTCCAAAAATTATATCTTGGTTAGATTCTCCAAATAGTCATAGAGTAAAAATTCATAGGGCGCCCACTTTCAACGGTACACTCAGATACCGGGGCGGAGGTCTCTCTGACTCCCCTCTCTCCCTGGCAAAGGCCCAAGCCGAGGTCCGTACCTTAGTGGTGCCCTTGAGCAAGTCGCCTACTCCTCTCCTTGTGGCGAAGCGTCTTCAACGCTCGCCTTAGGCGGTGCGCCCTCTGCGCCCGCATCTGGCTGAGTGCCATCTGCGCTCGCCACCCGTCCGTTGACGCTGTAAATACCGGTAGAGGCAGAGTCCGTTCGAAAAAAAAAAACAAAGTAAAAGCAAATGCCGGTCACTAAAGTAGTAATAACTCTTAGTAAGTTGAGTGTAGTATTGAAACTTTTCAGAAATCTGCCAACTTCATGATAATTAATCGAAATTCATATCCTGCAGCACACATTCCTGTGGTCATGTGCGCGCAGACGGTATGAATAAATGCATGAGTATTTAGGTGCCTACTTTCATTGGTCTTCTAAAAACCCATTATTCAATGGACAAATACGAAGTAGTTCCAGTTTATAATTACGATTTTAAATTCTGTTCCGGTAATCATCATTAATCAACATTTTTGTTTACAAGCCCAGCCTCCTAAGGCCACTTAGGGTACATCTGACATACCGTAAGTCTTCCTGGCTGCCAAAAACTTAACAGTTTATATTTTAGAGTATTACGTCGACATACCGTGCCACCGGTCACGTAAGCATAAGATCGATGTGTGTTGTAAACCCTTTTATGCTGTCTTCTATTTTTATCTCTGTTGTCTTTGCTATAGAACTGAGTTTTGTTTTTCTCAAAATGAAAACTGGTTAGTCTAATCAACATTTTTGAAATCAGCCTTAAATGTTTACGCTAAGGTTGGTTTTTTATTGGTGTGGATCCATGACCGCGATATTCTAAGCCCTTTGAATATTTTAAGCCAAAGTGGATTTTATTTTCAACTGTGTTTAGTTTATTATGCTTTGTTTTGTATTTTGAAGTTCAGGTGGGGCCTCTGTGAGACCTTTAATAATTTCAAATGAAGTTGTTTGGTTGCAGTTTGAAAGTAACAAACAACATGTGGGTGGTAAAGGGTAAGGTAAGACGTTCAACTTCTTCGTTGTACTTTCTGATCTTTTATTTGTAGCAATGTTTTTTGAAATCACATACTCGTATTTTTTAAATTCTTTATTCATACGATTTTATTATCTTTAGATTTTTGTATGACAATTTCGATGAAATTTGGTATGGAGGTAGATGGAGCGCTGAATTAACACATAGGATAATTTTCAGCAACATCGTCATCATCCAACACCATGCGGGTATAACCGCGGGGCGCAGCTAGTATTCAATAAAAAAATAGCCTTCTTTTGATCGTAGAAGAGCAAAATTCTCGTAGAAATCTTCAAATGATAGGACGCATTGTGGAATGCAAACAATTCATAATAATCGATATATTGTCGACAATTTGACGATCGTATAAGCCGTCGATATGATTTCCATACTTGCTTGCGATTCGATTTTTATCGATCTTAGCGACTCGACAAATTTAACGACTATTACGGTACTTGCACTGCTGTGTCGGAATCGCACTAACTGTGACTCTAAGTCTGTTCAGAAGATCTCAATGCTCGTACTGCTCGTAGCGAGAGTAGGCATATAACACGGCAATATTATATAGATGATATTACCGTGTATATATATCGATGGCTCGTAGTTATTCAGACGTACCCACGTTACTAATACGTTTTCTAATTAGAGTATTTCGAACCAGACACATTAAAAATTGCGGCCTATTGGATACACACTAGAGATGGGTTGTACTAGGTAAATTCGAGACTGGCCTGTCGGAGGCCCAGTTCGGGTTCAGAGCGGGGCGATCTACAATAGATGCCCTGCTCTGGCTCAAGCGGTGGACGCAAGATGCGGTCAGCAAGGGAGAAAAGGCGTTGGCAGTCTCGCTAGATATAGCCAACGCCTTCAACAGCCTCCCGCATGGAGCAATACAAGAGGCGCTCCGCTATCATGAAGTGCCCTTGTATCTGCGGAGGCTGTTGGCTGACTACCTCCAGGACCGCGAGATCCTGGTGGAAGGCCGTGAAGGTCTGAAGCGCCGTCGCATCTGCTGCGGTGTTCCACAGGGGTCAGTGCTGGGACCACTCCTGTGGAATGTAGGCTACGACTGGGTGCTTCGTGGCACGCTACCCGCAAGCATTCGGGTCGCGTGCTATGCGGATGACACGGTAGTCGTAGCCAGAGGGAGGAACCTCCGGGAAGTAGTGCGGTTGGCCGAGGTGGGCACAACCCTCGTGATCGACCGCATTCGTGCCCTAGGACTGGAGGTTGCTGTCTCCAAAACCGAGGCCCTACTATTCCACGGGCCTCGGGGTGGGGCCCCTCCAGGAACGCGAATTATCCTGGACGGGGTACTCGTGCCGGTTGGGGCCAAGATGAAATATCTGGGCCTCAGCCTGGATGAGAGGTGGGCTTTTGGGAGCCATTTTGCCCAACTGGCCCCAAGAGTCGTGAGAGCTGCAGCCGCGTTGGGAAGGCTGCTGCCCAACGTGGGTGGTCCGAACGCCAACTGCCGCCGACTGTACTCCGGAGTGATCCGGAGTATGGCCCTTTACGGGGCACCAGTCTGGGTAGACACCCTCGGACGCAATAATCGGAGCTTGCTGCGACGTCCGCAGCGAGTCATTGCGACTAGGGCGATTCGCGGATACCGGACGGTGTCATGGACGGCGGCATGCGTGCTGGCCAGTGATCCCCCCTGGGAGCTGCAGGCGGAAATCCTTGCCGAAGTCTACCACTTCGTGGCGGCGAGGAGATTCCAAGGAGCAGCCCCAAACTGGGAGGAGGTCACACGCATGCGACGGCAGGCGCGAGCCACTCTATTGCGGCGATGGGAGGAGGACCTGGCTCCGCCGGTTCCTGGGCAGTGGACGGTGGAGGCCATCCGTCCGGTCCTTCAGAGGTGGGTGAAACGACCTTTCGGGTCGCTGACCTTCCGATTGGTGCAGGTGCTCTCCGGACATGGATGCTTCGGAAAGTACGTGCACCAAATCGCAAGACGGGAGGCGACTCCAGCCTGCCACGCGTGCGGTGCGCCGGAGGATACGGCGCACCACACACTGGAAGTGTGTGCTGCATGGGGCCCGCAGCGGCACACGCTTTCAGCGGAAATAGGGGGAGATCCATGCTCAGCCGCTGGGGCGAGATGGTGACTGCCAGCGCGACCCTGTCTCGCCCCACCTTGGCGGAGGACTGCTCACGGGGTGGTTTTAGTGGGTCTGAGCCCCACACGCCCCCTTCCGTCACCCCCGTGGCGGAAGGGAAGTGCACAGCATTTCCCCCCTAACAAAAAAAAAAAAAAAGGAAATTCGAGACTAGGTGCACCTGTTCCTAGTCCATGCAAATACGTAATCCAAATACCTGTTCCACATAATCTTGCTATACTTAGTATCGCCTACGTTTGCGTAGCGTAGCGTATCTATTATTTAGTCTTCACATAATACGAGTACTTTAAAGAATGACTCGATACTTCGATTCGAATGATGAAATTTTTTGAATTATAAACGAGTAGATGAGAACAAATAGAGCATATTACTTTCATCTATTACTACTATTATTTCTTATATGATGAATTGATATCTTCCCTTCATACTTTTACAGGATTAGGGCCGTCAACATATTATACTTTCAATTTATTCAAAGCGAAAGCTTTGTAATTTAACGTATTTAAGAGATTTAATTTCATTAAATTTACTTTTTGTACAAATTGAATCATATAAATAAATGAAAAGTTCGTTATAATACATAGGGAAATATAAACAAGCACTGTACATATACTTTCAATATACAATTAGTTTTCCTTTACAAGAATACTAGTCGGAAACTCAATTCTACATGTAACAAATATTATCATATACGCGATCAAAAAGGTAGGTACTGCAAACTCGAAATTTACGCTAAGTGAACTATAACCTCACTTAGCTAATGAATGCTTATTGTGAAGGAAGACTAGTTAGACGTATCGCGAAGATTGGAATAGGTGCCACCTAGTCTCGTAAAATACCTGTTCCTTTGATCTGTTCTAGTAAATACGACTCACCTCTAATACACACCCAGTGTGTCCGAAACCGCAGTTTACTCCAGGGATTAATATTGTATAAATAAAGTTTGCGTATGTGATATTATACTTAGCAATAGTATGTTAGAATATTACTCAATAAAATATAATGCTAGACGACTTTATAGATATGTATATTATTATGTATTACATATACGAACGGTTTTATAGGGTTCTGTCTACTGTCTACGGGAATCTATTACTAAGCCTACGCTGTTCATATACTGTAAAAAATGGACTAAAATTACGACGTACTTACTAGTCGGGCATGCTTTTAGTATAAATTGGTACATAATAACTATTTTAAACTGAATATTTGAAACATTAAATTAGCTGCGTTGTTTCTAATCGCAGAAATGTCGGTTCTCAACAATATTTGTTGTCATTAGATATTTATCGGCATCGTCAAAGCATATCTACTCCGAGATGAATACTCCACATTCATGGAAAGTATCGTTTGAATTAGCAGGTCACCTGTTTATTTGTTTAATAGTTGGATCAAAGAGACAAGTTCTGGTATATTACGTTATTTTTTATTAATATAGTTTTAATGACTTTTGACTCATTAAAACAGTAAGTAAGACGTTTTGGTTTTATTCCATTCATATTATAATCATGTACCATCACTGTCACAACGTAACCTGCGGCCTTACTGGCTGCTACGCGGTATTTTGATCAAGGAAATTGTACCGGTAATTTCCTTGCTCTCGGGAAAATCTCGCAAGCCAATTTTTTTATGGAGCGAACTGCGAAGCGTCTCCGTTTTAACTGGCCAAACTGACTTTCATCTGTTCGTATGTTTGTTAGGTTGTATGTGCGTCTTCCTGGACAGGTCGCATTTTTCAACCAATTTTGAACAAAAGGGGAGAAGTTTGATGCGGTGCTATTTACCGACCGATTTTGATAAAATTTGGTACACACATTAGATACCTTGACGTTCATAAGTGCGTCTTTGATGCCTAAATTGAATTGACTTTTCACTTATGACCTGACTTTTTTTTACCTGAACTTATGCAACTGTTCGATCTATGTATATTAGATACACACACTTACACGCAATATATTATAAAATCATAATCATATAATAATCAGCCCATTTTGTTCCCACTGATGGGACTCGAGCCTTTCTCTCAGAGAGAGAAGTTGAGTCATCCACCACGCGGGCCCAATGCGGCTTGGTGGATAGGTTAGTGGCCAACCCATGTCAAAATTTTCAGGCCGCCCAATAGCCTTCGACTGTTGACCTAAGACTAACCTGGGCCAACGGCTTAATGTGCCCGCCGAAGCACGGAAGCGCTCAGTTGAATAATATCACCAGCGGTCATCCATCCAACTCTTGACCGCAGCAAGTGTTGCTTAACTTGTTGATCGGTTAAGATCGCCAAGTGAAGCTCAGCTACGAGCGCTTCTTATACATAGCTAATATTTGCGTAATGAGCATTTAATCCTTTCAGTTTTAGCGATCACTGCACTAGTTTATAATTCACAACAATAATCTGCAATGTCTTACTTACTGGGCAAGTCGACTTTAGATGAATGTGTATGTATTTCGAGAAAGGATGAAGGGCTTAAGTGATTGCCTTGTTTGTTTCTGATACATTCTAACGACATGATGTCATCCGTCCTTTCTCTTTCACTCTCCACGTATTGTTTCTCTGAGCCCCATTAAGTAGTTGTCATTAGAATGAGACGAATAGCGTTTTCTGCGGATTTATTACCAAAATTATTTTGTTCTAAAGTCTAGCGGATTTAAATTACACCGTTTTGTTACACGCTGTATATGAGTGAATTAATTCAATGGTAGTGAAGCTATATTCTAGAAGAATTCGTTCACTAAAAGGTAATCACTGTGGTTGAACCGTCTTAGTAATTACGCCTTCACTCAATTCTACTATCCTTTCCGCCACCGACCAACAATTCGTCGAGTACTCACCAGTATTATGATATGAGTGAAATTCTCGTCCATACGAGTACGAGCGTTGTTACGCTTAATGTATACTATTCATATAGTGAGTTCAGAGTTAACGCGTATCTGTTAAGCAGACATTCCCACATCTATTGAAATCGCAGTCACACGATACACTTGTAATGTAAGATCGTTCGCAGTCTTTGCGCAAATTTCAAATTAGTTGTTCAAGCACCTAACTCGATTTTGTACAGGGCCAAACCCATGATTGAGCTATGACGATGTTAATTAATTATGGTCAGCGCATCAGTTCCATTGTCTGAAGTATGCTAATATTCCCGTGGTCCGTATTAAAAATAGTACAGTGTTTTTTTATGAATAAACTAGTATTTCTGCGAACGATAGACCTCGCGAGCAGAAACTTTCTCCTGCTATTATCAAAATCAACCGGTAGACGGCGCTGTAGGTAACATTCCCCTTTTTTGTATAAATACTCCATCAATAAAAAAACACCGATCACCATAAAATTCGATGGAATCGTAAAACATGCATACCAAGTTTCGTCAAGATTAGTTGAAAAATACGACCTGTACGCGAGAATCAACATCCGGACGGATGAAAGCGAATTTCGTCGGTACATTGCAGAATTCGCTTTGCTCACTCGTCTAACTAATATGAGTAAACAATTTTTTGTTGTTGTTTTTTTTTTTTCCCCTCATACCATTTGACGGAAGCAACGTTAACAACACTAATAACACGTCTCGTGTCAATTTGTTTTAAGGACGAAAGCAGGGGCACACTATTTCGAGTCCGTCTGAATCAATAAACGAATACAATGGTCAGCCTTGTTACTAATTCAGGTATGGCTGGTATTCAGGCCAATCGATTTCTGTGCGGTTTTTACTAATACGCTGTGGGGAAAGTTTGTAAAAGAAGTAAAGGAATAACATACATATTACATACCCTGTATCCAAAACTGAAAAGACAGGGTTACGTTTCTTTTCGTTTCGAGTAATTGACAAATTATGATTTTCTAGCTGGTGCCCGCGACTACGTCTGCGCAGGATTAGTACTTCGAGTAGCTTATCTTCTCCAAGGCTATAACTATCTATATACCAAAAAGTCATAAAATATTTACATGGTCAAACGCAATTGCTATAATAGTAATATATGAGTAAATTTTAATTTAAATACTTAGTTATATCAATCAGTAAACACTAATAATAAAATACAGTACTTACGTACATACAAATACCTATAAAAATAATCACCATGTAAAAAAAACTGTCATTATTATTTCAGGACCCTTGACGGTCGCTGAACACGTCTAGTGTTTCGAGCTGTCAAAATGATTGCGTGTTTCTGACTAAGCTATCAGAAACTGACACAAACTTTGACACAACTGTCATCATTACGAACTTGAGGTGGAGATCTTATTAAGCACACACTTATTGTCCACGAATATCACGCTTTTCACCGCATCATCATCCATCACGGATGATGATGATGATGAAAAGTTGGTAGGTAACTTATGTGTTAATCCAGCGCCTCATCTTCGTGCACACCAAATTTCATCAAAATTGATCCCGCCGTTTTAGAGTGGAAGAGTAACAAACATCCATACATCCACACATCCACACTCACAAACTTTCGCGTTTATAATTTTAGTAGGACAATAATAAATACTGCTATATTTTTAATATTTTGCTACATTTTTATGTACTTACATATTTTACTTGCAATATTTTGCTAATATTTTTTGCGCAGACAAAAAAAACACACAACCAGGGGCCTATGAGCTCTTAAAGCAGGACTTCTAGACAACTGCCCGGTTTATTCGTACCATGACAACTTTAAAGCAGGCCTGCCCAGGCCTACTATTCAAGAATCGCAGAAAAACCGTTCACCTGTTTTTTTGTATTGACTCTCTTGTCATGTCGCTCTAAATCCACTCAGTTTATTAGCTTACAAACGTCTAGGCGTCTGCAATGTTGGTTATAGTAAATTGTTAGAATGCCAGAAATAATATTATCCGTTCACCTTTGAGATAACAATATTCAAACAGTTCACCTAAATGAGCGTCATGGTATGATTTCATTCAAAACTGTTTATGTCAGGTTTAAGAACTGCACGGAACTTGCATGGTTTTTACGAAGCTAAAAGATAGTTAGGCCCCAGGTCGTAGTCTCAGTTGACGTCGGTCAACTGTGGGTAGACTATATACAACACAACGACACAACCTTAGGTACGGTACACTATACCTGGTCTGGCGTCATTCAAGACTGAAGTAGAATTCGATCTGGCGACCGACCCACACCCTCATTACCTCTCATATCTATCATCAAGCTCGACCCCCAGTTTCTTGAACGATTGTCAAAGCCTTGATTTGTCAACCAACTAAATATTAAACGCTCATTGGCCAATGGTATTCTATGACGCGATATGTGACCAACCAGCGGTCAGTATTCCGTCTGTTAGCTGAGCAAACTTTGACAAACATTCCAGAAACCAGGAGTTACTACTTAAAACGAGTTACCGGGGAGTACTGGCTCTCTGAGATCATGCAGGGGTAAGGAGCTGATGCTCGACACCCCCTCCCCAGCCCCTAGAGGTTGAAGATACGTCGGTCGAAGTTACCTACTCTTTAAAAAAAAATTTCTAAAGTATCTTTATCAATATTATTCTATTCCTGTAAAGAGATGTCACAAAATAACATGCAATTTGCCATCCTATAAAAAAGGTTCGTTCGCGCCACACAAGCCATATCGCAAACAAGCTTTTCGATATCAAAGTAGGCCAGCAGCGGCAATATGTACAAATTTATCGAGGGTATCCTATTCCCTCAGCACATAGAGTATATTTTATGTACTGTACTTTATGCTCGTGACCTAAGAAAGTCGATGATTTTATTACGACGCAAGCTTGGCGTCGATATGAAGTGTGTTATATTGTGTGTAGATGCTGGGAAATGGGAACACTGTTTTCTTGAACAAAGTGGTATACATGTTTATGAAAGTTAATATGTTCGATGCCAGTCATTTGCACGCTAATTATGACGTCTCCATACGATCCACCCTTTGTCCCAGAATTCTTTGTTTCTGCAGGAAAGTCAAAGGAGAAAAAAGATAGTGGTAGCGTGAAAGGAGAAACATGTACCTCTTATTCACTGGACAGTGGATAATTCCCCTGGTTTTCCATAATTCATTAGATGGTGCAGATATCCTCTTACATGTTATGACAGTAACTCGTCTGTAGGTTTCTTTGGTTAATTTTACCATACAGCTCCTACCATACAATATATCCATGGGAAATAGGAACACTGTTTTCTTGAACAAAAAGATTGTGATATATGTATTTGTGAAAGTTCATAAGTCTGATACGAGATTGAACTTTTTGTTATAGTAATAACCGTTATGTCTGCTCAAGACAGTTACAGTACTGCCCAGAACTGTGAACATCTTTTGCGTGGCATCTCACTGCGCTCGTCTCTAGATATCCGTTACTAATTCCAGATCCCACAGTGCCGTGAAAGTTAAAACAAAGCAGTATTTATGCTTTGTATATACTGCTATATACACTGGGCTGCAAAGAAAGCAGTTTATAAAAATGCAAATTACTTTAAAAATATTTTACATGTAAACATGCCAAAACGTTTAGCCGCTGCTAAAATGTGTTAAAATTGCATATTTGATATCGTAGCGGTTTTACTTCTTCCTCTATGTATTTTAATTAAATAACCATTACGTTAATTTTTATTTAAAAAAAATTATATCCTAAATGATAGAGATCAGCAAGTATGTAACTTAGTTGCTGATAGTTGCAGTCGCAATAATGTTTGACTGAAATCTCGTTAACTGGTGGCTTTATGTCAGTTTTTACAAACTTCAGTTAGCCGATATGATACTCTGGCAAAACATCACACATCAAAAAAGTTGGCGATTACATTGCAAAATTGAAATCTTTTTTGCTACGGTAGATTGTATTATGATTTCTTCGTCTTTTTAAATTATTTATTTAAAAATACAGATTTAGGATATTGTTTTTGATTGTCAGGCCATTCCGAGTAAACTAAGGGCAGTAATTTGTACTAGTCCATTTTTATGCGCCCGCCCTCCGAGCTCGACGAGTTAATGCTGTTCTCCGAGAATACGACATCACAAGGTTAGACTGGCCTGCCGGCTCGCCTGACTTAAACCCAATAGAGTCGCGTGGGAGCGTTTGGAACCGTCAGCCACGTCCCCAGACAGTGTCAAAGCTCAGGGAAGCCGCTAGTCAAGAATGGGACAGATTACCCCAAGAAATGCTGGATAACTTGATTAGCAGAATGCCCAGGAGGATCATCGCATGTTCGAGCCAGGGGAGGAGTTTTTATATAGAATATAAACGTCTTTTAATAAATTTTAGATTAATTTCAATTCCAACAAAATATTAGCTTATGCTAGTGAACGCAAACTGTTTTTGATGTGTGTATCTAAGCGCCGCGCTGTATCAATGAATATAGTAAATCTATGGTAAAACGTTGACTTAACTGACTATCACGGCACGTGCAAATCAATCTACAATGATAACAAAATCGCTTACATCAATTTTATAATCTTAACTAAATCCATTCCAGTGGGTTTAACCTTCGATTTATCTTCGGATTAGATAAGACGGCGGATCACGTTCGATAGACATTTGCATGCTCATCATGACGTCTCCATACGATCCACCCTTTGTCCAAGAAATCTTGGTTTCTCTAGGTCGAAAGTAGTGGTCGCCTGAGAGGAGAAACGTGAACCTTCATTATATCTGGTGACAGTGAAGATTTGCCCCTATTGATCGCTTTCCTCATCATTCATGGCGCACGATGGCGTAGATATCCTTTTACAAGTCATGAGAGTAACGCGTTTGTGGCTTTCGTTGTTCCATTTAGCCATACAGGCCCCGGCAAAAAAATATTAAATCTTGTCCATAGCCTCCCATTAGTTGTTCGTAATAGGCAACTAAGGGAACCACGCCGAGTGAGCATTATGCTATTACGAAGTCGTAGAGTTTTGCTGCAAATAGCGCAAAACCTTTTGCGCGCTATGTGCTGCAAAACTCTACGTTCTTTACGCTCTTATGACCTGAGAAGTAAGTAGTAGTAACCGATGAGGATACTCAGGCAGGTAGACGGCTATAAAGCCGAACCCGAAGCCTTTTACTGACTAACAACAAAAATTGCACTGTAAAAGTGGGTTGGCTCCGCGGCCTCAGTTAAATTCCATACCTAGGACAGACTAGCACCTTCCATGACCACACATGGTTTCACTGAGCCCGATCTTTTATTTATTTCTTAAGTTAGGGTCAGAGCTTCGGCAACGGGCTTCATTGGGTTTTAAGTAAATTGTAAGACAAATCAGCAAGAGACATTATTGGTAGTTAGGAATCTTTACATTCCACTGCAGCAGCAGATGGAAGTCGTTGTTAAGCATTCTTTTGTATAAGTAAGAGACAGAATAAGTTTAATGTAAGGAATTCATATTTAAATCGTCATTAAACAGTTTTAGGTTTCACTAACAACCAGTAGGAGTATTATGTATCTCAGTTGTTTACAAATATTGATTGAAATCGAAAAAAATTACGGCTCTATGTCACTTTTGTCAGCTCAGTCATCAACTTTTGTGCTTACTGAAGTTCTCAAAACTGACATAGAGCCGCCATTTTTCAAGATTTCAATCAACATTTGTTAGCAACTGGGATACATAATAGCCCTACAGATCTACTTTCCACTAGTTGCGCCCCGCGGTTACACCCGCGTGATAGATGTTGATGATGATGAAAAAGTATCCTATATGCTATTCCAGCGCCTCTTTTATCTACATTGGTACCGAATTTAATAAAATAAGTAAGAGTAACAAACATACACACGTCCATATATCCAAACTTTCGCGTTTGTAATATCAGTAGGATGTAGCTAAAGACATTTATTATACTCGTATGATTTTTATCGATACTATTCGGCAGTGGGAATCACCTGCGAGAATGCTTGTTAGTATTATCAGTAATCTGTGGTATTATTTATCTGATTGCTTTATCTTCAGTGGTTTAATTGTATCACATGGTGCAATATTGATTATGTATAAATGTACATACTTAATTTCATCATCATCATCATCGACGTCCACTGCTGAACATATGCCTCCCCAGAAGCTTCCAAAAGGACCGGTTGGAAGCGGCCTGCATCCAACGTCGTCCTGCTACCTTTATCAGGTCGTCAGTCCACCTTGTCAATGGACGACCTACGCTGCGCTTGCCTGTCCGTGCTGTCCTTTGTCCTTTCGGCCCCATCGGCCATCTGTTCTAAGTGCTATGTGGCCTGCCTACTGCCACTTCAGCTGGCTTGTCTTCTGGGCTATGTTGGTGACTTTAGTTCGTCTACGCCGCTACGGATATCCTCATTTCTGATTCGGCCACGTAGAGAAACCCCGAGCGTAGCACTCTGCATAGCTCGTTGTGCGCCTTTGAGCTTATTTATGAGGCCCATAGTAAGAGACCTAGTTTCAGCGCCAATTGTCATCACTGGTAACACACATTGGTCGAAGACTCTTGTCTTGAGGCACTGAGGTATTTTTGACGAGAAGACTTCTTGAAGTTTCCGGAATTCTGCTTAATTATTAATTCTTCTTCTTAGTCGTTCACTCTTGACAGAGTAGTCGTGGTTGAAGACGATGCCCTTTCTTTAAATAATGCAGCCCTCGCAATGCGCCTCCATTCATTGCGGTCTTCTGCGTTTCGGGTACTTTGGACTACGGACGTTTGTATTGCAGCTTTTATAAGGTATGTCCAACGTGTAGGTGATCGACCGCGTGACCGCTTGCCTTCTACTTGATTCTGGTCTTCTACGAGTCGTTCCATGGAGTTTTTATTTCGAACAGTGTGTCCGAAGTATAAGTAAAGTCTTCTACGTACACACATATACGAAACCGCTCGAGCAGTTGCCAATGCTTCGGGCGGTTGGCGATCAAGCTGTCGCCAGGCATACACTGACTGCTCGAACTGTCGACTTCTTTTACCTCCGCCCGCGTTCTTCATTCCACATCGCGCGCGCTTCCCGCCCGTGAATTGAAATTGTGACTTGTTTAGCAGTTAATACCAACTGTCCCAGCAGTTATCAATGACAGCTTCAAGCTGTTGACTATGACTGCAAGAACGGTCCGTGCATGTTGATCACTGGCTAACTGCTCGAGCAGTCCGTGTATCCGCCCTAAGTGTAACGTACGTAACGTGTCATTCACGTGAACCAGTACAAACTGACATTTATCTAGGGCAACTGTGACACGGATAACTCATACTTTATACGCCGAACTGTGACGTGTTGACGATTACGATACGAATACATTTTCGCAAATTGTTTGTGCTGCGGTCTCTGCGCGTGACTGTACGTGTAGCGAATAGAGGGCAATGCATGCGGTATGGTGGTAAGGCGTCGTATATTTGCATTATACGCGTAATTACATCCCGTACTTCTCTAGTTTGTTATTCTTCCAAATGTTAGTGGATAGTAAGTTAGTAGGTAACATATGCGTTGTTGTTTTATTCAAACTAAATTACTCATTGAGCACTTATGACAAACTGTTCGTAATTCTACGGGTGCATACAATAAAGATACCTACAAGTTGTTGTTTGTAAGTAAATCCCATTCATACAAATTGTCATACCTATGTTAGCTTGAGCATGTGATTGATGATTATTATTCACATTATTTGTTTTATTTTATTAAAATTATTTTTGTACAATATTTCCAGATAAAATGAAAACGTAAAAACCTAATCCTAGACAGTCCCACCGATAGTGGGTTACGACCCTTACTGCAGGGCACACTTAGGGCTGCAGACTGAGGAACCTCCTGACGATGCGTGCCCTGTCAAGGAGTCTGCCTTCTGTATCCGGCCCTTTTTTTTACGCAGGGAATAATGCATTACGCAGCCCCCCCATTGGGGGATAGGGGGGGTATGTGGGACTCCCCGGTACGACCGGTATAGCCACTAAAGTAACCCAGCGGCACTCCGGCTTCGTATATGTGGAGGAGGACTGGGGAGTTGGCCGAGCCTTTACGTCCAGTCCCCCACCGACGACCGCCCGCTTTTACAGCGGAGCCTGCACGCCCCTCCCGGCAGGAGGGGCCCGGGAATGACCAGGAGTACTTAGCCATTCTAGCCCGACGGAGGTGGTGAATAGGTGCAACTATCTTTCACTATTCACCACCGGGGGGAGAAAGCGACTATCATTCAGTCGATTTCTTCCACCCCTTCTTCGTCTACGCAGTGGCGCCGCAAGGGGTCTTCCTCCCTTGCTCGCTCTGCCGCCTCCTTTTGGGACATCACGTCTTCGCAAAAGGAGGCGACCGCTGCCCAGTTCTCCTAGGATTCCAGCATGTCGCTGACAACACTGGGGAGCGAGAGGTCCGGTCCGACTACGGCAACCAAGCTGTGGCGCAGCTCAGACCACGACGGACACACTTCGAGGGATTGCTGCGCCGTGTCTTCCGCCGCGCCACAATCATGGCATGCCGGTGTTTCCTCCCTTCCGATGCGGTGCAGGTATGATCCGAAGCATCCGTGCCCGGATAACACCTGCACCAGACGGAATGAGAGGAAACCGTGGGACCGCTCTAGCCAGTCTTGTAGGACTGGGCCAAGAGCGTCCAACGTACGGCGGCCAAAAGTTAAAGAAAGAAAGAAAGAAAGTTTTTTTTTTATTGCCACAAAAGATACAATAATAACAAACAATTTACCTAATATTTGAAACAATAGGGCAATAAGGGGTATGCTCAGCGCATAGCTGCGTAGACAATTAAGTCTATGCAAGGCTGATTTTCAGCATACTCCTTTTCTCGAAGTAAGATGTTGTTCGAGTGCTATTAGAGTTGCGGGTTACATATACGATATTTAATCATAAAAGCTGTTCCATAGTACATACATATAAAATACTTTGTATTACAGGTAAATAGAAATTATATTAGACCATGCTTTCAACAACAAGCTGCAGTCGGATTCTGCACTATGTATGTGATACAAATCACAAATAATAAACTATTTATACAAAAAGAAAAGCAAATAAAGATGCATGATCGAACCGTTAGGTTTAATGCAGTAGTACCTATGAGAGAGATGAGATGTGTGTTATAGTGTGTATTAATGTGTGTGTGTGTGTGTGTGTTTGCGTGTGTGTGTGTGTGTGTGTGTATGGGAGTTATGTGTGAGAGGGAGAAGAGGTCTTTGAGAGTAAGAGAGTGTAATGGTAAGGCGTTATTTTAATTTAAAAATTGCTTCAAAGTTCTTATTTTGACGTTCAAGTAGAATTACTTTATATTTTAATTTGAAACTATTGGAACCTATTTTAGTCCTCATAGGAGGTGGAAGATTGTTCCAAATTTTAGATGCGGTATATTTGAAACAACTTTTAAAACTAACGGTCTTGTGCTTAGGGAGAAGAAGCAATAACAGTGACCTAGCACGGGTGTTGTAAGCGTGTATGTCCTTTATCCAAACTAGTTTTTCAGCAAAAGTGGCGGTGGCGAGGTCCTCCGTCCAATGATGGACGACTGCGTCCCTAGCCTCAAGCCGGACGGCCACCCGCTCCTCCAAGGTGGGGCGCTCCCCGAGCGCCTTACGCCTCGCCGTCCACTCGTACAATTTGGCGAACACCTCTGCCTGGAGCTCCCAAGGAGGGGTGCCAGTCAATGCGCATGCCGCTGGCCTGTCTGTATCTGTCTGTGCCTGTCTGCCGTCTGTATCTGGCCCTTGATCCAACCGTCTAGCGAAAGCCTCTTGAGATGTTGGTCGAGGTTTTTTGCAATAAGGCCGTTTGCTGAAAAGACTATCGAAACAATGATCGTCGAGTCAACATCCCACATGTCGGTCACCTTGCGAGCCAACATCGACAAGTTATTTCACACATTTCGTTTTCACTTTCGCTTTACAGTCGACTCTGTTACTTATGGGTTAAAAATCGATTATGAAAGCGCGAAACAAAACCGTGTAAAAAGAAAATTTTACTGATAGTATCAAAATGAATCCCATCCGCAGCTGGTCCCATTGACTGATCATTTCGTTAATTTTCAGTAGTTTATTTGAAGGTAATCTTCATATTTTTTGTTACTTTGTAAGATCTGCAATAGGTCAAGTGGCGAATAGTGACCAGTTGCAGATGGGACTAGTTGCTACCACCATTCATATATAATAAACTGTATTCATTTCATTAGTGTCTTACTCATATATCTGAAGATATTGTGCAAGAACTAGCCCCACGCAAGGTTCGTTTATAAAAATAAAACATACTCGCATTATTAGAATTTCCTGTGCCGTGGGAAGTCGAACCTGGGAGGACCTTCCAAGACTGGGTTACTACCAACTGGGTTAATGGAGCTTTCATGGTTATAGTATACCTATTAAGGTCAATACATTGACAAGTCGCTTACTTCGAGTCGCAGCCGTTGAAAACCTTTATTGGCGTAGCGCAGGGCTCATCGCTCTCTAATATAATGTTCTCCCTACTTCTAAACGACTTACCAGAAAATATACGTGACGGACACATACTGATGTATGCGGATGATGTCGCTGCAGTTGTGACCGCACCTACCGTGGACCAACTGGAAGGTAAATTGAATGAGGTGGCAAGTGACCTCAACCATTGGTTCAGAATAAACGGTTTGATTCTGATCATAAATAAAACTCACTTTGTGCATTTCAATTTGTCAGGTCGCACGTACAGACAACTCAGCGTGAGAGTGGGTGATGCTCGAATGGACCAAGTGACAACTACTACTTTTCTTGGTTTTCAAGTTGATAGTGGCCTGACATGGGAAGGTCACATAAATGGACTGTGTCAGAAGATCGGTCGCGCCTGTTTTGCTCTATGGCGCGTATCCGCCATTTTACCCTATATCATGGTTCGGAGCTGCTACATCGCGTCAGTACACTCTCTTCTGCAATATGCTGTAGAGCTCTGGGAGCGCGCAGCAAATGTACAGCGCGTCTTTAGAATGCAAAAGAGAGCGGTGCGAGCCATAGCGTGAGTGCCGCCTGAAGAATCGGCGTGACCCTTATTCAAGAGGATGAAAATTCTCACTGTCCCTGCCCTCCTGTGTCTTCAGGCAGCTTTATGTGCAAGAGACCACTTGGAGGACTACTCAAAATAGGCGACGGACACCAATGCGGCATGCGTCACACGCACCGGCTGCGAGAGGCCGTGTGCCGCGGCGGCTGGCGAAGACGTCCAAACTATTGAACGTGATGGCACCGGTTGTCTATAATCGGCTGTCTGACCATGTGCGAAATGCTACGTCAAGTAACTCTTTTAAAATCCGCCTCAAAAAGTGGCTTGTTGAGCAATCAATCTATAAATTTGATGACATACTGCTATAATTTTATTATTTGACAATTTTATTAATTTGAATTAATTATACGATTTGACTAATTATGTTTTGACGGTATTTTTAATTTTAATTTTGTATTTCTGTATTGTTTACGAGGGTCAAACTGAAAGTTCTTAGAAAATCAAAAACTGATTACATTAGCCAGTTATTAGTTTTATTATATCTTTTCAAAATATTGTCCATTCACGTCAATACACCGCTGCATGCGATGGAACCACTGGGAAAAGCACTTTGCCCACTCGTCCTTAGGGGTCTCTTCAATGGCATCGCGATACGCAGCCACCGCTTCTTCAGCATTCATAAACCGCTTTCCTTTAAGTTTTTCTTTAATTTTTGAAAATAAATAAAAATCACAAGGCGCGAGGTCGGGGCTATACGGCGGGTGACCCAGTAATTCAACGTTTGATGTCACCAAATAGTCGATCGTTCGCTTGGCGGTGTGCGATGAGGCGTTGTCGTGGTGAAGGAGGATCCTACTGCGAGGTCGTTTCTCTCGAACTTTTTCCAAGACAAGTGGCAAACAATTGGTAGTGTACCATTCTGCAGAAACTGTTTTTTGATCCTCTAACACAATTGTTGCGAAATGACCTATCCTTCCAAAGAACGAGGCCACCATTTTTTTCCCCGCACTTCGATCTCTCTTCACTTTAGTTGGCAACTCCTCGAAAGGAAACACCCACTGAGCAGATTGTCTTTTGGTTTCAGGATCATAACAGTAAATCCAGCTTTCGTCACCTGTTAGTATGTCGAACACAGCATTTGAGTCACCTCCGTTAAATCTTTCAATCATTTTACGGCACCAATCCACACGATGGAGTTTTTGAGCCTCAGTCAAATTATGAGGTATCCACCGGGCGCAAAGCTTCCTGACCGCTAAATGTTCGTGTAGGATTTTGTGCACTTGACTCATACCGATGCCTAAGCTTGTCCGAATCTGCTGATAGGTCACTCTTTTGTCAGTCTCTATCATACTCCGCACAACACAGATGTTATCTTCAGTCGTCGCCGTAGAAGGCCGTCCCTCACGTAAATCATCAGTGAGATTAGTGCGACCACGTTTAAACTCATTAAACCAGTTGTAAACAGTCGCACGAGATGGGGCTTCATCGTGAAAGGCCAATCGTAGTCTATCATAACTTTCTTGTTGACTTAAATGACATCGAAAGTCATAAAAAATCATTGCACGAAAATTTTCTCGTGTTAAATTCATGTTGACGTGACACAGACAATTTTCAATTTGCCGCCAAATCGTAAAACAAATGACAAATGAATGAAGTATATACTCAGTAATATTGGCAAAGAGTTTTATTTTCAAATTATAGAATTATTTTTTTATTATATTGTTTATAAGTGGCCAGTTCTAAGAACTTTCAGTTTGACCCTCGTATTATATAATTCTATTGAATAGAATTGAATTTATTTTTTTAGTGTTATATGTAGATAGACAAAATATTCGGCCCCAGAAATTATACGCTTAATCTCTGTCTCAACACTCGAAGGAAATCTAAATAAAGAAAATCAGGAAGTAATTAGTGCGGCCTCCAAATAAAATGAAAAATGATAATGCTTCAGCTCTAACGGTCTTTGTTGTTTTGTCTCTTTCCTAAATCTTCCTTTCTTCTTCCTTCCTGATATTGGATCTTTGTTTTCTGAATCTAAATTCTGAGTCATTCTGTATTTTAAAGCTGTTGCTTCTCCCATTTAAAATTGATCAAGTACATAGATCTGGCAGTAGATTTCTTTAATAATAATTTATCATTAACATTGGGTGTAAAAAAATGAAAGACAGTTTCAAATTTTTCTCAAAACAATAATTATATCGAACCAATAAATGTATTTACACCTATGAATACACAATAACCAATTTTGTTCTAATTAAGTATGTTTATATGCCAAATGTCTAGTCGGCTTTCGGAGTTGCCCAAGCCGCCAAGCAAGTATTATATAAAAAAGACATATTTCATTATAATCGTTTTAATATTGTGTTCTTCCCAATGAGGCACGAGCCTGCCTAATAACAAACTAAATCGCTAACGACTTAGCTTCCTAGTTGTATCATTATACATTATTTTTAATAAACGTAAACATACAAATTTTATTTTTATATGTTTTTTAAGCACTAACGCGTGCTTAGCGACACCAAACATTGCATTTATAGAGAGAAAAGTTCCATCCTCGGACGGGGTTTCAAGCCGCGTCTTCCGACAATCCATGTCAGACGCCTTGACCACTAGGCCACCGAGGCTCGAGGTCCAACCATCGAGTTTTAAATCTATCTGATTTTAACAGTCGTATGGGTACGGAGCGACATCTATTGGACAGCTTGACAGCATTATCCAACCGAAAGACTATTTTTTAAAATCGTATCTTTCGTATTGATGTCGCAACCCTTAATAATTTTTAAATATTAATAATATAAAATAATTATTTTATTCTTACTTTGCATAACACTGGTGGAAAAAGATTTAGTAAATTGAGGTTTTCGGATACATACAAACCGACTTTATGATATGTCCGCGTTGGGAAACGCGATGGAGGCCTTCGAGCATTGTACTGAGGTCTTCCATGGATTCTGCCATGACAACAATATCGTCGGCAAATCGAATGTGAGTGATGTACTCGCCGTTGATATTGATGCCAAGTACTTGCCATTCCAAGAGCTTGAAGGCGTCTTCCAATGCAGCGGTGAACAGTTTCGGAGATATAACGTCTCCCTACCTCACGCCTCTTTGCAATCGAATTGCCTTCGAACTCTGCTCTTGTACTCGCACTGACATGTTGGCGCTTTCTAAAAAACACTTCAGCACTTCAATTTACCGATAGTCAATACGGCACCGCTGGAGAGACTCAAGCACTGCCCACGTCTCGATCAAATCAAAGGCCTTCTCATAGTCCACAAACGCTAAACAAAGAGGCAAGTTATACTCTTCGGTCTTCTGTATAACTTGCCGTATCGTGTGGATGTGGTATATGGTACTATAGCCTTTTCGGAAACCGGCTTGTCCCGGAGGCTGGAATTCATCAAACCTGCGACTGAGACGCTTCGTTATGACCTTCGAAAACAGCTTATAAACATGGTTCAAAAGCGAGATGGGTCTGTAATTCTCAAGTAAAGTGTTGTCACCTTTCTTGAGAAATAGCACCACCACGTTTTAGTTCCATGCTTCTAGCGTTGAACCTTCGAGTAAGGCATTAAACAGCTTTTGAAGGACTTTAAGTACCTACCGGTGTTCCACCCGCTATCAGAAGCTCCGATGTGATACCATCGGCACCTGGCGCCTTGTTGTTCTTAAGCTGTTTCAAGGCCATTCTAATCTCGTACAAGCTGATGTTTGGGATATCTTCGGTATAATGTCGGGTCAGCTTGGCTCTTGGATCTTTGGCCGAGCTGCTAATACGTTTAGCGACCGAAGAGTATAACTGTCCGTAGAAACTCTACCTCTCTTAACACTTCTGCTTTGGTCCACGCTACACTGTCGTCTTCTCTCTTCAGCTTCGTCAACTGGCTCTCCCTAATATACTTGTCTCTTGCAAACACTTTGGAGCCCTTGTTCCGCTCTATCGTCTCTTTAATACGATTAGTATTAAAGATCGTAGTCGTGTCGCAAGGACTTCCATATTCGTTTATTGAGCAGCCTACATGCTTCAGCAACATCCGAAGAATGCAGTTTTAAGGAGCGTCGTTCCGCCATGAGGTTGAGGGGGGAGTGTGGTTTAAAGAACTTGGAAGCCACTGTATGGACAGTTTCTACTTACCTGTTATTGTTATCTCGTCCACTGAATCGATGTTCTCAAGGCAATCGAAGCGATTGGAAAGCTCAAGTTGAAAGCTCTCGGGGTCTTGAATATGGGTACGAATAGGTCAGAGCGTAACTTTAGACCTCTCAAGTTTGACATTAATATTCAATGTGCCTCTTACCATTCGGTGATTACTACCAGTTTTCACCCTGTTGATCATGGAAACATCAGTGAATATGAAAAAATATTCACTGATGTTTCCATTGTTTCTTGGTGGTCATAATGAAGTCAATCTCATTTCTCGTGGAACCATCGGGACTCATCCAGGTCCATTTTCTATGAGGTGGCCAACTTGAGATTCAAAGAAAGAGTTCATCATAAAGAGTCCCTCTTTCTCCAGAAATTCAGCCAACCTCTGTCCCCTACGGTTCCGTTGCCCATAACCAAATTGCCCCACCTTCAACTCATCCTTGCTTCTCTTGCCCAACTTCGCGTTGAAGTCCTCCATAACAACTAGAAAGTGCGTTTCAGAGGTATGTATGGCCCGACTAATAATAATAATAATAATAATATCATATTTATTTCAGACCACAGTCCATATAATGTTAGTACTACCTACAGAGCACTTATAACTATGTTAGTACTACTAAACTAAATAATATAAAATATTACAAATGTTAATATTAAAATAATTAAAATTAATATAATAAATTTACCTATTAAATTTATAATTTTTTCAATTAATTAAAATAAACCTACTATTTAGCCACGAAGCATGTGATAGGCTTGAGCACTGACATCCAGTGTCTCATCAAAGATGAGTACATATCCTCAGCCACGACGGCCAGAAGACCGCAAGAGGTAGTGCGCATGGAACTCATCAGGGATGCAACTCTTTTTCGCATGATTGCATAGAAGTCGTCAGTGCGCGCATCTGCAAACATTCCTGATGCGCTACAAAAACGCGGCAGCCCCAGCAGCATCCTAAAGCCGTTGTTGTATTGGACACGTAGAGCGTTGTAAGATTTTTGCTTATATTTAGCCCACAGGCTACAAGTGTAAAACGATGTACAGTACGCTTTAAATAATGTTATCTTTACTGGCGCTGTACATCGAGCAAATCTGCGAGCCAACATATTGCACCTAACCGACAACGCCCTACGTTCCCTTTCCATGTCCATGTCATCTGACATATCATCAGTGAGCCAGTGGCCCAGGTACTTGAAATGTTTTACCCAGGTAAGGGGAGCTCCATCAAGCTCTACCGTCGGAACAGAGTAGCTTTTCCGACCCGCTTTAAACTGCATGAGTTCACTCTTCTTGACATTGTACCTGAGCCCATGGCCTGCCGCATATGTCTCACAAATAGTTAAAAGGCGCCTGAGGGCGTTAATCGATGGAGTCAGCAGAACCATATCGTCCGCGTAACTGATGTTATTGACACTGACGCCATGAATTGAGCAACCGATTTTGGTTTCACTGAGTTCAACGATCAACCTGTTGATATACAAGTTAAACAACTTTGGTGAGGTTATACCGCCTTGCCTTACCCCACACTTCAATTGATACTCATCAGAGTATGATCCTGCCCATCTAACTGTATTCTGTTGATTTTCATACCAAAATTTAAAAACGTTTACCAACTCTTTAGGTAATGTGGTGTCTGTTTCAAGCTTACGCCACAAGGTGTCATATGAAACCAAATCAAATGCTTTCGACAAGTCCAAAAAACAGGCATAGACTGGTGTCTTTCTACTAGTATAGTATTGGACAGCATGCTTCAGACACACAATCGCAGATTCAGTAGAAAGCTTGGGTTGAAAACCAAACTGTGCCTCATGAAGATCTAAGTGTTTACATAGTTGTCTATTAAGCATGCTGTCCAACACCTTGGCAATGACTGTAGCTAGCGAAATAGGTCTGTAGTTGGACCTGTCGGAAGCATCGTTGGTTCTATTCTTTATGATAGGTACTACAATAGTTTTCATCAAATTTCGAGGCAAGTATGAATGTCCGATACAGAAGTTAAACAACATAGCTAAAACTCTGGGCAGGTGATTCCCAGCATACAATAGATGCTCTATACTGAGCCCATCGTGCCCTGGTGATTTTCCCCGCTTCATTTTCTTTATAACTATTGCAACGTCTTTTGCCAGAACATTTTCGTGCCTAACGGTGTTATCAACACGATGTAACTCAGTACAGGGCTCAAACTGTTTATTACATGTTATGGGCTCGACCTGGAACTGTTCTTTAAATAAATTAGCAATTGCCCCCGAATCAGACACGCCATTCATGCTTACAGGCAGACTATCAACCGTACTGAGCTTTTTAGTGTGTTTCCAGAAACTACCGAAATCTTTAGAGGTATGGTGTGTGGCCAATATATCCATTTTTATTCGGTCTTGATTATTTTGACACCATTTTAGCGCCCTCTTAAAAACTTTGCGTGTTTCATTCATGTTTCGATAGTGTATGCCCATTGTGGGCTTACCGTGCAGTACCCACATCTGGAAAGCAAGACGAGCCTCCTGGTGTACATGTCTGACGTGTCTATTCCAACCAACCACCCGAATTGACCTAACTCTTTGTTTTTCACCATAACTCAAGATTGACGCATGTCTTAAAATTTCAATAATATTGTCATACATTCTATTTATAATAGTCTTATGATCATAATCATTACACATTTTATCACAGCATTTTTCTAATTCACTGGGGAAATCAACGCTTTTCAATAATAAGTTGCATATTTCGTAATATTGGCATATTTGTGATGACTCACGATGTCCCCATATAACTTTATTACATCTATATCTATTGACCACTATTTTTGGTTCGATCAAACCAATATTGCATGTAACTACAAGTGGAAAGTGATCCGACCAGAATACATCGCTGTATACACTTATGTCTGTGACAGTATTTAATGCCGCTCTAGTTACTACGCAATGGTCTAGCCAACTTCTACTGCCGCTGGCTTCACAAACAAAGGTATAGGTATCTGATAAGGGGCCGAGTCTCTCGTAGTCTACACACACCCAATCTTGATCACTACAAAACTCCAAAAGTTGCTTACCGAAGCACTTGACAGGATGTGCGTTAAAATCCCCAAGCATGTACACATACTCTGCCTCTGCACTCTCAATAATCGCACTTATTTCACCGAGACATTCTGTAAACTCAACTAGATTAACAGTACAATCACAAGGCATATATACAGAAAATACAACTATAGATATTTGATCGGGTAGTGAGATTTTTACTGCCGAAAGACGAACACTACTACAGGGTATCACCGAAACATCTTGAAATATGCTCTTCCTCCATAAAATAGCCACACCACCATAAGGCCTTCCCAGGAGTGGTCCAGCTGACAAGTCCATGGCTGACTTTCCAGTGTATCCAAATTCATGGTCAATGGTACTTAAGAAAGACACATTATCAGGTAGTAGCCATGTTTCCTGAAGTGCGAAAATATCAGCCTTTCTGCACAGAGATCTTATGCAATCAATAGACCTAGTTACTGACTTGCAATTAAAGCTCATGAGAATACAACTTTTATCCATTACTGATGTTATTATTATTCAACTTATTTCTCTCATTAGACTTGGTATTTTTTCGAAAGTCAACGAAACGTCGAAAAGAAACACCATCAGGCCACAGCTTCGAATCCATAAAAATATCAAGTTTTTGTCTCGGAACGAGAACCTTAAAAGAATTGTACTCTTTTACTGTTTTCATAGTAACTTGTTCCATTTCAACATGCACTCCTGTCTTGCTGATTAAGTAAGAACTAATATCTGAAGCTAATGTATTTTTATTTACATTGTAAATAAATAGGGGGACCCTAGTATCTGCAGCCTTGAAATTACTTTCTGGTTCTGTCACAGCATCCCCTTTGAATCCTGCAAAACGATTTTTCAACCTCTTTCTCTGTACCAGTTTCCACTCCTCAGTCGGTTCAGGATACTTCCACTCGCCATCTTTCCTAACTATTCCTGCAAAGGAACTCTGATTTATTGCGGAGCATGCATTCTCAGTAATATCACTCCTGTTAGCGACAGGTGCAGTGACGCATGGTGTCAGTTGCGAGTTAGGTATATTTACTGTTTTCATCGAGCTATTGTGTGTATTCTGGTTTTCAACGCGTTCAGTATAGCTGTTACGGCTTCGGCGTGAGACAGACTTCGATTTTGTCCCGTTACGCGACAAGGACAGCTGAATCACAGTCGACTGTTGGTCTTGTAGCGGCGACGATGACTCACAGCATCGAGGCATTGTGTTTGTGCACATATCAGCTGACTCGGCGCCATTTTCTGCCGATAAGGTCAATGATTTATCAGTGTCACAGTAATAGCTATCCCTTGAACCAGCGCCACGATTCATATTTACATTACGCGTGCCCGAAATCGAGGGCGATTTTCCATTAATAAGTGGTTCTTGAATTCATTGAATTGATCAACAGTTAGATAGCCATCTTTTATACGTTTTACCTCATTTTTTAGCACTATCATATCCTTCAAAATTTTTGTTGTATCAGCAATTTCAAACGTCAGAGGCGGCAGACGACCTAGGTCGCGAGCGACAAACAATGGTGTGAACTCCCTGTCCGTTTCCTTGAATAAGGATATAATATCGTACAGATCCCGTTCTGATTTGCCACCCTTTTTTCTTGTTATTTTCCGTTTCGACGTCGTAATGGAATCGTACAACAGATTTTTGGCCGTTTCGATTTCCTCGGACGAAAACGCCTCGATACAAAGGCGTACAATGCTTTCTTCATCGAGAATGTCCGCTTTATTTTGAATAAAAGCCAACAACTCATCGATAACAATTTAGCAATGGTTGCACTTAATCACTTTACAGTTCATTTTTCCAGAAGCACAATCGCCATTCTCACACATGATTATCCCGTTCACATCGACCGCACGCAATGACGCGCGAGCGCTGAATGTCCTCATACATATCCTCCACCTCATCATCTGGGTGCGACTTCGTTGGTGCGTATACCTGAATGACCCTCAGCGAATATCGTTTGGATGCTCTGAGTATTAGGTATACGACCCTATTGGAAACGCTATCGATCGTAACTATGTTCTTAGTAAGGGACTTGTGGACGAGAAGGTGCCGGCTTAGAATAGTACCTCCCTAAAAGATATTATTATTAACCGGCAAAACACAAAATGAGCATCTGACATACTGTTTTGAATTATTTGTGTTTCTAGTCTCAATAAAAAATAACTATATATCTATATAGGTATCTTTGTATGCAATTCTTTGTGTTAATCTTTTATTATTCAGATTAATTTATTAATTAAGTGATTATTCTTAAACTAATTTGAAATGGCATGATTTTACTTAATATATTATACTTAGTAAGTATAATAGTTAATCTTAAACAAATTTTCGATGTTCGACTGAGATGTCGCTGTGTTGTGCATAAGAGCGGTTTCAGCTCACACAATCTTCATTCGCTATTTGCTACTGCCCGTATAAAGCGGCCCGATTGGCTAACCTATTTGCTAGCTATATTGACTATGAAGAAACTGCAGACAAAAACAAAATTGTAGATACATATATGTAAACATCTAATTCACCTATTATATAGTCCAAAGAAATGAAGTGGTGTAGGATATAAACGATAAAATATTATAAAGTAACATTTCACTCCCGTTTTAAGTTCAAGCATTGTCGATTACTTTACCATGTGTATTTGTTGAAATTTTCCGTATCCCAATTAGACCAAAACAACGTATTGATGTAGTGTACCGAGTCAATTCTCAAATCATATCTAATTAACTTGTTTGTCGTTATCTATTTGTAGTTAGCTTTTGTATCATTGTTGCAAGAGAAATGATTTATTTAGTTGACACAAATAATAAAATTAGTCGATTTGTATGAATCAAAGATAAATACGGTCAACATTTACTTGATACGGCATGCATAAAATTCACTCGCAGCTCGATGGTTCTCAACAAATAACGAACAACAGGGCTATTATGTATCTCGGTTGCTAACAAATGTTGATTGAAATCTTTAAAAATGGCGTTTCTATGTCAGTATTGACAACTACAGTAAGCAAAAATGTTGCAAGTTTATTACTGGAGCTGACAAAAGTGACATAGAGCCACCATTTTTTTTCGATTTCAATCAGTATTTGTTAGCAACTGAAATACATAATAGGCGTACCGATGTAGTCGGATTGAAAGACAAACTTAACTTTGTATTTGAAAAAATGATTTCCCATACATTGACATAATGTTACGGTCTATTCTCCATCTGCTAATGTAACCTATACTTCTATACTAATAATATAAAGAGGAAAGATTTGTATGTAAGTATGTTTGTAACGAATTGGCTCAAAAAGTACTGGACCGATTTCAAAAATTCTTTCACCATTGGAAAGCTACATTCACCCTGAGTAACATAGGTTATATTCGATTCATCATCATCCATCACCGCGTGGGTGAAACCGCGGAGAGCAGTTAGTTTAGTATAGTCACAAAAAAGTTAATTGCGATATAACTAAAACAGACCTTTGATTTCAATGACTGACTTTCCTATTTTGTTTTATAGTTTACCTGTGCGGGGTCGGATCTGATCCAGCAAACATATTGTAGGATTATAAACGGTTCGGACTGCAATCCTAGACGGACATACCATTGAACACATTCCTCATTTTGCCGTTTGACATACATTCCAGGATTTGATCCACATACATCATACTCTATCGGCGGTTGCATTAATACAGGAGGTTAGTTATGCTTAACTTAAGAGTTAATTTTTCGCCTAGGGATACATAAATCTAATGCCTTTTTGTAAGTTTTCTTCAAAGTCGGGTATTTTTAAAAACTTCGCTATTTCTTGTAATTCCAACCTCCTTCAGTAAAAATTACGTGTATACTTTTATAGACCGAGAAATAATATCATCTATTTACATATCATCGTCATCATCGCATTATGATAGAACCTCTCAGCAGATGCAAATACGGAAATTGCATTTTTTTTATTAAATACAGGAAGAAGCTTTGGCACAAACTAGAGGTAGCAAACTTGCGTTTACATACTTATTCAAACGATTCGGCAGTGTGCACTTCCTTAAATGCATTTCAAATGTATTTAGATAAGAACATCGCTAACTTTGTCACTATTCAGGCAACAAAGTTGGTTTTGCATGTATATTTTTGTTATATGTGTTATATGTTCGGTTTGAAATAATGAATCATTCCGTGCTTTTGAAGTCAACATAAAAATCAATATGTTTAAAAATTACGTACGTCACTCGGACCTTCTTTTTTTGCAAATGTTTGCTACGAAGCCGTTTATTCTTATTTAATGTTTAGGCACTACCACAGTCTTTGTACGATTTTTACACTGTGGCACTACTAATTATAAATTTGGAACTATCATTTTACCACACAGCACTGAAAGGAATAGACGAATTGGGCTGATATTTGGAATGAAACTAGCATTGAGCTATGATTAACCCAGAATATTTCTTTCCGATTAATAATGTTTTCGAGGTGGACGACGTCACGGGCAGTTGTTAATCACACGGATGGATCACAGACCGATGAATGTTTGATACTCTTTCACGCCAAAGTAATTACAACAAAGGCAAAGCCTTTAAGATATTATTATTAAGTATTTAAGATTTAAGGTACCTTCGCTACTGAGTACTTTTATTACTATGTTCCTGTGTGCGTATGCGCACTTATTTAGCCAGTAATAAATACATATAGGTATGAAGTCAAATCTTTAAAGTCAATTTTATAAAAATAATACATATCAGTCCAGTGTAAACGTTTCTTAAATATCGAATCGATGCATCATAAAACGTACCAGTCTCAAAGAATTTAATGTGATAAATATGGCCATCATCAGTGTGACGTCAATTAAATATGTTTGCGAACAAAACAATAAATTTAAGTAGTTCGTTGTAAAATAGTTTTTCTAAGGGTGCGACATCAGACAGAGAACGGTCACGCATTCTCGCGGTTTTGCTTTCGTTGAGTTGTATTACGTTACATAGATTAACCCGTCCGAATCAGCAACTCTCATTCCAGGCAAGTTTCATTCATAAATCTATTGTTATTTTTTGTCCTGATGCGGACGAGTTAACCAAACAAGAGGCGCTCTGACCGCATCGGTCAACTGTGGGTATATCTATGTAACGTAATACAACACGACGAACGCAAAACTGACTGCGAGAACGCGTGACCGCTCTCTGTATGATGCACCCTAAGATGCATCTATTTAGTTGCATATTGAAGCTAAATATAGGCACTCTAATGCTTTCTAAGATCGTCAGCTCGCTTGTTATTTAAATAAAACCTTGACTAGTGTCTGACTCATTTATATCCTTGAATACCTCGATGGTATAGATGATTCACCCGCCGTGTGCCGTGCCGTGTGTCGCGTCGATACGTGTTTCAATCTCATTATCTGTTTAATATGGCGCGTCGTAAATCCCATTTATGGGAAACCCTATATCTAGATACGATTATGAAAATTGTCATTATGAAGGCACAGAGTTAATCCGAATAACACTGTAGATAAAAAGTATTTCGACTTCAGCGTATCATGCTTGATATACATTTTGCGTAGAGTTTTCTAGTTGTATAAGTAACTAGTTGACCCGTTAGTTGTCCTCCCTTGGTCTATGTGATACGAAGCCACAAAAAGAAACCACCGTCTTAGGCGTGAAATTTCCCTAACCCTTAGTGGATGCTTACAACATTTAAAAAGACATCAACTGCCAAAATGTCATGTTTGGAGCCCCAGCAGTTTAGGCTCATTTCTTAAAAATACATATAGGTACAATGCGTCTTGCGACGTCTTGCGACAATCCGCATGTCGGACGCCATAAGCCCTAGGCCACCGAGGTATTCCGACGACGACGTATTTCTTCAGCCCCTCGCGGTCGGTGAGGGTATTGAGTATCAGTTACTTACCGCTGCTGAACCTCGGGGAGCTTCTACTCTCCGGTATCTCGTATGCCTAAATAGCTAGCTAGCTACATATAGTACCAACACTGCGCAGAGTAAGCCCATACCGTCTGAGCATCGAATTTTAACTCTATTTGATTGCTTAACTGTCGTATGAGAGCGGATTTTATACCATTTTTGTTATACTTAAGGTTGTATTCTAAAAGAACTCTCAGTAGTGTACCTATCTAACCTTGAGTACCAGATCTGGGTTATTTTTTATGCTATTTACTGTCAAATAACCCCACTTCAGTAGAGATTCACACTGGCCGCCTTTCTGGAATCAACCTTATGGCCGGTGCCAATAACCTATCTATCGCCGGTTTACCTTACTAGAGATAGATATTTGACACTATTTGTATGGACGTTATGTCACATTTCTATCGGTAGTAAGGAAAACTGTGGGTAGATAGAATATTGGGATCTCCCATTAGTGTGTCATGTCTTGACATGCCTTATATATGTTTTATGTGATTTTATTTTATATTGCTGCATGTTCATGGTCCGTCGGATGCACAATCCATAAATCATTAACACGAAACTGCATTGAAAATTCTAAAATTGTTTTGTATTATATTAACAAACGTGATACCTACTATATGAAGTAAGTGATGTTCCAAATCCTAACACGTTCGGTATAACCTGGATAAATCCTTTGACTAACAATTTCGAACTTAGTCTCAGCAAGAACAACGACCACAATGCGTCATTATCTAGGATATAAAACTTGGTAGTACCACAGTAGTATTTAGGGAGCGGCGATGCGAAACTTTATTCGCTGTTCCGAGCAATATTTACGTTAAGGCGCGCTCGTATCCTCATAATAGTAAAAAGCAGAATCTTTAAACATCTAATGTAACGAAACAGATCTATAATATTGTATGAAAAAAATACTTACATTAGAAAAGAAACAGGCAAAAAGTAATAACCGAACAGAATTCATAAATATTACTCGCTCTCTGCAGGAAAAAAATCCTTAATAGGTCCCTGAAAATAAACGTTTACGTCCAAACTCTAAGAGTTTTCAGCGATAACACTATATTTTTTTAAGTAATACATAGCCAACATATAGTACTAAATTAGTAACCAGCAGTTTTTTCAATTGTGTTAGTATATATCGAAATATATAAAGAAAACGTACAAAATTAATGCATTTTCGCATTACATTGTCCAATATAACAAGCTATTTTCAACCTTACGTAAAGCATCGTAAATTATTTTAAAATTGTGGTTGGACCGCGCCATAGTAATTCTTCCTACTATATACTTAGTACTAGAGTCAATTTCACAACGTTCAACAATCTATCCCGCTACAACTGCAGTTCAGCACTTTTCTCGTTTGATAATTACCCAAAAAGCCATTCTACTATTTCTTTAGACAAATTGGAACGTAACGTAAGTAACGTAAACGATACTTTGTAATAAAAATACCTATATATCGTCAATAGCGTCAATAGAAACGTAACTGCTGCTGGACTGTTTTTCAATAGCAGAATAAGAAAATGTTAAATTCACCTACAGCTCGATTGCAGTTTGAACATGTTTAGTTAGTGGAATTGGCTCCCTAGATTGAAACGATCGCACGTTACGCAGTTGGCATTGTTGGAAACTGCTCTGAACGGATCCTCATACATAAAATATGTAATAAAATAAATTATTGTGTTTTGTTATTATCATGATATGTTTTGATTGCAAACTTGTACATATTATGATGATAATTTTGAAATATCGGCTCAAAGCTTTTAAATTAATTAATAAATAAATTTAATAGTGATAGTAGCAAATTGTACGGTATCAATCTACAATAAAAAAGTGTAAATCTGAATCTGTTTGTATAAGAAAACTAGCTGCTCTCCGCGGTTTCACTCGTGCGGTGATGGATGATGTGATGATAAATCTTATAAAGCCTATGTTACTCAGGAATGTAGCCTTCCAAAGGTGAAAGAATTTTTGAAATCGGTCCAGTACCATTTGAGGCAATTCGTTACAAACATACATACAAATCTTTTCTCTTTATAATATTATAGTATGATATATTGATCATGCCATTAGTCACACCGAACACATAAAGAAACTGCTGAAAATTATAATGCTAAATTTGAACCAGTATAAGATAAAAAGGCACCATAGGCGTCTATTACGCTTATATTACGGTCTCATGATAAGAGGCATTGCAGAACGTTGCAATTTGTTTCTACTATTTTCGCTCTTCAGAATAGTCTAGCGGAGTGGTATCGAAGTGGGTACTTATAATGTGAAGTGAAATTGACATTATAGATTGATTAGACATATCCTAGACAACTATCATACGAATAAAGTTAGAAGAAATACCCACTGTTTCGTTATATGTGAATATTACAGCACTTTCTTTGCAACGATTGATTTTTATCAGCAACAGAATCCATTAGTTCAATAATGCAGGAAGTATTTTTTTTGAAAAATTGTACGTGTCGATCTCCGTCAAAAGAGAAAGATTTAAAAAACAAAGTATGCAGTTATTGTTTTCTTATAAATCGAGGGCATGACTCCTTTCACGATTTGTCTCTAACTCTCGTGGTTCCGGACTTAGCCATGACCTTAGCCCTTCTCAAAAAACCAGCCTGTATATCAAACTTGTAAGTCAACGCGATTAAAATATAAATGATCATATATGTTGCATATTTTTGCATATTTTGCTATTTTACAACCACCACTTTTCTGCTATCCCGTTGGCTTGAAATCATGAAACTGGATAAGCAATGTCTTAGAGCTCATGTAAAAGAAAGTTCGGAAAACCTTAAATACGAGTAGGTATGTAATTTTTCCAAATATCAGTGGGGAGGCCTTACATAGTTGTGATGGCCTGCATCCAACACCATCCCTTCCTTAGGATTTATATCCAGCATCACATACTATAGACTAACATATTGTTATGCAAGTATATCGTAGGTATGTAAGTATTTATTTATCTCATTACCTCATTAAAAGCTTACATTTATCAGTACCTACTATTTCTGTTCACGGAACAATTGCTCTTTATTATATATTTTCGTCCTCAATAACATTATTGTGTTACACAATTACGTTTGTTTGACAACAAACTGTGTGAAATTCCACTTGCACACTAACAACTTGTTCTACGTTATCATTTATTTGGTAGCTAATATATATTTATAACAACCGCGGTCATACACGGGTTGCTATACTAAATAATAATGATGAAAAAGAAGGATTATATTTGATTAAATCATTGTAACCATAAAACGATTTAATCAAATATAATCCTTCTTTTCAAATATAATTCTTAGGTTAGGTAACCATACATTTTTTGAAAAGAAAGACAATTGTGGTTTTTTTTTCATTATAGACTAGCTGGTGCTCGCGACTTCGTACTTCGAGTAGCTTATTATCTTCTCCATGGCCATATCTGTCTGTATACCAAAATGTCATAAAATATTTACATGGGCGAAAGCAATTGCTATAATATATTATATGAGTTAATTTAAATACTTTGTAAATCAATCAGTGAACACTAACGTATATATCGGATAGGTCCGACTATAGTTTCGACCACATTCGCATTAGCACAGGCCCGTTTTCACCAACATTTTAGGTAACACCTAAGCCAGTTGGGTAACACTTAGTAGTACAAAAATTCACCTAAATAGGGTCAGGTGTTACTTAAAATGTTGGTGAAAACGGGCAGTAGTGTGCTAAGCGAGACGTCATCGACGCGGGCGGTCCAAACACTCCTTGAAAAAGACCACCAAATGTGGTCCAAACTATAGTCGGACCTATCCGATAAATATTACGTGAGTAATCCCGTATTTCTAATTAAAAACGAGTGAAAACCACGTTAGTTTTTATAATAAAATATCTGTATATATAATAATAAACCTATTTCTCGTGGTCACGCTATAACTTGAGAACGGATGGAACAATCTCGCTCATTCTTTTTTGTTGTGTTAATTATTGTCAGTAGAAGGTTCGAAAGAAAAGCCAAGAAAAGATGGGAGGTTATGGCGAGACCGTACGTAGCCTTCTACGCGAACGAAGTCGCGGGCAGTCGCTTGTATAATTATAAGAAGTATACGTCTGATTGTACAAGAATATCCACCGTTAAATATGCATTCGAGTAATGTAATCAACATTCAAGATGCTGCATTTTAATGTACTATATACTCGTATGCAGATTTTATTATCACGCTAAAAATAGACTGCTCATTAAGTACGTAAACAACTTGTTACGTGTTAGTGCGCACTATGTGCATTAAGCAAGTATGTTATTCACTTATCTATATTGATTTTGACGCCAACACTACTTGGGGTCAATTGTGGGTGTAGTAGGTATTCGACTCGCCACACGCGATATTACTATTAATACCCTTTCCCATTCTGCTTGTGTGCTTAGTGCACTTCAGCCTCTTACTTTTACTTCATAAGTCATCATTATCAGGCGGAAGACGTTCACTGCTGAACGATTTATGAGCTTTATTGAGTTGGTGGGTGTAGATAATGTCTAAAATTTTGAAAGCTACGTCAGTGACCTTAGTTCTCCTACGTATCTCATTTCGGATCTTATCACCCGTAGGGAAACTCTAAGCATATACTCTATTGTTTGTTGACCGACTTTGAGCTTCTTTTTTTATTTATTTATACAACGCATTACTTTACAAAATTCACATGCTACTCTCTGCCAAACTGCTGGGCAGTTTGTCGGCAGAAGTTACTCTCATTTTCTTTTACTTACGTAAACACAGATACCAACTTAAATATTTTGTTGATACTAAACTAGTGCTATTAATCAGTTTCTAAAAGACTATTCTAAAAACAATGTATATATTATCGTAAATTTTAGTTAAGTACATTTACTAGACATAGACAGTTCCATTTACATTAGTTGTAGACTTAAATTTAAATTACATTTCTATTTTCTTACTATATATTTGTTGTAGATACAATTTCTTTAAAGCCTTCGTATATATGCACTTAGTTATATGTTTAATTTCAAAATCTTCAGGCAAATCATTTACTAATCGAGGATAAAGATATTGCCTAGTGCGTGTTCCATAAACGTTATATGCTTTATAATTATGTACTAATTGTGGCTTGTCCGCTTTACGGGTAGCATAGCCGAATGTTCTTTTTTCTTTGAATTTATTATTTTTAAACTGTTGTAACAAAATAAGGCATTAACTTTAATATCCACCGGTAATACCTGACATATATTATATAATTTAGAATATTCCTTATTTATCATTTATTTTTTACTGACTAATATTTTAAGAACTCTCAACTGAATATTTTTAACTCGTTGGCAAATACGTCGGAAACGTGAGTCCGTAACTACTTATAGGCCGTAACTGATTACCGACTCAACTAGCGCGTGGATACTATACAGAGCGCCTCGGCTCAGTGTATTACACAGCTGATAAAAATTACATAATATTCTTAGTTTATTGTTAACGTTGTTTGTGTTCTTTCCAAGAGAAATTATTATCTATCGACAATCCTAGATATTTAATTGTAGGTACTTCTTCCAGACTATTACATTTACAGTTATTCTTATTCATATGCAGGTAGGTATATGAGTGACCCTTTATATGTATATTACCTTTTACGTTTTTAATTAATGAGGCCAACAGTAAGGGACCACGTTGAAGTAATGCTTCTCATTTTTTCATATTTTTGCCTCATTTCTCCTTCTAAGACATTCATGTGGAAGTATTATAAAGCAGTCCTATTCTTGAGACTGGAACTGCAGTGCAGTATTTGATATCATCATTTCTAAGGATTTCGTTTTACGACTATATTAATTAATTTTATAATAAACAGAATAGTTTCAAAAACATTGTTTTGGTTCTTATCTGTTACCTAGTATATATTTGGGTCTATGCTTAAGTGCACATTAAGGCGCGCTCGTACCCTGATTTAAGAAAAAGCAGAATTTTTAAACACCTAGTGTAACGAAACAGATCGATAGTATACACGTAATTTGTATAATTACCAAAAAAAAACAGCACTATATGCTGCTGGTACTTAATACATACATGGGAAGAATATTTAAAACAACTTTAAAAAAAAAATCCCACATAATCATCAATATTTGGTCAAACGTCTAGATTGATTTACACCTACAAATTTTATTCTAGGCATTTCCACTATTCATTAAGATATACTACATGCGCGCGGTTTATTCATGAAACTTAACACCCCTACATAGAAATGTATCATTCATAATCATAACATTCGGCAAACTCGCGTCCTAGCTCGTTAGTACATATTATTATTCATTCTGTGCGCTCGGGCATTCTCGCAAGACCTGGTCACCGGACCAACCCCGCACCCTCCGCCCTGCCACCGCGCAGCCTTTGTTTCTTCCGAAAACGAACGAACGAAAGCCAAAAGGCGACAATCTCTTTCACACCGAACGCTCGGGTGGGGGGTGTAAGAAAGAGTAAGAGAGATGTTTTTTCACTGACGCGAATCATGTGTTTTCATTAATAAGTTGTACATAGGCATGTAGTATTTTTGTTAAGATGGTGTCCATACTTTTAGATGGAATTTTCGAAAACTTTAACAATTAATAACTATTTCACTGTGAATTAATAATAAATTTTGACTACATATCTACAATGTATTAACACTTTTGTACCGCCCATTTTTTTTTGTAATTATTCAAATTACGTGTATTATGAAAAAAAACGAATATATACGAACGATTATATTTTATATCTATGCTTTCTTTCATAATTATATAATGAAGTATCCCGAGTATAGCTCTACATACTTAGTACTAAGTGCGTTCAGCTACAACACCTTCTATCTCGTATAAGCTGCTTTTTAAATCAAATGCTTTTTTTATTTATTTATATTTTTGTTTTATACAAATCTCTTTACCTATTTTTAAAATAAAGATGAATAGATAGAGAGACATACAGAAGAATTAAGGATCCCTGTGATATATCCTGTTTACACTCCCACAAGGTACGCTGACTAACAAGTAGTCATTATTTAATATTACCGCTGAGTTCTGGTACGCAGTAATGGTTATTCTAAGATCTCAACAACTCGATAGTCTAGGAATTTTCCAGACACCGGCTCTGAAAGATCATGGCCATTGGCGAGCAAGCAATTTAGTAATAAACAAAATTGTTACTCTAACTGCACGAAAGCAGGAATTGCTACAGACACATCTGTGGGAAGTACTTTTAAAACATTTTTCTGTCTGAAAAATAATCTTGAAGGGCTTTTCAACAGTTTCAACATTTACACTCTTTTTCAATCACTCCAAACAGACAGAGAGGCGATGAGAGTGGTGTTTTTCTATCTGTGTGTTTGTGCGTGTGTCTGTCTGTATTTTTGGCAACGTTGGCAATCAAGTAACTCGATGGGGCTTTTAATTATAATAATAATACTGCAGGGGCGGCTTTGTGGCGAGCCGTCGGTGAGTGGCGACACCGTGGACCCTGATTCTCCAGCCATGCCATTTTACCCATTTTTGTAATAGATATACCATGTTACCATCCATCCAAAATGTTTCTGTTTTTATACTACATTGTATTTTTATACCAAACGGGCCTCTAAGTGTTGGCTACAGCCCCACTTATGCCTATGTAAAGGACCGGGTGAAACCCGTGAAATTGTTTGAATAAAAATAATAATAATAATAATGTTTATGTACTAATCTTAATACATCCTATTAAGGTACAATATTACTTAAATAATTAATGTGAGCCTTAACTGACTTTTACTGAGGACCCCAAACTAGGCTAAGCCTGAATCTTGGGAGTCAAAAAAAAACAGTTGTGCAAAGGATATGTGGCGCTTTTAATTCGTCTGCGCTGGCTTTTGAAACCTTTTTTATAAACTGTCGTTTAACAATGTTTGAAATGTCGGTCATCTCCAAAATCGCCATGGACAGAGGTGTTGCTGCTGTTATGAACTTGACTTCTTTTATTTAGTTTCTTCCCATCCACATTCACACTCTCAGGGCTCTGATGATGGCCAATTCATTAGTAGGTATATATCAGTCCATATGCGTAATTGAATCGTGAACTTGAACTCAAATAAACATTGGAGGTCTAGTGTCGGGATACAGTTATTAAACCATTGATCAGCTTGTGGGTTTTATAATGCCCAGAGGCCGAAGCACAAACCATTTGCGAAAAAGTATTCGTTTCGTAAGCGTCAACGCGTTTCGGTGTAAACTATGAGTTATCTGTGTCACAGTTGCCCTAGACAGACACAGTTCGTACTGTTTCACGTGAACGACACGTTACGTTACACTTACGCAGTTATTCGTGTTAGACCCACAGGTATGTGATTCGATGCGTGACCCTTTATATTTGTCAGTACTACCACGATCTTATCCGAATTCATTTGATTTCGATATCTCAGAAACCTTGTGCTGTAAGTACTTCTAGATATCGTCTAGATATAGTCATCGTTTAGAATAGGATATTCGCAATTGAAATAACAGATATCTCCAGTAGTTCCCGATCGAAACGTCAAGTGCTGTTAGGGCTGGCGTACGCGCCAGACCAATTTTCATGACCAATGTCGTTGTGTTTCTCGGCCGAGACAGAGAATGCCTTAATTTCCCAGTTTAGTCCTAGTCTAGTGTTGCAGTAGTTATTGCAACGTCTATCGTACACACGGCCATTGATTCCATTAGACCGCCAAGGCTGCCTAACGTTTATTAGACGTTGAGTTGTCAGCCAATCAGAAGTCAACTTAAAGTCCAAAGTCAAAAACACGTTTTAAACGCTATATTGTGATACGAGTATTAACGTTGACTGTTAGTTTTGAATCTCCTATTATATTTTTTTTATAGTATTACTTTTTAAAGCACCAACGCCTACTTAAGCGATCTCAAACATTGAAATTTATAAAGAGAAAAATTTCATCCTCGGACGGGATTCGAACCCGCGTCTTCTGACTCTCCGCGTCAGACGCCATTGACCAACTAGGCCACCGAGAATTTGGTCCGAGCATCGAATTTTAACTCTCTATTTGACTAACCGTCTTGCGTATATATATTGTATTATATGTTGTCCTATTATATTATTTATTATATATATTTTATATGTTAAATGTGTCATAACCTAAGTGACAGAGTTATATTTAAATTCACTTGCCACCACCTTACAATTAATTATACCTATCATCAAAAGCAAGTTCAATTTGTAGAAAATAAAATCAACACACAGTAACATGCAAAATGCATTATCAACATATAAAGGATAAAATCTACTGCAATGTTTTTTTAATAAACTTCCAAATAATTGTAGTTACTCGTATCTGCTCCATCTAATCAATAGGTGTATTTACGAGTACTTTGATAATGTTGTGCACTTTATTTTATGTTCATTACACATGTACAGATAGACCTATGACGCGCATAAGCCGTTTGACGTATAACTTGGAAACTACACACTGCATTTGAATATACCTAAACATAACAACTGCTTTAAATCTTAATACTTTTATATGAGCAATCTGAATCTCGGAAACGACTCCAACGATTTTCATGAAATTTGGTTTGCAGGGGGTTTCGGGGGCGATAAATCGATCTAGCTAGGTTTCTTTTTTGGAAAATGACATTTTTTCCGTGTTTTCTGGCAATTAAAAACTGCTACGTCGGTCACTAAAGCTATTGACAATAGATGGCGTTGTTAAGCAACACTGAGCCAAAGAGTGTTTGGTTTGAGATTAGACCAAGAAAATCATTGGTTTACGTACGAGCACAGAGCTGGGTCATCAAGTTACCTATACTAAAGATACTTAATTCAATCCCATGGCAAAAAAAGTCAAACATTAGTCTAAAGCACGTCTTCTAAGAAGAAGCTCAAACTATAACTGTTCACCACGGAAACAGGAAGTGTGTTACAAAACTTCATTGATATCTACTCAAGTATAAATGTTCATACACTTATATCCCCGCGCTAGGATTCCCTGTGTCGTGAGACACGCGGTCACACATCATAAAATCCAATACCCTAGTACAGACATTTCCGCTTATCACACAAACGTCAAATAATAAATAAAATATAGTCCTCTTTTCTTCCGTCTTCTTACTGGTATCTAATCCCAGAAGTATCTCACTTAAGAGAATTGCATAGCTAATAATTTCCATATTAAAAGAAATAACTATTTTCTACGTCTCAACATTGTCCGATTTCAGTGATTTTTTTTTCATGTAATCATCATAAAACACTGAAATCGGACAATGTTGAGACGTAGAAAATAGTTATTTCTTTTAATATGGAAATTATTAGCTATGCAATTCTCTTAAGAGTCTTGGCTAATGCCCACATACATGATTTTGAGCTTTTACATGTATGTGGAGTATATGGAAAAGCATTTTATTACGCCGGTAACTCTATATCTGTATGTACCACATCTGTATACGAAATCGACTTTCACTGAGATTCGAATTCCTCTACTACGCATAACATTTACATACCTGAATACGTTCCTATCATTGATATATATTGTTAATAAATGATCCACCTATTCAGCATGATGCCTTTAATTGGATTGCAGTCCGTTGATTGAGCGATCCAGTTCGTAGTGTACTGGACTGGATATCGAGATTATGTCCGTTATTCGTTAATTGTTAAATGAGACCGTTTTTATTAGTAGTTACGTTTGAGAGTCAGTCGATGAGTTACGACAGACGTGAAGCACTCTTTGTGTACCTTTCTTAAACGTTCTAAACTGTTCAATTAGATACAGTAAATCTTGCTGAGGTTACTTCTTGGATGGATGTCTGCTATTGCGAGAGCATTTCCATTCTCGCTCTGAAACGAGGATAGTTTGAAAGTAATACAATCCATCATCAATATTATCCATCACTGAGCAGGTGAAATCGGGGCATATATCTAGGATCTAATAAAAAGTCAACACACTACTCGTATCTAATCACATAAAAATATGTCGTAATGCGATCTTTTTGATGATCTTTTTTTTGGTTATTTTCTACCGACGTCCAAAAAAAGGAGAAGGTACTCAATTCGACTGTTTTATATGTTTTTACCACATAACTTTTGACTGGGTGAACCGATTCTCAAAATTCTTTTTTTTATAAAATGGTGCTTCCCGTGTGGTCCCATTTTAATTTCAACAAATTCGGTCCAATAGTTTTTGATATACAATCCAATAACTGAATAGAATCAGGCGTTTGTTTATTTAAGTGAAACATATTTAGTACCTACTTCATTACTTTGCACTGTATATATAGTTTTTGTAATAAAATATATAGAGATGACTATACTAGTACATCCATCTCTATATATTTTATTCTAAATTCTAAATTATATAACGGTCACATTCATTTACCGTTTATACGAGGGTCAAACTGAAAGTTCTTAGAACTGGCCACTTATAAACAATATAATAAAAAAATAATTCTATAATTTGAAAATAGAACTCTTTGCCAATATTACTGAGTATATACTTCATTCATTTGTCATTTGTTTTACGATTTGGCGGCAAATTGAAAATTGTCTGTGTCACGTCAACATGAATTTAACACGAGAAAATTTTCGTGCAATGATTTTTTATGTCTTTCGATGTCATTTAAGTCAACAAGAAAGTTATGATAGACTACGATTGGCCTTTCACGATGAAGCCCCATCTCGTGCGACTGTTTACAACAGGTTTAATGAGTTTAAACGTGGTCGCACTAATCTCACTGATGATTTACGTGAGGGACGGCCTTCTACGGCGACGACTGAAGATAACATCTGTGTTGTGCGGCGTATGATAGAGACTGACAAAAGAGTGACCTATCAGCAGATTCGGACAAGCTTAGGCATCGGTATGAGTCAAGTGCACAAAATCCTACACGAACATTTAGCGGTCAGGAAGCTTTGCGCCCGGTGGATACCTCATAATTTGACTGAGGCTCAAAAACTCCATCGTGTGGATTGGTGCCGTAAAATGATTGAAAGATTTAACGGAGGTGACTCAAATGCTGTGTTCGACATACTAACAGGTGACGAAAGCTGGATTTACTGTTATGATCCTGAAACCAAAAGACAATCTGCTCAGTGGGTGTTTCCTTTCGAGGAGTTGCCGACTAAAGTGAAGAGAGATCGAAGTGCGGGGAAAAAAATGGTGGCCTCGTTCTTTGGAAGGATAGGTCATTTCGCAACAATTGTGTTAGAGGATCAAAAAACAGTTTCTGCAGAATGGTACACTACCAATTGTTTGCCACTTGTCTTGGAAAAAGTTCGAGAGAAACGACCTCGCAGTAGGATCCTCCTTCACCACGACAACGCCTCATCGCACACCGCCAAGCGAACGATCGACTATTTGGCGACATCAAACGTTGAATTACTGGGTCACCCGCCGTATAGCCCCGACCTCGCGCCTTGTGATTTTTATTTATTTTCAAAAATTAAAGAAAAACTTAAAGGAAAGCGGTTTATGAATGCTGAAGAAGCGGTGGCTGCGTATCGCGATGCCATTGAAGAGACCCCTAAGGACGAGTGGGCAAAGTGCTTTTCCCAGTGGTTCCATCGCATGCAGCGGTGTATTGACGTGAATGGACAATATTTTGAAAAGATATAATAAAACTAATAACTGGCTAATGTAATCAGTTTTTGATTTTCTAAGAACTTTCAGTTTGACCCTCGTAGCTATAATTGGCCCTGACTACTGATCAAGGACAGGTCATTTGTATACATGTGAGTTATTATATATTTGTGCATATTGTGAGTTGTAATGTATATAGTGTATGTAGTATTTTATTTTCTTATTATGTTGTAGTTGTGTTTTGATTTTCGTGATGTCATGTAAAGGGTTCCGACTGAAAATCAGTAGCTAAGGTCTAATGATCTTAGTTAAATGCTGAACCTACATTCATGATATTACGCAACATTTCATACTGTATGTTACTCGTAATTATGTGTGTAGGTATATTATATTGGAATGTTATGTTGCGTGTATATCATGAATAAATATATTTTCTTTCTTTCTTTCTTTTTCTAGAATGGAAGTCGGTATTAAGTTTTTCAAATTGTACTTGTTTTAATAACTGAACTGCGGCTAAAATAAAATACGAGTAGCATATTTTTAGAAAATAATGGTGTAACTATTATTTCAAATCCATACCAAAATTTAAAAAATCGTTTTGAAAATATAATGCGTATGTCAGAACAGAAGGCATATATTAATTATAATTAATGAAGGTAATTATTCTTCCTTCAGATTTCTTCATCACATAACCTTCTAAATGTGGTCGCAACGAGAGTGTACTAAATTATGCAATAGCACCAGACCCACAGTGAAACATCTGGTGCACTGGAATGTGCTCTATATGAATCGAGGATAAACTAGTTGCATCCTGCGAATTCTTCTCATCATAACAAAATTTTGATTATCAGCTCCATCACTCCTGTTTTTATATTCGTAATCAATAAATAACAAGGATAGACATGATACAACCATGTATGTTACCTGGATAGAATTGAATATCTGCTTTTTATACACGTTTTAACCTAAGAAAATAACAACGTTTTTCATATTTTTCATCATAACGGCTTTCATATTTTTTATTAAGGTCCGAGACTGGAAAGTTTTACGCCTGATGGTCACTACCACGTTTTACCATGACAGTTGTCACTGCTAAGAGGCAAAATATCCGACACTGCGGTGGTACCAGCCAAATCGTTGTATTGCAGAAAAGGCATTCGCAAGTCGGCTTTACTTGCATTTTTCTATGTATATCCCGACGGCGGAGAAGAAATTTGTTTACTTCGTCCGTTCACATGTATTAACTTTTTAAATATTGGTCTACCTGAAGTTGCCATTAATGTAGTTTCCAAAGATCTATTGAACTCAACTGTACATTTTTGATTGTACTCGGCGAGTTAACATTTTAACCGTCTAAACATACTATATTGGCACTTTCCTTTGTCATTCTGACCGTCTTGTTAATACCGGCACTAAAGAGATTAGGTAGACGCTTCATAGATTTTCACTGTTGATATTGTAGAATGATTAGCCAGTATATTGAGGCATTTCTGCATAAATACACCTTATCAAATACAAAAAGAAAATAATAGATATTTTAATACACTTTGCGTAGGGTTTTTTCAGGTAAGATACACGGGTGTTTTTGTGTCGATTATTTAACATTATAACACAAATTTAAATCAAACACTTATTGGCTTAGTGTTGTTTAACAACGCCATCTATTATCAAGTGTTTTTGTGTCGATTATTTAACATTATAACACAAATTTAAATCAAACACTTATTGGCTTAGTGTTGTTTAACAACGCCATCTATATCAAGTAGCTTTAGTGTTGCTGTGTCGATAAAACTGTTAAATGTTGCAGTTTTTCATGGCAGTTGATCTTGAAAATGGTGACTTTATGTCAGCCTTGAGAGCTGAAGTAAGCAGAAATGTTAGGAAGTTGATGAGTGGGGCTGACAAAAGTGATTAGAGCCGTAATTTTTTTCGATTTAAATCAACATTTATTAGCAACTGAGGTACATAATAGCCCTGCTGATCTTAGAAGTTCAGTACTTACAACTTACATGTCATTGATATTCTCATCGCTCGACATCAACTTCCATTTTAAACCAGTCTAGACTAGATACTAGCTAAACGCTCTATTTATAGTTCTATAATAATTATTGCACTCCATAATAATTCATATATCTTACTGAGTAGATTAATGTAAGGCCTGCTCTTAGCCATTTATAGTCATAGCAGCGTAGCAAGTGCTATGAACTCATAGCCCCTATCTCTACTCGATAAGTGTATTCTGGCCCATGTATGGCCTTATTTTATGCTACTTATAACGTTAGTACTCAGCTTTATATGTGTTTATATTCATATACTATGTACTGCTTGCGCCCCGCGGTTTCACCCGCGTGGTAATGGATGATGTTGATACAATGATACAATGACTTTATTTGTCCATGAAATCTAGGTGTACATAATAGGTGACAATTTATTGTTGGCAACATTGCAGATTTTTCAAAGGAAGTTACGAGTGCTGCCGTTGGTGGACGAGTTGCGAACTAAAAGCGCCACTTCAGTGTTCTTATTGTTAATATTATACATTATTATAAGCATTATATATTCTTGGAGCCATACAGAACATACTTTTACTTAAGAATGCACTTGTTGACGTAAGACGTCAACAAGTGCATGTCAAGATGCGTAATTTACCCATTTTTATTTTTTGATGAAAATACAAGTAAAATTTGAAAAATTAAATACTGTCTTCTATTCTATTCAGTTATTGGAGTGTAACTCAAAGCCTACTGGACCGAATTTGATGAAATCTAAATGGGACCACACGAGAAGGACCAGCTTTCAAACAAAAATAATTTTGAGAATTTCTTCACCCTATCGAAAGTTATGAGGTAACAAACATAAAAAAAATAAATAAACATACAGTCGAATTGAGTACCTCCTCCTTTTTGGAAGTCGGTAGAAAAGTAGCCTAAGTTACTCCTGATGTTGTATATTTTATATAAGTATTGGTTCATAATATGCACTCTCTCGCTAATTACTCGTATAACCACAATTGCAAAAGTATCGACAAAATTCATTTTGTACAGAGCGAGCAGGAAATTTGTACTAGGTACTATTTTGTTAACATAGGTAAGGTCGAAATAAGGTGTGTAGGAGTGCCTATGAAATGAATAAAAAGGAAGTAAGTGATATATATATTATGTAGGTATTTTTAATATGATAAATGGGACTTACTTACGTAAATAAGTCAGATCTTTCCGACTATAGTTTCAACCACATCCGGTGGTATTTTTCAAGGAGAGTGCAGAACGCTCGCAGTTGCATTTCGCCTCGCACTAGTAGTGCGAGTAAAAATATGATGAATTTACATGTATATATGATGATTATATGATAAATAAATGTAGATAAACCACCTTAGTTTTTATAATAAAAAAGGATTTTTTTGTAAAGTAAGTAAAGATGTTTTAGATACTACACGGAAAAAATAATTCACCAAAAAATAAGTATTTACTTATTTTTTGGTGAATTATTCTCTCCGTCGCGTAAATTTTTCCAACTTTATGAATTTGCTAAAATTTCACCAAGTACACTATTTACGTCTGTCCATGACAAATCCAGTTGTCACTGCGTATAGTATATATTGCATTTTTTGATTTCACCAGTGGGAACCGGAACTTTGTCTTGTAGGAGATTCCTATCTCCTACTAGACAAAGTTCCGGTTCCAGGATAGCAGGTTTAAATTCTGGCTATTTTACTAAAGTATTATAGTCATAAGCTGGCTACTTAGATCCTGATATAATCCAAAAATGTGTGTACAAGTATAAAACAAAGTGGACTAAAGTGTCTTGATACTTTAGTCCACTTTGTTTTATAATATAGTCGACCTTCCTACTTGGTTTCCGGAAGCGCTATTTATAAATCTACTAATTGATTAAATAGCTATGTTTGTTGTTATTGTAGGTGATAAACGTAAACAGCTATGGTATATTTTATTGTTGCCCTATTTTCGTACAAAGACGTCATTAACTGTAACTATTTATTAATTTGAAATTATGATCTTGTATATATGTGTGCTTCGGTCTAACTTTCTGGGTAACGCGACTAAAAAAACATTTAGTTATAAACCTGCTTTCAAACTTCCTTAAAACTATATTTTTGAGAAAGGACCACTAAATATGTTTGTTTTATTATTATATTAATATAGATTTTCGAAAACTAATTACTGAAACTATAGATTTAATTTTCTGGAAGTAATAATTCGATACCTTCTTATATTCGGCACATTTCTTATTAGGCACTTTCCTATCCTGACACTTTGGTATAGTCATTCATAACTATTTGAAAGAAAAAACATAGAAGCTGAATTTATTCATTTTACCGAAACTAAAAAGAAACATTTCGAAAATGATTATATACGTTCACAAATAAGGGTTCATTCGAATCGTTCGTACATATCGTAATTGATGACAGACAAAGATGAAAGAACGGTTAACAAAAAATACTCAGTGGCTCTACCATGAGTTGGCAACATAAATGTCATCTATAGTTGATACTCGATCTGGCCTATCTATTAAGCTTGTGATTGGAGTACTCGCTATCAATTTTCGTTCTACAAAGGACCGCAATGTGGCACTGTTCTTTTCTACAGACTTCCAAAAAGGAGGACTCAATTCGATACCTCATAACTTTCTACTGGGTGAACCGACTCTCTAAATTATTTTTGTTTGATTGCAGGTGCTTCCCTTGTGGTCCCATTTCAATTTCATTAAACTCGGTCATGTAGTTTTTGAGTTACACTCAAATAACTGAATAGAATGGAAGTCGATATAATTTTTTTCAAATTGTACTTGTTTTCATACATTTTTAGCGGCAGTCGATAGCGAGAATCGATTGGTGCCAATGCTGTAAACGTATGGTAGGCCTACAGAGCCTGTAATATTAAACAAAACAATGTTTAGAGCGAAACTGCTTAAAAGTTTCAGATTAGGAAAGTGTAGGTACTATAAGAAATATGCCGATTTCAATAGAGTGACGAATCAAGTCAAGTAAAGAATTAACTAAAGTGTCCAATTAGGGAAAGAAGCCAATTAATTAAAGTACCGTATTACGGAAAATGTCGACTTATTGCTGGACTCCCGGGGCCTTGATTACATATAACAAGTACAATTTGATAATTTTAATACCGACTTCCATTCTATTCAGTTATTGGAGTGTATCTCAAATTAGGCCCAGTAGTTTTCTACTGAACCTAATTTGATGAAATTTAAATGGGACCACACGGGAAGCACCAGCTTTCAAACTGAATAGAATTTTGAGAATCTGTTCACCCAGTCGAAAATTATGAGGTAACAAACATAAAAAAAACATACAGTCGAATTGAGTACCTCCTCCTTTTTTTGGAAGTCGGTAGAAAATGCTTCCTAGGCCATATGAAGTTCTCCTTTATTCATCATCATCATCATCATTATCAGCCGGAAGACCTCCACTGCTGACCATAGGCCTCCCCCATAGAACGCCACTTGGACCGGCTACTCGCTATCTGCATCCAGCGATTCCCCGCGGTTTTTATGAGGTCGTCGGTCCACCTAGCGGGGGGCCGGCCTACACTACGCATTCCGGTGCGTGGTCGCTACTCGAGAACCTTTCTTCCCCGTCGGTTATCAGTTTTGCGAGCGATGTGGCCTGCCCATTGCCACTTCAATTTGCTAATTTTGAGAGCTATGTCGGTGACCTTAGTTCTCCTACGGATCTCCTCATTTCGGATCTTATCACGCAGGGAAACCCCAAGCATAGCCCTCTCCATTGCTCGTTGAGCGACTTCAAGCTTGTTAATGAGGCCCACAGTAAGGGACCACGTCTCTGTACCATAAGTCATCACTGGCAACACACACTGGTTGAAAACCTTGGCTTTCAGGCTCTGGGGTATTGGGGACGAAAAGATGGATCTCCTTTATTGCGACTTGCAAACTAAATAACAGAACGCATTGCACTAAGCTTGGCAGACATTACCATAATAACAAGCTTTAATGAGTTTGATATTTTCGCCACTAGCTCCGGTAGTCGACTGTCTGGGATTGCCAAGCGCCGCCGGATGGCGTTCTGCCAGGATCAACTTGGGGCCGCTACTTTATACCATTGTTGTATTATTCTCAAATTATACGACGAGCTTTCAGCATATATTCCTAAATAGTCTGCCAGACTTTCAGTGTTTTATTACTTACCAGCTGGTGCCCGCGACGTCGCCTGCGCAACATTAGTACTTCGAGTAGCTTATTATCTTCTCCAAAGACAATATCTATCTGTATACCAAAATGTCATAAAATGTTTAAGTACATTTAACACAGTTTAAAAGTAAATTTTAGTGCTTAATAAATCAATCAGTAAACACTAATAATAATATGTACAGTACCTACGTACATACAAATTTAAAATTAATTACCATGGAAAAAACTTTCATTTCATTTCATCACCCTTGACGATATTCGTGTTACATTTCATCACCCTTGACGGCCGCCGAGCACGTCTAGTGTATCAAGCTATTAAAATGATAGCGTGATTTTGACTATGCTATCAGAAACTGACACAAACTTTAACAGAACTGTCATTATTACGATCTTAACGTAGGCCGAGATCTTGCTATTTTATCTATGCTGTGCCCAAGAATATTACGCTTTTTCACCCGCATGATGATGATGATGATGATGATGATGATGGAAAGTACCCTCGGTGTTAATCCAGCGCCTCATCTACCACCATACCAAATTTCATCAAATTCCACACATCCATTACATCGCGCAAACTTTCGCGCGCGATTTTGACCGTGTGGAATGTTAAAGTTATCTCTTAAGGAAACACCTGTTGAATTGGGATGAGAAGTTGCCTACAAGTAAGAAACATACCCTTTCATTTTCTCGCTCTCACAACTTTCGCATCATATCTTGGCATTCCAGAAAAGGCTCAGTGGGCCTACCACGAACAACTGCGTAAGTGTAACGTACGTGAAACAGTACAAACTGTCATTTACCTAGCAACTGTGACACATAACTAATAGCGAAGATTTCTCAGTAAACTTTGATGCCATACATTTACTCAGATTTGTACTCAAGCTTAGTTCCACTGCTGAACATACTTACGGAATACGGGTAAAAACGTGTAGGTAAGTTTGTGAGTTACTGTGTATGTTTGTTACTATATCTAAAAGAAACGACTCAGCAGATTTTGATGAAAATCGAAATGAAGATAGTTTATACGCAGTATTAACACATAGGCTATACTTTTATTTATTACTAGCTGCGCCCCGCGGTTTCACCCGCGTGGTGATGGATGATGATGATGATGATGATGAAAAGTATCCTATGTGTTAATCCAGCGCCTCATCTACCCCCATACCAAATTTCATCAACATTAGCCCCCCCGTTTGTGCGTGAAAGAGTAACAAACATCCATACATCCATACATACAAACTTTCACGTTTATAATATTAATAGGATATAATATTACTTATTCAACAGGTAGGTCGCGGCGGACCGCAATAGTTATTAACCTATTTCACATGGAGTCGCGGACAGATATTAGTGACTTGCTTTGCGGCTTCGGTAACTTCCCACAGATATTTTTCCATAAAATGTTGTCTATAGTATCCATACTTATATATAATATCAGTGTTAGTAATATTATAAAGAGGAAACATTTTTGTTTGTTTGTTTGAATTGAATAGGCTCCGAAACTATTAGACCAATTAAAAAAAAATACCATTAGAATCCTACATGACCCCTGATAAACATAAGCAATATATATGGATTTGTTGATGGATCATCATCCATCAACAAGTTTTACAATATTTATATAATTTCAATAAAATCCTTTCAGCCTTGAAGCAGATTAAAGGCAACAAAACCGACTTTCTCACAACATGTTTTATGTAAATTACGTATTTTACCATTTATAGCCAACTTATACTAGACACGATACAAATTTCTACATGTTGGGTGTTGCTTTCGTCGTTTTTGCCAAGAAAGTTTTGTAATCGATTTCAATTCAAGCTTCCAAGGTCGACGTAGGTTAGCACGTAATTGACGACATCTGCAATCCCCTCGCTGATTTACTGACCCTCTTTAAATTCAATGTGAGTTCCCCCTCGGCTTTTATTTCTCCAACTGCCAAAGCTGTTTTGAATGTAAGTACTTAAAGGATCGTTCAGGTCACGGTCGAAATGTTAACTAACTGTTATTACTATGTTTTGCTTATCATTAGGACGATTGATATATATATATAAATGAACCCCTATTTCTCCTGGTCACGCTATAACTTGTGAACGGATAGAACAATTTCGCTAATTATTTTTTGTTGTGTTACTTATTGTCAGAAGAAGGATCTTATGAAAGAAAACCATAAAACCATAGAAGTTATGGCGAGACCGAAAGCCGAGCCTACTACGCGAACGAAGTCGTGGGCAGTCGCTAGTTTTTATAAAGTATTGATTAACATAAAAATATGCTAGTGGTAACTATGTAACCCGAGAGGAAGTCGCAGAATACGTTTATGTATGGAAAAGATGCCAAAGACTTACTATCTAGAAAGTAATCTGTGATAATCGTAGGTAGGTACTTCAAACATATTATGGCGTGATCTAATTATACTCTATACCTACTACTTAACCCGTTGAATATATGAGACGTAAATGTACGTGCGTTTCATTCATTAATCTTTTGTTTTAATTATACGGCATAGGAAGGGTTAAACTACAAAAGTAAGGAATCAAATTCTTAAGTCTCCTACCCGTAGACTCGCCAGTCGGCATACTTGGCCAATAATACAAATCTCCAAGAAAAGATAGTTCGATTCCAGGAAATGCTACGTGTGTGAGCACGCGTTTATGGCTATAAATCATGTTTTACTAAGTACAATACAATACTATAATAATTTATTGCATATAAACAAACAAACACAAAGTAAATTATCAAATAGAAACTTAAATTTGGGTAGTACAATGGATGTCTTATCGCACATAGTGATTTCTTCCAGACAATCTAAAAAGCAGTAGACGGTAGTAAGTACAGTAAATTCAATCGAAAAAGGTTCGACGAATTATCTAATTCCTGAGATAATGAAAATCTTTAAACACTAATGTAGTGTTATAGAAAAGCCAACAATGGATCGATGAACATAATGACGAAAGAATGAATAACGCATTGAGAAGTATAAATAATTATTTTAGCACATCACATGTCAATGACTACCGCCTGTTATTATCTTATCTTGTAGCACGGCTCGGTGCAGTTTCGTTGGAGTTCTGCCAAACATTGCGTACGCAATGCAAAACACGTACGCGGCGCGTAAAACGCACGCGGTAAACAAACTTCACAATAAAATTAATCACATATGTGTCTGTGTATATGTAGTATTCAAATGTGTAACGCATGTGTAATGATTACATAAACATAAAAGGACCAGTAACCATTTACTGCATTACCATAAACACAGTAAATTAGCTGTACAGATCTCGGCTTTAGAATTTGACTGGTTCATATTCTTCTACATGTTATTATATACTTAGGTGTTATAAATAGGATAGCAATAAGCTAACCACCAATTACATGCTATCCTGTTCTACTACTTCAACATTCATCACAGAAGATGAGTCTGTGATGAGACCAACAGGGTTATTATAGTTTAGCGCGAACGCAGCCGGATGCGCAAGTACTCCATGAAGAAGTGGCCCGGACGGTCCTGAAACCGGTCGACATATTCGACTATACCTACCGCTTAAGATAAACTGTCAAAATAACATTAAAAAGGGCTATTATGTATCTCGGTTGTTAATAAAACATCATTGAAATCTTGAAGAATAGCGACTCTGTCAGTTTTGAAAACTCTACTAAGCAAAAATGTTAGTAAGTTGATGACTGGAGCTGACAAAAGTGACATAGAGCCGCCATTTTTTCGGTTTCAAACATTTGTTAGCAACTGAGATACATAATAGCCCTACGGAAGCGTGAATGGTGAAGTGTGGTTATCTAATGCAATCAATGTCTAAGCAGTTTTCAGCAATTCACTTTGATGAACCACCATAAAAAATTAAAAAAAGCGAGATTGTGTCTATGTCTATACAGAATAACTATAGCTGACCCGCCAGCGGCTTCACTCGCTTGGTCTTGGTATAGAGGTAAAAGTGCCGTTTTGGAACCTTGAGGTCCTGGGTGGATCCCCGGGTTGGACAGTTACTGGCTTTTTCTGCCCAATAAATTTTGAAAGAGCGCCCCGTAGTTTGCAATAGACTCGCCTCTTAGGTTCATGAAAGAACCCCCATGCAAAAATTTTAACTTTTAGCACTCGCAGTAACGAAGTTTCATACAAACTATAAACCCCAAAAGTAAAACCCTTTAGGGTTGAATTTCATAAAATCCCGTCTTAGTGAGCACCTACGTCCTAAAAAGGACCCGCATGCAAAATTTTAAACTTTTAGCACTCGCAGTAACGAAGTTTCATACATACTATCAACCCCAAAAAAACCCCTTAGGGGTTGAATTTCATAAAATCCCGTCTTAGTGCGCACCTACGTCCTAAAAAGTACCCGCATGCAAAATTTGAAACTCCTAGCACTTGTAGTTTCTGAGATTTCGTGATGAGTGAGTATATATAGATTTATATACACACACAGATACAAAAATAAAGAATAATAAAAAACTAAATAGTGACAACATTCCTATGTTAATTCAATACAATCTCAAAAGGAATGTAAAGTACACAACACACCAAACTAAAACAGGTTTTCTACCGTTGCATTCCTTGTTGGCGAAGTAGCATTTTTGTCCTTTCAAAGGCAACACCTAAAAAGTACGGAAAGCGAATGATAACTTTCGATAGATTACAACTATATTATAGTTTACAAATATAACCCTTACGTATAAAACACATACATACACTATACTATTATTATAAAGAGGAAAGATTTGTAAGTATGTTTGTAACGAATCGGCTCAAATAGTACTGGACCGATTTCAAAAATTCTTTCACTGTTGGAAAGCTACATTCACCCTGAGTAACAAAGGCTATATAAGATTCATCATCATAATCATCTATCACCGCGCGGGTGAAACCGCGGAGAGCAGCTAGTGAGTATATAAAATTCAATGTCTTATCGCAGGTCGCAACTAAGTACATTGTTAATGTTCAAAACGAATGAAAGCAATATTTTTTATCATGTTGTCGATAATATTTATTGTACCGACTAATGTGTACCTACGGGAAATTTTACTCCGATTATCTCAAGGAAATTACTTTTAATTGTTTTGAGAATAAATTTCTACAAATGATCCTTTGAACCTAGATGTATGACAATATTATTCAAGCTACAATTAAGTAATTAGGTTAGGTACAGTAGAGTTTATTTCTAGAATTGAGCTAAAGAACAAAAAATGCAGTTCTAAACCGGAGCAAAAGAATTGTCCTCGTTTTTATAAACTTCTCTACAAACGTCTAAATACTAATTGTGCTATAAATCTATTGTCGTCCCCTTTTACTGTTATTTTAAATGACAAGGACAGGCTATACTCACACCTGGTTTATAAATTACGAATCAAACGATTTTAAATTTATTCATTTAACCGAAATTGATGATTTTCGGTAACGTAGGAAAGGTACATTACGAACGGGAAATCCAGGTTATTTATCTTTTCTCCATGAGGAGGTTCATGGAAATTAAAACTACTGGCAAAAGTACGAGATATTTTTATTCTTAGGAAGATTGTGAAATATTGATTATAATTGGTCAATAGTTTACATGATATAAGTAGGTTCGCTTTTATACTCATTTATTATTCAAATTATGTTGGATTACTTTATCGCCTTTGAACATTTTAACCTATATCATTAAGAGGATTGCATAGCTAGTACTTTCCATGGTAAAAGAGAAAACTCTTTTCTACCTCTTTACATTGTCCGATTTCAGTGTTTTTTTTTTCATGGAATCATGACATTGTTTACTGTGCCCGTACGTTTTGATTTTTTCAGTATTTCAAAGTACTATAAATTTCCTTAAAAAAACTTTTACTTAAAACTTTAAAAAACTGAAAAAAACAAATACCATGATAAAAAAATCACTGAAATCGGACAATGTTAAGAGGTAGAAAAGAGTTTTCTCTGTTAGTATGGAAAGTACTAGCTATGCAATCCTCTTAAAACTGGAACGCCTAGGTGTGGAAAGAATAAGTTTATTTCTATCGTCGCTTTTCATATGTTTTCCTCGTCACGTACAGCCCTACATTCCAACGGCTGTATGGTTTTAATAACCTGGCAATAAACACGTACATACTACACGTATACCTTCTTGAGATTTATTTTTATTGGGTGTCACGTTAAATATGTTAAAATATGTTATACTCGACTAATCACTTTAATTAGTTATAAGTTTTAGTGTTAAATCTCATTTTAAGTGAACCTTGTTCTTTATGAGAAATAAATTCTTTAAACCCAATAAAAATAAAGTAATAAATTTAATAAAAAAATATTGTTTTATTTAATTATTTAACTTATATAAACTTTATTACCGATTATTTTTAATTGGAAAGAAATTGGGTCGTCGTTATTATAAAAATGGCTCCGGAAAGTTTAAACTTTCAATTCCTTAAAAAAAATACGAAACCAAGTTCCCTACAGACGTACTACTTCTACGCCTATAACTATATTATCATCCTCATAAGCAACACCTTTTAGGGTTCCGTACCCAAAGGGTAAAACAGGACCCCTTTTACTAAGACCACGCTGTCCGTCTGTCACCAGCGGCCCGGGCACGAACTTTTGCTAAAGTGTAACGTTATCGTATCGTTGACGTATACAATACAAACTATTAGTTATCTGTGCCACAGTTGTACTAGATACATGATAGTTTGTACTGTAAACACTAATTGTTACCTTGTATATACATTTATCAAATTTGTAACTTTGTTAAAAACCAACCTTCACTTTTTACTAAAAAAGGAGTCATGAGTAATTACAACACTCGATTTCCTGAAAAACTGTTACTCCCACATAGTAAGACAGAAATGTGTTCTAGAAATAATTACAGTATGTGAACCTTGTATAGAACCTTGATAGTTATACAGTTGAAATTTTCACAGATGATGTATTTCTGTGGCCGCTATAACGAAAAGTAACAAAAAAAAATCGGACTATAATTTTAGATAATAGTACGGAACCCTTCGTGCACGAGTCCGACTCGCACTTGACCGGTTTTTTTTTAAATTATTTTTGAGCATGTTATATAAAGAGTTTTCAATCGATCGAACCACACAACTACAAAACAGAATCGATACACAATAAATTGACGGAGAAATCAGTGAACATCTCCTTTTTTAAATCGGTTTAAAAACTCTGACATTATTGATGTATAGGTTCACGCCCACCTCTGAGACAATCGCATTCTTTACTACTCGTTATAATATTTACATTCATACGAGTACGTACCATACAATGGATAAGCTAGGCGGAAACTTGTAGGAAGTGATATTATTGTCCCTATTGTACAACTTATGCAGTCATAATTACGTGTTGGTGTACTTATGAATCAGTAATGTGGACTGTTCTGGAATATATGAAATATATTATTTACTAGCTCGCGGCTTCGCTCGCGTGGCTTCGCGGGTTACGGCGGCTTTAAAATAAAATTAACCTCTATTATTCAATAACTTTATATTTATGAATCGATTGACATGAAAAAAATCCCACTAAATGTCAAGTGAAGCTTCGCACAATATATTACTGGAAAGAACATCTAAATCGGATAAACCGTTTCTGAGATTAGCGTGCACAAACGCACAGACAAACAGACAAACATTCTATCTAATATTTTTTTTTATTCTATTTTCGTTTATAAAAGTCCCAATAATATTTTTATTATATATCTTCTATGTACAGACAGCGATCTGTTACAATTTTCTACCGACTTAAAAAAAAGGAGGAGGTACTCAATTCGACTGTATGTTTTTTTTTATGTTCGTTACCTCATAACTTACGACTGGATGAACCGATTTTCAAAATTCTTTTTTGTTTGCAAGCTGGTGTTTCCCGTCTGGTCCCATTTAATTCGGTCCGGTAGCTTTTGAGATACACTGCAATAACTGAATAGAATGGAAGTCGGTATTCAATTTTTCAAATTGTACTTGTATTATATTTATATGTATAGATTGAGTATTAGATTGAGGTAGACCACCGGCCAGATGGACAGACCACATTGTTCGATTTCATTGTAGGACGTAGACAAGGTCGGCTCAAGACCGATGTTAATGGCTTAATCAGCAACTATGTCCAGTTGTTGATCCATATGGTTTGAGGACCACAATAATAGGTACAAATCTAAATAACCCGTCTTGTTTATTTTTTATATTGGTTCATTAAGGCGCTGTCAGCTCAGCGCTTAGCTACGTTCAGTTTCCTTTACTGGAAAACGAACAACAAGTAAGCGCATCTCGAAAAAACGTAAAAACATAATTTTAAAAAAATGTGCACACTCAAATAAAAAAAAAATCCGTCAATATATATATATATTAAATATTGCTATTTTATTATATGTGTTTCATGACAAATACAATAGTGAATACAGATAAAAACTGTTTTAAAGATGACATTGAGTGGTATGCTTACTTCCACAGCATAATGTCATATGGTATCCTGCTGTGGGGGTCAGCGGCGGACATAGAGACAGTTTTTATATTGCAAAAGCGGGCAGTTCGAGCCATCTACGAAATGGGTCCCCGCGAATCCTTAAGACAAATGTTCAAAGAAATTAACATATTAACTCTTCCATCTTTGTATATCCTAGAAAATATAATGTACGTTCGTAAAAATATAAAGAAGTTTAGAATAAATAGTGATATGCATAATATTAATACTAGAAATAAGGATAGGATAGCTGTATCTAAATTTAGACTCACGAAAACTAAAAATAAGTCCTTCTTAGGCAATTGTGTACGTTTCTATAATAAAATCCCGAAAGACATTACTGAGCTCACTGAAGGGAAATTCAAGTTACGTGTCAAAAATATACTAATGAAAAAAGCCTATTATAAATTGAGTCACTACTTAGAAGACAAAGATGCCTGGAAGCTTTCCACTTCTGCCTAATAGCCAACTATTGAATAAATTTGTTATTTTAATACTACTCATATGTAACCTCAATGTACAAAGACTTGAAAAAATAATGGCCCACGAGTTTCTTGCTGCTTCTTCTCGGCGGTGGTTCTTTTCCGAAGACAGCGGTAGAATCATTTAAAATTTTTTGACGTTCATAAGAGTGTCTATGATGCCTAAACTGAATAAATAATTTTTGAATTTTGAATTTTGAATTTTTGAATTTTAATATCGTTTTTTTTTTTTAAATGTGATCATCACCACGATCAAATCTAATAAGTACGTTGTTTGAATGATCTATGATGAGGATGGTTACATAAGATTACTAAAGTATTTTTTATTACTTAGTCTAAGTCTATATACCTACACTTAAAGAGAAACCCCCTAAACAAGACGAAAAGTATACTCCTCCTTCTACGATAAGTATACCCACCCCTAAATAACCCTAAATGCATTAACTAATGATAACCTTTGAATATTTAGAAGACCTAAAACTCCCATAATATATATCGAAATAAATATCCAACTGCGATAAAATTCACGTTGCGATAGCTCAGTTTCATTAACTTCACACCTATCTGTGCTGTGATCGTATGACGTCACGTCAGTCTGATGCTAACATGACTTCTTAAAATAAAAACAGATGGCGTTGTTAAACGAGCCCATATTGGCTGAATCGCGGTGACAAAATTCTCCGCGAGCACATGCGTGTTGGCGCGTTGATTTGAACCGGTATCGCTTCTCGGCCTTTTGGCTAAGATCAAAGTGTAGTATCTGTTCTTTTCAGCTTAATATCTGAAAGTTCCCTCATTGAGGGACCAGTTTATCAAACTGATTTTTTTAACTCGACGGGATGTTCGGGGCTCGCTCCACTCCCGTCACGGGTCGGCCCGGCATTGCAGTGCCGCCGGGATCGGCCCACCCTAAACTATCTATATGATCTCCGAGTTTCGGAGATCAGAGTCCGAAACATGATCTCTCAAATCACTAAAATTGTAAAGATCTTTCTCGTTCTTCAATTGAATGACAATATCGGCTTTTTAAGTGCTACGCTTGCCCGTAGCAATTTGTATGTTAGGAAATTAGCATTGTTATTATACCAGCTTTCAACACACAGGAACGGAACAAACAAGGTCATTTGTTTGACCTTCATGTTTGCCTGATAACGAAATCTTATCATGGAAAGTGGTTTGGTTTCAATTTTATTGCTGATAGTAAAACTTTACGAGCGCCCGCATTGTATTCGCTATGTTTTTACATTTTAACTTGTTTTCTCGGCTAGCATGTTGTTTTACAGATTTTACTATTCATGTTCTCTGGAAATTTTGGTTATTTAAATACGGTCGAATACTCTATTATAACCTGGAATGACACTAACGTTTAGACACTCATAATATATACGCACAAAGAGAACAACATGTCAAATATATGCCCTGGCTAAGCATCCATACTGGGACCCCGAGCTTTCACAGCCAACTATAGGGTCAAGTACCTATGTATATTTTTTACTTCCTTTGAATGATATATTAAATAACGATCATATTTTTTGTGCCTTTGCGTAGGTATTAATTGACTTCACAACTGCCTTTTAACGCATACAATCAATATTTATGATTAAGGCGTAGTGAATGTGTTTGTGGGAAACAATTATTTTAACTGACTACTTACTGATCTGATTTTGATCAATATTCGCTAAGAGTTAGTTCATATCTCGAGGAAATACATAAGATAATTTTCATCATTATCATCATCTTCTTCTTCCTTCACCATGTGGGTGAAACCATTGGGCGCAGCTAGTGTAAAATCAATTATATGTCCTAAAGTGGGTTCGCTTATACTGGAGGTTGATCATAGTTCTGGCTCAGTGCTAATAAATGACGTCAGTCTTTCTTTAACAATATTGACTTCTGGTTTTAAAGTTGTTGGTACATAACAGGTACAGGTGTAGGCTGCCGTGAAAATGCGATTAGTTCGGCATATTGAGGTACATCGTCTGGCCTCCAGACTTCGTTACCAAGCTATCATGATGCTATCAGATTGAGCTCACTGAAATCACACAATATATCTTCATTTCCACGCTGAGTGCTCCTAATTAAATTCCAAGATTGGAGTTGTGAGAATTGCCTCCATTGATAGAGGCTTATTGACAATGTAATTTGAATCTGCGTGAATGTTCAGCTCACGGTTCGCTCCACGTGGCTGTGAAATTGAATAGCTCCTCAATGTGACCTTGTAATAGCGAAGATGAGGGAGGAATAACCGAGTAGTCGAGTATGTTACTCGTGTTACTTGGAACTCGGAATTGTACAAATCTCGGTGATCCATTTGGAGGTACTCTTTTCAAAACTTTTTTTAATTTTTTGTTAGTAAAAACAAATTTATCGGATAATATTTATTATTACACAAAAGAACTATTCTTTACATTTAATTTTAAAGATTATTGCTTCCAAATGTTGACCGTAGCTCCGGTTAACATAGTCCATTCTGCCGTTCAAATTTTCGTTATGACGCGTCCGAGCATTTCGATTGGTATTAAGCGAATAACGCGAGTACCTAATGTTGGCTTCCAGTTGCTCAAGATGTAGTCTTTTTGGTCGTGTGTTATTGGCTTTCAAACTTTTCGACGGTAAAGCGAATCTAACGTTAGTTAGTTATAAATAGAGGTGCTGGTATTAAAGATCTGGGGTAACTTTTGATCGTGGCTTGACATTCCATTATCATGTGTCGAATCTCGCTAAAGAGGCTTACCGTCGTCTAGGATTTGTGTTGCGTAACGCCAAGGATTTTGAAAATCCTCAAGTTTTAAGAACTTTATACAACGCTCTGGTTAGGAGTAAGCTTGAGTCAAGTGCCTGTGTATGGAACTCGCATCATGTCACCTACGCGCGGATGCTTGAGAAGGTCCAAAGGGCCTTCTTGCGGTCACTATATAAGAAGCTCTATGGCTATTATCCTTATATGTACCCGACAAAGTCTCTTCTTGGGCTGCTCGGATACAACTCTTTGGAAGTGAGGAGGTTGCTGGACCAGCTGACTACTTGCTGCAAAGTGCTCAGAGGGTCAGTCGACTCCCTACAGCTGCATAACTTATTATGCACGCTGAACGTACCAAACAACCCCTGGGTTCCTGCTAGACGCGGTCGGAAACATGACCGCATCCGCACAGATCAAAGTCGTACTGTTGCACGATCTATGTCTCCTTTAATTCGTGTCCGCTGTCATTTCAATGCGTTCCTTTCCGCTAACACTGATTTAGATTTATTTTTTTGAGAGAGAATTTTGGATTGGACAATTGGAGAACTATTTTAACACACTTTTTGACATACTGTGAAAATTTGACTGATCAGTGGGACAGATCCCAAAAATGTGATAGCTCATTTGGTTTTGACGATGTTTTTACTGATTTATGACATTAATATTTTAATTTTTGGACTTTTGAATTTGTTAATGTATTTTCTATTTGTAATGTATGTGGTAAAATTTTAAATTAGATTGTGTTTGATGATGATTTCGTGACATACATGTAAATGTGTAATTCGTTTTTATGTCAATAAATAATTTGAATTTGAATTTGAACGTTCGGTAGGCCGATTGTGGAGTAAGTAAGTAAGTTTCTCTAAGTGCACGAAACACATTCCTTGCAGAACGCTGATTTTGGTACAGCTGAATAAATTGTAGACGCTGTGCGGGGCTAAGTATTTCCATATTGAAAACTATACTGAACAAAAATACCATAAAAGGTTAACACGACTCACGCTTCATCTGTCTAAAAATCCATGGACAAAAAAGTACCTCTATATGAATCACCCGATTAGCGTACACCGTTTAGTGGGTGGCAAGTCGCCACCTGCCTAAATATTTTAAGATATGACTGACATTGGCAGGTGCCGTAGTCTCGTCCATAGCCCATCTCCCCTATCACTACATATTATAATAAAACTGTACAGGTCGAATTTTTTAACAATGAAAAAAAATGCTAAAAACCAAGTCAGGAGGAGGAGTGGAATCGAACTAATAATTATTTTTTTTTTTTTTTTTTTCTCTGTTTGTCTGTTTGTACGGGCTAATCTCCGAAACGTCTGGACTGATGTAAGTGAAAATGTTTATGGTGGTTAGCTATATCCCTAGTCAACATATAGGATAGTTTTATCCCGGTAATTTAAAGATTTCCCATGGGATAGTTAAAAACTTTAATTAATCGTATTCCGCGAGGCCATGCATGCGAGCGTAGCCGCTGGTGGGTCAGCTAGTCACTAATAAGTTCATATCAATAGCCTTTCCATTTTACCCATTTTTGTAATATATATACCATGTCACTATCCATCCCAAATGTTTCTGTGTTTTTATACCAAACGGGTCTCTAATGCCCGTTTTCACCAACATTTTAGGTATCACCTAAGCGAAGTTAGGTGACATTTTTGTACTACTAAGTGTAACCTAGCTTAGGCGTTACGTAAAATGTTGTTGAAAACGGGCATAAGTGTTGGAAACAGCCCCACTTATGCTTTTGTAAAGGACCGGATGAAATCCGTGTTAAAATTACATAATATGATCAATAATTAATTATAACAATAATTCTAGAAGCTTTTCAATTCCGTTTCAAAGCCATGTGAAAATCGAGATTAGTGGCGAAGTTGTGCTAATTATAAATGATTGAGCATAATTGCGCGTGTGTTATTGCAGTCATACCCTTTATACACATGCTATAGCATCAGCACATGAGTAAGCTCCGTATTTACGGGTATAATCATCATATGGCGCATGCTTGATGTATAAATGACGTGCAAACAGTACTACGAAAGGCCTAAAGAGTGACTATAATTTACGAGTAGTATATTCCATCAAAGGTCGAACGGCCAAACACAATAGAAATTCATTGTTATAATTACATCGACACATGAGGGGATAACAAAACGGCAGACAAAGATCTACCGTGCCACCTATGTTCTGAAGAACAATTAATTATCGTTTTCGTTGATTATTATGTACTTCTGCACAAAATTACTATAACTCGATTCGGGAATCGAGTAGGTATATTGTTTTATGCGTTGTAAGCAATGTTTTAAAAGAATACATTGACGTGCCAGTACCTTTCTTGTTTCAAGTAATTTCATTGCAGTTATGATATGATTTAAAATATAGAAAGCCCACTCGTGCCACGGGAAATCATATTTCCCGTGAAACTATTGGCCACAGTGTAGTGTCACTGGAAATGTACTGTTACCCTTCGCACTACCAGTACTGCCACGGGAAAGTAAAATTACCCTTCACTCTTCTGATAGTGCCACGCGGTAGTGTCACTGGCAACGAACGAGTGTGTCTTGGGCCGTTACCCAGAGAGACTCTCAGTCGTAGAGCCAGACGTAAGTGGAGATTCGACAGTAAATCTATACTAATATTATAAAGAGGAAAGATTTTTATGTATGTATTTTTGAAACGAATTGGATATAAAAATACTAGACCTATTTCAAAAATTCTTTCACTATTGGAAAGCTATATACACCCTGAGTAACATAGGCTACATAAGATTCATCATCATCATCCATCACCGCGCGGGTGAAACCGCGGAGAGCAGCTAGTGCCAAATAAAATTTACTCAGATCTTTACTCGAGCGTGCTGGAATACGGCTCTTAATGCAAACTTAAGCGGTGTAATAAAAAAATCACAAAGACTGACAATGATGATATACGTGCTTTTTTTTTTAATTCTGAAGGAATGAATTGCCTTGATTGTAGGTTTGTGGGTGTGTTTGTACACGTATGTTTGTTAGTTATTCAGGATCGAACAGCTGGACCAATGTTGATGAAATTATGTATGGAGGTTGGTATGGAAGTACTTGAGGTGTTGGATTAACATATAGGGTACTTTTCATCATCACCACGCGGGTGTGACCACGGGGCCCAACTCGTGTAAGATAAAATTGCTTCGATATTATACCTACCTTCGTCTAAGTAGACTTCAACATAACAGTCTTATATAAGCTTGACTCATTAGTATGATCTGTAGTTTGAAGGCTGTCCAGGCGCCTTCTTACTGTCTCCAGTATCAAGTAACGGCGCGCAACCAACCAGTAACGGCGCCGGCCACAAGGCGCCCACGCGCGTGTCCACGTGCTTGTACATTACTATCACTTGTGAGGATACGCCACTCGATTCATTGCAAATGTTACTAATCATGGTTATATAATTTGGTACCAAGTTCTTTGAAACATCTGGAACGGGATTGAAGTCGATTGAATCGATTTTAAGAGTTTTTGGAGGGTTATACTTGTTATTACAACTTATTGGTCCACTGCCTTGACTCTACTACCACTTAGTCGAGTGGCACACATTCACGAGACAAGAGTCTTCGACCAATGTGTGTTACCAGTGATGACTTATGGCACTGAAACGTGGTCTCTTACTATGGGCCTCATAGATAAGCTCAAAGTCGCACAACGAGCTATGGAGAGGGCTATGCTCGGAGTTTCTCTACGTGATCGAATCAGAAATGAGGAGATCCGTAGAAGAACGAAAGTCACCGACTTAGGCCAGAAGATTAGCCAGTTAAAGTGGCAGTGGGCAGGGCACATATCACGCAGAACAGATGGCCGATGGGGCCGGAAGGTTCTGGAATGGAGACCACGGACCGGCAAGCGCAGCGTAGGTCGTCCACCGACACGGTGGACAGACGACCTGATAAAGGTCGCAGGATGACGTTGGATGCAGGCCGCTTCCAACCGGTCCTTTTGGAAAATTATGGGGAGGCCTATGTTCAGCAGTGGACGTCCTACGGCTGAGATCATCATGGACGATGATGAGTCGAGTAGCGTATCATTACTTTACTTTATTAAATCGACTTTAGATTTTTTGTACGATCATACCTCCTATTACAACTACGTTGTTTGACTTTTTTATCACTTAGTTAGGATCTGATTATTATGGCACTCGATTATTATAATATATATTGTGACAAAATTTATTAAAACTTCTAGAACAGGATTGAAATCGATAGAACCTCCATAATAGGCCAAACCAGTAAACATAGCTAAAATGTGTTAGTTGACATCTATGTCACGTAAAAATACAGTGACACTAGTGGCAAGATCCAGAGAGATATCGAGGAATAAGTAAGTATGGAGAAGAAGCCAAAGACTTTCCTTCCAAATAACAATCTGTGGTTTCAAAAATATTGTCCTCGTAACCAATAGATAGTGCAAAGCAAAAATTTAATAATAATTGTATAAAAATAAAAAAGCTTTTTATTTCGTGCAGAAAAAAATATTAGCAACATTTTTTCTATATTAGCATGTAGTATGTCAATTCCAATGATTTAATTTTACTTTTTTGAATAGTTTTCTGCAGAGGTTTCTGCATGAACCCCTCTACATGTAAAGGCCTCCTCTAAAATTGACCAGTCTTCCCGCGATTGCGCTGTGTGTATCCAGTTCGTACCGGCTACCTTTACAATCTCATCTTCCCATCTAGCGTGAGGTATCCTTTTCTTGCCGGTTGCCCGACGGACCTTATATTGTCATTCGTTTTGCCCACCTTCGATCTTGAGTTACGTCTGGTTGATCAATATTATTCAACTTATGACCATATCCATGGATGGGATATAACTATGTTGTTACCCTAGATAAGTACGGAGGTAGTATGCTCAGTGTTTGAATGAACGTCGTGTTGTGTTCACTCAGGTGAGCAATTAATACATACATTAGATAACAGTGATAGGTACACAGCATTACACTCTCTCATAGTTACTCGGTTTTCTCATTTCCTACGATTGCATTCCGGGACGGAGAAAATGTTCTTAAATTTCGTTCCTTCATTCTCATTCTTCGTTTAATTTCCTTAAAGATAAGGTCTATAAAAACTCAATTAATATTTAAAACTACCTACTAGTGATAGATAACGATGTTGGTGATGAAAGTAACCTTATATGTGATTCATATAATCTATAATTTATATGTAAGTATAGATAAAATTAATGTTACCTACAAAACTAATTAAGTTAATTAACTATATGTTTACGCTTGTATGATACACATAAGCTCCACGATCTTAACTGGCAGAATCGTACAAAGCGTTAAAACGTGAAAGAAAATGTTAGAAAGCCATTATCCAGTAGACTCGCGTTTCCAGGAAACATACTGTTTCTTGAACAGCGCGACCATAGAACAAAAGATTTCCTGAAATTGGTGGCCAAGGAATTAAAGTAGATGTTACATATCTGTAATGCTATCTCCACATGAACGTTTTAAAGCTGATATCATACATGGTATAAATTATGACATATTGTTGCGAATTCAGGCCGCCACCTTGACACACATAAACCATAAGCATGTTATAGTAAAATCGTATATATTGATAGGTAGACAAAAGATTACAAAGCAATATATATCATTACTGACCTGCATATCGGTGATAGGTGAAATGAATAGTCAGGCGAATACTTATATGTCGTGTATATTATCATGAAAATGGAAATTTCCTAGATAATAATTTAAACAGTATGATACAAAACTGTATAATTCATGATGCCATATGGACGGGGCCAAGCCAAAGTACTTAGACCGCACGGCACCGAGTAATGGGGATCCCAATAATCCACAGTTTTCCTTACTACCGATAGAAGTTGGATATAACGTCCATACAAAGTGTCAAATATCTATCTAGGAAGATAAACCGACGATAGATAGATTATTGGCACCGGCCGTAAGAAGAACGTCATCTGCGATATAGATAAAAGTGGGAAGAGGCGGTAGGTAGGGGCGGAGGACGCTTGCCGGCAATTATTGCGTGAGTGCCGGCAGAGCGGTCGGGGATGGCAGTTTGTAAATGTCATTGTTTTCGGTTGCGTAGGTATGCTACTAACAAATCGAAGTTGCGATGTGTACTTGTTTTGTGGCGATTTTGACATCCCTACGCGTCTCGCGCCAAACCTGCAGCTTGAATCAAGTCCAAGTAGGGACGTTCTACATTTACTTACTCGTACTTTGGTCAAGGAGTCGTGCTAGTAAACCCGAGTTATCAGATGATAGGCCTCTTGTATAAATCTATGTTTGGCACCACTGCCATGCCAGATATTCTCCTGTGGAGTGTAGCAGTAATAGTGCGATGCATTACTGTAACAGATAAATATGTGCAATAAATAACGCAAGTATCACGATTTGTATTGAAACTGTTGTTGTTGTGTCAACTTTTTAATGAATTTGAACTACGTGATTATTTAGGCATAATATAATTTTAAAATAATTTACCTGTCATAGAAAATATGACCTTGCCTCTGGACTTGTAATTATTATTCTGTGCCTCTGGGGACTCGAAATGTGTGGCCTATTGCAGCTAATTATCACGCAATTTTGATATCACGTGTTTCAGGCTGCAATACCAGACGCGCGCGGACTGTAAGTAGCGGCGGCCTACCTTGACGCTCGGTCGGGGTCCGGACACGTGAAGTACACGCATTTGCGTTATCTATTTTACATATATATATGTGATTATTGTGTGTGGGTGTAAAGAGCCTGTAGCCAGTGTAATCACTGAGCGATAGAGACTCAAAACCAAGCCCAGTCAGCCACTACAGTGCAACGCTAAACTTCACTTGTTAGCTCAGGTGGAACTGCAACTATCACGGGCAGTTGTAGTACTTACCATCATGCGCACTACATGCTATTCTCGTCACTTTATAGCATAAAAATATACAGAGTCCAATATTATTATTAAGGATACTGCGAAAAAAGTAATATTGCTTGCTATTGCGTTTGAGTCGGTCTGTGGGAGGTTCTAGAGGCCCAATTATCCCGTCTTACCTTTTTCTCCCCCTATAACCTCTTCTTTTTTTCTCTTCAAAATTTCAAGGTCGTAGCTCCTTCGGTCAGCGAGGACAATGAATTGTCAATGTAGAAATAAACGTATATATGGGTAGAATATATAGTTAATTTGTATTAAAGACTTCTAAAGAAAACAGCCTGTATACTTAATCTACAAAAATATCTTGTACTTCTTTTGACTAAAATCATTTGTACTTGATATCGACGAAATTACACCTGTCCTACCTATCGTATCTGCAAACAAGCGATAAGAATTAGTCCTTGACATGAAATGGTTAACATATTATTCTAAACTAAGTCATAGTGAACAAATACAATGCTTGATGTAATTACTGATTTCGGTGATGTCACTATGCATTTAGACCAGTCTTCGACCAATGTGTGTTACCAGTGATGCCATCATCTATATAATGGCAATAAAACGTGGTCTCTTACCATGGACCTCATAAGTAAGCTCAAAGTCTCACAACGAGCTATGGAGAGGGCTATGCTCAGGGTTTCTCTACGTGATCGAATCAGAAATGAGGAGATCCGTAGAAGAACGAAAGTCACCGACTTAGCCCAAAAGATTAGCCAAAGTGGCAGGGCACATACCACGCAGAACAGATGGCCGATGGGGCCGGAAGGTTCTGGAGTGGAGACCACGGACCGGCAAGCGCAGCGTAGGTCGTCCACCGATACGGTGGACAGATGACCTGATAAAGGTCGCAGGACGTCGTTGGATGCAGGCTGCTTCCAACCGTGGTCCAATATGCTCAGCATTGGACATCCTTCGGCTGAGATGATGATGACTATGCATTTCTAAATTACCATTATCATTTGGTCAATCATTGTAATAACTATCTGTAGGAAAACCAATGTTTGGATAATTATTTATCTGAAAAGATATATCTTAACACTTCTGTGACTTTTTTTATTGGTAAATTACTTTACATTAGAAACACTCCAAGTGGGACGTCAGTGCAGTACTTAGTGCCCCCAATCAGGGTTCTGACAGAAGAGTAGAAGGTCAGATCAGGTTAAATTACTCCTATTAACCGATGAGCTATAGAGATAAAGAATGTGATGAGAGTGAATTTGGTCCGTGTTCTTTTTCAAGTATAAGTATGACTTTCTATTAGCTTGCGCACCCGGGTTGTATGACAGCTCACGACAGAATCGTACGCCCTAGTTTGCGCTGATTGACTAGCAACAAACACACACCCTCATACACATCACGCACACACACAACTTCTCTCTCCCACACATACACCTTCTCCTCACATACACACACGCACACACCCTCTCTCTCTCACACACACACAAATCTTTCGTATTTATAAGATCTTTATTAGTATGTTATTCGTTGACGGTTAAGTTTCGATATTTATCTAATGATGGCCGTCTGAGAATTCTAATCCATCTTACGATATCCAATTCCGCTCTATTACATAAATTGATTACGAAGGGAAGCAATTGCTCTGACCAATCGCAAGCTTGCAACTCTTTGATGTAATGCGTCACGTGATCGCTTTATAAAATGTTTGTGGAATAAACCTTTATTTTGATCGGAAACCAATAATCTATATTTAGGTTTTTTATCATCATCATTAGATATGAGCAGGTGATTCTAAGTGAGTATCCTGAACGCAGTGCCTGATTCAAATGCACAGGAAAAAGACGTCGTGTGATACATACAAATTTACGGTGTCAGGCGATTAATATATTTTAGTTTTAAAATTATCGTGAGTTTGACACATATTTATTAAATATTAAAACCGACTTTACTCATACCATCGTGGTCGCCGCGATCTTGCAGCGTAAACTCCCTGAGGATGGGCATCGGACATGCCCGAAACTGAGGTCGATAACGTCGGCTAATTGGGTACGCGAGTAAATTCGGTTTTAATATTTAATAAATAGATTAATATATTCATTTTTTCACATTCGTCAATGACACCATTTTCTTATGTTGTGCATATTAACACAAATTTCTAAATCGAATCAAAATGATATAATCTAGGTATCTGTTATGAGCCTCATAATTTAGCAGAAAGTCGCACAACGAGCTATGGAGAGGGCAATGCTCGGGGTTTCTCTACGTGATCGAATCAGAAATAAGGAGATCCGTAGACGAACTAAAGTCACCGACATAGCCCGGAGGATAAGCCAGTTGAAATGGAAAGACGCACGCATAATTTACGGCTGCTGGGGCCAAAAAGTTCTGGGGTAAAGACGACGGATCGGCAAGCGCAGCGTAGGTCGTCCGCCGACCGGAAAGTAGAAAGACAACCTGATTAAAGTTGCAGGTTGATGTTGGGGATCCAGATCGCTTCCAAGCGGCTTTTAGGAAACCTATGGGGGAGGCAAATGTTCAGCAGTGGGCATCCTACGGCTCAGATGATGATAATGAAGACTAACAACGAAAAAATATCTTAATTTTATTATACAACCTAGCATACAAAGTATTGCTTCGCTAATAAACGAAATTTATTATTGCTCTCTATTCTCTTGTACTTAGGTAATACTGAAAGTTAATATACTGAAAGTTTCACTTCTCTCCGTGTGTTGTCGTGTGCTAGAATGACGCGTTACTTCGTCTCCGATACCACCTGTCACCCCCGTAGGACAGTGTCATAGTCACATTCTGCACTTTTCAAATACTATTTTCATTACAGTGCAAATGCAAAAGGTACCGAGAAGAATGGTCAGAATTATGACGTATTATAATGTACATTTTTGTGCTCCACCTGTGTAAAAACGCATTATTTGTCTGTTATGTTGTTCTAGCACGTATGATGACAGCATGCGCCTTGACACAGTCGCCGTCGAGGGTATGAACTCAATCTGATTATGGGTATGCTGTCATCCTAGGCATATGACTTCCATTTGTGTGTTATCAAATCAACACAATAGTGAGTGCGACTCGGCGCACAAATTCTTCATTCTGTGACATAGTCTGCAGTTTTCTGCGTTAAAACAATGACATGCTAATAATCTTACCTGATCTCACTGTGCGCAGAGCAGTACATCTAGGTCTGTTAAGGTGGAAAACTTGTATTGTATAGCAAAATAAACTTATATTGTAAATGCGAAAGTAACGTCTGTCTTTCTTTTAACGGGCAATTCGTGGGTCTATTACATTGCAGTTTTAGAGTATATTTCACCCAGTAATATCACTTACCCCAGTGCTCTTTACAGCCTAACACAGTAATTATTGTGCGCTATTGCTTCGCGACAGAGTATCTGACACCACTGCGGTGGTACCAACCAAGACAGCCTCTTGCACCAGAAGCCTACCACATATAGTAAGTCGGGTTTCTTTGCCTCTTACGTCTCCCATTCTGACTGTGTTTAACTCCGACCCCTCGCTGAGGGTCTGATTGTCAAGTGTATATATATTACCTTTTCACGTGCTGAACGGATAATTTGTAATTTGTGATAGTTCCTCGAGTATAGTAGTTTTAATTATTTCGGTATTGGTAGAAACCATCATCAACTATATCATCAGTCGAGTGATACGGCGCGGTGCTTTCGGTGAAGGTAAGATGGTGAGGAAACCCACAGCAGTGGCTCACAATTTTCTAGTGCTCGCCTGGGTGTACCTTATAAATAACTAGATGTGGAGTAAATAACACTAAATAAGAAATACAAGACTAGAATAAACTGGAATTGTACTAAATTGTGCCAAGGTTAGGAAAAGCAATCTCATTTAGTTCGCCTCCAAGGACTTTATGTACGTTACAATAAAACAAAGCTATGTAGTTATGCAGAACGTATACACTCTAAGTCTTTGTTGTTTAATAAAATAGGATTTTGTCCACTTACGCTGTTGTATTTTTTATACTAGCTGCGCCCTGCGGTTACGACCGCGTACTGATGATGATTATGAAAAAGTATCATATATGTTATTGCAGCGCCTCATCTATCTACGTATCGAATTTCATTGAAATCCATTCAGTTGTTTGTGTGTGAAAGAGTAACAAACATCCATAGAATTAGAATTTGAATTATAATTATTTATTGACCTTATAACAGTGTTCGTTATACTAGGCACGTCATATAAAATTACATTTCTTAAACGATATCTTAAATCAGTATATATGTGAATGTGAATCTCACCCATGACATTTATACCGTCCACTCTCAATAATAATTGATTTAATTGTATTGAGAATCTCAATGCAATTAAACATCTAACGTGTTATATACTTATTAATAGAAGCTATATACAATAAATGTCAAGACTACAGAGATGAAAATTCGAAATTAAAAAATACTTAATTATGATTATGATTATTATTATGATTAAAATTAGATGGGACTATTTATATAAATGTCTCGGGATTCATCACAGTACAGTCAAAGAAACTAAATATCTAACAATATATTAAATAAACAGTAAATTATAAAAAGTAAACAAAGAAGTTGATTCTAACTATACTATTTTACAAAAATAAGGATTCTGTAAGACGCATGCTCATAAATTCATTAACAGAATAAAGCGGATGAGATTGAAAGAAGTGTTTTACTTTCCTATTAAAATCACCTGTATGTAATTTTGTTATAGCTACTGGTAGCTTATTAAACATACATATTTTATTCAATATTCCTGGTTTTTGTACTTTTTTTAGTCCTATATTAGGTTTGAACAATTTGTTATTATTTCTCAGATTATAACTGTGTACGTCTTTGTTTTTTGGTAGGTTATCCTTTTCTTCATGTACTTCTAATAAACTACAGTATATATACAACGAAACCACTGTCATTATTTCGTTTAGTTTAAAATATTGTCTGACTGAAGTATGTTTTCTTAGTCCAAACATTATTCTAATTGCTCTTTTCTGAGCTTTTAGAACCTTATCTATGTCTGTACCATTTCCCCAAACAGTTATTGCATATCTAAGTGATGAGTGAATATAAGCGTTATATATTAATTTAAGGGTCTTTTGGTCTACAAGAGGCTTGAGTTTGAGAAGAGCATAATTCGCACTCGCAAGTTTTTTGCAAAGTTTATTTATGTGAGCAGCATGAGTTATTGTATGATCTATTGTATAACCAAGAAACACATTTTCTTTTACAGTTATATTAGTTTTAATGCGTTTTTGTGTCTGATATTTCATTATAACGCTCTTATCAGCATTAAGAGTTATTCCATTTGCATCAAACCAGTCTTTTAGGATGCCCATGGTCTCATCTATTTTTTCCTGCAGCTTGTTTTCACATTTGTCACTTACTCCCACGTGGGTATCGTCAGCAAATAAGCTAGTATATGTCCATTCTGGTAAAGCATTAACAATGTCATTAACATATATCAAAAATAAGACAGGACCCAGTACATACATACAAACTTTCGCGTTTATAATATTAGTAGGATTGCACGTTGTTTTTTAAACATCTTACTAATATTTTTATCTCGGAAGTTTGTATGTATAGATGAATGTTTATTGCTTTTTCACCCTCAAACGACTGGGCCGTTTTACATGAAATTTGATGTAGAGGTAGATAAGGCGCTGAATTAACACATAGGATACTTTTCATCATTGTCCATCACCATGCGGGTGTAACCGCAGGGCGTAGCTAGTTAATCATAGAGAAGTGTTGTGTAGGGCAATTACGCATTTCAGTTGCAAAAAATGTTGATGGAATTCTTAAAAATTTAGACTTTTTTCTACAACTCCATTGAGCAGAAATGTTAGCAAGTCGCTGAACGGAGCTGACAAATTGACATAAAGCCGTTATTTCTTTAGATTTAAATGAACATTTGATTGCAACTGACATAAGTACGTAATTGTCCTGTTGAGCATCATAAAGGAAACAGCTGTCCGTATTATTATGAAAGCATAAAAGTGAAACTGTAAACAGTCTTATTTCCAACTATATTTGTATTGTCTAAAAATTTCACTTCAAAATGCACGACGCTGTTTTAAAGCTTTCTAGACAAGATCATTGCTCTGTATGACTTTGCAATTTTACATTTTTATCTCAAACTCAAGATGAATTCGTGTATTAACTCTGCAATATAAGAGAAAATACCCATAAATTGTTTTCAGGACAATGTCTCTTTTATTCGATTTATTTAAGCTACGAAAGCAATTTATTTTCCAGCTTGAGTTTTTTTTGATATTGAAGTGCTGACAGCGTTGCTTTATCGAGCTTGACAGATTAACAAGGTGAAGCTACCCTTGCTGCGATTACAAGAATGACCGCTGGTGGTATTTTCAATTAAGCGCTTTCATGCTTCGGAGGGCATGTTTCAATGAAGCGCTTTCGTGCTCCGGAGGGCATGTTAAGTCGCAGGATGTTGGGGCAGCAGCCATTAAGCTTTGTCGGTTACGCTCAGAAAAACTTCGACACTACGCTACCTTCTAGCCTATCAACCAAACCGCAATGAGTCCGTGTGGTTCCTTTTAGCTCGTAATTCGCAAAACTGCACACAAACCGCTTTGATTTTCCTAAGGAACTGTTCCGAATGTGGTGATCACCGATATTTAATGACTTCCAATTAGGACAGCGGACATCCTTTGACGCAAACGAATACGTTACCAGTACCAGTCATCAGAGCTGTGACGTCAACGCCTACATTTTAAATGGCATTGTTCACTATAGTAACTATTATATGCTCAAGATTCTAGTACATTTTCATCCGAATCCTTACACGATTACTGGCAAATGTTATGCTCTGTAACAGTGTTCACTAGTAAAGATTTTAGAAGAAACATAAAAACTGATTTCTAGACTTATATAATACTTATACGTATTATGTATCTAGTATTCTATTAAGTATCTTTGGTCCTCATAAAAACTTTGGCTGAAGGGAACCACGAACCAAAAGGTCATCCATCTGTGTCGCAGAATTTGCCCTATATAGATATTTCGATTCTCTATATTGTCTATGATCTGTGTATATATTAAAGAATGTATTATGTTGATATTTGTCAAGAAGTGCAAAGAAAAAATTTCGATAAAATTCACCTCCTATGAATCCTATGAAGTATGACTTACCCATCAATATACAAATGATATACCAAATCAACCAAGAATCATCAAAATCAGTTTATAATTTGCAGAGTGTTTGCGTAACAAACATTTAAAAAACGTACTGGCTGAATTGTGAACCTCCTCTTTTTTTTAAAAGTGTAGGAAACGAGATAAAAAATAAGTTGCTTAATTCAATCCTATCGAATCAATTAAGCTTAAATAAATAGTTATGAAAACTGGTCCAAAAACAGTACACTAACACCCGTATTTATAAACAAGCAAAAGTAATTACTTAAGAAAAAGAAATTACTTAAGCAACGGTTTTAATTCTATATACTAGAATTTGCCTGAAGTTAGAACTATCAAAGGCTAGAATTCTTAGGCGAGTAATAGTCACCATTTCCTTTGCTTAAGCAATGAGAACACGTCATTTTTCCTTTCTTATTACAAAAGTGAAGTTGTATAAAAATTACATCAGCACACAAATCTGAACTGTGTAGGATCTATTATGCTGTCAAAATAAAATCCCTTGACACCAACCTAATACAAGTGTAAAAAGATACATCCAATTTTGATAGGGTTGTGTCATGCTTTACTTTAGTAAGTAACGTTTATAAATACGAGCGTTAGAATAATTAAAAATATACCAAGATGTTTGTAGCAGCCCACGTATAACTAGTCTTTGCCCTTCGGACCTTAATACTTCTAATAATAGATTAAAAAGTATTTAGCGCACTTTAGCCACTTGTGATGCCAGAGAATGCGCGCCGTCGTGTGGGTGTGTCTGGTGCTGAATTCCTATTAGATACGTTGGTGGTACCACCTTACTTAGACTCAATTATACAGGGTGAACTTTTAAGACCGAGTATGATGACTAAATTAGTTTTAGCAGAGAGAACGCTATAGTTTTAACGTTTCTTGCTGCATATTATTGTCAATCACAATAATTTGTTAGGATTTTGCGATTCTTAACATTGAAATTAAACAACTTCAAAATTTAATCGCATTAACTTTATGTTATTTTTATCCCGACGTTTCGAATACCTTTCAGTGAACATGTTCCCGGATAGCAAATATTATGAAATATAAACTAATAAAACCAAAGTATGAGCGTAAAGTAGTAAAGCGAACAATCGTACTATTATTATTAACCGGCAAAACACTCACGTTAGGGAGCAGTGCCCGCGGGGAGCTCGCAGACGCCGCTGCGCACTCGCCCTGAAGATGAGCACCGGACATGCTCGAAACCTCGGTCGACGTATTCGATCTCTAACGTGAGTGTTTTGCCGGTTAATAATAATAGTTAAATATGTGTCAAACTCACGAGAATTACAATACAAACATCGTACTTAATTTATATTAAAAATGCGACGGTTGAGAATGTGAGTGAATGTGTATGTTTGTTAATTATTCACACTGAAATACTCGTAGCTGAATAGATTTGGATAAAATTTGGAATAAAATAAAATAATAGCTTATACCACGGAAGCATAGCACTTTTAACACGATGCGAGAGTAGTTTCTGAGTGTAGTTCGCGATAACTTTATTCAGCGCAGAAGAAGTCGCGGGCAGAAACTGAAAGTAAAGCGAGTTTTTTAAATGACATTTATAAAGCTCCCTTTGCAATCAATAAACAAATTGATTTGTCATCGTCATCACCATGTAAATATTGTTTACAGTTGTTCAACATATAGAGACGTTACTGCACTTGGCTTCGTTCCAAGTTCTGTCTTCAAGGATAAGTCGATTAATCTGGAGGTTATTGACATCATATCTCAATTAATAAAAAGCACGAATCAGCCTTTTATTTACCCTCTGGAGGGTCACATTTTACCATAAAATATCTTATTTATTATGATCATCTCCGTCAACATCGGCTCAAATGTAGGACGTGCACCAGGCCTCCTCAATTGATTTCCAAAAGGACCAGTTAAGAGCTTGCATATGACGTTATTATCTTGTCGTTCAACCTTTAGCTTTCCAACTTATCGGTGGACGACCTGCGCTTCGGTTGCCAGTCCGTTTCCGCCCCGGCGTTTCTCCAAAACTGTCGTGCCATTTTCACTATAGTATATTTCGTTAAATGTTGCTATAATTTTAGTACGACTACATTCAATATATTTCGTTTGCACTATTTTCAAGACGCATCAAAGGCATTCCCATTTTTAATATTGTTACAGTTATGTCTGTGTTCGTACTTTTGTTTATATTCTTCTTTACAAATCTAGTCCAACGCCAGATTGTCTTCGTCTGTGTAATCGTTCCAATCATAGATTATCTTCGCTCCAGTTTCACAGAGCGAATGAACCAGAATACTACCATAATTTGTGTTGTTCTGATTAGCAATGATCACCGTATTCAATCGATTTGTATAGGATTTATAGCTTTTGCATTCTAGTTCAATTGAGTTTTCCATTGGCAGGTCTCACTATATACTACTTTGCTTATATAGACGGAGAAAGATTTGTTTTATACCTACGAAAATATTTGTATAGGATTTATAGCTTTTGCATTCTAGTTCAATTGTGTTTCTATTGGCAGGTCTCACTATATACTACTTTGCTTATATAGACGGAGAAAGATTTGTTTTATACCTATTTTTTTATTATGTTTTTTTTGTTTCCGTGACTAGTTATCTTCATGTGTTATATGACTATCCTTCAAGAATAATTGTCCAGGACAGAAAGGCTGTGTTAAGCCTAAATCCTACGTTATAAGCTATTCCTATTTATTTAATTTCGCTATTTCACTCAAAGCCGTTCAGCCGTTTTGCTTTTAGTTTGAGGAACTAACAAACGCTCACTCACAAACTTTTGTATTTACTTATTAGAACAAAAGTGTGATAAAAGACACGCTTGTACCTAAAACATACAATATATACTAATTTTGACTTTGTCATTTACATAGAGAAACTGATGATTTTCATCACTAAGAAAGAAATATATTTACAAAATCTAGAGGTGCAGTGTTTATTTTGGTACAATATTTTTCAGGAATAAAAATCACTGATAATTATTGTTCTAGATGCAGCACAATATAGTAGTACTAGTAGTAATAGTACCAATATATGGGTTAGGTGCTGAAAGTTCATTATCTTCTGTGCTATTAAATAAGTTCTGCAAAAGCAGGTATTCACGGAATCTTTGTCTAATTCGGGCCTCTAGGCAGAGTGGTCGTTGTCATGGTGTTGTTTAATGGCGGATACATGTCGGCTTCCATTTCCAGGGCTGCCGATTGCCTCGCGATTTGCCGTTTCTGGCGGTTAGTGGCATTGCGAGCACATTGTACAATAGTGGAGTTCGTAACCTTTTTAATAGTCTAGTCTAGCGTGTTGATGAACGTCTTTGGGATCTCTTTCCTTCCACTTGGCCTTGCACTATTCATGGAATTAATCATTTGAAAAAGATTATAATTACACCAAAGAAGTTAAGGCGCTGCCAGAAGCCAAAGATCCGTAAAACGCTATGTTTTTCGTCGCACAGTTTAAACGCACAGTTACGGATACACACTTGAAAAAAATACAGTGCATAGTTAAAAGTTAATACAATTACATACAATAATATTGCACAATAATTATCTGGCACCTTGAAGGAAAAAAATCTCAAATAAAACGACAGAGAAAATCTTTCGTTTCGAATGTCTCAATAGTTTGAGCGACTACTTAATTTTTATAATAAAAAAAGGTAAATCATTAAATTAAAGAAATATATATAATAGATTTATTACCCTTGTGGAAAACTTGGAAAAGGTTATCGTGTTTACAGACGCACGCTTGTTCCTGCCACGGCCAGTGTTTCACCCGCTTCAATACCTAAAAGTTTGCTCTTGCAGTGCCTTAAATGAACCCGAAACTTATTATTTACCTCGTAACGAGACGCGTTGTGCCTTGACTGGGAAGTGTTACTTGGAATCAATACTTACTGATATTGTTCATAACAACTAAGTATTGATTCAAGAGGTAGGTCGATTCGTATTGGAACAACTACACCAATAATTATAATTGCATTTATCCATTATTGACCGAGCGAGCGAAGAGTCTGGCCCTATTGACTTTCATCTGTCCGTATGTTTGTCCTCCTGTACAGGTCCCATTTTTCAACCAATGTTGATGAAACTTGTTATGTATGTTCTACTTTTTAATTAAGTTTTTTGTCGTCGGCGATTTTTAATTGGGGTTGTACTTTTCCTAAAAAGTGGCGCTATTTACCGACCGATTTTGATAAAGTTTGGTAAACTCACTAGGACTTTAATAAAGAAATATCGAATATGAGCATAATAGTCAATTGGTTTCCGAGATAATAGGTTGTTAAGAACTGCGAAAAATTTCCGCTGGCAAGAATGTGCTTGCTCTACTGTTCGCTGAACTACTATAACTGAATACCGAACTGAGCGAACACGTTGACGGATCTGTGTCTTCACTGATAAGTGTGAATCGGCCTTTACTCTACATATTTTCTTCGAGTATTTATATATCAGAGAGACAGAGATATATCTTATTTTCGCTTTTATAATATAAATGTTTGCCATTCAAACAAAACATTTGATATTATGTGTAAGGATGAATAGACAGCATTTGTTTGAAGAAGCTGTATTTATATTGCAGACTAGCTGTGCCCCTCAGTTTCGACCGCGTGGGTGATGGATGATGATGATGAAAAGTATCATATGTGCTTCCCCGGAATATAATCTATAAGCTTGCCAAATTTGATTAAGATCTGTTCAGCCGTTTAGCCGTGATAATGCAACAAACTAAACAGAATCATATTTTTGTCTAAAATAAAAGTAGCTGTTACTTCCTATAACATAAGCTACGAGTATCTGCCAGTGAATGTCCCGTTAAAATCGGTCCAGACGTTCAGAGATTAGCCGGAACAAACAGTCAGACACACACAGATTTTTTCATTAAATTGTTTTTTTTTATGTATGATATATACTTTCATATGCATTTAGTGAAAAGCTGTTAATTTAAAATTACAGACACTTCAATTTCATTTATCTGTACAGATATAGATGTGAAAGAGAGGGAGTACATAGCAAGGAAATACGGTAAGTTTATCGCAGTTGCTGTAGAAAAGACTATACAGGGTGTTTGGTAGAGGGACCGACATACCAAATGAGCGTGTTCGGGGGCCCACTTAGAGAATACCAGTTGGCCAAAAAAAATCCCAGACCACCCAATTTTTTTAAAATTTAGAATTTGGTCTCTATACACCTTCAGGCCAAGCAAAGGAAAATTGGATACCTGGATTTTAAATTGGATTGGCCTGAAGGTGTATAGAGACTAAATTCAACTAAAAACATCCTGTCTGAAACAGATTTTACAAATGTTATGGTGGTAAATAGGTACGATTTCGGAGAAAAAGGGAAAATTCACATAAAAAGATTAAAAAAATTGGGGGGTCTGGGAATTTTTTTGGCCAACTTGTATTCTCCAAGTGGGCCCCCGAACACGCTCATTTGGTTTGTCGGTCCCTCTACCAAACACCCTATATACTCGTATATAAAGACAGCTTCTTCACACAAATGCTTGCAAATGCCGTGTATATCGACAAGAAAGAAAGAAAAGAAAGAAAGAAAGAAAGAAAATGTTTATTTTGGACATCAAACCACACCACAGCAAGCAATGTAGAATAATACAGCAAAGACAAGTAGGTAAAATACAAATAACCTTAGTTACTACATTACAATAAGTATATTTATTAACATTGTTTAATATAATAGGTTATTTATAAACTATATTATGTAAACAATAAATAAAAAAGAAAAGAAATTGCTGTCGTGTGCGGCCCAAAAAAGGTCCTGGCTCAGCATAATGCTGCAGGCGAACCTACAGCGCTGATTTTCAGCCAAGGCCTAAGTGACACACAGACACAAATAATATTAACTAAGTACAGTAAAAGAAAATAAAATGATTATGCCTATCTCACTATAAAAAAAATAAGAAAATAATTATATAATTTTAAAAACTCTTCCTTGATACAGTGAATAAAACGACTAACGCAAATACGCTTCTGAAAATATATATTAATAATGATATATGTATATCTAAAAATCCATAAAAAGTCTACCAAATATTTTGATATAACTCAATCCCCAATAAAGAAGAAAAACTGCATATCGACTATTATTAGTTAATGACTTATTATTTGTTAACACACAAAAAATCATTTTTATTATAAACAGTCAAACATCTGCGACTTTGTTAAGTATTTATATCATACAATAATATGAGAAAGAAAGTAAATTAGAGCTAAAAATTTGATGATCCACAGTTTTTTATTTGTAAATCCAGTAAAATTTGGTTTAATTTATTTCTGAAAATTCTTTTACATTTTAATAACCTTAATGGTGGGGGCAGCGAATTCCAGCACTTCGTGGCAGCAAAACGAAAACTACCACGAAATGCAGTACTGTAATGTCGAGCAGTAACTATCAAATAGGATGAGGCTCGAGTCGCATATTTGTTGTAATCTTTGGACCAAGCAAATTTTGAATACAGGTAATGTGGTTGGGATTGGACCACACCGAACATTAATGTCGCAAGATGTAGATCTCTTCTGTGCTTCATATTGAGTATCTTGTGCTGGTTAAGAAAAGGAGAAACGTGACTTCGAGGTGGAATACGAAAACAAAAACGGACACATGCATTTTGAACTCTTTGGATTTGTCGGGAAGTTCTAGCCAAAAGACGAGGACCATAGACAGTGTCAACATAGTTAAATTTGGAAAGAATAAGTGAATTTACCAGTGCTATTCGAAGGTCTGTACTTAAATAATTTTGTATTTTATATAACACTTTCAAACGATAGAAACAGTTACTAACACATATAGAAATATAACGTTCAAACCTTAATTTTTCATCAAAAATAAGACCAAGATTTTTAGCCTCTGTAACTCGATCTATTTCATCACCACCAATAGATAAGAAAGGGTTCAATTGGCCTATGTTATATATTTGATGTTTTACCTAAAATCATATACTTTGTTTTTTTTGCATTGAGTAATAATGAATTAGACATAGCCCAAGCTTGAACTCTACCCAGGTCTTCATTTATTTTTATCTCTGCATCTCTCAATTCGGCAGGCTTAAAAGAATAATATAATTGGACATCATCAGCATATATGTGATATTTACAATTTAAAATTTGAGTGGTTATATCTGCGCTATATAGAATGAATAATAAAGGTCCAAGAATCGAACCTTGAGGTACACCACAGGAAACTTTGTATTCCTTTGAACGTATAATTTGGCCATCATTTTTTTTATTTCTACTATTTGGCTTCGATTACTTAAATAACTATTAAACCATTGTACAACATGAGCATCGAAACCATAATAACTAAGCTTAGCTAGAAGCAATGACGTGTTAATACAATCAAAAGCCCGAGAGAAATCTAGTAGCACTAATGTAGTTCCCATGCCCTTATCCAGTGCTGCAATCACATTATCAGTAACGTCCAATAATGCGGTGTTAGTGCTTCTACCCTTACGAAACCCTGATTGCATCTCAGGTAAAATATTGTATTTATCCAAATATACCATTAATTGAGAGTATACTACTTTTTCTAGCACCTTCGATAAAAAAGGTAAAAGGCTTATTGGCCTTAAGTCTTTGAGCTCTGTAGGATTAGTGAGTTTGGGTATAGGTTTAATTAATGCTGTTTTCCATGCTGATGGAAATACTGCTGTAGAAATTGAGCTATTGATTATTGCAGTTATCGTATCCAAGCTTTGAGGGAGCATCAAGTTAATCATATCAAGTGATATCTGATCAATGCCCAAAGCATTAGATTTAATTTGACGTCTAAATTTCAAAGTAGTTTTAGAGTTAATATTTTCGAACGAAAAAATATTGTTACCAAATTTACAAAATTCATAGAACGTAAGATCAGAAATACTGACTGACAAATTACCGGGAGTATCAAGAAAATGTTCATTTAAAGCGTTGGGGTCATTAAACAGAGGTGGAAGATCTACAGATTTAGGTGGTAAGACGTTAGTTTTTAAATTTTTCCATAATACTTTAGAATCTCTAAGATGATTATTTATATTTTGTTTGAAAAATACTTTCTTTTCATTATGTAGTGCTAAAACTACTTGGTTCTTCAAATCTTTGTAAAAAGTTTTGTGGCTTTCCAATTTAGTTTTATGAAATCTATTTATGGCCGCGTCGCGAAGCCGCATCATCATTTTTATGGTATCAGTTAACCATGGGCTTGGTAGTTCTTTTATAACGATAGATTTTTGGGGAGCATGTATATCAAAGAGTAATTGTATAATATTACTGAATTTATCGACCATATCATCGATATTATTAGCCGAGGTAATTACGTCCCACCTAATGGATTCTAAGTCATTAGTGAAAAGTTCCAGACAAATATCTTTAAAGGGTCTATATGATATACATCGAGGCAAAACTTTAGGCTTCTTAAAAATAAACTCGCAAGTGATAAATGCATGACCTGTCTCTGACCCTATTAGTTCTACACAGAGATTACGCGAACGTACGTTAGAACAAACCAAATCAATTAAAGTTTGACTGCCCGTAGTAAAGTGTGTAGGTTTGTCTACGAGCTGAATAAGTTCCGTGTCTCTTAAAAAATCCATAAAGCGCTTTGTTTTGGCATCATCATTGTCCAACAGATTAATATTAAAATCTCCTAAAAGGATAAGTTGATCACAATGTAAAAAAGAGTCTACTGATTCCATTACCCCATCTAGGAAATCATTTACATTAACCCATTGAGGACGGTATGCTGTGCCAATTATCAATTGTGAAGAATTCACTTTTAACTTGAGCCACATCTGTTCCACATTAGGGCTGACTGGATAAGAACAGGATCGAACATTGACTCCACGCCTAATATAAAACCCAATACCCCCTCCACGTTTTTTTACGCACTTTTCAATAGGGCGCGGAATGTGACGAAATCTGTAATTAGGGACAAAAGGGGCTTGGCTATCTGCACCAGACTTGAGCCAGGTCTCGTTTATTGCCATAATATCTACTGAGTGCTTATCCATTGCGGCAATAAAATCATCTTGACCAGTATTTAACGAGCCAGCATTATGTAGGCCAACTTTAAGCAATTTGTTGCTACCCATTATCAAAAGCAGTAAAAATATTTACTAAGACGATTAATTCTTTATAATAACTATTACTGGCAATAGAATGAAGAAACTGATTCACAAAAAGTAATTTTATCATATTATGTAGATATTGACGGGGGTACTTTATACAGTGTGTTGATATATAAAACAATAAAATTAAATATATAGTTAAGTCACATAGTTCAAGAGTATCAAAAAACTTGATTAAATAATTAAGGTCAAGACAGCAGTTCAAACTTATATAATTATATGAATTGAGAGACAAGACAAGACAGTCAAGACAGACTTGAAAGATAGACAGAAAGGCAGCGAAGTGATCTTATAAGGGTTCTCTTTTCTTTTAAAGTGCGGAACCCTAAAAACAATATCTACTTATTTCCAAAAGAAGTTTCAGCGCCCCATACTTCCGTTGGCGTAGTGCCAAAAAATTCTGTATCCTACCTCAACGATATGGAATTGTAAACAGCATAAATTCCTGCGCTGTAAGGCATTTTTATCACATTACTCACCAACCAACCCACGCGCTTTGCACGTAACTGTACGAGTCCATTTGAGTTTATTACTATCATGTGATTTTGTCTTAACCACGTAACAACAGTTGTAAAGCTACATCTTTGTCGTAAGCTGCCAAAATAAAAGGATTTGATATCCTTTTATCTCGCCATGAAATGTATTTTTATTTGGGTCCCATACTTTTAACTTTTTGGCCTAAGTGTAAGGCGCCGCAAGAGAAACTTTTAGATATTTGAGGGGGTGAAGCACTGGCCGTGACAGGAACAAGCGTGCGTTTGTAAACACGATCGCTTTTTCTCAGTTTTAATGTGTTTAAACAGAAAAATATAGATAGTTCTTTAATATCATATAATACCTTTTTAATTATTACAAAAAATATAGTAGTTGTCGCTCAAAATATTGAGAAATGCGATACGAAAGATTTTTTTCCGTAGTTTTATTTGCGATTTTTCTTCAAGATGCCAAATAGGTATTGTGCAATATTATTATATAAGTTTACTTATATAATAATACTGTATTTGTTTCAAGTTTGTATCAGTAACTAGAATGACTAAACACGACGGAAAAAATTGCGTTTTACGGATTTTTGACTTTGGGCAGCGCCTTAAGCTCACTTGTGTATAATATTATCAACAGCAATATACATACCTAATATAAGTTTTTAAAGTCTTCCAAAAGGATATTCTAAATTCTACGCGTAAGTTTATTTGTTTGGTAAACGACCACGCGTATGCTAAGACAAAAAGACTGCGTATGCAGATAATATTATCGTTTCTAACGTATAGATGTATTATACATATAATATCCATACTTCAGTAATAAACGTCGTCTTACTATTTTTAAAATAATGCATCGTGACTGAAGTAAATAGATGCAAACTCATCTATATTAGATGTCTGTTTCAGTATTTAGGCAGTCGATAGATTTTCTTCATTGTGATTGTGCTCTAACTTTATTATGATTTATTTCTTAGCGTTGAACAATTTCATAATGATTCTATATTCAAATAGCTGACCCGCCAGCGGACTATGCTTGCTTCGTCTTTGGTTGTCACAGAATGATATATTTGATGTATATAATTTCTTAGGGACTAAATTTCCAAAAGTCATTCGTGGATTCTTACAACATAAAAGGTATAAATATAACAAAGAATATATATAATAATGCATATATAAATAAGTATATAGGTTAAATATAATAATATATATGACAAAGTTATAAGTTTCTATCCCCAGCGGATTATATAGGCTCTGCGTTGGTCAAGTCAAGTCAAGTCAAAATCATTTATTCAATTTAGGCATCAAAGACGCACTTATGAACGTCAACTTTTCATTATAATGTACTTTTAAGACTCTACCGCCGCGTTCCAAAATATATAGAACCCACCTAGAAGAAGCGGCAAGAAACTCGGGGCCATTCTTTTTATATGGATGTTTACAATGTTTCTACTTAGGTATTACAAATATTACATTTTATGGGTGGCAGAGAGACAGCTTGCCAGAAGTGGAGTATTCCAATGGTGAATCAGTCAGTCAGGCAGTCAGGTAATTTATACAGATAAATAAATATGATGTGTCTGTTTGTAATTCCAAATTAACCGCTTTTCACTAAATAAATATGAAATTATAGGTATACGGAACTATAACAAAACCATTTTAAGGTTTTTGTCTGTCTGTTTGTTCAGGCTCATCTCTGAAACGGCTGAACTGATTTACACGGGACTTTCACTGGCAGATAGCTGACGTCATAGGGAGTAACTTAGGTTAATTTATTTTAGAAAATACTCTGTCTTTGTTGCCTTATCACGTCTAAACGGCTGAACGGATCGTAATCAAATTTGGCAAGGGTATAGATTACATCCTAGGGAAGCACATAATTGATACTTTTCATCATCATCATCCATCACCATGTGGCTGAAACCGCGGCTAGTTAATTAATACTACATGTATAGACTCACCCCATCTGTTTATACAAGTATACTTGTATGTATGTTGAGATTAAGCTATTTTTATAGCTGCTGAACTGAATGAGCAAGAGTTCATCTCTTGCGCTAAAACAGTCGCCATTGTGCCTATACGCCGCGCTATAAATAAACGCAGTGACGGTTAGTAAGCCATTCATGTCAACGGTGATTGCGTTACTTGTTGTTTCGTGCCGATGTGATGTGGATTCAGGAAGAGCTGGAGACAGACGTATTAGTAAATAGAAACTAAGGGATTGAATTCCTACACTGGCTAACTTTGCCAGTCTTTCTAATTGTTTTCTTCTAGGGAAATGAATATGAAGGAGAAAACTAGAAATTAGAATAGAATAGAATTTATTTGTCACGGAAAACATATTAAGGTTCAGATCGTTTAACCTTATAAAATATCAAATACGTACCTAAATTTAAATTTTCTGTCACAACCCGGTTTTAACCTACTCGTATTATAATGCTGATTGTAATTAACCAGCGCTGGACTTCCGTTAAGGACCGGCAGGAATAATTAGGAAGCATTTCCTCGTCACCGCCTCTACCGTAGCCCTAGCTCTCAATGCTAGAGGCATATATTTCAGTGTGAATCGCCACCAATCAGAAGCTACCTGAAAGTACTGCAAAGAATAGTTGCCAGATTTTATTTGCTGTGGTAGCCTGATACACATACGAGTATGTTGGACGCATGCATCGAAAACAGAATGGTGCACGAGCGATTGAATGTATTTGTTTGTGAAAATACTGCTTTATATGACTCAAAACTTAATAAATTATTGATTCAGGTGGTATTTTGTGGAATCATTATTAAAATGATATTCATAGAAGTATTTAGTGACACCTATTGGCTGGAAAGCGGAAACAGAAGTGTATCATTTAATATTATTTTGTAAAAATCTCAAGTAGTCGTTTCGAACAGAGCCATAGTTAGAAGTATTCACATTATCAACGGGATAATTACCATGTATATCCCGTTGATAATTTTAATACTTCTAATGTTTGTGACCACGATAGTTTAAAAACTTACATCAGAGCCATAGTGACTAGTATCCTGATAAAGGTCGCAGGACGACGTTATGGATGCAGGCCGCTTCCAACCGGTCCTTTTGGAAAATCATGGGGGAGGCATATGTTCAGCAGTGGACGTCCTATGGCTGAGATGATGATGATGATGATAGTGACTAGATATAACAATTATCGAAAATCGCTAAACTAACGCCAAATGCCTCCGTGCATCACACTATTTTGCCTGAAGTTCTGTAAAGGTACTGAGAAATCATTCAATAAATCAAATTCAACAATCATATTCACCGAAATGTGTGAAGAGGTAATATTACCGTACCTTTACCCTCCGAAGCACGGAAGCACTTAACTGAAAATGCCACAAGAAATCATTCAAGTAGTTAAGGCGCGCTCGTACCCTGATTAAAGAAAAAGCAGAATTTTTAAACACCTAGTGTAAGGAAACAGATCAATAGTATATTATGAAAAAAATACAAAGGTCAGAAAAGGAATAAGAAAAGAGTAATAACCGAATAAAATTCATAAATATCACTCTCTTTCAGCAGAAAAAAATCCTGAATAGGTCCACAAAAATAAACTTTCACGTCCAAACTCTCAGAGTTGTCAGCGATAACACTATATTTTATTTTAGGTAATACTTAACCAACGTATATTACTAAAGTTATAACCAGCAGTTTTTTCAATTGTGTAAGTATATATCGAAAAATATAAAGAAAACGTACAAAATTAACGCATTTTCGCATTACATCGTCCAATCTAACAAGCTATTTTCAACCTTACGTAAAGCATCGTAAATTATTTTAAAATTGGGGTTGGACCGCGTCTTAACCACTAGGTAATCTCCACTACACGCTCTTCCTGTTCCTTTGTAATCTTGAAAAATAAGTTCGTACGTTCGTATCGTAGATTAATTAAGTAAAACCAATATCCATTTTCACATTCATATATAAGGTTGGATAAACAAAACGACACACAAATGTGCTTATTAATAGAAAATTTTAATTGCTTAAACAATGACTTGCCAACATTTTATATTCCGTGTTTGTCTCTCATTTGGCGACAGTAATTTATAGAACGCAGACAACAAAACAAATTCTTTCTCATCACGATAACTTAGAAAGTAATACATGTGTAGGGTAGGTCGATATAAACTTTGAATTCGGAATGATCTATAACACAAACGACCGTTGCCACGTCGCAAAATCAAGACTAATTCTCGGCCAATGACAAGTTTGATTTTAGAACGTTTAATTTTAAATGCAGTCACGTCATATCTGTAGGGGCTCGGCTCGGTGCTATTTTAGTTTGAAATCTCCGGTCAGAGTGAAAGCTTCTATATATAAATATTTATGACGTTATTTATCCCAGTTTATGTAGTATACAGCATGTAACTAATGTATTCGCTAACGCAAGGTCGGCGAATTAATTGAAAAGAAAAATCATTTTCATCTGTAGTTCTTAAGTACCCTTATTTTTGGATCGCTTTAGAATACGAAAAAAAAAACAACGATTATTTCTATTTATTGCACATTCGCAGACGACTTTATTAACATCTTTCTCCGTTGCTATTAGATAACGTTTTAATACTTAAGCTAATAAGATTATGCAAGAATGAAAAACAGCTAGGTATATTGAATTTTACTAACGTCACAACAATAGATTGTATTTGTTTTTATTTTTTGGGCTTATTTGTTTATTTATTATTATCTTGTGATCTATAATGAATGCGAATAATGATTAAGCACAGATGTTTATATTCACATAGTTGCGTTTAAAAATAACTCTGGTAATACAATTTGCAATAAGTACTGTGCGCTACGCTACCCTAGTGCTGCTGTACTTGCATATATCATCATCGTGAGCTTATGTATACGTATTATATGGTATACGAATATTCAAACGTTAAATTGCAATTTTAATTGTCTGTTAACTATTTGTCAACAGTTTACAATCTGACATTATTAATGATTAAACCTACTTAACTACGTACGTGAAGTTTTATCATAATTATATGAAAACTTCGGTCAAAGGGAGATTAAATAAAAAAAGTATTACCGCCTAGTGGACCTTCACACACTTATTTGAGGGTTGACACTTAAGAAAAGACAAGTACAATTTGAAAAATTTAATACCGACTTCCATTCTATTCAGTTATTAGAGTGTAACTCAAAAACTACTGGACCGAATTTGAAGAAATTTAAATGGGAAGCGCCAGGTTTCCAACAAAAAAAGAATTTTGAGAATCGGTTCACCCAATCGAAAGTTATGAAGTAACAAACATACAAAAAAATACAGTCGAATTGAGTACCTCCTCCTTTTTGGAAGTCTGTAGAAAATAATTATTGTATCAAGGCGACCTACCTGCTTGTGTCCCTTAGCTTAGAAAAAGAAGTTCACAATGTGTAGATTAATAAATAAATGTGTAGATTATAGGGATGAAGGGATGTTAGTCCCTTCGAACGAAGCCTTCGGATAATTATGATAGAACTTCACGTACATAACGGTAATTTCGTTTAATCATTAATTGTCGTAAGGCTTCCTTCGAAGGAAAATAAAATATAAAAAGTAGACTTTTAAAGATAAATGTGAAATATTTTTCAGTTGGTATTTCAAGAGTTGTAATGCGAGAAATAAATTAGTAATTATATAACAGGAATATATTACGTACTGACAACTTAATTAAGCTTTGATTCTTATCATAAGTTTCATTTACAATAATTCTTGCAAATTAATCATCTTCATGTGAATAAAATTACTTATAGTTCTATTATACAACCGATAAAATGTATTAGATGAACCGGTCCATTCGGCGGTTTTTCTGATTTGATCCAGATTCACACCTAAGTTACGAAGAAATAATATCAGGAAAAGTAACTGCCTTAAAACAATGACCAATAAAAGTCGTGCTAAATCAATAACATCGTTCACGCCGCTATGACTCAGCTGTCATAGTAGACTTTGCAGCACGCGCGTGGACCAATCCCTGCATTCCTTCTGAAATTTAAACACATCACCGAACATGTCTATTTGTAACCTCAGACGTAATTCGTATTTAGAATCATACGTCGTTTTGGTTTGAAGGACCACTTTTTGTGTGGAATGTGTTCTGAGTTATGCTTCCTGACATTATTTCTTCGTAGCACCTAAGCTATGGGCCGCGGATGTAGCTGGGTGCCTTGTACTGTGCTCTGTTAATATGTTCACGTCTATCCCACTTTCACGCAAGGTTTCCTTGATTCATCTACAGTGTAGATTGTATGTATGTATGTAGATTCTACACAAAGTTTGAGATCCTACAGCCTTGTAACGTGTTCTCAAACCAATGCAAAGGGTATCAATACCTTAGTTTACTGTGTTTTAATACGGGGTGTTGTTTTCTATATATGCTATTCAGATTTTTTCAGAACACATTTCTGGCCTGTCTTCAAAAAAAGGCTAATATCGGTTGTAAGCAACCTCTATGAGTAGTTTTCAGGAATTCCGGGATCTTAATAGATACTTTTGCAGAAAACGAAAAAATTAATATTTTTTTGGGAGTTTGTACTCTATGTGCAGTTAATAATGCGATAAGAGTTACAAGTTTATTTGAAATATTGTCAAGAGATAATGTTACATTAAGGTGTAGTTTGCTTAAGTGATAAATCACTATTTAAGTATCCCAAGTAATTGAATTTATAGGTAAAGAGGGACTTACTGAAATATGCTTTTGAAAAACCTTTTGATTATGTCGTCCTCGCCCGTCCAGCCCATTAATAGGGCTAAAGCAGATCTACAAGAATTCAAAATTCCATATTGTGATTCATCTTCATTGAAGTCTATTTAGAAAATATATAATTTGTGGAATCGATGCATTATATGAATCATAATTTTACTGTTATCGCTACAATATTGGAACGAACGCGTAAGATATAGGTACGTCATACTGTTTTAAAGAATTTTCAGAGATAGATAGCCATCATGACATCAGTCGCTGACGCCGGGGCACTTCGTCCACGCCGTCCGCAAAATCGACCGGCTACCAGGATAAGTGTGGGGTGTATGTTGCCAGTACTAGAATGGAAACACATAATTGGTGTTTACTTGCTTTAAATGTGATAAGGTCAGATATTTATAGGGGTTTATAAAGAAAATACCATGGTTGTGTGGGCCATGACGGTACAACGACAACACACACCCCTGCCTTATCAGAATTTATATTTCTTTATGTTTATAAAATTACCAAGAATGGGGGAAACGCATAAAAGTGATCAGCCCGAGAATGGTAAAGGTAATGATGGCTTTTATTTAGCCCATTTATTGTTTATTCGACTAGCGAAGTCTACTTGTGGTGCGCTGAACTTAGATACAATTTCGAAGTATGCCCAATCAGCTAATTCCCGTTATTTATCCTGGTGTACGCGTCTAGATTCTGCATCGGCCGTCTTTTTATCTATGGTAAGATGTCATAAAATACAAACTACGACATTCACACCATTGCCATAAGTGTTTCGTAATATCTGTGAGATGTGGAAACTGAATTGATGTAAGGTATGGCCGTAGTGCTGTCGACGCGAAGTAAAGAAGAATGGCAAACCTCTGTGTGTTTTGGGTACCCTAGATAGACGGACCCACGAGAAAAGAAAACATTCAAAACCAGTAGTCCTTAGTAAGACTAACTATTTTTTTAAGTTGGAGTTTAAAAGTTATTAGCTTTGATTTTTTTTCTAGGTTAGGTTAGATAGGCAGAATTCGTTAGATTAAAATACTCGTATCTGAATGGGTTTTTCAAAAGAAATCTATCGTAATAGAGAAATATTCTATGAACTGAATAGCGTTTCGTTCTTGCCCACAAGCATCTTTTGCGTATTAATTTAATTTCTTTACAACAATTGGGAAACATGAGGTTTTCTCATGTTTCCCACCAATATAATGTAAAATGTAAATCAATATAAATATATGAATTATTTGCATCTACTAATAATAAATAAATTTGGCAGAGTTTTATTCTCCATGGTTTTCATTCTCAGTGGGTACCTAGGTGACCATTATTCTTTGATAATTTAGTTAAATTCTTTGCAAACACTTTTAAACCGAAATGCCTGCTTGAATTTCAAGGTAGTTAATGTGTTGTTGGTCGGCGGGTTGTGGACTGTACAACAACAAATTATTGTAAAGTCCACAACCCGCCGGCCTTTTTTTCACATATCATCCCCTATTTGATTCATCTGTGAAAATTTCAAGTTTATGTATGTCCTCCCTGATTCTGCTAAATGGTTTCTGCATTCATATTTGTGACCATTTGAGATTAGGTTGCAGTGATAAGGGCACATTCATAAATTTGTCATAATTCTCGTCGGACTTTAATTTTTATATTTAGATGTGCTCGAAAAGTTTAGTTTATAACCTAATATTCTAGATTGTAGTTGTGAAGACTTGCGCAAATTCACGATCGATTTTTTCCGCAAGTATAGTGATCTACATTTTTCAGAATTTAGAACAAATCCTAAGAATGTACATACGAGTATTTTGTTTATTAAATAAAAGGTATCATTTCAATCATTATCATATAGCAATTTCTTGTTATTAATGACGTACGGTACGTTCACAGTATAAATGTTCTATTGTAATTAATTTGTTTACATTTTTTAAGTTTAAAATAAATCTAAATTTACCATTTGGTTTCGGTACCAAAACACTTACTATGGCACACTTACACTTGAAGGCGTACATTTTAAAATGGCTCCAATAGACAATAAACTAAAAATAGCCTCATAAAATGAATCTATTTGAATCTGAATATTCTTTAACTGTTGGAAGATCTGGCTGTATAACTGGACATGTCAACGGAATTTTATAACCTTCAATGCATGAAAGTACCATCGTTATTATTAATAAAAAACATTAATCATAAAATGCTGACAGTTCGTCTGCATATTTTATCGTGTCTGGCGGTGACTGTGAGTCGTCTGGTGCTGCGAGTGTCTCGATGAGTTCGAGAACCGTTTCTTGTTCGGTTGCGGCTCTTTCATCTTCGGATGATCCGGCTGCTTCTGAGGAGGACAGGGAGGATTCCAGTTTATATGCTTGGATCTAGCAGCTGCCGTCCCCGGCAACTTTTCACTTGCTGGTGGTTTAGGGATGGAAGTCTTCAGCTCGGCACCAGATTTGCTAATGGCTTTAGCTGCCTTGATAATCTCATTCAAGTTTTGGCCAAATAACAAGTTATCGACCTTTGTGTTCTGAAGTTGGTCTTTCATATCTTTTTTCAGTGATGACAGTATGAAATTTCTTCGGACTACTGAATCATTATATTGGCAATCACATAAAATGCGCTGACCATCCATAAGCATCTTGGTCATTGCCGGATCTGCATTTCCACTCAAAAATAATTTATTTATGACTTGACTCAAGCACGATATAGCTGTTGCCATCTGTTTTTGCCTCAGTTCAATATTCTTATCTCGCTTTGCGATTATGTCTGAGATGGCCGCCTTTATTTCGGCATTTAACGCAGGAGCAGTAATTAGTCTGCAGTTATTCGGCAGTAAGTACTTCTTCTTAATCCCCTTACGAAGCTCTTTAGGAAGGCCGTGCGTAGCCGCATATTCCAACCGAACTGCCAAATCCTTATGTATTTCTGCACCATAGTCGTTACAAGCGGTAGGATCCTCACCTAATATTTCCATAATAGAATTATCTAGTGCTACGTCTGTGAGCACTGGTTGTTCTTTTGATGTGCTGGTACTCGGATCCTGCTCCGTAGCGGGCACTGGGGCATTGATAACCGCGGCTACGCACTTGGCAGACTTAGTACTGGGCTCTGGATCGTGGCCTTTGCGAATATCTGGTTCGAGATCAGTGACGTCATCTAGCAGTTGTGGAACATTATTTTCGCATGCTTCATTGATAGCTTGATCTTGCTCTGAAATCGATGGATTTCAAATTACAGTTGAGAAACAGACCAAGGTGCTGTTCGCAAAAAAATATTTTTGGGTAGTACAGCTCCACAGAGAAGTACGCAAATCTAGGAGCTTAAACATTACTATAACCCGGTCAGAATATCTGTGCACCTCGCTGGAATGCGGCGCCTCTCCCGCTTCCCCTGTCACCTCTCCGCGCACTCCCCGGTGCGACAGTACGGTTAGCATCTTCGTTGCCGATACACGTCCCGATAATTTTGATATTTTCGCTTTGTTGTTGTTTTGTTTTTTTATATTTATTGTTAAGTTTAGACTGTTTACTGTTAAGTTTGGACTGGTTTGGTTGTTATTAAAATTGTTGTAGCTGTTAAACTGAAGTCATGGGAAAAACAATACACAGCGAATCAAGAAATTTAATCTTGAAAGTGGTCAAGTTTTTTGAATCTGAGAAAGCAAATAAACAGTACACCATACCTGTAGACCAAGTGGTGAAACGAACCTGTGCTGCAACTGGGATATCAAAGAGGACTCTAATGAAAATTAAAAATGAAGCCAAAGTACAACCACCTACTTCGCCGGGCGCTAGTCCGACTCCAAGTACTAGTAATAATCAAAATTATTGTTTTTTAATAACAAACCCTTCATCAATAATAAATTGATTTGAAAAGGTTAGTATTTTTTCTTTACCTCCACATTTCTCGAAAAAACATTTTTTCACACCGTACCCAGACCGCCGATATGACGTCACGAGGTCAGGTGCACAGATATTGTTACCGGGTTGTAGTTATGTACGAGTATAGTAGTTACCTGCTTCATGCGCGTCGACTTAAATACATATATTTAAATTATATTTAAATGAAAGTTAGGTAGGTACTACGTATGCACACCTGAAGATCAAATAATATAGTGTCTGCGTATTAGTTAGGAAACAGTCCTATAATTCTGTTTGCAAACTAATTAAACGAGTACCTAGTAACAGCTCCGTTAAGAAGCACGCAAACCCAGTAGATAACAGATGTACATCAACGTACTTACTATTCACAAGTATAAACATTGCATAGTGCATTGTGATAAAAAGTAGGAAGTAGTTACCAAGTTAACTGTATTGTTGATTAAAATAATCAAGCTAGTGATAAGGCTAAGTCAGTAAGTATATATTAAATATCTGAGTATTGTACGTATAGTATAGTACCAATTTTATATTTTATCACCCAAGAAAGATTAATTAATTAATTACTCTATATATTTACATTATACTAACCTTCAGGCTCCGAGCAATCCGACAAGTCATTTTGACATTGTCGCCGCACTTTTTTCTCCAGTTTCTGGAGTTTTTTCAAAAGCACTTCGAAGCTTTCGCTCTTTTCCTTTTGTCGTTTAGGCATATTTTCGTCCTAGCTAGATAGACACTTTAACGCAATGTAGGACGTTAAATAATTTGTGCAAGAAGATACGACGTGCGGTCGGGGCGAGCACTAAAAAGCGAATGACACAAGCTGATAGGTCGTCTTGACATAATAATTGTTTTCTTTTCTTCGCGTATCTACCCTCAAATAAGTGCGTGAGTGGCTAGGCGTTACTACTATTTTTATTTAATTTTCTTTTGAACGAAGCCTTATGATAATACATATTTCAAGTAATTAGGTAAATTATGAATTGACAAAGTATTAATTCAGGCGAGGAGAAAAAGTGGATAAATTTTTAATAATATTTATATTTATTATATTATTTGTTAATTTTATAATTAGCAACAAATCACCATATTCTAATTTTAACCAAATATTTCCAAAATAAGGACAATTTCCATTGCTTAATCCGCGAGTACCCAAATTCAAGTAGTATACAAACTTTTTATCAAACAATTTTAGAGAGAAAAACTAGATATCCTCGGGTGCGATTCAAACTCGTGTTTGAATAAAAAATTACCATCTGTTGTAGTGAATAAAACGAATTTTAAATAATAATAACGCTTCTGTCTTCGTCTATATAAAAATGTATAACATGACAAAAAGCTTAGATTTTCGCGTTTTTCTTCTATTGTTCTTTGTCATTTTACTTCGCTTTAAAATTGAATCTCGAAATCTAGTCTGGTCTCAAGTTTATAGTCAACTTCGAATTTATGTTCGTCGAAATAGGGGTCCGTATCTCAATTGGTGTAGTTTGAAGATCTTGGGATATCGATACTATCGTTGCGTCTAGACGGATAGCCATAAACCTAGACAATTTCTGCTTTTTCGGCGTAAATTTGTGTGTTGTCTTATTTTAGGATTTCGTAATACTACAAGAAACCCTTACAAGATGTTTCTGTCTGTTCTGTTATTTTACAGTTTAATAGCTTTTACAGTTATCGCACGAGCCGGTACTACCTCACATTGCTTATTTTCAGCCTCCATATCTTCAAATATACTGCTCCTTTCACTTTGAAATTAACATATGGCAAAAGTTCAGGATATAGTCTAAAAACCATGTTAGGCGAAAACACGATTTAATTAAATTTTCTCGATAGAAAAAAATCTCAAAGTGACCTCCAAAGTGTACAATAAGCGTCTATAAATCAATGAATACTTTAAATAAGATCTTGAAACTTTCCATGATAATTGAACTTTATAAAAGGAAGGTGTTATGTTAGCTGAATTTTTAAATGACCTTCAAATTAATTTTAAAGAGCAAATACCTAAAATATCAAGCGCTAGAAGACAGGTCGGCCTGTCGCTCGGCCCCCGAATCAGACTCGCTTCGGCTTTCGGGCGGGGGACCTGTGTCGCATGCGGTGAATTTTAGTTGTCAATATGGGCTTAATCTTTAATATCGTTGCGACGAAGTAAGGGTGAAATCTAAATTCGAGCTGAGGTAGCATATCCCCTTTTATACCGGGGTGGAGCCCCGTGACTCCATGATGTGATGGCATGATTTGTTTTCACTGAACCTTCTTTTATGGGGTACCACTAAAAGGGGCTAATTAAAGAAAGGTATTTTAATTCATGTAGTGGTTTTTTACTTAGGCCAGACACTAGTTAACTGAGACAATAATGCACAGGAGAAACTGACGATATATGAATCTATTATATATATATTCTTGCTATATGATCATTCATAGTCTATAATGTTCGCAAAATATTATATTCAATTTTAGTTATTAAGCTATTGCATAGCTTCTATCGCGGGCCTTGAGCGTGGAGACCGAATCCAGAAATTCCGTAACGAAAATAACCTAACACCCCCCACTCCGACTCCATCTATCGATGAATAGCAGAACTTTTAATGACTTTTTGAAATATCACGCTTGTCTCTTTAGTTCAGCAACTCGTCTCTAGATGGCATTGGTTAAATAATTATAATTGCATAAGTTGATTTGGCATCTATCGATGAATAGCAGAACTTTTAATGACTTTTTGAAATATCACGCTTGTCTCTTTAGTTCAGCAACTCGCCTCTAGATGGCATTGTTTAAATAATTATAATTGCATAAATTGATAAAAACAGCTATGCAGTAGCTTTACCGCGGCAGTCTCTGAGTGCCACACGTCTTTTTTATTTATTATTTTTATTATTTTCAATATTATTTTGTGATGTCGTTTCTGACGTCATCCCAGGCTATATCTGTCTACCGCGTGACATTGTAATGACGTCAGAAAGTTGCACCTCGTGACGTTGACGTTGTTCATAAACATTAGCTTAAGGAGCGGCCCAAAGACAAAAAATCGTAAAACGCCATGTTTTTCGTCGCATAGCTTAAACATATTAGTTATTGATAAAAACTGAGTACAGTAACAACTGAAATACAGTGGATAGATATAATATCTATCTGGCATCGACATAAAACAAATCTTTTCTAGCGCATTACTCAATATTTTGAGTGAAAACTACTATATTAAAGGTGATTAGTTAAAATAAAAAACAATCTATATTTTTTGTCATAATGGTTTCTTTTATTTTTAAACAAATCAAAATTGCGAAAAAGTTTTCTTGTTTACAGACGCACGCTTGTTCCTGTCACGTCCAGTGCTTCACCCCTTCAAATACCTAGAAGTTTGCTCTTGCAGTGCCTTAAGTATAATCAGCCCTTTATGTTTGCTAATGGTTCACTGGCCCTTCTCTCAGAGCGACAATTATAAGTCAATCATAAATCATTAGTTTGCATTATCATTAATAAATAATACATACAATGTCCAGACAATTACTTTTATGTCGTAGTAAATATCCGTATTCCGACTGTCTGGCGTTGACATTTTAGAATTCGCAACGATTCAAATGTCTTCTTACCATTTGTGAATAAAAACAAGTACAATTTTAAAAGTTTCATACCGACTTGTTCCTATACAGTTATTGGAGTGTAACTCAAAAAGTACTCGACCGAATTTGATGAAATTTAAATGGGGCCACACGGAAGGCACCAGCTTTCAAACAATATTTTTAAAAAGAATTTTGAGAACCGCTTCACCCAGTCGAAAGTTATGAAGTAACAAACATAATAAAAACAGTCGAATCGAGTATCTCCTCCTTTTTGGACGTCGGTAGATAAGATAAAGCAAACTTAAAATAAGTATAAAAGACGAAAGGTCAAAGCTCTTACTTGACAGTGTACTTTTGTGAGCTATTTATAACAAAACCTCAACAAGATAGTGGCGACAAACATAATAATATTGTTTATTTAATGTAATAAATCAATCACTTTTAATTACTGTACTTGGCAATGGTTGATAATGTTATTAATTTTTCTTATTATCAGTCTTAAAGCTGGGCAAAGTTTTCTTTACATTGCTACTGCGTATATGCGTGCTACTCGTAGTGGCCATTCACACCAACAAACATAATAATGTTGCGAAATTGCAATTATTCGTCATTGATAAGGTATCATGTGAACGACCTACATGAGCCTACTCGTCTGGATCAAGCGGATTCACGTGGCGTACAAAACAAACCCTCTTATTATTAAACGCGGGCTAAGACAGTGCCGTGTTTAAACCATGGTTTAAGAGATTTTCAACCGACTTCCAAAACAGGAGAAGGTTCTCAAGTCGACCCGTTTTTTTGTATGTTTGTAACCTCAGAACTTTCGACTGGGTTAACCCATTTTAATTAGAAAAGCTGATGATTCCCATTGCGGTCCCGAATTTCATTAATTTTGGTGTAACAGTTTTTGAGTTACACACCAATAACTGAAAAGTGTTCCGCCTATTTTCATGATTATCATCCCAATGAAAATCGATCCCGTAATAAAATTAGCAAGGGTAACTAGAAAAGTCTACAAAAATGTAAATGTAATCGTTTCGCCAACTTCAACAATTCAACGACGCACCACGCTTCGTCCTACAAACTGTTATTTTGCGATAGTTGTTCTAGATAAATGATAATTACAACGGAATTCAATAATTTTTCGATCGGGCCGGAAGGTTCTAGAGCGGAGACCTCGGAGCGACATGCGAAGCGTAGGTTTCCACCGATAAGGTGGACAGACGACGTGATAAAGATGACAGACACTGGATGCAGGCAGCCAGCTTCCAACTGGTCTTTTTGAAAATGTATCAGGGAGGTCTATCAGTGGACGTTATGCGGCTGAGATAATTAAGTTTGTTTTACACTCGTATATAATGAGATAACTTGGACGACTAAAATATAACACGTACATCTTAAAGATGTGTCTTGCTTTGCAATTATATTCTCTAGTAGCTATAAATACTATACACTGGCGGTTAATCCATGCTGATGATTGCGGCAGGAAAATCGTTAACTTCAAATCCATATTATTTGAAGTTTTGAACCTCCACTAATTAGATGTTTATATGATAATATTCACGTAATTAGGGTTACATATCTCAAACTGAATCCTTATGTCCGTTTGTCCGTCTAGATCATGTTTCTCACGAACGCGTACAGCCGTGCGATTCTCTAATGATCGTCGCTGTGCTCGTCGACGAGCTCACCGATGTCAAATACTTTGAGATATCGCCCTTGTACATAAGGTTGTTTTTCCAACGTTCCTGTCATCTCGTCATTTGTTTTACGGATGTTGTCAAAGATGCAACGATGTTTGCTCTTAGAGAATCGCACAGCAGGTATCAAGTTGAAATTGATATCAAATACTAGGGTCTAAGGCCTCTTTTAGCTATGGAAAAATCAAGCTTGCAATGCGATCCAAAGCTATGATTCAATATTTAGGAAAAAAATCTGTAACCCCTTAATATGTAGTTCAATAACAGAAATATCAAATTAAATATTATATATACTTACTATTCGCGATTGATGCAATAATCGTGTCTAGGGATCGAACGGAAAAGTAAAGCTTGTCATTCAACATAGATTGTCTTTTAGTTAGAGCAATAATGTAAGATGTGTTTTTATGTATGGAACTTTCGATGCGCGAGTTCTGATACAAGAATAGGGAGAGTATAATGAGTTATTGAATGGGAAAGGTACCTAACCAAACTGCCTGATTTTAGTGAGGTACCTGTCCCATTGCCTTTTTACATTAACTACACCATAAATCAGCGCAAATACACAAACAAGGCTTGAAACATGTTACGTTTTAAATTTAACTATCATACGCAATACCCCACAAATCTTATTAGCTTAGATCCGTGAATCAGGGACAGTTAAATAAAGTTACTAAGGTATAAAGTCACTGACCCGCGTATGACCATTAGTAGGGATGTCAAACATGGTGTGTATGTCTCAACAGTGAAACATAGGCTTGTTATATGATGGATTTTGAGGGGGCTGGTATGGCCAAAACTGAAACAATGAGAAGGCCTTGAAATAATTATTCTTGTTGAATAATAATTTCAAGGATTACAGATAAACGCCTCCTCCATGTATTTCCATGTAGCTTATAATCACTGGCCGGGTTAATGAGGTATATTGCCTCCACGTGCCCTTATTTCAGTTTCGAATCGGTTCCGCATAGATCTGAATAGGATTATTAAACGGTCTTGCGGATTATTGTTATATTCTAGTGAAATCGCTTTTCTTAGGGCTGCCACTGTTGTGGGCACAGAATTTCTCGCATTTACAGCTTTATTTGTTTTTTTATGGTTAATGGACAGTCTCTACATTTTCATTTAGTTTAATCTAAATAGTTTGCATACGTATCAAACATGGTAATTCGAAAGTAATCCTGAACTTTGATGCAGTTTATGACGTCAGTTTATGTCTGATGATAACTTGAGAACAGTTCGGATGTTTATGAAATACGGCAGACGATTATCGTATCAATAGAATTCTTTACCAGTCGAGTCGTGCTTCTAGGAAATCCTTTGTAAGAATGTAATTCTTGGAAGTGTGAGTCTAATGGTGAAATTCGTATAAGAGCCGAATCAGATAACGGTTGATATTGGCTTGCAAAAAAGGGGTTGAAATATTAAATAAGTGGCGACTCATTGTTTTTAGGTTAAAATCCGAAATATTTATTATTAATCATACTTATATTTGGCTTAAGATTCATGTTGCAGAGGTAATCTATCGCACTTTCGAATTGTATATGAACGAAAATTGATGATAAAAAATAAAACTAAGTCAACACTACCCTTTGAATTACAATAAAAGGTAGCCTATGTGTTAATCTTGCGTATACCAAATATCTCTGTTCCATATTTCATACATAAGTATCCCCTTAACCGTTTCTGTTTTTGTTAAGAGTATATTGTAAAAAAACTTACAAAGTTTCGCAATATACTATATTATGTTTGATTCGATTTTACAAAAAAAAATACTATTAAAGAGGTGAAGGTTATACCTAGGTGAAGACCTAGGTTCCATCTTTTCTATTCTCTCCCTTTTAAAGATATTTTTAACAATGTTTTAAAGTTATTTCATGATATGTTTATCCACTTGTTTTAATGATATTGTTTGTTTTTATTATTTATATTATTGTTTGTTATGCGCCTATAGTAAGAGAAAAGAATTTTTCCGCGCTTAAAATGCAAACTACTGCCGGGGTACCTTTGTAGTCATATCAGTATCATATTTTGGTGCGACAATAGAAGATAGAAAGAGTTAATAAGTAACTATTAATAATTAAGTTAATAAGTAATTTATTTTACTTTTAACTATATAACTGCTTTTTATATAACTCTGAATTTGATTGTCTTGCAGTAGGTATGAAAAATAGAGTATGCACCTCGAGGATAAAGCCTGTCTTCGTCTTGAGCGGCTTGAATCCCTTGCTTCACTCAGGACTCTACATAACTCCCGAACGAAGCGAGGAAGTTAAGTTACTGCTGACTTCAAGTTGAGCGAGTAAAGCCAGCGTCCCGCTACAGCGACCAGCAAAGCTACAAACTCTCCAACACACACAAAATCGCATTTACTTTAAGGCTAAGCGCATATTGAAGTCACGACAGTTTTAAGACAGACTTTCCTCACAGACAAGTCTGTCTACAAACTAAAACCAAATTGTTTTGCCTATGACACGTCGCACATTTAAACGAAACGTGTTGACTATGAGACAATTTTGTCTATGTGACGTTTTGTTTGAAGTGTGTGCCTCTTCATAATTTTTGTAAAGCAATAGTCTGTCTTAAAACTACCGTGACTCAAGTCTGCGCTCAGCTTAAAAAGAAGAATCTGAAATTTGTTGCCATAGATAAATACTTTCGGGGAAATTAGCAAGAGTCAACTATTAGGAACAGACCTCACTCAAAAGGGTGAAAATATGTTTATCTAAAATGGATTTTATGACAATCGACAAACTTTAGCAATCTCGATATATTAATTGTGGACCTAGCAAGTGTAACGTAATCGTTTCGCTAACGTTGAAACAATTAAACTCAGTGCAAACTATCATTTATCAAGTACAATTTTGTTGCACAGATAACTCATAGTTTGTACGAACAAGGGTAGTGCGTTTTTCAATTATTTTACTTATTGACTGCAGCTTCATGCTACGGCTTCTTTCAAACAAATCAAATATGACTTTCAATGAGATGAAAATAGTTATTTGTTATACAAGAGTGCAAAGTTGCTTATTAACCGCGTGCTCAATTTTGATGACCGAGCAAGCTATGGATTGTAAAATTGAATCACGAGCGCAGCGAGTAATCCAGAAATTAGAATCCTGTGGTTCGAGCACGAAAATCTGCTTCAATGTAACGTCATCGTATCATTTACGTATTCAGTACAAACTGTGAGTTATCTGTGCCACTATTGTACTAGATAAATGACAGTTTTTACTAAATACGTTAACGTTGCGATTACGTTACACTTAAACGGATTTTCGTGCTTGATTCACTGAGCGTTAGCGAGGGAATCAAAAGAGCACGAGGTGAAAAATCTTTGCACTCGAGTGCAACACGTAACCTTTCATCCCACCTCAGCGAGGAAATAACTTATAATTATAATGCAAAAAAACATGTACAATCACAAGATACTTTTGTTTGAGTTTAGGTATCTACTACACAATGAAAGGTAAGTATTACAGAATAATTATTAAATTATAACAAAGAAAGCTAATTAAAAAAAAGTACACCAAGAAGGTTCCGAGTCTGAATTTGTAACAAATTAAAAAAGGTTGTGTGATAATTTCGGCACGATGGAGGTAGAAGTAAATAGGCCTAATAATGTTTTGAATTTACAAACTTAGTGCACTCAGATATCGAAGAGCAAAAATACTCGTTCTGAGATGTGAGGATGAAAATTAAATTTGGTCATTCTTCTAAAATCGCATCGCAGCCCTACTAATTCGTCCTCTGTTAAGGCCTATTCATACCTACGCGTTATTCGCTACCGCGAGCGTTAGAGAAGTCCGACAGGGTATGCGTTAATTTCACTGATCACACCAAAGCGGATATCTCTACCGCGCGCGGTATAGATATTCCTTGGCAACGGTTAGCGGGGCGACGGAACTAGTTTCGCCAAACAAGAGAAAATACCGCCTCACTAGGCGGTACAAGTTTTGCTGCAGTTATGGAACTTCATACTATTTACCCATCGAGTTCCGCGTGGTATTTTTCGCTACCCACTGCGGTAGCCAATAACGCTCAGTTCTGAATAGGCCTTTATACTGTACCTACTGGTGACATTATTGTACAAACAAGTGCACACGGTGCAAACATGTTTACATTGGCCTGTATCTCCGAGGTCACGCATTGATTTACTGAGTATATTGTCTTATCTAAGGTCTGGCTAAAAATAAAACTATGTGGTTATTATTGGCATATATTTACTAATGACGGGGAAAACGCAACAATGGTTATCATTTATTTCTGTTATAATTGTGGATTATTATTTTTATATGTAAAATTTTCGTGTGATTTACTATTCTAATTCTCTTGAGACAGACATGTTTTCAAAGTAGTAGAACACCCAGGGCAAAGTAAGTAAATATCTATAAGTAGAAAGACTTCCCTACTGGCGTTGATTGACGCAGGTTTGGCGCGAGATGCGTGTAGGGATGTCAAGATCCCAATCTATGAACAAATCTTCGATTGATCTTATTTGTTGGTACCCTACATACTCAACATAAATCAATGACTTTTATATATAAATTTGACATTTTATTTGAAACGCGTGAATCGCATGACGTGCCAACTCCGATTGCTCTGTCGGCACTCACGTTCACTTTGTCCAGGGTCTCATACTTATTTTTTACACCGTAGATGCTCAAACTTGACATTCAAAAATAATATTTTTTTTTAATCTGTCTGGACACCTACTGGCCATAGCGACCAAATACATTTTAATGCGTGATAACAAACACCACTATTATTTAACTTACTACAAAACAATCGTAAGCTTAATTTGTGAGAATGATGCCCAAAACTGTGAACAAGGTTATGAACTTTTCCAAGTATACAAATAATTACATAGTAGGTTCTAGACAGAACCACGTGAAAAAGCAGAGTACATGGAGCAGTCAACCATTCAGACTAGACACGACCTTCAGCAATGAAAATGCCGACTATGGTGATGAGGTCCTAGACTATTTCAGTGTTTATATAATTTTTCCTGATCGCTCTTGCACTCCACAACTGTGCAGGTTTATCCGCTCATTACATGACAGCCTGTATATGCAAACATTTATATAAGAGGACGCAGCTTATTGCAATTTGTCAGCTTTACGGCATCCATCTGTATAAAGAAGGAGAACTTATTGCCAATCTGTTTCCTAGGCCCGTAATATCAATCGCTGCTTATTTTAACTAAATCTTTAAAAAAGTTTAGTTTAACTAAACGTAGCTTAAATTTGATCTACAGATTAAACCCTTGTCCTAAATTAATAGCATATCACTGGTGGATTAGCTAAACTGAGTATACCTGATGGGGTCATATTGTTACCTAATAAGGTCTTCAGTTATCGGTTCCAAATTCGAAACCACCCTGTTCAATATTGTACACTAATTAACGAAGAAATTATATATTTTACTGCACTTCCACGGGAGTGGTTGACCCTTGGTTGATGTCAGTTTCATTATTTATAGAAAAGGAAACTAGACAGAAAGTTATACGGAAAGCAGCAACCTGTCCATATTATTTATTGAACAAGTCCTACCATATTTTACTGCGCCTAATATCAAAATCACTAGCCTAAATAGAAAGTTACAATCTACGTCAGAAATTACACCTTATTTTCTACGACATAAAACTGTTATTGTATTGACAAATGGTTTGTGTAATTTATATTTGTGTGGGAGGCTTGATAGCAGATTTGTACTGCGGTTTCCAATGAACCCTATTTATGTCGCCTCGACTAAATTTATGAATACGAATTGTTAATAACTTGGAGACTTATAAATTAGAATTTGTAAGAAGAAAATCCTTACTCAATTCAATATACTCGTGTTAAATGCGAGTTGGAGTGTACAATACCAAAATGCGTTATAATAAAAACACAAAGTAATATTATATAAGAAACTTGAATCTAAAGTTCTTAATGCGATATCTTCCCACACACAGCATGTAACTACTAAAAACTTCAAAGGAGAAATGAGAACTTAATAAGATACATACGAATATTGGTATTTCAAACATATTGAATAGAATACGGTTTTTTTCCAAATCATCATACAACATAACAATAAATTACATGGTAAAGGCAAAGTACTTAGACCGCGCGGCCCCGATACTTACTTTGGTAAAAGTAACAAAGTTATTATACTTAACCTTAAAACAAAACTCTTTTGGAAACGTTGTGTGATATTGATGAGATGTAGGAGCAGATTTGGAGGTAGCGGCCGAGTTTGAGAAATTTTTCACTAATATTCCTTCTTTAACAACCAAAACTCTAAAATCTTCCTCCATTTCTGCTGAGATCTTACTTAAACAAAGTGTAACTGAATGTGACACAACTTTTAAATTTTCAGTAGTTAATTGCAAAGATATTGTAAGCAGTTTCAAAAGTCTAGATGCAAAAAAAACGGCAGACCTATGGGGTCTTTCTGTGAAGACCGTTTCTTCAATTATAGATGTAATTGCACCCAATCTAGCAGCTGTGTTTAATAGTTGTGTTGCAAGTGGTGTATTTCCTGACCTAATGAAGCACAGTAAAGTGGTTCCTTTATTCAAATCTGGTAGTACTACTGATCCAACAAATTTTCGGCCTATTTCTGTACTACCTACGCTAAGTAAGATTTTCGAAAAAATCATATTACATCAATTAGAAACTCATTTTAGTGCAAACAAAATTTTCCATAAAAATCAATTTGGGTTTACAAGGAATCGCTCTACTATAGACGCAGGTATAGAACTAATAAAAGATGTGTTTGATGCCTGGGAGAACTCTCAAGATGCCTTAGGTGTTTTTTGTGACTTATCTAAGGCATTTGACTGCGTCCGACATGATATACTTGTCAGGAAATTACAACACTACGGTATTAGGGACATGGCTCTCAACCTTTTGACTTCATATTTAAATGGTAGAATTCAAAGGGTTGACATAAATGGTAAAAAATCGCCCGGCTCTATAATCTCAATGGGCGTTCCACAAGGTTCAATACTAGGGCCGTTCTTGTTTTTAATCTATATTAATGACTTACCTTATTATGTAGAGAAGAATAACGAGATTGTATTGTTTGCAGATGACACTTCACTGTTATTTAAAATTAAAAGGCAGTTACTAAACTATGACGATGTTAACAATGCATTAGCTAAAGTTGTGAATTGGTTCAATACAAATAATCTTCTCCTCAATGAGAAGAAAACTAATTGTATAAAATTTTCGACACCAAATGTGAGACAAGTAGAATCCAATATACAATTGAATGGAACAGGGTTGGACCTTGTGGAGTCAACAGTCTTTTTAGGAATTACTATAGACGCTAAATTGCAATGGGGTCCCCACATTAAAAAATTGTCTAGTAGGCTCAGTTCAGCAGCTTATGCTGTTAAAAAAATTAGACTATTAACTGATGTAGACACAGCTAGAATAGTTTATTTTAGTTATTTCCATAGCGTTATGACTTATGGCATACTGCTCTGGGGATGTTCTGCAGATATTAATTCTATTTTTATACTGCAAAAAAGGGCTATACGAGCAATCTACAGTTTGGCTCCCAGAGTTTCCCTTAGACAGAAATTTAAAGACATAAACATTCTAACTGTTGTCTCTCAGTTTATCTATGAAAATCTAATGTATGTAAAGAAAAACATTATCAGTTTTGATAAAAGGAGTGATGCTCATTCCATCAACACGCGAAATAAGCACAAGCTATCCGTACATGTAACGCGTCTCCACAGAATAAGTCATTCTTTTATGGGACAATGTATACGATTTTATAATAAAGTTCCCAATGTTATCCGAGATTTGCCTATTAATAAGTTTAAAATTGCTATTAAAACTAAACTCTGTCAAAAAGGTTATTACAAAATTTCGGATTACTTGGAGGATAAAACAGCTTGGGACTGATCACTCCAGGATCTATCTACTCGTGTACTAAGATGTCAAAGTGTAGCGTGTCTTGCCCTACTGATACCATTATTATGTTCTCTTTTGTAAGGCAACACACTGGAGCTAATATTTGTAGTACCTAAGTAAAAACATTGTAAAAACATCTATATAAAAAGAATGGCCCCGAGTTTCTTGCCGCTTCTTCTCGGTTGGCTCTATGTATTTTGGAACGCGGCGGTAGGCTTTAAAGTACATTTTAATGAAAAATTGACGTTCATAAGTGCGTCTTTGATGCCTAAATTGAATAAATGATTTTGACTTTGACTTTGACTTGACTTTATTGGGTATGAGACCCGACTCAGCAAATGCTAGGGTTGGAAACCTTAGCGTTGGTTTTCAGTCGGAACTGATGCAATGGCAGAGTTCACGAACGCCCGAGCGTATTGAGGTTAGATGGTAAGTTGGTACTTTCCTAAAATGCATTTCAGGACGTATCAACCGAAAAGGCATTATGATAATGTTGACATACGCTGTTTGTTCCGTCCGACTCGCGATGATGATGATATTTAAAAACGTAAAACAGGTAGAAGCTAATATTTGTAATATGTTTTTATAGCACTAACGCATGCTTGGCGTTACCAAACATTGCAATTTAGGGAATTTCATTTTAGAAATTAGTGGACTCGCCCGCACCACAGCGCAACCACAACGATACGGCGGTTTTAAAATAAAAGTAACCTTTATTATTCAATAGCTTTTATTTATGAACCGATTGACATGAAACAAACAGTTAATGTTAAGTAAAGCTTACCAATATATTAGTGCGAACGACATCGAAATCGGATAAGCCGTTTCTGAGATTAGCGTGCACCAACGCACAGACAAACAGATAAACAGACAAAATTCTGACAAAATTTTTTGTAAAGTCGGCTAATTACGTGGGTAAAGTCGGTTTTAATATTAATTAAATAAAAAAAACGATTTAAAAAAATATTTAGTGACACTTTTGCTGAAAAAAACAATGATTTTGGCCTATTTGGGGGTGTGCACCACCCTCCCTCCCTCGTTTTTGGTTTATTTGGGTTTTCTTGTGTGTTTTTATTTTGTATTCTTCCTATTAGCAGTTTATGCGGGAGGGAGGGTGGTGCACACCCCCAAATAGGCCAAAACCATTGCTTTTTTCAGCGGAAGTGTCACTAAATATTTTTTAATATCTTTTTTTGATAATTGATTTCCGCAAAGTAACGCCTGAATCAATAAATTATTAATTAAATTCTATTTTCGTTTATAAAAGTTAATATTTTTTCTCATATATCTTCCACGTACAGACAGCGATCCGTTACATTTTTATACGTACAGATGAAATCCCCTTAAACCATGGTTTAAACTCAGGACTATCTTTAGTCCATGTTCACAAGGTGGTGTATGAGGACACTATTTGTCGGGAAAACCTGCGTAACATTATCAATTCTGTGAGTTTTTATTGGCTTTGTAAACTATGGGGTGAGGTTCGAAAGATAACAGCCATTTAAGATAAGACATTGCAGACCGACAAACGGACAACTTTGGTTTAGAATTAGTGTCAAAACAAATCAAAGTATAAATAAGCTCAGCAGGACTGTTATGTATCTAAATTGCTAACAATAAATGTTGATTGAAAAATTTTATACCGACTTCCTTTCAACTACTTTGGTAAAAATCAGTTATTGGAGAGTAACTCAAAAACCACACAACCGAATTTGATGAAATGGACCACACGAGAAGCACCAGCTTTCAAACAAAATAAGAATTTTGAGAATCGGTCTACCCAATCGAAAGTTATGAGGTAACAAACATAAAAAAAGAAAAACTGAAAAAAAACTGAGTTTCTCCTCCTTTTCGGTAGAAAATGGCGGCTCTATGTCTTCTTTGTCAGCTCCAGTCAGCAACCTAGGTAACGTGCACAATGCAGTCTATTGATGTAGTTATCTAATATATAAAAATTTACCCCTATTTTTTCCTGGTCACGTTATAACTTGAGAACGGCTTTACCCACAACCGATTTCATTGATATTTTTTTAAATGTTTTCTAATAGTTCGTAGAAGGTAATTTAAAAAGGTAAAAAAAGAAGGGAGGTTATGCCGAGGCCGAAGGTCGAGCCTATACTATGCGAACGAAGTCGCGGGCAGTCGCTAGTACTAAATAAATGTGTAACATTGATACAACAACATTACACACTATCACAAACTTTTTTTAATAAATATATGACGTTAGTTTGATATTTAAATGAAAGATTACAAATTGCATATAGTACTTTTTTTTAACCTTTAGGGTGGGGTCGAAGCAACACACCTATCTCGAACTCGTACTGTGACCGCCTGCCTGAAAGAACAGCCCTCCTTCGTAGCAAAAGAAGGCTTAGTCAAAGTCAAATCATTTATTCAATTTAGGCATGAAAGACGCACTTATGAACTTCAATTTTTCATTATAATGTACTTTAAAAACTTTACCGCCGCGTTCCAAATTATATAGAGCCTAACGAGAAGAAGCGGCAAGAAACTCGGGGGCATTCTTTTTATATAGATGTTTACAATGTTTCTACTTAGGTACTACAAATATTACATTTTATGGGTGGCAGAGTGACAGCTTGCCAGAAGTGGAGTATTCCAAGCACCTTTATCTTCTATATAATGCCGGACTTTATAATAAGCTTTTTTATTAAAAGTTGTTTACAGTCAACTTGAATTTGCCCTATGTGAGCTCAGTTATGAGTTGTGGGATTTTATTGTAACGCACAAAATTTCCATTACACACACACACACGTTAATTCACATTAATTTCAGGAATTACTTATTAGTCTTAATTTCAGGAATGACTTATTAGTCTTCGCAAGTCTAAAACTAGGTACAGCTATCCTATTTGTATTTCTAGTATTAAAAGTGTGGTGATCACTACTTAACTTATATTTATGTAAATTTTTACGAACATACATTATATTTTCAAACACATAAGGAAGGCAAAGTATTATATATAATATATTGATTTCTTTAAATAAATGTCTCAAAGATTCACGGGGACCCATTTCGTATATAGCTCGAAATTACGACAACAATAAAAATCCAAATCTCTTTACCCAGAACTCATTACCATGATTTATTTTTGCGACTTCATTATTATAATATATTTACCCCACAACAATGTGACAGCATGAGGTTATGTTTTCAGGCACAGTCCAGTAGACCGTGAAATTGATATGAATATAATTTAAGTGTTTCGTTTGTTAAGAATAAATCCTTTACAAAAAATATCTTTACAATGTATTGTTAGGCTATATATATATCAAAAGGCCTGGTTACAATGGTTATAAAAACCTTCAGGGTCACTCACAAACTAAATACCAAGTAGGTACATATTAGTATTTAATTGTGCTACTGACCGTACTTTTTACTGTATTTTTTCTGTTAGCTTGTCAGACTCTCAGCACATTCACTTGCAAAGATTATAATGAAAAGAAAATATTTGAAAATGGAATTACAAAGATTTTTTTTTCACAGAACACAAAGATAAAAAAAAGAAGAAAATACAAGTAGTGTAGTAATGACTCATACATTTTGTATTCAATATTAGCTTTAATTGTACCGATGATAGTTTAGGTATGCAGTGACTGTAGCACGAATATCTGCGTAAGAGTAACGTAACGTTCACGTGAAACGGTACAAACTGTCATTTATCTATGGCAACTGTGACACAGACAACTCATAGTTTGTGCGCCGAAGTGTGACACGTGGACGCTTACGATACGAATACTTTTTCCCAAATTGTTTGTAGTTCGGCCTGTGTACTACTGTAGTGAGTAGTAGAGTTGGCCACTAGACAGTTGCAAGTCCGAATCCTATATCTTGACGTACTATTATTTAATCTGTGGCGCAGCACACGGTACGGGTACAGGTAGTACGGGTCCCGTAGGCTCGCGATTCGCCATATATATTGTTGTTTGTACGAGTATGTTTGATTTGATCATTCAATTGAGTGTTTCTTTCTAAATATTTCACAGAAAATGTATTACCATTTATTGTTTCTCTTTTTTCGTTGTCTTGAAATCACGATTTGAGTGCGCTCGTATATTGTTGTAGTTTGTTCACCGTTCGATTAGCGAGCTAATAGAAAGATGTGAAGTCTTGTGTGAGAATGTCAAGATTGGGGCGTATAGTCACTTTTTGCACTATTGCCATATCTGTATTTTGTAACAACCGTTATGTCGAATTGTTTAATAGCTGAGCTAGAAAGATTGCCATTTTTCTATGGCATTATTTTACTTGGGATTTGATGATCTATCACACGGAATCCTGTTATCCTATTTGTAGATACGACCTAGGGAAATAGTCACAAAAGTATTCGTAAAATAGCTTTCGCAATACTTCGAGACTTTGTTATTTTAATTACAGAATCTGTGCCAATGTACTTACTCGTTTCTGTTTGTATTCGTTAATTTATGTATTTATGATATTATTTTTATATGACGGGGAATCATTGACATTCTTCGGTCGGTCGGATCGGATATGTCTAGCCGGGTTTGGAGTGTATCAGATAGTCATCTTCAGGGCGAGTAACGCAGCGGCAGCGCAGAATATGTGAGCTCCTGACGGGCACTGGCATGAACGTTGTTAGCAATAAGATGATCTGAGGATGGCACAAACAATTTTAAAAAAGTATTTGTATCGTAAGCGTCAACGCGTCACGCTTCGGCGTTCAAACTTTGAGCTATCTGTGTCACAGTTGCGCTAGATAAATGTCAGTTTGTATTGTTACACGTGAACGACACGTTACATTACACGTGCACAGTTGTTCGTGCAAGGCACACTGTTGTATCTAAACACTATGTTCAGTATTATTTCCGTTGTTGCAGGTGGTCGCTCGTCGCTCGGACCTCAAGCTCATAGTGACCTCGGCCACCATGGACTCCACTAAGTTCTCATCGTTCTTCGGCAATGTTCCCACGTTCACGATCCCCGGAAGGACCTTCCCCGTGGAAACGTTCTTTGCGAAGAACTCCTGCGAAGACTATGTCGACGGTGCTGTTAAACAGGTCAGTGATCTTAGATGTAACTGGTGATTATTACCCTAGCTGTTATTGATGGAAACAAGTTGTAATTTTCCTCGTCTCTTATATATTCAGCATCCCTGGACGGGCTACCTCATAAGAGTGATCTGGCGAACACTGTATCAATGGTGGTGTACAGTACAGGTCGCATGCACAGAGATGTGAGAAAGGGAGACTCAGACCCCCTTACAAAAACATTCACAATGTTAATATGATACTAAACTTATAGAAAAGTTTGAATTTTTTTTCTAATATAAGGCTTAATGTTGAGTTTGAATATTTTACACTGTAATAGTCACTTAATTTAGTTATATGCAATATAAGGTACTTTTTTTGGTGATTTTGCAATGTAATATTCATTAAACATTAAAACCGGCAACAATAAAACCGCGGCGACCACGATCTTGCGGCGTAAACTCCCTGAGGATGGGGATCGAACATGCCCGAAACCTAGGTCGATAACGTCGGCTAATTACGTAAGTAAAGTCGGTTTTAATATTTAATAAATATGTGTCAAACTCACGAGAGTTTTTAAACTAAGATATTTATATTAGCTTGTTTAAATGTTGTCTTTGATTGTGATGGTGTGGAGTTGCTATGTGGGTGTGTACTTAGATTTTATGCAAGTGAAGTATGATTATGCTATAATGATGTTCTTCAGGACCGAATAGACGAATGAATCTTTGATGACAAAATACGACATCAGCATTCACACGTCAAGCTTGGTCACACGAGCGTAGCTACAACATTTTGTTAAAAAATAATAAATATAGGATAATATATTTTCGATAAGTTACTTCGCTGCTTCTCAAAAGCTTATAAATAAGGAGAATGTCGGCTGAAGTTACAAAGTGTTATCGTTCATCCTCGTTGGCTTTGCTCCCAACTCTCGTTACCGCGACCTATTTGGCTCAGTGGTCGGGCACCTGATTTCCGCATAATAAGTTCAAGGTTCCATTCCTGCGTCCGACAAACATGGAGCTTTATTATACCTAGATCTCCAGCAAATTATGCAGCTGATATTCAGTTTATTTTTGGAGTTCTGTTATCTGTACATTGGCATAGCCAGGTAGGGGAATGTGGGCCCCGCCTCCCGTTAGTGTTAACATGGTGCTCCCAGAAAAGCACGACCTTAGATGATTGAATCCAGATGATCGATCATTTCGAGCACATCGATATTTAAGCTACATCATTAGTCCGAATCAGTTGTCTAAAACTGATGTCGATGAAAGTGGGCACAGATGAATAATTTGATGAACTTTGTATTAGACTGGCTTGTACTTGGCCCCTCTGGCTGGCCCATCCTGACTACGCCCATGGTACTTTACCTAAAGAGACTGGCCAAGAGGGTGTTAATCATGATGAGTCGATATAGCTGAACCATACGTCTCGGTAGCTACTCGTATATCATGTCGACGCAGCAAATTCTTTCGTCATAACTTGTAATGAATTAAAACATGGTGTAATTAATTTAAAAACATGAACACAAAACACCATATTTTTCTAAGGTTTGATTTGAATTATGCTATCTTAAGTATTATTGCATGTCTATGATATGAAATCACGCTCGAAATTAACTGGATATTTAGTTACTTATTTCTTAGATAGATGTGATATAAGGTTTATCTATGTGGAAGATTATTAGCCGCATATTATATACTATACTCGTTTAACGTCTCCCAAAACACACGAAAGTCTAAAATGTCAATGGCACCGGCAGAGCTATTCTGGATCTCAGTTGCTAACAAATGTTGCTTGAAATCGAAAAAAATTGCCGCTCCTTGTCACTTTTGTTAGCTCCAGTCATCAATTTGTTTACATTTTTGCTTATTGGAGTTGCCAAAACTGACATAGAGCTGCCGTATTTTTCGATTTCAATTCAATACATTTGTTAGCAACTGAGACACATAATAGCCCTGCTGGTGTTTTATCTATGACTGCTTTTGTAAATGTATTCAAATGCCAAAAGAAAATAATCACCAATTTTTCGGTTAGGTTATATTTTGCTATTTGTATTTGGTTATCAGTTTCATTTATGGTTATTAATTCACATTAAACTGGTGTTTTAATTTTGGTGCAAATTTACTATTTTTCATAGTATAAAGTACTTATCAAATATATTTATTGACGCTATTTTGCTATACTTTTAATCACAGACAATATTATGCTTTTAATTAACCGCTTTAACTCTTTGCGTCGCAGAGACGTATATGTACGTCAAATAGATTCATAAATCTTTTTTTTTAATTGTCACGGTATAGGAAGGATTAAAGAGGGCATCAAAAAGCAATCAAGGCACAGCTAATAGAAATTGAGTTAAGATGGCATGGCCGAAGGTGATGATGAGATACAAGTTACATGTGGTCCGTACAGCACTGGCTCTTCTGGTATGTAAACAAGTAAGAGGACTCCCTCCATTGGCACGGTGGACCGGAATGTCAACACTTAACAAAAATGCCGAACCATCTGAACCAACGACCCAAGAGAGATACCTTACCTAAAGTGGCAAAGACATGAATGACAGAGTGCACTTATTGCAAATCACATTGTCGGGCCGTATTTTGAAAATGGTACTAACAAATAACAGATGCATTTCAAATGTATCTAGTTATGCGGCCACCCGCTCGCGAGATAAGAACCCTTTCCAGCTAAACTGCAAACTTGTCATAACAGTGTCTCAGAACTAACTGAGACATGCGTGGGAAGCGTTTGTTTTGTTGTCTAGTATGGCGTTGTGTATCGAGATCCTCAGTTAGGGAATATCCCACTTGCTCGGAATTAAATTTTTATTTTATTATCTTACTAACAGACACCGTGCGTCCGTAACCTTTTTTAACACGTGCTTTTTTAAATTATTTTAAAAGTTACATTATTAATAATGTAACATTTGAAGTTGTTTGGAGAAATTTTCTACCGACTTCCAAAAAAGAGGAGGTACTCAATTCGACTGTATATTTTTTTATTATGTTTGTTACCTCATAACTTTCGATAGGGTGAACCGATTCTCAAAACTATTTTTGTTTGAGAGGTGGTGCTTCCCGTGTTATATTTTTTGAGTTACAGGTTTTTGAGGTTAATTAGTTTTTGAGTTACACTCCAATAACTGAACTAAATAGAATGGAAGTCGGTATTAAATTTTTCAAATTGTACTTGTACATCATTAGTCATGTTTCCAATACCACATTCTTACTGTTAATTAAACTATATTGCAAGTTTATAATACATATACACATATATACTATGTATTGCTATTTAATTTGGTTATTTAATTGCCCGTTATTTTATGACTTTTCTTTGTTATACTATCTTATAAAATTATATGCACACTTTATTTTTATTTACTATTTGTATTTATTTATAGTTATTATTATTTATATTTTGACCTGTGTTCCTGAACCGCCCGGCCACAGAAGCGTTCTAGCGCGTGGAGTCAATCATGTCGCAGAGTATAGTCTTTTATTTTAGCCGATATCGTGTCGATTCCCTAGCCTGATGAATTTGCCGATAGCTTGTGATGAAACTTGAATATCTATTCAATCAATGATACCAAACATGGAGCAATTCAATTTAGTACATATTAATAAACCCCATTTCAAAGGAAGGGGATAACCCGTAAAATATATAATCACGTAATCACACTTATACAAGTACAATTTGAAAAAAATTATACCGACTTCCATTCTATTCAGTTATTGGGGTGTATTTCATGAACTACTTGACCGAATTTGGTGAAATGATGGTGAAAAACACAGGAAGCACCAGCTTTCAAACCAAAAAAATATTTTGAGAATCGGTTAACCCAGTCAAAAGTAATGAGGTAACAAACATTAAAAAAATACAGTCGAATTGAATATCTCCTCCTTTTTTGGAAGTCCGTAGAAAATAAATATTAAGTGGGTTCTTGGTAGATTGAGAGATATTTATTCCATAGACGAAATTACGGGATGCAGATAGTAATATTTAAAAAGATAGTGGTTTTTAAATGTAAACACAGCCAATGCTCACACGCCCATTTTATCGGCAGAATATCGGGCCATTGCCGGATTGTGTAAATTCCTATCACCTGGTAAATCATTTTATATTATTAAGCCCAAAGCCGTTATAAAAATAACATTAAGTACATTACATAACATTAGAAACTTTAGTTCACATTCCCAGGCAGAAGGTGAGAGGCTAGGCTGCTCTACCCATAAATATCTAGACCTGCCCTTACTGTATAGCGAGTACATATATCCTAGCATATACGTCCTAGAGCCGGGCATTCACCCGCAGTTATAAAGGCATGAGCAGGTGTGTAACAGACTCGTTAATCGATGATTGTTACACTTGCAGAATTACTTGATAGAACATTTCATAAGATTACAATTTTAATATTGGTTGACGGGTTTAACTTACGCTTATTAGGTCTTTGATGAAATATACCCTACACATATATACGTCTCTCACTATGGGCCTTATGTAAACTCAAAGTCGCACGAGCTATGGAGAGGGCTATGCTCGGGGTTTCTCTACGTGATCGAATCAGAAATGAGGAGATCCGTAGAAGAACGAAAGTCACCGACATAGTCCAGAAGATAAGCCAGTTGAAGTGGCAGTGGCCACATAGTACGCAGAACAGATGGCCGATGGGGCCGGAAGGTTCTGGAGTGGAGACCACGGACCGGCAAGCTCAGCGTACGTCGTCCAAAAACAAGGTGGACGGACGACCTGATGAAGGTTGCGGGACGACGCTGGATGCAGGCCGCTTCCAACCAAATTATGCTTCAACAGGGACGTCCTACGGCTGAGATGATGATGATATATAGGGTATATTTTATCAAAGTACACAATAGTTATAGTTGAATATCTCGACCGGTTTCGTGACCTTTCGGGTTACAAGTGACACGGAAGGTAACGAATCCGGTCGAATTGGAGAAGAGATGGATTGTATCAGGTATTAACACTTTACTTTACCTGATTCAACAGGTAGTTCCGGAGGTATCTCGACAGCCTTATTCCATGGGAACGGAGTCTAGTGAACGTATACTAGTATTATACATAATGTGATACATACTTATAATGATGGCACTATTAATAAAAGTACTTATTGTATTCTACACACATGCCTATATAAAATGATCAAGGAATAATAAGTAGGAAAAAAGTATAATAGCTATGTCAATCTTTGTCGTAGGACGTAGGTTGTTCAGTCCGATTAATGTTAATTAACTAAAAGTGAAGAAAAATATAATAACCTTAAGATATTAAGATAAATACAATACATTAATATTTATTTACATCTCTCATATTCGGTAAGTAGGTCCTTATTACCCCCAAATGGGGCTTGTAGGTGACCACTTAGTGCTCTAGGGTAATAATGTAGCTAGAAAAACCCTAGGGCGGTTTACATCTCTCATATTCGGTAAGTAGGTCCTTATTACCCCCAAATTGGGCTTGTAGGTGACCAATTAGCGCTCTAGGGTAATAATGTAGCTAGAAATGCCCTAGGGCGGTAAAAAAACACTTCTCTCTTTCAAAAAGTTCGCGTACATCTAACCATCATACTGGCAATAGACATCATGCATTCAGGCCAATGACAAAAAGGTCGCTTCGCTATTCAGCCTTGTCTTCGTATGAGTATAATAGTGATCAATTTTATTTTTGTAATGCCGGTTTTTTCCTATTTACCTCACAATCGAGATGTAAAGCAGAGTAGTTAGCTGGGGTGTAAGCATCAATTGCACCCTCGCTGCGCTCGTGCGCCTAAATATTTCGGGCTGCAATTGATGCCTTGGCCCTTGGCTACTAGTCTACTTTTTAATTGAGTGGCCGAACCCGGGATAATATGTAGGTATTCGCTGCGCGGTATCCTTCTACGGTCGAAGGAGACGCGAACCCTCCAAAACTTTCTAAGCTTTTACTTATATGTAAACGTTTTCAATTTCATGTGTTTCTACCGTAATAATACTTTACACGTGCGGAGTGAGATCCGACACAGATAATCACCGAGCGATGATTTATATGCCATTTCCGTTTTTTGGTTCAAGTCATTAAAAAGTTTTTATTCGTCCCGCATGATAATATTTGTCTTTATTCGTCCCGCACACCGAAATTTTAGTAAGTACAGTTAAAGCAGCGGTCTTCTGAGTTTAATTATTGAACCCCTCTTTACCCCCCTTACACAAATGAAACTGTTGTGATTTAAGTATTCTTAAAAGGCTAAGGACCGTTGCTAAATTTTCCCAGATTTAAATTTTATAAACACATAAATAGTTATATTTCCTTAACCCGTTGACTCGCGATTCGCCAAATTTGGCCAATAATACAATAGATTTCCCAGAAATCAACCTACTTTTCCAGGAACTGCAACGTGTGTGGTTAACATCTAATGCCAGCATTCTCTTCATATTAAAGACGTTCAATTTCTTGCTTTGTATGTACTCGTATGTATGGGTCGAGCATGGCACGAAGGAGAAAGTATGGCGCTCACTCCGTTTACTTTCGCACTACAAGTCGAACTTCTTCAAATTAGACATAAAAACTGCAAAGTTAAGGATCGGATAAGATTTGATACTGCATCCTCTGTTTGCTCTGCAGATACTTCGGTAACCCTAGCTTTAGAAAAGTTCACTGCCAGATCGACAGCCGACCTCCAATACCTGTGAGCTTTCACCGCTTTGGACTGTTACATTATTATTATACCACTAATGTAGTATTAACAATTAATACTCGTAGTAGCAATAGTTATGTACTCGGGAGTGCCTCTCATTTTCACAGACGACCTTCACGTAACTGCATACTGAGTATACATAACCAGCCTCGGCGGGCTGAAGTCAATGAACTAAAGAGCCTGATTGCTTTACTGCTGCCTGCTATGTACACTTCATGCGATAATTTGTGGATATACCTTTATTTTCGGAGAGACATTCATATATGAAAATTATCTATAACTTCAACAGCATATATTTATGAAATATAATATATTCTGTAAGTAATTTATGGTTACCGTACCTGAAGAGGAAATTGGAATCCTACATCGTTATCCCCCAGTCAGTCTGATTGCCTAGCTCATTTTCAACTCCCGATAATTTGAAATTAATATGACATATGAAGGTCGTAAGTTCCATTGGAACTGTAAAACAGTCAGTTTCTAAGTTAAGCACAATCAAAAAGTATTTTGTATATTGACATTTGGCGATGAATGAAACCTAATAAGGGGTACATCCAGATTCATAAAATTTGGCAAGAATCAAGGTCCGTATAGTACTAGTAAGGGTAATCTCAAGACCGTTAATATGAAGTTATATTCTCCTAAGCTAAGACTTATACTCCTTTAGATAAGTTCCAAATTGAGTAACCAGCCCAAAAATATAATTAAACTGGCCGCGCCCCGCGGTTTCGTCCGCTTGGTGATGGATGATGATGATGAAAAAGTATCCTATATGTTACTCCAGCGCTTCTTCTTGTAATATAATTTCATATGACATCATACCTCATTTCATAAATCCTTATTTGTATTTTATATTAAAAACTGTTTTGATGCTGACCAGCAATATGGAAGATTTAAAAAAAAAAAAAAAAATTATGGAATGACACAGAAGACGTAGGAGAGAGATAATTTTGATTGGGAAGAGAGAGGATGAATTTCTGGAGAGAAACAATTCTGATTTTAACGATAAAGGATAATCTGGACCCCAAGAGAATACGTACTACGTTTGGGGAAATATAGAAGAGTAAAGGAAGTTCGGAGCTGATAAATGGCCCAAAGATATTTAAAAAGAAAGTGGTATTAGTAAAGTGGCTTAGCCTTCTGATGAATCCGGTATCGCCCTGTAATGCTAATACAGCTTGTGTCTGGTGTTCAAAGGTTCTTTCGAACCAATTAAACAGTTATATTAAAATCTCATTTGGGACTCAGTGTCTATATTTTAAAAAGCAAGACTGATTAAAGAAGTGTGATTTGAGAACCTACAAGTGAAGTGCATTCCAGGTCACGTTTTCTAGTTAATATATTTATATTTCTAATGTTACTTTTTATTAACTAATTAACTAGCTAGGCCTTCTTCTTAGTGTAGGTAATCTATTACATTACAATCTATCTACATACCATATTTCATTAAAATCCATTCAGTAGTCTTTGCGTGAAAGATTAACAAACATCCATTATTGTCCATTTATTAAAGTATTAAAACGGTTATATTATGTCATCCTTAAGAGGCAGATCTATGCCATCGCTGACTTTTCTGTAGACCTATATTCCACCATACATAATTTTGTTATATCTCTAAAGATTTAGGCAGTGTTTTCCTTGAAAGCTCCCATACGGCTTATTTTTTTTTAAATTTCCAATAAATATCATTATATTTTAAGTAATGTATACAAAAACTTGACAAACTATAAACCAAAAACCTGCCTCGAGAACCACTCTATCCATTGTTGAAAACAGCAAGAAAGTCGGTGCAGTAGTTTTTGAGTTTATCGTAAATTTGTAAGTGTCCCCGTAGGTTCAGAATAAATGATTTGATTTTGATGTTGAACAGACGGAAGGCTTTTTTTGATTTGTTACATCAAAAGCTGAATATCTAGATCCCATGGAGAGATGATCTTTACATAAGACGTCAATAGTTCCGTATCTATCTACTATCGTCATATCTTTTTATCACTTTAAGTGCAATGTTCTCATATTTAATATAACTAAATCTAGATTTCCAATCTCCCTTCGCGTTATTTATCTTATCCATCTGACACCACTGTCATTGTTAACGAACGATTTAAAAGGAAAATTTCATTCGTGTTGCCTTTGATCATTAGCCGATGACAGTTTTGAAATAAGATAAGTAAAAAAATATAAATCTCTCAGTGTAATCTTAGAAGTCCACTTCACAGACAATTATATGTACCTTTGAGTTGACACTAGATTGCGTCAATACTTACATAGAATATAGTTATTTTTTTACTAAAGATAGTAATTAATTGCATTAATTAGTAGCTTTATTTAACTACGTCTTACGTTCTTCAAAACTTCGCTTACTTTTGTTCTGAATGCTGCATCATGTACCTTAGTGATTCTCTCGAGAACATTATCTTCGCTTACTTACTACGCCTTAAAATAAAATCTATCAAACTCTACCACAATACAGACCTAGAGCCTAGTATGGATACACTATTAGTTACTTATGGTTAAGTATAATATATTAATTAGAGTTAAGCATGTTTACCTACTGTATATTATATGGACAATAAAAAACTATTAAAAAATAATAGGTATAACAGTCACCCCTTAAAAATAAAAAAGACTTCGTTTTGATCAACTTGGGTTACAACCTATCTAGCCTCATTGTCTAATGGTGATTGATTCATCTCTAAAAATAAATGCGGTTTTAAATTTGCCTCCTCCATTATTTCATACCTCCACCACGAGCTTCGAAACGCGTGCCTTGTTCGGCCTCTGATGCCGACCGATCGATTACTTTACTAATTAAATTCCACGTTTAACTGTCGTTCTGAACGAACTCTGGGTATTTTGGGAACTGCTTTAAAAACCTTTTATAACCTGAAACTGCAATAAACGTGTAAAAGGGTTCAGATAGAATGGACCGATGTAAATCTATTTAAATAGTGTTTTACTTAAAATAGTGTCTCTTGAAGTATCTTTTTTGATGATAAATTGACCATAAAAGTAAAATATTGAATCAGAATGCAGCTTTATCCGCATTAGATTAAGGATTTGGTGCCATAATAAATGACAGTAGTCTAGAGGACATACTATTTCTTGAATTTTCGTTCGAAATTATAGAATCACAAAGTTGTTTCATGTTTCTTCATCAAATATTTAGCAGTAAGCTAATGCTTTTTGCTTTTCTAACTTTTTTAGAAGTCTGAATCAATTTTTATACCATGCCCTGCAGAAGATTTCACGAAACTCGTATGTACCAATGTCAGCAATTATAAACAGCTTTATCTTGTTGCACTATTATTGTTGCAATCTTTGTTTGCCAGCATACACAGTTGGTATTTAAGTTGCAAAAGTGACTTTCAAAGCGCGCGATTTGCAATAGACGAAGATAAACAGACATTCTTGTTACAAAACAACTACACACAGACAATTCGCCTACACACAGTGATTATTTCGGGGTTTATCCAATGCAACAGAGTAACTGGAGACAATAGACAAAACTGTCATAATTGTAATTATGTTTTGTGTAACAATAATACATAGTGTAAAAAGTCGATTTTAACACACTGATGCTTCTTATAGAGCATGCACGACTGCTCGAGCAGTTAGCCAGTGATCAACATACAGGGGCCGCTCTTGCAGCCATAGTCACCAGCTTGGAGCTGCCATTGATAACTGCTCGAGCAGTTGGTATTAACTGTTCAACAAGTCGCAATTTCAATTCAGGGATGAGAAGCGCGCGTGACGTGGAATAATTAGCGCATGCGTAACTTCGCGAGAGCAGTCGACAGCTCGAGCAGTCAGTATATGCCTGGCGACTGCTTGACAGCCAACCGCCCGAAGCATTTGCAACTGCTTAACGGTATCATGTATGTGTGTATGTAGAAGACTAGCTGCGCAATCGCAGTTTGAAGCAGTCCATGCTGACTACTTCAACCTGCTCGTGTATCTGGGGCCTTATTCCATACAACCCAAACCGGTATGGTTTTTAACATTTATGTTCGTATTCTTTTTCTATAGTGTTCTGCCCACGGCTCTAGAATACCTGATGATATCGCTTTGCTAGATATAGCCTTTTTATAGTGATCTATAGCTGACCCATTCGTCGTCCTATACCTATCACATTGAAAAAAAGCAGTTTCAGTGCGTAATAATTCGTTGTATACTCAGACTATTTCATGTTGCTAATATAAAATATCAAGTAAAGTCGGCCACTAAGTGTGTAACCTTATGGGCGGTGGAATATTGTTCCAACAATATTCCACCGCCCATAAGGAACTTGCAAAATCTTCTAAGCTTTAGAATAAAAATCAAACTTTTTCTTGCTTTACACCAAAAAATCGCAGGAAACTCTTAGGCTTGATACAAGTGCCATATAAAACGAAGCATACATGACATGCAAACAATCTTTGACGACAGCAGGAAAAATTTAAATATAGCTTAAATTTATGTATTATGTAAACTGGCTTACGTAATTAGCCGACGACAGACGCCGCGCTATTGCAGCCTAATAAACTCCCTGACGATGGGCATCGGACACGATCGAAAGCTAGCTTTATAACATCGGTTTATCGTGTGCGTAAAGACAGGTGATATTCTGAAATACTACCTGCGCCTCGCAGTTTCACCTGCGTGGTGATAGGTGATATTTATTGTTATATTTACAGGAAAACGGCCCTAAAAGACCATCCATAAACTGTTTGAGATATTCTGAACTGCGTCACAGTTTTGAAAAAATGCACTGTCAACGAAAACATTCTAAAATAAAGTACAATCTGTCATGAACAGTCATAACTCTTACCGTCAACGAACGGCTTGTCCACTTCGTTACCTACATACTAATATTTCAAAAAGTTCACACAGTACCATACAAATTCGCCACGTCTGCTCATAGAACTCGCTCGACGTAGCAATGTTCAAGCTAAGCAGAAGCATCTACGTAAATAAACGGGTACCTTAGCTCAAACTTTGCCAGAAGCTTGTATTGCTTGAAGGTTATCGCAAGGGCGCGTTCTGTGACCCCTGCATTATGTATGCATTTGCAGATACGTAGCGTTGACGTCAGATGCATTAAATTACATTTCAGACTCGTTAAGCGCATCACACACGACTAAGATAATGTATATTATAGCGTCGAATATAAAAGTTATGTTAACTTAACCCACCACACACGGCGCAGATACTAAAGCGTACATTCTATCGGAGTCCGTCTCGGGAGCCGCACGTCTCGATCGTTCACACTGTAATATACAGAGTGTTCATATTTTTTTATTTTGCGATGATTCGTATTTTGTTGCTAGACCTGTTGGACAGTTCCTCAGATGATGATTGGGACTGTGAATATGATATAACCGTCATACTAGCTAAAAGTAATAAACGAAAAATCTGGATAGAAGATCACATAAAACACAGGAAACACAGTGAATTTAAACTTTACAATGATCTTTTAGAAAAAAAACAGCTTTTCTTGCACTTTCATATGATTATTTGCACGATACCTACCAGTTTTTTAATTGTTTGTCTGTCTGCCTCTATAATCCGGGTAATTTCTGAAAAGGCCAATTTTGATGGGGTTTATACTGAAAGCATTAATTAAACGGCCACGCGAACGAAGTCGCAGCTGCAGCTAGTCTAATAATATAACATAGCCTTATTTCATCAAGAATACTAACATCGATTTAGTAGTTACCTAGTTTGATTGATCTATACGTAGTACTTACAACCTAGAAAAAACCTATGGAGGTTAGACCCATAGATTTTTTTTAAATTATACTAAGATAAAATTGTCATACCGCTAGTTCGGTTAGTACTCGTAGATAGAAAGTCTCACTTTTTCAATGATTTCCTTTGTTTGACACATTCGCGTTAGTCAGACGTTAGTTTCATTTTAATTTACAAAAAATATTTCTACAGGTTCGAACAAATATAGGTACATAAGATAATGTGAAGCTTTATTAGTTTTTATTGTGAAAATATAAATTTGTTTGGTGACTGAAGACCAGACGTCCATTTACGGCAACGGTTTTGTCAACATTCTGTATTTGATCTTAAGATCAGTATCGGACATGATCTTAAGATGTCTTCATGATCTGCAGTAGTCTTAGCATATGTAAACATGCCGTTCGAATATCGGTGGCATCTTAAGCTACTCTAAGGTAAAATATAGTAAATTCACCGTGTGTGGTCGCTCATTGACTTATATGGTGAGCGATATGTCCGAATCTGCTCTAAGATAATTTATATTTTATAGTATCTTCATCGTGTATGATGGGCTTTAGACATGCAAGACGCGGGTCTTTGGTTGTGTGCATGTGTCATCATAAGTTCCACAAACGTTTTTCTTTGTGTATTTATACGTGAAGGTGTTTTTTTCGCAGTAACAAACACAATATGTATTCAAATCTCTAACAGCTGCCCGTATTATGAAAGGGATAGCAGCGTTTGCTTGATGGTTTGAGTAAAAGGGACAAAATAAAACTGATAGTTCTAAAACGGAGTATTTTTACATGGGATTTCAAAGTAATCTTACGCTAATAATTTTACTTCAATAGGTATAAGTGCAAAAACATATTTTATTTAATATGTACTTAATGCCATTTTAAAATTATCTTTTTTCGAAATCAAATATTTTTTAGGAATTATGTTGATGGTAGATGTCATGGTTCTTATTTTAATACATCAGACAGTGTGCATACAGCGTAAACCTTTTTTCAAATAGCTATGCTTAATTTGGTGAAGACACCACCGAGTTAAGCGTAGCTTAGCTCTCTCTCTAACACTATCGATATAGAGTTTTAAAATTATCGTGAGTATCACTCATTACACTAATATAAAGTTGTGTATATATTGAGAGCGCGACGCGATCTCCAAGCGTGAACACTCCCTGAAGAAGAACGTCTTACACGGACTTAAACCGACATAATACCAAGTGAGTGAAGCCGGTATCTTTATATTAGTATGATATCGATAAATATGTTGAAAACATCTACTTATCTATAAACTTCAAACAAAAGACAGAAAAACAGCGATATTTTAAACGATATTTCGTACATATTATATTTCGGTTGCATCGTACGTCCGGCTGACGTCAATGGGTTGACCAATACCGACACAGATTAGATAGAGGCATTAAGTGCCACAAATACAGAGTTCGAAGACCTGTGTGCGTCAGGTAAACAGGGGTTTGTAATTGGATGAAAATCTTAGAACAAACACTGTGATATTCATTAGTTTGTTTGCTCTTTCTTGGCTTGACTTTGTGAATGTAGCATGTGAGTTTTTAAGAAAATCTAACATGATCTTTATTTAGAAAAAGTTTTTTACCAAAAATGGAAAAGATTTCAAAACCAAAAAGTGTGAAATAACTTGTTGAAGTTAGTACCATGAAAGTTCAAAAGTAGGTACATATTATAACAATATTGTGCTCATGGTACCAACTTCGACAAGTTATTTCACGCTTTTTGGTATTGAGGTCGGTTTAATTTGTTGGTGAAAATTTTTTTACCATTTTAGTGACCCTTACTACTTACGGGATCGATTGTCATTCACCCTCAATAATGATATCATCAAGATAGACGTAACACTTTTCAGTTTTTGGAGTGTAACTCAAAAACTGCTCGACCGAATTTGAAGAAATTCAAATGGGACCACCTCAGAAGTATACTCTACTCAAACAAAAATAATTTTGTGAATCGGTCCACAAATGGGGGAGAAATCGGCTAACATACACATAAAAAGATACATACACACAAATATATAACCTCCTCCTTTTTTGAAATCGGTTAAAAAGTAGATTTATTATAACACTATAATCTGATCGCGACTTCATTTGCGTAAAATAAGGTTAACTACCTCGGAAACTATTCGTTGTTTCATAACAAAAAATACTCTGTGTTAATCCTGGGCATAGACTATCTTCATCATGGTGCTAGATGGGATCAGCTCCGTAAATCGACACGTAGAAACCAATATGTATCATAGCTGAACAATTTTTCGATTTTGTCTACACATTGATATCGGTACCTTGTATACCGATATCGTAAAGTATTCGGTAATATTTCGTCATTATATGATTTTGCTGCTGCTGTTAATTATATCCAGTGGTAAGAAATACGCCAAGACAATTAAGAAATACGCCAATACCACCTGAAACAGTCAATGTCAATCTATATCTATGTCTATAGAAGTCGCGGGCAGTGGCTAGTATATATATATATATATATATATATATATATATATAAATGAACGCCTATTTTTTCTGGTCACGTTATAAATTAAGAATGTTGTTTCTATGACAAGGGTTACGATAACGTTCATTTGTTTTTATAATTAAGCAGGATTTGAAAAAGATGTTTGCAATGCTGTAATTTTTGTTTTGTTCTTTTTCAGGCTCTTCAAATACACCTCCAGCCAGACGAAGGTGACATCCTGATCTTCATGCCTGGTCAAGAAGACATCGAAGTCACCTGCGAGGTATGTGTACAGTATCTTATCTTTCTCTTAACAGGGTAATGCATCTGAAGGAATTTGAAAGACGATAGTACCTGCGGTTGCTCCTTCTGTCGAATTTATTTGGCCTCTAGCTGACCCGCCAGTGGCTTCGCTCGATACAGAGCTATAGATTAAATTAAAAATTACACTTCATTATTTCATTTCTTCATTACACTTACATTTCAAAAGTATCTCTCCCCTAAGGGAGATACTTTTGAAAATCCATGAACAGCCAAAATTTTTAACCGTAAAAATTAGAAAGGAAAGACGATGGTCAGCACTAGCAAAGAGGTTTTTGAGTTGCTAACATCTATCAATTGAATTTTCCATGCCTCTAATGTCAGTTAAAAAGAATATAACCCACTCGAATATAATAGAACATCGAAAGGTCAATAATCCATTTATATGATTACAATGTTTAATGGTCTGCCTGTACTGTCTTGCCCTAAATAGAAACGTTAGGTCAAGCAACTAAAAAAACTACTCAATTCACAAAGTGCCTAACAGTCAAATTGTTTCAATGAATTTATGATAGTCACAAAATTAAATTGTTCCAAATTTGTACCAAGTGATCTTGAGACGAAAATACAGTTGAGTGTTGCTATGCTTCTGACATTAGTTAATAGCTACGAGAATTTGCAACTAGTTTATGTTAATTTATCACTCAAATTATGTTGTGTAGGTAAACATGCAAGCATTATCAATCTAGATGCTTGTGGTACTTGGATGTAGATTATGTCCTGGATCCATACCAGATGTCGTCCGTTTGTTTAATGCCGTAACAAACTTATGTATGTAATTATTTGGTCAAGTAGTCATCCTTCTTATCTTCCCACCATTGACTTCCATAACTTAGGCTATTGGCATTGTCATTCACAATTCCCTATGATACACGTACATGAAAAGTTCGTGTTGCTACTTTTCATTTACTTTGATCCACTCTTTGTTTTCTCTTTGGCTTTTTAACGTTTGATCCATTCATAATACAGATAGATACTGTTATAGAATCGTTACTAAGAATAATAATTACATTATATATCTATATTAATTGTAATATATATATTATATAATTAATCACCTCAGATTGTTGTTCGTTAAATGTACATATATATACGTATACATAGTTACCGATCATACCTACTTATATTGTTATATAAACGAAATTACTACTACCAAGGCATGAAAATTTCAGAACCAATATTAATGAAATTTGTCATAATTAAGCTAAATTAAGGTTTGGAATAATAGAATACTTGGTATTCAAGAAAATGGTTATAAATTGTTTTAAAAAAGTTAAGAGATACTTATTTTCTTGACTTGACTTGACTTCTTTGTTAATGGCGTGTCTGCTTATTGCAATTCTGCCAGTGTCTGTTCCATGGTAGTTTCATAAACTTTTGGAGGTTGTTTATCCAAGCGTATGATCGGTGAGTCAAAGGGAGAGTCCACCAGACTTCATAACTACTTATTTTCTACTCAAGCGGAGTCGCGGGGCTAAGCTTGACAGCAGGGCGACCCAATGACCAGAGCAATGAAACTGCGTTTTGATCGCATCATGTTGAACTTCGCTTTCATTTTCATAATTCAAAATTTCATTCTACAAATATTTGTATTCTTCCAGGTATTAGCAGAAAGATTGACGGACTTGGACAGCGCTCCGCCACTGACAGTTCTGCCGATCTACTCCCAGCTGCCAGCTGATCTCCAAGCGAAGATCTTCCAGCGCGCGCCCCCCGGACAGAGGAAATGCATCGTTGCTACTAATATTGCAGGTATAACTCCAGAAGTTTTCATGTGAAGCACAGTACAGTGCTTGTAGCGAAATTCGCTTAGAAGTTTAGAACAAAAAATAATTGAGTTTAGTGCTGCTGTAGTTAAGAGTGAATGCAAAGACCTCGGTCCCAGTCACTGTATTAATAATCCTTTGCGTCCCAGTGACGTATATATACGTCAGTTTCATTCATAAACCTTTTGTTTTCATTATCACGGTATATGAAGGATTAATTCGACAACAGATAGGCCCTGTGGGAAATATTCGGGCGGTCTATAAACTCCATTACTAAGACTCAACACTAGCCCATTCCCCCGTACGGGACCTGCGGCCCATATTCCTCAAACAGGAAGTTCTGCGCACTGCGAGGAGAATGTAAAAAATTTTGGCTGTATTATCCCAGATTGTTAGTCCAGATTTGTCGTCAGCTGATTCCATAAGCCAGCTGTATAGGCATCAGACAGCTGACCACAAATCGACTGGCTATTGGCAAAACGTCATTGCAAATGTCAAAATTATAAAAATAGTTGTCTGTAAAGTCGGTTTACTTAGGCTACGTTCCGGGAAGCGCCGAAATCACTCGCGGCGTTCGCACACCCATCCCATTAGAAGCCCGAGATCATCGTGAGCGAGCTCGATACGTCATCGATGACGTCACAGAAAACGCTCACTACGCTCGCAGATCGTAGGTGGGTTTTCGTGGTCGTTTGCGAGCTGTTACTGTCAAAAATCAAATGTATAGGATTCTATCGATTTTTGACAGAAAAGTTGCCGCGCTTTTCGCGACCGCGTAACCGTTCCACTTGGGTTGAACATTGCAAGCATTCATTCCAACCGGAACGCTAAACCGGGGCGCGACAGTTGTGAGCGTTGACGGTGCTTCCCGGAACGTAACCTATCGGACGATAATTTTACGTCATAACGTCATATGAGAAGTCGAAAGCTTAGGCCCGTCGCTCGTCTCTACCGCTTGTTCCGCGCTCTCGCTTGCACGCTCGTCTCAGGCCGAACGTGACAATGAGTCATACTTTTTCGTGCGTGCAGTCGGTGTTCTTCGATTTATAAGACGTTATCACGTCAACAACAAAGTAAAATTCATTATTTTACACTTAATTAGTTATGATTAATAATACTACTTAGTTGATCGCAATGATACTTCCCATTAACAGTAAGAACATAAAAAAGTACAAACACAATTACTGCTTTCTCTGGTTATTTGAATAGAGTAGGTATAGTTTCTTACATCTTTGTCATCCATGTTGGCCGAGCCATTTCCAGTAGTAGCTTAGAGCTAATAATTATATGTTTTGTTTTTTGATATTTTGTTCATAACAATCTTATTGTTTTAGAGACTTCGTTGACGGTCGACGGCATTATGTACGTGATCGACAGCGGATATTGCAAACTGAAGGTTTACAATCCGAGAATCGGTATGGACGCGTTGCAAGTGAGTTAACATTACCTATATATATTGACTTTTGTACAAGTGTTCCGTTACTTTCCAGTTTTCTCCTGCTTTCCGATTGATGTCAAAACCGATTTCGGCGATATTATCACTGTTCTTTATTCCGATTCAATATCACGCTTTTGACAGGAGAGATCTGATAGCGATTCAAAATGGGTTCAAATCACGCTTAACTTTCTAATGGCTGACAGTGCAGTGAATCGTTATACGCTTATTACAACATTAATTAATATTAACGAGTCGGTATGGAAATAATATAATAAGTCATGAAAAAACGTTTAAAACAGACCAAAAGACTTTTGCTTTACCGGAACGAAGACAAGTAAACACACGCACACATCAACGAACTCGCATTTTTGACAGAACTGCTCATGGCGATTACAGTTTGTGGCGTGGTCGTTGAAATCGCATAATGGCGTCCTTGGTGACGTCACAAGGGTCTATGTTGTCGCGCTTTCGTTGATTTGGGATGACGATGACAGCGCCAAAATCGCTTTTGACAATAATCGTAAAGGAGGGTAGGTATTTGCAGTTTCTAATACATTGGCGCAAAAGGTTAATAGAAAAGTGGCTCGCCCGGTGATAACCGTCACGCTTGATCACGACATAACTACTATAGCTACAAGGACCGCTAATAAATACGAACCTTATTTGATACCTTCTCTGTATGGTGCTGAAGTTTAAATACTTGACGTAAAGTATCCTTCCTTGATTGAGTAGAACGTCAACTGCTGAACAGACATCATCGGCATAGCGATTAATGTCGCTGAATTGCAAAAAGTCATTGGATTGCAAGAGACGAGACGATCGTGTGTTGTATGTGAAATAGTTTCTCCAAATCAAAAGTTATACTAATTGCAAATCTCGATACGCAGCAAAATAACCTCATAATGGTCGCGCTTCCCCTCCACCCTGCGCGATGCGTCACTGTTCTCGTTTATCGTATTGAATTCTCTGATCCTTAAGCTATCCAGTGGTATAATTTAATTTTGGATGTTTAGGTTTTTTGGATTGCCCCCGTTATGGTAGCAAATTTAAAGACGTTCACGTCAAAACTTATGACAAGCGATCGGGAAAGCTTCGATCCATCTTTTCGTCCCCAATACCTCAGAGCCTGAAAACCAAGGTTTTCAACCAGTGTGTGTTGCCAGTGATGACTTATGGCACTGAGACGTGGTCCCTTACAGTGGGCCTCATTAACAAGCTTCATTCTTACCTATTGTCATCCAAATCTGTTGAGCCTGACTCGATCACAAACTTTCGCTACACAGTCATTTCATACACATACATATTTCATTAGCTACACATTCGCAGCGGAGCGTGAATTGGCGATCTTAACCGATCTAAGCTAAGCAACGGTCAGGAGTTGGATGGGTGTGTACTAGTGGTACTATTCAACTGAGCGCTTCTTTGCTTCGGAGGGCACGTTAAGCCGTCGGTCCCGCTTATTTGTCTTAGGACAACAGTCGTTAGGTTATGTCGAAGGTCTTCGCGCGGCCTGAAAACATATGTTGGCCATTAGCCTATCCACCCAGCCGACCCCTCTGAGAGGAAGGAAAATAATGGGCTGATTTTGTTTGATTTCTAGATCTACCCAGTGAGCCAAGCCAACGCCAGACAAAGAGCGGGGCGTGCGGGCAGAACGGGCCCCGGCAAGGCGTTTTGTTTGTACACACAACGGCAATACACGCACGAGCTTTTGGCCGCCACTGTGCCTGAGATACAGCGCACTAACCTCGCTAATACTGTGCTGCTGTTGAAGTCCCTGGGGGTTGAGGATCTACTGGCTTTCCACTTCATGGATCCACCACCACAGGTGCGCTTTTTTACCCATATTTTTGCGCCCCGCGGATTCACCCGCGTGGTGATGGACGATGGTGTTGAAAAGTATCATATATGCTTCCCCAGGATATAATCTATAACGTTGCCGAATTTGATTACGATCCGTTCAGCCGTTTAGGCGTGATAAGGCAACAAACAGACTGAGAGACAGAGTATTACATATATTAGTTTCGAGAATAAAATAAAATCTCTTCTATGTTTTACATTATGTCAGTAAGTGCTGGCAACGGTTCGGACACAATTACTGATAATGGAAATGTTATCTATTTTACAACAGACTTACAAAAGGAGGAGTTTCTCAAGTCGACGCGTATATATTTTTTATGTATAACTTTTTACTGAGTAGTCCGATTTTGATAATTCTTTTTTCTTTGGTAGATTATAAAGGGATATTCAACAAAAACTTGTTTTTCAATTGGGGCAACACCAACAACATGACAGTTTTGACATTTAGTTTTTTGACGTATTCGTAGTGGATGATTTGGCAATTAAATTCGACAATTAAAATTCACTATGAAAATGGTGGTTCTGTTAAAGCTACATTTCGTAAAATTTATGATATTTTCGGTCAACATAATGGTCCTTATGAGACCGCTATTTTGGCATATTATTGATGACGTGGATATCGCTGACATGTGGTTTCAAAAGGACGGTGCCACGTCACACAGCCAATGAAACGATCAATTTATTGCAAACGAAATTTCCCGATCGGATAATTTCACGAAATTCAGCTGTTAAGTGGCCAGATCAGATCAGTGTGATTTAACACCACTGGATTATTTTTTGTGTGGCTATGTTAAGGACAGAGTCTATACGGAGCCAATCGAATCTATTGCAGCCTTAAAACTCAAAATCCGTGAAGTGATTAACGAAATAGCTCCGCCATTTTTCCAAAAAGTGATAATAAACTTTGATGAAAGATTCAACATCTATCATATTCATAGTTGCCGTTTACTTTTCTCTTCGTAATACAATAAAAAACCCTTTACTCCCGAGGCGGTCCCATTTAAATTTCATCAAATTCGGTCAAGCAGTGTTTGAGATAAGATACACTCCAATAACTGAAAAGTTTCGCCTATCTTGTTGATACACCTACCTTATTGACGGTGAATGACAATTAATCCCGTAAATAGGAAGGGTCACTGAAAAAGGTGAAGTTTTTTTACCAAAAATGGAATCTATATCAACACTAAAATATGTGTGTAATAACATGTCGAAGTCGGTACCATGTGCACAATATTGTGATAATAGGTACTTTTGAACTATCATGGTACCGACTTTGACATGACATTAAATCGTTCATCGTATTTTTTTTTACATAAACTGTTGGCTTTTATAAGTAGCATACTAATATTATAAAAATCTAACCAAATCAAATGTGTTTATTTGCCAGAATATGAGTGTGAACACAAAAGTAATAATGAAACGTTTGCAACTCTGTCACTCTTTCTGTATCTCTGTCTATTTGTTACCTTATCACGGGTAAGGCTGAACGGATCGTAATGTTATTTGACAAGGAGGTAAATTATACGTGGGGGAAGGATATGGGATACTTTTCATTGTCAACATCTTTCACTACGCGGGTGAAAGCGCAGGGCGCAACTAGTTTACAATAAACTGTTAACATGTTCAAGAGATATAACAATTTTTAGGGGTTATGTGGAAATTATGGAATATTCTGCCGGTGTACGTATTTGCAGCTATGACCCTGGGTGTTTCAAGCGGAGCGTGAAAAAGCATCTCTCAGTTTATCATAGGGGTGGCGATTAACGCAGTTTACTTAACAGCTTACGACTGCACTAATCATCGCTTCCATGATATATGATTCCATCTCCGCTTTCTTTCCATCAGGCGAGAGGGAGTCACTTTGATGAATCATGGGTTTATGTTAATGTTAAATTATGCCAATTCCAGGATACGATCCTGAACTCGATGTACCAGCTGTGGATCCTGGGAGCGCTAGACGGCACGGGAGCCCTGACCCCCCTGGGCCGGCAGATGGCGGAGTTCCCTTTGGACCCGCCTCAGTGCCACATGCTGATCGTATCGCCGGAGATGGGGTGCAGTGCCGAAGTGCTTATTATAGGTAACATTCGATAATGATAATAATAATTATACCGCAGAGGCGACTTTGTGAGTGTGAGTGGTGAGTGGCGACACCGTGGACCCCGATTCTGAACTTTGACGTGTAAATTGGCTTTATTAATAAATTGATTATGATTATGATTATGATTCTCCCAGGTGCTAAATGATACCCTTGACCCCCATTTTGCCCTAATTGACCGTCTGGGGGTGGAAACACAAGAGCAAGTAATAAAAAGCTCTAAGGGTGAAAGTGTTAAAGGGTCTAGTGAAACCGCAGCATCTCTCTACACTCTTTAGCTATCCACACCTACGTTACCCCTCTTATCGCAAATAATGGCGGCCCTTATGGGAGCCCGTTTCGTGGGTAGCAAGTCTGCCTAAATATTTGAGAAGACTCTGAAATTGGCAGGTGCCGTAGTCTCGTCCATAGTCTTACATCTCCCTTATTATTTCTAAGTTCATAACAATAGCCTTGCCATTTTACCCTATTTTGTAATATTTAATCCATGTCACCGTCATCCCAAATTCTGTTTTTTTTTTACACTTCTGTATATTTTATACCAAACAAGCATCCAAGCCAATCGGCTATTCTCAAATAAATTATGAATAAAAAAATATATAACAAAAAGTGTTGGCTGCAGCTCCACTTATGCCTTTGTCAAGGACCGGATGAAATCCGTGAAGAAAATGAATTAAATATAATCAAGGGTGAATACGTATCTTGTAGGCAACCGTGCTTCTTCAACCGCATTGTCACTTTTCATCAGGTGAGATATTGGCCTATTGGTAGCGTATATAAATTTAAAAAATATACACTTTTTTAAACTTCAACATACGAGTACGTTATGTCCTTTGTGTATTTATTTATTAAGAAAGAGACAACGCTATCTAAATCGCTTTGAAGAAATGATTATCTATAGGGTTGATAAGGACTCCTCTACCTCATATTGCGCAAGTTCCTAATATTTTTACTCTCATATTTGCAAAATATTCCACTAACAAGCTTACCAAGTTCATAAAATAACCTCACAAACTTATGACGGTTTCGTATTGGCCGGATATTTATGGAACGAAATGATTACAATGAGGTTTTTTCTTAATATTTGATTTAAAGCACTGACAACTGACTGACAAAAAACCTAAGACGGTATTCAAACCGACGTCTTCTGACAATCCGTGTCAGACGCCATGACGGCTTGCCCACTAAGACGATTCGTCCGAGCAATGAATTTAACTCTTTACTTGATTTTAACTGTCAAAGGGGACGGAAACATCGGGATTTTTGTCAGGATCAACCTACTCGTGTATTACCATGTTAAAGTCTAGCGTGTATTGCTCTACTGATACCATTATTATTGTCTTTTTTGTAAGGCAACACTGGAGCTAAAAATAAACGAACATTTGCTATATGAATGAAGAAATTGGCGATAAAAAAATGTTAAAAGACAAGCCCGCTGAGTTTCTTCCCGAATCTTCTCAATCGTGGTCGCGTTCCTATCCGGTTGTAGATTTAACCCGTCCCATGTCTAGTGTTTTTTGGTTTATTTTTCGCACTACGCATAAAAGTTCAAATAAAAAATACTACTCTTGAATAGTTTGACCGACTAAAAGCAAGTTTATACCGGTGGATCTGATAAAATTAGTTACAAACTCGAGGTCTAAAATTGTGTATACACTTTGTGTATGCGCGACATGGCTTAGCACTTTTTTAAACGTACACATGGTGTACGCGTGGCACGCGATGGGTTCAGAAATAATAAATGTAATATGATAATTTGTAAGTGCCCCCGTAGGCCTATACAGATTAAACGATTTCATTTCAGATCTGGATATTTTTCTAGAGGTTATATTCTATTAATTATTGGTTTATGTAAATATTACCAAGATGTAATTTATAGTGTTGCGGGGCATTCCACGCGGACAACATTGAGCTTTGATTTTGTATGTGACCCGTAATCTAGTTATGGTTGATCGCAGTCGAGACTGCAAAGTTCTGTTTTATTGTGAGTTTGGCTAGACTTTTGCTCACAGGTTATAAGCAGCTAAGCTAGTTATCTATTTATTTAGGCACACAAAACAGAATAAAACAAATACAATTTCAAATAACATCTGGACAGATTATTAAACTAGATCTTATTCCAAAACATATGTACCTACACATCATGAACAAAATATGTGGTATAGCAGTAATGCTTAGACAAAAAGGAAACTGGTAAATTAAATTATAAACATTAACATTAAGTTAGAAAATAATATTATTTCAGTGTTTGTGAAGAATTAACATTACATCTTTTTTAAATTTTGATAATATAAAAGTATGGTTAATGCATCAAAGGTCGCACGGCCAGACACAATAGAAATTTCATTGTTATAATGACATCGACCATTGAAGGGTTAAGTAAGTTAAACATAAGTGTGACCATTCCAGTGTCGATGCTGTCGGTGCCGTCCGTGTTCTACCGGCCACAAGGGAGAGAGGAAGAGGCCGACTCCGTGAAGGAGAAGTTCCAAGTGCCGGAATCCGACCATCTCACCTTGCTGCATCTGTACAACCAGTGGAAGGCTAATAAGTAACTATGGTTTCAATGATATGTTATGTTGTTCAATATCATTTTAACATAAGTCCTTTAAAAGTAAAAAGTCCCTTAGGACAGACAGAAAGATATATATATATATATATAAAGTGTTATATATAAATAGATAACACTTTATTCAATATATATCAACAAATACAATAAAAACATAAACGTATAACTTATATGACCTAGAAGCAAGGCAATTGGCGGTCTTACCGCGATCTCTTCCAGACAATGTTTGGATGGAAAGGAATTACTCTTTTTACTAAAAATACGGGATTATACTCACGTTATGCCTACTTGTCGGATAGATCCGACTATAGCTTCGTACACATCCTGGTGGTATTTTTCTAGGAGTGTTGGAGACGTCCGCGTCGATGACGTCCCGCTTAGCGGGGACTTACTAGGAATTACTCTACTGTACCTTGCGGATTGAACCGTGAAAAACCGTGAATAAATAGAAGCGTTTTACCTACCAATAAAACGCATATTAATTTACATACCTTATTCGAAGCTTATTTAATTGAGATAGGCACTACCGTTCCCGCCTTAGTATTTCCGTTTCCGTTTCTATATCTTTATCTCTTTCTACGTCACTTCCCCTTGGCAGTGGTTGGGGGGGGGGGGGAGTCTTGTGCGACGAGACCCGCCATTTTTAATTCTTCATTGAGTCTAATTACCAGGCAGAGCTTGTTCATAAGCTTCGAATAAGGTAAGTAAATGAATATGCGTTTTATTGGTGGGTAAACGCTTCTATTAATTTGACTTGACCGTTATTCGAAGCTTATTTAATTGAGACGTGTTTGATATCGCCTGGTGGAAGTGACGGAGACGCCAATGTGAAAGTAAGTATTTTATAGCCAGGTACAATGCCAGAAAAATAAAAAAGGTAAAAAAGATTGAGAAACAATGTAATTTTATTCAACAATAAATACTTCTCTTGTGATTATATAATGATATACATCCATAAATTATGTTTAATCAACTGGATTGAACAGTGCAGTGACCGAGAGTCGGTTTACAGTGGGCCTAACCTCACGTTTATAAAATTTACAGAAGGTATTCTGCGATCGCCAATTACCCCTAGCAAGAATCTGCTCAATGGAATAATTATCGAGCCAATTTTTTGAGGCTACAGCTGACCTAATACTTCCGGGAGATGCCTTTATGCCCGCTTCTAATAATAGGGATTTAATCCAGCCATCCTTGCTATTAGGGGTCTCGACGCAGATCTAGGCTCACCCCTAATATTAATAAATAAATTACTGGAATTAGCGAAATTTCTACGATTTTTGAGAAGCGAGATTGTATGCTTAGCCCAGAAAACTGGATCTAATTTTTCGTTACTTTGATTAGCAATAAATCTCCAGCCGGACTGTCTATAATCAGCAGAATCAGTTTTTGATCCGAAGGCAGGCCAGAAAACTAATGTATTACTTTGATCAAAACAACTATTAGAATCAACCGTGAGTAAAGTTAAATCATGGATTCTTCTCCCAGAACATAGGAGCAGTAGAGCAGCTGTATGTCTCTGCACTTGAAAAATATTATTTTTATCAATGCGGCACTTTTCTAAAAAACTAGCGAGTACGTCTATGTTCCAAATCGGGGACTTAACATGAGTAACAGGCTTATTTAATGCTATAGACTTTAAAACATGCTTTACTAGAGCATGAGAACTTAACTGGCCGGACGTTTCCGGGTTGCAAAGGGTTGAGATCACGGATTTGTGCAACAAAATTGAATTGTATGCTAAATTATGAACTAGATGGAGATCGGATAAAAATCTTGCCAAATCACTTGCCAATGGAGTAGAGGCGTTAACCTCGTGGGATTCACACCAGACAAGCCATCTCTTCCAAGCAACGTTATATACTTTCCGTGTGGAAGGACGCCATGAATCCTTCAAAAGTTTCAACTGACTATTATCCCAGCCAGTTAGCACCTCCGACCACCCCCACATTTCCACACTTCTAGAGTCATGTCGTGGACGTTCGGTGGCGGAAGTCCTGTCACAGTGTCGATTAGATCCTTGGCCAGGTGATGTAGGGTGAATGGGGCTGCTAGCGCACGCGATTTGATGTCCGGGCGCCAGAAAACCCGCTCCCATCGTGGCACTACTAGTAGGTATGTTCCCTGTGCCTGATTGAGATGACTCAAGACCTTGGGAATTAGGAAGGGGGGTGGAAAAACCCATGCTAGATCGTAATTCCACGTTTGAGAAAATGCGTCGTGAAACAGGGCTTGGTCGTCGGTCAGATCCAAGGACACGTAATTCATCACCACAGGTGCTCGGTTGGATGCAAAAAGGTCGATCAACGGCATTCCCCATCTGGAAAATACTTTGTTCGTGCATTCTGGAGACAGATGCCACTCCGGAGTCGCCCGCAGTCTTGACAATTGGTCCACGTGGCTGTTGTAAATTCCGGAGATCATAAAAGATATTCAAATGAATGTGATAATTGTTTATTATCTGGAAAACTTTGTAGGTTAAGTCCAGGAGAGGAGCCGATTTGGTTCCGCCCTCGTGACGGAGATAAGCGACTACAGACTTGTTGTCGCTCTGAATCAAACAGTACTGTGACTCAGGAGCCGACAGTGATCATGTAAGACTTTTAAAATTGCCAACATTTCTTTTTGATTGCAATGGAGATTCTTCTCGGCTTCTCGCCACAGGCCTGAGAGTGACAGATTGTCTAGGCGAGCTCCCCACGCAGTGTCCGACGCATCCGTCGTGAGAAGGAGGTGGCATTTGAATGGCAGACGAATGCTTGCAATTCTGACGCCACCATACCAAGTTGTCTGTGGCCGCACGAGGCAAGGAGTGTAATATCCGGTGATCCGATTTCATGATTTGGTTTAGCAGGCTTAACAGCGCTCGATAGTTGAGTCTGCCTTTCGGTACTGCAAAACTGGCGAAATTGAGAAGACCAACTAGACTCTGGAGCTCTCCGAGTGTTGTGCGTTGCTTCCACAACATCTGATCTACTTTGTTCAAAAGCACGGGAATCTTTTCGTCTGGAAGACGCTTGCGATTTGTCCAAGGATCCCAATGAATTCCCAGAAACACTAGGCTTTTCGACGGTGTTAGGATCGATTTTTTGTAATTGATCAGCCAACCTAGATATTCTAGAGTATCGATTACAGTCTTTACATGTTTGCTTAACACTTCTTGGTCCTGATGAGCAACTAAAAAGTCGTCGAGGTATACTATTATTCTGATACCTTTTTGCCTGACTTTCTGCGCTATCCAATTTGTAAGCGTAGCAAAGGTTTTGGGGGCTGTACTCAGGCCAAATGGCAAGCAAGTCATTTCTAACAGCTCCTTGCAATAAATAAGGCGTAGAAATCTTCTGTGGCTGCGAGCTACAGGAAGGTGAAAGTAAGCCTGCGATAGGTCGATTTTGGCAAGCCAATCTTTCGGTTGTAGAAAGTTGGGAATGCGATGTACATTTATCAGTTTGAATCGGTCTGTTACGATGTAATTGTTCAATGCCTTCAAATTGAAAATTGGTCGAGTCGAGCCGTCGCTTTTGGGAACAAGGAACATCGAAGAAAGGAAGCTTGGTGAAACCACAGCAGGTTCTAGAACGCCTTGTTCCTTCATTTTGTTTATGACCGATGTCATGTTGGTCGATTTTGGCACATTTAGACTGGTACCGGTAACACTTGGATGGGCAAGCGGTGGCTTCTGGCAAAAAGGTATGCGATACCCTGCAATTATTTTTAGGATGTAATTTGGTGCATTCATTTGTTCCCATTGGTCTCGAAATTGTGCAAGACGGCCCGCTCTGAACGGCACTGAGTCAATACTTACGTCGCTTGTTGTCTTTGCTTTGTTGAGAAGGTGAAGATGTACGTTTTCGGCCATATCTCTTCTGGTTTTGTTGTCTCGCATTCGGTCGGGAAAAATTTCCACGAAAGTTATTGCGATTATTCGGTGCGACCGAGTTAAACTGAGATGAATGGCCATAAGCATTGCAGTCACCTTGCGGAGGTGGGTTATTACTAGCGTACTGTGCACGCGCATTAATATGCTGGCAGGCGTGAGCTGCACGAGTAAAACCCTGCGAGGGCTTTGTGCATGACATTGACCCCTGCGAGGGGACGTGAGGTTGTTTGGCAACTGCCTGCGAGGCAGAAGAGGTAGTGGCTCTTTGTGCTGGCCAAAAACATTTTCTTACGCCGCCGGCTTTTTCAATTGTTGTAGTAAACCTCTCTGCGTTGAATAGGTTGGTACATGTCGGCGGAATCTTTCTTAGACTGGCCTTAATCAAGGGATCCTTAGCCTGCTTTGTGACACAATCTCTTCGCATTTGGATTATCTCGGCACGATGTCCACGAATAATCTGCAATAATCTGAGGAGCATTTATGTAAATCTCATGTGGAAAAAAGGTCATTAACCTTTTCGTGCAAGTTATCATAATTCAGAGAATTGCTATTCCTTGCCCATAGTAATAGATCTTGAAGGGTTTTTTGTAAAAACTCCCTTTGTTTGAGCACACACATGGTTAAAGCGGCAAAAGTTTTGTCGCTGTAAACGAGGTGATGAGGTGAGTCATATGCTTGAACTTCCTCGTTCATTTCAATATCTACAAAGCCTGGCGAATGATTATACAACTTCTGGGTGTCAGCGTATCTTATTTCATTCCAGTCACTTTTATCTAAATGCTGAAGGTCGCATAGCAACTTTAAATATGTTTCTGAAGTCTTCGGGGTTGCAGGCTCTTTTAATTTAGTTTCAAAAGCTAAAGTAAATTCTTTATCACAGTGTGAATCGTGATCAGGCTCAACATCAAGTAACTGTTCGTAATTATTTTCACTAACACCCGACATAAGTGAAATAGCATCATTATCCAAATTGGTACTCACATGATGATGGTGATCGTTGTTCCTGCAAGCGATTTGGTGACGAAGGCTGCATAATTCCTTGGATAATTTCCGAAACTTACGAGAGGAGTGGTGTTTGCGTTTGCTGCCCCTTTTCTTTTTACGACGACTCCGTTTTGGGTTGCTCCCGCTGGATACGGAGCTGCTACTAGAGCTGTCGCTACTAGAACTCGAGCTACTACTCGAGCGAGCTCGACGTCTAGGGGACGAAGAAGGCCCTGCACTTCACGAACCGCCTTGTCGGTATTATTCGAAGATTCCTCCATGTTAGAAAACAAAAACACTTCACTTCGTTCCGTAAAACCGTTAAAACACAAATTAAAAAATTTTATAACGCCGGTAATACCGTTAGATTATATTATTATATTGTAAATAACTGTAGGTCTTGTGACAAATGTGTCGGTACGTCCGAACACGGCGGGAAACAAGACGCCAATGAAGAATTAAAAATGGCGGGTCTCGTCGCACAAGACTCTCCCCCCCCCCCCCCCCCCCCCCCCCAACCACTGCCAAGGGGAAGTGACGTAGAAAGAGATAAAGATATAGAAACGGAAACGGAAATACTAAGGCGGGAACGGTAGTGCCTATCTCAATTAAATAAGCTTCGAATAACGGTCAAGTCAAATTAATAGTACGTTAAATAGTTACGAAAGTTATAATCTAGTAAAAAGTACGCGAATATTTGTATTCTTTGCCTTTTTACAGCTATTCGAGCCAGTGGTGTACAGAACACTTCGTGCACGGCAAGGCGATGCGGAAAGTTCGCGAAGTGAGACAACAGCTGCGCGACATCATGCAACAACAACGTCTGCCGCTCGTCTCGTGCGGTACCCACTGGGACACCGTGCGCAAGTGCATCTGCTCAGGTACTCACGCTCCTGCTAGTACACTAGTAACAACGTCTGCCGCTCGTCTCGTGCGGTACCCACTGGGACACCGTGCGCAAGTGCATCTGCTCAGGTACTCACGCTCCTGCTAGTACACTAGTAACAACGTCTGCCGCTCGTCTCGTGCGGTACCCACTGGGACACCGTGCGCAAGTGCATCTGCTCAGGTACTCACGCTCCTGCTAGTACACTAGTAACAACGTCTGCCGCTCGTCTCGTGCGGTACCCACTGGGACACCGTGCGCAAGTGCATCTGCTCAGGTACTCACGCTCCTGCTAGTACACTAGTAACAACGTCTGCCGCTCGTCTCGTGCGGTACCCACTGGGACACCGTGCGCAAGTGCATCTGCTCAGGTACTCACGCTCCCGCTAGTACACTAGTAACAACGTCTGCCGCTCGTCTCGTGCGGTACCCACTGGGACACCGTGCGCAAGTGCATCTGCTCAGGTACTCACGCTCCTGCTAGTACACTAGTAACAACGTCTGCCGCTTGTCTCGTGCGGTACCCACTGGGACACCGTGCGCAAGTGCATCTGCTCAGGTACTCACGCTCCTGCTAGTACACTAGTAACAACGTCTGCCGCTCGTCTCGTGCGGTACCCACTGGGACACCGTGCGCAAGTGCATCTGCTCAGGTACTCACGCTCCTGCTAGTACACTAGTAACAACGTCTGCCGCTCGTCTCGTGCGGTACCCACTGGGACACCGTGCGCAAGTGCATCTGCTCAGGTACTCACGCTCCTGCTAGTACACTAGTAACAACGTCTGCCGCTCGTCTCGTGCGGTACCCACTGGGACACCGTGCGCAAGTGCATCTGCTCAGGTACTCACGCTCCTGCTAGTACACTAGTAACAACGTCTGCCGCTCGTCTCGTGCGGTACCCACTGGGACACCGTGCGCAAGTGCATCTGCTCAGGTACTCACGCTCCTGCTAGTACACTAGTAACAACGTCTGCCGCTCGTCTCGTGCGGTACCCACTGGGACACCGTGCGCAAGTGCATCTGCTCAGGTACTCACGCTCCTGCTAGTACACTAGTAACAACGTCTGCCGCTCGTCTCGTGCGGTACCCACTGGGACACCGTGCGCAAGTGCATCTGCTCAGGTACTCACGCTCCTGCTAGTACACTAGTAACAACGTCTGCCGCTCGTCTCGTGCGGTACCCACTGGGACACCGTGCGCAAGTGCATCTGCTCAGGTACTCACGCTCCTGCTAGTACACTAGTAACAACGTCTGCCGCTCGTCTCGTGCGGTACCCACTGGGACACCGTGCGCAAGTGCATCTGCTCAGGTACTCACGCTCCTGCTAGTACACTAGTAACAACGTCTGCCGCTCGTCTCGTGCGGTACCCACTGGGACACCGTGCGCAAGTGCATCTGCTCAGGTACTCACGCTCCCGCTAGTACACTAGTAACAACGTCTGCCGCTCGTCTCGTGCGGTACCCACTGGGACACCGTGCGCAAGTGCATCTGCTCAGGTACTCACGCTCCTGCTAGTACACTAGTAACAACGTCTGCCGCTCGTCTCGTGCGGTACCCACTGGGACACCGTGCGCAAGTGCATCTGCTCAGGTACTCACGCTCCTGCTAGTACACTAGTAACAACGTCTGCCGCTCGTCTCGTGCGGTACCCACTGGGACACCGTGCGCAAGTGCATCTGCTCAGGTACTCACGCTCCCGCTAGTACACTAGTAACAACGTCTGCCGCTCGTCTCGTGCGGTACCCACTGGGACACCGTGCGCAAGTGCATCTGCTCAGGTACTCACGCTCCTGCTAGTACACTAGTAACAACGTCTGCCGCTCGTCTCGTGCGGTACCCACTGGGACACCGTGCGCAAGTGCATCTGCTCAGGTACTCACGCTCCTGCTAGTACACTAGTAACAACGTCTGCCGCTCGTCTCGTGCGGTACCCACTGGGACACCGTGCGCAAGTGCATCTGCTCAGGTACTCACGCTCCTGCTAGTACACTAGTAACAACGTCTGCCGCTCGTCTCGTGCGGTACCCACTGGGACACCGTGCGCAAGTGCATCTGCTCAGGTACTCACGCTCCTGCTAGTACACTAGTAACAACGTCTGCCGCTCGTCTCGTGCGGTACCCACTGGGACACCGTGCGCAAGTGCATCTGCTCAGGTACTCACGCTCCCGCTAGTACACTAGTAACAACGTCTGCCGCTCGTCTCGTGCGGTACCCACTGGGACACCGTGCGCAAGTGCATCTGCTCAGGTACTCACGCTCCTGCTAGTACACTAGTAACAACGTCTGCCGCTCGTCTCGTGCGGTACCCACTGGGACACCGTGCGCAAGTGCATCTGCTCAGGTACTCACGCTCCTGCTAGTACACTAGTAACAACGTCTGCCGCTCGTCTCGTGCGGTACCCACTGGGACACCGTGCGCAAGTGCATCTGCTCAGGTACTCACGCTCCTGCTAGTACACTAGTAACAACGTCTGCCGCTCGTCTCGTGCGGTACCCACTGGGACACCGTGCGCAAGTGCATCTGCTCAGGTACTCACGCTCCTGCTAGTACACTAGTAACAACGTCTGCCGCTCGTCTCGTGCGGTACCCACTGGGACACCGTGCGCAAGTGCATCTGCTCAGGTACTCACGCTCCTGCTAGTACACTAGTAACAACGTCTGCCGCTCGTCTCGTGCGGTACCCACTGGGACACCGTGCGCAAGTGCATCTGCTCAGGTACTCACGCTCCCGCTAGTACACTAGTAACAACGTCTGCCGCTCGTCTCGTGCGGTACCCACTGGGACACCGTGCGCAAGTGCATCTGCTCAGGTACTCACGCTCCTGCTAGTACACTAGTAACAACGTCTGCCGCTCGTCTCGTGCGGTACCCACTGGGACACCGTGCGCAAGTGCATCTGCTCAGGTACTCACGCTCCTGCTAGTACACTAGTAACAACGTCTGCCGCTCGTCTCGTGCGGTACCCACTGGGACACCGTGCGCAAGTGCATCTGCTCAGGTACTCACGCTCCTGCTAGTACACTAGTAACAACGTCTGCCGCTCGTCTCGTGCGGTACCCACTGGGACACCGTGCGCAAGTGCATCTGCTCAGGTACTCACGCTCCCGCTAGTACACTAGTAACAACGTCTGCCGCTCGTCTCGTGCGGTACCCACTGGGACACCGTGCGCAAGTGCATCTGCTCAGGTACTCACGCTCCCGCTAGTACACTAGTAACAACGTCTGCCGCTCGTCTCGTGCGGTACCCACTGGGACACCGTGCGCAAGTGCATCTGCTCAGGTACTCACGCTCCTGCTAGTACACTAGTAACAACGTCTGCCGCTCGTCTCGTGTGGTACCCACTGGGACACCGTGCGCAAGTGCATCTGCTCAGGTACTCACGCTCCCGCTAGTACACTAGTAACAACGTCTGCCGCTCGTCTCGTGCGGTACCCACTGGGACACCGTGCGCAAGTGCATCTGCTCAGGTACTCACGCTCCTGCTAGTACACTAGTAACAACGTCTGCCGCTCGTCTCGTGCGGTACCCACTGGGACACCGTGCGCAAGTGCATCTGCTCAGGTACTCACGCTCCTGCTAGTACACTAGTAACAACGTCTGCCGCTCGTCTCGTGCGGTACCCACTGGGACACCGTGCGCAAGTGCATCTGCTCAGGTACTCACGCTCCTGCTAGTACACTAGTAACAACGTCTGCCGCTCGTCTCGTGCGGTACCCACTGGGACACCGTTATTTTACTCCATGTCATTGGTACCGACCTATGACATAAAATAACCAATCTCCGGATTACTGACTGACTGGCACTGTTTGGGCCGTATATAGTTGTGGTTGTGAGGAATTCTTACCATTAAATAAATAAATATTCCACAACTATCACACAACGCCATCTCGTCCCAAGCTAAGCAGAGCTTGTGTTATGGGTACTAGACAACTGATAAACATACTTATATATTTCTAAATACATACATATTATAGATAAATTACACCCAGACACAGAACAAATGATCGTGCTCATTACACAAACATTTGTCCTGGGTGGGAATCGAACCCACGACCTCCGGCATAGCAGTCAGGGTCACTAACCACTAGACCAACAGGCCTGTCAAAACCATTGTACGCATTGTGTGCAAATTAGCTCACTCAAACTTCGCGCGCTTTGCTCGTCATTCAAATCGAGCGCGCGAACGGAAAGGGTTGGATTGAACGGATCCTACGAGGTGCGCATACGCGCTGTTTGAAGGAACGATGGAGTCGTGTGAATTGCGTCGTGGCGTGTACTAACTGCCATTGAATCCAACAACCTAAAAAGCTTCGAAAGGATCCTATCGCGAGTTCGTATCGTTGGTTCTCGTAATCGACCGCGAAAGACCAAGTTACTGCAGCAGCATCAGGCACAATTGTGTGGTGCAAGACGTTGGTGCGTGAATGTGGGACTCTTTGTCTACGGATTGTCTGTGTGCCCAGCGCTGGGACAAACAAGGAAGCTGCGTGGCTCTTATAAACCCTCCACTTCGCCAGGTGAGTGAGCTTACTGTATGCCTTTCTTGCCTTGTTAGGGAGCCCTGCCAACCACATCTGTTCGGAACCCCTGGTGTCCGTCTATAGTATTTTTTGTATAGGTATACTTGCCTATCGGCCTTCGGCCAACACAGGCACTTTGGGTTACTGACACAAACTAGCGACTGCCCGCGACTTCTTTCGCGTAGTAGGTGCAGCCTTGTGCCTTGCCATAACCTTCCATCTTTTGTATGTAAGAACCTTTTAAGAAGTATTTAGAAAACCTTTAAAAAAAGACGAATGAAATCGGTAAAGCCGTTTTCAAGTTAGTGTGACCAAGAGAAATAGGGGTTCATTTCTATATTATATAGATTATACTAATTTAGATTTTAGATTTTTTTAAGTGCATCTTTACGAGTGCAAACATGTTATACTTGGCGAATTGAAAATGTACAATCTGTAAGAGTCCATACAAAAAGAAAAATACTAAAATTTTACTTTTGTTTTTTTTACCTAGTTATGCCAATTGACTAATTCGATTTGATTATGTCTATGATATTTTTAGAGTATTGCTCCCATTTTCGGGTATATATTTTTAGGGTATGAATCCGTCACACAGCGCGTGAATTGTCCCCTAAGGCAGCCCCCATCTTGACTATGAATTACAGTGCTAATGTGTTCACTGCAAACACATTCCATCAAAAAATATTGCGTGTCTGCTGCTTTGTTGCAGATCTCACAATCTGGTGAATCTACTTTCTTCATGAGGTATTTGAACTGAGTCATTGGAACGTGCCCAGAGTGAATACATGCCGTTACAATATTCTGTCTGCTAAGTTTAGTCTTCAGGATTTTTGGAGTTGTCAAAACTGATATAAAGCCGCCATTTTTCATGATTTCAATCAACATTTGATTCTAACTGATGTACATAATTACCCTGCAGGTTACCAAGTCCAAGTAAAAAAAAATGTCTGTAAAATCGGTTTACGAGATAAGATAACGTCATAAGACAAGCAAGAACGCACAGGTCGATCGTGGCTCTTTATCATTTGTTCCGCGCTCTCGCTGGCACGCTCGGCTCAGGCGAAACGTGACAATGAGTCATACTTTTTCTGTGCGTGCAGCCGGCGTTCATCGATTTATAAGATTTTTTTCACATCAATATATAACAAGTTTGTAGGTTTCTTAATATATATTTGTTTTCAACTTACATTGACCCTCCCCGTTACAGCATACTTCCAACAAGCCGCCCGTCTGAAAGGCATCGGAGAGTACGTGAACTGCCGAACTGGAATGCCGTGCCACCTCCACCCGACATCGGCGCTGTTCGGCCTCGGGAACTCCCCCGACTACGTGGTCTACCACGAGCTGATGATGACCACGAAGGAGTACATGCACTGCGTCACCGCTGTCGACGGGAGGTGGCTAGCAGAACTTGGGCCTATGTTCTTCTCGGTTAAGGAGACTGGCAAGTGAGTATAGATTTGATATTCATAATTTTTTCATGCATATACGGTCTGATTAAAAAAGTATTATTTTTTAGTATAGTTATGGCATAGTTTGGAAAACATTGATTATTGCTTCGTTTCTTCGTGATCTATCGTTCTCACTTACTTGTCCCGTATTCTTGAAGTTCACTCAGTAGCGAATCTAGGCTTGAGTCTAAATCTCCAGGGCAATTATGTGTCTCAGTTACAATCAAATGTTGATTGAAATCTTAGAAATTAGCCGCTCTATGTCAGTTTTGAGAACACCATGCACAATACACCCCAAGCGGGACGTTAGTGCAGGACTTAGCGTCCCCACACAGAATAAGAGTAAGAACCAGTAAGCAGAAAAAGTTTTAAGTTGATGACTGGAGCTGACAAAAGTGACATGAAGCCGGTCTTTATTTCAAACTCAAACTCAAACTCAAAATCATTTATTCAATTTAGGCATCAAAGAAGCACTTATGAACGTCAATTTTTCATTATAATGTACTTTAAAGCCTACCGCCGCGTTCCAAAATACATAGAGCCAACCGAGAAGAAGCGGCAAGAAACTCGGGGCCATTCTTTTTATATAGATGTTTTTACAATGTTTTTACTTAGGTACTACAAATATTAGCTCCAGTGTGTTGCCTTACAAAAGAGAACATAATAATGGTATCAGTAGGGCAAGACACGCTACACTTTGACATCTTAGTACACGAGTAGATAGATCCTGGAGTGATCAGTCCCAAGCTGTTTTATCCTCCAAGTAATCCGAAATTTTGTAATAACCTTTTTGACAGAGTTTAGTTTTAATAGTAATTTTAAACTTATTAATAGGCAAATCTCGGATAACATTGGGAACTTTATTATAGAATCGTATACATTGTCCCATAAAAGAATGACTTATTCTGTGGAGACGCGTTACATGTACGGATAGCTTGTGCTTATTTCGCATGTTGATGGAATGAGCATCACTCCTTTTATCAAAACTGTTAATGTTTTTCTATACATAAAAGCCGTGCAGAGTAAATTTTGTATGGCGTTAATTGTCAAATGTATACTCAAATATAAATTCGCATCGTCTTTTTGGCCGATTGGTCTTATTCACTGACACTATGTACGGTCTACTGCTATTCTAAACTGTAGCCTGTCTATTACAACTTAGTTTAGAAGCGATGATAGATAACGCAGGTGAAGTGATGGTCGGGTGCCAATGAGGAGGTCGCCAGTCCAAACTTCATCTCGTGTATGAGCTTTTGATGTAGATAACATCGTGATGGAATCATGTGGTAGGGGTTATCTAGTGTACCTGTACCGCCTGACTATCAAAATTGAAAATTTGTCGTGTAATTAGTTTTCTTAGGGTTTCGCGATTATTATACATTGAAATCAAACTTATCATATCGCGTATAATTTAGATCATTTTATTTTCATCGTGTATATTGATATTAAATTAAAAATTCTTTATTTCGGGCATTATGGCATATCAGAGGCGTATCAAAGAATAAGAATATGGCATATAAGAAACAAGTTATCACTTTACCTTAGACCGGCTGGAATCCAGTAGGACGAGGAACTTCAAATCGTATGTGCTTCGGGTTCCTGCGAAGCACAAAGACATTTTCCTCGTTCCAGACTTTTGGCCGGAAGGAGTTGTGTATAGACGCTACAGGGAAGCCAGAGAGCAACAAAATCCCGAAATATAAAATATAAATATTTATGTATGTTAGTCTGTAAGGTATATATTAATTATGTGTCATAGAATAACTTTAATGTTATCTTAAGTTGCTTGAATTAAAGATTATTATTATTATGACCCATCAGAAGACGCGGGTTCGTATCTCGTCCGAGCGTGTGAATTTTTCTCTCTATAAATTTCAATGTTTGAGATCGCTAAAGCAGGCGTTAGTGCTTTAAAAAGTAATACTATAAAAATTACAAGGGTTGCGATGTCAATACTAAAGTTTAAGTATTTCTAAATAATGCTTCATCCGGTTGGATAGTGCTGTCAAAGCTGTTTAATAGATGTCGCTCCGTCTCCGTAAGACAGTTAAAGTCAGATAGAGAGTTAAAATTCGATTCTCGTTACTTCTTCATACTGAAACAACTAAACGGATATTCATAAAATTTGGAAATGAGGTAGTTGATAACTAGAATTGACTTATAGGTTACTTTTAACCAACTTCAGAAAATGAGAAGGTTCTCAATTTGACTGTATGTTTTTTTTGTATGTAAAGCAATCATTCCGCTAATTATGAATCAATTTTGATTAGCCATAACAAAAACAAATGTGTATCATTTCCAGATCAAACCGCGACAAGCGCAAAGAAGCGGCCGTGCACGTGCAACGCATGGAAGAGGAAATGAAAGAAGCAGAGAAGAAGATGGCAGAAGAACGGAAGAGAAGAGACGAAGACGTGCCCGTCAAGCAGGAGATCGCGACACCTGGACTCAGTACGCCGAGACGCACTCCACAAAGGCTTGGGTTGTAACGTGATACTAGTATTTTGGGGTTATAAAATTAAGTTTTAATTCTGTGTTTTTACATATTCGGTATTTGTAGTCATTTCATTGCTAACTAGTGGATGCCAAACCTATTTGTAACCGGATATGCACTGAAATCGGACAGCGAAGACACGTTTCATACATGAAGATAAACTCAACAAAACAGGATTTGTTCGTATTAGGAAACGTTTTGTACAAGCACGAGGCCCACCTGATATTAAGTGGTAACCTCTGCCTAGAACAGATGCGTTTCCTCACAAGTGTCGAACTGTATTGCACCAGTAACCCTGAGGCATATAAGTTATTAAGTCTCATATGAAATTATAACGATTTAATATTTTTATAAGTTTATATGAATGAAATAGTTCATATGAAATGAAACATGCTCATGGTCAAGCATCGCTCCTTGCTATTCCTAAGGTTATTATATTCTTTGGACATACTTTGTAATTGTTATAACTTGTGTTTTGTGTAAATACTTTCAGTATTTATTTTAATAAAATCAAAATATGTTTTTCTAAGCAACGTATTTTTGAAACATCCCGTTTTTATATAATTATAAACTTAAAACAATATTATAACATAAAAATGGATTATTGACATATATTATGTTAAGTAGTTCATAGAGTAACAAGAATAGGTATATCGTTTGTTCTCTTTTTCGCACATTTCAATATTTTTGCTGTAATTTGATTACTTTTGTATTGTTGTATTTGAACAAGCCTAATGACAATAACAACGTAATACAATATACTTAGTTTGCCGTGAGGTGCCGGCTAAAAATTGTATATACCTCTGAAACTCACTTTCTTGTTGTTATGGCGGACTTCAACGCGAAGTTGGGTAAGAGAAGTGGTGATGAATTGAAAGTGGGGCAATTTGGCTATTACCGTAGGGGACAGAGGTTGGCCGACTTCCTGGAGAAAGAGGGACCTTTTATGATGAACTCTTTCTTTCAGAAGCCACATCATAGGAAATGGACCTGATTGAGTCCCCATGGTTCCACTAGAAATGAGATTGACTTCGTTATGACCACCAAGAGATAAATATTCACTGATGTCTCCGTGATCAACAGGGTAATAACCGGTAGTGATCACCGAATGGTAAGAGACACGGTGAATATTAATGTAAACTTGAGAGGTCTCGTCTGATGAAGTATACGCTCCGCCCTACTCGTGCCCATATTCAAGACCCTGAGAGCTTTCAACTTGAGCTGTCTAATCGCTTTGATTGCCTTGAGAACATCGCTTCAGTGGACAAGATCAATAACAGGTTAGTAGAAACTGTCCATACAGTGGGTTCCATGTACTTTAAACCCCACCATACAGATAAACCACAGAAACTTTGAAACCAAACCCTCAACCTCATAGCTGAATGACGTTCGTTAAAACTGCAGTCTTCGGATGATGCTGAAGCATAAAGGTTGCTCCATAGACAAATATGGAAGTCCTTTCAACACGACATCCGGACCATTAATGCAAACCGTATTAAAGAGACCATAGAGCGGAACAAGGGCTCCAAAGCAAGAGACTTGTCTATTGAGCAAAACCAGTTGACGAAGCTGAAGCGAGAAGACGGCAGTGTAGCATCGACCAAAACCGAAGTGTTGATGCAGGTCGAAAGGTTCTATAGGCAGTTATACACCTTGGTCGCTAAACCTGTTAGCAGCTCGGCCAAAGACCCAAGAACCAAGCTGACCCGACATTATACCGAAGATATCCCGGAAATTAGCCTGTACGAATTTAGAAGGGCCTTGAAACAGCTTAAGAACAACAAGGCGCCGGGTGACGACGGTATCACACCTGAGCTTAAATTACAGACCTATCTCGCTTTTGAGCCATGTTTATAAGCTGTTTTCGAAGGTCATAACGAACCGTCTCAGTCGCAGGTTTGATGAATTCCAGCCTACGGAACAAGCCGGTTTCCGAAAAGGCTATAGTACCATAGACCACATCCACACGCTACGGCAAGTTATACAAAAGACCGAAGGGCCTCTTTGCTTAGCGTTTGTGGACTATGAGAAAGCCTTTGATTCGATCGAGACGTGAGCAGCGTTTGAGTCTTTCCAGCGGTGCCGTATTGACTATCGGTATATCGAAGTGTTGAAGTGTTTGTGCAATAACACCAACATGTCAGTCCGACTAGAGGAGCAGAGTTCGAAGGCAATTCCATTGCAAACAGGCGTGAGACAAGGAGATATAATATCTCCGAAACTGTTCACCACTGCATTGGAAGACGCCTTCAAGCTTCTGGAATGGCAAGGGCTCGGCATCAACATCAACGGCGAAAACATCACTCACCTTCCATTTGCCGATGTTATTGTAGTCATGGCAGAATCCATGGAAGACCTCAGTACAATGCTCGAAGGCCTGCATTAAGTTTCCCAACGGGTAGGCTTTAAGATGAACATGGACAAGACGAAAATTATGTCTAATGCCCATGTTGTGCCTACACCAATATCATTAGGGAACTCAGTTCTCAAGAAGTTGTTGACGAATACACCCAACTAGGACAGACAGTCAAACTAGGCAGGTCCAACTTCGAGAAAGAGGTCAATCGTCGAATCCAACTCGGCTGCGCAGCGTTCCGGAAACTTCAAGAAGTCTTCTCGTCAAAAATACCTCAGTGCCTCAAGACAAGGGTCTGGGCCAATTTGTGTTACCAGTGATGGTTTCTCTACGTGATCGAATGAGAAAACTGAAAAAATGAGGAGATCCGCGAGGACGATCTAAAGTCACCGACATAGCCCAGAAGATAAGCCAGTTGAAGTGGCAGTGGGCAGGGCACATAGCACGCAGAACAGATTGCCGATGGGGTCGGAAGGTTCTGGAGTTGAGGCCACGGACCGGCAAGCGCAGCGTAGCTCGTCCACCGACTATGTGGACTGACGATCGTTCGGATCGGACGACGATAGCAGGGCGACGTTGGATGTAGACCGGTCCTGTTGGAAATTTTTAGGGGAGGCCTAATATGTTCGTTCAGCAGTAGACGTCCTGCGGCTGAGATGATGATGATGATAGTTAGTTAAACACAATACAATGGTGTTGACCTGTTGATGATATGATGACTAGAAATCAATATTTATATAGAAACTTTTTATTGAGCTAAAGATGTTATTTTTAATGCTCTGTTTAATAAATCTGCTTCGTTCGTGAACACCACAGTAAACCTGTATACAAAATTTACAGCATCATGTAGTTGAGTATATAAAAAATTAAGTATCTATATTTCCCTTGGCCATCGCATCACGCGTGAATGGATGGAACCATTTCGCCAATTATTTTTTTGTTCTGTTTATTATTGTCAGGAGAAGGTTCTTATAAAATAAAAATCCAGAAAAGATGGGAGGTTATAGCAAGGACAAAGGCCGAGCCTACTCGAGCGAACGAAGTTGCGGGCAGTCGCTAATTACCTATATATTATTATAACTCTATCATATGTAGGTTATATTTCTATATTATATAATATCATATGTAATACATACGAGTACAAAACATATGATAGAGTTATATTAATGTTTTATTTGCAAGTCTTATAATTTGTTTTCAAGATTTCTGCATCGATAAACGAAAAAACGTATTACAGGTTACTTACTGTAAATCTTGTTTAATTATTTATACATGTACCTATTGTACATCAGTAGCGTTATATTAAGTTTAGATTCGCAATATAATATTATTGCATTAACAAATCAAGGTTTTAATAATAACGCCAAACAATATTTCAAACCCGTGATTTCATTTGTTTATGTTAAAACAATGCACTTTAGGGCGATCGCTACGTAAAGCGTGATCGCCCTAAAAGTACATATGTGCACGCGGCGAAGGCCTGGAGCGGGCGCCCGACGCTGCATGCAGGTAGAACAAATTCGGTCCCCAGCGGGTACTGTTGTATCGGATGAACTTCCATGAATTATTTGCTCACACTCGACTGATATCAAAAACCAAGCTCCCGTGCGCCCGCGTCCGCCCACCTCTCGCTGCGCGTGTACAAACCCGTCGCACGCGTCCACGCCAGTTAGCGCTGCTCATACTATCTTTCAATACAAACACGCGAGGCACGCACCCGCCGCATGCGCACTCTTAACGTAGCGAGCGCCCTTAGCTTAGTTCGGATTACTTTAGTAATTTAGTATAGTGACTAGTAATTTAATAGCTAAACTACTCGCTACTGCCCAAAAATCGTTCGCATTACGGTCGAGTACAGTAGGTCTACCATGAGTAAAATGAACAGTGCCACCTTGCGATCAATTGTAGAACTAAAATTAATAGCGAGTACGCCAATCACAAGCTTAACAGGTAGGCGAGATCGAGTATCGACTATAGATGACATTTATGTTGCCAACTCATGGTAGAGCTACAGTACACAAGTGAGTGTTGTTTTGCAAGATTAACGGCGGGGCTATTATGTATCTTAGTTGCTAACAAATATTGATTGAAATCTTGAAAAATTGCTGCTATTGCGGCTCTATGTCAGTTTTGACAACTCCAGTAAGCAAAACTGATTACCGGATCTGACAAAAATGACATACAGCCGCCTTTATTTTATTTCAATCAATACATGTTAGCAACTGAGATATGTAATAGGCGTACTGGCTGCAACTGCAACTCAATAAAGTAAATAAACTGATTAAGCTAATCGTAATGGTTATTTTAGAAGTAGATGACGAAAGTCGAGTGATTAATAAAAAGTACTTAGGTACGAAAATGGATCGATAGAAGAGATAAACTAGGAGCTACTAATTGTCTTCTGAAGGAATTAGCATTGGAACATCCCAATAAAGAATATTCGATTATTTAAGAATGTCCGAAAGTTCTGTGAGTTTTACCTTTAATGAAAATACAGTCTCAAATTCAGCGTAGACACCATTTTAAGAAGTGCGATTCCTGCAATTACAAAATTACAAGCAGTTCTATACTTTCTTGCTACTGGGTGTAGTTTAAGGACACTCATAATATATTTACACTATTTCCGAATTCATCATCGAAGTTTATGAAGCAATCTATGAATCATTAACGGATTTATCAAAGTAACATTAAATAACTATAACACATATAGACAATTATTTACTAACACAATCATTTTTAACATTGTCAGGTTTAAGTGTTTTGTTTGCTCCCATCACTTTGAATATTAGCGTTCTGCATTGTTTGTCTACCTGCATGCAGCGTCGGCGCCCGTCGCTTATCCTAGGCAGGCGGGCGCGTGCGCACGTTTTACGTTGCGAACTCCTTGCTTGACATAATATATTACTTACTTGCTATTTCGCCAAAAAAGACAAATCATAAGTTGATATAATTTGCGACCATTTTGTCAGTATTCTTTTACAGTAAGAAATGTAATTAATTTAAAGGCCACAATCAAACCGCAATTATTTACATTGGCAGGTACATCAATGATTGAATATTGTTTAAACTGCGTTCATAAGTTGAGATTTTTTGCTTATGTGAATAAAAATCTTTACTAGATCATTGACATTGCTGACTAGAATATAAAGAACCAAGTGAAATGAAACATCTTGTCCTACGTAACAAATGAGTGTGACTGAAACAAGAGGATTTTACAGCGTGGCAAAAAAGGGTGCAGATAAACGTGGCATTGTTTTTTCGTATGGTATCACTAAATGTTTTGGGCGTTATTGGCTGAATGATATAACAGTGTTACCAGTTTAATATTATTATTTATTATTTTGTTATATAGTAATAGTGCGAAATCTTATATATTTGAATTGATTACACCACGCAATATTGGTCATGATATAATGTTTGTAAAAAAACAATCATTAAAATTAAATCTGTTTATTCCCGATGTGTTTTCTAATATTACAAAATATAATTTGCATTGTTATTTACATAGATGTTTAATATACGAGTATATCGAATATAACGTGACAATATTTTACAAAAGAATAAAACGTTACAAATAAATTATACTAATTACACAAAACCGGCACTCGTTTTAAAGAAAGTAATCTAACTAGTTGTTAGTTAACTATCTAGTTGATATAATATCAACTGGATGACATATCAACTACATTTTGACATATCAACTAGATGTTGTCATATCAACTAGATTTTGACATATCAAATAGATGTTGACATATCAACTAAATGTTGACATATCAACTAGATTTTGACATATCAAATAGATGTTGACATATCAACTAGATGTTGCCATATCAACTAAATGTTGACATATCAACTAGATGTTGACATATCAACTGATGTTGATATTATACCTATACACGTGTCATTTGGAAGGAATCATAATAATCGATCAAATCCTTTATTTTACCCATCTATCTATATGTATAACAGAATATAAACATTTTAAAACTGCTACCGTGACACGAGTTCTAACAAATGTTCAAAAAATGTCTAGTAGGATTACACGTTACTATATAAAATTAATATACAGGCACTAATTTACATCACAAAAGGACCTGTTGTTTCATCTAAGATTAACTTTAAAGGTAAACGTTGTCAAAGCTCTAACTAATCAATCACAGGCCTATTACGTATCTCAGTTGCTAACAAATGTTGATTGACATCCAAAAAAATGGCGGCTCTATGTCACTTTTGTCAGCTTCGCAGCTTATGGTGTTGGCAAACTGACAGAACCGTCCTTTTTTGGATTTTAGCTACATTTGCTAGCAACTGAGATACATGCCCTGTCGTTCTTTCTTTCAATATAAGTTGTTTAGTTTCAATAACTAGTAAGAACATAAATTTCAGTATTTAAGCTTAAGTTTTAAACGAATTCTTTAAAAATGTATGGAGGCAATTTGATGATTTCTTTCAATATTTATGGGACCAGAGTTCAGTAACGATGAACGCATATTGTCACGGAAAAAGCTAAGGGCATACAATTTGAAGCATAAATGTATATTGCAATTTGAATCTAATCTACCATATGTATCGCAACATAAAAGGTATACGAGATAAACCGCATATTCTCGGGAATGCGCGCAACGCATTTTGACACCATAGTATGTACCTAAATCCAGTAAATAATGTTCAAAATGCAATTTACAATTATGGCCCCATAAATCGGTCATTATAAAATTAAAATATGACGATAATTTAGCTACCAACGTAATCACCTACTTTCAACCAGAGATAAAACAACAAGTGTTTTAACATTAATCGATTTTCATGTTTATTTAACAATAATGAATAAGTAATCTATCTCTCTTTTAATTATTAACAAATTTATATTGTCGACGAAACCTTAAAGAATAAATGTGCACAGTAGGCTTTCAAGGAGTAGAAGTAAACTAATATTAACGTTACGTGAAACGATTGAATTCAAACAAACTATTATTTATCTAGTGCAACTGAGGCACAGAATAACTGCCAGTTTATACGACAAAAGACGCGCCTTTATTCAATAAAATTGTTTAAGTTGACGGTACAAGTACTAGGGACAAAGGGACTGGAAACTGACTCACTTTTCCCGAAAAGTCTGGACACCAATAAACGATATAACAACTTATTTCGGTTTCCTCTCCTATAAACGTAATTTACGTTTACACTACATTAATAAAAAAAATATTACTGTTCTATGAATGTAATGCTTTATACAGCTGTGATTTTAATACGTGTCCATTTCAAAATTCAACTTTTAAAATATACCAAATCAAATCAAAATGTATTTAAGTCACTCAAAAAAAAATACACAAATATTACAATTATTTGAAGACAAAAGGGATATACTCAGCATATTATGCCGCGTTCACATTGATGCGTAGACGCGGCGCTGTTTTAAAACGATTTCACGATTATATAGTTATGTACATGGATATATACAATACTGGGGTTTATTACTGTCGTTATTATAAAACACAAATATGTACACGTTGAGGGACCAGACCCTTTGTATTTAACCCTACTGCTGAAAGATTGTTTAAATTAGTAAAGCAATATCTTAGTCTTATTAGACATAATTAAGCAAAGATATAGACATAAAAAAATTTAAAAATTAGCTAAAATATTCCGTATATAGGGTGAACTAAAACTAGTACACAATAGTGCAGGATAGTGTTTGGAAACATTCACTGGCACTAATTTCAAGTAAATTTATAATCTTTAATAAACATCTGGCCACATAGGTGAATGAACCAGCCGCCTGGGCAATGACCGCGTGTCGCCCAGCCAACGCAGCACCGCGGTCGAATCCCGTGACAACAGCGGCCTTATTGTCTATCTTTACGGAGAATGGGAATGGGCTCTATTTTGACATTTGAATCCCATGCTGGGCGAAATCATGTAAGCATATTGGCTGGAACCATCAATGGGAATGAAGTGACATTTCGTTATCATTCAAGTTAGACAATAAGGCGGCTGATCTGCGTTATTCACCCATGTGATCAGCAGGGCTATTATTATGTATCTCAGTTGCTAACCAATGTTGTCTGAATGAAAAACGGCGCCTCTATGTCAGTTTTGACAATTCCAGTAAGCAAAAATGTTAGTAAATTGATGACTGGAGCTGACAAAAGTGACATATAGCCGTCATATTTTTCGATTTCAATCAACATTTGTTAGCAACTGAGATACATAATAGCCCTACTGATATTAATTAAAAGCTAAAAACTTAAATTACATCTGTATGTCAGTGAATGTTTCCGAACTGCTGTAGTGTGCACTATTTTTAATTCACCCTATATAAACCTACTAATTTTTCTTAAATATTTTACAATTTTATGACCGTGGTAAACATTTATTTACAATTTATTTTCAATATAAATATAAGTCTACAGTTTCGCACTAATTTAGAACTAATAAAATACTATAAGTAGACCAAAGATGCGTCGATTTCACGTCTTCCGTTTCACATGTAAACACACAACATTTTTATAAAATCAAATATAGTCTTAAATTACCATTTCCAAATCGAGACATAACGTCACCTATCAAAAAAAGGCGAAAGCCATGAAAAATCTATATCACCCGATTTCTAGAACTAGACCCAGGGACCCCATTTTCTATATAGCATCTGGCCCAGGAATTCGCGGATGGACTGCCTTGACGTCAACTTTAAAATAATATGTTCAAAGAAAATTATATATTTCCTCTATAGCCTCGTACATTATAAACAATGAAAGGTTTCAAACAAGGATCCACATCAACATAGATGACAAAAACGTCGATCCCTTTCGTTTTCTGTTAACCTTTCTATTTACTTCTGACGATTCAAAGTTTTTTTTGTCATAATAAAGAGTCTGGTCTAAAATCGGCATAGCACGTCAATCTCAAGGGCCTGAATGCCAAAACAACGCTGTCTTAAAGCTCTATAAGAGTGAAGATCGAAATTAACTTTTAAATGAAATCCCTAGTAAAGCGACTATTAAAGTATTAATTTTCATTTAAGTTTTTTTCAATTAAGTGTTTATCTTTGAATAGTAAGGTATTGCTACGATTTTATGGCAACATTTTGTACACGAATATTTTAAAAAATGCATAAAAATGGTAGCAATATTACTTCATCTGTCAAACTACCCACACTCAATAGAAATTTCATTGTTATAATTTGTTATTTGTTTTATTGTTAATATTGACAATCGACAGGTGAGAGGACATCTTATAAATTCAGACAGCCGCATTGTAGCATTATCAACCTTAGGATCTATAAATAATTTACGATTTTAACTAGACCTCGGTTTCACCCGCGCCCAAATATGACTATCCTTTAGAGAAATATGTTTCCAAGATATAAAGTCACCTAAAAGTTAATATCAGGTCACCATATACATATAGGTGGCTTAATTTTAAACATATTTTCTTTTGGTAAAATTTTACAGGAGGCAGTAAAGTTAGTTATTATAATATATATAAATACTAATTCGTTTAATTATATAACTAACAATAAAAATAGTGTAATCATAATTACAACAAACACAAGCACCATTAATATTTTAATGTAAATAAATATGTTAGTCTATGTTTTAATTGTTAGTTATTTATTTAAACAGTATTTTCTTACTCCTGTTAAATTTGACCAAATGGCGATAAAAAGTTTTAAAATTAAGCCAGCGATTTTTTTTTAATCAGCCAAATCGGTTCAGTAGTTTTGGCGTATTCAAAATGGTTGTCGATCCATTCACGCAAACAGCCATTACGAATATAAGTGCGGTTTGTATTTATCACACCATTGATAACAAATCACTTATACAGAACTTAAAACTAAACTAGAATAGTCAACTGAAAAGTATTTTTTGTATTCTATAGTAGTTCTTACTCTGTCCATACTAAAATCTATATTCGTGTAGGACTTAGAATGACAATTCTAATAATATTACTATTCTATTCAATTGTAGGTATTTATTCATCATTTTACAGAACACGAAGTTACATGACTAACAGCCAGTTGCCGAAACGATCTTTTACTTTTAAAGGCGTCATTAAATCTTAATCCGACATTAAATCGTTCCACAAACGAAAACTGTCAAATTTTAAAGTCCCTTTAAATGTATCTAAAGAAACTTCAAAAGGTTAAGAAACATTAAGACTAAAGGATCATTAAGATGTCAATTTTGTCTTTTGTGCAACTCCATTAAAATAATGGTTTCATTAGCACTAAAGCTGGATTAGTTATAATGAAGAGCTTTCTGCAACTGGCTGTTTAAAAAACCCACAATAACAGAAATGACAAATTTAAGAACTGTTATTCTCAAGTGTTATATTGGAACTTTAGAATTGACAGAATATGAGCTACCCTTAGAGTATACAAACTATGCTATTCTGCATGTAATTGCTACCAGTGTGTATTATGACAGCCCATCCGATGGTGTACCTTTATATTATTCAGTAGCGAGCACTAAAAAGTCGAGCTAAACACTGATGTTCAATTTACTGGCAATTGTAGATTGCGTACGATTACTGACGGTTCCGATTATAACGTGTGATTATATAATATATACGCCTAGCGAGGTATTTCACATGCATACATGTTTATATGTTTAGATTGTAGCAGTGTGAGTGATGGTAAAAAATGGTGCCATGTAGATAAAACTTTTCACATCACTAGCTCGAGAAAAATTGTATTTTTTGTTAAACAGTGAGCAAGATAATTTCTCATAGTTCTCAGTCATTGAAGCAATATTAAATACGCCGCACATTTTAATGTTAAAGTTACATAACTGTACATTACATCTTGTATTATAATGCTTGAGGTGAAAAGTGGAGTTTGTTCCCATTAGGAATCTGATTTGATTTCTGTTTGTCTTGCCAGCACAACTAGTTTTCTACCTTAATTCCAACCATAGAACCAGTTGATAAATGGTTGTCAAAAAAGAAAACAAATGATACACAACTAATTTCCGTATAGAAATCCAATCTTAACCACACATAAAATTATATGATTATTAACGGGATATTTACCGTAGTAAGGTTGTGGAATGAGCTCCCGATATTTCGGCGCAGTTACATGCACCATGTTCACGGGAAGACTGGAGTTTAAAACAGTGTTTTAACCACACATGTTGCAGTTTCTAGAAAAGGTTGATTTCTGCGACATCTATTGTATTATTGACCAAATATGGCGAATCGCGGGTCAACAAAAAGCAGAAGCTTAAGTTTTATCAATACGAACCACTCTGCCTCCACTTCTCGATTGTTGTCCTTTCTTTTCTCCATCGCCTACGAATTAATTTCACGGGCGGAAGAAAAAAATAACTAGAAACCAGTTTTCTATATATTTTCTTGTTCACACACGTTCATGCTAGACAACCATTAATCAAACTGGTTTCATTTTGGTTGAATATATTATAACCACAGGACAAATCTCTTCACCGTACAATGCTCCTTCATTACATGACACGGGCGAATGGTGGCTCATCCACAAAACCCACAAAGCAAGATTAATAAGAATAAACTGGTTTCGAAGGTAGAAAATAAAGTTTTGGAAAAAACTAGTTATGTACTAAGGATTTTTGACTCAGTGTTCTAATGGGACCATACCATTAGTCGAATATGTTACATGAGAGCAATAAGGTACCTGTTTCTTGTGCATTTAAATCCCTCACTTCGCTCAGGATATATTTATATCAATAACGAACTTACTTAAATACGTCACTTTTATATTGTTACTAACCATCTTCCATCAGCAGATTTAAAACATCGTCATAATATCATTTGTATGTATATTTATAAGTTTTAATTATTTATGTACGTATGGATTGAAGAGCAGCCCCAGAGCCTCAAAGGATAACTCTTTTTAGGCTGTGATTGAGGTCCACTTATAAGTCGCAAATCTATTATAATGCTGAGTTTGTTTGTTTGAACGCGTTAATATCTGGAACTACTTGTTCGAATTGAACAAATCTTGTAGAGTTGTATAGCCCATCCATCGAGGAAGCCTATAGACTATATAAGATCACGCTATGCGAGCGAAGCCGTTGGCGTGTCAGCTAGTACATTAGTCACAGTGTTATAGATATTATGGCTAAAGTTATTAGCGGAAAAAGGAAATCGCAAATTATTTATAAAATAGCGTAAACAGACGATCATACTTGCCTATATCGGGAGATGGCAAAACGAAAAGAAAATGTGTTCGGAATAAAAATATATTCTACGAACTATTATAAAACTTATTTATATTATATTAACGGGGATTAATCGCGTTAGTAATCGTATTTATATACATCGACGTTTCGATCAAGTTGCATTGATCGTGGTCACGAGCGGATTAAGCCCGTTAATATAATGTAAATATGTGTTCACGTCGCGAAAGTTTAAAAATTACTATTATAAAACTTATTTTAATTCTATGCACCATGATTAATTAATTTTTAGGACAATCACTAACGCTCACGATATCGAACGACCGCTATCTGTCCCTTTCACTATCACACAAGTGTGTAAGAGAGGACGTTACATTAGCTTGAGGTTGGAGAACACTGTTATATTTCTTTACCTCCTTTTCTAAGATAGAGTCGCTCTTCAATCAATCAGTACGTAAATATTACATATATTTTTTGTGACTGTGAAAGTAAAGATTTATACATATTATATTTTTGAGCATTTTACTACAAATTAATTGTATAACGCGTTTACAATACATGCACAGCGAAAATACTACTACAAAATTTTCATAAATCAATTTTATTCCTCGGTCGGCGCTTGAACTCACGTCTATCATTTCACCATGCCAGACCATAGCTAGACACTCGCCCACAGCCATCCGTACCAACCAATACGTTTCTCTTAGTTATTTACATCAATCTGAGTAAAGTGATATTGTTTCTAATCTGAGAAACTAACTATTGTTTCGTATTGAAATGTCTAATATATATAATATATATATAATATATATTGATACGAGATAATCTACGATTCTGACATCATACCTTCTCTAAAGAAACACCCAAACAAGTTCTTAAAGGCTTATAGCAACACTCACGAGTACTTCTTTCTAATGTCCCAATTGCATTTATGCAATATCTTTTCCAGTATTTACTTGGATGGGTGACTACTGGACGCAATTGCAACTTAGCGCGTCTGTGCTTTCGGGAGCAACGATAAATCGTCGATAATCGTCGTCATTTGACAACAGTTGGTAGATCATGTCTGAGGCTTTGAGGTGGTCTGAACGTAACACTAACGGACAAAACAGGAGGTACCAACGGAGGCAGTAAATTTGCCGTTAATCATAATTTCACCGACGTTATGATATCATAATACGAAAAACCAATTTATTTTCACATCCACAAAAAATCCACACGTCCCAATTTCTAATGCCTTTCCAACACTTTGAATCACATCAAAAAGAGCTCAGGTGTTAACAGGCCGGTATGTCCAGGTTGTGTTTCTCGATGTATCGCTGTCTCGCTTCCGCGATCATCTGCGCTTTTCTCTCTTGGAAGCTGAGTTGTCTCTCTTTCGCCGTTTTGGAGAACACTCCCGTCGGCGCTGGAGTTACGTATCTGTAACAAATCACAATACCATTTAGCGACGGGGAAAAAACAAAAATGGCAGTTATAATACTCACATTAATATTAATTTTAGTTTGAAAATTCTCGTGAGTTTGACACATATTTATTCAATATTAAATTCTCATTTCGATAATTCATTCGTGAGTTTAGTCGGTTAAATAAACATTAATATTAAGTCGATTGTCTGTGCGTTTGTACGTTTGTTACTTCTTCCCGCTCAAACGACTGGACAAATATTGATGAAATTTAGTATGGAAGTAGATCAGGCGCTGGATAACATACGTTTCATCACTATCATCATCCATCACCACGCGGGTGTAACCGCGGGGCGCAGCTAGTAATGTTATAAAAACGTTTGCAACTCTGTCTGTTTGTTACCTTATCACGGGTAAGGCTGAACGGATCGTAATGTTATTTGACAAGGAGGTCAATTATACCCGGGGGAAGGACATGGGATACTTTTCATCATCATCATCCATCACCGCGCGGGTGTAACCACGGGGCGCAGCTAGTAATGTTATAAAAACGTTTGCAACTCTGTCACTCTGTCTGTTTGTTACCTTATCACGGGTAAGGCTGAACGGATCGTAATGTTATTTGACAAGGAGGTCAATTATACGTGGGGGAAGGACATGGGATACTTTTCATCATCATCATCCATCACCGCGCGGGTGTAACCACGGGGCGCAGCTAGTAATGTTATAAAAACGTTTGCAACTCTGTCACTCTGTCTGTTTGTTACCTTATCACGGGTAAGGCTGAACGGATCGTAATGTTATTTGAAAAGGAGGTCAATTATACCCGGGGGAAGGACATGGGATACTTTTCATCATCATCATCCATCACCGCGCGGGTGTAACCACGGGGCGCAGCTAGTAATGTTATAAAAACGTTTGCAACTCTGTCACTCTGTCTGTTTGTTACCTTATCACGGGTAAGGCTGAACGGATCGTAATGTTATTTGAAAAGGAGGTCAATTATACCCGGGGGAAGGACATGGGATACTTTTCATCATCATCATCCATCACCGCGCGGGTGTAACCACGGGGCGCAGCTAGTAATGTTATAAAAACGTTTGCAACTCGTGTCACTCTGTCTGTTTGTTACCTTATCACGAGTAAGGCTGAACGGATCGTAATGTTATTTGACAAGGTCAATTATACCCGGGGGAAGGATATGGGATACTTTTCATCATCATCATCCATCACCGCGCGGGTGTAACCGCGGGGCGCAGCTAGTAATGTTATAAAAACGTTTGCAACTCTGTCACTCTGTCTGTTTGTTACCTTATCACGAGTAAGGCTGAACGGATCGTAATGTTATTTGACAAGGTCAATTATACCCGGGGGAAGGACATGGGATACTTTTCATCATCATCATCCATCACCGCGCGGGTGTAACCACAGGGCGCAGCTAGTAATGTTATAAAAACGTTTGCAACTCTGTCACTCTGTCTGTTTGTTACCTTATCACGAGTAAGGCTGAACGGATCGTAATGTTATTTGACAAGGAGGTCAATTATACCCGGGGGAAGGATATGGGATACTTTTCATCATCATCATCCATCACCGCGCGGGTGTAACCGCCACTGCAAGATATAGTACCTGGGTGCGGTGGAGAGGTGCGAGGGCCCGGGCTGCGGTTGCGGCTGCGGTCGGGACTGCGGCTGCGGCTCGGGCTCCGGCGTGTAGCTGGTGGCGCCCTCCAGGAAGTTGGTGATCGTCACGTCTACACTGCCGGTCGTCGCTACACAACAACAACACTATTATACATCTATGTAAAAACGGAATGGGTCGCAAACAAGTGGATCGCGTATATAAAATGCGTTATTTATTAAACATTTGACCAATCCTTTCAAAATGTAACTACATTTTGGTTTATTCATTAATAAAACCGTTTTATTTCTATATTTTTTAATAGAAATTCGAAACACGTGCTTATTTGTATTCCAACTGCGAGCTGTTAAATCAAATAACTTTATTGCATTGTAACAGGTTAATGTATACAGTTCTTACATATATGAACAAAAGGACTCTGTAACATACCGAGACGGTGAGTAATATTGAAGTATACATACATTTTAAGTTAATAATAAGTCACAGATTATAATTATTCTGAATTGACAAATAAAATATTACATGCATTAACTAATAACGGTACCGCAATATGAAATGAAGCACATTTTAATTATAAATATTGTAAAGGAATTAAATAATAAGAATGGATTTTAATTATGAATAATGTCAAGGAATTATAGTAGATCCAACCGTTTATCCTCTTTTTGACAGATCTAATTTGTCAGTTAAAGTGTTGTGACCAAGTGATTATAGTGGACACGATTTCGATTCATTTTTCTATCGAGTCTGTGCGGAAAGAGAATAGTCCTAGGAATGGCGCCATGACCATGGCTATTGGCCATCTAGAAATACGTCAGCCAATGGGGAATGTTGAAAGGGCGTGGACAGGCCGTCATGGCATGGCCATCTAGAAACGCATCAGCCAATGGGAAATGCTGACGCATTTCTAGATGGCCATGCCCAGATGGCGAGGCCACGCCGTCCGGTTACACCCGTGTAGTTTCCAAGGTAAGCTATCAAATTCTGAGTTATAAGTTTTCACTTCTATCGGCAATTCCTATGACTGCCAATTTTTTTGTCTATGGGTAAGCAGTAGTATTTTATCAAGGTAGTAAAACTCAATGGTCCACCGCCGTTTTGTATTTGTCACTGTCACTCGCAACAAGACGCCCGTGCTAGTAATTATTTGCTGAGTTTTATATTGGAACTATAAAATGCCGAAAGGATCAGTGCTGAAAGGACAGACGAGAGAAATGGTGATCAAGCTTCGTAATTACTTTGAAGCAGAGTATCAAAATGGCGGCCCGCTTTTACCATTGTCGCAAGTGAGAGAGCGCGTTGCGGCCGCGTTAGGTATTAGTGCATCTACGATTACAAAAATTACTACCGAAGCCTACGGAACAAGCGGCATGCAGGAGAATAAGCTTCGTACGCCGAAGAAAAAACGCCAACCACGTCGTGTGACTTCGGTTGACAACTTTGACGCAGACGCTATACGCCGTCATATATATAACTATTACTTACGTAAAGAAGTTCCAACACTTAAAAAACTTGTTGCTTCTTTGCGTGAATGTGATTTGTTCCGAGGTCAAAAATCGTCATTGGTAAAGGTCTTGAATGAAATTGGATTTACTTATAAAAAATCGGACAAACGCAAAATATTGATGGAGCGTCGCGACGTAGCTTTTGCTCGTTGCGAATTTTTGAGCGAAGCCAAAAAAATTACAGATTGGTCAAATGTTGTTTTCACTGACGAAACTTGGCTGAATGCGAACCACACAGTGTCTAAGAGCTGGACTGATGACACCGCTGCTTCCACTACCTCAGTACCGATGGGAAAAGGAGAACGTCTAATCATTTGCCATGCAGGGTCTGTGAAAGGATTCATGCCAGATGCTTTGTTGGCCTTTAAATCCAAAAAAACAGTTGAGTACCACGAAGAAATGAATTCTGAGGTTTACGAAAGTTGGTTTAAGGAAATGGTACAATCATTGGAAGAACCGTCAGTTATTATTATGGATAACGCATCCTATCACTCACGCCAAATTGATAAAATGCCGACCCAGGCCGACAAAAAACAAGTAATCATTGACTGGCTTCAACGACATGGTGAAAATGTTGATAACTCCTTACTAAAAGTACAATTACTAAATATATTACGAACAAAAAAACACTTCCCAAAACGATATGTGATCGACGAAATAGCTGCAGAACATGGTCATTGGGTTCTTAGACTTCCACCCTATCATTGTCAATACAATGCCATTGAATTAATATGGGCTCAAGTTAAAGGACACGCTGCTAGAAATAACACAAAACCCCCATTCACGGCAAACAAAATGGTAAATTTATTAAAAAATGCATGTGTGAAAGTAACTGCGGAAAGCTGGCAAAATGTAATTCAAAAAACACAAGAAACTATAATGGCAGATTGGGATAAACACGTGGCGATAGATTATATGAGTCAACAATTAATTATAAATGTCGGCAATAGCTCGAGTGACAGCAACGATGAATCTGATTTTGATTAATAAATAAATAAAAATAAAAGATTAGATTTCGTTTGCTTAAATTGGAATTGGGGTTGCTCAAACTTTACTATTTTCTGGTACCAAACGGCAGACTTTAATGTCTGCCATCCCCAGCGAGCAACACGGAAGGGAGTAGCCTTAGCTAAAAAATATTGTTCAAATCTTTCTGTCATTTCTTGCGGGAGGGGAAGTTGCACACTAGCGCAAAGCCGCACTATTACATACAAAACATACCTGTACCGATCCATTGCCGATCATACTCACACAACCAAATCACTAACACATAAAAAATAAAGCACCATTCACAAATCTAGCCCCGCCCTCACCCCACAGTATATTATCAAACTCCATGGTCCATGCGGACTTGTACTTTGACAGAGGGGAAACGCTGTGTATGCCTACTCCCTTCCGTGTTGCTCGCTGGCCATCCCAGATTTAACCGGTAACAGCTTCGTCAAGTATGACTTGTACTTGTAATCATCATAGTCATCATAACCTTGTTCTTTTTTGGATATACACCAGGAGATAAACACGTCTTCAAATAATGCTGTATGTTTTCCTGAGGCGCATCAATATAACGGTTTTACATAAAAATAAATCCGATATTATGTGCCGAGAACGGAAAACACCCGTGTAAAAATAGTTCATAAACAATATCGATATCTCAATCGTAACTTCGTAACATCACTATGTTGATAGCCATAGAACGTAATTTTTTAAAAACGTTTGTTATTTTATGGAATTTATAAAAAAACTACTGCACTTATGGACTCATTTTGTGAAAGATGATTATTATACGGGATCAAGGAGCAAATTTAAGCAGTTGTCATATTTTTAAAACCTCGCATTTATAAGTTAACTTTTGCGTAACATCGTCATGTTACGTTCTATTGGTGCTGTCAAAAAGAGGATAAACGGTTGGATCTACTATAGATATTTATAATTAAATAAAATATTACGTCATAATTGCTAATCACTCCAATTGTATTTTATCTCTCAAGTAGTCGTCAATGGTATAGTAGCATTTGTCAATAAGCATTTTCTTTAGTTTCATTTTAAAATAATTAAAGTCCAAATCCTTCATATTATCTGGTAAATTATTAAACACCTTGGTTGCCATTACATAAATACTTTTACTAAAAAATACAGTTTTTGAAACACAATGCGGATTTATTTTGATTTTGTTTTCCGGGGCCGCTTATTTTCTTTCTGAGTAAATAAATTAAGGTGTTCCTTTACAAAAATTTTAATTTCTTTGTTGTTGTCGTTGTTAATTGATTTGCCATAACGTTTGACAGCTCGTGGTGGCAATCCAAACCAGACTTACATGTAATATTCTTATCTTCTAAAAACTCCCTAATGGTATAATATAATATATAATATCACGGTATACAAAGGGTTAACCCACCCGGTTCCTTAAGTAAAGTGTTATTTATAATCGAGTAACGACCACACAATGAAAACGAAACATTTACTCGAATTAAGAACATTTTCTTTTTGGAAAGTTAATACCGCAGGGGCGGCTTTGTGGCGAGCCAGTCGGTGAGTGGCGACACCGCGTACCCTGATTCTCCCTGGGGCTAAAAGAGACCCCTGACCTGAAGAGCCAAGCCGGGGTGCCTTAATTGGTCGTCTGGGGGTGGAGACGCAAGAGCAAGAAACTAAAAGCTCCAAGGGTGGAAGTGTTAAAGGGCATAACGCCGGTAGTAGCGCTCTAGTGAAACCGCAGCACACCTCTCAACACCCTTCTGCCATCCACACCAACGTTGCCCCTTTTGTCACCATTGATGGTGGCTCCGTTTAGTGGGTGGCAAGTCACCACCTGCCTAAATATTTTAAGATGAGACTGAAACTGGCAGGTGCCGTAGTCTCGTCCATAGCCCACTATCTCCCGTACCACTAATAAGTACATATCAATAGCCATGCCCATTTTACCCATTTTTGTAATAGATATACCATGTAACCATCCATCCAAAATGTTACTGTTTTTATACTACATTGTATTTTTTACCAAACGGGCCTCTAAGTGTTGGCTACAGCCCCACTTATGCCTATGTAAAGGACCGGGTGAAACCCGTAAAATATGTCAAATAAAAGGAATAATAATAATAATGTTTATTTTGACTTATTTCTTAGACAGTAGGTACTTACAAAACATTGGGACTTATATATAAATATGCACTGTATCCAATTGATGAGATAGTTGTTGCCTGTTGAAGTAATAAAACTGTATCACAGGCAACAACGCCCTCCGTTTCTAAAAGTCACTGAAGCACATTAAGTAGGTATAACAGCAGTTGGTTTACGTAAGCTTTGACAACAAACATTTATCTATACAATCGAAAGGTGGTAGACGATTGGCAGAAAACAAAATAGCGATTATTCAGTCACAGGTGACGAACTGCACTGCGCCCGTAACCCTGACACATTCAGTTGTGAAGTCTCATGGTGATGTCATTAACATCATATTACGACCAAGAGAGAGGAACTCAAAATAAGATACAGTGGATATGCCTAGCTATTGTGCCGAAATAGCAGATTATCAACAGACAATAAACTGCTCATACACAAGGCTGTCCTTAGGCCGTCCAATGTCTACTACTTTCGGTTTCTTTCCAAACTACGCATAAAAGTTCAGATAAAAAATACTACTCTTGAATAGTTTGACCAACTAAATGCAAATTTATACCGATGGAGTGCATTAGATCCGATAAAATTAGTTACAAACAAGAAATATAAAATATGTATTACATTTGGTGTATGTGCAACATGGCTTAGCACTATTTTGCACGTACACATGGTGTACGCGCGGCACGCGACGGGTTAAGCCGATATGGTTGCATGGAATCCAATTGTGAGGAACCGCTTCTAAATGTCATCTCGATTGTACAAAGAATGCAAAACACAATTCTGAGAACCATAAGATTCGGAACGGGAAACAATATTCAAGGCCCAAAAGAAATGCTTAAGGTCTGTCTGTCATTTAAAGCCGACAGATTCCTGCCAACCATACTTCTCCAAATTTAAGATCCTGACTTTTCCATGTCTATATATTTACGAGATGTCGCTATTTGTTCGAACTAATCTTTACCTTTATGAGTTCGGGAAAGGTACACAAAGCAGAAACAAGTAGAAAGTTCCTGCACACAGAACAGCATGTTTTAGAAAAGGTGTGTGCGGCATGGGTCCTAAGATATACAATCATTTGCCAGAAACAATATTAAATTTGGAGAGTGTCACTGCTTTTAAAAGAAGTTTGTTTAATTTTCTTTCACAAAAACTATATTACAAAGTGACTGACTTTCTTATAGATAGATTCTAAATTTGATGATATGTAATTTTATTTAGATTTATATTGTTTTATTCATGCCTTAATAATTAAATGACTATAAATATGTATTAGATATAAGCACATTATTATTGTATGTCCGAATGGACTTAGCTGTTGGTACTATTTATAATGTTTAAGAACTATATGTAACACAGTCTAACAATAAATAAATCTGAATCTGAATCTGAATAAGCGGAGTCTCATGGTACACTCATGGTACACAACCAACACATAGATCCACACTAATCTCAAGATGAGCAGTCAGTGAAGAAATTGCAAAAGTATGTAAAAACTATCAGCCACGCCTGCTCAGACATCCCTATAACCTGGCTTTACAATTAGTCACTCGCACTTATGAGCCCAGGCTTAAGAGAAAGCGCGTCTTCTCGAGTAACTGGCCTGTGGGTCAGAGAAGAGGAAACCTATAAGTAGATGCCGTCAATGGAGGGCACACTTCTCTAGACACAAGATTGCAACACATCTGCTTATAGTCTATATAACTCTTATAGAGTTTCTTGCCGCTTCTTCTCGGTAGGCTCTATATATTTTGGAACGCGGCGGTAGTCTTTAAAGTACATTATAATGAAAAATTGACGTTCATAAGTGCGTCTTTGATGCCTAAATTGAATAAATGATTTTGACTTTGACTTTGAGTCAAAGGACTAATTGTAGATAAAAAACACTCGCAACACTCTGGTACCTTATCACGCCTAACGTGTTCAATGGATCGTAATGAAATTTGGCAAGAATATACATTATTTCCCGGAGAAGGACATAGGAAACTTTCATGTTCATCACCATCATTATCATACATATTAGCTTTCGTTATGTAAGATTTCACCCGCGGGGCAGAGTATGCATATAAGTATGTATATCAATCAGGTTACTGTAATAAAGGCTCTGCTTACTTTGTGGCCTGATGACATTGAGGATTTTGTCAAAATAAAGAAGCATATACCCAAATCCCGGACGATATCCTCCAAAGGCACAGCGGGTAGAACTTCCTTGACCTGCGCCGCGAGCCGCGTGACAGCGGCGCGGGGCGCGGGTGCGGGGGGTGCGGGCGGGGCGCGGCGCGGGGAGCGGCATCGGTTCACTTGCTCCCATGTGAACTCCGTCATTTCCACCTGAGGGTGGGCGAAAAGGAAAAATGTAACCAATCCAATATGCAACCAATAATCGATTCCACCTAACGGTAGACAAATAGGAAATATGTAACCATCATCAATCCAATATGCAACTTATAATCGAATTTAATACAAATCGATTTTAATATGGATTGCTTCGGTTTATGTTTTGCGTTTGTTGTCATTTATATGTATGGCAATAAATTACACTTACAAATGCATGCGATTTATTATCATTTGTAATTGTATTAGAAACATATCTACTTTAATTTGTAGAACACATTAATGCGTGTAGTCGGTGCCTACGACTGTGTTAGCATTTAGTAAGAATATATTGTAAATTGTGTCCATTATAAATTGTATCAATGTATAACATGTTGGTACCCAATATAAATATAAATCATTACATTTAATTATAGTACGTTAGTATGCTTCGGCGAGCTGAACTATGTGGGTGCACACAGAAACTACGGACGGACCGGCGAGGGAGGTGCGCGTTCCGTGATCTGTCCTTCAGTTATATCAACTTTTTCTTTACATTTTGAGTTAAATCATCATCTGAACTTTCGTCGATCCGAATGAACGATGCTTCGGAGTACGTGTTGGAATATGTATGACAAAATGAATCCGTCCCACTCTAGTAAGTAGTATGAGAGTATTTCTCTTTCTTACGTATTTACACAATAACAGCCCTTATAGTTTCATATAATATTTAAGTATGAATGGGCACAGTTCAGTTAGTTACAACTCTGCGTTCCGCCTGAATAGAACTCTGCAGTAGAGTGCGCACACACCTCTCCTGTTAAATAACGATACAAATAAATTAATCTTTATAATTCGTTAATTACGCCTTTCATTGGTCACCCTAATCTAATAGTACGGAGCTAAGCTACGCTAACGTGAATAAACAACATCGCTGGCATTGTCGGACATTTCGTTCGTATCGTTTGTATCGCTGATGCAGCTTATCTATGTAGTTCAGGTGTGAACTGAAGTATGGAAGAGATGAAACGATGCTCGCTCGCTAGCTGGCGCTGCGCTTTAGTTGGCGTATATAAGTTTACCCCAAGCGCCTCAGCGATGGTGGTCCGTATGCGGTGTGCGAAGAGTCTGTCCGAGTCGTCGTGCCGCTCTAGCGCGGGCAGCGCGAGCACCTCGAACAGCGTGACCGGCGTCCACAGGAACCACAGCGCGTCGCTCCACGGGAACGCGCCGCGATGATCTCCCCACCGGTGCACCGTCACGTGACTGAACGGACGGGACACACCTGTAAGTTTATTTTTTTATTTTCAAAATAACAATAAAAATGGGGTGGGGCTGTGTCATGGACACGGCCGTGTGTCGTACGTGAATACGTTTCTCCGAGTCAAAAGTTATACTATTGACAAATCTCGATACGCAGCAAAATAACCTCAAAATGGCGGCGCTTACCCCTCCACCGAGCGCGATGCGTCACTGTTCTCGTTTATCGTAATGAATCGTTGATCCTTCAGCTATCTAGTGGTATAATTTAATTTAGGATGTATAGGATAGATTCGAAACTACAACGCCAAACCGTATCCCCCGATTTTGTTATTAGGTTTTTTGGATTGCCAGCGTATTAGTAGCAAATTTAATGACGTTCACGTATTCACGTCAAAAATGGTTGTCTGTAAAGTCGGTTTACGGACGATTATTTTACGTGATAACGTCATAAGGCAAGGATCGTGCCTCTCTATCGCTTGTTCCGCGCTCTCGCTTGCACGCTCGGCTCAGGTGTAACGTGGCAATGAGAAATGCTTATGTGTGGGTGCAGCGTTCATCGATTTATAAGACGTTATCACCTCAATAATAAAATAATGACAATCGATCCCGTAAATAGCAAGGGTCACTAAAATGGTGAAAAGTTTTTTTTACCAAGAATTGAAACCGACTTCAACATTTAATAGTTTGTTGAAGTCGGTACCATGATAGTTCAAAGTACCAATTTCGGAAGTAGTTGTTAATTCGTAGTTCGCTCGTAACAATATATTAACACTTACTGATAGCGACTGGTTGCACCCTGTTGCCCATCTGGAAGGGCCAGTCGGTGAACTTGAGCAGCCCCCTCCCGTTGGTGGGGCCCCCTTCTGGCTGCAGTAGCACCGGCATGCTGGGGCACTCCGCGAAGTGCTGTCTGAAATATACACCACTTTCATTATATTACACAACCGTATTGTCTCACAAACAGTGATGCGTCTAAACTTAAACATTTGTTTTTTGCTTTTCTGTCATCGGTTACAGGTTTATGCCGTAGTAAGATCAGACACGGATGGCGGGCTATGGCTAAGCTTGCCATCCGTCCACCACTTCGTGGCGGTGAGGAGATCCCAACTTTCCAGCGTAGGAGGAGGTGACACGTATGCGGTGGCAGGCGCGAGCCGCCCTGTTGCGGCGGTGGACGTAGGAGCTGCCCCCATCAGTTCCTGATGGACTGGACAGTGGACGTTGGAGGCCATCCGTCAGCGACCCAAATCGACGCCTCACCCACTACCACCCGGTAGTGGGTGAGGCGTCGATTTGGGTCGCTGACCTTTCAAATGGTGCAGGTGCTTTTTGGACAATGAGGCTCGAAAAATACGTACATCATATCGCGAGACGGAAGGCGACCCTAACCTGCCATGAGTGTGGTGCGCCGGAGGATACGGCCCCGCGGAGCGGGTCATGGAGAATGATGTTCGAGTTGACCCGCTCCGGCGCAGACTAACGGGGGAATGCCATCACTATCCCTGCCCCACACGCCCCCTTCCGTCACCCTTGTTGCGGAAAAGAAATGCACAGCATTTACCTTAAAAAAAAGTCTTGCCAACCATCCGGGATTTTCTCCAGATTTGTCCTAGTTTTCATGGTGTATGATGTGAGCGTCCGGTAGGGGTTGGTACGGTTTGTAGTTTTTTTTTCACCGGTCGCCCATTTTATAAAAAAATAAGAATGCTAATTTAAACACGAAATTATTGAAAATTGTGCAATATTATTGCATTCCTGCACATAATGCTTACGTCGAAATAATATTTTCACTAATTAAACAATAATTTCATTTGAATTCGTCAGTGAACAAAATAAAATACCATTTTAAAGACTATATTTGCATTTGTTTGTACTTATACATTTCTTTTAAGCAAGGAAGATATTTTAAAGACTATTGGAAAAACAGATGCAATTCGAAAACTTGAATAATAGAACCGGCAATAGGTTGATATACTTACTTAAATTAATAAAAATGAAAATTGTCAGAACTTTAAGATTTTGTTTGTAATATATATAAAAGTTGATCTATAAAAAATAAGACTACTTTTTAATTACCCGAGTAGCTAACTTAAAAAAACTCTGTTTATTTCTCCGGTTAGTAACTTTAAAAAAAACCGTGCTGTTCAACCCAGTCCGGGTTGTAAGCTCCAAAGTCCAAGGTTTTTTACTTTTCTTGTCTTAGTAGGCAGATTTTAGATAAGGCAACCAATGCTACAGTCTGCTGTAACATTGTTTGCCACGCTAACGCCGAATCTTGCAGGTTAGCGTGGTATGTTCTGTATGACGATACATTATTTACAGCTTAGAATTACAGTAATAAATAATAGCAAAAATCTAGCCAAGACAGTTTTATTTTTAACCGACTTCAAAAAAAGGTGGAGGTTTCTCAATTCGACCGTATATATATTTTTATATTTTTTATGTGTGTTTTTAACCAATTTTAGTGATTCTTTTTGTTTCATAGTTTTTTTTTTATACTAAATACTTCCGTGGTGTTTCCATATATAATTACATTAAATTCGGTCACACAGTTTTTGAGTTATACTTCAATAACTAAAAAGTGTTTCGCGTATCTTGATGATATCATCATTGACGGTGTATCCCGTAAGGAGCAAGGTCACTAAAAAGGGTAAAAAAAAATTAACGTTCATAAATATATGTTTTTAGAAAATGATGCTAGCCACAGCAAGTAAGCGCGCCAAGAACACGTTGCGTCCCTGACACACACGCCGACTAACTGATAGTGTTGAAAGTGAGTTAGAAGAATTAATTAATTATTTAATTACTTGTTAGGTATTTGCACTAAAATGACTCCATGGCATAGTATAAAGATGCAACAGTATGGAAACTAAGCCTAGTTAAGCGGAAATACACTTATACGTGACCACTCGTCTTGACGCGGCCTCACTACTGACAGCACCGCGACAACCGCTTAGGGGTCTCGTCGATGCGCATGTTTGTGTGAGTGAGCCGTTTCAAACGTTTGTAGGTAGTTTCCGTACTGTATCTCTATATTTATACTGTGTCCATGGTTTTGAGTGAAATTATAAAATCACTTGTACCCAGGATTAACATATAGGCTTCTACTTGTCCAGCTAAATGATTCTGTTGGATAGTCATTTCCCGCGCTATTATCCGCTGGTAGAAATATAAGAAGCCATAATATATGATTAAATGTGTGTCAGTTTTCGAACATTAACTGAACAGTGTTCATTGTTATTTCCAATTTGATTAATATATAATTGGTATCGATATGATAGAATCGTAATATTAATAATATATTATTATATAAATTTAACCAATTAGAAAACAAAACATGACATACTTCCTGGCGAACTGAGCAGCATTCCTTATGCCCAAAGTCGATGCAAAAAATGGTGGCACCTTCCATTTTCTCAGCTGTAACAAAAATAAAGTATAATGAATTATCTTACTAATATTATAAAAAGGAAAGATGTATTTGTTTGTTTGAATTGAATAAGCTCCAAAACTACTGGACCGATTTGAAAAATTATTGTTTCACCATTAGAATATTATCTATGATGAACATAACACTATTTATTGTATATTTAGATTCACCCTTATCATCCATCACCAAGCGAAACCGCAGAGCGCAGATAGTAAGAACTATATTCAACAATAATTTGATAGAATATAATTTTTAATATACATGACCTTATGCCCGAGTTCTAAAATATAATAGGTCAAACTTATTTTCATGTTAAACAATAAAGTGACACAAGACGGGCAAGTCGTGCGCCTGATGGTAAGCACTACGTTTGCCCGTGCCAGTTGGAGTGGCACCCAGAGCTTACACCTGTCGTTTTGAGTGGTACTGTACTGCGCTCGTCACACTAAGATTTTAGTGCTTGATACTTTTTCACCTAATGATTTTACTTGGTATACTACCCATCACACTCAAACACAGTATATAACGTTTGCGCACTATTGCTTCGCGGGAGAATATCTGGCACTACGGTGGTACCAAACAAGACGGCCTCTTACACTAAAGACCTACCACACATTAGACTCAGCTGATCCCTAAAACGTTACTGAAAGTGGTCATTATAATCAGAATATATATCTTATTCCAAACTGTAAGGAACCTGATGCGGTTATAATATGTATATAACATAACAAGTCATTATGTTCTCACTGCTGAGATTCGAGCCTTCCTCACAGAGAGAAGTTGGGCCTTCACCCACCACGCGGGCTCAGTACGGCTTATTGGATATGCTAGCCAACCAATGTCGAAGTTTTCAGGCCCCTCGAAGGCCTAATGACTGTTATCCTAAGACCAACAACCGGGACCAATGGCTTAACGTACCCTCTAAAGCACCGAAGCGCTCAGTTGTGTTATGTCACTAGCAGTCACCGATCCAAGTCCTGACCGCAGCGAGCGTTGCTTAATTATTTTGATTTGCTTTGATCGGTTAAGATCGCTAAGTCAAGCTCCGTTGCGGGTAATGTATATTATGTAAATAAATATATGTTATGAACCTACACTGTTATCATTGTAGTTTATGTCTTCTTACAAAACAAGGATATTTACGAGTGTGATATTGAGTCAGAAGGATCTGAGTAAATATCGTTTAAATAAATAACATACTCTATATTCTATATTTTGCCTCTGCAACTTAAAAATGGGCACAGTTATATAAATAGTAAGTAAGTATATTAATTATACTAGACCGCAAAGAAAGGTGGTTGGAAATAAAAAGGCAATAAGTTTTAAAATAAGCATTTAAGCAATCATTTGTAAATAATAACTGTATAAAATATATATAAAAAAGTGCTTAAAATATATATATATATATATAATATAATATGTAAAATATACAGAAACGTAATTTTGTATTTCACAAAAATGTAAGAAGAAGTAAAAACTTTTTATATATTATTCAAATGACAATGTTTCCCTACTGTTGGACAAATGTTTGACGGTATCAGCTGTTTAAGGATTTCACATGCATGTTTATCAGTTCGTGGTTGAAATATTTTTCAAGTTATCAAATATTTTTTCATCCTACACCTTACTACCTTTGCTTATACACTGACTTGGGGGATGGGGATTGGGGAATGTAGTTTTTATTTGGGTATTCGTTTCAAACCTAAACACAATACGTATAATATTGTATTGTACATGTATATATATATATATATATATATATATTAGGGATGGGCCGAAATTCGTTTAACATTCGGTTTAACCGAACTTCGGCAGGTTGAACCGAACTTCGTCATTCGGCCGAAATTCGGTTTATATGCCGAACATTCGGTGCAATTCAACCGATTTTTTTATTACACTTGCACTATCATACATAATAGAAACAAATTAAAACAACATAATCTGTAATAATAACAGTGAAATAAAATTAGTGTGTCATAGGTACTCATAGTTATTTATTTGAATAAAGAAAGAAAAGTAATCATCAAATGTCTTAAAAATCTTCGCTTACTTAGCAATCACAAAATTGACTTACTAATCAGCCTTAGATATCTGTCCTACTTAGTTAATTAAACAACAAAATTAAACTGTTCTCCTTACTTATTTGCCTTAGATATCTTTCTTACTTAATTAAATAACAAAATTAAACTGCTCTTCTCAACAAGTCTTAGAATTCTCTCTTAGGTAGTAAAAACACAGTGAAACTGATATTCTTAATAACCAGTCTTAGAAATCTTTACATAGGTAGTACTTAATAAAAATACCAAATTAAATTGGTCACCTCAATAGTCGAACAGCCGTATTCAATAATCTATCTATCGCCGGTTTACCTTACTAGAGATAGATATTTGACACTATTTGTATGAACGTTATGTAAAATTTCTATCGGTAGTAGGGAAAATTGTGGATAGATAGAATATTGAAAACGGCCGTAAATTAAATTGGTCACCTTAACCGTCTAAAAAGAATGCAAAGTTTGTTTAAATTTTGTTACAGATCTACTATAACAAAAATTAAATAAACTTTGCTTGCATTCTTTTGACACAGTGTCATATCTTAATAAAGTACAATTCGTAAAATGAATTTAAAAAAATAATACTTCTAAGTAACATAGGTATACCACCAATTAGGTAATTTTTTCATTTTTACAACATTAAGGAATAGTTTATTTATTATTTTGGACTATTAAACCACTTTAAAACAATTGATTTGCGTAATATAAACAATGGCACGTGACGAGCAGGTGACGTATTTACAACTGACCGGCCGCCTAAAGGGCCCGCGGGGTAGCGCGGAGTGCGGGCGGGGGACATTTGCAGCGAGCGACGGCCGTGATGTTTACACAAGTCGCAACATGAAAAAGCGCGGCGAAATTGAACCGAAGTTCGGCCGAACTTCGGCCGAATTTTACATTTATACCGAATGTTCGGCCGAAGTTCGTATTCGGTTCAAACCACATTCGGCCCATCAGTAATATATATATATATATATATATATATATATATATATATATATATATATATATATACAGTATATATAATATGTATATATAATACGAGTACAACTTACATGAATAATACTATTTCCGGGTTAACCACTGAAATGAAATTAAAACTTCTACCCATCAAGCATCAGTCCAAACATCAATACAGCGGTTTTCTAGCAAAACACAATATATAAATACGTACCTTCAAAATATCACAGAAACTTACTTTTTCTACCGACTTCCAAAAAGGAGGAGGGACTAGGTACTAGGTAGGTAATTAGACTGTATGTTTTTTTTTATGTTTGTTACCTACTATACTTTCGATATGGTGAACCGATTCTCAAAATTATTTTTTTGTTTGAAAGCTGGTGCTTACCGTGCGGTCCCATTTAAATTTCATCAAATTCGGTCCAGTAATTTATGAGTTACACTATTAAGTCGGTATAAAAATTTTCAAATTGTACTTGTTAATACTTTAATGGAAAAAAAACTAAATAAAACAAACGCACGATATAATCTATGTTGTGTTTGTCTAAAAACAAGCGTCACGAACTACCGATGTATGCTACTGTAGTATCGCAATCGCAATTCCATAGTTTACAGCATACCAATTATGTAAAACACTATCAATAGCTAGCTGCTGGACCGCGATCGAACCTAAATAGCGAGCAGAATACAAAAGCTGTCAAAAACGACAATGTTAATACCATTCAGTTGCGAAAACGCGGTTCAAAAGCTAAGAGACTTGGACCCCTTGTGTGGGTATAATTCGATAAAGGATACGTTAACGGAATGGTCGACGACTCCTTCCCAACTCATCGCTACGTAGTATGATAGTTAGTATGAAAAACAAAGAGAACTCACACTGATAGTACCCAGCACATGGCTGGCTGCCAGCGAGTCCAGGCACGACACGTAGTTAGCCACCAGCACGCTGCAGCGGGGGTCTCGGGTGCCTTTCACTTTCACGTACACACCTGCGACCAATACACTTTTCCATTACTTATATATAAATAGCTAGCTGCTCTCCGCGGTTTCACCCGCGTGTTGATGGATGATGATGAATCTTATATAGCCTAAGTTACTCAGGGGGAATGAACTTTCCAATGGTGAAAATTTTTTTGAAATCGGTTTTTGAGCCAATTCGTTACAAACATACAAACAAATCTTTCCTCTTTATAATATTAGTATAGATATAGAAATGCATTACAAAGAAGTTAATTGCCTCGAGCTATAATAATAAGAATAATATTTATTTGCTTATAAAAATATTATACAAATTATTTTTCTTAAGTAAGAACAATCATAAAATCATCGAACACGTACAATATAAATGATATAGGCATCACTTAAGAGGGCCGTTAGTAGCTGTACTAGGATTCCGTGTTACAGCTACTACGATTCCTTAAACCATCCTAATAATAAGTACATATTGTATACAATATAATGTAACGAATACTCATTACATAGACAAAAGAAAACAGTTAAATAAGAACAATATTTTATAATAGTGTAAAGAGGGTAGGCATCGTTATTTGATATGTACACATTGGCGGGTCTGCCGTACCTATATTAATTAGGTGTAAAGAGTTTGTTGTGTGGTCCAAGATCATGGGAGCCGGCGAATTTCACTAATGTATTGATTGAATATAAATGTATTGAGGAGCTATGTACAGCACCTGGATGAATGAGCTTTGCTCGTAAGGTAAACAATTGATTTTCTCAATCTAACCTCAAACCCAACACTCATTGGCTTAGTGTTGCTTAACAACGCCATCTATTGTCAAGTAGCTTTAGTGTTGCTGTGTCGGTATAACAGTTTAGTTGTTGGCCCTAGTTGCCATAATTATATTGTAGCAGTTATTCATTGTCTGAAAACACAGGTACAACGCCGTTTTCTAAAAATTAAATCTAGCTAGATCGTTTTAATGTTTTTTTTGGGCCCTAAATAAAAAGAACATTGATCAATGTAAAGCTCACGTTCTTGGTTTGTTATACTACCTACGAATGATTTCTCATAAGGTCTTTCAAAAGACCTATTTTTATGTTTTTAACCCCATTAGTCAAAAATCAATGAGTATTTTCGACAGAGGGCCGTCGCCTCTCGAAGAATCAGATTTTAAGGTCATTTGATCTGGGATGCACCTTTCTAAATGAAAACCCTATCCACGCAAAATCTTCGGAGTGTGTAGGCCACTGATTGTAAGAACAAAGAAAAAACATTTATATGCATCCATAGCAGATAGAATCGTCATTTTCCAAAGAACAGCAAATATTTTTATCTGGATGCAGATATGCTGGCCACAACATCACTGCTGTGCCGTGTTACTGCACTGGAATAAAACATTATCCATTATGCATCTTTTTTCCAGCCCTTGTCATACTGCAAAGGAAGTCATCACATCGAGTATTTCTCCACTCTGCTCATTCACATCAGCCAAGGTTCCAAGCGATAATTATCATTAGATAATAATCCATTATAATGATAAATATAGACTGCTAATTTTATTTGAGTGCCATTCTCTTTGTCGCATTCAAACAACTGCATGTTTGTGTACTAAGAAAACGGAAATAATGTGAGTGTTGTAGATATGGTGATGTGAGCATGTTTCAGCTTCATCTGGAAGCCTTCTTCAGGATCTTGACGGCGTTGCGTTCGTCGTTGGGTCCCGAAAATGCGGGGTGAAACAATTGTCGCTCGTGTTATCGGCAACGCGTTAGTCTTACGTTAATCCCGATTTATTATTACAAAATTATAACGAACGTGAGTTTCAATAACATTATATAAAAATATATGTTTAAACCGTTTAAAGTTGTTTAATTTCAATATATACAAGTACAATTTGAAAAATTTAATACCGACTTCCATTCTATTCAGTTATTGGAGTGTATCTCAAAAATTTTACCGTTACCGAATTTAAAGAAATTTAAATGTGACCAAACGGGAAGCACCAGCTTCAAACAAAAATAAGAATTTTGACGATCGGTTCACCCAGTCGAAAGTTATGAGGAAACAATCATTTAAAAAAATACAGTTTATTGAGTACCTCCTCCTTTTTTTGGAAGTCGGTAGAATATCGCGAGAGCCTAAGAAATTATTAAGTGGATGTTTCATTTTCAACAGTCTTTCAAAATAGGAGGTGCTTCTCGATTTGTCTGTGTTTTTCTATATGTGTGTTTACGCATAACTATTCACCTACTGAACCAATTGTGATGAGTTTATTCAAATTTGCAAGCTGGTGCTCTCATTCATGTGGTCCTATTTAAATTTGATCAACACCAGATCCCCAGTTTCTTTTGATAATAATATTTATCATCAACATCAGTACGGCTATTATGTATCTCAGTTGCCAACAAATTATGATTAAATCGAAAAAATAGCCGCTCTATGTCACTTTTGTCAGCTCCAGTCATCAGCTTACTAACATTTTTGAGTTGTCCAAACTGAGATACAGCCATTTTTCAAGATTTCAATCATCATTTGTTAGCAATCGAGATACATAATAGCCCTGATATAATTGAATGGAAATGGGTTTGAAATTGTTGATTTTGTATATTTGTTGGGTTTGCGCAACATTGTATGGAGTAGTGGCATTGTTTTTTTTTTGCAGCCACCGATACAATCATTAATACCTCATAGTACTACACCAGTACATGGTGTTATTTAATAAGCAAGTTGTTTTTTAAATAATATTTGAACTAAGTTATTCGACTTTGAAATCTATAAAAGATGTCATCTAGATAAGTGAATGATTGCATTTTAACTCGAAACATTATTGTTATTTATTGATATTACAACTCAGATCAAATATAGGTACTCGAAGTACTACAATATGGCAGCCATTAGCCACAGATTTATTACTAATATCTAATAATATATACATACTAGTATCTAATATTGCTACATCAAAAAATGTTATATAATTAGCAAATTGTTTTCTAATTATTATATTTATTATCCTCGCTGAATAACAAAATAGAATTTGTATGGTATGAGTAAAATAAGATAAATATAGTATAATATGTGAGTACTTTATTAGTTTTGTTATCATTTAATATTGTTTTGTTTACTTAATCTTCAAGTGCAGATCCATCATGTATTTCGTTTTCTATGTCATTTCTAATTATCAGATCGAGTAATGGAGCGGGTGGCGATAGGTTTCTTGGTATCGCCTCCATCCTATGTACCATATAATTGTAAATTAATAATTAATATTTTAGTGATTTTTTATAAAATTCTTACAGTGCAAATAGCTCGGCCCTGATATACTTTAGGCAGTTGTTGTAAAACAATTTTTTTTTTATTTTGAGGACTTTTGCCAATAATCTATTTTCATTAGTGGCTGACGAACTTAAAAAATCGCCACTTTTCCGCATTGCCCTTTAGTTATGCATTTAAGTGCACAAGACAGGTAATTCATGCGCTTTATGTTAAGCACTATTCTTACCTATGACAGTTGCGGTGCCACCTAACACATAGAACTGTAATTTTGTGTGGGAATACACTGCACTCTTTACCCCTGATTGCATTGCTTTTTGTGTCTCTTACCTCCATTAATGTCACTTGCTACAGTGCCCTTCAAACCCTAACACTGTAATGCTTGTGCACTATTGCTTCAAGGAGAATATGTGTGGTGGTACCACTGTGGTGGTATCCATCAGATGACCTCTCTAATGCATGCATCGGTATGCATTAGAGTCGTGTACCACTTGACCTTGTCAGAGGTATCTTCGCCTAGTATTTTAAATCTGTGAAGCTTAGTCATGCTTTATTGCAGTTACTCATACATGTAGGCCTAGCATGAACATCTGCTGAAGTTCATGCTAGGCCATTAGGATTATATTGTTGATGTATACAGTACAAACTATGAGTTATCTGTGCCACAGGTGTACTAGATACATTATAGTTTGTTACACAAATTTTTGTACATCTAGTAGCACTGGTTTTGTGTGAGTTGAGCTGTGTAGAAAAAAATATAAAGAACTCTTTAATATTGAGTCTTTCAAAGAGCAAACAATGGTCTTCCATATGAAGCAGTTTATTTACAAGACATTCCATGGAATAATTTTAAAACCAACTATTTTATTTTCATTAAGCAATCAGGAACTAATAATTAATAAAAGATTACTTACATTGACATGTTTACAATATGCATATTTAAATACTACATTACTTTTATCTTATGATGAATATTGATAAATCATACAGTTACAAAAGCATCGGTAGGTATTGCTGGCTTTGATGATTATCACGAGACATATTTATCTTGATAATTCCCATCCATAACCTTAGTCCTTGCATGTTTTTTCACATATCATTTTTCAGTTAGTCCAGCTGACTTCCTTGTTGACATGCGGTGGCTACCCTCACAAGCAGTGTGGATGCGCAATATAAACCCATTTTCCAAGCACCTAGTACCAGTTGGTATACCTTCTGCTCTCCCCATATCGGATTCATGCTCAAAACTCTTTCCACTTTATTATAAAATGTGGATTAGGATAGACCTGAGTTTGAACCAAGGTTTAAGGGAATTTCCTACATGGAATTGGCATATCATTGTCATTATCACAGATCATCAATGATGATGATGATGGTTTAAACTTTGGACTATATTGAGTTCATGTTTTATAATAAAGTTTTTATTGCCTCCTCGTAACATACAACTCACCAAAAGTCCAACAGGCAAAAGTAGACAACATCTGTCTGATGGCCCATTTGTTTGGCAGCAGTATAGACGCAATCCACAGCAGCAGGGCCATTATAATCCTGACCAGCATGAGGATGATGCCAAATGGCAGGTATAGCAGGAACTGCAAGACGTTGTCACCACTGAACCTGGATTGAGGAAGACCATGTCTATTATAATGCTAATAATAAGAGGAAACCCAAGGTAGAAGGCTTCTTCTTCACAAGAGAGTCAGCTAATCTGTCCACATCAGGTTTATACTATAACAAAAGATTTATGAATGAACCAGAGGCTTGCTGATTCAGACCGATTAATACTAATCCAGTGGATGATTTTTCATCTTAAACCAATAGAAGACAAGCACATTGCCCTACTGATTTTGTAGGACACTGTCTCTTCTGACATTAAGGTAGGTAGTAGTATAAGTGTTAAGGGAAAAGATTGTAGCATGTAAAAACATTAAAATATACCTCAACATGATGAGCGCAGTACAGTGTTATGCAATATTTCAGCTCAAACTCATGCCCATAACAGTTACAAAGGTACATGTGAACATTACTTACAGAATTTGCATGACTCATCACTTAATGGTATAAAAACAAGGAATGTTTATGTTAAAGGTGTTTCGTTGCGATGAAACAATTTTTAAGGATAGCTGGACAATTTAATCAGTTTTTTTGGTATAGTAGATAGTCTGGGTAACTATTCTATTTATATATGTAAAGAAAAATAGAGCAATAAGCATAACTGGAGGTCTGGTTTACACTGATTGGAGTATAATTTTCTTAGTTTCTATAAAAAAATAAACTGTGGTTGATTTGTAGTTAATGTAAAACTAATTGAATACCCCTTTAAGCACTTGCTATAAAAGCAAGTGCTTAAAGGGGAAAACAGATTTTTGTCTTACTATGTTACATTCTGATTTCTTTTTCTAAGCAAATACTGTCAAATAACTATATTCAAAACAAATTTTATTTTTGTATGCACCCAGCAAAGGTAAATATTAAATCGACATGGCCAAAATGATCTGGTTCTAGATATAGGAACTTCAGGTACTTTTATCATAAACAAAGGTTCATTAAACAACTCATTGGGACAACATTGTAAGCACGAAAATAAAATCTTTAAGCTCTATCTGTTAAGGTCACGGTGCTAATTGAATGCTATAAATACGAGTAAATTATAAACAAACATACATGTGTTCTAGAAATCATTCGATGCAACTCAAAGCGAAATAGTTTACTGTACTAAATAAAATCTACTTGAAGGGTGCGTCGAGTCTTGTTACTACCTAAATCGTGTTTCGACATCATTCAGTGTATCACAAAATAATTAGTGAAAAACAATAGGCTTATCTATCAGCACAGTACCTAGCAATGAAAACTTTCCCTTGAAAAAATTGCCAAATACAGGAATGTTGCAACCTTTTGATTACCTGTCGTCATTCATCAATTTATCCACAGTCAAAGCCATGGTTTATTCGGCAAATGGAATCACTATAATAATTGAAATTTCTGGTAAATAACACAGAGAAAAATAAAATTTCGAGCGTTTCCAAAAATCGTGATGTGTTCGACATATGATATGACCATAGACTGCTGTAAAACGTACGTGACAACTGACAATTAAATGATTGACAGTGACAATAATGATACATACTTTTTAAGATTGGACACGTACTATCACCAAATTTTTTGCCTGACCAGTTTCAAAAAGGTTTTGCTTTGCACATGTGCATTGCAAGCTAACTCCGCCTTTTATTGTGTTGCCCAATGACGCTCATAATAAGCATTTCCGTTGTAAAAATCTAAGTCTAAAGTCAAGTCAAAATCATTAAATCAATTTAGGCATCAAAGACGCACTTATGAACGTCAACTATTCATTATAATGTACTTTAAAGACTCTACCGCCGCGTTCCAAAATATAAAGAGCCCACCGAGAAGAAGCGGCAAGAAACTCGGAGCCATTCTTTTTATATAGATGTTTACAATGTTTCTACTTAGGTACTACAAATATTACAATTTATGGGTGGCAGAGTGACAGCTTGCCAGAAGTGGAGTATTCCAAGCATCTTTATCTTCTATATAATGTCTAACTTTAATCTTTTGTTCCTACATCTTTTAGAAATTTCATGGTTTTGTTAGGTCAGGGGCCTTACTCTTACCTTACCTTAGCTCTTAAAGCAGGTCTTCTAGACAACTACCCGTGGTGAAGCTTCAATGCCTTTTTTAAATTATAATAAACATTTAATATTATTATCTGTATTGCTTAAAAATCTATGAGTCTGTAATTATAGAATTTTCGCATTCATTACGAGTACATAATAGATGTTGATAAACTCTCAAATTAAGACAGGTATATATATATCGCAGTGCCCACGCATCTTGTCAGCTGTTTTAGTTTACTAACAGTCTGAAGAGATGGCGTTAGCAGTAGTTGCCCTACTGATACCATTATTTTGTTCTCTTTTGTAAGGCAACACACTGGAGCTAATATTTGTAGTACCTAAGTAAAAACATTGTAAAACATCTATATAAAAAGAATGGCCCCGAGTTTCTTGCCGCTTCTTCTCGGTAGGCTCTATATATTTTGGAACGCGGCGGTATTATTAAGTACATTATAATGAAAAATTGACGTTCATAAGTGCGTCTTTGATGCTAAATTAAATAAATGATTTTGACTTTGACTTTGACTTTGACTTTGACTTTGACTTTGTATCGCAAGGATAGAAATACGCTCTAATAACCGAGGCACTCATTGGCCAGAGGGCTCGCCTTTTAATGTATGATATCAGATGGAGAGTGGTTTGAAATTATTTATATCCACCTCCAATATTATTTATTTATTTATTTATTGAATTAAATACTTACATCTACCATTACAGGATAACCTAATGCGATAAGAAGATAATATATAAGAACACGCATGAGAATGGAGGATTTACGCAAGACAAGTGCCACGGCTCGTTAATATTTTTGGCTATTTATGATGTATATTCTCCTGAAATAACTTTAAGTATATCGGATAACATATACCTACGTGCAGTGTATGTAGTGTAGCAATCATCAAGGGAGCGACGACACGAAATTATATTTCTACGGATTTTATAACGGTGTCGCCGGCCGGCCACCATCACAGGCAGAGCATACCGAAGAAACGCGAATCTGCTGTAAATCTCGTGTTGAAGGATTTGTAGGTGAACTTGGATGGTCTACAGGTACGTGGGCATATTTATCACTGCAGTGTTGATATACCTGTGTTTTCAGGAAGTTTATCAAACGCCACGGTCAGCCATATTTTTTTAGGTATTGATCGCTTTTAAAATAATCGTACGCAATTACACACGGTGTAGGCTATTTACACGCCTCACCAACCCGGGTTATTCGTACCATGACAAGATCAGCAGAAAAACCGTTCACCTGTTTTTTTGTATGGATTCTCGTTAACATGTCGCTCTAAATCCACTCAGTTTATTAGCTTACAAACGTTTATGCGTCTACAATGTTGGTTATAGTAAATTGTTAAAATGACAGAGACAATATTATCCGTTCACCTTTGAGAAAACAATATTCAAACAGTTCACCTAAATGAGCGTCCTGGTATGATTTCGTTCAAAACTGTTTATGTCAGGTTTAAGAACTGCACAGTTTTTACGAAGCTATATAATAGCGATATTAAGGCCCCAGTTGCGATTAGCACACATTTTAGTATAATAAAAAGTTGTAGTTCTTTTAAACGTTGACAGTACTAAGATTTTTACTAATAACCGTTATTATGTATAGCTAAGCCCTTAAGATGGTCAAGCAAAAAATGAGTGACAGTACAATTACCCTGTTTGCGATTGAAGTCAGAATTGAAATTAACGTTAGCAGGTCTGTCAAAAATGACAGTTCATCGATGTGTGCGTGATGAGCAAGCTTAATAGATCATAGACATATACTTATTACAAGACGGCACACTGTCAGATTGTGCCATAATAAATTTAATCCGTGCTGCCTTATAAATAAGGTCGTTATTGCTTTGATGTATTGAAACGGTCCTAGTGAGAGGTTCGTCGAGATGTGCGTGTCCTGGCCTAACAACCTGCCAATGCAAAAAACACTTGAGTTTGGTGGAATTGATGACAATAATGATTTTCAGTGGACTTGTGAAATAAAAAAATAGAAAGGTTCGAATAAAAAAAAATCTTTCCACGCTATTAGCTGGCCCATAAAATGCACTTTATTTAGAACCTACCTACCTAGATTTTGAGCTTTAACAAAATCTTTCCGAGACTAAACCTAAACAAACTACACCTAAAAATAGGTCTCCCCAGTATTAAGTAATTATACTCGTACATACATTGTCCAAAAAATTTTATCATTATAAAAACCCAGTGAGAAAAAACAAAATATTTAAAAACATTGGTCAATCACGAAAATCAAACCTTAAATATATCGATACCTACAGGCGATATAAATTACCCCATCACTTATTCCTTGATTGCGATGAATAAGTATTTGAGATCAATATGTATCATTGTATATGATTCAGTGGGTTTAGTTAGGTATGGGATACAACCTTCCTTCTTCGCGTATTCTCCATTCGCGTATGAACAGTGAAGAACGGAAGAAACGTACTTCCTAATAAATCACGACAATTTCGGAAACCTAAAAATCGGTCTTAATAAGTTCCATGCATCGTTTTAGTCCCACATGACCGCTATCGTCATGGTGCATTTGAAGGATTTTCCAATGCGCGCAATGCGAAACTATCAAAAGATTACCGTTAAGAGTTTTGCGATACAATCGGTTATCTATTAAACCGTAGTTGTTGATAATGTCAAAGTCAGTACATATCCTCAATGTTATTTTGTATAATTTTTCGTCCTGTCGTTGAACTGTCATAAAACTAATCTGTCACCGATTGACATTGACACTGTCTATGACCGGTTCAAAGCGGCCCAACACCGACGATCTTGCATTTGTGCTTAATGTCTGCTTCTGCCACATGTTTCATTCGTTCACCCGGTCTATATCCAATATCAATGTCAAAGTCTTGAATCAGAAGTCACCATCTGGCAATTCGCGGAATTAGATCTCGCTTCGTTAGAGATGCACGAACGGCAGTGCAATGTAAACACAACAAACACACAACGCACATGTTTCCCAAAAACATAAACCCAAAATCTTCGCAGTGATTCCACAGTTGCTTGTGTTTCGAGCTCATAGCTATGATATACGGTTTCTTCTCTGGTTGTGACGCTAGTAAAATACATTACGGGCCGAAATGTATTTTAGTCGCGTCTTTGCTTAAGGATGCCACCAATGCCTAGCTTACAAGCATCCCTGTGAATTCTAATGGCAGCGCGGGGACATAAATAGCTAGTGTTGAGATAGTGATTGTGTAAAAAACTCTTTAGAGTGTTTTGATCGTCTATCATAGACGAACTGTTTTTTCTCTGTATGTCATGCAATGATACATGTCGATAATAATAAAATGCAGATGGTCACAAGAAATAATGGTGTTTTATTTTAAATAGATTTTAGCGATTCTTAACATGGTTCATCAGCGCGGTTCTTGAAAATAAATAAATCGGTACCTAGTAAAACTATGGAAGGTAAGGATGAATATTCGAGGTTGCAGATGGTACCAACTATGACAAATGGAAATATAGATTGAAATTATTTTTGGAAATGAAGAGTTGCGATTTGGTCATCATTTCACCAACTAAACCTGAAGGTATGTTAGAATGGAAAAAGCTAGATATTAAAGCTAAGAACTACCTAGTAAATAGTGTTAATAATTCTCAGCTCGATATAATAATAACAGAGAATACCACATTTGATATGATCAAAAAGCTTGATAGCTTGTATGCGCAGAAAGGTAGCCCTAATATACTGTTATTAAAAAGGAAAATTTTAAAGACACAATTAATGGATGGAGATAAACATATTGAGTTTCTGCAAATTTTTGAAAAACAGATTAATGAATTAATTAATGCTGGAGAAAATATGACTGAAGATGATAAATTAAATTATTTACTGCTTTCTCCACCTGAGAGTTTTAATCACATAGTAAATATTATTGATGCATTACCAAAAACGGATCAAACTGTCGAATATGTCAAATCAAAAATTTTACTGGAATGTTAAAAGAAGGAGAGCGATGCAACACCTATGTCTTTCGCGTCCACATCACATAAAAAACAAACTGAAGGTGAATGTTGTGTGAGGTCAATGGTAGGAATACGAAAATAGACATTGAAAACGTGTACTATGTTCCAAATATGAAACGAAATTTACTAAGCGTATCTGCTATTATAAATAAACATAATGTTATTAAATTTCATAGTGACAAAGAAGATATTTATAATAGAAACAGAAAGTTAGTAGCTGTAGGCAGGAAAATACTCAAGTTGTATTAATTAGAAGGAAAGGTGATTAATAATAAAAATAAAGTAACATACACAAGTCAGACGTGACTCTCACACAAGTGAGAAAACTATGTCAGCTAAAGAAAAATTACATAGAATTTTTGGTCATGTAAATTTTCGTAAGCTTAAAGAAATGTATAGGCTGCAATCACTGGATCAGGTACCTCAAACATTACCTAATGATTATATACAATGCGAGATTTGTTTAATGAATAAAATTACTAATTTACCTTTTGAAAATAATAGGCGCCGAGCAACGGATTTGCTTGAAATCGTACATACAGACGTTAGTGGTCCTTTGACTCCTGTAGGTTATAATGATCAAAGATATTTTGTCTCTTTTATTGACGATTATAGTCGACATGCATATGTTTGTGTAATTAAAAATAAAAGCGATGATATTGATTGTTTTAAAACGTATGTGAAATTGGTTCGAAATCAAACAGGGAAACGAGTTAAGAAAATCAGATGTGATAACGGAGGAGAGTACCAAAACAGAGATTTTTTTAATTGTTCCAAAGAAGAGGGAATTCTTTTAAAGCCTGTGCCTGCGTACACCCATCAACTGAACGGAGTAGCCGAAAGATATAACAGATCGATTATGGACCGCGCAAGGTGTCTGATGTCAAAAGCAAAATTGAGGACCTTGCAGCTAAAAGGAGGCAAGTCCAATTTTAAAAATTTTTGAGTATTAATTTAAAATATTTTTAAAAATTAACTGTTAAAGATATGTATGAGAACTATATTACTAAATATTATACACACATATTCCAATATTTTACCATGATTTTCACAGTAAATTACTAAGTTTTAGAATTATTACGATTTTTTAAAGTTGGGATCTGCCTCCGATTTGCACCAAAATTCAAGAAAAATTCTACCATATTTTATTCTACAGATAATAAAACTCAAAATATAATATATTTTTTAATTCTAGAATTTAAAATCAGCAATGAAAAGATAAAACATTCAAAAGAAAATAAAAAAATAATGAGTTTTTAAGAAAAGTATTCGTTTTAAAGGTCGACTTCCACTTGGTCGTCGTCGTCTTCACTGGAAATTTCATCAGCCGGCCCAACAGCTTCACTTTTAAGGGACCTGTAGAAATATAGCTTATTTGGTGGAACGTAGTTCTTTACCAGCTGCATCACATCTTTGTATTTAGCCTTTTTTAATGGCAATGCTTGATCATACAGCTGTTTTTGAGGCTGAACGGACAGTTCGGTTTGAGCATTCCTCATTATGTTCCTCATTATGGCAAAATAATCGAATACAGGCGTTCCTGTTGTAACACTCACTGCTATAGTTTGCGCATGGTCTTTACTGTATTGAAAAATTCGATATTGCGAAATTTTAAAGCGAACCCTCTCTGTGTTTGTCACAACTTTTTTGAAATCTTTTTAAAAATGTTGGCTAAAGTTAAGAATCATACTTTGCTCCATATTCACTACTTTAAAGTTCTTAGATGCTTGCTGAATACATTCGGCATATTCTGATGTAGTGAAAACATAATCCTTCTTTCTGTTAAACTTCTCTATTATGACGAAACATCGATCACAGGGTAGGAAGCTGTGTCCTGGTTCAGGAAATCGATGAACAATCATCTCAATAGATGAACACTTTGTAAGAGTAAACAGATATTGAACCAAAGTAGAGTTCTTATTTTGCGCTGCTGCATTATCGGAAAATAAATACAGTGTTTTAACTGTGCTTGGCAAGATGTTATTTATATAGTGATTTATGAAAGATATGAATTCATTCGGTGATTTTCGAGCTATGGTTTCGTCATATAAATAAAAGTGAGCGATTCCTGTTTTTGCTGAGTGTATACAAAAATGATATGCCCAAAGTTGACGTTTGTAAAATGCTTCTCCTGCTGGTATTTTAGGTAATGGCATATTCTGCTGAAAATCAAAAGTAAATACCTCGCACTCGTCATTAGTAATAGCAAGTTTACTCTTTTCTTTCAAATCAACAAAAAATGTGTCGGCTTTTGCTTGGTGTAGGCTTTTTTCTAACTGTATTTGTTTGGTTTCATCGCTGTCCAATGTCTTATCTTTCAATATGAATAAACTTATGAATTAATTAAATAACGCAACAAAACGTACGTCCTTTTAGGTTGAGCTCAAAACGTGCACTGACTTGTCGTAAATGACGCAATAGTTTTATTTGTTGCAAAAAGGGGCAAGTCCGGACTTGCTTCCTTCTTGCACCAAACGGAATATAGTGGCAGATCCAAATTTTGTTATAGCGCGCTTGTTTTCCGTTGGATCTGCTTCATTTATGCATCAAACGATAGCCCTTTTTTTTGAGCAAATTGTAGGTGAATAAAAGAGTAACGGTTAAAATTTGGACCTGCCCCTCTTTTGCTGCAAGGTCCTCAATTAAATAAATGCTATTAGCCAGAGTGTGTATTAACAGCGGCTTATATGGGTAATAGATTATTGACTAACACAGCCGAAAAGAAAACACCATTTGAAATATTTAATGGACGGAAACCAGATATTGGAAATTTAAAATTATATGGCAGTTCCTGTTTCGTTAGAGTACCTGAAGAATGTAGAAATTCGAAACTTAACCCAATAGGCGTTCGAGGTGTACTGGTTGGCTATACGGATACTGGATATAGAGTATTAGTAGATAATAAAATCATAATATCACGCCACGTGAGGTTCATTAATGCAGAAGAAGGTCAAGTGATTAAATTCAACAATGATGATGATAATGATGAAAATAATGATGTAAATACAAACGGTGAAAAAGATGAAAAAGAAGAATTTTATGATACAGTGGAAGATGAAGATGACAAAAAGAGGAGTCCTGATATTGAGGGAGTGTGTTCAAACGATCGCCCACAAAGGGATAGAAAAATGCCCGAGAAGTTTAAAGATCATGTTTTTTATGTGAATTTTGCTAATGCTTTAGTGCCAAATAATTACGAAGAAGCTATAAATTGTCCAGATTCAAAAAAGTGGATTAATGCAATGAATGACGAAATTAATAGCTTAGAACCGAGTAACACATGGAAAATTATTAATGAACCGATGAATTCAAAGATAATAGAAGTGAAATGGATGTGTCGAGTAAAATTCACTGGAAAATACAAGGCTTGTGTAGTAGCTAGAGGGTTTCAGCAACAATATAATGAGAATGAAGAAATATATTCACCTGTTGCAAGAATGATTACCATGAAGGCTTTGTTGTCTACTGTTTGTGTGAAGGAATGAAATATTGAACAAATGGATGTTGAAACTACATTTCTTAATTGCAATATTAAGTCGGAGGTGTATATTTATCCACCTGCTGGTTACAAAATTTAACTACATAAAGTATGCAAGCTTCGGAAAGCATTATATGGATTGAGGGAGAGCCCACGTGACTGGTACGACTGTTTTAATGATTTTATGATGAGTATAAATTATAATAAATCTGCTTATAATTACTGTTTATATACTTGATACGTAAATAACAATCAAGTATATAAATGTGTTTATGTCGATGACATTTTAATTTGTGGTGAACTTATACATGACATAAATAAAGTAAAAGCAAAGCTAAATGATCGTTTTTGTATGAAAGATTTGGGAAAATAAAACTGGGAATTGATATCGAATATGAACCAAAGCAAAACACGATGACATTAAGTCAGGAAAAATATATAGAAAGTTTAGCAGAAAAGTGGAACGTGAAGGAATCAAAGAAATTTAGTACACCCATGGAATTAAATTTGTCTCTGGAGGCTAGTGGAACGAATAATACTTCTCTTAAATATAGGAATTCGATTAGAGCACTTTTGTATGTAGCTAGTGGAACACGACAGACATATCATTTAGTATGAATTATTTAAGTCGTTTCCAAAATTCTTATAGCGACACTCACTTCAAATATGCATTAAGAAAAAAAAAATATAAATGTAAACAATGCCACGGACCCATTGAGTCTGTGAACAAAAGCATATGCATTAAGAGTTCTTAAATATTTATACTGCACAAAAGGTCTGAATCTTTACTATAATTCCGAATTCAAAGATTGTATGGACGCTTTTGTGGGCTCTGACTGGGCTGCAGATAAATCAGATCGAAAATCAACAACTGGTATTGTGATAAGATTATTTGAAAACCCAATAATGTGGAAATCACACAAACAAAAAATTGTATCTCGAGCATTCACACATGCGGAATACTATACTTTAGCTGATTGTGTTGAAGAGATACTTCCAGTTATAGGAGTGTTAGAGGAATTAGGTTTACAGATTAGTAAACCAATAAAAAATTATGAGGATAATATTGGAGCCATTGGATTAGCTAAGAATGGAAAATTTTGCAAAAATTTGAAACATATTGACATTAGTTATCACTTTCTGTATGATTATGAAAAGAAAGGAACTATAAATGTAACGAAAGTTGACACTGAGAATCAGTTAGCTGATATTTTAACAAAGGCCTTGGGTAAAAATAAATTTTGTAAACTGAGAGAGTTACTACATGTAATTTAATAAAGTAAATGGTATGTAAGGTATCTGTTTTTGTAAATAGGTATGAGTATTAGGCAGGTACCAAATGTAATTGTTGATGTATGATAATTTTCTTTGTTTTGATAACTTTGTGTTAAATGATCTTTCTGTTTTATTCAGGAATCTGACAATGTTTATTTTTTTACAAATCAAGGGAGTGTGTTGAGATAGTGATTGTGTAAAAAACTCATTAAAGTGTTTTGATCGTCTATCATAGACGAACGGTTTTTTCTCTGTATGTCATGCAATGATAGATGTCGATAATATAAAAATTTTACCTTATAATAAAATTTGTATTATGTTTCCTAAGACGTCCGAAGTCCTTTATGAGAGAGTACATCGCCTTTTCCCCGTCATGTCGCTAGATGTCGCTACTTTACCGTCACGTGACCGCGCCTCCAGCGCTTACAGTGGCCAAATCTGGAACTCATTTAAATAGTCCAAAGCAAGCCGCCATTTTGATGTCATTGTACGGCTCATAATGGTAATGATGTTGGTAACACCAGGAAGACATTATTTGGACTTCGGACGTCTTAGGAAACATAATACAAATTTTATTATAAGGTAAAATTTTTATATTATGTGTTCCGTTTGACGTCCGAAGTCCTTTATGAGAGACATGTTTGTTATCTCCTGGTGGCTTGCTTAATAAAATGCAACAATGTGATTTAAAACAAAATATAATTCAATTAACAGATGGTATTTACTTAGGAGTGAGATATCTATGATGATATCTAAGGTCTCATTGAGAACAGAGATCTTAAATAAAGTTAAATAAATCATTGCAAAAGCAAATTTTTGCTCGTAATCATGGTCACAATTAATTTGTTGCTGAAAAGTATTTTGAGAGAGACTTTTCAGACTCTATCTCGTTGTTACGGCCCCTATTATCTACATCTCTACAGTAATATTTCCTAAATGTATTTTCATGGCGCCAGTTAGCCTTAGCTAGAATATCATTAATTGGATACTTTTCTAACGAGTTAAGAGATGAGACAGCTGATCTAAAGCTACCGGGAGGTGCCTCTATACCAGCTTCCGAAAGAGTTCGCCTTATCCAACCACCTATAATCACAGCAGTGGCCGGTCTGCGTGGCTCCCTCGTGGTTATAAACAAATTTGTCAAAGAACTTCTATAATTTTGAGAAATATTTATCAGAGTTCTTAACCAAAAAAGAGGATTTGTGTTCCTATCCGGTGAATTTAACAATGTCCAATTTGATTGATGATAAGATACTGAATCAGTTTTGGAGCCAAATACAGGATACAAGGTTATTGTATCTCCGCTATCTACAAAGTGTTCAGAGTCACAATGTAAAAGAGTTAAATCATGTACTCTTCGCCCCGAAGCCAACAAAAGAATTGTGGCAGTACGTCTAGAAACATCATATAAACTGTTTATATTGGGTTTTGTGTTTTTTAAAAACTTAATTACGATTCTTGCATCCCATATTGGTAGTTTAGGAGGAATCGGTCTAGATATTGATATAGCCTTTAATATATGCCGAATTAAATGATTTGAAGATATTTTAATATCGGATAATGTTTCACAGATTGATGCTATAACCGATTTATGTACAAGAATAGTACGGTAAGCTAATCGATCTGTAAGACAAAGCTTTGCTAAATATCTGGCTACCTCAGCAGGTGCTGGACTACGGCAGTTTAAGTTATTTTGACTACACCATTTTGACCATTTGTTCCATATTGGAGTATACGTTTTAAGGGTAGAAGCTCTCCAGCAAGTTGACAGTAGCTGCTTTTCTTCAATTGACCAATTGTATGTTAAGGTATCCCACCCGAAATGAGCCAAGCTTCCAGCTGTAGGTTCTGAACTTGAGCCGGAGGGCGACGGGTCTTTGTGTCCACTAGTGTTGTTTTCAGGTTCCTTATTTTCATAGGTCGTGTAACTGCGCGGCTCCTCAGGTCCGGGCGCCAAAAGGGTTTCCTCCACTTGGGTGCTATTATTATGAACTTTCCTTGAGCCGTGTTCAGATGTTGTAACACACGTGGGAGCAGGGCCGGTGGAGGGAAGATCCACGCTAGACCGAAGTCCCAATATCTGCTGAAAGCGTCGTGAAAGTAAGCGCTCGAGTCTGATAAGTCTCGCGTTACATATTTCGATACGACATGAGCGTCTCTTGAGGCGAATAGGTCTACGTCGGGAGTGCCCCATAGGTTGAATACTATTGTTGTCGCCTCGTGAAGTAGATGCCACTCGGAGCCGTTGCGATTGCGCGAGAGGTGATCGGCTTCCGTGTTGTACAGACCCGGAAGGTGGTGAGGGAGAAGTACAACGTTCAGGCTGTCCGTCAGAGCTAGGAGTTGTTTTGTCAGTTCCAGAAGATTTTGAGACTTCGTTCCGCCTTCGTTTTTTATGTAGGATACTACGGTCCTGTTGTCGGTTTGTAAGATCACAGTTGAGTCTCTCAATACACTTGCTTTCGAAGATATGGCGGCTATTACTGCATACATTTCTTTTAGATTGCAGTGCCATTTTCGTTGATGTGGACTCCAATTGCCTTTTAGTGCATTGTTGTTTACCAAGGCTCCCCACTGAACGTTTGAAGCATCTGTGACAACGTAGTTGACTGGGTACCTCCTGGGGTGTATTGGGGTTTTCTGACTGATCTTGTCCAGCCACCATTTTAGCTCTTCTCTTACCTCGTCGATATACAAGATGGGACGGCGGGAGTTTTTCTTTAAAAGGTTGCTGTGGCGTTGTAGAGCGCGGCAATGCAGCCTTCCCCGGAGGGTGATGAAGGTCGCAAAGTTGAGATACCCTAAGAGGCGTTGCGCCTGCTTGAGGGTCCAACTGCCTGCTGCCAAGCGAGCCAATAAATACTGACGGACTTTGTTCACCTTGTCTGGAGGTAGACTCTTGGAAATTGATTTAAAACCTTTAAATTGAAAATGACGCGATTTTTTCCGTTGTTTTTCGTTACAATGAACAGTGGGGATATGAATGATGGAGTCAAGGGCGCGGGCTCGAGAATTTGGTTCTGAATCATGGCTTGAATTTCTGAGGTCATTTCTACAGAAACTGGAGTTTGAAATTTTTTCATGACGTCTGATGTTGGAAGAATTAGTGGAGGCTTTTGGTTGAACGGGATGCGTGCGGCCGATATTAATCTTAGGATCGTTTTCGGTGGCCCGAATTTTAACCAAGCCTCTCGATAGAACATCAGACACCCGCCCGAAAACCGCCTCGAGTCATCTGTGCCTATTCCTGTTAACCTGGGCTTTTCGTCCCCCACTTTTCGTTTTGTGATGCTCGTCGAAACCATTTTTCTTTTGTCCTTGCTTTTTATTTCTTCGTGGACGAAAGGAATTTTCGCGGGAAGTAGAAGCTACTGGTGATTTAGTCCGGACAGGGGATCTAGAATGAACCACCGACTTAGATGGAGTCGCGATTAATTTCTCTAATTTGTCAATACCTCCAATCTTTTGTATATAAGCCGATAAGTTCTGAGGGTTGAACATATATTCTGCAGAAGGGGGTATCTTTTCAATATCTTCACGAATATACTTTCTTTTTATAGTTTCAAGCAGGGCTTTACGTCGTAACTCTAAAACCTCTGCACGTTTCCCGCAAATTATTTGTAAAATATCATGCGATACTGATTTATAATTGGATTCATTACCAAATAATTCTCTCAATTTGTCATAAATTGATATTAAAGTTAGTTGTGCATCCGGTTTTGAAGACCAGTCAAGCAGATTACGTAATGCTAAATTTACAAATTCATTTTGAGCCAAAAAGGCATTTGACAAAGCAGCGAAACTACGTTCCATCTGAAACCATCTAAGTGGAGCAAACGGGTCCTCGAGTCGCCTCAACTCCTCGTTTACTTTGAGCTCCGTGAACGCGGGAAAAGCCGCATATTTCTTTTGTACCTCAGTGTACCGCACGGAGTTCCAGTCTGAGGAGTCGAACCTCTGCATTGAAGCTATCTTAGCAACACGCTCAGGACTTGCTTTAGGCACGGCCGGTTCTTTTATGGAAACATTTAGCTCCGCGATATCATTTACAGACTCTAGCGGTCGTGAAAAAGGGTTATCCAATGCATTACTGATTTCCACTGGTACTTGTATATCAGCGGAAGCGGAAGAACTCAGTTGCATGGCAGGGTAATTAGCACTAAAAATGCTATTAACGTGACTCACCAGCTGTTTCGATAGTAAATCAAACCTCCGGTCTAATTCCCGCGTAGTATCGCGTGATGTACTGCGGCTGTCCCGCCGGCGACGTCTTTTTGGCGGCGGCTCTTCATCATCGCTTGAACTCGAACTCGACCTTGACGCACTCGACGGAGTAGGTGTAATTTGGGACACGCCAGTATGCACATCGCGTATTCGCACTTCACGATCACTAAACACATCCACGAGATTATTTTCCACAGGCGCGATAATTTTATCACCGTTCATTTTTCAGAAAAACTTCACGTAACGGTTTATTAAACACTAAACTTTCTACTTTAATCTCGAAAGTTTAAAATTAAGAAAAACTTACTAAATACGGGTAAGTTCTCCAGAAAATCTAACGACCATGCGGACGATTTGAAAAACGACGCAACAATGACATCAAAATGGCGGCTTGCTTTGGACTATTTAAATGAGTTCCAGATTTGGCCACTGTAAGCGCTGGAGGCGCGGTCACGTGACGGTAAAGTAGCGACATCTAGCGACATGACGGGGAAAAGGCGATGTACTCTCTCATAAAGGACTTCGGACGTCAAACGGAACACATAATAATAAAATGCAGGTGGTCACAAGAAATAGTGTATATTTTTAATAGATTTTAGCGATTCTTAACAGCTAGCACGGGTTTACTACATAGGTTTATCATAAGCTCATTGAAGCTCTTTATTAAGCTATTGCATAGCTGCTATCACGGGCTTTGAGCGTGGAGACCGAATCCAGAAATTCCGTAACGAACCTAACACCCCCCACTCCGACTCCATCTATCGATGAATAGCAGAACTTTTAATGACTTTTTGAAATATCACGCTTGTCTCTTTAGTTCAGCAACTCGCCTCTAGATGGCATTGGTTAAATAATTATAATTGCATAAGTTGAATTGGCATCTATCGATGAATAGCAGAACTGATAATGACTTTTTGAAATATCACGCTTGTCTCTTTAGTTCAGCAACTCGCCTCTAGATGGCATTGGTTAAATAATTATAATTGCATAAGTTGATAAAAACAGCTATGCAATAGCTTTACCGCGGCAGTCTCCGAGTGCCACACGTCTTTTTTTTGAGTTCCGCCCCAATGCCATGAAGTATTTTTCTTTGTAAGTTCAGTAAGCGGTCGTGCTATAACTGCAAAATTAAATATGAATTTTGCAAATAACTGCACAAGTCTATAAATTATCGTATTTCGTGAACGTTGCGCGGAGTCGGAAACTGAGATACGGCTGCCAATTTGAATTCACCTGGTTCAACGCTGTTCGGAGACATTTTGTAACCTAAGTATGTTATTTCGTTTCGGAGGAACGACCATTTACTAATATTCAACTTTCAATTCTATGACTTAATTTTGTTTGTTTATTTAAATAATTAAAAAATAGACTGATTGAATCCTACCGTAATTTTTACTGCTGCTTTTTCATGACCCTCCTATATATTTACATAGTATTATATACATTATGTTTGTAAATTGTTGTTTCACCATGCCAGTAACTGATATTATAGCAAGCTCTTTTGTATATTCTTACAGTAAGTTTAGTCGGACATAATATGTGTGTGATGTACCGAATACGTAAATAGTTAGGTTTTACTCATTATAAGCACCAATTTAAATAGAATTGTATCTTCTTTATATAGGGTGTTTTGTAGAGGGACCGACAAACCAAATGAGCGTGTTTGGGGGACCACTTGGAGAATACAAGTTGGCCAAAAAAAATCCCCGACACCCCAATTCTGTGCAATACTTGGCTGGGCGTTCCATTGGTCGTACATTACTGCCTCCCCATTATTATGGTTGTACGTTATTGCCTCCCGACGATTAGATTAGATTATGTATTGTATACTGGTTTTAGTACTTAATCTATGGTACTTTATCTGTCGCAACTACATAGCGTGAAAACGATGTATGGAACGGGGCAGAACTTTCATAGCGGATATATCTCTCTCACTCGCGCAATATATGGCTTTCTTTCTCTCATTGTCAATATTGTCATTGAAAATCTTTGTTTACGAGTTGTTTTTATAATTTAGTGCAAATATAGAGTCAAATATATAGGTACATATTGTAAAGTTGTTTTATGTTATTAGGTACTAGGTAGCTAAAAATAATAAGGAAGTGTAATTAGAGAAGATATGAAGTACAGAAAATGTGAAATATGCGTTTGTAAATCAGAAAGGAAAGCATGGTACTAAGCGTTGTTTTATGGCTAGATATCCGCTGGACAAAGTACGGTAAGTAGGATATTAGTTCATAATAACGACCCCTATTCATATTATAAGAGCTAATATAGCATAAATTCATTTTACGTATACCGACCGCTTAATTAAAAAAAATAGTGCGGTGCCGCAAATTTTTTTTGTAAATATCGATATCGACTTCCACAAAGGAGGAGGTACACAATACTATTTATTTTTTTATGTACCTATGTTACCTCATAACTTTTGACTAGGTAAACCGATTTTCAAATATATTTTTTTTAAAGCTGGTGCTTCCCATTTAAATTTCATCTAATTCGGTAGTTTTTGAGTTACACTGAAATAATTGAATAGAACGGAAGTCGGTTTCAAACTTTTTTATTATACATGTATTATTTAAGGTGTAAAATATGGGTCAAATTTACGGGCAACAAAGACTTATATGACTATACAGATCGAAAAACTTCCCTCGCCGAAAGTCAACCCTGGGTGCAACAGCTATGTCATGATGGAGTATAGAACAGGCTATATTATAGTTAAACCAATTTACAAAATTACGTGTTTTTGTATTTCGCCGTTGCGGAGTTCCACTATCACCTCCTGACTTCATTATTACATCCTGACTTGATAATGGGCCACCTCGGGAGTAGGTACACTCTTTCGAATAAAAAAAAGATTTTTTAATTCTGTTCAAAAATTAGCGAAAACATTGATCAACACACAAAAAAAACATTCAGACGAACATGTAACCTCCTCCTTTTGAAAATCAGTTAATAAATGTTATGTACAGTACGATACAAACTTAATGGCGGCTCGGAACATCGTACGTTCCGATGCGCAGAATGTACAATGTAGGTATCAGCGGGACGACAGGAAGAGACAGGAATGCGGCGGCGGGGCACATACCCGCGCGCTCTCTCTCTCACCCGCACTAGCCCTACGCGTCGTGCCTTTAGTGTGTGAGTTACGTCCGTATACTGCACACGCGCGCGCCATCCTGCTTACGTACAGTCGAGCTCATAAGAATTTGTTGTTGTTTGTTAAGTTTTTTTTTGTTAGTGTTCTGTTAAGTTTTTCATTTGTTATTGACTGTTACGAAACTGTGACTGTGTCCGTTCGTTATTTACGTTACATTTTAGACTGTTGTTGGTTGTTTAAAAATGCCACGTGGACGATACAACATTTTACGCAGGCAAGCCAGAAAAATGGTGTACAACGTCATGCAATTCATGAAAAAGGAGAATGAAGACGGCGTCCAAATTCCTTTGACGCTCGTTCAAAAACGGGTGGCGGCAGCTACAGGCGTTTCACTGAGGACTTTGCAAAGAATAGCTGCAACAGCAAATGAGTCGAATATGTTAGCCGTCTTTCGCACGCCTGGCAAAAAAAGACGGCTTCGATCAAGGTGTCATCAAAAGGTGCGTGCACAACTTTCACGTTACTGAAAAAGAGTTACCAACACTCAACAATTACAAAGAAAATTAAAAGATGATATTAATTTCAATGGTTCTGTAACCAGATTAGGCCGAATACTAAAACGATTAGGGTTTCAATGGAAAAATACCCAAAATGAGAGGAAAGTGTTAATAGAGCAATCAAATATTCGGTTACAGCGCATCGAATATCTGCATAAAATTACTAAGTATATACCGACGATTTATATGTCGATTCTTCCCACAGCAAGTCGAAGTCTTGGGGCGATGGGTCACGTATGGGAATCAAAAAATATAATTTCAAAGGTTCCAAGAGTTGTAATCGTGCACGCGGGTTCTGAAGCCGGTTTTGTACACAACGCACTTTTAATGTTTAAGGCGGGTACAAAAACTGGCGACTATCATGATAACATGAATTATCAAAATTATGAAAAATGGATCAGGAATCAACTCATTCCAAATTTGTCAGCAAATTCAGTTGTTGTGGTAGACAATGCTTCTTATCACAACAAACAAGAAAATCCTGCACCTACCTCTAATTCAAGAAAAGCAGACATGTCATCTTGGCTTCGTGAAAAAAATATTGAATTTGAAGAAACAATGCTGAAGCCACAGCTGTACAAGTTGATTGCCCAAAATAAAGATCGCTTCAAGAAATTTAATATAGATAAAATATTAAAAGAAAATAACCACTCAGTTTTGCGCCTCCCCCCTTCCCACCCTGATTTAAACCCCATCGAGATGGCATGGACAGCAGTTAAACAATATGTCGCAAAAAAAACGTTAACTGGAACGTAAATTCAGTCATAGAATTAGTCCAGCAAAAAGTCAGTGAAATGGGGGAAAATGAATGATATTGTGCCGAAAAGTGATAAAGATAGAGGAAGAATATAAAAAAAGTGACGTTGTCATCGACAGATTGACGGACGAATTATTTATAATCCATGTCAGTGACGATGAATCCGATCCCGACTCTGAGGAGGAATCAGATTCCAGTGAAGAAGAAGGAAGCGATATTTCCATGGAAGTTACATTCCACAAGTAAAGAAGTTTTATGGAGGAGATACAACCGTTAAAATAAAATCAAAATAAAAACATTATTTCTTTTTCATAAAAATGTTTTATTTTTCCTTGAACTCTCCCTGTACTTGCCAATTGACATTTATGTACCATATAGCACTTAAAACACTCACAAACCTTTGCTCTAAAAATAATTAAATGGAGCCTAAACTATTGTCAACTTGACTGTACCTGCGCGCACCTGCACTCGCAGCTAACTTCCGAACCGCCATTAAGTTTGAATTGAACTGTACCGTGTGTAATCCACGGGCAGTTACTTGTTCAATATAAATCTTTTTCTCATTTGAGGGGGCGGTTCATTGATATATTATTTATATTATACTTTCAGCAAGAAGATAGCATCAGCATAGATATTTAACCCGTCCGCATCAGCGCAAAAAATAACAATAGATTTATGAATGAAACTTAACTCGAATGAGTCTTGCTGATTCGGACAGATTAATCCATGAGGCTAATTACTGAATTTCACCACCGCACCATACGTCATCAACATGATTTTCATTCTTACTATCTCACGCTACTTTTGAAAATGGCATACTATCTTCAAAGTTGCAGAGTATTCGTTTAAAAGTCACCAAATGAAGAAAAATAACGCAAATATACTTATGTTACATGAATATGGTATTATAACCTCAAAAATTGCTGGAACGAAATTTAATTCAAGTGTCCCATAAAAATATTGAGGCATTCCATTACCATACATACTTAAAACAAATAAATAGTTAGTTTGCTGATAAATATCAAATCAAGTTCCAAAAATAAATTGAAACTCGATTACACTATGGCGTTTTTCTTGTTTTGGCGAAGTTCTGTTGGCCTCTTACATTCTGCGGCCCTCTCAATTTACACTATTCATATTTTTCTTATAAACTCATTGTCTATGCTCTTGATCATTGTGGTTTATTATTATTTTGCTGCTTGCGACTATAGATGTTCTCAATTTATTTTGGTTTCCAAATTTTTTGTCTAGATAAAAAAAATAGAATAAATTACAATCAAAAGCGTGTAACATTGAACCTGCTCTATTGGAAGGGGGTAAAATTTAAAATAATTTAATGGCGTGTTTAGGAAGCTTTTTATAACAGATAATACTAACATCAAAATCATTTGAAAACAGTCAACAAACAGCACAATAGTAATAATAAGTATCTAAAGAATATAACAAACATTTTTTTGAAAAAGATTTGAAAGTGTAGATGAGAGGGCTGCAGAATGTTATAGGCCTCATAACTAGTAGTTATGGAATCGATATCGATAAATTTCGAATAAAAGGGGTGCACATCCCTATTTTATCCCTAATGTTGGCAGAACTGTTAAGTTCGTCAGGTCGGCTTTCGGAGGTAGCCATAGAGAACATTTGTATACTAGAGATAGAGTTGTCATTCCAGCATTATCGTAAGCAGAGCCATCTGTTGATTTGTTATGAAAACTTGAAACTATCAGTTATTCTGTGGCTATAATATACCTTTACTAATTTTACTATTTTACTTGCCTACCTGTTTCATTGGTCTTTATTTTATCCTTAGTTGAACTTTAATAGTCAAAATGATTTTTCAATTATACAAGAATCAAATATTTAAGAGTATACATTTTGGCTAATCGTTAAACTACGGATTAAAACGGACCCGTGTCACTTTGTGGGTTGGGGAAAATTAATAAAAGCATAGTATATTTGTACATTTTTTTAATTTAAATATTATGCATCTTTTTTTGCAATACGCCAAAGCTAATTTTTGGACTCTATCATTTTGGTCGTAATCAGATCTGTTTTTACTCAGAAATGCTGTTTACTAACCTTATATTTTGATGATATGTCGCTACGACGAGTAGGTCTTGGCATCAACGACTCTAAATCGGCACATATTACCTCAAAAAGGTCTCTATTCACTCTATAATTCCTTTTAAATTCGTCATCAGTCATAGCAAATGCTTTGTCTGTATAACGCGCTATTCTTCTTAAATTTCGCCTTTGCCTTACATCCATTCTGTGAGACTCTTCTAAAATATCAAATATTAGAGCTAAACGAGCCATTATTTCACTTGTATTGTTTTTTATCACCACAAACACATAAACTCGATTACAATAAAGTTATGTTTTTGAAACTGTAAAATTCTATCGGAAACACGACTACAATCTCGATCTGTCAATGTCAAAATAACGTCAAGAGTACTAAAAAAGTGCAATGTCGAGTAGCGGACGATTTCATTTAGTTCCGTAAAATTCCATTAAAACTAATCCAATCGTGAGCTAGTATCGCATTCAAGAGTCCCAAATCTCACGAATTCGATCCCAATTTCAAATCTCGATTGAAATCGAGTGTCAAGAGTAAGGCAGCTGTTCCCACTTAAAACTTTGTATCTTTACACTAATTGTAAATTAATATATTTATTGATAAGTTTTCTAATTTTCCTATAATATCTGTTCTGTGAACAGCACACGTTATAAACTTGTAATTTATTAGTTTTTGAATATTGTCTTATATTTTTCTTCTTACATCATGTGTGTTCCTTTAAAGTTAACTCGTAATACTCGTCACCTTAACTATGAAATTACCTTGCAAATATAGTGTAGGTACCGCAGATGACTGAGTATATGGCTTCGAGTATGATATTTAGTATCAAAGTGTGAGTGACAAACTCTTCGAGTACACAGTATGTTGGTCTCGCACTAATATATCGCCACCTATTGCATTTAGCCATATCGCGAAATATTTCAAGTTTTTATTTGGATTGGGAAATAAATGTAGAATCGTGTTGTCTTCACCTGGAATATACATTAACAATTATTAAAGGTTAATAAAGTAGGTACACTAATATGATCTATCAATCATCCGTACAGATTTCAGCTTTGTAACTTACAAAGCTGAAATCTGAATCGCGATGGAAAGTAGGAATTAAAACTTACGGGTCTTTTTGCAGTTCGGGACATGACGAAAATCCAATTTGCTAGGCACAAAAACAGAGTCCGAAATAATTCGCAAAGATAAATCGATATATTCGCAGCCGTTGGAATCCAAATATTTGCCAGGTTCGGGAAGGTACGCAGAATCGTCAGAGTCAGTGAAACAAGCCAGGTCATCGTAAATCCACGGAAAAAAAATCGCATATCCATTCTTTTTATTTTTATTTTGTGGCTATTGTCAACATGACATTTGTGCCAGTTTCACGTCAAATAAAAACAAAAAACATCCTAAAACGAATTTGAGCAAACTATGAACCAGAATAGGCTTATTTTGTATGAAAAATGAAAATATACACATATAACAATAAAAAAGAATAATAACTTAAAGAAAACTTATTCGAACATAAACAAACAACATTAAAAACAAATAAATATGTACAAAGTTATAAACGAATGTTATTGATAGTGAGAAAGTGAACGAAAACTTTATATATATCAATATTAGTAAATGATAAAAGTTCAGGAATATGAGTCGGAAATGAGACTTTTAATGATATGAGAGAATTGTAGAAAATAATAAATGATTGAGATCCCCCTCATCCAGGCCACATTCACATATAGAGGAATCTTTCACATGAATAATAATAATAATAATAATAATAATAATCTTTATTTGTGGAACAGAAAAACATAAGAAACAAAATACATTGAACGATGCTAACCGCTATAGTACAAAGACTGTGTCGCAGGTAGCAACGCCCTCCTCCATAACACCTACTAGATACAATGCTCTTATATTAAATATTATAAAAATTTAAAATAGGTTTTTACTAAGTTTAACTGTAACAATAGTATTATTATTATTAGGTTAAAAATATGAAGTAGTTTATATATGTAATAAATATAATATATTTTAAATACTTCAGAATGTTGTGAGATAGGTACTAATTAAGAAATAAGTTAAGATTTGAGTCGTGTAAGAGTGGCGTGTGTGTGTGTGTGTGTGTGTATGTGTGAGTGTGTGTGTGTGTGTGTGTGTGTGTGTGAGTGTGTGTGTGTATTAACCTATGAGGTCACTAATTACATTTCAAAATAAATAGTTCTGTATCATCATATGATAAAGTTATGAGCCATTTTAGGGTTTTAATTTTACAACTGTGTAGGGGCAGTGGGTAAATATTTAAAATTTTATTAAGTTTATTATAAAGACGTGAGCTAATGTAAAAATAATGGCGACTTGCGATCATCGTACGGTGAGGTTCAGTTTTACAAACAATATCCGATCTTCGTTTATTATTTGTATTAGGGTCATAGGAAATTTGCGAGTCTTTCGTTCTTTTTCTATCTTCTAATCTTTTTTAAATGTGAAGGTGAGCAACAATGACCAAGCCTCATGCGAATTAAGGTCGACGTATAAATCTTACCGAAGTACCACCGCGAAAACCAAGGTTTACTTGGTATTTCTGGTTGGATCTTAGCAAAACCAGAACCTTTGGATAAGCTAGTTGTTCTCCAGTATGTAGACCATGACTTATAAAGAAAACTTTTAGGGAGGCAGATAAGGTCAACGCTATAATTAATAAACGGGACCTTATCACCACAAGAAACCGCTTCTTTGGCCGCTTTATCAGCACGTTCATTACCAGAAAGACCAAGGTGTCCTGGTATCCAAGCAAGAACCACTTCTAGTCCTTTATCAATACAATCAGATAAAGATTTTTTAATTTCGAGAACAATGGGGTGAAATTTAGAGTGAAAAGGGTTAGACAGAAGGGATTGAAGTGAGCAACGAGAATCTGAAAAAAATATGGTCTGACGAAGTTTGAAGAGAAGGATATATTTTACCGCCTCAAGAATTGCTAGACATTCACCTGTAAAAACAGAGGACTCAGGAGGGCATTTTATATTTTGAACAATATCAAACTGGGAGTGAAATACACCACAACCAACACATCCAACCTGAGACAATTTTTAGGCATCCGTAAAAATGGTATGCCATCCACGCCAATTCCTGAGCAAGAGCTCTTGAAAATACTTATCAGCGTAGAGGTCCCCCTTACAGATACCAAAGTCCAAAATTATTTCCGGCTGCGATATTATAACAAAGTAATTAATATTATAAATCGATAGTTTAGTAGACCGATACGTGGGATCCTTAAGCAATTTAAAGATTGAATAACTTTTCAAAAGAAGCGGATGTTTTTTAAAAGTCCAAAAACGGGAAGTGTAAACATATTGTTTGAGAAGTTGGAGTTTAGGAATGAGAGGGTGAATAGAGAAATGAATAGAACGGAAGATGAATCTATTAGCTAGGAATTGACGACGAAGATGAAGAGGAGGGTCCACACACTTTAGTTTCCGTTATGGCTACATACAATATTTAGGTAACTTAATACGATCACGGTAATATTTCAGCTGATTAATACAGAAAGGAAGAGGGAAAAGCTACGGTACGGCGTGAAAGATTTATACATAAAAAAACTATAAGTCCTGGTAATAAAATCAAATGTAAGGTTTTGCTCTGGAAATTGCTCAGCAAAGACGCAGACTATGCGGATTATAAATATGCAGATTGAGCAAGATCGGAACGTGGTTATTGCATTTGCCGTCTACTGACTGATCCGCAAGCGGCTACGCCCGCTTGACATTCGCACTATTATACTATAAACTAAATCTAATGAATATAATATGCGTCAAGCAAAGTCCGTTCAAGTCGGATCAGCAACACTCTCGAGCAGTTTTTATGCACCTCCGTAGCGCATGGAAATCTCAAAACGGAGGGAAATATACGTTGTAAGTACCTATGTGTTTTTTGTTGGCGCGCTTATTTACTTTAAGTACTATAAAATTGCTTCCCTTTAAATATTAAACAAGTAAGTTTCTCATATCACTATTTATGGTCTGTTCTAACACCCTTGACGATTGTTAATCGTAAAACGAATTATATGTGTACCCAAAATAATTAACTCAAATCCATCTGGATTTGAGTTAATTATTTTGGGTACGATTTCATAGCACCAATAATAATCCGGAGTGATTTGGATTGAATTAGATCAAGTTTGGTAAGATCTTGCTTACGTGCAGGTTCCAGCAAGAAGGAACCATAATCCAAGACACTACGTATAATGGCATTATATAGTAATTTAAGATTAAAAGGGTGGGCACCCCACCACACCCCAGACAAACACCGTAATATGTTAATATTCCTCTCACACTTATTTGACATGTATTCACAATGCTGACGACCACATAGTTTACTGTCCAACCAGAGACCTAAAAATTTAACCGACTCCTTTACTGGAATTCTGCACTCACTAATAGAGATATTTAAATCAGGAGGATTTCTTTTACGATAAAACAGAACGATATTTCTTTTTGTAGGAGATAAATCTAGACCATTTTTTTGAAGCCAGTCATTTTAACATTCAAGGGAATGGGAAATACACTTACTAGCCACATCAATTTTGTGATGAGAGCTGTAGACAAGTATGTCATCAGCGTATTGCAGGATACGACTTAGACCAACAGAGGATTCCAGATCATACGTGTATACATTATATAGAAGTGGACTTAGGACAGAGCCCTGCGGTAAGCCCCGCCAAATGACCCTATTAGAAGTAATAGAAGAATCACTGCAACGGAGATATACATATCTCTCTGAAAGAAGATTCATAATAAAATTGCCTAATTTAGCTGAAATTCTCAATCGATTTAGTTTATTTTTAAAAAGGGGAAGTTGGACACTATCATAGGCTGCGGAAATATCTAGGAAAGCAGCTTTAATAGATTCATTGCGCGTAAATGAAAGTCGTGTGTCAGTCGTAAAAATGGCAAGGCTGTCCATAGTGCTCTTGCCTTTTCTAAAACCGTATTGAGACTTAGCGAGTAATTCATTGCTCTCAAGAAACCACTCAAGGCGGTTCTTAATCAAATGCTCCGCAATTTTAGTCAAGACTGAAGAGAGAGCGATAGGACGGTAAGAGTTAGGGTCCAACGGATCTTTATTAGGTTTCGGAATAGGAATAATATATTGAGACTTCCAAGAAACTGGAACAAATCCGGTTGCAAAAATTGTGTTAACCAAAGTTAAATAATAGTTCTGAAGGCGAACATTAGCTTTAGAAACAAAGGAATATGGTATGCCGTCAATACCCGGAGCAGAATCTTTAACGGATTTCAAAATGTTTTTCAACTCATTAAGTGTAAACGGTTGATCGAGGGGATCATTAGAAAAGGGATTAGAAAGAGATGGTAATTCTGAATGATGGGGACAATAGTGAGGGGCCAATTTGTCCATAAATTCATCAGCCCAAACTTGGGAAGGGCAACAACTACGATAAGGAACACCTTGAGACCGACGATACCTATGTATTTTCTTCCAGATAAGAGATGAAGGAGTATTGGGGCCTATGCTGGAGCAAAATGACTTCCAACCATTACGTTTTTTATCATGAAAGAGACGCTTGAATTTTGCGATCATTTTATTCAATTCAATAAAATTATCACGGGTCATAGACAGACAAAAGATAGATTCTGCATCATTACGAGATCTAACGGCTTCAGAGCAATCCTTATCCCACCATGGAGGAGAAGGAACTTTGTCTGGATGAGATTTCTTAACCGGGAAAGTCAAATCAGCACATTCTACTAGAGATCGTACTAACATCTCAGAACAGGTAATAATGTTAGAGGAATTTATAAGAGGTAAAGTTAAGGCTTTGGAATCATCACGATCATTGAACACATCCCAGCTCGAACTGTTATTGTCAATTATATATTTAAGAAGCGGAGAATTAATTGAAGCAGGACGGGAATGTTTTTGCAAGATTCGTAAAAGAATTGGGAAATGGTCACTACCATGAGTAGACGGGAGAACACACCAAGACATTAGTGACGCGAGCTCAGGAGAGCATAAAGAAAGATCCACTGCACTAGTAAACTCATTAGGACGAGTTCTTCTCGTAGCGGAGCCATCGTTAAGGATGCAGAGATTAAGACTATCTAATGAATCTAATAAAAAAACACCATTAGCATCCGACAAACCGCACCCCCATACCGCATGATGACAATTCAGATCACCTAAAATAAGAAGGGGCTTAGGAAGAGACATAATTACTGAACTTAAATTTCGAATAATAGATTTAGAAGGATGAGGAATGTATATGGAGACAATTGTAAAATCGTTGATGCGTGCAGCAACAGCATCAAAGCCATCATTATGAAAAGGGATAGAAATACTTGAAAAGTTAATATTATTTTTAATAAATAGTGCAACACCACCAAAGCCATCCTGGCGGTCACTTCGAACGAATCAGGTCTAAGCCAAGTCTCCGAGACGGCCAAGACGCTTGGTTCATGTTTATTTATTAGAAATATCAAATCAGACTTTTTGTTGCAAATACTATGACAATTCCATTGAAGAATCCTGTCAAAGGGACCCATTTTGAAGTAGGGAAATAAGTGAATTTAAGTTGAAGGCAGCGTTGGACGGTGAATTACTTGAAGAGGAGGAATTAGACATGAGAGGGGATAATAGATTCAAGAGCTGCAGGAGTTCAGCTATTATAGCTTGAAAAGAAGGAGTCTCATTTTTTTGGGCCAGAGGATCTAATAAAGCACAACCGTTTTGCGATGCTCCAGAGGATTCTTCTCGAATGATGCTCATGTGCGCTTCACGATCATAACCAACACTAGATGAAGGCAATATATGGGATTTCATAGATTTTCTTCCTCCCCTGTAATGAACTTTGGACGGTTCAGTAGTTAAATTCCTGGATGGACTAGGTAAAGGAGCTGCAACAGAGGTGGAAGTAACTTCAGCAAAGGACTTTTTATATGCAGGGAAAAACTGAGATGCTTCAGCATATGAAATAGATAATTCTGACATACGGGATTTAATGTTATTTTGCCTTTGCATTTCAGGGCAGTACTTGCTATTAGCAAAGTGATTGTCACCACACCACAAACATTTCGCATCAACTTCATCCACGTTGCATGACTTTCCTAAGTGGTTGGAACCGCATTTAAAACAAGCAGGTTTTGACCGACACTGCGTCATGGTGTGTCCGTATCTACAGCAATGGAAGCACTGAATAGTCGGGAAGGCATAAGCCGCAACAGGGAAAGAGTTGTAACATAGATAAACTCTAGAGGGCAAAATTTGACCATCAAAAGTCAAAACCACTGTTTGCGACGGTTTCCAGGTCACAACTCCGTCAATGGAAACTTTAAAATTGAGCCGGCGAACTTTTAAAATTGGACCACACTCTTCAGGAACTTTCATCTCGTTCATAACATCCTCTGGAGTCATATCCACTGGGATTCCGCGAATTATACCCATCCGAGTAATATTAAACGACGGAATGAAAGCTCTGAGTTTGTTGTTTGGCAATGAAGGGGACTGGATGAAATTATTGGCTGAAATGGCGGAATGAAAGTTTAGAGCTATACGATTGCGACCAACATTCTTTATTGAGCCATCGATGATTCCTTGAAATTCCCGGACGCGGCTAAAGAGGAATCTCCCAAATGTCACCGGGTGAAGGGATGTCCCAGCGGTAGGTGAAGTCTCTTCCCTCTGAACATGGACCGTAAAAGGGCCACGATCTGTTGAGTCGTATAATTGCCGACCGATAGGTGTAAATGAAGTTTTCTGTGAAGCTGCAGGGGGTCCGCTAGGAAGGGGGCTAGAGGAACTAGGGGAGAAGGAGTTGGGAGGGGTACATTGTCCAGCCTGGAGAACAACGTCAGACGCATCTGTAAATTTACACGTTGTTTCATCGTGAACCATTGATTTTGTACGTGATCGTGAACGGTCACTACGGGGATCTTTAGTTACGTTACGCTTTTCCGATCGTCGTTTTCTGTTGACTATTTCAAAAGCCTTTTCGTCAACAGATGATGAAATTGATGTAAACGCCGCAGGGGAAGGCGGCTGGACAAAGTCCATGCCTCCACCAGGATCAGGGGGATCATTCATCACGCAACAATATACTAAAAACGCTAATGAAATGAACCTACTAACAAGTGATGTCTATAAACTAATGAAATGGAACACAAAAACCTATTCTGGTGAGATTAATTAAATAAAATAAAAAATTTACCAAAATACCATAAAATTCGCGTGTTTACGATTTGACGTTCCACCTCGCCTCTCGAATCCTCTGAATCACTCGCATATCCATTCACTCGAGAAGAAAGAAAATGATAATAAATTTGACAATGTCGATTTATCAGTTATTTGAAAGATTCAAGTAAAAGTATACAGACTCTAATCTATGAATAAAATATTGTTTTTACATTTATAAAGTAGACTCTTATGGTTTGTATATTTTCCTAAATATATGACTGAAAAAAGAGCCATCTTTTGATTTGTTATGCAATGATAATAGGATCTATAATTTTCTTCTAAATGATAACACCATGGAGGTAGCCCCTTTTTGACGTTTATATATTACACTTTTTTTGTTGTCTATGATGTTCCGTCTCTTATCTATTGTATTCTCTTTGCTAGCAGGTAGTAATCTATGTAGAAAAAAAAACTAGACACGAGAAACGTCATAGCAAAATGATATATGACATTTGCCTTCCCCCTCTCAACCCCTTTCCCTCCCCTCTGTTTTGCCGTCCTTGGAATGTTATTAAATCCTCTTTGTTTGCATTTCTCCATAGACTAATATTACATACGTACTCTAAAAAAGGTTTCCTTTTTCAGAGATTACATATGACATGTACTAGGATTTGATAAGTCAGTCCGTCCTGTCAGCAAAAACTGTTAGGCCAGACGTACTGTTCAATAAATGTATAATATTTGCTAATTATCTTCACTGCGTATTTGTTTCAATTATATTTTAAAAGTAACTTATTCATTCATTAGAAAGAGATATGTATTACAACATGCTGTGTGCTGGGTTGTACAAGTCCGCGACATGACGCCATTCTTTCTACATGCGTTTTCCAAAAATAAGAGTCCAGAAATGGCTCGACATACATTGTAAAGCATTACAACATATAAGCGCGAATAAGCCAAGTACCTTTCAAGTGTGTCACAAACATTTTGAGGTATATTTCGTCACCTAAAAATTACGACATTTTCAAGATTGCTTTATTCTTTCTATCGGAAATTGTCAGTGGAATTCCACTTACTTCTCCTGGAACCTGTGATAAGTTAAATAGGTATTGTATTTGTCATTTTAGCTTTGTTGTGTGTTAAAATTTTGTGATTAGGTAATAATTATACATTTATTGTTTTGCAGAGAAAGTGAACCCTCTTGGCAGCCATTTAATTCCCAAGAAAATGCATGAAGATAATTATTATTAATAAGTGTCTATATGCTGACATGGTTATGATAATAACTTAGTCAAGATCCTCCTGATGCATCCTAGACATCAGCAGGCGCCATTTATACGCTTGGATACAAACAATAAATACAGTAAAAGAAGACAAGAATCCAAAATGTAGAAAACTAATCAATACCTACAGAGAAAAACAAAAAAGAATAAAATATAAATAAATGATAGATCTATAAAATAATATGTTTCATTTGTAACATAGATACACCCTCTTCAATAATAATTAAAAGTACGTATACAAAGGTCAATTTACTGTAATGAACCTATCGACCTACATACTCGTAAGTACGTACGTAAGTAGTTCTACTTACATACGTACGTATGTAGCTTGTATCCTTCATTTTGCAAAATTTAAAAAACCTACTGTCATACATCATTTTGCTGTAGCCAATCAGAGCGCAGAAATCGTGTCTAGCAAAGAATGTCCGTCCAGCGTTGTCAACCATACGGTAATTACCGTATTTGTACGGTAATTTCATGCCATTTTATACCGTACACGGTAGTTTATTACCGTACGGCAAACATACGGTAATTTTGAGATCTAGCTCTAAAATCGACAAAATGTACGGTAATTTTGCACATAATACATACACATTCACAGACATAAAAGAGTATCATAAAATGTGTAAAAGTCAAAAAGTCAAAATCAACTAAGAGCTGAAAATATTGAGATGGAATCTTACTTATCCGACAATGAAGTCGTATTTTCAGAAACAAAATTGTTTTTATTTGCACATCCTCGACGCTCACTCATACAGATAAAACTCGAATTTTAATGATACATATTTTACACTGATCAAGTAGGTATACTTTTGTCATTGCAAACGTGAACACCTAAAAATCTCCCGCAGTATGTTTAAAAGGCCAAAATAAAACGGCGCATATCTAAGAACTAAGAATGTCAGTATTATTGCCCGTTGATTTAAAAAAAATTGGGCGTACGGTAATTGTACGGTAATTTTAGAGAACAAGTACGGTAATTATGGCAACTCAGGTTGGCAACACTGTGTCCGTCTATCATAGTCTGTGTTTGCTAGTACTCCCATAGAGTAAATTATATATAGGTATGTAGATACTCTTTTCTTTGTGTTGTGAACTTGTGAACTATTTACGTAGTATCTTATAATATGTGATTATATTATTGTTATTTATTAATTGAAATTGTTTCGTATCTGGAGAGAGTTACATCTAGGAGTAAAATAAAATTGTGATAAGTATCTAGAATAAGTACTACCAAGTTTACCTTAGACAGACGTGCATTAAACAAAGAAGGTGGACCGTGGGGAACTGCGGGCTGGTATTGACAGCCAAACCTATCACCTGACTTTTGTTTACCCTCGAAACATTTGGGAAAGCCTTGCAATGGAGGGTATAACATCTCCAGAAGAGACGACATGCTCCGAAGGTGAAGATGAGCCGAAACCTACAGGGAGCCAGACAATGAACCGAGACAATCCTCAAGGCTTTTCCGCTCAGCAACCCAACTTGCTCGGTTTGAATCAAATGGAAGAAAAAATGAGACGTAAACTGCAATTCTTTTTCATGAATCCGATTGAAAAATGGCGTGCCAAACGTAAGTTTCCTTACAAATTCGTCGTGCAAGTGATTAAAATCGTGTTGGTCACGTTTCAGCTTTGTTTATTCGCCCACAATAGATATAATCACGTGAACTATACGTGGGACAATCGCATCAGTTTCTCGCATCTGTTTCTGATGGGCTGGGATTCCACACGGGAAATAAACGCCTACCCTCCCGGTGCTGGACCGCTAGCAATCTACAAGATGAATGAATTCTACAGCACTCTGGATTATGCCGTTGCTGGCTTTTCTAATCTCTCTAATGCTATCGGCCCCTACTCCTATAATAATGAAGACAACAACAGAACTGACCCAATATTCTGCCAGTACAACTACAAAGAGGGAACCATCAATGGTTTCAATGAAAGCTACGAATTCAACTCTGAAATTGTTCAAACATGCATAAACTTCACTCTAAAAGACAATCAAGATTTTAGCTCAGAATCTTTTCTAAAAGAATCAAACTTGAATATAAATTTTGCATCACTAGTCCGAGCAAAATTAATGTTTTATATAAAGACAATTAATTTTAGAGCAGCTGGTCCAATAACTCCCCCTGACTGCTACAGGTTTGATGTGGAAATCATTTTTGACAATGAAGATCATGACGGACAGATGTCCTTGACTTTAGAAGCTGAGCCGTACAAATTAGCATGCAAAGGGGATAAGAACTACATAACTGACAATAAAATCGACCAAGTTCTGAGGAGCATACTAAACATACTTGTGATTATTATTTGTGCTGTATCTTTTGTATTGTGCAGTCGAGCCATTTACAGAGCTCAGCTGCTGAAAGAACTCACAGTACAATTCTTCAGACGAGCTTTTAATAAAGAGCTAAGTTTAGATGGCCGATTGGAATTCCTGAACATTTGGTACATCATGATCATTGTCAATGACTTACTTATCATCATGGGATCTGCTATAAAAGAACAAATTGAACGTAATCAGTATACAAACGATCAGTGGAATGTATGCTCACTGTTTCTAGGAACTGGAAACCTTCTAGTATGGTTTGGAGTATTACGATATTTAGGGTTTTTCAAGACATACAATGTAGTCATACTGACATTGAAGAAGGCTGCACCAAAGATTTTCAGATTCTCCATCTGTGCTCTATTACTGTATGCTGGTTTTATGTTCTGTGGATGGCTGATACTGGGACCATACCATATGAAGTTCCGTTCCTTAGCTACAACATCGGAATGCCTTTTCTCATTGATCAATGGAGATGATATGTTTGCTACATTCTCAATAATGTCTAAGAAATCACCAATGCTTTGGTGGTTCAGTCGTGTTTATTTATATTCATTCATAAGTTTGTACATATATGTTGTACTTAGTTTATTTATTTCTGTTATAATGGATGCTTATGATACTATTAAGCAATACTATAAGGATGGGTTTCCCAAGAGTGATTTGCAGCAGTTTATTGGAGATGCTAGCTTCGAAGAGGTGTCTTCAGGGTTGTACCGTACCAACAGTTCGACATCTCTTAATGCAATGATGAATTCTTTATGCTGCTGCAATTTCTATAGAAGTGCATATTCTAAAATAGGAGGAGGCTCCGCGATTAATTTAATGTAAGCTCTGCAATATTTAAATACAGTAAATATCATGTAGATGCTATTTATAAATGTTTAATCACATAACAATGTTATTTGTATATCAGATTTTATCTCAAGTATCCAGATAAAGGTATTATTGGCATAAAGGCAACTATAAATTCAACTCTAAAGGTTCTCAACATGGTTTAAAGTATTTATTGTTTTAGGTAAGTTTAAATGAAATTTGAAATTAATCAAATCTTGGAAGGTGATAATCAGGTTTATTATGAAATTACTTTTAGTATTCAACATTTGTATTATGCATGCAAGTAGTAAAATTTGATTGTATAGGTGATATAAGTAGTCAACAATTTGTAGTCAAAAACAACTATTTTAATTTTTAAGAATAAGTTACCAAAGTCACCAAAGACTAAAATATGATTTATTTCACAGTGCTGGAACTGTATACAAGTAAAATACTACTGCATTAACACATGTATTTCTCTACTATCGAAATACTCGCCACAAAGTTGTTTTCAAGAAAATGGTTCTTAATTGTTTTTAAATTGTAAATTGGGACTGATTTATAATAAATATTCACATACTTCCAAACACTTATTGTTGGGAAACATTCGACTTAATTATTATATATATATTATTTATGTCTTACAAATCATGCCTGCTGTGGTATATTTATTTTTACATTGTATCATGTAGAATGATATGAATATATTTTATGTACTTAATGTGTGTTGTTTTGATCATGTTTCACCACAATCAGAGCAATATTAAAGTCATTGACATGGCTTGTGTAATTGTATATTGGACACAAGGTCTGCATAACTACCAAGATAAACTGAACCTAGTTTATTTATGTAGGTGCAAACATACCTATGTTGCACTTACATCCATATCAGGACATGTTTTGATAATATTAAAGTATTATCTATTTATTTATCAACTTCATGGTCAGAGTACCATGAACATACTACATCTATACTATACGCCATACATAAGTACATCTCATTACCTGATAGGGATTGGTGTAATAGGGTGTGTAAGAATACATAACTACTTTTAAAATGGTGATTTTTTAATGTTTTTATAATTTTCAATTTTAAAGAGAAAGGTAATTTTTCGCTCTAAAATCGCAGATAATAAATATACATATACATATATGCAGAATACACAGGTGATCAGTCAATGGGACCTGTGAATGGAAAGAGTTGCGCATGGGAGCAGTTGCAAATGGTATTATATTATGGTTAATCTAAATGTATACAACTAAAACGTATAATGTATAACATATTACTTTGCAATTGTAAATACACATGATGGATGGGATTTGAACCCGCGTCTTCAGATAATCCATGTCGGGCGTCATGACCGCTAGGCCACCGAGGCGATCTGTCCTAACATTGAATTTAACTTTTGTTTATTTTACGCGTCGTGTGGGGACGGAGTGACATCTACTCGTATTCAATGGATTGTGTGACAAATAAAAGAAAACGCCACCACTTCCGCGAGTCCAAGATGGAGGCCATCACTCTGACTTAGCCTCTGACAGCCAATGAAGAGCATGGTATTTTCCCGCCAAGGAAATGGCGTTGAAGATCCTGCCTGAAGAAATCGCTAGAATTTTTGGTTGTGATTTTGTCAGTCAGCCAGATGGCAAAATACTTAGAAATGTGTATGAAGGCTGATAATAAAATTATAAGGTAAGTTTATTCCAGTGTTACTGTAACGTTACTTTTGAGTCAAAAACAATTGTTTTTTTACCCAACAATGAAACCGACTTCAACACTACTAAACTTTCGTGTAAAATAACCTTCAAAGTCGTTACTATGCGTACAATACTGCGATAATAGGTAATTTTGAAGTATGGTATCCACTTCAACAAGTTATTTCACTCTTTTTAGTGTTGAAGTCTGTTGAGTTTTTCGGTATTTTATGTCTATGTAATATAAACTTAAATTTGATTTCGCTAAATTGAAATATGTATTTCTTTTTTAGAATTTACTGTATATTTAGAAAAAATCAAGAAAACATCACAAAATATGACATAGATAGGTATTTGCATAGAAAAAAATTAAAATTTACCGTTGTTTTTAAATTACGAAAGATTGTTGATTAATCGTATAGAAATATTTAAAAAATGGACTTAATATAATGATTTTTGAATTTATTGTTATTTTTAACGAAAATTTGGGAAATGATAAGTAAAGTTTTGTTTTTAGGTTTTTATTGGTCTATAAAACCCCATTTATTATTTAAACATCTTATAGGTACATTAAAATATAATGGAAGCATGATAAAAGGATAGAATGTGTGTTGAAAAGATGGAAAGAATATTTTGAAAGTTTATTTGAAAGAGAGGGAACACTGGACCAGGTTCCGGAAACCTATATGAATGATGATGAAAATGAAATAGGTATGGATGAAATTTTGAAAGCGTTAAAGGGTATGAAATTAGGAAAGGCTGCAGGATATGATAGAGTGTCAGTCGAGATGCTGAGAGCTGGGCGAGGCATAGTAGCTAGTCTGTTGCACCGCCTTTTTAATATGTGTTGGAGGAGCGGCCGTGTACCAGGTGACTGGTGCAAGGCTGTGTTTGTGCCGCTTTATAAAGGAAAAGGGTCGCAACAAGACTGCAAGAATTATCGCGGAATCAGCCTCCTCAGCGTTGTCGGTAAACTATATGCGAAAGTATTGATTGAACGAGTGATAAAAGAGACAGATGAGAAAGTGTGGGATGCACAAGCAGGGTTTAGAAAGGGAATGGGATGTACGGATCAGGTCTTTTCTTTACGATGTATAGCCGAAAAATGCTTGGCGAAAAGCCAAAAGGTCTAATTGCGCTTTCGTAGATTTAGAAAAGGCGTATGATAGGGTGAGTAGGCATGAACTGTGGTCAGCGTTGTCTATGCATGGGCTGAATAGTAACCTGATCCAAGCGCTGAAATCCCTCTATAAGGATTCCAGTGCTTGCGTTAGGATAAATGGGACATACACTGATTGGTTTAACATCGAAAAAGGTGTTAGACAAGGATGTGTAGCGTCACCGTGGCTGTTCAACTTATTCATGGATAATTGTTTGACAAACCTGAAAGACAGTGAATGTGGATTAAGAATGAACGAGTTACTCATCAAATGTCTTCTCTACGCTGATGACCAAGTGATACTTGCGTCGTCGGTAAAAGAGTTGCAGGAGATGGTAAATGTTTTGCAAGAGGCTTTAGAAAGAAAGGGAATGAAAATAAATGTAAGTAAGACGAAAGTGATGGTGTTTGAACGAGATGATAGAGTGACCGATTGCAATATTGTGATTGGGGGTGAAAAAGTGGAACAAGTGAAAGAGTTTGTATACTTGGGATCCATGTTTACAAAAGATGGTGAGTGTGAAAGTGATATAGAAAGGAGAGTGAACGCTGGAAACATGGTAAACGGAGCATTGCACGCTTTTATGAACAGTCAGAAGGTGTCTAAAAAGGCTCGTCTGGCTGTTCATGGGGGAGTGTTGGTTCCGACACTGATGTATGGTAGTGAAAGTTGGGTGTGGCAGAAAAAGCATGAAAGTAGAATAAATGCTGTGGAGATGAGAGCATTGAGGAGCATGATTGGAGTGAAACGGAGTGACAGGATAAGGAATAGTGTGATAAGGGAACGATGTAGTGTGAATGAGGGTGTAGTGACAAACATCGAGAAAGGTATGTTAAGATGGTTTGGACATGTGGAGAGAATGAATGAAATGAGAATGACTAAACAGGTATACATGGGACAAGTAAACGGAAGTGTTGGAAGGGGAAGACCTAGGCGAACGTTCCGAAATCAGATTGAAGACGTTCTGGAAAAAGGCCAGGTCAAAAGTACCCTAAACCGACGCTTATGTATGAAAGGATTGATGAGTATAGATGAAGCGAAAGAGATATGTCAGGATCGTAGTGGAAATCCGTGGTATCTGCCTACCCCTACGGGAAAGAGGCGTGATTTTATGTATGTATGTATGTAAAAATATAATCATACATATTCCGACTTAAGAATATAGTGCAGTTATTTATTTATATAGTTTTTATTCAGTTAGCACGGCTTTAGACCAATTACATTAATAATATATTTATTATATATATTATTATTATTTATTACTAGTATATATTGGTAGTAATTCGCTTGTTCAGACTACCAAACTAAACTAACGAACTAAAATCTATTTTTTGTAAATTATGCTAGTTCTTATTGTGTTCACACTTAAGTCCAAATTCGTATAATGCATGCAAGTGACAATTCTTAAATTTGTCGTTTCTGTTTAATTGCGGGTATGTTTAGTGCAAATTTAATCGTCATGTAAATTCGTACTCTCTAAACTAGTCTAAACTGATGTAAAACTACCCACATTTGAATAGAATAATCATATGTTTAGAATTATCATTCTAAGTGTTATACGAATTTGGATTTTAGTATTAACATAATAAGAACTAGCATAGTTTAGAGAATTTTAGTTTAGTTCGAGTTTAGTTTAGTACAAGCGAATCAGTACCAATAACTATATTTACATTGTTAGCTACACAAAATATTATAAAATTAAAATTAATAAAGTAGAAAGAAAAATAAAAGTAATAATCATGTCAATAAAATTAAACTACATTTAAATTACAGATTCCAAAATATAGGAATAGTTCTTCTGCTCACTACATCCTCTCACAAAAATACAAACATTACTTCATTAATGCGCGCTCGTACCCTGAATAAAGAAAAAGCAGAATTTTTAAACACCCAGTGTAACGAAACAGATCGATAGTATATTATGAAAAAAATACAAAGGTTAGAAAAGGAATAGGAAAAGTGTAATAACCGAATAGAATTCATAAATATAACTCTCTTTCAGCAGAAAAAAAACCTGAATAGGTCTACAAAAATAAACTTTCACGTCCAAACTCTCAGAATTTTCAGCGATAACACTATATTTTATTTAGGTAATACATAGCCAACGTATAGTACTAAAGTAATAACCAGCAGTTTTTTCAATTGTGTTAGTATATATCGAAAAATATACAGAAAACGTACAAAATTAACGCATTTTCGCATTACATCGTCCAATCTAACAAGCGATTTTCAACCTTACGTAAAGCATTGTAAATTATTTTTAAATTAGGGTTGGACCGCGTCATCACAATTACTTTTAGCGTCAAGCAGTTTGTTGAGCGTCGCAAGAGATCGCGGTATCGGGGATGTCGCGTTTGCAACTGTTCTACAGTACGGGACAGCAAACAGTTTGTGTCTTCTAGCCCGGAGGTACTGATCAGGTACATAGAAACGGCACAGCACAACTCTTCACAAAGATCAGGCGCATCTATTATAATTAAGTTACATTGTAATGTCGTAAGGTAAGCGGGTAGGTAAAACGCTGAATTGAAACCTTCCACTGCTCGCGTTCAAAGCACGGTAATATTTATAAAAAATCACAGTGGGCCTAGCACGAATAACTGCGTAAGTGTAGCGTACCGTATCATTCAAGTGAAACAGTAAAAACATCGTAAACACGTATCATTTATCTAGGACAACTGTGAACGAGATAACTCATAGTTTGTTCGCCGAAGCGTGACGTTGACAGATGGACATAATCCCTTTGAAATAATGAAAAATCTAAATTTACAGGCATAGTAAACAAGGTGTTTCAGCAAAGTCACTACATCGACGGTCTGCCGCCTCCGGCTGGGTCATGCTTGTACCCCCGTTCACTTGGCCAAACTGAGGATTCGGGATAGTTCGTTATGCGAATGTGGCTTAGATGAAGGAGACTATGATCATATTTTCTTTAGCTGTCCAAATTTGAAATATTCACTGTATGATATTCTTCCACAAAAAATATCCCGTCCTATTTCATTCAAATCTCTTGTGTCCCTTACTTTTTCTTCGTTAATTAACTGTATATTATGTAATTACATTACCTACCTAGTAGAAATTAAATCAATTATAATATATCCCTTAACATTTATTTTATAAATGTATGAGTTTTTATTATAAATGATATGATATTTTTGTATTGTTTTTGATTTGAATGTTGTTCTTATTTATGTTGTGTTTGTGTGTTTTAGAGTAATCACTGGAGTGGAACAGTTTGTTTGATTCTCTTATTTTTGTATTGTTTTTGATTTGAATTTTGTTCTTATTTATGTTGTGTTTGTGTGTTTTAGAGTAATCACTGGAGTGAAACAGTTTGTTTGATTCTCTCTTCTAATCACCGACCATATTCTAAAAGTTTACTTTAATTTCTCCTACAGTTTATGAAACTATCATGTAACAGATACTGGCAAAGTTGCGACACTCAAACAAGTCGCAGGGGCCATACACAAAGAATCTAATCTAAACAATGTGTTGATTATAAATTTATTTTTTTACTATAAATTTACTTTTTCAAAACTTAAAAAAATCTAAAAAAAATCAAAACGTACAGGCATAGTAAACAATGTGTTGAATACATGAAAAAAAATCACTGTAATCGGACAATGTTAAGAGGTAGAAAAGAGTTATTTCTTTTAGTATGGAAAGCACTAGCTATGCAATCCTCTCAATATTTTTAACTTTCAACCCCAATTCCGGAAAAACCCTGTGATAAACCATAATATTAGATATCGCTCTATCAGAGCAATGCGAGTTTAATATACAGACAAAAATTGTATTTTTTTAGGTCTATATCGATAACAAAGTACCTACACCTAATAATTTTTATAAAATATTTAACGTAGGTATACCTATGTGTGTACAGGTTTGGCTCAGTTACAGTTTTATTAAAGATAGAACTCGCCGAGATAGTTGGATAACTTCTTCGGTTGTTACGTTATAATAGGTACCTCGACTGTAAGCCCGGGTTTTTAAAGAATAGGGTTACGGTAACCTCTGCCTGTCGTAAGAGCTGACTAAAAGGGGACCCTAAGAGCTCGGGTATAGTTACGGGTGGGGCTCTAACTATCTCATCAACGAGCTCGAGGAAGACGGCGTCATGATGTGGCAATCGACACCGTGGAAGACACCGGAAGAAGGAGATGCGAAATGCTCTCAGAGTTGAGCCGAAAGGCAATATGTCTTGATGGTCCCAGTGCGTTCCTATGGAGATCCTGGGGTCATCAATAAGACATCGAAGAAGGCCACCGAGGGGGTTTTAGTGGAAAATCCCACATAACCCGGACGCTCCCCATAGTGTCCGGGTATCTAATAAGATTTCCCCCTCGAAAAAAAAAAAAAAAAGGTACCGGGTAAACAGGGGTAACTTTGTGACAGTTTTTGAAGTTTTTTGCAAATAACTTTTTGTATGTTGTTGTATTGCATAATTAAACAGGTTTTTACCATTTTGGCGATACATTTAATCGATTTAGTATGCAAGCATTAACGAAAACAGCATTATTCCCTATATTATAACCTTTCAAAGTGTGGCACAAAATTACCCCGGGTATGGGGTTACTTTATGACGCATCACTAAATGGCCTATAACTTCACACTGAACAAACCCAGGCACAAATAAAAAAAAATCTCTATAAATTTCAATGTTTGAGATCGCTAAAGCAGGCGTTAGTGCTTTGAAAAGTAATACTATACAAATAAATCCCGTTGAGCTGTTTGTGCAACATCTTTGAAAACAATAAAAAATATAAGTTGCCAGTTGTACTAGAAAAAACTATATAAAATGAAAAATATTTTTGTATTGTTATTTCCTTTAATCTTGTTATGAAGAGTGTAGCGATTCTATTTTCTTGTATGTCCTTGATTGCTCCCTGTAATTTTTCTTAAGTGTAATTTTAATAAGTACGTCCACCAATCTTTTTTTGTACGTACCAGGACTATTTTGGAGAATTAGTCTTGAAAGAAATTGAAACGGGGTATTACTTTGTGACACACATAGTTTTAGTACTAAAGTATTCAATTTTAGGGTCTTACTTTGTGACAAACTGACAACCAACTTCGCACCAGGTTTTTGATTTTCCAAACATAATCTTACCAATATATCAAAAACTGGTCAAAATTTTACTTTGGAACATTTGGGACTCACCTGGCATTCCTGGCAACACAATGAGTGTATCACATTTTGGCACAAAGTTTCCCCTATATGTAGAGATTTTTCACAAATTACGAAAAAACTCATTCTATATTTTAGCAATCAATAACAATAAAACTATACCTTTGTCTCTTACAAATTTAACTCAAGAAAAACATACCCGTAGTCCTGAACAGCGCTTAGTTTTTTCCTGGCAGAACAAAGTTTGCAGACCTCACAGAATTCCGCGAAAACTTGTTGAAAACTTGCTCGAAAGTAAATTTATCACAGATAAAAAATACCTTAAACAACGAAACTGTACTATGTTCGAAAACGTTCAGGGGTCTTATTCTTATTCGTTTTGGGGGCGATGAGGCCTGCACTGACGTCCCGCTTGGGGTGTTTTGTGCATTCCCCCCTGCCAGCATTTACTCAAGCCAGCCTAACTCCTTCACATAGCGGAGTATGGCCTTGGGTCGCTGGCACAACTGCTCCAGTCTAGATTGAGATGTTGTAACAAACGTCGATGATGCTGTTGATGCATCTTGCGTTCTGGAGTGGACCTCCAGTAATCCTGTTGTTGCTCTAATATCTTCCGTAGCCCTGCAGTGCAGCAACACATGCTCCACAGTCTCGTTTTTCTGCAGACAGCCTCTACATAGTGGGCTGTCCGTAGCTCCAATCTTGTGCAACTGGTAATTTAGATTACAGTGACGAGTGATGATGCCCACCATTAGGAGAAGGTCTTGACGTTGTAATCCTAGTAATTTGTTCGTAGTATTTTTGTTCAGGATTGGAAACATGGATTTCGCATGTTTACAGTCCTTCCTGTCATCCCAATAGTTTTGGTGTTTTCTTTCTGTGTAGCGACTCAGGAGATTCCGCACTTCCATTGCTGAGGGTCTGCAGAGTTCCATTTCCTCAGTGCTACCCTGCTTTTTGGCTCCTACTTTAGCTAGTATGTCTGCCCTTTTGTTGCCAGTACAAAGGCCATGTCCCTTTGTCCATGATATAATTATTTTGTACTTTTCTGAAAGTCCTTGGAGTGCAGCATGACATTCCGTTAGGACTCTTGACCTTGTTACCGGTCTTCTCAGTGCATGAACGACTGCTGCACTATCCGTGATGAAGGCCAGCAGCTTGTCTTCCTGTTCACTTTGTGATTTCAGGCGTAATAATGCCCTAGCAGCAAGTAGCAGGGTCATAGCCTCTGCTTGAAATGCCGTTGTGGTTTTGTTCAGGGCTATTGAATTGGAAATTGCAAGTTCTGGTGAATGGAATCCACAACCTGTTCCCGTTTTGTTTTTTGCGCCGTCGGTGTACACATGATAGGATGGTGTTAAACTCTCCAGGGCACCGCTTTCAGTAGTCAGCTCGTACTTCTTGTTTGCGAGGTGGGTCTTGGCTATCCTGTCGGTGCCTCTGTGTGATTCCGGGATTATTTTCGTCGCCATGTCTTAAATTCTACAGTGATTTGTGATGGACTGCGTGCCTTTCCATTGATCTGTAGATTTTATTCTTAGCGCAGACGCCATTGCTTCTTGCTGTATATGTAGATGCAACGGTGTCAGGCCAAGGATTACATCCAAGGCAGCTGATGGTGTCGTTTTAGTGCTCCCGCTTATCAGAGAGCACGCCAGTCTCTGAGTTTGCTGTAGTTTAGTCATTGTGGTCACCAGGGTTGTTCGGGGCCACCATACAACGCTTCCATAAGTAAGAGCTGGTCTTACTATGACTGTATAGAGCCATCGACAAAGCTTCGGTTTGAGACCCCAGTCTTTGCCTACTGCTCTAGCACTCTGCATCAAAATGTTTGTGGCTTTTGTGGTGACCTGCTCAAGCTGCTTTGTCCATAAAAGTTTGCTGTCGAGCCAAACGCCTAAGTATTTCACTTCCTTGGTTAGTTCAAGTTTTTGTCCAAACAAGATAGGAAGTTTAAGGTTTCCTATTTTTGTTTTGCGTGTAAATAGTACCATTTCGGTTTTTTGAGGGTTGACAGATAGGCAGTGCCGTCCACACCATGCCTCTACTACCCGGAGTGCTCTCTGCATTTTTTCGCAGAGGGTGGACTCAAAAAGACCTGAGGTCATGATAGCCAGGTCATCTGCGTATCCTATTGTGACAATTCCTTCTTTATTTAAGAGCTCGATTAGTTCGTTTGCCACTACTACCCATAGCAGTGGTGATAGTACACCTCCTTGCGGACAGCCTTTTTTGACAAGGCAGCGTGTCCTATTAGAAGTCTCTATATGTGCAGCTCTATTTGAGAGCATGTTTGTAATCCACATATTCATCTTGCTGTCCATGCCCTGCTTTGCCAGCCCGGTCTCGATGCTGGAAAACGTTGTTTTATCAAAAGCACCCTCAATGTCAATGAAAGTGACAAGGCAGGATTGTTTGTTCTCCATTGCGGATTCAATCTTATGAACCACGTGGTGAAGTGCAGTCTCTGTAGATTTACCTGCTTGATAGGCATGCTGATTTTTGTGGATGGGATTATTCGCCAGTGGTCCACTTCTTATGTATTTGTCACAAAGTCTCTCCAGTCCTATAAGCCTGAGCTCCTTTCTTTTAGGAGAAAGGAGCTCAGGCTTATAGGCCTGTAGGACTTCGGATTTGTGTAGTCTGATTTGCCAGGTTTAGGTAAAAAGACTACTTTAACTTCCCTCCACGGTTTGGGTATGTACTTCCATGCTAGACATGCCCTGAAAAGCGCCAAGAGGTTTTCTTTTATCATATGCAGGCTCCACTGAAGTAGTGCTGGAAAAATTTCATCAATCCCTGCAGCTTTGTATGGCTGGAATGTACTTACTGCCCATAGAAGAATTTCTTCCGTTACTATGGTATTTGCAAAAACCCAGTCTTCATTACCAGGCTCGTGCGTTGCTTCCATTTCCCAGTCTCCGTTCTCAGTCTGGAAAGTGTGTTTGAAGAAGAAGCTCAAACTGTTCTTGGTCCCAAGCCGTGTATGTTCCATCGGCCTTTTTCAATGTCCCAAGCCTTACCTGCGTGTTACTAGATAAGATTTTTCTCAGTCTTGCAGTTTCGCTTTCCGTTTGGATCGAGTTACTGTACTTTTTCCACGTGTTATTTCGACTCTTAACGTTCAGGGGTATTTTTATTATGTTCTGAAAAGTGAGTGTGTCACAAAGTTTGACCTAAGGCACAAAGTTACCCCTGTTTACGGTACGTAACGTTCATCGTAAATCAGTACACTATTCATTGGTGAAACCAAAAGAAGAACTCTGATGAGAACACGTCAATATTTCGTTCTTATTGCAAAAGTGAAGTTGTATAAAAATGACTTTCGCACACAAGCCTGAACTACAAAGAATGCTAAAATAATTAAAATTCCCTGACAACAACCTTTACAAGTAGTGTAAAAAGACATGCACTTTTGATAGGGTTATGTCATGCATTTACTCTAGTAAGAAACGTTCATTACTCGACTATAGAATAATTTTAATGTTTAAGTATTCTATCGTCAAGTGCTTACTTCATTGAGAAATTACTTAGCAACAAGTAATTACTTGTTTATAAATAGGGCTGTTAAACTTCAATACGCCTGTCCAATTGAAATAGCAACCAACTCGCCGGTAGCTGCTAAAATTGAGAAGGCGTTGCGACAGTGGCGATGGTTCGCTACTGTAACGGGTGCCTGGTGTTGTTTAAGATCTTGAGAACTTTAAATAATAATACAAGACAGAAATATAATGTTTTTTTTCTACCGACTTCCCAAAAAGGAGGAGGTACTCAATTCGACTGTATTTTTTTAATGTTTGTTACCTACTCTTAACTTTCGACTGGGTGAACCGATTCCCAAAATTATTTTTTGTTTGAAAGCTGGTGCTTCCCATGTAAATTTTATCAAATTCGGTTCAGTAGTTTTTGAGTTACACTCCAATAACTGATTTTTACCAAAGTAATAGAATGGAAGTCGGTATAATTTTTTTTAAATTGCACTTGTATTATTTTAAACTGGTAATTTCATGGCATTTTTATGGGATAGGTTGGCGAACGAGCAAGCGGCTTACGGTAACTGATAGCCTCGCCCACGGACATCCGCAATACCGGAGGGCTCGAGGATGCGTTACCGGCCTTTGAGGAAGGAAGAGATAGAAGGGGTGAGGGTGGAGGGGGAGGGGGTAATCGGGCCTCCGGAAACTCCCAAAAAACCGACTGAAACGCAATAGCAAGCTATGTTACTTCACCTCGGTGTTATGTAGGAGTGTGGTACTTCCCCGGTCGTGCCAGGCCCATTCGGCTGTGGGGTAACACCGCCAAAAAAGTTTTTAAAATGAATACCATAATAAATACCGTAATGAATAGGTACCGGTATATATCCGCTCGACTACGAGTTACATACCTAGTACGGCGTCCATTTGATAAGTTCAGTTTTCACTAATACATTTTACATTAAATCTGGCCGTATGGTGTCAATGGGGGCTTGAATATTGGCTTACAATGCTTCAAGAGTTGCTGGTTTGCCGGCATAAACCAATAACTTAACATAGCCTCTTAAAAAGTATTGGTCGCACGCACGAGGGGGCCAGTTAAGGGACCACTGGGTTCTGGATAAAGTTGTCACCAAATTGATTTAAAGCAATAAATTGATGGTTAAGCGCGCTGTATTGCAAGTTGCACCGCCTTGTTGGAGCCAAATGTTGATGTTTAGCTGTATATTTTTTGGAAACAAAATATCAGTCAGCATGGCTCAATTGCGCTCGCCATTCGCTGTAACTGCAGCTCCTTCATTTCGAAACTAGAAATGGAACGATGATGCCACCAGCGTGAACACCGCATCAAACAGTCAATATTAATGGATTTAATGATCATTTGTTAACGGCTTGAGGGTTTTCTTCGCTCCATTTATGGCAATTGTGATTATTGACGAAGCTATTTAACCAGAAATGAGTTTAATCACTACTGTACTGACCGTAAAATGGACAAAGTTCTCTATGAACTTCACGTATAGGTTTATTTTAACCTTAGGTAATATTTAAACAAAGGCTGGATCTTATGAACCGTAATTTGCGGATAGCCCAATAAATAATTAAGAAAGAATGAAGACATTAAATAAATTAACCCTCATACAATAAACGTTTTAGCGACTTTTGTTTTGATGTAATAAGGTATAAACTACTTAGTTATAATGATTTATATGTGTCTAAAGAAGAGAAATAAAAATCAAAGTAATTTTACCAAAAAATGGAACCGACTTCAGTACTAAAAAGTGTGAAGTACCGACTTCGACAAGACGTTATTTTTTAGTGCTGTCTGTTCCATTTTTTGGTAAAAAATATTTATTCACCCTTTTTAGTGACTTTTACCACAGATTACTGAATAAGCTTTTACTACTTACGGGATCGATTGTCAGTCACTGTCAATTACGATATCATCAAAATAGACGAAACCCTTTCCGTTATTGGATTGTAACTCAAAAACCACTTGACCGAATTTGATGAAGTTGAAATGGAGACCACCCGGAAGTATATTCTACCGAATATATTTTTATTTATTAAAATCGAACTACTCTATCAAAAGTTATGCGTGATCATACATAAAAAAACGCGTCGCTTGAGAACCTCTTTCTATTTTTGGAAGCCGGTTGAAAAGTGGCCAGTATCGAAAAGTCGGTCTTCCGCATATAATCACAGACAATTATATGGCATATAATAAATAAAACATTATTTCGTGATACGGAATTGCGAAACTCTCAGCTTACTTAAAAATAATTAAACAAAGACGATTGTTTAGGTCTTCAACTAGTATTTATTTTGGTCGAAGGATTACCTATACCCATCGTCTTTGATATACTGGTAACCAGATTCTGGCCACCCACAGTGTAAGTTGCGACGTACCTACACGAGATTTCTGTATATTATTATCACAGAATAACTGATAGTGCTCGGATTATATTATTAAAAATGCGTCAAAACCCAGTAAATTTAAATAATGAATGGGTACTTGTTGATCGCCTTGAACTATAAGAGCTCGCCAATCGCGGTGGACCAACTTTTACACATTTTGGAAAATATCTCGCAGCAACAAGCATGGGTTACACGAATACATTTCTGGTTCTGGTCCTTCCTTACTTAATAACAATGAGGCTTAAATTAAATTTGTGATTGTGTGTGTTACTTGTTTATGCTGAAACAGCTAGACCAACTTTGATAAGATTTGCTATGGAGGTAGATGAGATGCTTGATTAATATATACTTAGTATAATTTCATCATCATTCATCACCATGAGGTTGTAACCACAGGGCGCAGCTAGAATGTTTATATTGTTATTGCAAAAAGAACTTTTATTATCGCCTTGTATGGTTGAATGCTGTACCTACAAATAAAATTCTATACCTAAATAACAATTTTGCAATGTACCTACATAAAAAGTACCTAAGTTCATTGGAATTAATTTTAGTTATCCCTTTGCTAATTATAACAATCGGACTCAAAATAGTTTGAAAGTATGTATACCTAAGTATATATTTATGTAAGTACTTACCTAGATACATCATATTTATATAAATTCGAAAAAAAATACAGGAACGCCTTTATTATTAATTTATTTATTTAACTCTCAGATCTTGGAAAAATAAATTGTTTAAAATTAATATTTTTATATTTTAATAAAACTCCGTATTAGTTCATTACATTTATTGTTTCCTAACAAAATAATTCACATTAGTAACAACATATACAACCACATATAAATTAATTCTAGATTTATATATTAAGCATATACATATTTACTAAACTAAAAGTTGCAAAACCACCTTATTTTGTATTTGAGTCCGTAACTTCAAATTTACAGATAAATTTCAACATATATGTGATATTTTTGCATATTATCCGTTAATTAAAATTTACATAGACAGGTTTACATAAATAGCTGGTTGCAACGAACATGAAACAGAAATAAGAATGAAGACATTTTTATATAAATACGTACAAAAATCTTTTAGTGGTGATTTATTTACAAGAAAGTACTTGCTATATTATATTAGGGATTTATACTTATGGCAAACAACATTTAAAAATACATAACATAATTTACAGAATATCATGTCAAATTCAAATATTTTATAAATAAAATCGATGACAGTTAATTAACTTGAGCAAAAATAATAAATGTAACTATTTCACAATACATATCAGGCGCACGTAATAACAGCATAAACGATCATAATCTTTAAATTAAATTAATTTTAATAAACTGCTTTATAAATAACTAAATATAATTATATAATCATAAGCATAAATTATTGAATGTCAACTTTATGGCAATTTGCACAATTAAAATAATGAGACCTGTTGATTTTTATTAGGTATATAATTATGCGAATTATTGCACGGTGCTTTTTTTTATATTATTAGTGCGTTCGAATAGGTCACTTCTGAGCGTTTTTAGCGATAATAACGCTAAAAACTCTCACACTTACACACGCTCACGCGTTCGAACTGGGAATCTGTGGGTGAAAATATCGTTAATGCCTCTTTTTGTTCAGCGTTCGGAAAGTTACAAAAGAGGAATTTTTGACCCTCATCCGGAGCATAGTTGTTTGTGATCGTTATTTGACAGCTATGTATTTGGCAGCATAATCATGCGATTTTAGGTCTTATGGTCAGTTAAGCGTTCGAATAGGGTGTGGGCAAAAGTGGCAAAAATTACGTTTGCTTTACGAATGCTTTAATAAAAGAGCCATCAATGACAACGCCACCAATACCCTCATAAGCTAAACGAACGCACCTTATATTGAGCCTATATTATCTATTCTAGTATGTGTATAGATACCTTATAAGATGGCTGATAAAGTGGACATTTCTATAAGGCTACTGTTACTGTACGTAAGACGCTTTGCGGAGCGAATTCGTGTCGCAGCGCAGTTTTAATCATTGCGGCGGCGTCGCGTCGCGAGGCGGTTATATGTACCCTTAATTTATAACTCAAGCATACTATTTCTACATGTGAGCTGCCAATTCGAAACCTCAAAAACAATTGTATAAATATCTTTTATAATTATTTTATTTAGATAAGCTTAATTCTAAATCTAACTTAGCCATCAACTTAAACGTAGAGGAATGTAATAGTTCTTTGGTTTAAAATTATTGCTAAGCAAAACAATAGCGGAGATACCAAAGAAATGCTGAAGGCAAATTATTATGAACCGTACCATACATTTCTAACATACAAATATACTGTTGGATATAAAATCCATCACGATTTATTTGTTATTTAAAGACTGTAGGCATAATCCGGCTCACACATTTGACCCTCGATACAAACGTTAAGTCTTTATAAATACTCTGCGACTCAGTCTTGTGTCTATATCTATTTCTTTTCCTCTACGTTTTTTTGAGCTGGTGTCGCTCCAAGCATGATCTGGATGTCGTCGACACTCTTGCCCTTGGTTTCTGGGACTACGAAGAATATAAATACGAAGCCTATAAGCATGATACCAGCGAACAGCCAAAAGACTTGCCCGGAACCGATGGCTACATTCAGAGAATTGAACGTGCTCGTAACCGTGAAGCTCAGAAGCCAGTTGAAGGTACCAGCGGTGGATCCAACGAATGCCTTGATATCGATCATGCATAGCTCTCCGGCCATCATCCATGGAATAGGACCGAAACCGAGGGAGAAAGCGATAATGAAAAGAGAGAGTGCTACCAGAGGCAGCCATGTGATCGCCTGAACAATATCAGAACTTTGGCCGTGAGTGTCTTGCAAGAAGAAGTAAACTCCTAAAGCTGTCGAGCACAAGCACATGACTAACGCAGACAGCAAGAGCAAGATACGTCTGCCCAATTTGTCCACGACCAAAGAAGACACGAAGGTGGCGATAACTTGGATCACACCTATGATGATGGTGGCGATAGCGGCGGGGATAGTTGCTCCTGCGTCGCCAAAGATCTTCGACGTGTTGAAAATGACGGCGTTGATACCGGACAATTGTTGGAACAACATGAGAGCGTAGCAAATTATAAGTGCCTTAACCGCGCTTCTCTTCGTAATTGCGTTTAAGAATGACACCGGGTTGTTCCTGGCTTCTTCGGCTTTCTGCTTAAGGGTATTCAGTTCGGTATCGACATCGTAGCTTTGTCCTCTTAGCTTGATCAGGGCCTCTCTCGCTTCGTCATTCCTTTCCTTGACGACCAAAAAGTTGGGACTTTCCGGCATGAAAAAGAACACGATGCCAAAGATGACCGGGATGCAAGTACAGAGGATGTTGAACACGAAGACAGATGTGTAACTGCCGACGGCGTACGCGAATAGGATACCGATGGTTATCATCAATTGGAAATAGCTTCCCAATGTGCCTCTGATTGAATCTTGGGCGATTTCGCTGGTGTATGCCGGGGCGGTGACGCAGAAAGCTCCGCCTGCCACGCCAGTTATAAACCTGCCAGCTATGACCATTCCAACGCTGTTACCAAACGTGATCAAGAGCCATCCTAAAGTGAAGGGAAGGACTAAGCACAGCATGGTTTTCTTACGGCCTATGATGTCCATGACGAGTCCTATTGGGAAGCAGATGGCTGCGGCTCCAAGGTTCGGGATAGACGAGATCCAGTCGCCTTGAGAGCTGGAGATGGGGAAATCGTAGTCCGTGTTGTTGGCCTGCGTTATCTTGTACACCACGGGCGATGACCAGCCGAGCATGGAACCGGCTGCCAGAGCGCCGAGGGTGGCTGAAATGGAGAAAATAAAATGGGTCAGACCTGAGCTTTATTAGGCACTGAGCAAACCAGATTTGTCAGGTATACTTGCTAATAAAATTACAAGTATATAAAGAATACAGAGTTTTTACTCTGTATTCTTTATATACTCGTAATTTTCTGGGGAGATGCGATATTAGTGGTTGCTATTAGGTAATATGTTGTCAACCGATTCAGATTTTTATATTATCGTGTGTCGAGACGTTCAAGGCATGCGTCTGATGTTAATTATCATTAAAATAACATAAATGCAAAACACATACTTAGAAAAATCAAAAAGATTGACCGACTAATAATACCAACCTCGTGACAGGAAATAAATGTTGATGACCTAGAGAAATAAGTATTCAGTATAAAACAAAATACGGGATAGTTTGTCGTTTCTATGATAAAAACGATGCTATGTCTGAGATCACCTAAATTCTGATGCAAAATTAAAGGGAACCGACATCACAGAACCGTAACATTCTATAATCATTTTATATAGTTTCGAAGGCTCTAATTATTTTAAATTTTTGCATGTCTGCTTCCCTTGATAGGTACGTAGTACATAATATTAACATAATAATAAGTAGTACATTAAGAACTTAATAACAGCACTATAATAGTGCATTATAATACCTGCGAGAGCGGCAATGTACTGAGGCAGTTTGCGCCCGCCCTCCCTCTGCCCCTCGACGAGATCAGCCGACGATACTCCAATGTCTGCCATCCTGCCGTTTGTGGCGCCTGGTCGCTAGGGACAATAGAAAAAGTTTGTTAATATAAGTTGAAGTAGGTACAGGCCCTCCATAATAAACGAAAAGATGCGAAAACCCTAGGCAAAAGATATAAAAGTGGAGTTTGTTTAAAGTGATATAGGTAAATTTAATGTTAGTGATTGATGGTAGTTCAGAGACAGAGGCGGACAATCATTAACCAGGCAGTCGTCAGTCGTACTACATTCATACTGAATGTGAAGGTAATAAATACTTTAAGGTAATCCATAGCATGGTGGTAGTCTGCCTATCTAACTTTGAAAACCTGTCATAAACCACCTACCAGCAAGAAAATTCTACATTCAGTGTACCCTTCAACCACAGGCACTTGGTCAGTTATGATCAACCAGATCATAACTGACCAAGTGCCTATACTATACACTATTTTAATAATGACAAACAAAGTCACAGGCGTTTGGTAATACAACTTTGCAGTTATGGATCCTCCATGCAGCTTATGTTGAATAATTATGTAAAATCTATGGCAGCATCAACATTCCAAGGGTGAAACAGATAATGCGGGTACATATAATTGCCATTTAAATTATTCTCACCCCTATAATATAGCCATTATGTTATACCCTTGCCTGTTGCCTCATATTAACATTTAAATATAGGTACATATGTTACACTTAAAGATAATCATATCAAAAAGTATAGAATCTTATCTATTGCCTGAGAATTTATTCAATTTGTTATCAAACAATAACAGGATCTGTAAGTAACTGAAATACCTAATAAAACTCATATTTTAATTAAATGTAATATAGAGGCAACTTAAAGGAAACTAAATCATAAAAACTGTGTATAATATAGTGCATATAGTGAAGGTTTTATTTGTGACTCAGTGGTTAATGGAAAAATACTGTTGAAGCAATAACAGCAGATTTTTATCATTCTGAACTATTCAACAAGATTATACTAAGTTTTCTATGATCATAACTTATATGGATGAAAATGCAATCTCATGTTTCTGGACTCTCACCAAACAGCTGTACATGCCGAGAATAGTTTATTTTTATTTCTATTATAAGGAGCTTTTAACCACACTAGTGGATATATGTAGATGGATAATTACCATTGGTACATTCAATTCTTAATTGAGAATGGTTAAACTAAGCATGTTTCTGCTGTGGCAGAGTTATAATTTTAATAAAATGCCAAACTTGTTTATAAACTTTCAGGAATTTGACTAATAAGCTGCAATCAAAGTGACAATCAGTATTGTCGATGGATGATTAATTTAATGAAAGAAATTAGTATATGATTGTGCAATAGGAACAACACAGCAATACCTAACTGTCCACATATCGACGTAAGAAAACATTTGCTGTAAGTAGCAAGAATGGTGTAAGTAAACTGAACATACAGCTAGATTCAGAAAAAAAACCTGCATCAAATGGTCTGGGTGTCATATCACTATGACAACAAAAATTTTGAAAATAGGGTATAACTTTAAAGTTTCCTTGTTTAATTTGCTGTAAGTCACTAAAAACTGTGTTACTTACAGCAAAAGTGTGGTTTTTTATTAAACATCTGATATAAATTACAGCATTCTTTATTATATTAATTCGCCAATTATGTGTAATTAAAGGTATCGGCATTTTTCAAAGTTCATTTTACATCTCTTTAATAGTAGGTAATATATTAAATATTTGAAGTATCTGGATTTAAATGACATGTGTGGAAATATATGGAATTTAGCTATCTCCATAGCAGTCACTTAACTACTGACGACATTCTTCAAGTCTTTAAAATGAAAAATCAGTTTTTGTAAATAGTGAAAAGGTAATAATTTTAACAAAAATATTTTCATTGCTGTTCATGAGTGTTATTTTAACAAAACTGTGTTCCCAAAATCATCTTGTCAAGGATAATTAAAAAGATATGATTATTATTACAAACTTTTTGAATTTTTTTGGTTCTGGTGAAAAGTTGGGTTTTGGCTATTTACAGCAAATATGATTTCTGGCATTGATATACAGATACAATATAATAGCTTTTAGTCCATTGCTAGGCCATTGCAAAAATCTTTCATTGGTTTTAAAACTTTTGTTAATGTAAACACTCGAAACAAAGCCTAATGTCTAGATATATCCACCAACCCCCACTGAGCTTGTATAGGAGTGACTTATGATTAGAGCAATGTATAACACATTACTCTAACTTTATTTGCATACATTTAGCTCGAACAAGTTACCAGATACAATATATCTAAGTTGGAAAAACCAAACTTCCACTACCTAATTAAGTCTTCTAAAGTTTCTACAGTCTAAAACCAAGCCCGAATTTTTCTCGTTTCATTACTTTGTTTTATTTATTAACAGTCTAAATAAAATATGGCTCAATAACTAATATGAATAAATATTGGAGATTGAATGCAATAAACCTATTATTCACACAGTGAGCGAAAATATTTCAAAGCAGTGAAAGCACAAATTTATTCTAGTATTTAAATTTGTTGTAATTTAAGTATATATGTAGAAAATTTAATATTATATTTTTTTACAAATATAGGTAGATAATTTGTTTCAGTTCGTAAACAATATAGAGCTAAATTTGGACAACTTTATTGAAAGAAATGCTGGCTGAAAATTGAAAAATGTCTAAGTAGGTGCTAACTAAGTTATTAATAGTGGAACGAGGAAAACGGATAGGTATGTACCTCATCTCTGAAACTTGTGCTTGGACCAGCTAGATTCGCTGAAAGCAACGGTTCGGTCTCATCTCCGCTGCTGGCTCTACGTCTGAACAAGGAAGATCTCATTGTGGATGGATTACGTTATATTCCGTGAGTATTACTAGACACGTCTGCACCATTCGTTTTTCGCACAAAAACTGCTTTGTTTACGTAAAAGTAAAACAAAAGGTACTTTCGTGACTTGTCGATCGTCACTTCATTTTTCTTCTTCTTTTGACAAGGCCGCTACTGTCAACGACGTCAACGTCAAGGAAGTAATACTACACAAACATAATTGACAGCTGTTGGGTTGTATGCGTTGACTGGCAAAAATATTTTTATAATGCAATGCTACGTAAATTGCTATGAAAGTTTTAGAAGGTATAGTAGATCCAACCGTTTATCCTCTTTTTGACAGCACCAATAGAACGTAACATGACGATGTTACGCAAAAGTTAACTTATAAATGCGAGGTTTTAAAAATATGACAACTGCTTAAATTTGCTCCTTGATCCCGTATAATAATCATCTTTCACAAAATGAGTCCATAAGTGCAGTAGTTTTTTTATAAATTCCATAAAATAACAAACGTTTTTAAAAAATTACGTTCTATGGCTATCAACATAGTGATGTTACGAAGTTACGATTGAGATATCGATATTGTTTATGAACTATTTTTACACGGGTGTTTTCCGTTCTCGGCACATAATATCGGATTTATTTTTATGTAAAACCGTTATATTGATGCGCCTCAGGAAAACATACAGCATTATTTGAAGACGTGTTTATCTCCTGGTGTATATCCAAAAAAGAACAAGGTTATGATGACTATGATGATTACAAGTACAAGTCATACTTGACGAAGCTGTTACCGGTTAAATCTGGGATGGCCAGCGAGCAACACGGAAGGGAGTAGGCATACACAGCGTTTCCCCTCTGTCAAAGTACAAGTCCGCATGGACCATGGAGTTTGATAATATACTGTGGGGTGAGGGCGGGGCTAGATTTGTGAATGGTGCTTTATTTTTTATGTGTTAGTGATTTGGTTGTGTGAGTATGATCGGCAATGGATCGGTACAGGTATGTTTTGTATGTAATAGTGCGGCTTTGCGCTAGTGTGCAACTTCCCCTCCCGCAAGAAATGACAGAAAGATTTGAACAATATTTTTTAGCTAAGGCTACTCCCTTCCGTGTTGCTCGCTGGGGATGGCAGACATTAAAGTCTGCCGTTTGGTACCAGAAAATAGTAAAGTTTGAGCAACCCCAATTCCAATTTAAGCAAACGAAATCTAATCTTTTATTTTTATTTATTTATTAATCAAAATCAGATTCATCGTTGCTGTCACTCGAGCTATTGCCGACATTTATAATTAATTGTTGACTCATATAATCTATCGCCACGTGTTTATCCCAATCTGCCATTATAGTTTCTTGTGTTTTTTGAATTACATTTTGCCAGCTTTCCGCAGTTACTTTCACACATGCATTTTTTAATAAATTTACCATTTTGTTTGCCGTGAATGGGGGTTTTGTGTTATTTCTAGCAGCGTGTCCTTTAACTTGAGCCCATATTAATTCAATGGCATTGTATTGACAATGATAGGGTGGAAGTCTAAGAACCCAATGACCATGTTCTGCAGCTATTTCGTCGATCACATATCGTTTTGGGAAGTGTTTTTTTGTTCGTAATATATTTAGTAATTGTACTTTTAGTAAGGAGTTATCAACATTTTCACCATGTCGTTGAAGCCAGTCAATGATTACTTGTTTTTTGTCGGCCTGGGTCGGCATTTTATCAATTTGGCGTGAGTGATAGGATGCGTTATCCATAATAATAACTGACGGTTCTTCCAATGATTGTACCATTTCCTTAAACCAACTTTCGTAAACCTCAGAATTCATTTCTTCGTGGTACTCAACTGTTTTTTTGGATTTAAAGGCCAACAAAGCATCTGGCATGAATCCTTTCACAGACCCTGCATGGCAAATGATTAGACGTTCTCCTTTTCCCATCGGTACTGAGGTAGTGGAAGCAGCGGTGTCATCAGTCCAGCTCTTAGACACTGTGTGGTTCGCATTCAGCCAAGTTTCGTCAGTGAAAACAACATTTGACCAATCTGTAATTTTTTTGGCTTCGCTCAAAAATTCGCAACGAGCAAAAGCTACGTCGCGACGCTCCATCAATATTTTGCGTTTGTCCGATTTTTTATAAGTAAATCCAATTTCATTCAAGACCTTTACCAATGACGATTTTTGACCTCGGAACAAATCACATTCACGCAAAGAAGCAACAAGTTTTTTAAGTGTTGGAACTTCTTTACGTAAGTAATAGTTATATATATGACGGCGTATAGCGTCTGCGTCAAAGTTGTCAACCGAAGTCACACGACGTGGTTGGCGTTTTTTCTTCGGCGTACGAAGCTTATTCTCCTGCATGCCGCTTGTTCCGTAGGCTTCGGTAGTAATTTTTGTAATCGTAGATGCACTAATACCTAACGCGGCCGCAACGCGCTCTCTCACTTGCGACAATGGTAAAAGCGGGCCGCCATTTTGATACTCTGCTTCAAAGTAATTACGAAGCTTGATCACCATTTCTCTCGTCTGTCCTTTCAGCACTGATCCTTTCGGCATTTTATAGTTCCAATATAAAACTCAGCAAATAATTACTAGCACGGGCGTCTTGTTGCGAGTGACAGTGACAAATACAAAACGGCGGTGGACCATTGAGTTTTACTACCTTGATAAAATACTACTGCTTACCCATAGACAAAAAAATTGGCAGTCATAGGAATTGCCGATAGAAGTGAAAACTTATAACTCAGAATTTGATAGCTTACCTTGGAAACTACACGGGTGTAACCGGACGGCGTGGCCTCGCCATCTGGGCATGGCCATCTAGAAATGCGTCAGCATTTCCCATTGGCTGATGCGTTTCTAGATGGCCATGCCATGACGGCCTGTCCACGCCCTTTCAACATTCCCCATTGGCTGACGTATTTCTAGATGGCCAATAGCCATGGTCATGGCGCCATTCCTAGGACTATTCTCTTTCCGCACAGACTCGATAGAAAAATGAATCGAAATCGTGTCCACTATAATCACTTGGTCACAACACTTTAACTGACAAATTAGATCTGTCAAAAAGAGGATAAACGGTTGGATCTACTATAGTTAATATAAAATAGGGCTGGGCATAAACCTAATATTTTCCTACAATAACTCTACTCGGCTCGGTGGCACCGTATATATTATATTACCGTGTCGGTCGGTAGGATGCCGGTACAATACGAACATTTTATAGATAATACTATTTTGATCAAACTTTCAAAAATGAGTGTCGATAATCAAATAGGCACATAGGTAGTTCAATACTAAATATACCTACTATAGTTTATCAACGTGGTAGATTGAGACTTTAGAATCAGTACCCCATGCATGGTTGTTTTTATAGCACCAAACCAGAAAAGAAATCGTGGATTAGGTTTGTATTGTAGTTTTTTATGTTATTGGTTACGAAACAACCACGAAGCTCACCTTGTGTTATGTGGTAGGTGATGTTCCTATTTAATATATAAAAATTTAATATATAATTTGCATTAATTTTGTCACAAGTGACGAACTGCACTGTGCCAGTAACGCTGTCATTATATAATTAACTAATCATTAATTATTAACGAGTCATTAGAGTCTAATGTACCTACCTGTAATTTCACCGGCACCCATGCCCTTGAAACCAGAACACAGTAATGCAAACAATTCTGATTCGTTAGAAAAAGATAGGTAGGTATGGTGGCAGTACGTCCCCGGACTAATGTCAAAGACATGCTTATTAAGAGGATTGCATAGCTAGTACTTTCCATACTAAAAGAAATAACTCTTTTCTACCTCTAAACATTGTCGGATTTCAGTGATTTTTTTTTCATGTATTCATCATGTATTTCCACACAGATGGTATACCTAGACCTATACAGTATTTCTTTATATTGGTATTTCAAATATTATTTACAACAAACAAGACAAGTCACAACAGCTTTTTTAAGATTTATCAAATTGGCAATATTTTGTTTCTGTTTTGTAATCATGGAGTAGGTACCTAACTAATTACCTGTAGGTCTGTGTGTGACCGCTGCGGCTACTAGCGGCAGCTAGTCAATATAATCTTGTGATTTATGTGACTGTGTCTCAATCACAAACAGGTATTATCTCTTAAATACCTACTTTATTGGTTGATGGGTACCTACCTACTATATGGATAGTAGAACTACCATATTCCACGGTAATATTATTATTACCGTACCTATTCGTTAATATTATTCGTACTACCTACTATATAGGGTGTTTGGTAGAGGGACCGACATACCAAATGAGCGTGTTCGGGGGCCCACTTGGAGAATACAAGTTGGCCAAAAAAAAATCCCAGACCCCCCAATTTTTTTAAACTTTTTTTGTGAATTTTCCCTTTTTCTCCGAAATCGTACCTATTTACCACCATAACATTTGTAAAATCCGTTTTGGACAGGATGTTTTTAGTTGAATTTGGTCTCTATACACCTTCAGGCCAATCCAATTCAAAACCCAGGTATACAATTTTGCTTTGCTTCGCCTGAAGGTGTATAGAGGCCAAATTCAACTAAAAACATCCGGTCTAAAACAGATTTTACAAATGTTATGGTGGTAAAAAGTTACGATTTCGGAGAAAAAGGGAAAATTCACAAAAAAAAGTTAAAAAAAATTGGGGGGTCTGGGATTTTTTTTGGCCTACCTATTTGTATTCTGCAAGTGGGCCCCCGAACACGCTCATTTGGTATGTCGGTCCCTCTACCAAACACCCTGTATAGTAGATAAGTACGATTTACGAATAGGTTAGTTCCTAAGTTTAAGTAGGTAGGTACCTCCATACAACAATAAAATAAAATTGTTTTCTTTCGAGCAATAATGTTTTACAACTGATTGTAAACTTTACATGGAAAAGCAATAAAGCGGGCAAATGAAAAATATTTTATATATGGGGTCTATTCACACGTACCACAACCACACCACATCGCAGCGACAAAATGTGGTGAAGCAGTGGTTACGTGTGAATATAGTGCCGCTGCAGCTTTTTGCAGTTGTGTTGTGGTACCGGAAAAAAATGTCGATGTGGTTGCGAAATGATTACGTCGTGTGCAGACCAGACACAGTTCGACTCCTCCGGCTTAAGAGATATTATAGATTTATAGAGGATACACGCCTCCCCACGACAGTCCGGTGTCGCTTTTAATGCCCGCAGTGGCAAAAGCTCTATGTCCTTCCTAAAAAAAAACACCTCCCCACCACCACGATAATACCGTGTCACCACAGTAAAAGATAATATTTCCGTGGTAAATCGCAGAATGGATGAAGGGAGAGCGGAGGCGTGCGCGCCGTGAACTTTTGTTGCGCCAAACGTCACGGTCGCGGTGTCGCTGGTCGCTGCGTTGTGGCTGAGTTGTGGTTGCGTTGCGGTTGCGATGTGGTTGGATGGTATCATCCACGCAGTCGATAATAACGGCAAAATGTGGTATTATGTACGTGTGAATCTACTAGGTACTCATTTTCAATACAAAATATGCGCCCGACCACGTGGAGTGGTTGTGGTGCGTGTAAATCAACCCATAGAGAAATCTCACTGCGAAGTGCTAATTGAAACTAGCGGGTTGTATAGATAGATCCGGTTATCTAGAATGCGCTGATGTGTCTAATCTAGCGACTAGGTATATTATTCGAAAGTAGAGAAATGCCATAGAGCTGTTTATTTACTTAGGTGCGATTTTGATAAAAGCATAGGTACCTACCTACTTTCAACGAACATCATAAACCAGATATAGATATACTTATATACCATATATTATTAATAGACTAGATATTAATAAAGGGAGCTCCCTTCTTTAATATTGTATAGGTAGATACGTTCGTAAGAATATTTTCGGTAAGTAAGTATTTCAATTATGGTAGGTATATTACCTACTCCGATTAACAATACTTACGGCGATGAATAAATAAAGATTTAGAGAGAAGAAATTTCGCGTCTAATGTAGTCAGCGTTACCAGTTTTTTTACTGCGGTACGAGAGTGGCACACCAGCCCGATACATCGCACGTGGAGGGCGTATCACACGCCCATTAATTATTATTTATTTTGTATTTATGCTAAGTTTCAATTTTTAATTTTCTGTAATTTTTGAATTTTATATATGTATTCTAACAATGTGTAATAACGGATGCAAATCTGGCTAATAAACATTTCAATTCATTTCATTTCATTTACCAAGTTGGGATTTTGAAACTTTGATGGAAAAAGCGGGATTCTTTCGTCGAAAGCGAGACGTAGTAAATAAATAAAATTAGATTTTTTTATTAATTCAATAATATAAACTATCGTTAGGTAGTTTAGTCTTCTTAATAAATAAAGCGGAATTAAGCCTATCCCGCACGTACTTTTATTGGTGATTTAAAAATCGGGACATCTGGCAACGCTGATTGTAGTGTTCCATAGATAGGTAGTAGACTATCCTATACAGTCCTACTCTTGTAAGTATGTTTAACATCGTCCTACATCACCCAAAAGTTTTAAACGTTCATAACAATGAATATGAATATTATAAATAACGTTAACAATTTTCATCACCGTTGCTAATATAAATTATTATTTTAATAACTTGCCTATCAAAAATAATTCATCACAATCGGATGATACGGTAAACATTTTTTTTATTTAAGAATGAGAATCATATAATATGTTTTAATAATTTATTTAACATTTCTAAAGTACTTATCTAAGTACTTGTACATAACATGTTTTGATTTAATCAACACTAACATACTCGGCTTATCACAAGACAACAAGTACTAAGACATAAATATATTGAGGTACGCAAACATAATAAGTAATAATCAAATATTCACCATCATTGTCCTATGCGTCGTACAAGACATCATGTTCCCAGCTACCATGCCAGCGATGACGGTCGGGCCTAGCACCGGCAGACTCAGTACGGCAAACGTATTCGTCCCCATCCCCGAATATCCCATGCCAAACATTGCGGCCAACAATTAAAAAAAACAAGTAATCAAAATTACTTTTTAATTACCTGGGGATACTTAAGTATAACAGCCCGTTACTTATTAATTTTCTTATAATAAGAAATAATAAACGATAATAAAAAAAGTAATTTTGCGCACTTGGATTTTTTATTATTTTTAAATAAAGGCAAAGTGAAGCAATGTTATGATGTATACATTTTATTTCGCACTAATCTTGTTATGTCCTTTCAAGTGGGGCTTCGTGTCAAGCCATGCTATCCCCGGAGACAAATCTTTGCGATAACACTGATAAGGTCATCGAGATAACTTTGACAGTTCTGATGATGTTGCGCTTCTTGGACTCCTGCATGGCAATTTTTTGGTTGATACTTATGTATTACTTTCGGTATCAAGTATTTTTTTAAGATTATGATAAGTTGGTAAGCATGATGTTAACATAGGTGCCTACTTTATCTTTAAATCCCATGGCACAGATTAAGAAATAGTTACCAATGAATGAATAACATAGTCATTCATCATAAAAAAACAAAATGAGCTGAAGGGTACTTATCTGCAGTGCAGTTAGGTACCGATAAGTAATTTTCTGAATGGTACCCTTCAGAATACCTACACTTGGTCCCTGTGGGATGGTATGGTATGGTGATCATGTGAAACGTTAGCAAGATGAAGTCATATTATGTATTTATAAGGTGACCACACCGTCACATTTTCTCATTGAAAACTTACGTACCCAGAGTTTAAAAGAATTATACATTACTTACCTATATTAGTAAGTACCTACATATTTTGTAAGTGGTTATATATAAACTCTTTATTCTTAAATATTAGTACAGCTTTAGAACGCATTCAATAAAATTGATGTTTACTACGTCGAGTACGTTATTTCATGTATATACCTTCTTTATTACGGGCTATTGATGATGATTTTATTAAATTCTGTTTAGGTTTGCAAAAGTAAATTAAACATCATAAATCTCAAAGCCGCGCTTCTCGCTTTAGAACAGCGAATTTATCATTTTTAGTAGAAATAATCTACTAAAAATGGTTCAAAGAAATTAGACACTATAGATAATGAAATATCTACAAATACGTACTCGGTTGATTATGCGTGGCATGGTTTAATTGAAGTACGACACACGATCAGCCTTTGGTGGGCGTATTACTGATAAAGTCCAAAATTTAAAAAATGCTGCAGGTTTCATTCAGTGCATTGTAAAATATTATTCTTCTGCCCGAGAGTTCACAAGGCCAGGTGGGATTTGAAAAGGAATAAGTATAGGTATCATCCCTTGATATATTTCTAAAGACCACTTCCATTTACTCTCAGTATACTTATGATTTGTAAAACTTTGCATTAAAGTGCTTGGCGTAAACCCAACTTTACAATAATAATTACTACATTTTTACTATTACAATTAAAGATATCATTTTATATTCTCGGACGGGATTTATGTAAACTCTCCCATTTATGTTAATATTTCTGCCTTAAATTCTTTCACGTGACATTAGTTTAACGTCATGGCTCGACCCGATGAACCATCAATAAACATAATCAATCATATAATTAATTGATTATTACACTGGTATAAAAAGTATATTTATATTCCAGGTTACGTCTTTCTTTCACGTCTTTCACTTCAGTACTAAGTGGTTTACGCATACTTTCACTCTTATGGGTAATATCAGTAGGGATAAGACAGTCATATCCAGATATGTCAACGACCAGAATGTTTTTCTTGTTGAATTCTATTCGAACACAAATATGCACGTAGGTACCTACGATAGTCTAGTATTGCTTGCTTCACTTCACATATTTTATCACAGCGGCAACATGGTCTAATAAAATAATATTATATACGAATGAGTGCAATATAGCATTATTATTGCCAACATCTATGATACTCAGCGATAAAGCCATTGTCATCGTATATCTTGTTATATCTACTTTGCATGTGACTGATAAGTTTAATAATTGTATCAACTGACGTTAGCTGAAGATACGCAGTTACACAAAAACGTCAATCAAATAATGATCGGTCCATTTTGCTATAAATATTATAACTTGTTAACTACAACTAACAATATCGAAAATTATTTACCTACTTATATAATTATAGTAGAAATTGTTGTTAAGTATATATATTCTAGGGCAATATAAAATATAATTTTATGAGTAAGTATTATTAAAGCAAAAAGGTTTAATTAAAAAATACAAATTAAAATTATTCAGACTTATTAACTCCTTTATTTTCATTTTATTATCACTGAAACTTATTTTGATAACTTTTACCAAGGATTATTATACTAGTTATATACTACCAAACTATTTTAAACTACACATAAATATTCAATCTCCGTAAAATTTGTTTGTGAGTTTGGATGAAGGATGTAAGGAATATCCGGAACTACTGAACGGAATTCGGTATTCTTCTTCTTGGTAGACTCAATATATTTTGGAACACGACGGTAGTCTTTAATAAGTACATTATAATGAAAAATTGACGTTTATAAGTGCGTCTTTGATGCCTAAATTGAATAAATGATTTTGACTTTGACTTTGAATCTGAAAATCCTTTCAAAAATACAAAGCTCATTATCCCTGCCTGGATGATGTACCTATCGATATTTTTGCGGTATTTTTGATAATCGTGAGTGTTTAGTAACATACTGTTTTAAACTATCACGGTTGTTCTCTAAAGTTATATGATTATTAACGGGATATTTACCGTGGGAAGGTTGTGGAATGAGCTCCCGATATTTCGGCGCAGTTACATGCACCAGTCTTCCCGTGAACATGGTGCATGTAACTGCGCCGAAATATCGGGAGCTCATTCCACAACCTTACCACGGTAAATATCCCGTTAATAATCATATAAGTTTAGTAACATTTCGCAAATATGCAATGCACCTAAGGCAGTAAGAAGAAACATGCATTCTGCTTTATGATGAGATGGTATTGCTCTATAAGAACGCTTTGAGATGAGGAAACAAAATGATAGAGGTCACAAAAACATCCACGATGCGGCGAATATAGGTGCATAATTATGTGTTATATAATATATAATATTTTTTCATTACAGATTCAATTCAAAAGATCCAAGTAGGCAGAAATTTTTCATTTGATTAACAAGGTTCATAGTTCCAATTTCCAATCCATTTGTTCAATGAATATGTGTAATACATTTATTTGCTAATACTGACGTGACTATAATGTTTTAATCAGGACTGATGATGATGTTTTCAATTATAGGTACAAATCGATTAATAATTGATAAGTGATACGGCTCTAAAATACTTTCGTGACGCTTTGCAAGACGAATATAATGGAAAAATTGACATATTATCAGTAAAGTATATCATTAATATCTATATCTGATCTATGCTACGCTATGACCGGTATTGAGCACGTATCCATAATTTCTTATCTGCATTTTACCTATATTATTCGTACGATAATTTTTGTAGGTTAATTAAATATAAGGAAAGATCTATCGTATTATGTATCTGTAATACACACACCTATATTTATATTAACTCAGTGCTATAATGTCGAGAATCGCTGTTGATATATTTCTTCTCATTGGAATTATTTTTCTAATAAGTCTTCCCATCTCATCTCAAAGAAAGCTCTGCCTAGAACAGATGTACCTATTTCGCCACACGTGACCAACTACTTGTCAAGTCTCATGTGCCTGTAATTTCGCCGGCAACTATAGCTTCACACCAAACTACAGTATTGCGAACATTACCTACTGCTTCATCGTATAAAACGGTGTAATTTGTGAACGGCAGTATTTCCGGGGGCAGAGTTCTACTGCTTTTGACCGCTTGTTCGACTGTTATCACAGAATAAATAATATTTTTATTTTTTATTTTATTTATTAAGGAACGGAAAATAATAGTACCCATTGCCTCTCTTGATTGGAAGTGATGATGCCGTCGCAGATGATACTATCGTGAAATACTTAATCATCCCTGGCAATAGCCCAAGTGCCAATTACCATTCTTATGTCTGTCTTAGACAGTACCAATAATTATTCGTCCGTGGACGGAATACCGTGCCTTTAGCACCAGATTTTCAATGTTGAGGGTGGTAACTAGCTAAGTGAGCACTAAAAAGTGCCTTATATTTAAGCAGATATAATATATAGACAGAGTTCGCCGTGGATTTCCACACAATGCTGTTTCCTGTATGTAAGATTCCTTGAACCCGCGACCGCTCAATGGGCGGCTGACCATGTCACCATGTAATGGAGGTGGATTTTAAGTAAGTGAGTATAGGTATGCAGTCCGCTTGTGAGGTCATCCACCAGTCATTAATAATTATTGGACATGCGATTTTCACATACGTTATAGAGTCTTGAAGTTAATAAGTACCATGAAGTTCTTTCCACAAAAGTAACATTAGATACACTGTAGAGTTAAATGCATATGCACCTACAATTTGAAGTATCACTATTAAGTATTAAGTTTTCATTTCCTTAACTTTTCTATCCTAATCATTTGCACCATTATATCGTCAGTTTCAGTCTACCCTCTGTTTCCTTCCTCAATAACTTGTTACAAGTCAATCAGGATCTTTCTTATATTTAATTATATATTTGTACCTTCATTACCATACTAATTTAATTACATTGTATGAACCAAGGAAATCGTAAACCTTACTACGGCCTCATAAAAATTACATGATGATACTCGTTTCCCCCGCCAACACGATGTTGTATGTTAACACGTGTGCAATTAATTATTCACATTATATTTGTAATTTGCTACCCGTATACAGCAAGTATTCAAATATGGCGCACATATCCTGTATAATAGATAAATTAACAGCAAGTTTCAACGTCAGGTAACTAGACGACCTTTTCCTAGTTCCGCCAGGAAGTTTGAAAAAGTCACATCCGCATTTCTTGAAAAGTGTTTTCAGATCGCCCTACCCGCCTAATTAATATACCTACACTTTATACATATATTTACATAATTGTGTTGAGACTAACGCCAGCTGTGTTAAAGCATACACATTCCATTAAAAAAAATCGAATTGAAAACCTCCCCCCTTTTAGAAGTCGATCGCTAGGTATTATGCTAAATTTGAACAACTGCGCCGCCGCGCCGCGCTACCGCTATGGAATGTGTATCAATCGAATCATTGTAATAGTCGTCGAGTTCATGAAAATTATAGATTTTTGTTTGGAGCATAGAATATGGCATTTATGTAAATATACCTATTCCACACATGGTTTAAATTATTGTTATAATCAATGTTATTTCATCATGCTTCGCGTATAATTTACGATTCTAATCATATGGAATTTTCGCTATCCGAAGATCATAATTTGTAATGATATCGCTTTAGTGGTAAACTGATAATTTAACGATAATGTTTGAATACAATTATCACAAAAAAACAACATAGATGTGTGTCAATGATTGTTCGAATTACGTTTAACAAAAATCTCGCGAAATTGAATAAAGACAAAAATAAGTAAAGGTTACGATAAGATTTTGTAATATTTGAAAAGTAATTAATATATAACATTAAAATAAACGTAGAGTTTAGATTTGGCCGATTGAAATCGTTACAAAAACACGGAAGCCTAATTTAATTACAGTAGGAAAAAATAATGAAAACAATTGTTCTAATTTTCGTTTCGTCACGCAACTCATGTCGGAGAGCTATAATGTAATTTAATAAGGGTCTAATCTGAGCACCGTTATAAGAGTGCTAGTTTCGGCCTACTATATAAAACCTAAACATAATTTCTATACAGGATTGAAAACTTAAAAAAATCCTAAGAGTCCTTTTTTAAATGTATAATTAGTTAATTTAGTACCTATCTAATTGATTTGAACACACACTTAAATAAGTGTGGGAGTTAGTTTAATATTCCTCACTGGAACGGCTTTGATTGGGATACGTTTACTGGCCTAGATATTTATTGGGGGTTAAAAACTTTTTACTTGCATCTACAGTGTTTTGTACTATTTTTGATTTACTCTATTTATATGCTTACCTACGCTACGTTTCATTCACACACTGCATACAAAATATGTATGTTATGGAAAACGAAAAAAAAAACAGGCTATTCATAATACCATAAAAACCTCTGAGAAATGAATTAAATTGCACTACCTAAATACCAATTATGTATGCAGTGGTAATACGGTAATAGTTTCCCTAATAGGTATAATTTAAATGTAATGAATAATTGTATGGATAAGTTTATTATTATTACAATGGTTGTGTGAAATGTCAAATGGTCTCATTTTATATGTTAGCTCAGTAAACTCATAGTAACTATGATAAAATCAGTGGAGGTGGAGATAAAAGTCTAGTACGGTTAATCCCTCTGTCAGTATACATACACTTAAGAGGATTGCATAGCTAGTACTTTCCATAACAAAAAAAAAACTCTTTTCTACCTATTAACATTTTCCGATTTCAGTGATTTTTTTTTCATGAAATCCTCACATTGTTTACTATGCCCATACGTTTTGATTTTTTTCAGTATTTCAAAGTACTATAAATTTCCTTTTTTAGAACTTAAACAAACTGAAAAAATCAAAACGTACGGGCATAGTAAACAATGTGAGGACTTCATGAAAAAAAATCACTGAAATCGGACAATGGTAAGAGATAGAAAAGAGTTTTTTTCTTTTGGTATGGATAGTACTAGCTATGCAATCCTCTTAACATAGGTAGGTAAGTACTTATAACCAGTGTGGCCAGGTATATATATTGCCACATATGCTGCAGCATAGCATACTAATTTTTCGAAATTATTATTTATGGAAAAGACGTATTTTCCGGATCTCTAATCTATACTTTATAGAATTGGAAAATAGTTTATTTTTGTATTAAGTATTTGAAACCAATTTTAATAATGCGTGGCAAGTAAATTTCATATATAAAATTCCCATAAACCATGGTTTAAACTCGGGAGTATCTTTAGTCAAGGTTTTATGATTCCCTATCATAAAACCTTGACTAAAGATACTCCCTTAGGCTTAGGTACAGTCGCCTGCCATAAGATATATACATTTCGAAATTTTCAGTAGTAAGTAAGTACCTCAGCTTATAGTAAATTGTTGGAATGCCGGAGACAATATTATCCGTTCACCTTTGAGAAAACAATATTCAAACAGTTCACCTAAATGAGCGTCATGGTATGATTTCATTCAAAACTGTTTATGGCAGGTTTAAGAACTGCACGGAACTTGCATGGTTTTTACGAAGCTAAGTATAAGCTAAGATAGTAAGGGCTCTGGAAATGAGCATCGGACATGCTCGAAACCCGGGTCGACGTATTCGATCCCTAACGTGAGTGTTTTGCCGGTTAACAGCAGTAGTTTAATAAGTATCTACTAGCTATGCGTTCCTCTTAAGTTGTTCAGTCTCATGTGCCTGTAATTTCGCCGGCACCCATACCCTTCAAACCAGAACACAGTATTGCGAACATTACTGGGTTCACTGTGAAACCAGTAATGTTTCCGTTACCGGCAAAACTGTGTGAAACTTTCAGACAGTTTTGCCGGTTAACAGTAATAGCAGCTAGGTACGTACTTCTCTAACTTGTAAATAACTCTTTTCTACCTCAATATTAAGAGGTAGAAGAGTTATTTATTTTATTATGGAGTAGTAGGTAACTACTAGTTATGCATCCCTTTTATCGTATATATATATATCTTATCTCTCAGTTCACCATTTAATTGCGATGGAGTGCATCTGTTCTAGGCAGTGTTAAACACATGGTTCGTCCTTCGTGCTTGGTCCGTAACCGAATCACATAAAAATAATTATATAATGAGTATTAAATATGAAATATATAATAATGCTAGCAACACTGGTGGCGCGTGGGAGTTACTATACTTCATTTACACTTTAGCTATGCCGTGTTATCTAATCGTGGTTATTGACAGGGATTACGGGAGGCCAAATTGTCTCAAGGCACAGAAGTACAAGACGTTTAGTGAGTTTATTTCTGACAATTCAATGTATTTATTTATATTATGTATCATGTTCTAATGGGTATGCATGCCAGTTACCCAATTCGCTTATCCAAGGCTCAACGAACTACACATACAACTTATTTATAAGTATCTATTTTGTATAGCTCACATTGAAACCTAACTAAGACCTTAATTTAAAAGAGAAAAGAAAATTAACTCAGCAAACTTCAAGTAATTTAAGCAAATGCCGAATTACTGATTACCTACATAATATGTTTAAATAGTCACCCGCCCCGGCTTAGCACGAGTGAAATATAGAAAATAAGAGGAGAAAATGTTTTCTAGGTAGGTAGTTAGTTTTTCTACTTAACTCGGATATACAAACAGACAAAAGTAGAAAGCGACTTTTTAACCGACTTCAAAAAAGGAGTAAGTTATATGTTCGTGTGTATGTATTTTTTATGTGTATGTTGCCGATTTCTCCCCATTTGTGGACCGATTCTCAAAATTCTTTTTTTTTGTTTGGTAAAGTATATACTTCCAAGGAAGGTACTTTAAATTTCATTAAATCGATCCAGCAGTTTTTGAGTTACCCTCAAAAAATTTAAAGTGTTTTATTTATCTTGATGATATCATGATTGACAATCGATCCTGTAAGTAGAGAAGGTCACTAAAAATGGTGAAAATTATTTTTTACCAAAAAATGGAACCGACTTCAACATTATTTTTAATACTATGTATATATAATTATAATGCAGGGGCCTTATTAGTTATGTACCTCTGCCATGGCATGAGTTGGCAACATAAATGTCATCTTTACTCGAACTCTCCTACCTATTAAGCTTGTGATTGGCGTACTCGCTGTCAATTTTAGTTCTACAATTACCGCGAGGTGGCACTGTTCTGTGCATCTATTTACAATCGGATGATAAATATAATTATTATAACTAGCTGCGCCCCGCGGTTTCACCCGCATTTTGGATGATGATGATGGAAAGTATCATATATGCTTCCCCGGGATATAATCTATAAGCTTGCCAAATTTGATTACGATCCGTTCAGCCGTTTCGGCGTGATAAGGTAACAAACTGACAGAGAGACAAGTTTTATATTTTTTTTCTAAAACAACAGTAGCCTAAGTTACTCCTTATAACATAAGCTATCTGCCAGTGAAAGTCCTGTTAAAATCGGTCCAGCCGATTCAGAGATTATCCGAAACAAACAGACAGACAGAGATTAGAAGTATTCAAATTATCAACGGGATAATTACCATGTATATTTTCTGAGAGTATCCGATATTTCGGCACTGTTAAAAGTTCATCGCGCTTGCAACAGTGCCGAAATATCGGAAACTCTCAGATATTATACATGGTAATTATCCCGTTGATAATTTGAATACTTCTAATGTTTGTGACCATGAGAGTTTAAAAACTTAGACAGACAGACAGACACACAACGACTTAATTTTTTTTTTATTTAAGTACCGTAGAAACTTTCATATGCATTTTGTGAAGAGCTGTTAATTTGGAATTACAAACAAACACTTCAATTTCATATATCTGTATAAATTTAGACTGATCGCATGGAAAGTGAATTATGGGGCATATTCCAGAAAACCTATGTGGTAGTCCATTGCATTAACTATTATTGTAGTGCTACTGAGCTAGAACGAGCCTGTATCAACGATGTACTGTAGTGTTGTGCTGTAGATCCGCTTAAGATTGGATTGTGCAACAAGTACAACTTGAAAAATTGAATACCGACTTCCATTCTATTCAGTTATTGGTGTATCTCAAAAACTACTGGACCGAATTTGATGAAATTTAAATGGGACCACACGGGAAGCACCAGCTTTCAAACAAAAAATAATGTTAGAAATCTGTTCACCCAGTCGAAAGTTATGAGGTAACAAACATTAAAAAAAACAGTCGAATTGAGTACCTACTCCTTTTTTTGGAAGTCGGTAGATTAAACAGTTTACAATGAAACGAGTAGTCCTAGAAGATTGCAAGAGTTTTACGAGCCGTGTTTACGACTTTGTGTTTAATATTGATAGCCTCCGCCGCCGCCGCACACTGATGATGGAAACATCTTCTGCTTTGTACGTTTAAATGAGAAATTATGAAACTTTACTACTGACGAATACTAATCGAATACACAGGTAAGACGGCAGTCATTGTTCCGGGTTGTCACGACAGGAGAATAAAGGTAATTTTATAGCCATGTATATCTAGAAGATAGTAAATAGCTGAAAATTTAAAAAGTTAAGTTAAGCACGTAGCGTTGGTCGTCCACGAACAAGGTGTACTGACGACCTGATAAAGGTAGTAGGGCGACGTTGGGTGCTTCCAAGCGGTCCTTTTGGAAATTAGTGGGGGAGGCTTATGTTCAGCAGTGGACGTCCTACGGCTGAAATGATGATGAAAGGTACGTAAAGGTAGTTTTTTGAAACAGAGAACATAGATAGATAGATACATAGATAGATAGATAGATAATACTTTATTGTTCACAAAAACATAACAATATGAAAAATTAAATGTAATAATTACAAAAATTGTGTCACAACATACCACAAGAAAAATGAGAAAATATTATGATGAGAGGGCCGTGTGCTGTGGAGTTTCTTCGTCACTCAGCTATACACGTTTTGAAACGGTGAATAGGTAGTTTTCGTTTGATAGATGACATACTGACATACTTGAACATTGACGATGAAAAAGTGTTTATTTTAAACTTATTTTGATGAATATCTGATTTACTTAAATAGAAAGTTGAACTAATAGGATCAATATTGTCCAGTAAGTTCTACTGTTATAAAATATATCAAAGTTGATATAATTGGGCACTTTTTGTTGAACATAGTTGAACTTAGTCGAACAGAACAATCAGTTGGTAAATTTAATTTAATTGAAACTTAGCTGTGGTAATAGATATGGGAGGTTTAGTACGTCGGAACCTATTTGTGTACTATATTCTTAAATACAGACCTACTTAGTATTTTATGTTATTAGGAGACGTACAAGCACGAGACCCACCTAGTGTTAAGCGATAACCTCTGCTTGTAACAGATGCATTTCGTCACAAGTGATGAACTGCGCCCGTAACCCTGAGACTTAAAGTTGTTAAGTCCCTGCACAGTATTGCGAACATTACTGCTTCACCATAGAAAAAGGTCTGGCGGCAATACTACGGTAGTACTGCCTACGGTAGACTACCTCGTACGAACTCATTCACAAAGAGTTCAACTGCCCTTAAGTTAAGTTTAATTTAAAAGACAGGCCGGTTGGCGCAGTTGGTAGCACCCCTGCCTTCTGAGCCGCTGGTCCCGGGTTCGATCCCCGGACAGGTCAAACATTTGTGTGCATGAACATATCTATTTGATCTGTGTCTGGGTGTGTATATGTATATAAGTATGTATAACAGTCATCAGGTTACCATAGTACAGGCTATGCCTAGTTTGGGACCTGAAGGCCTTTGCGTGGATGTTGTCCCATATTATTATTATTTATTTATTTATTTGGTAAACGGAAACTTTCTTAGTTTGTTTTATTTAGCTATTTAAGTTAGTTATTTACTAAGTACAAACTAATGCTATATACCTAAAAGAGGGTGGAGTCTATGGAGGTGAGTATTTAGTATACGTAGGTAGTACTATTATTTATACTGTGGTACAGGTATGCATACCTACCAATGTTGTTAAACATCTTTAGCTGTTGCGTACACTTCGCATTGTTTTATTACTGCAGTGTTTAGTCATCCATCAGTTATCGTTTGTTTACTCTATGTGGGTGTACCGACATTCTTGGGCTTGGTAACATTAAATCTAGGAAGGTCTTCCTAAAGTGATGTCCCTACATAAGTATACCTACTAAATGCATTCACTTTATCGGTCTGTAACGATGTTACACCCGCATTTTCATTACCAATGTGGGACAGTGGGATTCAAGTCTAAACGAAGGGGCGTTCTGAAAACTCCATAACTAGGGCTGGCCATCCGCCGCGCCAGACTGGGCCGGCGTATTGTGGCACATAGTCCTAAATCATAGGAAGGCCCGTGTCCCAGCAGTACGCTGAGAACGCAATGATAGGTAAACCATATGCTTTAAATCATCTTCTGTGGTATAGAAATGATGCATCTAATTAGGTGTGATATGCAAAACAAGACTACCCACCCACTTAAGTGGATTACATAGCTAGTACTTGTGCATACTAAAAGAAATCTCTTTCTACCTTATATTGTCCGATTTCAGTGATTTTTTTTTCATGTAATGATCACATTGTTTACTATACCTGTACGTTTTGATTTTTGCAGTACTATTTCAAAGTACTATAAATTTACTTTTTTAGAACTTAAATAAAATGTAAAAATCAAAACGTACGGGCATAGTAAACAATGTGATGATAACATGAAAACAAAATCACTGAAATCGGAAAATATTTAGAAGTAGAAAAGAGTTATTTCTTTTAGTATGCACAAGTACTAGCTATGCAATCCTCTTAAAATACACATATTACCAAAGGTATTATATTAAGTATTAAGTACAAATTGGATAATAGATAGATATTCATCTTGAGAGGTATGAGCAAGTACCAGCTACAGGTGTGATAATTACGTTCAGACTCTCTAACACCTAAGTAACCGGTCTTGTGCAATGCAACCACTTGATAAACACTGTGTTTACATTTTAATGGCACTGTGGCAAGTGAAATTACTACATAACGAAACTTTGCAATTGTGACATATCGGGGTGCGGAAAAACTTTATACAAATGATAACGGTGTGACGAATTCTGTCACCCGAGGACTACGTACCTATCTGTTTTGTGTCTGCAACTATCATAATCAAGTGAGAGCAGGCGAAATATATTAACGACCGGCATAAAATGCCTTTGTAGCTTGATACCATTAATTAAAAAATGTGGGTAGATGTTTGTGATTAACCACACACTGGAATGAAGAAACTGCATCCTGGAAAAGTAGGTTGATTTCTGCGAAACCTATTGTATTATTGGCGAATCGCGAATCAACGGGTAATTATTTTCTTTTTTCATTTAAAGTTTAAAGTTATTTTTCAGAAGTATTTATTATTTTAAACCTAATATTTATTCTGTGACACAAGCCTTCAATGGTACAGAATAAATAGTATACTTATTAATAATTCGTTTTTTTATCCATGCGTCCGAATGGTTGATTTTCTTTCTGATCATACTGTGAAGGTACTTTCATTTACGGAACGATTCATTATTTCAGATAAATAAGCATAATTATATATAGACTACCTTTTTACTATGGGCTATATTGTTGAAGGAAACTATTATAGTACGATATATTATTCGTCGTTTTCTTATGAGTAAAAAGTAAATATGCAAAATAAAGCACTTACCTATTAGCTAACGTCGATGAAGAAAAATTGCCGACGAATCTAATAGCACATTCACTAGCACCAAAATGCAGAATATATTATTTTGCCTTTGCCTACTCCCGCGCGAAAAAAGTTAATTTCAAAAATCGAACTAATTAAAATACTTTCGTTTTACTTTTTCACGCTCGCGTAGGCAATGGCCAGTGCGGCCTATTTTCCTGAATATCGGTGCGGCACTGACGCCTAGTGAGGGGACACCCGGCTCGTCAACTCGCTACCGGCATTCGGCACTGAGTAAAGCTGCATTTACAGGAAATGTGACATACGTTTATGTTTAATGATAGTGACGCAAGCGCGTATGTTTTATAAGATTGTTACTGTTATAATTACTTCGTCGGCGGTTTCTCGACATAATAGGTGATTACAAATAGAAATCAAAATCAGAGCACAGATTGCCTATCATGGTTATGTTATTTTCGTACTTTGGTGTTTTAGAGTACCTAAGTATGTCGGATGTCAAATTAAGGTAAAGTACCTAGTTACCTATAATTAGATTTTTTTTTATTTACAATAATCAAACAGGTTAAATAATAATAAATATTAAAATTTAACTTGTTATTGGAGTTATAGCTATGTCAATATATGTTAGCTTGAAATGGCGGATTAAGTAATAACATTGTCGAAGGTCATTGGTTAAACCTAAATAAAATATGGCATGGAAAATGAAGGAACTGAACGATCCTGAATCCTGAACATGACCTAAACCTGGCTATAAAAATGGATAAAGTTATATAAATTTCTGTTATTAATATTATTGTATGAAAATAATAATGCAGCAGTAGTGTTTACAACAATGTTTTTGGAACGGTAAACGCTTGCAACCTGCACTATAATTTTATTTGTTCGATTTTCCCGCCCGTTAATATTTTGTCTAATGCTAATGACCTGTGAAAAATGAAAGTCTCTCGTGTTAATTAGTTTCAGTAATTTATATTTCCTTTAAAACATATATATTATACGACATTTTGTTGCTACATCTCAGTAGACGATTAATAATCAAAATACACATCAGGAAGGGTGTAGTGCGAGCTAAGATTATTTAAATATCTAGATTTAAATTTTGTTTATAATTTGAAAAGATACATACGTGTTTACTGTATCAATTGTAGTCATGAACGTGAACGCTAGCGCTCAGTTGAATAATGCCAATTATTCAACTGAGCGCTTCCGTGCTTCGGAGGGCACGTTCTGTCGGTCCCGGTTGTTTGTCTTAGGACAACAGTCGTTACGCTATGTCGACGGCCTTCGAGCGGCCTGAAAACTTCACATGAGTTGGCCACTAACCTATTCACCAATCCGCACTGGGCCCGCGTTCTTAATTATGGCCCTACTCTTCTCTCTGAGAGGAAGGCTCGAGTCCCAGCAGTGGGAACAAAATGGGCTGAATATATAAATGATAATGCACTCTTGTGAGGTGGAAACTTACACTAGGACCTAGGCACTTTTTAATTAGTTTTTACTCCGTAGTTCAAGATCCATCGCCCCCTTGCCGTTTAGTTGCAACTAGCGCTATATACATTCTACCGCAAAGCAATTGTGCGCAAGCATAATTGTGTTAGAGCGCGAAGGGCACTGTAGCATGCGAAATTACTTACATTTCATTTCATCCGTTTAAAATTGTTCAAACCTATAATATAAAAACTAGTAAGCACTACGAAGAAATAATGTCAGGAAGCTAAACTCAGAACAAATTCCACACAAAAAGTGGCCCTTCAAACCAAAACGACGTATGATTCCAAATACGAATTACTTCCGAGGTTACAAATAGACATGTTCGGCGATTGGTTTAAATTTCAGAAGGAAAGCAGGGATTGGTCCACGCGCGTGCTGCAACGTCTACTATGACAGCTGAGACATAGCGCCCTGAACGATGTTATTGATTTAGCACGACTTTTACTGGGTCATTTTTTTAAGGCAGTTACTCTTCCTGATATTATTTCTTCGTAGAGTAAGCATAAATCATTACGGAATATATGACTGTTGCACATATAAAAGTTCGTTTCTCGGTGAACTGACATTTCCTTCGCGACACGCGTTATATCGGTTTTACAAACATATTATTAATAGTGATTAAGTATTTAATTTGATCATTATGATGATAAGACATGCCTGCCTGAAGTATTGTTTGAGCATTTAGTAAATTTATGGATATAAAGAAATATAATGTCAAAGTAACTATAGTGAGGGAGTTTGGGGGAGGCATATGTTCAGCAGTGGACGTCCTACGGATGTGATGATGATGACGATGAACTATAGTAATAGTGCCAGCGGCTATTCTCGCTTCATCCCTTTAGAGTTGAAATTTCCAAAATTGTAGATATCAAATACTAAAATTTCTAGTTTGTTACCCCATCGTGAATCAGTCAGTCTGTTAGTCAGGACTAGAAGAGTAATGAATGTAATGAAAATAATACAATATAAATGATAATATAATATCATTATAATAAATAACACTTAAGAATAAGAATCAGGCCCTTCAAATTGTAAGAAATAAAAGCAACACAAAGAAACTAAAAAATTTTAAAACATATTTTAATGATTTTAAAAGCATTAACCTAGGTTCTGCAGCGCGTCGGGGATGTTTGCTGATGCGCGGGTTCCTGATTTCTTTGCGGTTATTCGATCACGTATTGCATCCTTTTGGGATAGAATACGGAGATCGAATAATACCATACTGCAGTGCCTGTCTGAAGACCTGTGTAGTCCTATCTATCGGTCATGGATTGCAGTGCACCAGAGCGAAAATCGCAAATGACGATTTCGTTCACAAACACTTGTGGATGAAAAAAAAAATACTATTTACTTTATATATATATATATATATATATATATATATACTCTATTATTATACTTTAATTGTTAGTTATTGTTGTATCTTATCTATTGTTAATAAACATGTAATTTAATATATATTTTTGTAGTAGGTATATGGGTTATGTTACCTGAAATAAAGATTTATTATTATTATTATTATTATTATTATTAACGCCTGCTAAAAAGTATATAACTAACTCTTCTTTCGGTTGAATAAAGCTTGTCAAACTGATTAATAGATGTCGCTCCGTGCCCATACGACAGTTAAAATCGACTAGAGAGTAAAATTCAATGCTCGGACGGATCACTTCGGTAACCTAGTGGTCATGGCGGCTGACACGGATTATCGAAATACGCGGGTTCGAATCCCGTCCGAGGGTGTGTATTTTTTCTCTCAAACATTGCAATGTTAATTTTTTTGTTTATTGTTGTATGGCAGATACCTGCTTGGATTTGTTACCAGCGGAAGATCTTTTAAAAATGGCTAATTGGATGTCACAGTCATCCAGAGAAGAGGAAAAACGTACCTTTAAAGTACACACCCCTTTTTATCGGATGTTTAAAACAATATTAGACGCTTGTTCCTAGAAAAGTAGGTTGATTTTTGCGAAATCTATTGTATTATTGACCAAATATGGCGAATCGAGACTCAACGGGATAACTTATTATATAATTTACAATGCAAGAAGAATTGAAGTATATTGTTATTCCTGGATTGAAGGTGAAATCAGGGGCAGGTTTGGTCCATATCAACATGGGATTATTTGATTACCTACAATTTAATTATAAGTACCCATTTAGATATTGCACTAGCACTCCCAGCAATCAAAAACAAATTATATTCTACTAGTGTGTGTATATGCGCAATATGGTAAATTAACCAAACAAGAAGGAAAATACAAGGCAAATTGTAATTCTGCGCAGAAAATTCATCAGGGGAATGAACACGCTCATAAAACTTTATAAAATGATTATAGTAGATCCAACCGTTTATCCTCTTTTTGACAGATCTAATTTGTCAGTTAAAGTGTTGTGACCAAGTGATTATAGTGGACACGATTTCGATTCATTTTTCTATCGAGTCTGTGCGGAAAGAGAATAGTCCTAGGAATGGCGCCATGACCATGGCTATTGGCCATCTAGAAATACGTCAGCCAATGGGGAATGTTGAAAGGGCGTGGACAGGCCGTCATGGCATGGCCATCTAGAAACGCATCAGCCAATGGGAAATGCTGACGCATTTCTAGATGGCCATGCCCAGATGGCGAGGCCACGCCGTCCGGTTACACCCGTGTAGTTTCCAAGGTAAGCTATCAAATTCTGAGTTATAAGTTTTCACTTCTATCGGCAATTCCTATGACTGCCAATTTTTTTGTCTATGGGTAAGCAGTAGTATTTTATCAAGGTAGTAAAACTCAATGGTCCACCGCCGTTTTGTATTTGTCACTGTCACTCGCAACAAGACGCCCGTGCTAGTAATTATTTGCTGAGTTTTATATTGGAACTATAAAATGCCGAAAGGATCAGTGCTGAAAGGACAGACGAGAGAAATGGTGATCAAGCTTCGTAATTACTTTGAAGCAGAGTATCAAAATGGCGGCCCGCTTTTACCATTGTCGCAAGTGAGAGAGCGCGTTGCGGCCGCGTTAGGTATTAGTGCATCTACGATTACAAAAATTACTACCGAAGCCTACGGAACAAGCGGCATGCAGGAGAATAAGCTTCGTACGCCGAAGAAAAAACGCCAACCACGTCGTGTGACTTCGGTTGACAACTTTGACGCAGACGCTATACGCCGTCATATATATAACTATTACTTACGTAAAGAAGTTCCAACACTTAAAAAACTTGTTGCTTCTTTGCGTGAATGTGATTTGTTCCGAGGTCAAAAATCGTCATTGGTAAAGGTCTTGAATGAAATTGGATTTACTTATAAAAAATCGGACAAACGCAAAATATTGATGGAGCGTCGCGACGTAGCTTTTGCTCGTTGCGAATTTTTGAGCGAAGCCAAAAAAATTACAGATTGGTCAAATGTTGTTTTCACTGACGAAACTTGGCTGAATGCGAACCACACAGTGTCTAAGAGCTGGACTGATGACACCGCTGCTTCCACTACCTCAGTACCGATGGGAAAAGGAGAACGTCTAATCATTTGCCATGCAGGGTCTGTGAAAGGATTCATGCCAGATGCTTTGTTGGCCTTTAAATCCAAAAAAACAGTTGAGTACCACGAAGAAATGAATTCTGAGGTTTACGAAAGTTGGTTTAAGGAAATGGTACAATCATTGGAAGAACCGTCAGTTATTATTATGGATAACGCATCCTATCACTCACGCCAAATTGATAAAATGCCGACCCAGGCCGACAAAAAACAAGTAATCATTGACTGGCTTCAACGACATGGTGAAAATGTTGATAACTCCTTACTAAAAGTACAATTACTAAATATATTACGAACAAAAAAACACTTCCCAAAACGATATGTGATCGACGAAATAGCTGCAGAACATGGTCATTGGGTTCTTAGACTTCCACCCTATCATTGTCAATACAATGCCATTGAATTAATATGGGCTCAAGTTAAAGGACACGCTGCTAGAAATAACACAAAACCCCCATTCACGGCAAACAAAATGGTAAATTTATTAAAAAATGCATGTGTGAAAGTAACTGCGGAAAGCTGGCAAAATGTAATTCAAAAAACACAAGAAACTATAATGGCAGATTGGGATAAACACGTGGCGATAGATTATATGAGTCAACAATTAATTATAAATGTCGGCAATAGCTCGAGTGACAGCAACGATGAATCTGATTTTGATTAATAAATAAATAAAAATAAAAGATTAGATTTCGTTTGCTTAAATTGGAATTGGGGTTGCTCAAACTTTACTATTTTCTGGTACCAAACGGCAGACTTTAATGTCTGCCATCCCCAGCGAGCAACACGGAAGGGAGTAGCCTTAGCTAAAAAATATTGTTCAAATCTTTCTGTCATTTCTTGCGGGAGGGGAAGTTGCACACTAGCGCAAAGCCGCACTATTACATACAAAACATACCTGTACCGATCCATTGCCGATCATACTCACACAACCAAATCACTAACACATAAAAAATAAAGCACCATTCACAAATCTAGCCCCGCCCTCACCCCACAGTATATTATCAAACTCCATGGTCCATGCGGACTTGTACTTTGACAGAGGGGAAACGCTGTGTATGCCTACTCCCTTCCGTGTTGCTCGCTGGCCATCCCAGATTTAACCGGTAACAGCTTCGTCAAGTATGACTTGTACTTGTAATCATCATAGTCATCATAACCTTGTTCTTTTTTGGATATACACCAGGAGATAAACACGTCTTCAAATAATGCTGTATGTTTTCCTGAGGCGCATCAATATAACGGTTTTACATAAAAATAAATCCGATATTATGTGCCGAGAACGGAAAACACCCGTGTAAAAATAGTTCATAAACAATATCGATATCTCAATCGTAACTTCGTAACATCACTATGTTGATAGCCATAGAACGTAATTTTTTAAAAACGTTTGTTATTTTATGGAATTTATAAAAAAACTACTGCACTTATGGACTCATTTTGTGAAAGATGATTATTATACGGGATCAAGGAGCAAATTTAAGCAGTTGTCATATTTTTAAAACCTCGCATTTATAAGTTAACTTTTGCGTAACATCGTCATGTTACGTTCTATTGGTGCTGTCAAAAAGAGGATAAACGGTTGGATCTACTATAACACTTAAAACAACTGGTTTTAATGTCCGGCTACGAATTGAAAAGTAAGCAAATAATATTGTTTTCTACCAAAAACACGTTAATAAATACCTAGACATTTCTTCAAAGATCAATTCTCTTCATACGCGATATAGGTATATGTTGCAGTCAAACCTCTTAATCAGGCAAAAGTACTTTTAACTAGCAAAACCAGTCAAAATTACTCTTAAAAAAACCTCGCTAATAAAAAATATCCTTCGCCGGCCGCTGATGCAGCACACTCGCTTCGCTAGTTTGGCACGCACGTGGTGTGGTCACTATCACCAATATCACCATTAACCCTAACTCATCGCTTCGCTCATTGTCGTTCTCATCGTGACTTTACTCCGACTCTGTGTGAACTATGAACTGCTAAATCTAAACAGTATGATGAAGGCTTACCCTAGTTCTAACCTAACCGAATATAGGTGTATTAAGCAAGTTCAAACTAGGTGTGCGGGTAACCGCACTTACAAACTAGTCAAAAGTACTAGCAAAAGTAGTCAAAACTACATTTGCATGTTTCTTTTCACTTAAACGTACTTTTAACTGGTATTCATATTCATTTATTCACCTCATAACATTTCGTTACACTGGGTACGTCAAATTTTTAAATGTTTTCAATTTATCTTATGAACTTAGAATAATTATTGATATGCACTTATTATAAAAGCAAAAATTAAACAATATTCCAAGCATCTTTGTCTTCTATATATAATGTTGGACTTTAAAATAAGCTTTTTTATTAAAACGTTTTTTACAGTTAACTTGAATTTGCCCTCTGTGAGTTCAGTTATGTGTTTTGGGATTTTATTGTAAAAACGCACACAATTTCCTAGGCATGAATTATTAGTCTTCGCAAGTCTAAAACTAGGTACAGCTATCCTATTTGTATTTCTAGTATAAAAGGGTGGTGATCACTATTTAACTTATATTTATGTAAATTTTTACGAATATTTATATTATATAATATTATAATTATAATTCGATTTATAGAATATTATAATTCGCAGCAGAATCTTGTTTTGATTCATTGCAATTTTTATCTATTTTTCTTCGTTTGTATGTATGTGCGATGTCGATCGAACTGAAATTTTGCATATACCTTGTAAATTTGGTTTTAATATTATGGAAGTACCTACCTACCAGGTTCTAGGTCTAATATATATATATATATATAAGTAGCAAACAAAGCTTCCATAAAATCGGTAATTGATAAGTTGGTAGGTACTGTAAGCGAATTATAATGCATCCAAACACTACGGAAGTATTTGGCGTGTTGTGCTGTATATATATATATATATATATATATAATATATATATCACTTTTCGAATACAAGGTGCGGAATCCTAACAATGTTGCCTCCCTGCAACTCTTTGAATACTATATATGTATGGAATACTAAGTACGTAAGTACGTTAGTACTTGAACACTACGGAAAGCTAATGTTAATCTTAACTTTGAAGCTTTTGGCCTAAAAATCCCCGTGATTTGCAGCTTCATAGGGAATTTTGAGACTAAGCCTCAAATTCCCCTTTACAGAGTTAATCTAATGGGGATTTGTCAATAACCCAATGATTCGTGGATCATCACGCACTTGACCAATTTGTGTAGTGATATTAATGGAGGGTAGTTTTATAAACAACAAAGGTTTCGCTTTCATCTTCTTCATTAATATTTGTGGTATGGCTTGAATCAAGTACGATACATATTATGATATATATTAGGGCAATAGCCCTTTGGTACCATACCGTCATCTCAATAACAAAATAAAGCACTGAAAGCTTATTACAGTGCAGTTACTACAATAACAGTTGAACGGCCCACCAGCCGTGCCAGACTATACATATAGAGCACTCATCATCAACAATTCATCATCATCTCAGCCGTAAGTGTTCACTGCTGAACATTTGCCTCCGCCATAAATTTCCAGAAAGACCGGTTGCAAGCGGACTGCATCCAACGTCGACCTGCGACCTTTATCAGGTCGTCTGTGGCCGACCTACGCTGCGCTTGCCGGTCCGTGCCGTGGTCTCCACTCCAGAACCACCCGGCCCCATCTGTTCACGGCGTTCGTATCCATTCTCCTTAGGTAATCCCAAATTGCAAGTTTACGTAAAATATTTTTATCAAAATATTTGGAGAAATGATCATGTTTTCGCCTCAGATGTCGCTTACGACTAAATACTGATATCTTTATGACTGGAACGATAAGAAGACGGATCTGTGTATCTAAGTACTTCACAACGAGATGTCATAAACATCAGTTATTATGTTATTGATGTGTGGGTGGCCTTCTTATGTTCATCTATTAACCATACACACGTTGCAGTTCCTGGAAAAGTAGGTTGATTTCTGGGAAATCTATTGTATTATTGTCCAAATAGGGCGAATCGCGAGTCAACGGGTTAATAGGTATTTTTATGGACTTATCTTATTTTCATTATCTACACTAACTGACCCGCAGTGCAAGCCTGATTCTCACGATAAACTTGTCACGTTGATAAACTGATTTTTGTTGGCTATTGTACCTTGTCCCTCGCACGGACCTAGCCGCGATAGCAATGTCGCGGCTGTCTTTCACTGATAATTACTGTCAAATTTTATCCTATCGACATTCCATGCTCACAGTGCAGTCCGAGCAGTAAGCGAGATTCGAAGATAAACCACAGCATTAAATTAACAAGTACAATTTGAAACATTTACCGACTTCCATTCTATTCAGTTATTGAAGTGTATCTCAAAAACTACTGAACTGAATTCAATGAAATGTAAATGGGACCACACGGGCAGCACCAGCTTTCAAACAAAAATGAATGTTATGCGGTAAAAAACACACAAAAAACAAGTACCATTTGAAAAATTTAATACCAACTTCCATTCTATTCAGTTATTGGAGTGTATCTCAAAAACTACTGAACTGAATTCAATGAAATGTAAATGGGACCACACGGGCAGCACCAGCTTTCAAACAAAAATGAATGTTATGCGGTAAAAAACTCACAAAAAACAAGTACAATTTGAAAAATTTAATACCGACTTCCATTCTATTCAGTTATTGGAGTGTATCTCAAAAACTACTGAACTGAATTCAATGAAATGTAAATGGGACCACACGGGCAGCACCAGCTTTCAAACAAAAATGAATGTTATGCGGTAAAAAACACACAAAAAACAAGTACATTTTGAATAATTTAATACCGACTTCCATTCTATTCAGTTATTGGAGTGTATCTCAAAAACTACTGAACTGAATTCAATGAAATGTAAATGGGACCACACGGGAAGCACCAGCTTTCAAACAAAAATGAATGTTATGCGGTAAAAAACACACAAAAAACAAGTACATTTTGAATAATTTAATACCGACTTCCATTCTATTCAGTTACTGGAGTGTAACTCAAAAACTACTGGTAGACAGACAAAAAAGACATTTTAATATGACATACTATACATTCGATGTATGCAAGGTTTAACTTTTCTTTAGTCCTAGTTTAAATTACAATTTAATAAGTCAAACGTCAAAGTCAAAATCATTTATTCAATTTAGGCATCAAAGACGCACTTATGAACGTAATTTTTTCATTATAATGTACTATAAAGACTACCGCCGCGTTCAATAATATAGAGCCTACCCGAGAAGAAGCGGCAAGAAACTCAGGGCCGTTCTTTTTATATAGACGTTTACAATCTTTCTACTTAGTTACTACTAATATTACATTTTATGGGTGGCAGAGTGACAGTTTGCCAGAAGTAGAGTATTCCAAGCATCTTTATCTTTTATGTAATGTCAGACTATTTTTATGTTAACGCCATTCCACGGATTTGGTAAGGGAGTAAATCCGTGCTAAAAATAAGTGATCAACCTTGATAAAGCTTTGCTGACTGTATTTTAAAGCACAAGAAATTACATAACTTTCTCTTAACCCGGGAAAATTATTGAAAACTAGCTGCTCTCCGCGGTTTCACCCGCGCGGTGATGGATGATGATGATGGATCTTCTATAGCCTATGTTACTCAGGGTGAATGTACCTTTCTAATGGTGAAAGAATTTATGAAATCGGTTCAATTCGTTACAAACATATCTACAAATCTTTCCTCTTTATATTTTTATAGTATAGATAATGTTGTAATTATTATTATTTTATGCGACCATGGTTACAGTCTTATTACATCTAAAAATTTAAATTTTTCTCTTGATGCAGCACGAAAAGCGTATGTGTACAAATCGTATCGTTAACGTATACTATACAAACTATGAGTTATCTGTGCCACAGTTGTACTAGATAAATCATAGTTTGTTTTGTATATAAAACCGTTACGTTACACTTACGCAAATTTTCGTGCTACGCCCACAGGACCAGTGTTGTTTGGTCATATTATCTGGTTTATATTGTTGTGGACTTCCCGTTTATTGTGGTCACGTATAAAGCGGAAAATGTATGCATTATTATACTTAAGGAAAATGGTCTCTTCAGCCCAAATCGTATTTTATTAAGCACAGTGCTTGTAAATATTGGTTTAATTTAAAGTACTGTGGCTAATAAATAATTGTATTTACTTAGGCGTTCGTATGATTTTCCCGTTCAAAAAATTTGAGTTATTTAAGAGTTAAATACAAATATTTCTTAACTTAAAGTATTGTCTTGATAACCATGGGTAACACCATCTTTATGTTATAATAAAAATGTTGTTCGTAGGTAAGCCAATAAGTTGCTAACGGCTGGATTGATATTGGTTTTAAATGTTCCATATTAGTCTAATAAGATTTTAAGGATAAATTATAGTAGTGCCCCGGAAAATTGGAAAATGCGGGGAAAAAAATATCTGCTTATTCTATGGGAGAGGGGAAAGTTAGTCGGGTCAGCTAGTTATCAATCAAAAATAAATAAAATGTTTTTGCATTTTTAAATGACGTGTGCTAAGTACTTGGTACGAGACAGGGACGTTAATTGAAGTAACGTTCACACATTCATATTCTTCACCGCTATATATTCCCCACGCTTATTTTATAACAAATATTTTAAACGGGAAATATTTTATTTAAAATTTTTATTTGGTACTGAGCTGCGCCCGCGGCGACACCGTCGCGGATATGACACAAGGAATTTTTTCGGCGGAACCCTAATTATTATTCTAAAATAAAAATAATCTAAGGTACTTCTTATAAGCTATCTTCCTGTGAAAGTCTCTCCAAAATCGGTTCAGCAGTTTCTTAGATTAGCCTGAACTAACACAACAGACAGAAAGACAAAAAAAAAATTATTATGGTAATCGTATTTAGCAATTTGTTATTTAGTAAAACGTTGTTATTTTGACATTAGAAACAGATCTTCCATTTTATTAATATGTATGTATAGACAATCGGGCGTATGCTCACATATGCAAGTACATTATTGCCAAGTAATCTTTCCTTAACTAATGTTGTTAAATAATTTGTACGTACCTCATCTAAACTCCAGTACTTCCCAAATACTTCAATGTCACTGTCTTTCATCATTCTAAATCACTTTACTTCACCGCGGGCAAAACCAAGAAATAAAGGAATCTGAGCCTAGATAAGGCCTGCTCTGAATATTTTTTTCAGTGGACCTCAACCTTTTTTTAATTAGCGATTCACGTGTTTTTAATTTGAACTTTGGTTATGAACCAAAATTGATGATGAACCAGATATGTTCATATCATTCACAAGGTGAGTAAAATTCTAAATGTAGAGATGTATGGTAAGCTTCCCCAGGCGGACCGTACCAAACTGAACGGCCCACAATACGTTACTTTATATTTAAGAGGTAATTCGTAATGTTTTCCTCGTAACCCAGGCATTCCCAGGCCCAGTTCGTAGGTAAAAACGAGTTCGAGACGATAGATGTTTTGCTGCTTTTCGAAAATGTATTTCATTACCATAAATTATAGTGCAAGACGTTTTTATACTTCATAGACAAGTGTTTGAGTACTCTCTTGGTAGTAAGTGATGATGCGGTCGAAATTAGACTAGATCGAATGACGGCTGGTTCTCTGAGCTTCTGGATCTTCCTATAAAGACAGGATCTCGCTCGTAGCCAGGACACCAGAAAGCACCCTACCAATATAATAATAATAATACCACAGGGGCGGCTTTGTGGCAAGCCGTCGGTGATTGGCGACACTGTGGAGCCCGATTCTCCCTGGGCTAAATGAGGCCCCCTTACCTTGATTGGCCGTCTGGAGGTGGAGACGCAAGACTAAGTACCAAAACGCTCCAAGGGTGGAAATGTTAAAGGGCATAACGCCGGTTACTACCTATACCGCTACTGCGCTCTAACGTGCGAAAACAAAGTAAAAAATGTAGTGGTACTCAGAAGCACGCACACTGCATGAATGAATATTCTTAGGTATTCATACGAGACCACGGGATCCCATTACCTATTACAATAATTGTACTAGCGCTGTCCGTCCGTTCGTCTGTCTGTCTGCCTGTCTGTCGTACGTGATAAGGCCTGTATCTTTGCCGACCTGTAGGTATATAGACTTAATATAGGTAGTCGGTTGGTATATTTTCAGAACATGTGTGGTTATGACGGATTTGCCAACAAACAATATGTAGGTATACAGAATAAAAATCGGAGTCCAAACGTAAACGTTTATTGAAATTTATAGAGAAAATCCACATCCTCGGACGGGATTCGAACCTGCGTCTCTGATTCTCCATGTCAGATGCCATTGACCAACTAGGCCACCGAGGTTCTGTGGTTATAAATTTCAAATTTTTGAGATCGCTTAAGCAGGCGTTAGTGCTTTAAAAAGTTCTATTATATAAAAAATAAACGTTTGTTAGGAAATCCTTTTTTTTATTTTACACAGAAGCATGAAACTTAGTGTCCGTATAGTGATACCATCAATAAAGTATAACACTAACTATTATCAGTTATCGTGATCCCTCGGGACCTACCTATCGAATCCGATTTAAAAAGCCCACGGTTATTCATATCCACACTAACACTCAAACTTTCGCATTTAAAATATCATAGATTTCAGCCATCATCCCACGTGGTGATGGATGATGATGATGAAATGTATCCTATGTGTTAATGGAGCGCCTCACCTACCTCCTACCTAATAAGACAAGTAGTCTTTATAACTAGGCAATTGTTTTATGCATATAACCAAATAAATCCAAGAAATACTTACTTCTACCACAATCTAAAAAATCCTATATAATTTTTTTTTTATACTGTGCTTCTACTTCTGAAGCTGTGGTAGGAGTGTAAGGTGTTCCTTTTTGCGTAGCGGACAGATTTGTTTGAAAACCGATTATTTCAACTAAATCATCTGTCCAAAACAACCAAAATAGTTGCGTGGAAGTGACACGCTCTAAATGTACCTATTTCATTTGGTATAGCTCCACCTCCTGTCTCACTCGGCATTTCCATTGTGAAATTTTTCTCCCACTTCGGTTCCACTACCGCAGTATGAGTAGATGTTGCTAAAGCATTCATAGAAGGTACTTGATTCGCAGAAGTACCAACAGTAGAAGTAGCAAACTTTTGACAAAGGTATGTCGTCATCAGAGTCAGGTGCATCAAATGCGGCCGGCTGAAGCCCTGTGGATATGTCACCAAGCACCATCAGACTTTGCTGTCTATTTTCATATTCTTCGTCAGATTTTGAACTATAGACACTTTCACCATCTGAAGGTATGTCTTCCAGAAGAACATCCTCAATATCACATTCATTGAGTAGGTAGATAGTAGGTACGTGGCATTCTGATAAATAACATAAAATAATATAAACCTGTTACAGTCACAATGGTCAATAATCTAACAACCTTATTATTTACGTTATTTACGCAAATATAAAAATAACATTCCACTCATTGTCTGTTATAAATCAATGAGACATATAGTAAACATTCAATAAACATTGAAATCGTAACGTAATAAACAATCTTACCTTAATTATTGAATTTCAACACGTTAAGGCGAGAAAACAACACGGCATCACTTATTCAAATTACGAATGTAAAAAATAACCGTCGCACCTAAACGCCTAAGTTTCGCGTCACAATTTCAACGATGACTCAAAAAACGATAACAGTGATGAAGACTGTCAATAGATAGCGTAGAGCCATATTTAAAAAATCGGAAAAAGGTGGTTTAATTACTAACCGCCCAACCCGAAATAGTTAAGTAGATATTGAGTTTATTTAATACAAACAAACAAATAATCATATCATAAGTACCTCTTTATAATATTATAGTGTACTTAGTAACATTTGCTTTCAAATCTTTGAATTGGGTAAATATTGAGCGAATCATAAAAACCTCCTCCAAATGCCTTTGTTGCCATGTACATTGCCAGCTGTAAACAATTTTATTACATTCTTGAATATTCGAAAAACATCGTAAAAACCTACTTCATGACACAGAATAGGTACGAGTACACATACTGACACACGAAAGCAACGCGGTCTAACACGTGTCGAAGATGATAAATAATTAGTTATTCATCAGCATCATACTAACATCAAAAGAACTTATTAATAGTAGATTAGTAGCCAAGGGCTGTAAGGCACTACCCTCGAACTATAAACTAAATATCTCAGTTGCAATTGATGCTTACACCCGAGCTAACTACTCTGCTTTACATCTCGATTGTGAGGTAAGTAGAAAAAAACCGGCATTACAAAAATAAAATTGATGACTATTATACTCATACGAAGACAAGGCTGAATAGCGAAGCGACCTCTTTTGTCATTGGGCTGAATGCGTGGCCCTAGACGAAGACGAGACGGAGCGGCTCGGAAAGCCTAAGTACGAAACACCACCGAATGACCTCATCGTGGTTATCGCCCGCTGTACCAGGATAATGCTAGACGATAGGATCCTAGAAATGGCTAAAACCATGGAAGGGAGCCCTGGAGTCGAGGTAAAGTCCTGGAAAAGCTGGGAGGTACCGGAGATCCGATGGGTCAACGGGGTTCCGGGGTGTGGTAAAACAACATGGGTGGTTAGAAGCTTTAATGTGGACAAGGACATGGTTATCACCACGACAACCGAAGCAGCAAAAGACCTGAGGGAGAAGCTAGCGCACCGCATAGGCGACTTGGTGAAAACCAAAGTGCGCACCATGGCTTCTGTACTCGTGAATGGCATCCGAAGTGGTAGGAGCGTCGTTCGCCTTATGGTAGACGAAGCTCTCATGAACCACTTCGGAGCCATTGTCATGGCAGCGCGGCTGGCAGGTGCTCGCGAAATTGTCCTCATCGGAGACGTCAACCAACTGCCTTATATCGATAGAGACAACCTCTTCGAGCTAAGGTACTGTCGCCCGAACCTGATAGCTACCATCAATCAGGAGTTGTTGTGCACACACCGGAATCTCATGGATGTCGCGTACGCGTTGAGGGAAATATATTCAGGTATATATTCCTCAGCCCCACGTATTAGGTCCCTGGAGCAGAGAAGGTACAGAGATGCGCATATACCCAGCACCCTTCCCAACACCCTCTTCCTAGTACACACTCAGGAAGAAAAGGAGACCCTGACCAACCAGGGTTATGGTGAAGGCACGGGGTCGCGCATCCTTACCATCCATGAAGCACAGGGACTGACATACGAGTCGGTCATCGCCATTAAAACCAAGGGCAACATGAGTCTGCACGAGAGTGTCCCGCACGCAGTGGTTGCAGTCTCGCGGCACACCAGGACCTTCACCTACTACACCGACGACGAAGAAGACGCCATCAGCCGTTTCGTGCGACGTGCGGTGTCTGCGTCACCAAATGCTATCCGCGACTACAACTTGCAGATGGCCATAAAAGATCGGAATGTGGATGTGACGGAGGCCCTGGGCCGGGTGGAGAAAGCCGACTTAGGTATATGTATAAAAATTTGTTATAAAAAAAAAAAAAAAATTAGACAAGCTTAGGCTTTTGTATTATGTATGCGTGTATACCTTGAGCATTCACGCTCACTAAAAGGCTTCTTCTCGCGGCGGCGTCGTGTAGCGAGTCGTCCTCTTCCCTCAAATATGGTTGAGGAGGGCGATGGCTGGCACACGTGTCAAGCTCGTGAACGGGCGCTGCTTGCGGGAGCCGGTATGCTCTCGGTATGTACGATATTTAGAAATTAGTTAAAAGTCTATTTATGTACAAAAAAAATGTATTATGTAAGTTTAGTTAAGAAAAAAAAATTTCCTTCTGTATTCCGTTAGTAATTATAAAAAAAAATATATAAGTTTAAAATATAAATGTAAACAATGCTACGGACCCATTGAGTCTGTGAACAAAAGCAACAATAATAAAAAAAAATGCATGATGTCTATTGCCAGTATGATGGTTAGATGTACGCGAACTTTTTGAAAAAGTGAAGTGTTTTTTTTAAAATTACTTATCGCCCGAAGGCTTTTCTAGCTACATTATTACACTAGAGCGCTAATTGGTCACCTACAAGCCCCATTTGGGGGTAATAAGGACCTACTTACCGAATATGAGAGATGTAAAAAATACTTATGTTTTCTAGTAACTATACTATAGTACTAGTACCTCTGTATGTAATCAATTAGTTAGCTAGTAATCAATTCTTGATGTGTATGATTTGCATTATCGGCCGAAGTGCACGGAGAGAGGTAAAGAGTTGAGTGAATTATTTTAGGTGAGATTATTATCAACTAAGGACATTTTTATTAGAATTTATTTAATATTTGTATCTTAAACAAGACGTAACACATACATCTTTTATTATAATCATGGACATTTAATTTTTTTCATTGGTCTGTTTGACTGACATTTATTAATAATCTTACTATTACTTTATAATTATACTTCCTAAATTTTGAAATAAATATATTGTAAATTTGACTTGCCCAGTGTAACTGACAATGTTAAAAGGCCAATAAACAATTTGAATTTGAGACTCTTATACGAAAGTTATTTTTTAGAGAAATATTTCCTTCAAGGAAATATATAGCAAGGAATAGCATCGGTTGGCGATGCCAATTCAAATTACCATATAAGTACGTACTTACTTGTATTGTAAGATGCTTCATTCATACAAGCCGCAAAAAATGGGAATTCCCTTGCTTATGTGTATGAGTGTTCTATACACAAAGGTAGAAACATTTAACATAACGTTTCCTCAACACAATCTACAAGTATAGGTAACACATCTGTAATGCGAACTCTTTTCAACCGACTTCCAAAAGGAGGATTTTCACAAGCACGCTTCACGCATTACTTTTTACAGAATAATCTAGTTTGGTAGAGTATACTTCCTACGGAATTTAATGAAGTTTAAACCACCATTTAAATTTCATCATATTCCGTCAAGCTCAATGATATTATATATATAAAAAGACTGATCAAGCTGTTTTTGAGTTACACTCCAATAACTGCAAAGTGTTTCGCGTACCTATCTTGATGATATCTTTATTGACAGTGAATGACGATCAGCATTGTCAGACATCCCGATTTTTAAATTGACAGGCTCAGTCCCGCTTTTTTTTTATTCAGAAGACTAAGAAGACTCAACTATCTAACGATAGGGTTAACCTGATTTAAAATAACGCATTTTTATTAAAATAGGTACGTTCTATGGCTATCTATTGTCACGTAAACGTAATTTAAAACTAAATTAAAATGATAAATATTTAAAAAATCCTGATTATATACTTAGGCACGTTTTTTACTATGTCCCGATTTCAACGAAAGTATTCCGCTTTTTTGACTTAAAAAGTATGAAAAAAATGTATTACCAAAAAGTTTAACCGACTTCAACCAATATAATACTTATATCATTGACTTCAAAACTAAAATGTGTGTAATAACTTGTCGAAGTCAATATCATGCGCACAATATTGTGATAACAGGTACTTTTGAACTATAATACTAGTAGTACCGACTTCATCAAGTTATTCGGTTCCTAATATTGGTAAAAAATTTGATTACATATTAAATTTCCAACCATCGCCAACCGATGGTCTCTTACTATGGGTCTCATAGATAAGCTCAAAGTCGCACAAAGAGCTATGGAGAGGGCTATGCTCGGGGTTTCCCTATGTGATCGAATCAGAAATGAGGAGATCCGTAGAAGAACGAAAGTCACCGACATAGCCCAGAAGATTAGCCAGTTGAAGTGGCAGTGGGCAAGGCACATAGCACGCAGAACAGATGGCCGATGGGGCCGAAAGGTTCTGGAGTGGAGACCACGGACCGGCAAGCGCAGCGTAGGTCGTCCACCGACACGGTGGACAGACGACCTGAGGAAGGTCGCAGGACGACGTTGGATGCAGGCCGCTTCCAACCGGTACTTTTGGAAAATCATGGGGGAGCCTATGTTCAGCAGTGGACGTCCTACGGCTGAGATGATGATGATGATGATTAAATTTCAACCGGCCGACCAATTTAGATCATCGTAAAACGAAGGAGGTGCTAATTATGTTTTCTTTCTACCGATGCTACCGATCTAGAGCAAGTTAGGTATCTACTCCAAATATTGAAGATCGTCGATCTACTTGAACGCTCGGTGCGCTCCTCAACGATCGCAACGATGAATCGCTAGCTAGAGAATCGCACGGCTGTAAGAGCAAACATCGTTGCATTTTTGACAACATCCTTGAAACAAATGACAAGATGACAAGAAACGTTGGAAAAACAACCTTATATACAAGGGCTATATCGCATCAAGTATTTGACATCGGTGAGCTCGTCGACAAATCTCTAGCGTAGCGTTATATTCTCTTTGGACAAATCATTAGAGAATCGCACGGCAGAATATAATGTTCTGACAGATCCCTGGCGTCAACATAAACGTAACTGCAGCTGGAGTAATTTTCAATACAACAGAAAAAGAGAACGTATAAAAGTCACCATTCAGCTACGGTTCGGTTGCAATTTAATTACTAGAATGTGCCCCTGCGCCTGCGTCGCGAACCGGCAAACGTAGTGCGGGCGAATTGAAGTAACGGTATTTATAGGGTATAATATCACAGTTTATGTACATAATATAACAGTTTACGTGAACACTGGAGGAGATGAGCAGAAGACCTGCACTAGGAGAGGCATACTATATCCATGGACTCATGTAGGCTCATGATGTTGAAGTTGCTTATTCTGCATCACTAAGTATGCCATTCTATTGCCCTTGACTTTCCAAAAAAAGGAAACGGAAGTCTCCGAAGTGTAACGAGTACGTGCCTCGCGCCATGTTACATTACATTGGATGACCGAATCCTGACTAACAGCATACGTGGGGAAACTATAAAGTAACTCACTTTGGTATGTGTATTTTCCTTATTTGATCATCGGTCGCCACTTATATAATTCTTATTCTTTAGTTATCTTTTCTTAAGGCGCGTCCCATAGTTTAGATTACGTATATAACCCACCTCATGTTTAGATGCTATCTCCGCGTTATTGCAAAAAGTACAAAAACAATAAATTAAAGAAAAGATGGCATAATGTCCGACATTTTCTCTGCATACTTTACGTTTAAAATTTTATTTCCAGTATTTACTAACTAAGAAATCTATTTCGAAACAACGATCGAAATTAGGGGGAAAAACACTGATTCCTTGCATCTCCAGACGGACTACAACTTGTTTTGAAATTTGGTGTAAGTACTCTAATGGATTAACCGTTAAAAAAATATTTAATATATTTAATTACGTTTAATATTTTCAAGGGACTATTTTTCTATGTTTTTTAACCAATTATTCAAAAATTGATACGAATTTTCAGCAGACGGCCGTGCGCAGAGTTCACGCGTATGTCAACAGTCGCCAGTCGATAGTCGCCTACCGCCCCGCCCAGAACAGATTCTAAAGGCCACCTGCTCTAGGATGCGCCTTAATAACTATTTCAGCATATATTTTAGTAACATGTTCTTACCTATGTTTATGGTAATATTATGACTGATTAAGCAAAGCTACGACAGCCATAAACAGTAGATTGATGACGTTGGGATAATCGCAATTGTGAGATTGCTTTCCTTATTAATTGTACATGCTCCCTGTGTTAGAACCACAACTTCATCATCATCATCATCTCAGCCGTAAGACGTCCACTGCTAAACATATGCCTCTCCCACAATTTTCCAAAAGAACCAGTTGGAAGCGGCCTGCATCCGACGTCGTCCTGCTACCTTTAACAGGTCGTCAGTCCACCTTGTCGGTGGACGACCAACACTGCGCTTGCCGATCCGTGGTCTACACTCTAGAACCTTTCGGCCCCATCGGCCATCTGTTCTGCGTGCTATGTGGTCTGCTCACTGTCACTTAAACTGGCTTATCTTCTGCGCTATGTTGGTGACTTTAGTTCGTCTACGAATCTCCTCATCTCTGATTCGATCACGTAGAGAAACCTCGAGCATAGCCCTCTCCATAGCTCGTTGTGCGATTTTGAGCTTGCTTATGAGGCCTATAGTAAGAGACCACGTTACCACAACTTATTAGTCACTAATTAAGCAACGCGACTACAGCTACCAACACAAGGTTGACAGTTGACATTGTCATTATGTATTGCAATGGGAACATTCCAATCTTCACAATTGTAGATGTTTCTTTGTTATAACGACAAACAAATGTGTACTGGACAAAGGTAATCGTAATAGCAATCTGATAATTTGCAATAAAAGTAGTTTGTGTTGATATCCTAGATAACTGGTAATCTGTATTGTATTTTATCTAAATCATAAATAGTAGGTATGCGTATTTAATGATCGGATTAATGTTTTGAACAGGTCACTGTGACGATAAACCTACACTAATTCATATTTGTACGTGATTATAAGATTATCTAATTATTATTTATTACCTGAAGCTATAAAAATTGCAATAGTAAGTATACCAGCATAATGCACTGCCGTTTTCAGACGTTTTTACAGCTTTCAGTGAAACCGTATTTTTACTCGGGAAATTCAACCGATGACGGGTTTGTTTAATAAAGAAACGCTCTGCACTTCCAACGAGTTCCCAGTGTTGGTAGCAATTTTTAACCGACTCCTACGAAGCAATAGGAGCGTTATTTGACCAGTATGCATGTATGTTCATCTGTTACCTCATAAAGTTTAATTAATTAATCTTAATTTGAGTAATGAGGTATCAATCTGTCTTGATCGTTCGCTGGTTAAGGGTTATCCGCTGAACATCACTATGAATAGCTATGTATTAAATACATTAAAATTTAAAATATAATAGATGTGAATTGTTTAAAAATATAAATACTGAATAGTTTGCACATAACAAGTTCAGGTACAGGATCAATAATATCACCGTTCACACATTTCAGATGAGAATATTTTCTTAACCGACTTAAAAAAAGCAGGAGGTTCTTTGTTCGACTGAATGTATTTTTATGTATCTCCCCTAGTTGTGTACCGATTCTCAAAATTCTTCTTTTTTTGAAAAAATATGCTTCCGGGGTGGTCCCATTAAAATTTCATCAATTTCGGTTAAGCGGTTTTTGAGTTACACTCCAATAACTGAAAAGTGTTTTGCATATCTCTATATCCTTATTGACGGTAAATGACACTCAATCCCGTAAGCAGCAAAAGCAATGTACGAAAAATTTTTTAAGTGCTAAAATATTGAATCGACTTCAACACCACTATTAAACAGTGTGAAATAACTTGTCGAAGTCGGTACCTACCATGCGCACATTATTGTGTTACTAGGTATTTTTGAAACATTATAGCTATAAGATCTTTCATTGTAACCACAATTTAAAGTGAAATAAATGACTTGAACTTGAACTATTATGGTACCGACTTCAACAAGTTATTTCACACTTTTTAGTGTTGAAGTCGGTTCAATTTTTTTTAGTAAAAAAGTTTTGTTGAGTACGTACAGTCGCCTGCAATAAGATGTTACTTACATTTCACAATTTTCAATAGCGCCTGAGTATTTAATTTCATAAAAATTTAAATCAATATTATTCTAAAATGACGTAATGTATCTTATTTGACCGTTAAAATATAACTTCATATTATAACAATACAGATAAGGAATAGTTGTATCATAGTTTTGAAAATTATGTGATGTATACATCTTATTGCAGGCGACTGTACTTACCTAATCGAGTTTTACTTTTAGAACTTAGTTATTGCAATCAGTGTATTTAATAAAAATGTCTTGTGAACATTTGTGAATCATATTATTTAGGTGGAATCTAGTAGATACTGAAATCGACTAATCTATGGTCAAGTAGGACAAGGAAAACAAATAACTACTTCTCAATAACTTGACATCAATCACAGACGATCACCACCTGCTATTGTTGTTAGGTACTTATTGAGTTTTATGTTCATTTCACAAAACAATCTAGAAATAATTTATTCCATTTCATGATCATTGTTGCTGTCGGATTCCGACAAAAAATTTAATGTTAACCAATTAAATAATTTTAAAATTACTATAACATTTCTTAAGGCGCGCTCGTATCCTGATAATAGTAAAAAGCAGAATTTTTAAACATCTAGTGTAACGAAACAGATCGATAATATTGTATGAAAAAAATACTTAGGTTAGAAAAGGAACAGGCAAAGAATAATAACCGAACTGAATTCTTAAATATTACTCGCTCTATGCAGAAAACTCCTGAATATAATATATAATAAACCCATAAAAATTAACTTTGACATCCAAACTCTCAGAATTTTCAGCGATAACACTATATTTTTTGATCGATCGATTTATCGCCCCCGAAACCCCGCATAAGTACTAAATTTCATGAAAATCGTTAGAGCCGTTTCCGAGATTCAGATTATATATATATATACAAGAAATTAAAGGTGTACAGTATACCTACAGTACAGTGTACACATACACTATGTATAGTGTACGTACATACGTACAATTGCGCAGTGGACCTATCAGACCGAGCACAGAGATCCAACTAACAGCCATCCAAGCAACAAGAAAATTAGTGGCAACCCACACGAAGTAATTCTTAGGCATGCCGATAGCACTTGACCGTATTTTTTTAATAAAAATGTGTCAACTCAAAATTGCACAGCCTTGGTATATTCCGTTAGTCAATAGATTGTGTGATAGATAATGTTTTTACTCCAATGGATTCAAGGCATTGTGGAGCAACTGGTCCAGCTGGATGATACGTTTTGCTTTCTAAGCTTCGATCAGAATTGGAAGCCAGAGGCGTGTTGCATGACTAAGCATAGGTATAGTGGTAGTGGTAAAATATGGTAATACATTTAAGTAAAACTTTTTTATATGAAACGCTTATTGCAATTTTTTTTTAATAATAAACTTCGACAGTTGCATTCGCATCCAGTATTATATAATTACATTATTTATAGCTGAAAGATTTTTACTATTTTGAATTGAACACCAGCCGTGCGATTCTGTAATAATTCGTCGATGCGCTCGTCAACGAGCTCACCGATGTTAAATACTTTATGAGATATCGCCCTTGTATATAAGGTTGTTTTTCCAACGTTTCTTGTCATCTCGTCATTTGTTTCACGGATGTTGTCAAAGATGTAACGATGTTTGCTCTTAGAGAATCGCACGGCTGCTCGGTGCGAATGCTTGAGAGTTCAGATTTATAGACAATTTAATTACCTGAGAATAATAATTATATTTATTAAATCACGAGTGAGAATAAATATATTGGCTTGGCTTTAATTTTTTGGATTCCGTACCCAAAGGGTAAAACGAGACCTTATTACTAAGACTTCGCTGACAGTCCGCCTGTCTGTCTGTTTGTCTATCTGTCACCAGGCAGTCTCGTGAACCGTGATAGACTGTTGAAATTTTCATTCACAGATGATATTTCTGCTGCTGCTACAATAACAAATACTAAAAACAGTATAAAATACATATTTAAGGGGACGCCCATACAACAAACGTGATTTTTTTGCTCGTTTTTATTTTAGTTAATGGGTACGGAACTGACTCGCGAGTCCGACTCGCATTTGGCCGGTTTTTTGTAAACTTTGCTTTTTCTTTTATTTATTGTAATGCAATTTATTATTGATTGGTCGAAGCCCACTTTAACCTAACTCCTGCGTTTATATAAGTGCGAATGTATGTATTGTATTGCCTAGTAGCCCACAAAAAAGGTTGTGGTCACAGCCACCCTAAAATCAGCAAAGTACGAGTCCGAGTATGAACCCTCTCATGATCGATATAGTATCAAGACACTCGCCTAACGTTAAGCATCACGCTTGCCCATAGCAGTCCAGTGCCATTCAGAATTTTAAACCAGGTACAACACTTCAAAACCGTGCATGGCAAAGCACTTTTTACTATGATATATATATAAGATGTTCTTGCGCTGTAATTTCGCTGGAAACAGCTACAAAATTTTCAGTTCAGTTTATTCAATTACAGTCAATTACAGTTTCTTTTTCGCGAACACGTTATTAATTTCATTGATATCTAGGTTTTGGATATTTTATTAAACGTCATATCATTGGCCTGTCGAATATGAAAGTGTGACGTGTGATGTCAAAAGTCTTTTAGGGTTGTGGGCATGTCCATCGTGCCCACAACGGTGGATCCGCGCTTGCTAGTAGTAGTAGCAACCTATTTATAGTGCCTATGTAGGTACCTGAAATATTACTCGGTAACGCCTGAAAGCACTTCCATTAATAAGAATTACAAAATGCAGTGGAGATAGGTTAGATCCAGGATTAGAGTGTTACTATTGATTTCAATTCAGCGAGTGGTCCCTGAGGAATCGTAAAATGATAACCTTATGTCGCGAGTAGCCTTAGTTTAAAAATAACCTGTACTACGACATAACAGTTAAAAAAATTAGATAAACTGTTTAATTTCTATGACTATATATAACATTTATACGATTTTTTATAAAATAAAACCGGCTGAACGTAGTATGTTTATGAAATACGGTGTTTACTTCCTGGATACTTTTATACTGGCAAAAAAATTCGTGTAGGCATTTTCCACGGGGGAAAACCGCAGGCCGCCACTTGTTAAAGAGATACCTACCTATATGTAATTTAGCCAGTGACGTAGCTATAGCTATCGAAGGGGGGGAGGGGGTAAAAAATAAAAATGTTACAAAATGTAACGCTCAAATCATACTCATTACATGAAATGGGTACATGATAGTTCAACTGACTCAACTGTATACAAACAATAGTTACTTACCTATAAGTACATTAAAATACAAATGTTTGTATATGTAGCGGGCATAAATCTTTTATTAAAATTTTAAAACTTTAAAAGGGCTCCGATTTACTTACTTTGCCGACAGAGTGACACGATCGGCCTAAGCTACGAAGAAATAATATTATTTCTTCGTTGGGCCTAAGCCTTCGGCTTGTCTTATGACGTTATCATTGCACGTAAATATTATATAAATAAATATAATTTTCTCTTGTCTAAACTCCCGTAACCCCCGCCCTATAAGCCATGCAAAGCATAAGCAATATATAATCCGGACCCCCTAACTTACGCCCCCCTTATATACGCCCATGAATTTAGCTCCGACATCGCGTTTACTCGTTCATATATTTGTTTATGTACAAAATACGCAGTAGCGTGAACTTTAAGACTGGTTATAAAGACATACATACAAAGACATTTAAAATGGCGGATCCCGAGAATTGTCATCACAACAAAACAACTTTTTGCGTATTATCAAATAGATAAGAAGAACAACATGATTGGTCATGCTCGAGTAGCCATGTTTTTGGAAATCAGATTTAAATATTTTTATTCATGGTTTTTTTATCACCATCATCATCTCAGCCGTAGAACATCCACTGCTAGACTGAGGCCTCCCCAAAGGGGAGCTTGAGGTGGAAAGTGATGCAATGATTATTATTGACGAGTGAATCTTTGTGTTGTTTTATACTATAGGAGGTAGGTAGCAACCTAGTATCCTGCTAGACTTTAGCCGACTTCCACTTCATCGACGTGAAGAGATGGGTGAGTGAGGATGTGAGTTCACAATCAAATGGCGCAACAGATTTTGATGAACTTTACTATTGAGATAGGTAAGTATATATATATATATATATATATATATTATAAGCAAGATGCGGGCGAGTGTCCGCCTGCGACGCAAGATGTTGTGGGTAGATTCCCGTCTTAGAACAAATTTGTGTACGATCTGCAGAAATTTGTTCCGTTGGTCTGGGTGTCTTCTATGCATAATAAAAAAAAATTATGAATATAATGATATTCAATATATCAGTTATGTAGTACCCATACAACATACAACACAAGCTTTGGGTAGCTTACTTTGGGGCTAGATGGTGCTGTGTGGATTGTCCAGCATTATTTAAAAAAAAATATCTTAACAGTTAATATTGACCCGTACTAAAGCAGTAAATAAGGATAAATACCTATTGAAAACAGGAATATGGAGTATTTTCGAATTGTATATATTTAATTACCCGATGTTTAATTATTCCTTAGTACGAAATGAAAAAACAGGATTTTTTAATTTATTTATTATTAACACCATCAAGGCCAGATTCAACCGAATCATAAATAAGGTTTGGGTTTTACACTATTTCCAGTTTCCACTAAGATTTAACCATAATGTAAAATGTTAAAACTCTTGTTTTACTCATAGATATACGATATACCTATGTAAATAGGGCAAATTCTGTGGTTTTACTTTTAAATTTTTTTTAAAGGTTGTTACACTTGTCACTACGAGTAGGTACCGTCACTCTTCTATAATCACTTTTCATATTTCTATAGTTTTTTTTCTTTTTTATATACTTGTACTCGATTGATTTAGTTTTGGAATAAAACTATTCGTGTGGAATTAGATCTAAGGTCTACAACGCTGGGAAATCAGGAATAACTCAATGTTAGAACTATAGTAGTAAGCATTTCTGGCATGACGATAAAATTGTTTAGCATAGTAAAACATTTATGTAAGGTACCTGCGGGTAATAAGGCCTAAGTGCCTCAATTTGTTTGTATATAAAAATAATGCTCCAGCTCAACGTCACGCGCACACGTGCAGAACGTGCGTACAAGTTGGGATAAGTTTGCAATCGGTCGACCGATTGCAAACTTATCCCAACTATTATTGCGTTAGATTTTGTGTGCGGCCGCGACGCACGAATTACAAAAAACCTTTAGAGACGATTGTAAGCATTTCATGTATTATTCTTAGATATGTAAATAACCAAACTTTCCTTTTGTTAATTCATTATTGAATTATTCTGGTTATTTTTATTACGTACCGCGATTGAAATAATTTGTATTTTTTTGTAATGACATGACTGGTGGTTTTCACTTCTTTTTCCATAGGCCTTCCTATATTACCCTTCTTGTTTTATATGAAGATTAAATCTAAGTTTTAGTATTAATTCTAGTGTGTAATGTGTGTTTGTTGGGTTGTATTTAAATCAGATGAGCTGGTACTGCTAGGGCTGGTGTGGTGAGAATAGAATGACTAACATGAGGAAATGTGTCCAATGCAGTAAATGGTATCACGAAGAGTGTGTTGGCTTTTCGATGGACGATACCAATGCCTTTATGTGCCCTGATAGCTGTTACGTACTACAGTTTGTTCATTATTTTTAAGTTTTAAATTTAGAGTTTGTTTCATTATTGATCTCAAGTACCGAATTTAGTTATAGTTTGTTTTATTACAGTTACAAATTTAAGTGTCAATTTCAGTATAATTGTGAGTTAAAGTTATAGGGTATATTAAACTGCCATAAGTTTAACTATACACGTTGCAGTTCCTGGAAAAGTAGGTTGATTTCTGCGAAATCTATTTGGTAGTATTGGCCAAATATGGCGAAATCGCGAGTCAACGGGACGTAATAGGCTATGCTACGCAAGTAGGTACAGAAACTATTACTACGTTAAAATTAATACATATCAAAATTAAAATAATTATCAAAATCTAAAAAATGCATTTTTATTGTGGTAATAATCCTCAGTGCTAATCACATACAAACAAATAAATACAATCAAGGCAAGCTCCAACAAGTTTCGCGTCTGATTAGATATGAGATCAATCAAACAAAATAACAATATAAGCAGATAAGCAACCTCTAGATCAGAATCGAATCCAAGAAGCCATCATATTATATTATGTTTACGAATGAAATACGTTTTGAGAACGAACAGCGACATCTATGTTTGCAACTGACTTCATATTTTAATGGAATAGGTTTCTCTTATTTTGCAGTTTAAAAATAAGCAAAGTAACTGTGATAAAATCATCCACTTTTATTTAGTTGTTTATTATTTAGTTCACTAATGTAACTTGTTCTACTAGGCTGTAATAAACCTATATAAACAAAATGACTATGAATACATCCAGTAGTAACGCAACAAACATCCAAGCCGACAGACAGACAGAAAATTATCAAAAAGATTATCCTTGATCTATTGCTTATCGTATCTAACACCTCTGATAGGTTATTAAAGAATTTCCAATTACTATTCGGACTTACTGCTTTGTTATAGTAGAAACAGAAGAATATAGATAGACAATTATAAAAACAGACGATGACCTCGATTAATACACTGCAGTAGGTACTATTATTTATTCTGCGACACATTGTACTGTTTTTCCAGAATGGATTAGAAATGACTGCCAACCTTAGAGATAGATGTTCTAAGCTGTCAACAATGGAAAGGACCATGGAAAATTAACAGTTATTTCCCGCGTGGGCAGAGACACCAGTATACAATAATGATGTCTAATTCATTGGAGATCTTGAACTAAGTCCATCTCACAGTCACGTCACTAACCGGCTCACAATGTCAATGTCAAGGCATCTGGCCGACACCCAATACCGCACTCGGTCATACAAACTGCATAATGAGACATAAACTTACGTCACAACAGACATTATTGTGTTTGCGTCACGCTGCTGTGATTTGGATTACAATTGACGATTGAAGATCATATGAACCATTTGCTAAGTTAAATAGTGTTCAATACAGTTTGTTTGAAACCAAGTAGTGATTTTTAGGCTTTCGCGATCCGAAATTAAACTACAAAAGAGTACACACGCAGCAGAGAAGGCCGATGGGGGAAGGTTCTGGAGTGGAGTCTAAGAATCGACAAGCATAGTTTGAAGCATCCACCAACAAGATGAGCAGACGACCTGATAACTGACGTTAGATGCAGGCCGCCTTCAACCGGTCGTTTTGGAAAGGTATGGTTCAACGGTGGACGTCCTACGGCTGAGATGATGATGAGTGCTTCCCAGGACGTAATATCTATGTACCAAATGTTATCAATATGTTTATCAGGATTGTGAATATAATTTTAGATAAGTCATTTCTCTATCAAGTAGTCATCATGGTGACGCGGCACAAAAATATAATCTATATATTTGTGTGCCGTGTGTACGAAAGGTATGTGTGTCTTATCGACAATTTGTTAGAAAATATTAGAAACAATGTAACATCTAGTGTAGCATTGTTATTATAATCTCAAGCGAATATAATAGGTTACAAACAGAGTTTTTGCAAATACATACAACTCTATTTCGCGAGTAATTATTCAAATTATACACGCCAGCAGCGTTTTCGGTTCGTCGGAACAATTATATAAATGGCAATGATCTAGTGTAGCTAATTTGTCTGGTTGAAAAATTTACATGTTTTATGATTAGTAACTTACTTAAGAGGATTGCATAGCTAGTACTTTCCATACTAAAAGAAAAAACTCTTTTCTACCTCTTAACATTGTCCGATTTCAGTGATATTTTTTTCATGTAGGTAATCACATTGTTTACTATGCCCGTACGTTTTGATTTTTTTAAATTCCAAAGTTCATTTATGCAGGTCTCATCTCTTCGGTCTAAATGTTGATAATATAATAACATTGATCGATCGATTGCGTCGTTATCTGCATTTTTATTTCAAAATATGTATGTCATTTCTACTAATTGTTTATATTTTTACAATACTCGTATCGTCATCATCGTCTTAGTCATATATGGATCCACTTCCAGGCATATTCTCCGTTATGGATTTGCAAAATGACTGCCGGCCTGAGGTCAACTTCGTCTTGTTACCTATACCAGGTTTTTTGTCCACGTGAATGGTAGTGGAGTACTCCAGCACCTGCAGACCCTAATGGCCTCATCAGTCATCAGTTGTATCAAACTATTATTACGTCTTAATATGTCCTTACAATAATTATAAGACCAAATTAAATAGTTGGAGATGTGTTCAGAGATCCATAGATAGGAATCGGTGCGAACTAAAACCAAAAATAGTTTTTATAGTTTGAAACGACTTCTTAAATATATTTGTTAAATTTTAAACTATGTCACATAGGGAAATTAGTTTTTTTATAACTAGCCTCCACAGACTCCACGATCCGTGCCATTTTTAGGTTTTTTTGCAAATGTATCAAATCTAAATACAATTAAAAAGAGACAACAATATATACTTAGGGAAAATAAGTTTCAAACATAAAGTTTAATTCAAACGCGAAAGAATGTTAACTAATAAAGTACTAAGTTAACCGAGAAAACTGCTTTCAATTCGCTTATTCTAGGAACCGAATATAAAGTAACAGAACGGAACTAACCAACTATAAATAACAGAAAGAGAAGTAGAGGAAGATCACCGACTCGATGGACCGATACTGTAAAACAGGCGTGTAAATCCACCATTCACGCATCCATCCAATTTTCTCAAAATATATAGTGAAGCCTAGAGAAATCGGACCAGGGAGGCCTAGGAATCTTAGTGACCACGACCCACAGCCATGAGGAAACGACATAGAAGAAGAATTTAAACTAAAAAATAACAATGCAGATAGCAAAGCATCAAACTACCAATTTATTCTCATATTTAATTAAAATTCTACCATCCAGATTGTGCAAATTGTCAAGCAACGTGCTTTTGCACGTGTACTATGATAAAAACAGAAAATTAGATGACTCACAGTTTTAGGTACCCACTGGTTGGCAGTTGGCAGATCATTATACATAACTACCGTGATTTACATTTGAAAGATAATTTGGTTGTCGTGTGAGAAAATTGATGGCAATAATAACGTTGTAAATACAACTATTCGTATAATAAAAAAGAGGTAAAAACGTAAAGTATCTAAATGAATTTGGGAAACAACGTATTTTTATTTGGGCGGTGTACAATTTTTTATGCAATCACATAACGAGACGGGTATATCGTACGTCTAATGCACTACGCTTGCCCGTGACAGTTGCAGTGTCACCCAGAGCTTATAACTGTAGTTTTGAGTGGCTCTGCGCTCGTCACCCTTTAGGATCGCCCAGTAATTTCACTAGCAATATTTTTTTTATAATGGTTTATTAAAGTGACTCCCTCTCGCCTGATGAAAAGCGAAGATGGAATCAAGAAGCAATGACCATTACTGCAGCCGTAAGCTGCACCAATCGCCACCCCTATGATGACCTGAATATATAACCTTTTAGCGGTTGTATAACATAGTGCTCAATATAGTAGTTACCTATAGATATTGAGCACTATATTGAGATATATATACACTATATAAACTGTATATACACTCTAACACAGTAAAGCCTGCAATGTTTAAGTTAAAAGTGATTAATCGTTAAATCGAAAGGAAAATAATATAATAATAATATTAATATAATATAATAATAAATAATAATACCGCAGAGGCGGCTTTGTGGCGAGCCGTCAGTGCGTGGCGACAGCGTGGACCCTGATTCTCCCTGGGGCTAATTGACCCCCGGCTCGCCTTAATTGGCCGTCTGGGGGTGGAGCAAGAAACAAAAAGCTCCAAGGGTGGAAGTGTTAAAGGGCATAACGCCGGTAGTAGCGCTCTAGTGAAACCGCAGCACACCTCTCAACACCCTTCAGCCATCCAAACCAACGTTGCCCCTTTTGTCACCATTGATGGCCCTTATGGGGGACCTGTTAAGTGGGTGGCAAGTCACCACTTGCCTAAATATTTTAATAGAAGTAAGCTCAGCGCTGTACTGCATAGACCTGATGGTCCACGCAGGGCTGGTTTTCAGTTTAGGTACTCCTTTTCTGGAGCAGAAGATGTTAATCGAGATTTTAGTAACTTTTAGTATTAATATAGTTAACACGAATTGCGAACGAACAATATCTAGGCTCGCGTGAGACCGCGTTATCGCTTTCATATAGTGGTTAAAGTCAGGCTTATTTAGTATAAAAAGAAACACAAACTCGTTATTTTCCATATGATTACGAAGCAATAACCAATAATCAGACAGATAATGTTTGTACTGACCATTTTCCGCACCGACAACGTGCTAAGAAAATATTTGCTCTATAGTTTGGCACCGCGTCGCTAACATATGTCTAGTTTCCAACAGCCAATCGTGCTAATTGCAACTACACACTGACAACTAACAATCCGATTGATAACTACACACTGTTAGTTACAGTGTTTACCTACAGTTGATGTGTTTCGTGTGATTCCAGGAAGCCATCTATACAGCGTATAACAAAACAGTGTACGCAGCAGCTTGCATACAATTGGGACCTAACTACTGCGTAATTAATATTCCGAGTTATGAGTTACCAAAGTTTATCTATTAGTCAAGCAGGTTCATCCCTGAAAAACTAGGCCCAAGACGGTAATAACCTCCAGAACGTAGACAAGGGGCCTGGGGTGTGGCACGGGGAAAGGGTGCATGCTAATCCTGAATAGGCACGTCTAATAGGGCTGTCCAACCTTTTTTTATAAAATGTTTAAACTTTGTATGAAACAAATTCTAGTAAAGGATTTTTATTCTGGTTCGATTAACTCACAACTCGGTTTAAAGAAGCATGAAAGTAAATAATTTAACATGTACTTATATTGTGTATAAATGTGCAGTATAAAGTTCTGTTTTGATGAAAATAAAAACTACATGTAACAAGCTCCTTAATAAAGTAAATAGTGAAATAGGTAGGTACTTAATATTATTTTTATACATAAATTATCGGCATATATGTATTATACAGGATGTTTAGTGCATTGAGCGACAGGATTTTTTTTGGGTTGGGGGTAGTGCGCTAGTTTTCCCCGATAGATCGTCCTAAGTGTCACGGTAGTTTAGATATGTTTTTTTTAGTTTTTTTTTTAAATCACCCGGAATCTTGCCTTTAAACCATCATAATTTTTTTGTTTGTGGTGTAATACCACAAAATAACTTATGCTTGTATTCTGCAATGTATCCTTATTCTAAATAAATTATTACTTAATACAATTAATATCAAAAAATCTTCTGAGCTTTCCAAGTGGGAAATCTTTGTTAATATTACGAAAACTGACAACTTTTAAATTCATTACAAAAAAAAAACTAAAAGCCATTTTGAATTTAGCTTTCTTTTAAAAAGTTCTTTAGCTATTACCTTATTGCCATCTGCGGAGCACAGTTCCAGACTACAAAATAAACTGAGAATTTCTTTGTCAGAATATCCCATCAGCTGTCTAATCCGGGGATCCAACCAAGGACCTCGAAATTCCAAAGCATCGCTGCCTCTACTACAGCATCGAAGCAGTAAATTTTTGGTATTTCTTATCATTACGAGTACTAGTTTTTTGTTTGTTTTGTATGCCGTAGACCACGCGAGCGAAGCCGCGGGCGGTGCAGGTTGGATCGACCTACGTTTCCGTTTCCACTTGGTTGATTTGGTTTTCAACCTAAATATTGTCACGAATGTAATTTCAAGTCGGCCAAAGCGCGGTAACATTATGACTGTGACAAAACGCTCACAATTGACCGATGTTTTCATTTAAGGTGCTGTCAAATCATGATGTCGATATAAATGGGGGTTTTAAAGCTGTTTATCTCATAAGCAGCGATTTAAATAAAATAACATGGCCTATCTGAGACTTCTAAGTACACATTGACGGAATTAAAAACATATTTTAACACACTAGAGTACATAAAAAAATTCAAACATACCACTTAATTTCACCTTTAAAACAGTTTTTCTCCTTATTCACTCATGTATTTGTCATGAAACACAAATCATAAAATAGCATATTTAATAAACATACGTTGACTTTATTTTTATTTAGGTATATTTTTTATTTTTTTTTTATGAATTTTGTACTTTTTTACGAGATGCGCTTGCTTCATTTTACTTAAAGCAAATTGAACCAAGCCAAGCACTGAGCTGACAGCGCCTTAAGTAGCACTAGAACTATTTGTGAACGAGTTCGTCCGGAGAACTGCTACCATACCAATTTCTATCACTAACCATTAATGTTATCATTACTGTGTTGCGGGTGTAAGATATTAGTGCCGGTGAATAGCAGACACATGAGACACCAGGGTGCGCAGTGCAGTTAGTCTCTTGCGAGTTGTGACGAACTGCAATGCATCCGGCTAACTTCAGACTACGCTATACTATTGTAATATATAGTATTGCAAAGAAGAACGGAATGCTATATAGGTATACTATATAGCATGGCATTCACATCACGCGATATTATCGCAAGCATTTATAGTATATAGCAAGCTCAGTTGACCGCGATCTTTGAAGAGTGTGCACAGTAGCACAGCACACATCACGATCGATACAATGGATTGAATACTGGATAGTCTTGAAAGCTCATCGAGTGATGATGACAATGCGGAATTTGACACTATCTTGTCATTAATTCTACGAAAGAAGAAAAATGCCAGACCCTGGAGATCAAATCATTTAAAGTTCAGAAGAGAACGGGGGATTTATTTTTGAAGATTTAGATAATGAGGATCATTTTCAATATTATTATAGTATGTCCAGGCAGTTACTCGTTTCTCTTGCGGGACGTCCGGGTGTGAGGTAGGAGGAAGAGGGCGGCGCGTGATATAGCACAGCATGAACTCAGCGCATCGCACCAATTTTGTAGCAAGCCAATAATATATAGTACAGTACAGTGTGAATGTGTCCATAATAATGTATGTGCGCGATATTGTTTTGCTATGAGCTATATACTATATGCTATTATATTATAGCGTAGTCTGAAAGCCGCTTTGGCAGATGATACCGTTCAACACCAGGTGGGTCTCGAGCTTGTTCCGTAATTTAAGTAGACACATAAAAAAGTAGTAAAAAAGATCTAAGTAAGTACTTATATACTTATGATTAACATTGAACGATATAGGAAGTTTCGTTCAATGGCTAAGCACGTAGTTTAGCGGAAGGAACGAACGCGAATATAAGGTACGGGTAGAGGTAACTACTCACTATTATAATAAATACTATAAAAATAATGATTATCTTTTATTGTATTTCAAAAAGTAACGATAGTTACGGTTTCCCAATAAAAGGTAAGGTTTTTTTTTCTAAGTAAATAGGCTTGCGTTTGACTACCATCAAGCCTGATGTTAAGCGATGATGCGGTCTACGTTGGAGCACGCTTGCCTATAAGGAACCGATTCACTCGTGATTTGAAGACACCCAGATTGTAACCTTCGGGGAACACCCATTCCGGCAGCGAATTCCACAGACTAGCAGTTCGCATAATAAATGTAGAATCAAAGCGCTTCGTACGGGTTTTCGGAATATCAACCATAAAGCGGTGACGATTTTTTGTGATGTATTATATTATATATTATATTATATTATATTTATGATTGTAGATGTAGACCAGACGCTGTACAATTATGACGTATAAAAATATATTTATAAAAAAGTACCTAAGTAGGTAATAGTTATTGGTCACTTGGAACGGGCAACTTGAAGATAGAACAATCCTACTAATATAATAAACGCGAAAGTTTTTATGTATGGATGTTTGTTGCTATTTCAGCCAAAAACTACTAGATGGATTTAATGAATTTTGGTATTTAGATAGATGAGGTGCTAGAATACCATGATACTTTTTCATTATCATCATCATCATCCATCACCACGCGGGTAAAATCGTGGGACACAACTAGTGTATAATAATTTTACGGTACATACGTAGATATGTACTAGATCTTTACTTCTCTTGACAAGAAGTAACAAAGATTCTTTGTAGTGAACTCTTGAAGCATTTCCATGACAATAATTTTGAAAGTTAATATTTCTTATGTAGTCTTGTTTGTGCGTAAGTTATTCGTAGTTTCTCTTGGCCCGATAATGATGCCTATAGCCTTAGTGAGAACTCATATTACAAGCGCGATGGTTGGCGAGTGAGTGTGTTTTGTCAATTTTTTTACTTCACGCTGAAACGGCTGAACAGATTTGGATGAGACTTGGATGAATATATAAATACCCACGAATAACACATGACTGAGATTGGCGAGAAGCCTAACAATGGCCATCAACAATTTTTGTTTGTTTTTCCTAAATGTGTAATAATTAATATTAATAATAATAATAATAACTTCGAGTTTTAACGTGTAATAATGGTGGATTATTAACAGATAAGTGTTAGTAATTCGTAATGGTGCACGAGTGTAGGTAAATTGAACAAAAGTAGTTTTCCTCATTCCTCATCATAGAAAGTTTTACTAATGCGTCCACCGCATTAGATACTAGAACGGAGTTAGAAAGGACAGTGACTTGATGAAAGGCTTATTTATATGACTGTGACTTGACACTGCCTACTAAAATAAAAATCAAATTTAATTAATTATTGTCTTTGTACGTCTGTTTGCTCCGACTAATCTCAGAAGCGGCTAGACCTATTTTGACAGGACTTTCACTGGCAGACAGCCGGTGTTATAAGGACTAACTTAGGCTTCTTTTATTTTAGTAGAAGAATTAGGGTATCACCCAAAATCATCTTTTTTAAATTTCGCGAACACAAAGCCGCGGGTAACAGCTAGTACACTAAATTTGAAGCGGCTTCCATAGTTAATAGTTATGGTTAAATTAGCCTGTATTCGTTGTAGTGGCTTCCATCAACTTCTGAAGAGTTGTTTATGTACTTCACCGGTCCAGCATTAGGGTACAGCATTCAACTATAAGAAAGCAAATAAAAAATAAAACAAAGTTATTAATTTTACGTGAATGAGGCTTTAAGTGTTGTTCAAGATGAGATCAGTATAATATAATCTGTCTTAAATGACCGGTAACGGTGTGTTACTCTTATGGGGCCCGATTAGTGATGTGGTGGCGAATAAAATCTTTTAGTTTCCTTTTAAAACATAATTACAATATTACAGTCGCAGTGTTCGGCATTACCTTATGTTCTTATTTCCCGCAACATCCCCTAAATATGAGTAGAAGACAAAAACATATTATTCCAAATTAGTTTCCGTATCTTACGTATCTTTTTTATTGTTTTGATTGGTTATGGAGCGAACTTATTAAAACAGGAAAAATTAGACAGGTGTTTCGTGTTATTATACACGAAACACCTGTCTAATATATAAACCTCAATATTCTGAATTCCAAAACATGGAAAAATAAAAAGTTTTGAAAAATAGCATGTCAGGCAGTCACAGATGCGGCCATAGAGTTATTTTTTCATTATTATACTATTTTCTTTACAATAAAATCCAAAGGGTAGCGGGAAGGGGAGAAAAATAGTACGAAGTTATATAAAGTTTTGCAATCCATCGATATAAGTCAGGCAAGGCCTTGCCTTGTACTTCGTGTTTTGCCATTGTAGTGTTTGTGTGTTGGACATAACCTAATACATACACAGTCTCGGGCAAGCGAGTGGGTAAGGCGGCACGGCCAGTGTTACGAGAGCCGTGGGCGAGTGTAGGCGTGCCGCTTGTACACACCGTCTGTTGTCGAGCCTGTGACTACGTACCCACCTAGAAGCGGTGTTGGCCTCGTACTTACCATCGGCCTGCGAACACTACATGTGGCGACAGGATAAAAGGTCAGTGAAATAACAAAAAAAATTAATAGGTTAAAACGTTTTGCTGGGAATGAACATGTAGGTATATTGCAAAGTATTTAGCTATTTCGGTGAGAACTAGAATCTTCGATCGAATCTAGACTCACTGGCGGTGGGGCGGCGCAGGCGCTGGCGCCTGGCGCGACGAAACGCAAGCCTTCATTATGAGTTTCTACCTGCCTACCCGTTTGTTACGTACCTATATCCATAAATTTTATTAAAACTTGGTTGCACATTTGGTTGCATGTGTTAGCTGTAAGTAGACCTATTAATTAAATGGATAGATACTAAAGTATTTACGGCCCTATGGGCAATTTGAGGCAATAATGATTTTACTTTTTCGTTATAGAATCATACGCAGGTGCACAGACAAACACTTATTTTGTTATTTACATTGACTTCTATATTAAACTAAAACCATTAATTTAAATGCTGCATCTATAGGTATGACAATAATAGTATAGTAATAGGTAGGTGGGTACACCCACGTTCACCAGGTTAACGGAGTTAAAAAGGCTTAGCACATTTATCTCAAGTTGATTATAGCTCATACCCAATGATGTTATATATAAACGGAGGTAGATACGTCTTACAGCGCTCGGTTTGGCGACATAAACACCAGCTAGTTGTCTTGGGTCAACTTGGTTCCGGCTTGTCTGGCGGCGCCGCGCCGCAGCGCGTGTTCAACACTTAGGAAAGAATGTCTTCTTGTGTGTTCAAAAACTGCAGAACATATACTGGAACTAGTGTAGAAAACAAGAGTGATTTATCTTTTCATTGGTAAGCATTGTTTTTCTATTTTATCTATCAAAAATTGTATTTTAATCTAAATTAACTCCTGCGACGTTGCCGCTTAGCCACCCTCGCGAACGAGACCACTAGCGACCGACAGAGTGAACGAGGCTGTCATTGGCGGTCGAATGGTCGGCCACAGGCGAACGTTGTTAATAATATGTTGATCCCTTTCTGACAACTAGGATTAATATATCTTCGTGTTCTTTTAATCTTGTCAGTGTAGAGTTCAGAACCTCGGTTAGAGCGCACTCGGAGTGCAACTTTTGAACTAACGCCGTTACGAACCTCAGGGTAAAGCACTCGGTTGTTCTCAACTCGAGCGGTCTGAACCTCGAAGCGTTGCAACTATTTAACCATCAAAATCGATCGGTAAACGGTTGCAACCCGCATCTGAACCGCATAACTTTGACCAATCAGACCACAAGAAACTCCTTCTTCTCTCTGCCCAAAGAAAATTAAGTAAGGATCAAGTGATCTGTCAATGTCAAATTTGTCAGTCTGTTTGAGGTTAGAAAATAAAAGTGGCCGTTCCGTACCTCAGAGCGAGTTAGAAAACAACTAAACAACCGCACTCTGAGGCCCTGAACGCGCCCTTGTTAATATCGTTGTGCGAGTTGTGTACTATAGCTATAGGTAGGTATAGCATAAAATTTGCCATGTTGAAACTTCATATTCAAGGAGTAACACGTCTATAGTTAATCTCATTGCTCATACCTAAATGAGAGGAAAAAAATAAATAACCAACAAGTACCTACACACGATGTTAGGTACCTACTCACCTTATAAAAAAATATATTTGCTACTTTATTGAATGAATATATAAATAGTAACTTTGGCCTAAATAGGAATAGGTTGCTAAAGTTAAGGCAACTGGTACCCAACTACCCACTAAACTGGGAAGATTGGTGCATTGATATACCTTCATTAAATTGAGAAAAATTGTTATGGTACCCGGTTAACTGGGAACACTGATATGATAACTTCAGCTTATTATGCTACCCACTTAACTGGGAAGATTGGTGCATTGATATACCTTCATTAAATTGAGAAAAAAATATTTTGCTACCCACTAAACTGGGAAGATTGGTGCGATGATATACCTTCATTAAATTGAGAAAAAATTGTTGTGCTTCCCACTAAACTGGGAAGATTGGTGCATTGATATACCTTCATTAAATTGAGAAAAAATATTGTGCTACCCACTAAACTGGGAAGATTGGTGCATTGATATACCTTCATTAAATTGAGAAAAATTGTTAAGGTACCCACTTAACTGGGAACAATGGTACTTTTAGTACCTCCATTTGATTGGGAATTTGTATATAATACCTCCATTAAATTGGAGATTGGTATAACCACCCCCATTAAATTGGAAACGGTTCTTAGGGACATAGGGTATTCATTGATCGTAGATCATGGCAAACCATACGACGCTGCCACCTATAGACAAACTAGACCTAGAAGGCGACGGAGCCTCAGTAGGGCATAGATGGGAAAAGTGGAAACGTTCCCTAAACCTTTACCTGGAAACGACTGACATAAAATGACCAATAAATAAGAGCTACATTGCTTCTATTAGGAGGACAAGATCTATAGGAGGTATTTTACAACATACCTGGAGCACATGTAGAATCTGGGGAAGGCACAGATGTCTTTCAAATAGCCGTAGAAAAACTTGGTGAATATTTTACCCCTAAATAAAGTAAAGGTTATAAAAGGCGCCTCTTCCGTCTCATTAAACAAGAAGAGGGCGAAAAATTGTAAAAGTTTCTGGTCAGGCTAAGGAAACAAAATGCGGATTCAATAAGCTAAATTAAAATTTAGTGGATCAGATAACGGAAAAATGTTACACCACCGATTTACGAAAAAAGATTTGGACCATAGATGACGACATTGCTCTTTATAAAATTATCATTTAAGCAAACACTTTAGAAGTTGTAGGTCATCAATTGGAAGAGTACGAAGGTAAAAGTAAAAATCAGAGATTAATGCTATCGCACACAAAGGAGGCAAAAATAAACTAGCAAAACCTGGAACTATTGAATCTCAAGAAATAAAGAAGGGTTGTTATAGGTGTGGAAATGCAAAACACGAATTATGCGACGTCAGTTGTCCTGCTAGGGGAAAGAAATGTCACCTTTGCGGAAACATAGGCAATTTTTGACAGTACTGCAAGAGTGCGAAGAAGCTTTGTATTTAACATAAATAATGATGCGACTATGGACTAATGTGACGTGGGAGGCATCAAGATGAATATGTTAATTGACTCAGGCTGTAAACTTAACCTTAATAACAGACAAAACATGCACATTGAAAAATCAGAAGATTTTATGTTTCAATCAGGTTAATAAACCAGATAAGATACTTGTAGCGTACGGAAGCACAACACCGTTACATGTCAAGGGCTCATTCGAAATTGACATTAGAGCAAACGACCGATCGGAACGTACAACAGTCTATGTGATAACGAGAGGATCAAGATACTTGTTGGGTAAACATACGGCGTTACGATTGGGTGTTTTAAAACTGGGAATTGAGATTGATCAAATTGAGAATCAGGTTTCCCGAAGTTCTAAGGCGAGTTGATCGAAATTCTAATTTATGGCCGTATACCGATTCCAATTGTAGAGAAAATAGAACACGAAATTAAAGAACTGTTGAACAGCGACATCATAGAAGAGGTGCGAGAATTTTCACAGTGGGTTTCACCAGATGTACCGATACTAATGGTTAATGTTTATATCTATTCGGCACCAGAGTTAGTCCAAAAAATAATGGAAAGAATGCTTATCCAATGTGAAGGCTCTATTAACTTCATAGCATCCTGGTATTTGGAAGCAGTGAGAAGGAGCATGATGCCCGATTGAAAGTAGTTCTCGGAGTATTGAAGGAAAATAACGATCTGCTAAATGAAGCGAAATGTATCTACAAAGTTCAACAGGTAAACTTTCTAGGACAGGAGTTGGAGCCAGGTGGAGTGAGACCATTGAACAAATACATCGAAAGTATGGCGGATTTTAGAGAACCAAAAACAATCAAAGAACTTTAAAGTCTCCTTGGACTAGCTAACTACATAAACAAATGGATACCAAACCTACCAACAATCACGGTACCTTTGAAACTTCTTTTACGGAAGAAGATAGGGAAAAATGCTAGTATTTCAGAATACTGGGCCACTGATCAAGAGAAGGCTTTTAGAATGTTAAAAGAGGCACTCACAAAAATACACACTTTGGGTTACAACGATGTGGAAGAGAAAACGAAGAATTTTTGTCAGGAGTGCAGTATAACTTTGCACCATATTTGCCACAGTAAAACGGCGAAGTAGAAGGACAAACACGGGACATACTGCAAAGGCTTTAAATAAGCCAATTAGAAAAAATGATTTAAAAGAGAGTCTGTGGGAATACTTAATTATGTACAACTCGACACCACACTCTGTGACAGGGAAAACACCAGCAGAACTTTTCTTTAAAAGACAAAAGAGGAATAAAATTCCAACAACACATGATTTAGACGGAAGCAATCAAGAAGATGACTCTGAGGTTATAGAGACAAAGATAAACAGGAAAAGGAGAAAGGAAAAGAATATAGAGATAGGAAGAGGAGAGCCCAAGAAAATACTTTGATTGGAGGGGACAAAGTCTATGTCAAAGGGATGGAAGAGGGTAACAAACTCACCGCTAATTTCAACCCTACTCCATATGTTGTAGAAAAATCTCACGTTGGTGAGGTCATGTTAAGGAATGAAGAAACAGAGCAAAGAGTAAAAGAAATGTCATAAAAGTGGAAAGCTATGAAAAGAAATGAAACTCAGGATCAGCAGGAAGAACAAAGTGATTTGAATACTTAGTTCTACGACCATTGTATGTCTATCAAAATAATTATTGTGCCTACTGGCTTTCTAATAAAATAATTTAATTAGATAGAGATGTAGTGTTTGTGTGTTGGACATAACCTAATACATACACAGTCTCGGGCAAGCGAGTGGGTAAGGCGGCACGGCCAGTGTTACGAGAGCCGTGGGCGAGTGTAGGCGTGCCGCTTGTACACACCGTCTGTTGTCGAGCCTGTGACTACGTACCCACCTAGAAGCGGTGTTGGCCTCGTACTTACCATCGGCCTGCGAACACTACAGCCATAATTATTAATTCTGTGGCCATACCCTATTCCAAACTTCTGATCGTCATGACAAAATTATATGAGTTTAATAATAACTACAGAACCCTTAAAACTGTAGCAATCAACGTTCTTGCGAGGTTATGACCGCTTTAGTGGTCAAGCGACAATTTAGCGGTCAAGATCATGATTATTATTTATTTATTCATATACCTACATATAACCTGTTCTCTCGTGTTAAATTCGTTAGCGAAAAAAATGAGATCAACTATCAAGATCAATCTAATATAGGATCATACTTCGGACATTGTGAATACCTACGCGTATTGTGAATTATAAATAAATTAATTTAAAGAATTTGAATTGTAGAACCGTTTTTTTGGTCGTTTGCGGTAATACTGGGGTTTTGTGGTTTTATCCAAGAACCAGCAATTTCGATAGTGTGTGTTGTTATAAATTAGGTCACAGCTAAATCATCAAGAGGCCACGGACCGGCAAGCGCAGCGTAGGTCGTCCACAGGTAGTCGACACGGTGGACAGACGACCTGATAAAGGTCGCAGGATGACGTTGCAGGCAGGCCGCTTCCAACCGGTCCTTTTGGAAAATTATGGAGGAGGCATATGTTTAGCAGTGGACGTCCTACGGCTGAGATGATGATGATGACTTTTATGATTGTAAACTAGTTTACTCGTATGTGCGCGACTTTTTCCGCAAGAAAATAGTACGAGTATTGTATCATAGTTTGAAAATTACACCGTGCCAATGTAAGGTATAAGTACAACTTATTGCAGGCGTCTGCACAGTTGTCACCTAGATCACAGTACAAAGTAGCGTTATTCCTGTAGAGCGTGTAGTGCTTGTGGTTCCACGGTTTTCCCGAGGGCTAATGGAATATTTATTGGCCGTACTGGTGACATACATTATCTTTTAAAATATTGACTTGAAATATAAAATTACTCATATTGTTTTCAAGTGGTTTTCATTTCGTTATAGATCACTTGGGCTACGAAGAAATAGACTTATTATTTCTTCGTAGCATTTGGGTCTAAAATGTACTTATTCAATTTAAAAACTCGTTACTTGAAATGCGTTGTAAAGTTGTTATTTTTTTTTAAATCGGTGTATCAATAATAAATCGATTTCTTACACATATTTCATTGATAAGCGGCGTAGGTTAGGTATTTAAAGTAGGTAGATATTCCAGTAGGTAGGTTATCCAGAGGCAGAAAAATATTATGTAAGTGCCACTACACTTACTTCTTAATAGCTACCTATTGTAACTATTGACTTTTAAGTTAAAAATTAAAACTGCCAGCATTGCGCTTTTTCACATAAAGGGAAACTTTGTTAAATTATGTAACTAATCATTTTATCAAGGATACGTTTCAATAATGAAATAAGTTGGTTTTAATTATTATAACTATATCAATTTGCTTGATATAAATTAGTTAAGCGAAAGCAAAAAGTCGTATTTGCCTCACCTTAGTAATAGCTACCACCTTAGTAACTTGTTTGTTTGTTTTATCACCTTAGTAACTTGTTTGATTTATATTTCAAATGCTCACTATTACAAAACGAATAAATTGATCCAGGATATTTCAAGCAGTAAGAACACAAGCCCAAGTCCTGTAAAACACTTTTTTTGATTAGAGTTGGAATGCAAATTATCGATAAAGTTCGGTTCGGTTATTCAGAAATAATTCTGAAACAACATCGTCATAATATAAATACCAACCATATTACCACCAACACCAGACAAATAACTTTGGGTGCTCTAAACACTACGACCACAAATTAAATATGTATTTAAGACTCTACCACTCTATCAAGACTCTACCATCAGCATATTACCACAGAATACGTCCACTACCTATTACATTGAAATATGACCTATCGTGCTATTTTACTTATAAAGGCTATATTGTGCCTCTTTACTTAGGTGTGTGCATACCAATAGCAGAAATGTATGAAAAAAATATCTTGAGAGAGATCATTTTCATGTGTGGGATGTGGGAAAGTAAAGAATAGACATTGAATTAGTTTTATGCTATTAACAGCCGGTGCCAATAACCATCTATCGGCGGTTTACCTTATTAGATATTTGACACTATTTGTGACGACGTTATGTCACATTTCTATCGGTAGTAAGGAAAACTGTGGATAGATAGATTATTGGGATCCCCCGTAATCTAGTAGTAATCTACTAGAACACTTGTATATGGGTACTCTAACTAACCATATGCTTCGCTCGTTTCTCCCCCTGAAGATGGTGAAATTTGTATTATATCCTTCTTTTGTGGATACCTACAACATAAAATGCGCCAACTGCCAACATTTCAGTTTGTAGCCAGCGGTTCTGCTCTGCAGTGATGAATCAATCAGTCACGTAGCCATAACAAAAACAGCAGTTTTATAGTTGCTTTAATAACCTTCAAGTTAAACCTATGGTGTAACACTAGCCTTTGCCCATGACTTCGCTCGCGTAAAGTTTTTTAACTAAAAATATAGAGCTATGTTCATGCGTATTGCTCGCCACTACGTGTGATATTTGACAAAGATCATGTAGACACCGTCCTTTATATTATACGTTCAAAAACAAAGAACTCCCTACAAAGTTTCATCCCCCAGTTCACCACTCTAAGTCATCAATATCAAAAAATATTAAGGAACACCATCTAAATACAATTTTTTTATACCTATAAGTTCAATACAAAGAATTTTCCATGCAAAGTGTAATCCATATGAAGGAAAACTGTTTTGTTTACATACAGTAACATTTTTGTTAAATGTACTATCTATACAAATGTTCACACCTATAAGTTCAAAAACACAGGATTTTCATATAACGTTTTCACCTTTTACCCCCTTAGGGTTTTACCCCCTTTCTTAATAGGTACACCTCTACTCACCACAACCAAAGGCTCTACGACCAGCGGTTTATGATGTGCGTTGTCTGTCAGTCAGTCAAGACTTTGATTCTTATTTATATTGACGTTTTGGTTTGACAAAAGATAAGCAAAAAAGGTTTAAAAATCAAGTCTTAAATTGCTAATCTTTTTCCTCCATAGTGTGTTTTTAGATTTTTCAGGACTATGATTACTCTACCTGTAGGTTAGTCTTTCTTATTCTTACAATAATACACGTTGCTTAAATAGGCAGCCTTTGCGAAGGCATAAATTGCAGTCTGTTATAGTGGGTATAAGTTATTCTGTGGTTATAGTGAGAGGGGAACTCTGTTAGTGTGTACATCATAAATTATGGACCTATAAGTACATTGTGCGCGGACCATCTCCAATCATGTGGGGACCCCATTGCAATTTAGCGGCTATAATAATTCCTAAAAAGACCGTTGACTCCACAAGGTCCATCCTTGTTCCATTCAATTGTATTGTATGTATTGGCACGCAATCCCAGCGGCTGATTTTTCCATTACGGTAAAAGTAGCCTGCATAGCCATTACTGTAACCCTGCATTCGAAGTGTGAGGTTCCAGGTTCAATCCTTGGCCGAGGCAAATATTTGTGTTGAGTGCAAAAATATTTTCTCGGCTCTTTTGTCTTTGCCTCCCGCAACACTGATAATCCTAATGCAGGGGCACAGTGGCAGTGGCAGGTGATTTTTTTCTTATGACAAGTATGTATTAATAGGGTTCCAGGGACTCCCTGGGGCAGGAGGCCAGGAAGTGTTAGAGATGACGTCATGTACCGCTCTACTGACGCTTTATTCAGTTAGCAAAATGGCCAGTTCGAATATATAATGAATCTCGTGTATTACTAAGAATTAACACTCTTCATCACGCATGAAGACGTTCATTAATAAAACAAGGTCGTTTGTTATCAAGTGGATAATCAATTAGAAAATCCTTGCTTCTAACAAACGTTAATTCAGTTTATAACAACGTTTTTTTGATTAAAATAATTCTAATATTACCTTATTGATCCATATATTTTTGTCAGTCATCACGAATCCTGAGTTGTCGTAGCAACACTTTTCTTTGTCAGAGATCACATCTCTGATCATGTCCGACATGTTTTCTGTACTCATTATCACTAAATGTCAACGTAGTATTGTTATTATTTTGTTATCACTACACACACGTGTGAAGTACGCCTTGAATGCACTGTATATAAGAAAGCAACTGGAACGTAACAAAGTGCAACATAAATTTACGAGACTGGCCACTTTCCGTTTGCGATAAGAAAAGTAAAACTTTATTTCCCGCCAAAAGTAACGTCAAGTCGAGACGTCCACGTTGCGCGGGAAAGATCCGTTTGTCATCCAACCAAGCACGAAATGAACTGAGCCAATGGCGGCTGCAAGATCAACTAAATATGCCTAAAAACTGGGCACATGAACGAGGCTTCAACAGCGAATGGCGAGCGAAAGATCAACTTGTATTGTGCAGCACTTAAGTATTGTTTGGTATAGAAGTATACTTATGCCTCGATTGAGACCAAGCCTAGCAGGCCCTAGCAGACCAGAAGCATGTTTCATACATGACTCTTTTCTTTTGTTGTCTACGTAAACACGGGTTCTAGGTCCGTACAAATATAAAACATTTAAATTCGCACAATATTATCTACCTACTTCCAAAAAAAGGAGGAGGTAGGTTAGGTACTCAATTCGATTATATTTTTTTTTAATGTTTGTTACCACATAACTTTCGACTGGGAGAGCCGATTCTCAAAATTCTTTTTTTGTTTGAAAGCTGGTGCTCAATTTCATCAAATTCGGTCTAGTAGTTTTTGTGATACACTCCAATACCTGAATAGAATGGAGGTCGGTATACATTTTTTCAAATTGTACTTGTGTTTACACACTAATAATAACAGTATACTCGTACGTACCTACCTATTACGTACGAAATCTTGTGACAGCGTGTGGATGTGACAGCTTGAGTGTGTATCTATGTATGAACTGAAACTTTTTGCTTTTCCCTGTTGTACAGGGAATTTTTGCTTTGAGCATCTGGCGCATTTGCCATTTTCAAGTGTGTTTCCAGTGTTAAATTTTTAGAGTTTCTCTTCCTTGTCTTCGTAGATCTTTATATGTTTTAATGAGTTTACTTGAATACTTTGAATTTTTTGACATACATGTATTGGTTGTACCTAAACTTTGTGTTAGTCTAATTTTGTAAAAGAGAGGAAACATTCGCTTTAACCTTATTCCACGCAAAGTCGCGAACTAGTGTAATATTACATATTCGAAAGTTTGTGTGTGTGTGTGTGTGTGTGTGTGTGTATGACCGTTATTTCTTCACACGGAAACGGCTGAATGGATTTACTGGTACTGGAACTGGGATGTATTACAATCCGAACGCTCCGTGAGTCCGAACGGGGGGTAAATTTTCAGTGTTCGGTCCTACTGTATTTAGTTCATAGATTTCTACATACACATTATTACACACATTACACATATACACACTACATTCATATTATTTTATTTCAGTGTTGTAGCGTTCTAGCCTTAGAAGGTTCTAGCTTTAGTTCTAGTCTCGTTTAATATTCATGTTGGTTGGAACAATAGAACAAGTACCAACTCTTGTTCATACATACAGTCTAAAATACGTATATAATATTATTATCATACGGATAGGCACTCATTGTCTGTCACGAAGAATTGAATTAATGTTTCATTAGTACTGGACTGGACATCATTAAATCGAGCGATATTATGTAGAGACAACGTTGGTAATGTAAATGAAAAAAATAAAAAAAGACGTGTGGCACTCGGAGACTGCCGCGGTAAAGCTATTGCATAGCTGTTTTTATCAACTTATTTAATTATAATTATTTAACCAATGCCATCTAGAGGCGAGTTGCTGAACTAAAGAGACAAGCGTGATATTTCAAAAAGTCATTAAAAGTTATTCTATTCATCGATAGATGCCAAATCAACTTATGCAATTATAATTATTTAACCAATGCCATCTAGAGGCGAGTTGCTGAACTAAAGAGACAAGCGTGATATTTCAAAAAGTCATTAAAAGTTCTGCTATTCATCGATAGATGGAGTCGGAGTTAGATTATTTTCGTTACGGAATTTCTGGATTCGGTCTTCACGCTCAAGGCCCGCGATAGAAGCTATGCAATAGCTTAAATTAAAACTCATGCTAGTTAATTATTTTTTGTAGTAGGTAAGTAATTTAAGTATTTAGTTATATGTAAAATCTGTAGGTACAGCCGTGCAATTCTGTAATGATTCGTCGACGAGCTCGTCGACGAGCTCACCGATGTCAAATACTTAATGAGATATCGGCCTTGTAAATAAGGTTGTTTTTCCAACGTTTCTTGTCATCTCGTCATTTATTTCACGATGTTGTCACAGATGCAACCATGTTTGCTCTTACAGACTCGCACGGCAGATAAAAAAAATTGAAGTGTCTATTTGTAATGCTAAATTAACAGATATTTACTAAATGTATATGAAAGTACATAGTACCTACGGTACTTACATAAAGGAAATCATTTTTTTAAATGTCTTTCTGTCTGTTTGTCTTTCTCTGCAACGGCTGGACCGATTTAAAAGGGACATTCATTGGTAGATAGCTGATATTAGAACTTAGGCTACTTTTATTTCATCACCCATCACCACGCGGGTGAAACCGCGGGGCGAAGCTAGTTAATTATAAAAGAAGTAAGAGTTAAAGGAATTAGCTTCAAATGAAACGTTTATCAAGCATCGTTGCATGACTAAAGAGCTGAGAGTAAGACTGACTAATACCTGAATAATGTATTGTTTAGAAAGTATGCAGTACGTAAAGTGCTTGATTACTTCGTCTTACGTTAATTGTGCTAATAGTTAATTCTGTTAGAACACGTTTGCCGTGGCCTTCCTCTTCCAAATGTCCCATTTCGCTCACTTTTACACTTAGCTTGTCATAATCTCCTTTCTATGTCTAATACCATCTTGGCGTACTTTATGTACTTATATATGAGGCGCTGGATTAACGCATTGGATACTTTCATCATTATCATCATCTATCCCCACGCGGGTGTAACCGCGGGGCGCAGCTATGGTATTCCAATGATTCCCATCTGTGCATAAGAACGTATATTCAATGTACACTACGTTTTTTTCAAACTTCGGTTATTAGGTTATTATAATTATTATTATTCGTCGAAAAACTAAGTTTTCGCGAAGTCGAATCATGAAATTTGGTCGTAATCAACACTACAAACTTTCTCACATCTAATATTTTCAATAAAAAATCACACTTTCCATGTATACTTACTTCTACTTTACTTACGAATCCATTAAGCAGGTTTTATCCTTTTCTCTACAATGCTCCACAAACACAACAAAACTGCAAACGCCAACCCACTTGCCAAGCGTGGTGAGTATTAGCAAAACCCCTCAATATATTTAGAAAGTTAGATAACAAGTACCTACAATTTGAAAAATTTAATATCGACTTCGATTCTATTCAGTTATTGGAGTGTATCTCAAAAACTATACTGGACCGAATTTGATCAAATTTAAATGGGACCACACAGGAAGCACCACCTATAAAAAAAATGATTTTGAGAATCGGTTCACCCAGTCGAAAGTTATGAGGTAACAAAGATAAAAAAACATACAGTCGGATCGAGTACCTCCTCCTTTTTTTAGAAGTCGGTAGAAAATTGAAAATCTCAATATGTCGATGAGATCATTTCTCAAAATGTAAGTACCTACTATAACATTTCTACGTATTGTTCTTGTTGCTCTTTACTTCTCGTTTTCATGATACAAAGCTGTTTATTCTACAATATAGCAACTTTCAAATAGATTTCAAAAATAGGTTTATTGTAGCCAGAGCTGGTCCAAGGATAGAGAGAGTGGGGCAACTGACCGCTCAATGATTCAGCACGGGATTCCCAACACACAACAGTTAAGTCTTACCTCATACCACATCAAAGGAAATTAAGCAACCGTCAAAACATAGTTGTGTATATAGATATAGTAATATAGATTTATTACTTGTGAGTAGAATGCAATTGCAAGTTTGGCTACTTACACACACAGCCACAGTAAAGAGGTTTGAATGTTTTTGTGTGACATGAGACGTTGACTTAGTGGTGACCGTTCATCCATGTTAGATATCATATAAAACCTTATTTTTTTTAGGGTTCCGTACCCCAAGGGTAAAACGGGACCCTATTAATAAGACTCCGCTTTCCATCCGTCTATCTGTGTAAATATTTCAGAATATCGAGTTATATTATTCACTACCACGTTAAAAAAATCAATTTGATTGATTTTTTCCATTTTTTTCTCAGTCTTAATAACTATAACATGTAAGTAGAAACTTGAAATATTTATTATCGATATATAGTACATTAGAGTTGGATACAGGCCGCTTCCAACCGGTACTTTTGGAAATTTCTGGGGGAGACTTATGTTCAGCAGTGGACATCCTATGGCTGAGATGATATATATAGTACGGAACCCTCCATGCGCGAGTCTGGCTCACTCTTGGCCGGCTTTTATCCATAGGGGATCTCTATAATCTCTCAAAAACCTTGCGCTCGAGACCTTTATTTCTATTGACAGTTTTAGTTTGTCTATAGATCCTCTATCTATATAGGTAGGTACATAGGTTTCGTAGTACATTTTCCGAAATTCACTGGTAATTATGGTTACCATTATGCCAAAAAGTTAAAAATTTGAGAAGGATATTTAAAAAACGATATTAAAAAAATATTTAGTGAAACTCCGTTTGACAAATGCTTATGGCAGAATTGCAGTGTGCACCACCGTGTCCTTCACGTATGAAATGCAAATATAAGTATACAGAATAAGCAACGCACAAAACAACCCAATCAACCAAAAACGATTGGACACGTGCTTCGATTTTCGCCTCTAAACGCGGCATCATTGAAAAAAATGGCTGTCATTTCAAACATTCCTTAATACTTAATTAAATTGAAGAATATGAAGTACAATGCATTTTATTAATTTTAGATAATATTATTATGTTTCATAGTAACATTTAGTGCTTATGCTAAGTACACAATCGATAGTATCCAAATAGAAATCCAATTCCTAATGCAGGTAAGTTTTATTTTTCAAAACGACCGGGTTCTATTCTCGAACTGAGTAAGAGTTTTATTTTAAACCTATGTATGCGATTTTTCTTGTCACTAAAATCGATGACATGGTTCCTAAGACGAGATCTTTGTATGTGTTATAGATATTTAGACTTGCCCATACTGACCGATCTGAATGTAACACTCTGTAGAGTCAGAATAGGATCAGTTGCACAGAATAAACAAGTACAATTTGAAAAATGTAATACCGACTTCCATTCTATTCAGTTATTGGAGTGCATCTGAAAAACTACTGGACCGAGTTTGATAAAATTTAAATGGGAACACCAGCGTTCAAACCAAAAAAATAATTTTGAGAATCGGTTCACCCAGTCGAAATATATGAGGTAAGAAACATAAAAAAAACAGTCGAATTGAGTACCTCCCCTTTTTTTGGAAGTCGGTAGATAATAGTAATATGTATCAGTATTACCTCCTACATACAAACACACATACTTCTTTATAATATAATTAAAGGTAAGTAAGTACCTACCTATATGTAACATTTTATTTTTATTATTTCATGCCATGCAAAATGGTTTTACTTCATTAGTAGGTACATACGTATAAGCATTTCATATAAAAACAGTAATTTTCAAACTGATAAGACTTACGAAAGCTACAATAATGAGACTATGCTATGCAATTTTCCTGCTACACTATATATTTATCATGATAGTGGCGGAGTAGGTCAATGCTCCAACGACACAGTGGTCACAAATCCAGAGTCGGCTGAAGGGCAGGGCAGACGGATGAATTTCTTATGTTTTAATAAGTACCAAGATTACGATTTGCAATGGTAGCATATCCTGTAGGTCTACCATGAGTTTACAACATTGATACCAATCGATGCTCGCTATCAATTAAGCTAAAAAAAATATGAAAAAAGAACAGTGCCATCTCACGGTCAATTGTAGAACTAAAATTGACAGCGCTGTACGCCAATCTGTCCGAATCAGCAAGCCTCATTCGAGGCAAGTTTCATTCATAAATCTATTGTTATTTTTGTCCTGATACGGACAGATTTATAGGTAGGCGAGATCGAGTATCGACTATAGATGACATTTATGTTGCCAACTCATGGTAGAGCCACTGTCATTACGATAACATGATAGAAAATATGGTTGTGCTTATAAAATTGGAGAGAAAAAACGTTGCCAAAAGTCAAACGGAAATCCTGTTTTGTCACTACTACAAGATCATTACTTACAATCTGAGCACTAAGTACGAAATTATAGTTATAAATTCAAGTTATTTTGAGAAAAAGAAAACCTCATCATAACCTTATAGACTATACCGATATGTATATGTACTAACAGTAGAAAAACTACATTAATTCAAAAAGAGAATCAATATCGATACAAAAAACAACTTGGACTCATATGGGAACTAAAGTACCTATGATCCAAAGAATCATCGAATCAATGTATAACAGTTAACTAGTTACTAGCGGAGTACTACAAAAATACACAGAGTCCTACTGAATAACTTGTGAACTTTTAAATGTTTATTCATCTTTATGCATCATTGAATTGGCCTACCCTCAATCGCTTATCTTAATTCCAACCTGGAGCTGTAACTACTTTCAACAGACCTCAGATTACGTATATACAGTATGTAGTGGGTGTGTGAGCCAAGCCTCCACGCAGAACCAATCGAACCTGTTCGCCATTGCACCTGCACCTGCGCCTGCGCCGACGGAAACACACTCTTGCGGTAATACTTGGAAATCGTTGTTCATTAGTTCTTACAACACGCAATTCATCGGCCAATGATCCCATATGTTTAGCTTCTTGATGGAAACCTTGTAATATAATTTCAAATCACATCATATCTCATTTGATTAAATCTTTTTTATATTTTATATTAAAAACTGTTTTGATACTGACCAGCAATTAAGAAGTTGATGAGGAATGACACGGAGGACGTCAAGAGAGAAAAGAAAAGGGAGAGAGATGGATATATGGATATTGGAGCAGAGAGCAGAGAGATCCATAGAGAAAATTTTGTATTGAGAGAGATCACAGACAATTATATGTCCTAGAGAGGTTCCGAAGAAAGATTTCGTCCTATTTACATGAGACTAGATAATCTAGAATTCGGATTGAGCATGATGATGAATAAATGAGATGGAGCAAAGCGGAAACTCCTATTAAAATAAAGTGTTTATATTCACTTGGATTCCTATTTTGGGTGTCGAGCGAAGCAAACCGAGGGTATTGGCGAATTCAAACAAGACATTCGATAGTATCCAACGCTCTCTTAATCCAGAACTCAACCATCCTTCAGAGCCAGAAGTTGACTAGAACCTTTATGTGTGTAACGGAACGAACTGACCTTTCAGGACTTATAGTAAAATGTGATTCGGCCAGGTCATGTATTCTTTATTATTATAAATTTATTTATTTCTTATGTTCCTTTTTATTTACTTGTTAACTAGCTAGGCCTTCTTCTAGGTAATCTAATCAGTGTAGGTAATCTATTACATTACAACCTTCTATATATATAGCTTTATGTCTCTAAGGTTAGTAGATCTTCTACATTAATACTCGTAATACAAAGAGAAAAGATTTGTTTGTTTGAATTGGTGATTTATTTGGTTAATTTAGCTCCGAAACGACTGAACCGATTTTAAAAATTTGCTCACTTTTAGAATACTTAATTATCCCTGAGTATCATAGACTATTTTTTTTTTCATTATTTATGAAAGAAAGGCATAAATAATGAAATTCTGAAACATTGCAAAGAAGTTTTAGTACCAGTTCTTACAAAAATATTTAATGAGATCTTAACCACTGAAACCATTCCCGAGCAATGGACAGAATCTAACATCATCCTTTTATATAAAAAAGGAGATAAACACGAAATCGGAAACTATCGCCCAATAAGCCTTATGTCCAACATTTATAAGGTACTTGCTAACATAATTTTAAAACGGATTGAAAGGAAACTAGATGAACATCAACCTATCGAACAGGCTGGATTTCGTAAAGACTACTCGGTGATCGATCAAATTCATGTAGTACGTCAAGTTTTAGAGAAGTACAACGAATACCAGCTCACATACTATATTGCATTCATCGATTACAGCAAAGCATTTGACTCTCTACACCATAAAAACATCTGGGAAGCATTAGCCGAACAAGGGATTGAACAAGAATACATTCGACTAATAAGAAACGTATATAGGAATAGTACAGCCAGAATCCAATTAGAAAAGAAGGGCGATCCATTTGAAGTAAAAAAAGGCGTAAGACAAGGAGACCCATTATCTCCGAAATTGTTCTCAGCGGTACTAGAATCAGTATTTAGACGACTCGATTGGGAAAATTTCGGAATCAATGTGAACGGTGCATCGCTGACGCATTTAAGATTCGCCGACGATATAGTGCTATTCGCCGAAACACCTGAAGCCATCAATAAAATGATAAAAGATCTTGCGCTGGAAAGTGAAAAGGTAGGCCTAACACTAAATCCAGAAAAAACTCGAGTGATGACAAATGGAAACAAAGTGTCGATACAATTAGACAATACCGAAATAAATTACACTGACGAATACATTTATCTGGGTCAGCTCATAACGCATAAAGAATCTATGCGTAAAGAAGTAGAGAGAAGAGTAACAAATGGTTGGAAAAGATACTGGAGCTTAAGGGAGGTCATGAAAGACAAAAAACTCCACATACAGATAAAAAGCAAATTATTTAACACCTGTGTACTTCCCGTCCTAACGTATGGCTGCCAATCATGGAATTTAAATCAGGACATGATAAGAAAACTCGCAACTTGCCAATACGCTATGGAGAGGAGTATGCTTAACGTAAAAAAATCGGACAGATTGAATAACTATGTCATCAGAAACAAAACAAAAACCACAAATGTCACACTGAAAATTAGAAGACTCAAGTGGAGATGGGCTGGTCACATGATCAGAGGCCACGATAAATGGAGCAAGAGAGTGACAGGTTGGTACCCCAGGGAAGGTAAAAGGAAGAGGGGTAGACCACAGAAACGATGGGACGATGATATCAAAGAAGTAGCAGGAGTGACGTGGAACCGAGTGGCTCAGGAAAGAAGTGAATGGAAAAGGTTGGAGGAGGCCTTTGCCGATTGGCAAACAGATCTACAGAGAACAAGCAAACCACAACTACTAGATTAAATTGTATTATTACAGTATGTTTATTTTGTGTTTATATTGTAATATATACTATCAATATTGTGACTAGATTAAGTTGATCTGAATAAAAGGCTATTTTATTTTATTTATTTATTATCATAGACTATATTGATTCATCTTCATGATTATCATCCTTCACCACGCGGGTGAATACGCGGAGCGCAACTAGTATTATAAAGAGCAAATATTTGTTTTTTTGTTTGTTTGGATTTAATAGACTATGAAACTATTGGACCGATTAGAAAAATTCATTTACCATTAGAATCCTACGTTATCCCTTATGATCATAATATATATTTTGATACATCATCATCATCCATCATCACGCAAGTGCAGCTTGTGTCATATAAACTTGCAACTTAACTTATTTTTGAGAGGTTTAAGCCACCATTTGTTGCCGTAAAGGTATAAACAAACCGTTGCGATTCATCGGTAAACAGCGGCAGATGGGTTGGCAATTTCAGAACTTTCCAACAATTTTGCATATTTGGTAACTAAACTGGCTGAATTGTACCTACCTACATAGTTACATACAAACTGTCGCTAACCTGATCTATCTATATAATATATAAATAATATCGAAGTTTTTAATATGAAAAACGGGATTCACTCACGTAAATAAGTTTGTTATTTTTTTTCCAACTACATATACAGACTGACTGGTGGAACACTTTACATAAACAAGGACATGATAATTCATGGTCACATGAAACGTTTAAAAAAATAAAATTAAAAAAATACCGTTAAACTACAGAGGAAACCTTCATTCTATGAATGTGCTATAACTCGAAAATTATGGACACCGTCCGAACGGGGTTAATGACCCAAAGGGCCGCGCCGCCTTTATTACTACACGCGCGCCGCGAGTGACCATGTTTATTGTTTTGAGTAGACAATTAAAGTTAAATTAGGTAAATATTAGGCACCTATTTTTTTTTCTTAATTAGAACGAGAATCGAGTACTGAGCACTATATATCAATATGTAAAGTGTTCAACCAGTCAGCCTGTATAGTTTCAACGTGCGAGGCAAGATGCAATCGCAAACGTTCTCGCGGTCGCTCCTTGAAAAAGATGTGGTTGATAGTTTTGAAACTGTAGTTGGATCCAGTAATAAGTTACGCATACATAAAAAATAGATATTGAAAACATTTCTGAGCAATGACTGTTCAGACTTACCTTATTATCTGTACAAAACAGACGTCTTGTTATAATAATCTGACTCGAGCACACCGGATGCATCTCGTTGAAACGTTATTATTCCATTGTGCTAGCAGTACCTACACTGTCTATATATAGAACAGCTTCATTTGTTATGTTGTTGGTTAGTATAATCGTATCTAGAGAAGGATAATACAGATAACAGTTAAAAACTGGTTTGCCAGTTACGACCTGCTTGGCTGAAAATGCAGAATTAGCTATTAAACTACATCCTGCTTGGCTAAAAATGCAGAATTAACTATTAAACTACATCCTGCTTGGCTAAAAATGCAGAATTAGCTATTAAACTACATCATAAGTAAAAAAGTAAAATCCATGCCATTCTAAAGTTTACGCATTATATAGGGTGTTTGGTAGAGGGACCGACAATTCAAATGAGCGTGTTCGGGGGACCACTTGGAGAATACAAGTTGGCCAAAAAAATCCCCGACCCCCCAATATGTTTAACTTTTTTTGTGATGTTTTCCCTTTTTCTCCGAAATTGTACCGATTTACCACCATAACATTTGTAAAATCTGTTTTAGACCGGATGTTTTTAGTTGAATTTGGTCTCTAATACACCTTCAGGCCCCACAAAGCAAAATTGGTACAATATTGCCAACTTGTATTCTCCAAGTGGGCCCCCGAACACGCTCATTTGGTTTGAAGGTCCCTCTACCAAACATCCTGTATAGTGATGGAGACGCGGACCGGCAAGCGCAGCGTAGGTCCTGAATAGCAGAATAACTATTACAAACATTGAATTATTGACGAAAAATTAAAATACAACAAAAAGAAATTTCCAGGACAAAAAGTCCAACTGTCAAATATTTAATGTCCTTCCCGCCAATACTGTACACTCTCCACTCAAATTAAAGAACCTATTATAAAGGTTTCGAACCAACTAGATATTTCCACAATATTCGCATTATTGCGTAGTTTAGATTTTAAAAAAATCACAACCTATCACGAAGTGATCTGGTAATTTTGAAAGTGTTTTATTTACAATTATATAGTATATATATTTCATATGATAAAATGTGTCTAATTCAATGGCCATATCATGTATATGTAAATTGAGTATTTTCAGGGTTTTACTGCAGATACCTACCACAATAGTAAAATCTGTGGACAAATAAAGATGATATAGCTACGGGATTTCAATTGTGAGAAAGGAACCCTAACGATATACAAAATGGCAACAGCATAAGCAACAAATGTTGCCATTTTAAAGATTTCACTCTTTTCTACCGACTTCCAAAAAGGAGGAGATACTCAATTCGATTGTTTTTTTTTAATGTTTGTTATCTCATAACTTTCGACTGGGTGAACCAATTCTCAAAATTCTGAAGGGGATCAACTACCAAATTATGTTAGTGATTCGCGTGAACTCTATCATGTATGTAATTATTATGACAAACTATTGTACATATTTTTTTAATTACGTATTCATGATTGTTTAACATGCTTAATTTTTTTTCAGTAACTGACGAAGATGGTGATATCGACCGTTGTCGATATCACCTTCTTCGCCTTTTTTGTATTTTATAATATTGGCTATGAAAGTAATGAAATTATTTTTAAGCAGCAACTGTCATAAGTGTTAAGTAATCTATGACGAGATATTATCCCAAATGTAATATAAAAAAATTGAGCTTTATACTTTAACGAATTTAAGGTACCACCTTTACTACCTGCCGTGCGATTCTCTAGGAGCAAACATCGTTGCATTTTTGACAACATCCGTGAAACAAATGACGAGATGACAAGAAACGTTGGAAAAACAGCCTTATCTACAAGGGCGATATCCCATAAAGTATTTGATATCGGTGAGCTCGTCGACGATCGCATCGAAGGATTATTTCAGAATCGCACGGCTGTTACGAGTATCTGCCCAAGTAACCACAACCCAAACTCTATAGTCGCTGGTTGTTCTTACCTGTGGACATGCATAGAAAAACTTTCAGCTTTTATAAAATACCGAAGATCTGGCCGTCGTGGGCTCTTGGGCTATATAGGTACACATTCCGGTCAAAACATAACAATCCAACAACTCCATTTTGATATATATATATATATATAGCCCTCCGCGATACCGTTTAAACTGATAACCTTTTGTACCAAGTATACTAACGCGACGTTATGAATCGGGGACGTCACATAATATATACTATTTTGTCAGTATTTGCGGTACTAAAAGCTAAAAACAACTTAAAGAAATTATAAACAGCATAAACAATATTTGATCATAGAGCTGGTGCTAACCTCGTCCAATACGTTGATACCCTTGTTTCTGTAACCTGGGGTACCTTTTTAGGTTTCTGTAACCTTTATTATCTGTATTGTATATATTCAACAAGTTACAAGTTGCCAGCTTTTTGGGTACTTTATCCGCAGAGAGACAGTGATTTAATTTTGTGTCTATATTATCTATCCTATTAAAATTATAAAAGAAAGTTTATTGGCCGTTTTCACTAACAGCGAGTTAGGCAGTGCCTAATTAGGCAACTCCTAACGTAAGCAAACTCCTAAGCATCATTTTTCGTTTCACCATTCCTTCAGTACAAGGAGACTCCTAAATAATGGGTTGCCTAAATTTACGAAACTTATCTATGGTTTTGATTCTTCAGTTGTCAGCTTGAGAACTGCCTTGGCTACACCGAGGTTAACGTCAATGCCCAACATCGCCTTAAACAACGCGCTAATTATTCCGATAATTATCGCGTTAAATTGAGTGGCCACACTGGTACCGTGAAAGTCAACGCCCGTTTCATTGCCGATAAAATTGGCAATAAGTCAAGATAGACGTTGACGCTGCTACACTGTATGTAATGAGTGTCAATTTGTATTATATGAATGTATTGTATGATATATTGAGTATTTGTAAGTTTTTCCAGGACTTCAAAAATGTATACTACTTGTTTAGATGAGCTCTGTAATAAAATAACCTATTAGGGATTCATTTTTCTCTTTTAATTCATCTAAAGTCCACACGTGCGATCCCGGTGCTATCACGGTGCACACTGACAAACGTTGGTGTGGCCGCTTCAACGCAATAATTCTCGCGTTAAATCCCTTAGATGTGCCTAAAAATACCAGCAACCGATTTATCGCCCAACTTCAACGGCAATGTCAATGCCGTTGTAGAATTATCGCGATTAGGGTTGCCTACATCTACGGTTAACGTTAAACAACGCGATAATCAACGGCGTTTCTCCTCGGTGTGGCCAAGACATAAGAGTAAGTACTTGGGTATTTCAACAACGATGGTACTCTGACTGAATAGGTATAGGTATGATTATCTTAGTGATGGTAGACTACAAGAGAGGGAATATTTTGTTCAGCGGCCACATATATTAGGTAGTAATGAAAATTGAACTACATGTTCCTATCAAACTCCAAATATTCATCAATTTGATGTAATATGAACAACACCGTGTCTTTGGACATTCTGAATTTTTTTTAAAGTCAAGATCGTCATAATTTTGAAAATTATTTATCCTGGGTCGAATCAATCGTGGTCTAGTATTTTATATAGTATTTATGTATGCACCTAAAACATATTTTAGGGGTTGCGTAAGGTTTACGCACTGCCCAGTCGTAACTTTAGGTAACGCCTAACATCGTTAGGCGGCAACTGAGGATTGGTGAAACGATTTTTTGCTCTAGGCAATTCTTAAATGATTTAGGCAACTCCTAAGGTTAGTGAAAACGGGCATTAATGTACTTATGGAGTGGATTTCGTTTGACCTGAATAACAGGCTGCTATGAAATTATTGGCAGTGACATTTTATATTTTGGTATGTGAAAACGGTAGTGATGCATGTAACTTAACATGAGTGGTTGTTTGTTACTCTTAAACGCACTTTTACTAAATGTATATGTAGAGTCTGTGTTAAGAATATAAATGTAGTATTCTTGATCTGTGTTTATTGTATGGTGTGAATATCATCTGTCAAAAGATGTCACTTAAATGGCGCGGTTCAATCTGTTGGTTATAGTAAAGTCAATAAAGACGGTCTGCCGCCTCCGGCTGGGTCATGCTTGTACCCCCGTTCACTTGGCCAAACTGAGGATTCGGGATAGTTCGTTATGCGAATGTGGCTTAGATGAAGGAGACTATGATCATATTTTCTTTAGCTGTCCAAATTTGAAATATTCACTGTATGATATTCTTCCACAAAAAATATCCCGTCCTATTTCATTCAAATCTCTTCTGTCCCTTACTTTTTCTTCTTTAATTAACTGTATATTATGTAATTACATTAGTAGAAATAAAATTAAATTATAATATATTCCTTATTATTTATTGTATAAATGTATGAATTTTTATTAGTATTATTTTTGTTATAAATGATATGATGTTTTTGTTTTGAATTTTGTTCTTATTTATGTTGTGTTTGTGTGTTTTAGAGTAATCACTGGAGTGGAACAGTTTGTTTGATTCCCTCTTCTAATCACCGACCATATTCTAAAAGTTTACTTTAATTTCTCCTACAGTTTATGAAACTATCATGTAACAGATACTGGCAAAGTTGCGACACTCAAACAAGTCGCAGGGGCCATACACAAAGAATATAATCTAAAGTCAATAATAAATATTATCTCAAAGATCTAGTGGATTATTTGTTAAAATAACCCTACAATTATTGGCGACGAGTCGAGAAACATCGAATCTACAAAGAGTGCACTACACGGCATATAGTCATGGCTCATTTGGAGTACACGGGCGGGGGCGTAGGCCCACATTTTGACGCATTTGGAGACCCGGCAACTAGCCACACTCGTTGGAAGGCATGGATGCGCAATTTTCAGTATTACATTGAAGGTCAAGTTGGCCTAGGAGATAAACAGAAAGTGTCAAGGTTGTTACATCAAGCGGGACCAGCGGTTCAGGAAATTTATGAGACGCTGAAGGAAGATACTGTTGATGGCAGCAATGAGTACGAAAAGTGTGTACAACGATTGAACACGTATTTTGAACCAGTATTAAATGTGGCGTATGAGCGGCAAAAGTTTCGAAATATGGATATGAAAACTGGTGAAATGTATGCGCAGTATGTGATACGATTGCGCTCACAGGCCCGTTATTGTGGCTTTTTGAATATTGAAGAGGCAATCAGAGATCAAGTAGTGGAAAAGTGTTCTAATACAGAATTAAAAAGAAAATTACTCAAGAAAGGGGCAGACCTGACATTGAGGAAGGTGTTAGAAATAACTAAACTATTTGAAATGGAGAGGGAAATGTTCACAGAGCAAACAGTGAAAAGTGAGGAAAATGAACAGACAGATGGTGCAATAAATAGGGTGCAGCGGGAGACCGTATGCTACAGATGTGGCCGAAGAGGTCATCTGGCTAAGGATAAAGAGTGCCCAGCTATGGATGCAAAGTGTGATAAATGTGGTATAAAGGGACATTTTTCTAAATGTTGCAAAACAAAACAATACAAAAATATGGCCAGTGAAAAACAAAAGAAGAAAAATAAAAAGAGATATGTAAAATATGTAATAGAAGAAGACTCAAGCTCGAGTGAAAGTGAAGACAGTGACTCTGATTGTGATCAGGACGGACAAAACCCAAAACAGGTGAACTCTGTGTTTGAGGTGAGTGGACCTTACAGTGACAACAAATGTAATATTCTTGTTGACAATAAAATAATGTGCAAGTTCATCATAGACTCAGGCGCTTCAATCAATATAATTGATAAATATATGTATAAAAAAATGTTAAAAAGTGGAGTAGCTTTTAAAAAAAGACCTGGTGTGCAAAATCAAAGTTTTCATTCATATGGTGGTAAAGAAATAGCACAGTTAGGAATATTTGAAGTAAAGTTGTACTCACCTGCAAGTGGTGCAAAAGTTAAGTCTAAAATTTTAATCTATGATGGACAGGGACCAGCTCTACTCAGCCGAGAGGCTTCCATTCAGCTTGGATTGTTAAGACTTGGTCCTAATATTTCAAATGTTAATTTGGCTAGTAAGACCACTATCAATAAAGAGATTGTAATGAAGGAATTCCCAATGTTGTTTGAGGGCATTGGAAAATTAAAAAATTTTAAATTAAAAATTCCACTTGACCCTAGTGTTAAGCTAGTAGCCCAGCCCGTTAGGAGGCAGCCATTTGGTGTTCGTGCAATAGAAGAAAAACTAATAAAAGAATTACTCGATAATGACATAATTGAACCTGTGACTGGACCGACTCCCTGTGTTTCACCATCACATGTGGTACAGAAAAAGGAGAAAGGCCAATATCGACTAGTTGTGGACATGAGAAAGGCTAATGAAGCAGTTCTTAGAGAGAGAGTTCCACTGCCAACATTCGAAGAACTCTTAGCAGACCTTAATGGATGTAAGTACTTCTCATCACTTGATATAAAATGGGGCTACCACCAACTTGAGCTGGATGAAGACTCAAAAATGGTCACTGTATTTAATTCTAGTCTTGGATTGTTCAGGTACAAAAGATTATTTTTTGGGATAAGATGCGCATCTGAAATGTTTCAGAGAATAATTGCTCAACTACTACAGGGCATTCAAGGTGTTGCCAACAGTCAGGATGATATCAGAATTGGAGGTTGCACTAGAGAAGAACATGACCACAGACTGAGACAAGTTTTGTGTAGACTTCAGGAGAGTGGTCTCACTTTAAATAAAAAAGGTGAGACTGAAATAAACTTTCTGGGACACCACCTTTCAGAAAGAGGGATTCGACCAACCAGTACATCAAAAGAAGTGGTACAAGAGTTCAGATCCCCACAAAACAAGGCTGAAGTTAGAAGCTTTCTGGGATTGGTGAACTTTTCTGCCAGATTTATACCTAACTTCAGCTTACTAACAGAGTCATTGCGACATCTTACTAAAAAGGACTCTGAATTTACATGGAATAAAGAGCATGAGGAAGCTTTTGATAAATTAAAGACTTTAATTGTAAAAGCTCTAGCTTTAAGCTATTATGACAAGAAGGCAGAGACTACATTAGTGACGGATGCAAGTCCAGTGGGGATTGCGGCAGTGCTTATACAACATCAATCAATAGATGGCAGAGTTCAGCCAGTTGCAATAAAATATATCAGCAAAGCTTTGTCTGCAACAGAACAAAGGTACTCGCAGACCGAAAAGGAGGCCCTTGCCATTGTGTGGGCATGCGAGAATTTATATATGTACCTTATTGGTAAACAGTTTAACATTATCTCTGACCATAAGCCTCTTGAGATAATTTATTCACCAAATTCTAAACCAAGCGCAAGGATACAACGATGGGTACTCAGACTGCAACCGTATACTTTTAAAGTAATATACAAACCTGGCAAGAGTAATATAGCAGACCCAATATCTAGACTGTTAGATACAAGCAATAAATGTACAAGGACTGAAGACAATGAAGATAACCTGTTGATAGCAATTATTGAGGCAAGCATTGAAGCGGTCACAGTAGAAGAAATAAAGGAAGCCACTTTAAATGACCTCGAATTAAAGGACCTGATGCAAGCAATACAAAAAGACACTTGGAGCAAGGACTTGAGAAAGTATGAGTTGATAAAAATGGAACTATGTATTGTCAATAATATCATACTGAGGGGAACAAGAATAATAATTCCAAAAAAAATAATACCTAAAATACTGGAACTAGGGCACGAAGGACATCTTTCGGTTAACTCAATGAAAGCTAAATTACGGTCAAAGGTATGGTGGAAAGGAATAGATAAAGATATAGAGTACTGGGTAGATACCTGTGAAGGATGCAGATTGGTCAGACAAAGCATCTATCCAGAACCAATAGTGACAACAAAGTTGCCTAGTAAAGTATGGGAGCTGGTGGCAATTGACTATTTGGGCCCTCTACCATCAGGTCACTACCTATTGTTTGTTGTGGATTACTATAGTAGGTATTATGAAGTGGAAGTGTTAAGAAACCAGACAGCAGAAAGTACAATCCAAACTCTGGAGAAAATAATAGCAAGAGAAGGAATAATGGATGAGATTGTATGTGACAATGGTCCAGCATTTAGACATGAGAAATTTAACAAGTTTTTAAAATCACAAGGAATACGACTAAGACACACAACACCCTTATGGCCTCAAGCAAATGGAGAAGTGGAAAGGCAGAATAGAAATGTACTGCGAAGACTAAGAATTGCTCAAGGGATGAATTTAGATTGGAAAATAGAATTGCTGACATACTTATCAGCATATCGTACTTCACCACACTCAAGTACAGGAGTAGCACCCGGTAATGTCTTCAGAGGAAGAGTAATAAAGACAAAAATACCAGAAATATCTATGGATTACAATTTTGATGATGAACAAATACGTGATATGGACAGGTATAAGAAAGATTGTTATAAGCAATATGCGGATAAAAGAAGGCATGCTAAAATATCAGAAATCATTCCTGGGGATAAGGTTCTAGTAAAGCAAAGAAAAGAGAATAAGCTTAGCACTCCATTTTCTCCAGTTGAGCACACAGTCATATGGAAGTCAGGCAACGCTATTACCGCTCAAGCACCTGATGGTAAAATTGTGAAAAGAAACTCTTCTTACTTTCAACCCATCAAACAAAGAGACATGGAGAGATTTAGGACAGAGGAAAATGAGATATTGAATGAAAGTTAAGAGTGACAGAAACAAAAAGGATTGTAAAGAACAATCAACATGAAATGGGAATAAAGAATGATGAACAAGAAGAGGGACTAGAAGCAATGAAAATGACTTTAGGCAAAGACAACCCTGACATGACTGAAGATAACCTGACTAGACCCGTAAGAAAAAGGCATATGCCCGGAAAGTATAATGACTTTCTTTTAAGCTTAATTTTAGATACCTTAAAGCCTTAAGATTTGTATTGTTTGAAATTTGACTTTTATATTGCATTTTATTTTGCAATATTATATTAAAATTTGGTAGTAACATTTATATACGTAAGATTCAAATTTGTTTATAAAGAAAGGAAGAGATTGTAGAGTCTGTGTTAAAAATATAAATGTAGTATTCTTGATCTGTGTTTATTGTATGGTGTGAATATCATCTGTCAAAAGATGTCACTTAAATGGCGCGGTTCAATCTGTTGGTTATAGTAAAGTCAATAATAAATATTATCTCAAAGATCTAGTGGATTATTTGTTAAAATAACCCTACAGTATATTTTAATGAAATTTGGTATGGACATAGATGAGGCCCTGGAATTATAGAATACTTTTTCATCATTATATCATCACCATCTCTACGTGATCGAATCAGAAATGAGATCCGCTAGACGAACTAAAGTCACCGACATAGCCCAGAAGATGAGCCAGTTCAAAGTGGCAGTGGGCAGGCCACATAGCACGCAGAACGATGGCCGATGGGGCCAAATCTCGGTGTCCATCACCGGGACCTCTGTTATGGGGGTTGAATGAGGGCGTGATACGACGTTCTGTCCCGCGTTCCCGCCAAAAGCGGCAGTAACGGAACACCCCGGGGTTTTGGTGGGTATACGGACTCCCACATAACCACCTACCTCCCCGTGGTGGGTGGTATCCATTAAGGATTACCCCGGGACAAAAAAAAAAGTAAAAAAAGAAATAAAAAAAAAGAGGTGTGATACGCCCGGAGAGCCGAGCGTAGGTCCTCGGATACGGATCGGAAGAGTAGAGGTGATCTCCTGCATTTCCGCACCCTCCTTCTGCGACACGACCCGTTCATAAAATCTTGCCCCGCGTTACGACCTTTCGTATGTACCACTGATACCAGTATGGGTATCAAATGAAAGGGCTTGCGGAGGAGAACGTGGAAACTAATACAAAGTCAAATTAAATCCAGATGTGGGGGACCATCCAAGATGGTGGGCAAGTTTTATTATGCATTAGGTACTATGATATGGGCAAAGAAGAACACGAATAAGACTCAGAAGAATACAAAACAGTAGATAATGCACCGAGGGTGCATTGAGTTCTTTATATAATTGAGTTGATTATAATTTAAGTGAAGCGTGGGAGTTATTTAGGGTCCTGAGAAGCCGCCCAAGACGAAGACAGGCTTTATCCTCGAGGTGCGTACTCTACTTTTCATATCTACTGCGAGATAATAAAAATTCAGAGCATTATAAAAGCAGTTATTTAGTTAAAAGTAAAATAAATTAATAGTTAATATTAAAATTGGACACATTTGTCCTTTTAGATAGGGACAGAATAATATTTTTGTAAGGAGCGTTTTATGGAAAACACTATTTTTAAACTAGGAAAGCACTAACGCCTGCTTTAGCGATCTCAAACATTGAGGTTGGATGGTACTGTTAAACTGTCCAATAGATGTCGCTACGTCCCCGCAAGACGGTTAGTCAAATAGAGAGTTAAAATTCGATGCTCGGACCAGAACCTCGGTGGCCTAGTTGGTCAATGGCGTCTGACACGGAGAGTCAAAAGACGCGGGTTCGAATCCCGTCCGAGGATGGAATTTTCCTCTATATACATTTCAACACTATTTTAGACTTACGCGGTTGTTAACTAAGTTATAATTAGTACCTACTCACGAGATGTAGACCACGATTTAGTTATGCTTTTGATATTAGATTATATTAGATATTTCGGTACAGTTACATGCACCACGTTCAAAATTATAACATTTTATGGAAGTTATTAAAATAACACCATTCACCAGATCACGGCACGTAATTTAAACTATGACTTTGAATGCGCAGAGAGGGAGCAACGCGGCGCACAACAATCACACTCCCTATAGCAATGTTGCCAAGTCAATAAAACAAAAAATGGCCAAATACTTATAAAAAGCTGCTAGAATGTTAAAATTTTGTACCCCGAAATGTTGCTAAAAATGGCCAAAGAATTGGGTTAAAACAAACTAAGCCTATAACTTCAAAATGTATTATTTAATCATCTAATATTAATTCAACATAATACTCAATTAAGGTTGATGGTTCTGATTGTTTAGGAATATTGAAAGAATATTTTTCATGCTTTCCGATTTATCAAACACTTCCATGGGTATTTGGTAAGAAGCATACGTCTGCATAAATTGATGTATGTATTCCGTAGATAACGTTCGTTCAGAAATGGGTATTACATAGGTAGATAAGCGAAATCAAGTGCTACGAAATGGAAGTAGGTATAAAAATAATATTAGATACTTATTAATTGGCTGTAATTTTACTTGACCTTGTCAGTAGTAAAAAGTTGCTAAAAATGAGGCTAAAACATTTAGCCAATAATATTTTATATTTTTGGCTAAATCAACCCTACATGTTGCCAGATGTAGCCCAAAAGTGGCTAACTTGGCAGCACTGCCCTATAGTACAATCGCGCCTTTTTTTCTTTTTTTTCTGTATACTGTCTCCGTACTAAGAGTTTTCGTACAAATAACGTTCCAAATTCAAATCACTGTACACCCATGGGAGTTTCATACAATATTACATCCCCGGGATGCCTTGCTTTACGTTGATATTGCGTGATATATAATTGGACATTTTCGAGCAGGTGGTATGAAAATAATAAAACGTTACAAGATGTATTTTTTTCTGAATTCATTAACAGCTGAATTTTAACAAAAGTAGGTATGCCTTTGTTGACTTCATACTTCAATTGTGTGTGTAATTTGGCGAGATATGCGTCAACAGCATTGGTTTGCAATCTATCTAGGAGAAGGATACCTACCTACCTTCTCCAATATCAAACCACGCACTGTTTCGTTAGGCACAAGTAAGGTGCTGAAATAAGTGACGCTACTACACTGAAAAAAGTATTGTTCTCATCAGTATACAAGGTATAATCGAGCTAGTTTCCTTAGAATCAAAATACCAGTATAGTTCTCAGTGAAATACCAAGTTTATAGTAAGTAATATTAATACATACCAGTACTTACTTGGTATTTGTTAATAATAATTATATACTTACTATGTACATATACTATGTATATAGTGGGTATATAGTAAAAGTAAAATTTCATTTGAATAGTTATTAAAAATAACAGACAAACGACCATGTAACTACGACGCATTAAATAAATTGCACAGACTTAAAACATTCCCAATCATAACTAAAAAATACAAAGTAAATTATTATAAAATATAATTTATATTATAAATAAAAACTTATTAAAACAAGCTTTTATTCAATTGCCCTACATAGAAGAAAATAAACTTAAATCAATTTATTACATGTACCTATTACCCAATTTATTAAATGATATAAAAGCTTTTTTACTATTAATTTATGTAAAGTAAATTGGTTACTTATACGACAGGAGGACGTTCATGACGAAAAGCATGTTTCAACTTTGCGGATCATTTTCATTAAAATGAATCAGCATTCGTCACTGACTTTTGCCACGGTAATATTTGCCAAGCGTTATAATCTAATTAGTAAATAGGTCTAATTAGTTAATATTACTAGTAGGTAGTATGTGCCTCCTTTTGTAGAATCTATTGTGGTATATATGTACCAATAGACTTCATAGGTATAGGCTTTACCTAATATTTGTGCCAAATCGTGGCGTTTTAAAGGGTTATTTATGGGTAAGTGAAGTGGGTACCAGGTATAGTATAGTAGGTACTTACTTACGAAACAAGTATATTTTATGATTGTTAGAACATACTTAAATGTAATAACAATGACGACGTTTGTTAAATTAAATAATTAATAGTAATAATGCATTATTGTCCGACTTGACGTCAATTCGTTGCGAATGCTGTTTTTCATGGAAAATGCCGTTGTCTGACCAATACAGAGTGTTAATGACTTCTGAAAACATATTTACCTACTTAAATACTCACTCGGACTACCCAGTAAGTACCTATAGGTACCTATTGACATATCTAACGTTGTTGAATAATTTTTACGTATCCGGATGGTGTTTGCGGTACTAATTAACTCGACATCAATCGAATCACAGTTATAAGCATCTTTACCTAAAATAATGTTTTTGGTATGTAAAATTAAACCAATACCAACCTTAACAGTACGACTTAGGTCACAAACCCACTAAAAATCCCACGACCTTTGCATGACATTACATCACCTACGGAAATCTTATTAGCAAGTCACTTACCTTTTTCTCAAGCAATCCTATCGTTTCGCCAGGCTCACTAGCTTTCTTCTGTTCTACCATTTTTCACTAAAATATAGTAAGTAAATAGTTTATACGAATCGCGATTTGTGTTTACGTGTATCCGCGTGGTTATTTTATACTGTCAGCCAACCCACTGGAGGTGACGCATGCGCGATGGCTCCCGCACAACTGAGTCCCGGGACCCCTATCTGCGAGATCGGACATAATACGGAACACTCATTATTGTGAGAGGGTCCCGTATGTTCTTTAGGGGACAACTTATGACCCCATTGAACCAATGTTCAGATTTCAACCCCTGGTTAGTGGAAGTATCGATTCGACGGCTGAGAGTTATGCATTAGTAATGTTAAATTTATGAAAGCAAGGCATGTGCCCCAGTACACATAGGTTTACTTACTTACCTAGATAAACTTAATTGAGATGACCTAGTGCTTTGTCAGCTGTTGCTTCGCTTTTGAGACAGTTCTAATTAGATTAATAATGATTTGTTCAATAGGTATAGATTTGACTACAGGATAGAAGCGCTCGTAGTGGAGCTACGGTCTCTGATGCATTGCATACCTAACTGTTCAACTAGGCAAAATTTGCTGTGGCCACTAATTGGATTGGTGAGCACTGAGCGCAGTATTGCATTGGTAGTGGCATGTTCTACTACGCCCTTCCGTGCTTGGGGTCGGTCATGGTTTAGCAGTTAGGACAACATCGTTACTCTCTCGAACTCTCATTTTAGCGTTGGGCGGGTCAACGTCTCCTGAGGATGCCTCGGATAGAGGCGAAAGTTATAGGTAAGTATTATACTTACCTAGTCTAGTAGGCAGACCGACCTACTTGTAATGTATTTGCAATACATGATGGAGGGTACATATATGTTTTATGCAGTGCACCCTCATCGCACAATAAATCAGTCTTGAATACACTGTGTTTCTGTTCGCTCCCGGATCCTGCACTACTCAACTAGGCATTAATAACATAACTATTAGGTATATTATAATAATTTAATACAGGTATATAAAAATGAAACTCTATTTCCTTTGGTCATCGCATCACGCGTTAAAGATTACCGATTTCGATTAGCAAGGAGATAATGTATATCCCGAAGGACATGGGATATTTTTTTATTTCATCATCATAATCCATCACCACGAGGGTCAAACCGCGGGGCGCAGCTAGTTATTTATAACAATCACGATTGTTTTTCTGTCTATTCTCGTATAAGAGCAACCAACCAAGCTAAATATTCCAAAACATATTGTGACTTTCTGTAGGTCAGCGCACGGATTGGCATCTCTATGCGTGGTGCCAACCAAGACGGCTTGCACGAGATAAGTAAGTAAAGGGTCGACAAAGCTCCTCCAGAATATCGCATCTTGGTGCGGCGAATTTCTGCAACTTCCCAAGGTCAACAAAAATAAGAAAACATTGAAATAATGAAATAAATAGTTCCATAAATGAATTTGCACATTTGCGGTACTCTTATTAAGATCAGCAGTATCTGCGGTTCCCAGAATTTGTTTCAATTTAGATAACCCTCAGCTATCGGCAATGTCTGCATACCACCGGGGTCGAATCTCGTAAAATGCCTTCTAAACTTGTTACATAACATAATACTACATACATAAGTTCAATGATGTTCTGATAGAAAGTGTATCGCGTAAGGTTAGATAGAACATCTCGTGCTGACGTCAGAGGGTAGCAGTGACGCAAATATCGAATAGCGTTGAAAGATACGTTATAACGCCTTGAGTGACGTCAGGGGACGTAGGTCGCAGTGATGCTATGATCAAACATTGTTGAACACTATGACTAATAGGTATACTTTAAATTTTTCACGCTATGTCCCTGTTTTTTGCCACTACAATTAAGTAGGTACTTATTGCGACGAAGGCCCAAGTTAAGGTTATGTTTGACAGGCCGGTTGGCGCAGTTGGTACTTGGCAGATGCCTGCGACTTCTGAGCAGCTCGTCCTGGGTTCCATCCCCAGACAGGTCATAATATAATTATGTGCATGTCTGTTTTACCCATAGAGACTAGAGATGCCGATACGACGGTACGTGCGCTGGGTACAAAACCTGGTGCCGCAAGCAGCAGCCGTATCCCGCGCTTCAACGTATTCTGTTACCTTCAATAAGTTCATTATCCACTGCGGTATTAAAACTAAACTTAACTTTTGATTATCCGTAAGTACAGAGCAAGCATTGTAAACTGTTTACATGCAATATCGCGACCGGTGTTCAGTCACATAATACAAAAATTGCAAACCGCCCCGCGAGCAATGTGTTCTGTTTATGGGCATATTGCTGCGACTCCGGCGCGCCCTTTTCATACCTCCTTTGTTTTTGTGATCTGTGGTTTGACCTGTGTCAATTATGTTGTCTGTATATAAGTAGGTATGTATACCAGTCATCAGGTTACCATAGTAGGTACATGACTCTGCCTAGTTTGGCATGTAAACCTTGTGTGGATGTTGTGATATTGTTCATTTTGTAGGTTGCTTCAAGTATAGCGCCACGAAAATATGGAATAATTTGCCACCTCCTATGAGGAAAAAAAGTTAATTTTGATCTTTTTAAACTTAAATTCAAAACATTATTACTTAAGCGTCAGAGAGATAACACCTTAGCTCGATCATAGGGGTAAGCTGAAAACCAGTTAAGCTCTGGCTGCGTAAACACGAGTGTTTACGCAGCCAGTGCTGAGCTTAACTCCGTTTGCTAAAAATAAGTTTGTTTTTAATCATTAAGTTAGTTGTTATCATTGTTAGATATTAATATGTTTTTGTAATATAGTTCTCTAAGTTTTTGTGTGTATTTTTTGGCAATAAAATAAATTCTATTCTATTGTCTACTAGAGATGATAATTAGGATTGTTTTGGAGTTGTTAATTCGCCGCTGCGTTTTAATTTCTATTGAATGGTCTAGGTACTGAGGAAATAGCAATATACACGCTATTTCCTCAGTACCTAGGTAGGTATGTGTGGTGGTGAGGTTGTGTGCATTAGGTAGGTACTTACATATCGCTGTATAAAGGAAAGCTGTTGGTTCAAGACTAATATCGGGTCGGTTGTATGTATGATTATTGTATGGTTTAGCTGGTAATTATTGTGCGATCCCAATATGGAGTAGGTACTTATAACATATAAATTTCTTTTTCTAAAACTGTCTCGGGTGTAACTACATTACATTTCATACCCTTGACAACGTACTTACTTAGTTTTACTTTATCACTTTTACAGTAGAAAACCCGAAATAAGTCAAACGTAACTTCGTATACCTTGTTCGTTTTTGGGATTACCTAGGCCTCCTGTAGGGCTATTTTTTATCTCAGTTGCTAACAAGTGTTGATTGAAATCGACAAAAATGGCGGCGTTATGTCACTTTTGTCAGCTCCAGTCATCAATTTGCAAACATTCTAGCTTACGGAGTTGCAAAACTAACATAGAGTCGCCATTTTTCAAGATTTCAATCAAAGTTTGTTAGCAACTGAGATACATAATTGGTCGGCTGAGCGCAGTCCCGCCAGCTAAACGTATTATTTATTCTGGGGTTGCGTTAGTGTGAATGATATGGTATAGATCAAGGATTACACCATCAAAACTGAAGTCAGTAGAAGAAGTCAGAAGACTTAGCACGAACTGCGTAAATGTAACTTAACGTGTCGTTCACGTGAAACTGTACAAACTGTTATTTATCTAGCGCAACTGTGACACAGATAACTCATAGTTTGTACGCGGAAGCGTGACGCGATGCCGCTTACGATACGAATAACAGAAGCCAGAATTATTTACTGTTGTTTGTAAAAATTGATCGAAAAAAGCTTTTCAACCACTACCTATAATAGACACGGAGCGCTATCTATAATAATTATAGATAGCCCTCCGTGTCCATAGGACAGTAAGAATAAGAACAGACAAGACAGTAAATAGCTAAATTCAATTCACGGTGTATGCCTCGGTGGCCTAGTGGTCAATGCGTTTAACATGGACAATCATTAGTTCGGAAGTCTTTGTCTTTTCAGGATCTTGAATGGTTCGCTTGTAGTTACATCCGCCTCACATTGGAATCCTTGAAGAACTTTTGAACGAAGTCAAAACGTGTGTCGATCGAGATATCGACAACGCGAAAATATCTCTATAAAAATACCAAACTAATGCAGTTTAAAAAAAATTAACAAAAAAATATTGTTATAATTATATACAAGTACAATTTGAAAATACTTACCTATTTCCATTCGATTCAATTATTGGAGTGTAACTCAAAAACTACTGGACCAAATTTGATGAAATTTAAATGGGACCATACGGGAAGCACCAGCTTTCAAACAAAAGAAACAAAACAACAGAATTTTGAGAATCGGTTCACCCAATCGAAAGTTATGAGATAAAAAATAAAATAAAATCGAATTGAGTACCTCCTCCTTTTTTTGGAAGTAGTAGAAAATAAATGTTTTTTCACATTTTTATTCGGATCCATGTTTTTGTTCAAAATCATTTTCCACTTTTTAATGACCCTTGCTACTTTAGGAATCGATTGACATTCACCGTAAATAAGGATATCTGTAACTAACAAGCGCATGCCCGAATTGGATGAAATTTAAATTGGCCTCCAACTCTGAAAACACTCATGATTAATAATCATAAACGAATTATCAAAATCGGACAACTCTGTATAAATTTAAGCCCACTTGAGTACCTTCTTTTTTTAAAAGTAGGTTGAAAAATATAATGAGATTGAGTTTAAATAACATGCAGTAGTGTTATAGTAAAACAGTTCCTCTTGGTACTGCCTATACCCACCTATTTTAACTTACGCGGTAGGTATAGTCGAATATCTCGACCGGTTTCGTGACTGTCCGGGCCACTTCTTCATGGCTAGCATTTACTAGCAGGCGCTAACGCAGCCGGGTGCGCAAGTACTCCATGAAGAAGTGGCCCGGACGGTCACGAAACCGGTCGAGATATTCGACTATACCTACCGCGTAAGTTAAACCGTCAAAATAACATGTGTAATACTTACGAAAGTTTCAATCAAGTTATACCCACCTAGTTGGGTCAACGGGAAAAATTCTCGATGGTGTGCTATGTGAATCAAACTAAAGGTATAATAATTTCAAACGTTTATTTCAATAATTAGATTATGATCTTAATGATTTGGGGCTTATTTATTCGCTTACATCAACTTAATTATATTTACACTTTAATAGTAACATAACTATTATTTGAGATGGCATTCTTTATTATTAACAATAATTATAAATAATAGTAATATATCAGTCGCACATTAAGGTCGTGACAAATAGAACATGTGTATTGGATAATCAGAACCAATGAGAAAATATCGACGGAACATTATATACTGGAACTAAGTAAACATTATTGTTTTATGATTAACAGTAATGTAAAATATTCATGTAAACTCAATTAAACATCTGCAAATAAATTTTTTGCTTATTTAAGTATTTTTTGGATACATTATGACTAATTATGAATAAAAGATTTTGCAGTACGGTTTACGGACTAATAAGTAAACGAATACATTTTATATTAGACGTTATTTAAATGAATAAATTGAAATAATTAATTTTGGGGCAATATACTTGTTTACTTAAAATATATGCATTATTTAAAAGGCGTTTACATTTTTCCGATACGTGGTGATAATTTTAAAAAGTGCACTTTTTAACACATTTATAAATACAAAAAACACTAATCACCAACGCTCTGGCAAGACCTTATAATAGGTATTAATTAAAGCTGTTATTCACTAAGACGATACATAAAAAAACATTTACACATAGTATTCCTAGCTGTCCACAAACATTCCACATACAATTTAGTATATTGTCAATAACATAATTTGACAATAAAGTATTATAATTTCTATAAAATTTTAATATCAAAAATCACACGAAATTCGACATAATTTATAGTTTCAATTTAAACCCTTAGAAGCATAAAAATACAACCATAGTAATATTATATTCTACATACATGCACTAACCCTACTTTTCATATTTTGTATGCATTTTAACTGGTCCCATCCAAGGGGTATTATATTTTATTCTGTAATCAGTAGGGCTATTATGTATCTCAGCTGCTAATAAATGTTAACTGAAACCGGAACAAACAGCGGCTTTGCGTCACTTGTCAGCTCCAGTCATCATCTTACTAACATTTTTGCTCACTGGAGTTGTTAAAACTGACATAGAGCCGCCATTTTTGAAGATTTTAATCAACAATTTTGTTAGCAACTGAGATACATAGGTTACGTTCCGGTAAGCGCCGTCAACGCTCACAACTGTCGCGCCCCGCTTTGCCGTTCCCTTTGGTCGACAGTGACAGCTCGCAACGTATATATTATATTATTGTATTGTTATTATTGTATATATTATAGTAAGTACTATGTGTAACCGTGCGTGACGTCACCTACCGGCCTCAACGGAAGACCAACGCTGGTTGTTTACGATCAGCACTATGTTGAGTTGGAGCCGATTTGTGGCAGAAGGCTGCAAAAATCATTTATTTTATTGTGTTTTGTAATTATTGTTTGGATTTATGCGTTACTATGAAATGTTTTTGTATGTGTTTTGCCATAAATAAAGCCTATTCTATTCTATTCAACGACCACGTAAACCCACCCTCAATCCGCGAGCGTTGTGGTCGCGGTGTGAGCGATTTCGGTGACGTCATCGATGACATATCGAGTTCACTCAATCGCTCACGATGATCGTGGGCTTGTAAAGGTATCACTGTGTGAACGCCGCGAGTGATTTCGGCGCTTACCGGAACGTAGCCATAATATCACATTAAGCAATCTAAATATCAGGAACTGAAGGAAGGTCTCTAAGCTCACTACTGGGGTCAATTCTATAACATTCAACAATCTATTCCACTGCAGCTGCAGTTCGACTCCGGTTGTCGTTCGATAATTACCCAAAAAGCCATTCTAATATTTCTATACACATTTGTAGCGCAGTCACCTAAACGTAACGCAATATGAAGTTTAGATCTATCGCTGTTGTCAATAGAAACGTAACTACAGTTTGACTGTTTTTCAATAGCAGAATAATACTATGTTAAATACAGTTACAGTTCAATAAAAGTTGGAACAAATTTAGTTACTGGAACAGACCCCTGATAACGTAGTAGCTTCAGTTTTAGAGTTGCAAAAACTGCTAGAACAAATCAAAAAGGCCAATAATAGACCACGCGATCTGTGGGTCGTTTGTCTTACATTTTTCTATTAAGACGAAATCTGAAAATGACAATGTATAAAATGTATTTATGTAGAATCACAACATGCTATAAGTTTCCGTATAAATAATTATATAATAATATACATTCATACACAGATATTATAGACATTAGTTTAAATATTAACAACTAATTCGAAAGTACATTTCGATATTTCGTTAAATATTAGGCCGGTTTACTACTCGTTGATAAGTTTCATATGTTAACATTTAGAAATAGATGGACAGAGAGATTATTATGTATCATGTTTCAGTGTTAAATGCTCAATTCTATCAAAAATAATATGTTTGTAATCACCCAATGTTAAAAGCTAAATTATTTTATACAAATTCAAGTTTATTAAGATTCTAATCTGATAAGAACTCCGGTTTTGTAAAGTAATTTCAATAAATGTTTAGAAACGTCGTTTCATCCGCGTTGTCAGGCAATGAAAAACTGCTACAATACCAATATGGAAACTAGGGCCATCAGTTTAAACAACAACTAAACTGTTTTACCGACACATCAACACTAAATATACTTGACAATAGATGGCGTTGTTAAGCAACACTAAGCCAATGTGTGTGTGTTTGTAAACGATTTTCTTGGTCTAACCTTTTTTACTTTCGATCAAAGCTCGTTCGTTCAGATACTACATATAGGGAACATTTAAACATCTCTTTTGAACAATTACAAAGTTATCTCTCTGTCCGTCTATCTATGGTATTATAATAGTTTTTAAGATATTCTAAAATTAATATTTACAAGATTTTACTTAGATATCGAATAATTAAGTTATATTCGATTCTATAGTGGATATTGTGTACAAGTCTTAGGAAAGGGTTCGAGACATAACCTCAATATAAATATTTTTAATGATTATATTTTACACAAACTAGTTTTGCACATTTTAATCAATGTAACTATTTAATTAATATATTTTAGTTAGTCGTGTTAGTTTATTTTAATTATTTAATATTTATAATTTGTTAATTACCTATCTAATAATATCTACAGAAACCAGGTACCAAGATGAATACATTAAATATTAAGTTAATATCTAATGAATATGATATGTTCACATACGTCTTTCCGACATTGAGACAACCATATTAAAATTAAATATTTCGAATGAAATAACGCGTTCGGATCAAATTAACATTTTCGTAAACATTTACTAAACATGAAAAAACTTTTATAACGTCATGTAAATAATAAATAATTTATCTAGGGTAGCTTTGAAAAGATATTAGTACATTATGGTACAAGTGCAACCAAGCAACAGGTAAGTGGAGACTTAAACGACCTCTGCAAGCCCTCAGCGGTGGAAGTACGGAACCTACTTTGTCGTCACACTGAAGTAGAACAACAGACTATGTGGGAAAAAAAAGGACTGCAAACAAGCAAGATCTATGTTTCCAACCTTGAACAGGAACACAACAAACAATCTGCTGAAACTGCAGCGAGAAGACCTGCGAATTTTAGTAGGCCTTATCACAGGCCACTGCAACCTAAATTATCACCTTCACAAAACTGGTGCAACGGACAGTGCACTGTGCATAGGATGTTTACAGGAGGACGAGACCGTGAGGCACGTGCTGCTGGAGTGCACGGCTACGGAAAATATACGGAACACAACCAGACTATTTGAAGATCAGTATAGTTCTAGATTATCATCGGTTAACTAACCACCAACATCACTGGAGCAGTTGTGCCAGTGACCCAGGGCCATACTCCGTTATATGAAGGAGTTGGGATGGCTCGGGTAGAGGCTGGCGGGGGAAATGCACAATACACCCCAAGCGGGACGTCAGTGCACGACTTATCGCCCCCACTATGAACAAGAACAAGAACAAGAACAAGGTACAAGTGTGTAATGTTGGTGATTACCGCTGAGGAGCCGTTGAGTTGTCTTTAGAGAGCCGAGGACGGCAATCAATAGTACACACGTGTATCATACGACGTTTTTCAACACACTTGTGAAGAAAATAATGCTAAAAAAACATTTTCTTCACAATGACTACTTGTAGACATTTTAATTAATAGATAACTGTAATTTAACAGTGAAAACGAATTGTGAAAAAATTTTCGCAATGGCAGGATAAATTAATCAGTTATCCTATGCGCGCGCATTGCGATCAGCCCCAGACTAAAGAGATGAGGTTTTTTTTTATTTTCCGCGCATAGGGTTTGCGCCTATTCTGCCACGTACAAAATGGGGAATTTAAAGTTTTCTTTTATTAAAGTGAAAACAAAAGTTATATTTGAGTGAAAGTTTTATTTATTATACACGTACGAATTAAAATTATCTATTTAAATAAGAAGTTGCATGAAACGAGCAAGCTATAGGAACATTAATTTATTTGTTCCATTGAACACGATCTTTTTTTGAACAAAATCTTTTTTAAGAACAAAGCACCTCAACCAATAAAATTGAAAAAAAATCTATAACTCACTAGTGAGTTATTTATAGCAATGAAAAAGTCACAGTTTGATTATGGGTGTCATTCTGTGCCTAATTGCGGTGACCATAGAGCCACTTTATGAGCAAGTGTGTTGAAAAGTATATTGTATAGTTATGAAAAGTATTATTTAATCATGAAATCCTTAGATTTCATTATTAAGTAATGGTAATGAGTTATTAAACCGTACAATTTCAAACTTAGTATGTTAATTGGTGGTAGTCATAGAGGGCTTCCTACTTAACAAATCGAAGGGAGGGGGCCATTATTTTATGGTTGATACAATTAATAAAAATGAGATAAACAAGTAGCAAGCTTTGTTTTATTTACGAGATCGCAAGTTCTAATGAAAACTGATAAGGCATACAATTTTATATACTCGAAATATCACGATTAGTATTTGTGTAATAAATTATTTTAAAATGTATCAACAAACGCGGTATTTCATTCAATATGTTATTTACTACCCTTTATTATAATATATTATTATAGCTAATATATTTACAGGTGATTTTATTTATTATTCAAATAAAAATCACAGAATAACATCGAGTTAATACTATGATATAAAAATTCGTATTTGTACGCAGTCTCGAACGATAGATTTTTGTAATCATAAGGTTGAGATTTAAATGTAACTCAAAATCTATATTTACAATTTTATATAAACCAAATAATTATCAATTTTATTATTAAATAGTTATATTTATACTGTACAATTAATTATAATACGATTAAATAATTATCATGCAATGTATTCATCATTGATTTCTCAATTCTAAGTTGGCCTTTTCATTATTTATTAGCTGACCCACACGCGGCCAGTCAGCGTTCGGTTGTCAGTCAGCGTTCGGTTGTCGCCCCGATCGCACGCTTATAGTAACAAACTTGTACTAGTCGATGTACACAAATAGGGACGGGCAAAGGAGCTATCGACTTTTTGTCGATAGAACAACACCTTTCGTCCAAAATGGAGAAGTTCTTGTCCCGACCGACATCAAACCCTAGCTTGACCTCGAAGAGGCCTAGAGATGAAGATTCACCTGAAAAATGGCGGAAGCCGAAGAAATTTGTCACTAACCCCAATGAAGCATCCAAGTACAAGGAAGTGCCAACAGACAATCGATTTGAAGGCCTACCGGTTGATAACAACGTTGCTACGGCAGTACCTGACTGCTTTCTCAATGCCTGCAAGAAGAAAGCTGTCAACAACACTCCACCGATCATCATCGAACTGGTAGGTGAGTGGAACCATCAGAACATAAGAGCTGTAATTGAAAGGTACACAAAGGATTTTCATATGCAGTATCGCGGACGCAAGCTGGTCAAAGTACAATGCTATTCTGCCAAAAACCACCAGTTACTTAAAGACGGACTTCATAGTGAAAATGTTGTATACCACACATTCACCCGCAAAGATGAAAAAACCCCTAAAGCCGTTATAAAAGGACTGCCTAAAGCTGTTCTTGATACTATTCCCGAAGAACTAAACTCCCTAGGCTTTTCTGGTGCTAGCGTCACAGAACTGAAGACCCTACACCCTTCTGAATGTCCACCTCTTCTTGTCCAGTTACCCAGTGGCACTGATATGACAAATTTCAAGAAAATAAAGTATCTGTCAAACTGTGTTGTTGAAATTCAACGGTACAAGCCTAACAAAAAGGTAGGCACTCAGTGCTTCAGGTGTCAGGGCTTTGGCCACGCTGCGCGTAATTGCAACAGGCATCCCCGATGCGTAAAGTGTGCCAAAGATCATCCCACCTGGGAATGCACCAAAAAAGATCGTGAAGAACCTGCTCGCTGCTGCAATTGCCAGCAAGAACATCCAGCCAATTACGCGCAATGCAACGAACGCATTAAATATATCGACAGAATTGAGTCCAGACGTAAAACCTCTCGCAAAGACACTATTCCAGAGGAACTCCATGCCAAGATTACAGTCCCAAACACCTGGGCACAAATCACAAAATCTAGTAACAGCAAGATGAAAGTGCACAAGCCCCAAAAAGAAGTACTTGTGAGCCCTACTATCCACATAGGCGAGCGATCATCTGAATCGCTTCACTGCATGCAGTCATCAATGAACAAGAGACAAGCCCAGCCAATACCACGCGCTGGAGCACCCTTAGGAAATACTCCTCATGACCCTCAAACCATGGAAATGCTTGAGATCCTCACGACTATACAATCTATCAAGCATGACTTCATCAAGTGCAAATCTTTCATGGAGAAAGTAATATTAATATTAACTCATCTGGGACATTATGTTTAGTTGCCATGAGTTGCGGATACTGTACTGGAACGCAGATGGTGTTCACAAAAAGCAACAGGAACTCGCTGAACTTGCCGTGAGTAAACTCAAAGTTCACATTATAGCAGTCTCTGAGACTAAATTGACAAGCAGACTTACACTAAATCTACCTGGCTTTGTTTGTTACCGAAAGGATAAGCACCGCGAAGGTTTCGGCCAAGGTGTAGCAATAATTGTCCGATCAGACTTACCACACTATTTACTTCCAGTCCAGCATACTCAAAACCTTGAAAATATAGGCATTTCCTTGGGTATGTCTAACACTAACAACAATATTTCAATTTTTTCGATCTACCAGTCTCCTAATCTTCCTCTTTTATCCACTGATATAGATCGCATCATGTCAATTGGACCCAAGGTACTGGCTATGGGTGATCTTAACTCAAAACACCCACTATGGTCGCCTGGGCCTGGCAACTCCCGTGGTTTAACGCTGTATGAGCATATGCTCAGCAGCGATTACGTTATTCACGCTCCTCAAGGTCTCACATTAGTTCACTATTGTGCAGAATATACTCCATCTATACCTGACGTTATTTTGGCCAAAAATATCTGTCCTCCCAGCAACATAGAAACCGTCCCCGCACTATCGTCTAATCATTTCCCCGTTTATGTTACAATAAATACCAAATTTAACCGCAATCCAATTCAGAAACTAAATTATGCCAAAGCAGACTGGACCAGCTTTCGTAATATTCTAAACAGCAATATTGAGTTATCGTCTAAAAGTTACAAGTCACCGCATGAAATAGACAATGCTATCATTAACTTCCAACGTGTTATTTTAGAGAGCAGAGACACCTGTGTACCGATTACTAACCTACAGCCATGGAACACCTCATTGCCACGGCGTATCAAACGTATTATTAAATTCAAAAATCACTTACGTAGATTAGCTAGTAAAGAAACAAACCGTACTCAACGCATATATCTCATCAAACGAATTAACCAACTGAAACATGAAATAAGTCATGCCTTAAAAGTATACAATGATACAGAATGGAACAAGAAATTGAGTAAGGTAGATAACCCTAGCAATGATCTCTGGCGCCTAATCAAAGGGTTGCGGTCAACTAAAACTAATATCCCAGCACTTAAGTTAGAGAATGGTTCCCTCACAACAAATGAGCAAGAACAGTGTGAAGTGCTGGCTAATGCATTTTTGAACAATATGTTACTGACCCAGGACTGGCCCAGTGATCAGTTGCCAGCCATAGATCTTTCTCTATCCCGGCTCGAACAAAATACCAACAATGAAGGTGTTACGCTAGTTAGACCAGCTGAGGTTAGAAATAGTATCGCTAGCTTAAAAACGCGAAAAGCTCCAGGACCTGATCATATCACCAACCTCCTGATCAAAAACTTACCTCAAAAGTCCATTGTCTTGCTCACCAAAATATTTAATGCTTGTCTCTTGATAAATTATTTCCCAAGACCCTGGAAAACGGCTAAAGTCATAGCTATCCATAAGCCTGGCAAGGATCCTACGGACCCTACTTCATATCGACCTATAAGCCTCCTACCATGCTTAGGTAAACTTTTTGAAAAGATAATTCGCAGACGGCTACAACGTGCATCGAGTCATTTACTTATTATAACAGTTTGGATTCAGGGAGGGACATTCTACAGTTCAACAGCTAGCAAGAGTTGCCGAAACCGTATCGTACAATCTTAATCTAAAACACTCCACTGGAATGTTTCTATTAGACATTGAGAAAGCGTTCGATACGGTATGGCACAAAGCTCTTTTACACAAGCTAATCACTATGAAGCTACCCATCTCTCTTATCAAAATGATAAAATCTTACTTAACTGATCGCAGTTTCTGTGTTTGTATCAAGGTCTCTTCTTCTTCACTTAAACCAGTACCTGCAGGAGTCCCACAAGGATCCATAGTGGGCCCAAACCTGTTTTCACTGTTTATCAATGACATACCTATCCAGCCGCGCACCAAACTTGCATGTTTCGCTGATGACACAGCTTCTCTCACCTCTTCTTCTGACATTGACTTAATAATTGGCCGTCTCCAGCTTTCCATAGACCGCCTCGTTAGTTACTTCAAGGAGTGGAAACTTAAAATTAACGCTACTAAAACGGAGGCCATTCTTTTCACCAGAAAACGAAAGTTTCCTTCAAAAACCCTAAACATCGACGGCCATTCTATACCCTGGAGCCGTACCGTGAAATATCTTGGAATTACTTTAGATACGAAGCTCAATTGGACAGAAAACACATCCAAACTTCATCTTAGAGGTATAAAAGCTTTGAATGCGTTAAACCCTATCCTTAACAAGCGATCTCGCCTTAGTAGTACCACTAAACTACGTACGTACTGCACCCTGGTCCGACCTTGCATCACATATGCTTGCCCAATATGGAGTAACACTTGCCAAACTAACCTAAATAAGCTTCAGGTAATACAAAACAAAGCCTTGAAGTATGCATATGGTACACCTTTTCGTACCAATCTTCATAAACTGCACCTTAAAATAGGCCTACCGAAAATTGATGTCTATGTATATAAATTGTCCGAAAAATTTTACTTACGCAATATCCCTAGCAATAAAAATTATTTAATTAAAAACATTTGTAAAACACGTAAAAACAATCTGCCATTTATCGATAGTTACAAGAGATATAAATTACCCCATCACTTATTCTTGGAGTGCTATGAGTAAGTCGCGCTGCAGCTGTGAGCGTGCGCGGCCGCGGTGCGTAGCGGCGCACGCGCCATACTCGCCCGTATTACCAGCAGGTATCGGGTGGAGGGTAGAGGGGGTGCGCGCGGCTACCGCGCCGCGGCGAGCGGTACGCGCTTGTATCTGTAACTATGTAGTTCATGACGAGTTCCTGTTGCTGCCCGCAGCGCTTCGCCAGGCATTGTTCGACCTGACTTCATTACCTACCCGACAATTTTTAACGTTTAAATTATCATGTACTAGGTACAAATAAAAAATAAATAAAAATAGATTCATTTTATATACGTAAAGCTCTTACTTAAGTTCACGTGTGCTAATATTATATTATAATTACTATGTTTAATATATATACCTACATTCATTCTAAATACAAATGTATATATCTCGTGTCTAAATATTTTTAAGAAACCTAAGTGTTTGTAAAATATAGTTATAGTCATTGTATGTACCACCAGGACTAATAATTTTAATGTACACTGGTGTTGTTCATAACTGTATCTTATTATGACTAAATAAAGACATTTTCAAATTGAAAAAAAAAAATTGAAAAACACGCGGCCTCGCTCGCTTGGTCTACGGGAGACGTAGGCACAAAAGACTAATAGGATAAATACCTACCTAAAATCTTGTTTTAGATTTACATTAGTTGTAGTAAACAACAAGAAAAAATTACTTTTATAATTGAGTTAGTTTAGTATTGAATTTGATTTATTATAATGCATCAAAGGTCACACGGCCAGATACAATAGAAATTACATTGTTATAATGACATCGACCCTTGAAGGGATAATTTGAGGGTAATTTGCTCATAAATATGACAATAATAAGTAAAATTTAGTTGATCTGTATTATCTTTAAAATGCATGTTTTAGGATAAACAGAAAACTTCACTGACAAGTTTTGGAGGTTTAGAATTCTAATACTAATTTCATCGTTTAATACATTTCGTTTAAACCTTTAAAGATAGATTTAAAAATACAAAATTAACATTATAATAAATATAATTATTCAGATATATCTTGGGCACAGCCCTATGGTATTTACATAAAAATCTATCTACAAATTCACCTAAAATTAGGTGTTGAAATAGAATATTTTGAACAGTATATTTTCTGTGATCTACCACATATGTGTGGTATAAATGTATCGACAGAAACTGGATCATGAGAGGTTTAAAGGTATAAAATTGTAAATGAGTAAGAAACGAAAGGAAAATTTCGATCATTAACATAAAAAAAACTTGTCAAGGAGGCCTAACAATTTTCAAATTAGGATTAATTAACAAATGCACAAAAAGAAATTAGAAAAAAGATATAACCAAGAAGGTTGTGATAGGTTCAAGTTTAAATAAAGAGTAAATGAGTAAGAAACGTAAGTAAAATTCTGACCAGTAACATAAAAAACCCTGTTAAGGAGACCTAACAATTTTCGTATATGAGGATAAATGACCAGATGCAAAAAATCATAGAAATAATATATAAGTATATTGATTGATAAAGAAATACTTTTTGATTGTTGTCTGCTTCGAAATTCATAGGTACAGTTAAAAATCTCAATATCAACTCTAAAATCAACGCCAATAGCACAATTACACCGAATTTGCTTAGACCATACAGTACACCTTTCTCAAATATAGTTCTATTCGCACACTCCACCTCACCATTAGCCCGCTATGACGTAAGGTCACTGCGTCGGAAATGGTGTTCATAGGATCAACCGATTACTACCTCTTGACCCTGAAAGCGAGTGCATCAACCAGATCCCAAAACCTCCATCTATATCATAACCTGATGTCATCGTCCAGGGATGTTTCCACGTCGCAAGAGGAAGCCAGCTCCTCAAACGACATTCCGTCCAGCGTCATGGAGACCGCGGAAATGCTTTTGAACAGAGCTTCAGGATCCAGGTCTTCAGGGAGTTTTGTGAGGAATTGAGCTGCTGATATGAAATCCATGTCTTTGAGTTCTTCTTGATAGAGATGGAGAATGCCTGCAAAAGATGAGATTGACGTGAAATGTTTATTCAAAAGGTTCACATGAGCATTAGTGTAAAGAAATGGCGAATACAGCCTTCGCAATGCCAATTCCAAACATATCTTCTACTAACATGTATTCTTTGTTTATGTATAACAGTTGTTTTGTATCAGCTGCCACCTTTTCTCGACCTCATCATCACTTCTTATCAAGTGACATCAGAGGAAACTGAATCTTATCCAGAAAACTTACGTGTCACCAGCTTAGCACTATGTACCATGAATTTATTCATTAGAACAGTTTTAGATCGCATTGTACTTTTTCTTTTTGGGTGCTCTTTTTCTAATTTATAAAGGCACACACGTACGCGTAACAACTGTCCCCATACGATTACATGATAACTTACAACAGAACCTTGGAGACGAAACAATCCACCGATTGGATATTATCCATGGCTCAAGAGAAAACATCTTATACAGTAATCTAGAATAGGGTTTTTGAGTCATGCTTAGAAAGATTCTTCTTCTTTCATGTTTAATGTGGCGATCTGTTATAACCCCTTGAGTTGAACATGAATTAAAAATAAGAAAGTGCTTAAAAGATTTTGAGAAAAGGTTCCATTCTTTTCTTAAACTATTTTCAAATATCGGAGCAGCGACTGCACGATCACATTCCTTTTACAGTGTAATTGTTTATGAAAATGTACGCTACGCAGATAGACTATATATACATAAATGAGCACTCACCTAAAGCAGTATTGAAGAGGAAAGTGTCGCCATCTCTTAGGAAAACATCCCAAACTCTGCAAGCGGCGTCCAATGGCATCGCCTTGGCGAACGCAGTGTACAACCATTCCAGCAGGTACAGTTCCGGCGCGATGGCGTCCGCTAGGGAGGGCAAGTTGTGACGGAGCAGTGTGGTGTACGCTTTCCATAGTCGCTGGAAACAAAAAACTTAATAAAGTACATAGTTAAAATTGAAATTAAACAACTTCATACAGATTAAATCGCGTATATTTTTTTATTAATTTATCCCGACGTTTTGAACATCTTTGTCTGTTATAAAGTTAATGGAAAATTTGTTTATGTACCGCCTATCATTTTTAATCAAAACGTTCCCGATGAATGCAGTAGTCACTCACAGTTGCCAGAGGTCTTGCAGTAATGTGCTGGCTTTGGGATTATACGAGTATTAGCTCGGATCCCAATCAGGTGGTTCTTGCCAACCATCTTGACTATTGCATAAGAATCGCGAAAGCTAAGAAATTATAACATAGTTTTAATTTAGAGGTATCCAACCGCTTATCTATATTATATAATAATATAGTTAATAAATGTATTTTAAAGACCTTACAGCTGCGTTCCTAAATAGAGCATTTACCGGGAATGGGTAAGATACTCGGGGGTCATTATTTTCAATTAAGTTTAAAAAAATACAAAAAATGAAAGAGACTTCAATAATAAAAACAATTTTTACCAAAAAATGGAACAGACTTCAAACCAAAAAGTGCGAAATAGCTTGTTGAAGCACCGCCGCTATGTACGTTGTATGTATACCTGCATGGCGGCGCCGTCCCTGGTGAATGCGGCGCGCAGCACGGGCCCCGCGAGCAGGTTGGCGAAGCACACGAAGGCTTGCGGAGCCTCCATGTTGAGGATCAGCACCGCCGCTATGAACGACATGCCCTGCACCACACAACCAACAACAATGTTTAATTAGCAGCCTGTAACACTCACACAATTGGATAAAATTAATTTCAAATAGACATCTGATAGGTTTCAAACATTCTTTGAATCATATCCATTACATTCTACAAATGAATTCATGGATATACAAATAAAAAAAACTTTAATTCCTGTAGTAGTTATACGACATACCAGACTGCTTAGACGAAATTATAATATTTAAATAAAAAAAATATATTTATTGTTAGGTGCTTTGGACTTTACATGTTTCAGACGATTTTTTTAGTATGTAATACGATATACGATTGACATCTCATTTTAAGTAAAACAATACCTACTTGTGAATACAAAGAGAATGTACATTATTGTGTATCTGGTATGTAGCAGTGCTAACCGTTAAGTATTACGTGAGTAATCCCGTATTTCTCAGCAAAAATGAGTGAAAACCAATGATGTTATATATAAACTGAGTTAGATACGCCTTATACAGCGCTCGGCTTGGCGACATCCACACAAGCTAATTGTCTTGAGTCAACTTAGTTCCAGCCTGTCTGGCAACGACGCAGCGCGTGTTAAACATTTAGGAAAAAATGCCTTCTTATGTGTTCAGAAACTGCAGAACATATACTGGGACGAGTGTAAAAAACAAGAACGATGTATCTTTTCATTTGTAGGTATTGTTTTTCTATTCTATCTATCAAAAATGGAAAATCAATTTAATTTTAGTTTAAATTAACTCCTGCGACGTTGCCGCTTCGCCACCCACGCGAACGAGACAAATACTGAGCGACAGAGAGAACGAGGCTGTCATTGGCGGTCGATGGTCGGCCACAGGCGAACCTTGTTAATAATATGTTGATCCCTTTTTGACAACTAGGATTGATATATCTTGGTCTTGTTTTAATCTTGTCAGTGTAGGTAATGTCGTTGTGCGAGTAGTGTATAGCTATAGGTATGTATAGCATAAAATTTGCCAAGTTGAAACTTCATATTCAAGCTGTAAAACATCTCTACAGTTAATCTCATTGGTGAAACCCACGTTCTTTTTTATAAAAAATGATTCTTACCTGAATATATCCAATATCTGGTCTGTAGCACACATAGGCAGCAAGCATTTCATGCAGAACATCGAAATATGGCCCGCCCGGCTGGAATATACACAAATGTGGAAACGTCCTCGCAATATCCAATTGTATCAACTCCATCGAACATTCGTCACTATAATCTAACAGATTAGGGTTCGATTTTGAACAGCACTTTTTCGGCACTTCCGACGATTGAGACTTCAAATTCTGCTCACTGAGATTCCTAGGTATGCTAAGTCGGTTTTTTTCTTCTATGATCGGTGTATCGTCGGTTTTGGGAAGGTTTTCGTCGCTTTTGTTTTGACATCCGCACGTTTGTTGTTTGTTGACTTTTAACCGTTTTCTCCGTAGTTGAGCCTCGTGTAGTTTCTGTTTTGCTTTGACGACGAATTCCAGGTACATTTCGTGTGTTATTTTGAGTTTGTTTTCGATGGCCAGTTGCCAGACCCTGCCGCGAATGGCCGGGGGCAGTCCGCTCCACCACAGGTCGAGAGTGCGTTTTGAGTTCTTCCTGTAATTAAGATGATATTATTTGAGACATGCGTAACAAAGTAGAGATCCTGGATCATTAATTATTATGTATTACTAATGACTAGCCGCGACTTGACCCACACGGCAGACGGTACTACCCGTTGAATGGAAATGTAGCATGTTTCGCAGACAAATTTTCAGTCCAAAATTCATCCAAATTTCAGCCTGGATATATAACAAGAAACTCACAATCTCTCGCATTACAATTGTGATTATTCTGTACAATGTTTTACTGATCTGTTTGAATTTTCATCTCACAGAGTCAATTTTCGGAGAGGTTCAAAATTCTGGTTATTAGAAATGTTCATTCAAAATGTTACCTGAACCCGTTCAGCCGTTGAGGCGTGAAGCGAGGACATACAAAGTATATAATATTACGATCACTTTGGCACAACAAACCAGAGCATAGCAGAGGATGCAAGTTTGAATTCTGTCAAGAATTCGTTGAAATGCTCTGTCTAATTTGATGAATTTTTTCTACCGACTTCCAAAAAAGGAAGAGGTACTCAATTCGACTGTATTTTTTTTAATGTTTGTTACGAGTACCTTGTAGGGGCACGATACATGCAACGTGAGCGCAATTTGCTGCTATTGCAAAAGTCGCGTCATGTGCTCAGTTGCCCTGCCGCGTTTGTACCGAGTGTCCGTACTTCAGCCCACCTACATAATGTAACCTTTTGATATAGTAATTCTGAGTAATGAAGAATAGTAATGGTGATCACCGAAATGTCGTACTTTCATTTAACCATCCCAGTAGGCAGACAGAACACGCATATGGAAGGATCATAGGTGACGTGCGTCACTTGACGAGTAACATCACCTACCCCATCAGTACCCCACAACCTCATAACTTTCGACAAGGGGAACCGATTCTCAAATTTTTTTGTTTGGAAGCCCGTGTGGTCCCATTTAAATTTTATAAAATTTGATGCAGTAGTTTTTGAGATACACTCCAATAAATGAATAGAATGGAAGTCGGTATTACATTTTTCAAATTGTACTTGTTAGAATATGTATTACAAACAAACAAATCTTTCCTCTTTATAATTTTGTTGTAGATAATGAGTCTACTCGCAACAAAGTTTGTTTTGTTCCACGGTCGATGCAACTCGATCGAAACGTCGAGCTTAGTCTAAATTATGTTTTGATTAATCTGTGCGCGAAGTCCCGGTATTTTCTTAAAACCTGTATTATAATAGCTTATAGTGGTTAACAATGTGATTAGAAATGTTACAATAACAATGTTGCATTGTTGCGAACAGAGCGGTAAAGTGCATGACGTGTGTTGGAAGTATAATAGTGAGGTGCGTCTGCAGCAGGCTTGCGATGCGATACGAGCGCGGTTGGTAACGGTACAAGTAAAGATGTACAAGTGTAATACAATGAGTTAATGTGTATCAACAAAGCTTGTTATTGTTACAGGTCGTAGATCCCTTTACCCTTGCATGTATATTGAAGAATGTTATACGATAACTTTTGATCTGAGACTTTAGTAGTAGCATACTGTGTATAAAATGTTATGATTCATATATATGTTGACTAAATTTTCCTTTATCTTAGTTTTCTAGTTACTATTATGAGATTAGATCACAGAACAAGCGCGACGCCCGTCTGTTGTTAAGCGGTAACCTCTGACTTTAACAGATGCATCCGTCTCAAGTGCCGAACTGTACTGCGCTCATTACCCTGAAATATTTGGTTGTTAAATCTCATGTTTCCCCGTGGGTTAGCGGGTTAAAGTCCCACCCTCCCCTTGCGATCCGCAAGACGCCTGCCAAGAGTGGGGATTATGGCAAAACCTCCATTTGGGAGAAACCTTGTACAACTACAGCGTAATGTAGTGCTGCATAAACTACAGTTCTAAGCTCTAACGGTCAAGGGTAGCGCTTACCACCTGGTGCTCGACTTGCCCGCCTCTTCACTTGATTGCATAAAAAATAGAACCGACTTCAACACAAAAAATTGTGAAATAACTTGTCGAATTCGGTACCATGCGCACAATAATGTGATAATAGGTACTTTTGAACTATCATGGTACCGACTTCAACCATTTATTTCAAACTTTTTGGTGTTGAAGTCGGTTCCATTTTTTTGGTGTATTTTTTTTCCAAAGTTTTAATTTAAATGGTCCTTCCTAATTACGGGATCGATTGTCATTCACCGTCAGTGATGATATCAGCAAATCATCCAAATAGGCAACACTTTTCAGTTATTGGTGTGTAACTCAAAACTGCAGGACTGAATTTGATAAAACTTAAATAGGACCACACGGGAAGCACCAGCTTTTAAAAAAAACGGTTAACCCGGTCTAAAGTTATGAGGTTACAAACATTAAAAAAATACAACATACAGCCGAATTAAGAACCTCCTCCTTTTTGGAAATCGGATGAAAAGGGGACGAAGCATCATCTGTAGAGAATAATTTCAGTTCTTAAATATTATAACTTCGTTTCTCAACAGGGTTTTGGATGAAAATCAGCGCTGATTGTCACAGTCACTCAGCACAACGCTGAGCTAGGCCCCTTCAACATGGCGCAGAAGGAGGCTGCGGAGCGGATCAGGGAGATCGATGTCCGAGCTGATCCACTCCGGCGCAGACGACCGGGGGAGCGGAGGAGACGGTTCGCACGTCTCTTCCCTCCCCCGTAGTGGGGTCACTGGCGAAGAGTTGGGGGACTCTTCGTCGGCTTGCACGGCTCTACAAGTCTAGGGGGTGACTTTGGTGAGCAAGGTCATCCCTTCACAGGCGCTGAGGCCCGGTTAAGATCAATCCGGGCTTACCGCTGGGGCGAGATGGTGACTGCCAGCGCGACCCTGTCGCGCCCCACCTTGGCGGAGGACTGCTCACGGGGGGGTTTTAGTGGGTCTGAGCCCCACACGCCCCCCTGCCGTCACCCCCGTGGCGGAAGGGAGGGCACAGCATTTCGCCCCTCAAAAAAAAAGGCCCCTTCAACATTCATGACGTAAAACTTGTTACATTTTATTCAATTTATATCGTTGTTTTGTTGTCATTGTACATTTTTTATGAGAGCAGTTTAGTGCAAAACTAAATGAACTCACTGGTTGTGCCAATCAGGTAGTATGTTCTGTGTCCACTCCCGCGCATGCTTGGCGAGCCTCTCCTCAAGCCTCAGCGACTGCTGCACCCTGGCGACCCTGGCAGCTGCTTCTCTCTCCACCCGTCTCCGAGCCGCTTCCACCATCCGCGCGTGTTCCGCCTTGTGACGTAATGCTTCCTCCGTGCATTTCGCTGGCAGATTTGACGGTCTGGAATAAGATAATAAGGTTATGAGTTACTTTTAAAAGCCTTTGACTGGTTCGAGGACTTTTAGGTGAGAAATCCTGCGTATTTAAGATGTTTCTTCAGATTCAGATGTTTATCAAAAACGATATTAGAAGAAATATTTAGGCCCGTATTCCAGAAGCTACGCTCAGACAGCATTTGATCTCTGATCACCTGATCTAAGCTTGAGCGTTGAATCTAGCCTTGAGGATCGATTGTATTCTAGAAGCGTTTTCAAACTAGTTTCAGCTGAATCCAGATTTAAATCGACCCTCAGATCAAGGACCAGATTTGAAACTAGATTTGCACTCAGTTACAGTTTTGTCTATGATTCCAGCCTATTTACGCACACATTTTTCGTTCTACGTCTATGGCGTTCCATTTAACGCATCATTATTAACTAATAAGTATGCATTATAAAAATAATCATACGAATTCCGTTAAATGAAACGTATTTCAATATTTGAGAAGTTGCCAGAACATTGCAAAGATTCAGTTATAAGAAAATATCATGGGTATATGAAAGATAATAAAGATTTTCTACCTTTATTATAAATAAACTTTTCAATCTGCGTTATATTTTATTATAGTTAATAAGTTAAATTTGAAATTTGGCACGTCGCAAAGTTTTAGGTACGGTTTGGACTACTAGTTATAAAGCAGGCCAAAAGTATATAGTTCTTTACGTTTAGATATTATGTAGAATGCTTTTTGCCTAGGAATAAAAATGGTTGTCTGTAAAGTCGGTTTACGGACGATAGTTTCACGTGATAACGTCATAAGACAAGCCGAACGCTCAAGCCGATCGCGCCTATCATACGCTTGTTCCGCGCTCTTGCTTGCACGCTCGGCTCAAGCGGGACGTGACAATGAGTCATACTTTTTAATTAATTTCATGCATGCAGCCGGCGTTCATCGATTTATAAGACTTTATCACGTCAAATATATAATTAATCACGCTAGTTAACATTATTAATGTGAAATTTGTGAATGAGTGGATATGTTATTTACTTCTTCGCGCTGTAACCACTTTGGATTTGCAACTGATTTGGAATGGAAATAACATTTACACAATTATACCCTGCACTTTGATTCCCTGTGTCGCGGGAGGCATGGACGTATACATTACACAACACAAACGCCCAAGACCTGATAACAAACATTTCCCCCCATCATAGTAATATTTGTACTGGCCAGGGGCCTTACTATCAGTTTCGTAAAAACCATGCAAGTTCCGTGCAGTTCTTAAACCTGACATAAACAGTTCTGTGAATGAAATCATACCATGACGCTCATTTAGGTAAACTGTTTGAATATTGTTTTCTCAAAGATGAACGGATAATATTGTCTCTGGCATTCTAATAATTTATTATAACCAACATTGCATACGCCTAGACGTTTGTGAGCTAATAAACTCAGTGAATTTAGAGCAACATGTTAACGAGAGTTCATACAATAAAAACAGGTGAACGGTTTTTCTGTTGTTCTTGAATAGTAGGCCTGGGCAGGCCTGCTTTAAAGTTGTCATGGTACGAATAAACTGGGCACTTGTCTAGAAGTCCTGTTATAAGAGCTCATAGTAAGACCCCAGGGATCGAACCTGGAAACCCGCGCTTCGAAGGCAGGGTCACTACCAACCGAGATAATGGAGCAGTCAGATATCGAATACCCAGTACACCCACACGCTACTATTTTACCCGATTTATGACAAGGCTTGAGTCGTGATAACCTTATTCCACACGGAGAAAATCGCGGGCTGTTTACACTACGTATATAATAGGTATAATATATTTCTTTCCTTTTCTCATTTGAAGATTTGCATTCGCATGTCTAGTGCATCTGTCAGTGTGTCAAGTGGATAAAAATAATCAGCACACGTATCACGTAACTTCTGACAACAGCGCACTGGCAATACTGTTTTTACACGACTTTATTGTTTACTTTATTTAACCATTCATATTTCATTTATTAATGTTTATTTGCTACTTACAAAGTATGTAATGCGTGGATGTAATGATAAATTGATAACCAGGAAGATCCAGATGTTGTAATCGTTACTTTTAACTAAGTAGCTACATCATGTGTGAAGAAAAAACTTTACCACGCCTGAGAAGCATCAACTGTGGGGTATTTGGCTAAATTTAATAACTCCCAGAGAGATGCCAAAGAGCATCAGCCCAGGATGAGTACTAGCGGTGAAAGTCATTGTTCTGTCGCTGAAATTGATCCCATCCCTACATGGCAGAAATTGCTCCAGCTCTGCTTGTGGAGATACCAGAAGCAATTGACTCCGACTGCTGTGGTTAGTATTTTGTATAATTACTTACACAAAAAAGTTCTTCATTGTTTAAAATAGTACATTTTGTCTTAAGTTTTAGTTTTAGTGTTTTCTTGTATTAAGTTATTTCATAATAGTAAACATAACAAAATATAAGCTAGACACTCTCATACAAAATGTATCCACTTGTGGCTTCTAAGGCTAACATAGCTGTATTGACTGGGGATAAGTTTCTGTTTGGTTTGTAGATAAAGAAAACAGCTGTGTACGTGTTTACTCTATGCCGGTTTATTGCAACTAAACTAGCCTACCGTCGTGTTGACGTATATAAACAATAATTGAATGCAACACAAAACAAGTGGTACCCGCAATGCCACTTCGATCGGAACTAAAAAATATGCACAACAATAGCATTTATTAGTATTGGATAAACATACAGTTACATGGATCCTTAACTTTGTAAATTATTTGTTGTAAACTATTTATTGCCTACATCATAACGAAAGAGTTAATGTAAAAATCTTTTGTAATAGACACAGTGTTAAGTTAGCACATCCCGCCTGCCCATAAATTACAATAAAGACAAATACAAAAGTGTGATGACATAAACATAATACACAAAATGAAAATATGAACATAATAAATTAGGTTGAACGCTTTCATTCTGTTAGTTTTATTACTATAAATCCTCAAATAATTTATATAAATTTCACTCTACCTACATAAGAAAACTAACAGGGTGTAAAACTTTGTAGACAAATGACAGTATGTAGTTTTTTTCTGTTACAGGGACGTGAACAGTGTGTCACAGATGTAAAGCCTGCACAATACACCTCAGTCAATCAACATATGTAGCGTCTCTTCAGACTACTATGTTTATAGTTTGTGATGTAGCATCACAGCCCATAAATACAGTAGTTTGTGAAAATTCTGAAGAAATGCCTATCGACAATGCTTCAATGAGTAATGGGGCCACCAGTCATAGGCCAACCTGAATATAATGAAACGTCGACCTGTGAGGAATGATCAAATAATGAAAAGAGACTAGAAACAAATTTATAAAACTGAACACATATGACCAGAGAAAAAAATCTTAAAATAACATGAACGAGAGGAAAATATTTTACAAGTAAATTTAAGAGAAGCATTTTGCCAAAAACAGATAATATATGTTGGGCAACTCGGTTAATAGACATCACCACTGTTTTAATTTAAAGAATGATGATTTAAGTTGGATTTATGCTGCAGTAATGATAACACAACTATACAAGATAGTGCACAATAATACCATTGTAGCATATGTAATTATTGTGCATAGATTATAATTAAACATACATAATATTTGAAGTTGTAATTGATAAGATTTTTAAGAAATAGTGATTATGGGCTGGAAATTTTATTACTTACATTGGTATTTTGAAATTAACATACCAATGCTCAGAAACAAACTCTTATAAAATAAATGGAAATATGCTTAGTAAAAGGCATGAGATGGTAAAATTAAGTTTATTTTATTGTTATTATCATGAAGTAAGCCGTGAATAATGAATAGGTAGGTGCCATATAATTACATATATCTTGCTACTGCCGTTAATGAGTACAAAGAAAGAATTAATACACATGAGTAGTCAGATCGATGTGAAGTCAATGTCTAGTAATATCCTTTCTATAAAAATATAGTGAGTGTGATAATGTTTAGAATAATTTATTTTATGTTAATTCATCATTTATTGTCATATTTGTTGAAACAATTTGTATCTATACTTATGTATAAATAAAGACTGATTTTGTATTATGATTATCATTTACCTATTTATTAGGCAATTATCATATCAGCCATATATAAAAAATTACACATAACATTACATAACATTTAATTAAATCCATGGTCAGTCCCTGCCTTCCTCTACAGTTGGCTTTGATAAGATGCAATATTGTGGAGTATTGCATATGACACGTTTATGGCTGAGACAGTGTCGAGCTTACTGCAAAACAAGGATATCGACTATTACCTCCAGACATCCATTTTGTAGTTATACCTTGTCTATACTTTAAGTTAATTCTTGAGAGCTGGAATATCCAGCTATCATGTGTGCTGCCAGCTCATTGAGCAACCATATCTAAAAACTCTCCGGAAGGTCCAACAACAGCCTGAAAAGAAAATTAAATATTAAAGTCAACATGGTACAGCTCTAAATTAATTAAGTGTAATGTTCATACTAAACTTATTATTGTGTCTATATGCTCAATAATTTTATAATATATAGAAATTATTAGGTTAGAAATTATAGGTTCATTAAAAACATCAAGGCTCAGATTACAGAACAAAAGGTTCTGTAATCTGTGCGTCAAAGTATAATAAATAATGTACCTACACTTACTTGGACATTTCTTCAAGCTTGGTGGTGTTGTACACCTGGAGTTGAAACTATCTTCAATGTGTACAATCAATTGCACCATCTACATTTCCGAGTCCCTGATGCCCCCTGTTTTGTCCCAGTTCACAAAATGTTGCTAATATAATTGCGTAGTTCGTCCAGTGGTTATCAAGTAGACGATATTTATTTCTTTCTTCAACGTTTTCGAAAATTAACCACATCCATGAAAAATTGATCTTGTGTGTCTCTCGTCTTAACTGTCAATATTTACATAGCCTTCATCAGGGAAAATATGATGTTTTCAAAGATATCCATGGTGCAATGAATAAAACAATCACGCTCACAACAGTAATGCAATGGAATCGACGCTCAAGTGTGGTCTGGACATTATTTACGTAAACAGAGATCAAATCTCTGCCTGAGTGGAGATTGGCAACTGAGTGGCGTTTTAGAATTAGATGCCACTCAGGTGAACTGTGATCAAATAATCGTGACTCAGTTATTGTTCTAGAATGTAATCTCTACCTAAAACCAGTTTTAAAACTTGATTCAGAACTGAGCATCCTTCTGGAATACGGACCTTAGTGACACTTCCGCTAAAAACAATACTTATGGCCGAGTTGCGGTGTGAACCACTCTCCCTCCCGCACAAACTGCAAACATGAAGTGTACAGAATAAACAACACACAAAAAACAACCCAATCAACCAAAAACGATTCGACACGTGTTTCGCCTCTACACGAGGCATCGTCAGGAGATGATGACTCGTCGAGCCGCAACTCGGCCATAAGCATTGTTTCTAGCGGAAGTGTCACTAAATATTTCTTCTAATATCGTTTTTGATAATGGATTTCCGCAAAGTAACGCCTGAATCAATAAATTATGTTTCTTCATATTATCACCTAGTACATATGAACATAATTTATTGATTAATAATGAGCACACGTGTAATACGGAGTTATTATAGTGCAGATACATTTCTTCTAATATATAAAACTAGAGCTTTTGCTCACGACTTCGTCCGTGAAGTGTTTCTTTTTCTAGATTTTTAATTAATGTAACGATATAGAGCCTCATTGCTTTTGCCTGCCACGGGCAATAACTTTTTTTTTATTTTTTTATTTATTTATTTACAAAATAACAATGAACAATACGTGTGATATTTGACAAAAGTGTATGTAGATACCGTACTTTACAGTATTTCTCTATACATTGTTGTTCACTAATTCTGAGACGGGTACTTAAGTAATTAGGCTAGTTGGAGAGCTCATACGTAAGCATGCGACATACAACTGGCGGTGGGAGAAACAGTCCTGCCGCTAATCAACTCCAGCAAATTTCCGAGTTTATCCATGTGACTTATTTAATAGTCATCGCTAAACAAACCTTAATAAGTATCTTAATCTAAACGGAAGGTAATTTCAGATCAATTGTACATAAGTAAACTTAAAATTAACCTTCAGTTTATACATCGTAAATGCTACAAAATAGCAAAATTATTTAAATGTCTCCGGTGTTGTAACTTTGAACCAATATTGCTGAAACACCTGTCCCAACCAGAACACTGCTACAGAATAAATAATAACTCTACGTGAGTAGTTTTGAAACCTCATAACAGTTTAAACATTACAAACATATACACAAATGGTGTTTAGCAAACTAGTTGTAACAACATGCAATGAGTTTCATTTCATACTCGTTCGCTTTCTTAACACAACATAACTATTAATCATCTTGTAGAGAAATAAGTAGCTAGCGATAACCCTGTTATCAGCCAGCAGGGCTATTATGCATCTTAGTTGCTAACAAATGTTGATTGAAATCATGAAAAATGCCCGCTCTATGTTAGTTTTGACAACTCCGGTAAGCAAAAATGTTAGTAAGTTGATAACTGAAGCTGACAAAAGTGACATAGAGCCGCCATTTGTTTTCGATTTCAATGAAAATTTGTTAGCAACCGAGATACATAATAACCCTACTGATCTCAAAGTTGCGTTTTGCGTGCAACTTTTAGCAGTATATGGTGGCTTAACAACACGCTGGTAATTTACGTTTTATCAAACGGCTAGCTAAGCCCCGCGGTACCGCCTGCGCGGTGACTACTCCTTAGTTAGATTTTTTCAAAAACATTACTAATAATCATTTGCTCCTTTACTGCGTGAAAAAAGTACATGCGGCACACTTTCGCATGCATTAAAATTATAGTTTACATTAAGCTGTTTAACGAGTAGAGTCGTGTTTACAGGAATTTAATTGTTTTATGGGCGGCCCGGCCCATATATCTAATGATTTCGTGGAATTTATCGCCAACAAATTAATTTCACAACGTTGGCCACATTTTTGTCTCCCATTCATAAGTCACGACGAAAAGTATTGTATTAAAATAAAGTAAAAGTAGTTTGTGTCTTTTTAACCGATTTCAAAAAAGGAGGAGTATTCGATACTATGTTTTTTGTGTAAGTTAGGCGATTTATCCCCTTTTAGTGGACCGATACGCAAAATTCTTGGGTTTTGGTAGAGTATGCTTCCGAGGTCCTATTTAAATTTCAATTCGGTCAAGTAGGTTTTGAGTTACACTCCAATAACTGAAAAGTGTTACGCCTATCTTGATGATATCATCATTGACGGTGAATGACAATCGAACCCGTAAGTAGTAAAAATGGTATTATGAAAACTAACGTGGTTTGTACACATTTTTAATATGAAAAACGGCATTTACTCACGTAAAAAAGTCAGATCTTTCCGACTATAGTTTCAACCACATCCGGTGGTCTTTTTCAAGGAGAGTGCAGAACGCTCGATTGCGTCTCGCCTCGCACTCGCCTCAGTGCTAGGCGAGACGCAATCGCGACCACCGGATGTGGTTGAAACTATAGTCAGAAAGATCTAATTTTTTTACGTGAGTAAATCCCGTTTTTCATATTAAAAAATAAAAATGGTGAAAAAAATGTTTTACCAAAAAATTTAACCGCGACTTCAACACCGAACAGTGCGAAATAACTTGTCGAAGTCTGTATGTACCATGCGCACAATGTTGTGATAATAGGTACTTTTGAACTATCATTCATGGTACCGACTTCAAATAATTTTATTTGTACAAAACTTGCACTAATTAATACGCAATGTGTATGTTTTTATTAATTCTTTGCTCTGCACAATTCTGTTGTGCAGAACAAAGAATTAATAAAAACAAGTTCAAATTTGTTCTGTTCTCGACAACAGTGGCATGAATCTTATTCATCGTGTCTTATGATAAATATAACTGCGTAGATCACGAAGATGCACAAGCTAAGTATGCTAATTAAATCAAATTAATAAAATGAAGTAATATTGGATCACTCAGTATTTAAAAATATGCACATCTGCAGCACGCGAGCCCTCAATCGGTACAATTGAAACGCACAATGTAAATACGACTGGTCTTATATCACGCTACACCTAACGGGGCGAAGGCTTCGGCAATTTCTAATTAGATCATTTTATGGGCACTAAATAATGTTACTTAGTATTTATCTGTCAAAATCCTTTTTTTTTACTTTATGGATACCACCTACCACGGGGAGGTAGGTGGTTATGTGGGAGTCCGTATACCCACCGAAACCCCGGGGTGTTCCGTCACTGCCGCTTTTGGCGGGAACGCGGGACAGTTTTTGCACACGACCGCGAACCCGCCGCGGCCGTCCGTTGCCGGACCCTTCTCTTCGCGGCACGCCAAAACACATATCGCGCCGCAACTGCCTCAGAGACCAAACCCGCCAACAATGGGCGCCAGACTTCCCCGTGTCTGGACGCCCGTGGTCTCCCGCGGGCGCAGGTGAAATATTATGATATTAATATCAGGTACATACAATATATATATTATATATAATAAATACATTCTCAATATTAATTTATTGATAAACACTGGACGTCTCAGTGTTTTTTTTCTTCATATGATTATACAAAGATTATTTTAGTTTACTTTTAGAATTTTAGACTAAGTATAATCAATTTTTTAGACTTTCACCATTGTTACACATTGAAATTAAACAACTGTAAACGGTTTAAATCGCGTATAATTGTATATTATTTTATCCCGACGTTTCAAACACGTCGGAATACAAAAATAGCTTAATAGTTTTTTTTAATAAAAGTACCTGTATAAATATACAGTCATAGTCATTTATACAGTCATAGTATTTTATAGCCGTATCGGCCTTGTTGACATTATTTGTTATATATTTTTTATACATTTACAATATTTATAAAGAAAACCAAATTCCAACTTCCTTAAAACTCTCTAAATTTTGCAGTTGTAACTTGTAACTATATGTAGGTATAGCTCCATCAGTACTCATCGAAATAATGTTAACAAACGTACCTATTAGATACGACGCACGTATTTATGTTATGCGAAACGAATTTAGAATGACATGGTTTTATTATTTTATTTATTAATTTTCTTTTGTTATCTTCCGACTTCCAAAAGTACGAGGTACTCAATTCGACTGTATGTTTTTTATGTTATGTTATGGTGAACCGATTCTCAAAATTATTTTTTTGTTTGAAAGTTGGTTCTTCCCGTGTGGTCCCATTTAAATTTCATCAAATTCGGTTTAGTAGTTTGAGTTACACTCCAATAACTGAATAGAATGGAAGTCGGTATTACATTTTTCAAATTGTACTTGTTAATAGTGCACACAAATTTTGTATTATCGGTCAAGGTGTTGGGCGTAAATGGCACTCTGTAGCGCGTGCGAGTTTAGACGTTATTTCTATGCAATTTATTTCTAAATTTGCTTCTGGCCACATGAAGCGTGTTGGTTGAAGAAGTCATACAGTATACACACACACAGTTACACCTGTTTCTTAGAGACACGCGTCTTATCTCAACGAAACAGGTGTAACTATATAGTAGGTAGTACTTATTGAAATCCTGGTTGAATCAAGCTGATGCATCATTCACAACTTTGTCGGATGCTTGGTATTATCTCTGTAAAATACAAAGACGTAAACTTACCATTCTACTTTTAACTATCTTCAACCATCAGCTGAACATAGTTAAATATATATATATATATATATATATATATATAGGCAGGTATATAATAATATGGGACAACATCTACACAAAGGTCTTCAGGTCCCAAACTAGGCAGAGCCTGTACTATGGTAACCCGATGACTGATATACATACTTACATACATATACACACCCTTGCATACAAATTATATATCTGCACACGATTTCACAGAATAATTTTACATTAACTCTGTGAGGTTTGCATTTAATACTAAGAAATTTGTTCTAGAACATCTGTCAATATAAATAATTATACACGCACTACAGGTGAGCTCTTTTGAGGGCCTTTGAAGGACACTATACTTAGAGTATAAACTTTCCAACAAAAAAAAATTATCAGTATTATATCATCCAGTCATGCGCACATTACATGAAATGCAAGGTGGGATAATGGTTCTTATTTTGGATGTCGGTTAAAAAAAATATCATATCGTTTGTAAATATGTATTTTTTGGCATTGGTAACAAACCCAGAAATGTAGGAAAGCTATAGGTAAAAAAAAAATCTATTACCTTGAAAACAGCAATTTAAATTTTCAAGTTTCACAAAGTTGAGCTAAAATAAATCCCAAGAAGGAATGGTACTAATTATTTTAAACAATAAAAGTCGTCCGGATAACGCAAAACTAGACCCATACCAAAACTAGATTAGGTTATTTTGGTTTAAGTTCAGGTCAGTGTCTGGAATGGTTGTCTGGAAGAGATCGCTCGGAGCGATAAAACAGCCCATTGTGATACTTAATTTTTCATTGTAATTTTTTCTATACTATTATTCTATTTATTTTTTGTTATATTTTGTACTGCGGTGTTTCAACAAAGAGTTTATATATCTATCTATTTACGTTTGTGGTTTTTAAACAATAAATAGGTAAATAAATGCCAATAAAAAATTACGTACAAGCATATTTGCGAGTCACAGACGCTATACGCGATTTTTATTCCGATTATGTGACAGAATCACAATGAGAAATGAGAAGGGCCTCATTAACCTACAAGCTCCAGATCCGACCGCGGTCTGTCGGTGTACAAGTACAGTTGAGGTTAGGGTTACCAGATGAAAAAATCAAAGTCCGGAAAAAAAGCCTGATTGCCATTAAAAATCCCGAGATTTTGTTGCAGTTTAAGAATCTTCTCTCAAACGTACTTAAAAATGTAAAGTCAAGTTTTAAGTAATATTAATATCGGATTTGCACACTGCGGATCTCGGGGGTCTTGCTCACGCATCGCACATCGCACTCAAGCGGGGGTGGCAGCGGCACCCACACACACGCATCGCCGCTTTAGTTTATTTAACTTAAGAAATTAAATAGATCTTTAAAATGTACTGTATTTTAATGAATATTCCAAAATTTCTGAGGTTTGCAAAATCCAGCTGCAATCCTGAGAAGAGTCCAAAACCCTGAAATCTCTGGACATATTATCCTGAGATATGGCAACCCTAGTTGAGAGCCCTCCAGCCTGCAGCGGTCACGAACACGCAAATTGCGGAGTAGAGAGCTGTCATTACCGAGGTATTTCCGCTTCCAACGACTGTTCAATGTTTTTATTTCTATTATTATTATAGCTCGGACTAAGTCGGTAGAAATCTGTATTTATAACATACTAACTGCTTTACGCGGTTTCACCCGCGCGGTGATGGATGATGATGATGCACCTTATATAGCCTATGTTAATCAGGGCGAATGCAGCTTTCCAATGGTAAAAGAATTATTGAAATACGGTTCAGTACTTTTTGAGCCAATTCGTTATAAACACATACAAATCTTTCCTCTTTATAATATTAGTATTGAAGATAGTTTAGACTAGATCTAACAGATTTGCATTTAAAAAAATACTAATAGATGATTTTTTTAATACATGACTTTATGTACTACAGTATTTGAGTACTACTAAATAAGTAAACAATTTTATATTACCTACCACTATTATTATGCATTTATTTCACGGATTTCATCCGATCCCTTACAAAGACATAAGTGGGGCTGTAGCCAACACTTAGAGGCCTGTTTGTTATAGAAAATACAAAGTAGTATAAAAACAGAAACATTTTGGATGGATGGTGACATGGTATATCTATTACAAAAATGGGTAATATGGCAAGGCTATTGATATGTACTTATTAGTGATAAGGGAGATAGTGGGCTATGGACGATACTACGGCACCTTGTAGTTGTTGTATTTCAAATTCAAATTCAAATAGTTTATTTGCCAGAATACAAGCATTAAAATTATCATTTTTAGCTGTTGTACAAATGTGCTGCGTCTGTATTCAGCCTGCATGCAGACGTGCAAATGATTGATCTGAAGTCGCACTAATTATAACTACAAATTTAAAATTATCTTAATTAAAATGTGTGCCCTGAAAATCTAAATATTTTTTAACACTATAAAAGGAATTATCTAACAGCCACTTAGTTAGCCTCTTTATAAAGATTTGTCCATCTAACTGTTCCAAATCATCTGGTAACTTATTATATACTTTTATACATATATTATACACATTTCGTTTATAAATGTCCTTATAGCACCGAGGTTGATATAATGAGTTTTTGTACTGCTTACGTTTTTGTCTTGGATAAACTTCGTGCCCTAAAATATGAAGGATAACGTTTTACAAAAATGCATACTGCTCTTATGTACAAGCATGGCAGCGGTAAGATATTATATTCTTTAAATAAAGGTTTACATGTATCTAAGTACCAGGATTTATTGATTACACGAATGCACCGTTTTTGAATCTAAAAGCCTTTTCCGAGTCTACTGAGTTTCCCCACATAATAAACCCATAGCTCAGGACTGACGAAACGTATCCATGGTAGGCTGTTAAAGCAGCCTCAGTTGACACGGTCTGTCGCAGTTTCTTAATTGCAAAATCTATTATTGTATTATTTATATTACTAGAATAATCATCGATCACAGCTTAAAATTGTAAATACCCCATACAATGTAAAACAACTACAATGTAAATATCTAAATATTTGATTTATTATGTCACTTAGTTGTAAAGCTCAGTACAAACAAAACAATTGTATAGTGGTTCCAAACATCAAGCAATTCATCCACAAAACAGAGCATTGCGTGAAGCATACTTATTAGGCAATCTCATTAGTATTCGTGCTAGTTGCTTGCTATACGCAGTTTTCGTGGTAAATTCCCTTAATAGTGCCCATACAGTCGGCAACATTTTTAAAGTATCTTTAACTACGAGACTGACAGCAGGAAATCAACTTTGTTAAAGTCAGAGAATAGCAAAAATTGTATTTGTAGTAAAAGAACAGCGTGCATAGATAATAGCAGGAACCTTTCTAGTGTTAATAGTGAATGCATTTGAAAACTTGTACCGAGAATCTCAAACATTACGGGCAAGGTTTGATGGCGACTAAATGTTTACATTAAGCCGTAATCAGTTCTCCCTTCGCACTTTATAGCGATATAATTATCGGCATTACTAGCGGTGCAACTTATATAATATCACATTTTTGTAATGCTACACAAGTGATATCTGCATATGTGAGTGCAAATGCCGCTGGTAGGAGAATGTATTATTTTGTATTCGAAAAAATTTTTTGGTAAATGAATACCTACTACATATAATCGTTTCAAAGCTAATCTACTGTAACTCCAGAAAAAGCTTCAGGCCGGACCATATTTTTGAAATCGGTCCAATACTTTTTGAGCCAATTATTAGTAAAACATACTTACATACAAATCTTTTCTCTTTATAATATTAAAAAGAATAGAAAAATAGATTAGTATAGATATAGAAGTATAGATACACCCCTCCATTTCACCAGCGTGGTGATAGATGATGATGAAAAAATTATGTTAATCCAGCGCATCATCTATTCACCTACTAAATTTCATCAAAACCTGTTTGACCGGTCTTGTGTTATAAATTGTGTAACTAACCCTTTGATTTATTTATATAGAAGAACCCTCTTAGGGGGTGAATTTTTGGAAAATGCTTTCTAAGCTAACACCTACGTCATAACAACTACCTGCGTGGCGAATTTCAGGGCAATCCGTTTAGTGCTTTGAGATATGTGTTGATGGATCAGTCAGTCAGTCAGTAACGATTGCCTTTTATATATACAGAGATAATTACTTTGTCCCGAGTGACTGACTGCCTCATTCATTAACGCAGAAACTTGAAGGATTTTTGGAAATTTAATCTCAACCTAAGGTGAATTAGGGGTTGATTCCGCCGTGTTCCATTCACTCCGTATCCCGTAAGCCATGCGGGCGAAGCCGCGAGAGGGTCAGCTAGTTTTTAAATCAAAATATAAATGCGTTCAAGTGTATTGCTATATGTTCGTTAGATCAGAAAGTCAGAAAGCACCAGACATCCGCTGGTCCCATGTTTCATTCACCCCTGTGTAACACCCGCAATTTTTTAATTATACGTTTCTGAGCTGTATAGTACACTCACGGTCATATTATTATCTAGTACCGGATATGTCCTATACTATTATCTACGCAAAGACAGTCAAGTGCATCGGGATTTGATTTTGTTCGGAAGCAGTCAGCGGGCACTTACTGTGCTAGGTTCCTGCTCTGGCTACCATTTTGTATCACCTGCGACATATTTGAGACATAGACTATTGGTTTAACATCTTAGTGTTAAACCATCCACTATATCTGAGCCTGATGAAAGCGCCTAAACGCGCGTTAAACCTTGTGTCTATGGGTGTAGACCGCAGTGCAGCGCCGCAAAAAACTTTGAAGCTTTAACATTTGGGTCACCCAAAGCTTCAAATTACCATAAAAAAGCGAGACGCTTTCAGGATTTGTAGGCGTTGTATTACTACTACTATAACAGCGAAAATAATCGTCTTGTGAGCCTACTATAGAAACATTATTTAATATTTGTATTTATGCAAAATAGCTACTTCAAACGACACGGTTAGCAGCTGTAGGTTACGTCACCGAAGTCTGACGTTAGCAGCTCTATAATGAAACAGGTGCGTTGGCTAATTAGCGCAATCAATTTGCAAAACAAAGGCAGCATAGCTTTCTTTACAAACGAGCTGTTCACGATTCAATACGTAGGTATCGAATATATGAAGCGCAGTAGCAGGCCTGTGACGATAAGAGTAAAAAGCAGAATCTTTAAAAATCTAGTGTTACGAAACAGATCGATAATATTTTATGAAGAAAATACTTAGGTTAGAAAAAGATCAGGAAAAGAATAATAACCGAACAGAATTCATAAATATTACTCGATCTCTGCAGAAAAAATCCTAGGGTGGGTAGGTCTACAAAAATAAACTTTCACGTCCAAATCTCAGAATTTTCAATAGCACTATATTTTTTTCGGTAATTTGTAGCCAACGTTTAGTACTAAAATAGTAACCAGCAGTTTTTTCAATTATTGTGTAAGTATATATCGAAAAATATAAATAAAACGTACAATATTAATGCATTTTCGCATTACATCGTCCAATATAACAACCAATTTTCAACCTTACGTAGAGCATCGTATATTATTTTAATTTTAAAATTTGAGTTGGATCGCGCCGTAAGGGCTACGTTTTTCTGCGAAGGAGGGCTGTGTTTCTGCACTGGAACATATCATGAAAAGGTATATATTATGTAAGTAGCTAAAAAACACATTGAAAAGAAAATTAAGTTGCCAAGAGCGTGTCAGGCCATGCTTTAAATAGGGTCCCAAAGTTAATTCTACTAATACTAGTGTTCAAACCAGTAAAACGATGTCTACCCGAGGTGAAATCGATATTAAAGGTTATAATAACACTGTTGCTATATATATTTTTTATCAACATACTTTTTTATATAAAAAGGAGTCAAACAAGCATGGGACCACCCATACACGAAAGTTGTCCCCGCCGCGGTATCCACAACAGAGGCATTGCCGATGTCGACTGCGATGCGTAAAGCCAAAACACAAAATCCCAATTCACGCTATCTAGGGAGCAATTTTTTCCTAATAACTCTATCCCCAAACCACGTAAACTTTCATCGCATTTCTAAAACACGCTATCACTAATATCAGTATCTCGAAAGCCTACCCTTAGTATAAATAACTCTTCACTCTGCTCACTACGTCTCTAAATAGAATTTCTACGGCAACACCTCAAGTGGAAAATCATTCCAAATCTTACAGGTACTTGGAAGAAATTAATGCAAAGAAACACGTTGTCTGAGACTTCATGTACGTATATCTAAAGTTAGATGAGATATTTCGCAGTGAAGCGTAATATATATTAGTATACACTAGTAAGTATACTGTACATAATATATGCATTCTGAGATGATAGATAGATGATAAAAGCGGTAGGCATATACACTTTTAAATCCTTGCAACATTCTACCATAGATTCCTTGATTAAGTTCACAGGAAATCGTTAAATGAAGCTCGGTGTTAATAAGTCGTGCTGCAGAAATGTGCTTCGAACAATCGCGTGGCTCTCCGGGATCCACGCTAGTCACGATCTTGAGCGAAACGACATTAATTAAAAGTGCAATACAATAATCCAGTCTGTTACTATTGTACACAATGAAATTATGGCAAAGTCGTGACGATCATTATAATGATAGTAGACAATCTTATTATACAAACGTTCGCCTCTCAAGAATGTGTATATTACAACTACAGTTTGAAAAATTTAATACCGAATAACGACTTCCATTCTATTCAGTTATTGGAGTGTAACTGAAAAACTGCCGAATTTGATGAAATTTAAATGTGGCCACACGGGAAGCACCAGCTTTTAAACAAAAGAAAGAATTTTGAGAATCGGTTCACCCTATCGAAAGTTGTGAGGTAACAATCACAAAAAAAAATACAGTCGAATTGAGTACCTCCCCTTTTTTGGAAGTCTGTAGAAAATAAATATTGATGGTTTAATAAAGTAACTTTTATGACTTATAATGCATATTTTAGTATATTTTAAATAATTTTGGCTCAAATTGTAAATTTGTTGTCAAGTAACTAACGGGGCGTTCATGCAGCTGTTCGAGCGAGTCTTAATTCTAAAAAGTAATTTCTAACATTATACGAGTATAAACCGAATTTCGATAGTACGAAAATAAAAATTATTGAACCTGTTAATTTATCAAACCTATAAAACCATAGACCTATTAGTAAGAGTTTCATATAAACCTCCACGCGTTCCTGAGAAATAGTGTCTTGAACACAAGACAGACTGACAAGTAAGAGGGACAACGAACAAATAATAAAATAAATAACATATATTTCAGAAAAACACAATGCGTGTCTAAAGAAATACCATCTTTCATCAAGGAAATAGTGTACTAATATACATTTTATGTAGGATACAGAGGTATTCATGTGCATCCCAAGCCATACAGCTAAAAGAAGCCCTACGTCCCTGAACTAAGACTAAACTTGTATCTGAGGATACGACGTACGTACGAATTGATCTTATAAGGGTTCCATTTTTCTGTTTGATTAACGGAACCCTAAAGACACTGTGTGTAAATTCCATTCTGTTGCCGTAATACTCCTTACAGATACAGAATGGGAAAAGAGATGGTAAGTTATTCCATTCTTTGGAAAAATAGGATCAAGTTTAGAACATAGAATAATCGACCCTACAGAACCTATAAAAATGCGAAACTAATTCACCGCAAATAAATTGATTCCACAACGACTAACAAATCTTTTCCAACCGATTTAATCACAAGAAAACTAATACACATGTTCCAAACAACACGTTTAGTAATCACGTGCCAGCGAACTATAATAAGATTTATCGAGTTTGCGCACGTTAGGGACAACGTGGTCAGCCGACACGCGGGGGTGACATTCAGCGGTGACTCTAGTACAAGATACACGGTACAACGTATGCTCAGATTGCCATAATCTTGTTACATGTCGGCTAACACGCGACGCTTGATGTGGATGGCAATAACGTGATTGGACATGGGATTGAAGTAACTTAATGGGATTGTCGGGTTTTGTCACTAAGTATTTTAGGCTGTTTTGTGGATTCCATGAGCTCTTTGGAGAGTATTGTTTGTGAGGAGTTTTATAGCATTGGCTTGATGATAAATAGAAATAGGCCACGTGCGGTTTATTAGGACACATACTTTTATCTTCTGAAAGGAAGACTTTTGTCGCAGCAGAGAACTTAAGAGGGATATATCAGGGATCACACATATATAGATCACACATCTAGCTAACTAGACATTAATCTGTGATCCCTGATGTGATGAGTGCGTCTTTAACATCTTTTTAACACAATCATATTGGCCGATTTACTCTCTAGATCTTGACATTACTTTTAACCTGTTTTATGTGGCGTAGATAAGTTCTAATAGAAGGTATACACATGTCTCTCCAAAAATTCTTAAACTACCTAGTTTCTAGCTACAATTAGGTCTTACCATTAATGAAAAAAGCTAAGCACATGAAAAATATGCCAAGGAGATGACGTTGGGGAAAACATTTGTATGGAGAAAAGACCAAAGATGTGATGTTTATGCTTTTCCAATTTGTGTTTTACCTCATGCTGTAATTTCCTGCGTCTCTCTCTAAATCCGTACAAGTCTATCGGGACATGTTTGGAGAACTGCATAACTATCATCCACTTCAGCTTCTCTAATAAATTTCAAATAAACTACAAATACTTTTCTCGCCATTCCATCGGCTCCAATGTTAATTATCCACAGCACAGGAGCACCGGAGCGTGGCGTTAGAAACGTGAAAATATTTTATTAGGACACCGAATGTCGGTCAGGCACACCTGTGGAAGTGTTCCAGCGGCGCCGGCCTCGTGGGCTGTCAAACATTTATTGAGCTCGATATATGTGGAAATGTGTATCAAAACACTCATTCATGGCCCACCCTGTATAAAGAAAAGTATAATGGCCTTTTGTTGTAACTTATAGTGTTGTATAAAGTTTGTTGTGTGTTTTAAATAAAGGCATACAGTAAAGTGGAAAGACTTTGCTTCAAATGTACATAAAAGAATAATAAAATTTACCTATAGAAAACACTTGAGCCGACCGTGGATCTGAATAGAAGGACGAAACCATGTTTAGATTAAAATTTAAATTGGCCCGAATAAGGCATACAATGCGGGACGAAATCTGATTTTTGTGAGGGCCGAACTTCCTTGGGAGTTGATATGGCATAAATCACTTTTAGGAACACGCGTACTTCGACCACCTCATCAGCTAAATACATCTACGTAGCTACATTGCCAATGAAAAATTAGTCTAGCCGGATTTTTATGAGAAAGCCTAAAATACGTTTTCCATAAGATGTCTTACTGGGCCGAATTTGATGAAATTTAAAAGGGACCACACGGGAAGTACCAGCTTTCAAGCGAAAAAAATTTTGAGAATCGGTTCACCCAGTCGAAAGTTATGAGGTAACAAACATAAAAATAAAAAAATAAAAAATACAGTCGAATTGAGTACATCCTCCTTTTCTGGAAGTCGGTAGAAAAAGTTTAATTTTATCTGAGCAGGCGTCGATGTTTTGAAAATATATAGTCTTAAACATTTACCGCCATATTATAAAACTTGGATTAAAGATAGTCCCGAGTTTAAACCATGGTTTATGGGAACACATATGAAATTTGCTTAGACCATGGATTAAATTCGGGACTATTTAGTCAGAGTTACTAAGGCAGATTAACTATACAAAAAACTTATAGGTATCGTATGCTGATTTACTAAGGTAAGGGGAGGCCCAGCATTGGGAATGCCTTAGTCCAACGCAAGCATAGTGGAAATAACAAAAGCTGAGTCTGTCCGCGACTCCATTTTATATAGTGTAAATTAAGGCTTGTAGTTTTCTGATACACAATGTACTATTATTTATTCTGTGTTGCAGTGCTGGAAAAGGTAATGGTTTGTCTAAAGTGAAACAGCACCAGAGTTCTCAGTTATCATTCGGAAGATTTCGCTGCGACAACATTGAACGAAAATTTGTGTTGTTCTTGGGCATATGACCTTTTGTCAAAGCCCTAATTTCTATTGAAATGATAAAGGATTGTCCGCTCTTAATAAGCAATAGCTCACAAATATTACAAATATTGTCGGCATAGTTTTAAGCACTAAGTCATTCGATACAGTACATGCTGGTTAGAAGTAACCTCAAAAGTACGTATGTTTCCCATGGTTTAAAATTATTAATTCATCCGACAGTACATTGTACACTTAGGTACAGTTTATCCTACTTAGAGGTTAGAGCACTCGAGCAATGCGTGCCATCGATAGTCATTAGTCATTTAAACTGACCTATAAAATCGAGGGCGTAGGTTAAACCTAGCTTATCATTAAGTATAAGACAGCATGCGCCTAAGCTATTGACCGAGAATGAGGATTATAAGTGTTCCAACCCTATTTTCTACTTACATTTTAAACCGAAGAAAGCTCAGGGTTAGTGAGGATCCTTTAACCCTTAGTTATAGTAACAGCGAGTTCCACAACATGATGCTGGGATACTTTCCTGTGACCACTTGACTACGAGTAGCTACCAATCTCTAGATTAAAAACTCTATCGGTAAGCACGTTATGATGTTAATGAGTTCTAGCAACTGCCTTGTTAAGAGATGCTAGTATTTTCCATACAAAAAGAAAAAACTCTTTTCTACCTCTTAACATTGTCCGATTTCAGTGATTTTAGACGGGCATAGTAAACAATGTGATGATTCCATGAAAAAAAAATCATTGAAATCAGACAATGTTAAGAGGTAGAAAGAGTTTTTTCTTTTAGTAGGTATTGAAAGTACTAGCTATGCAATACTCTTAAGTCGCTATTTTAGATCTATTGTGTGCTCAAGTTTAGTGTGATAATGATAATATTCTAAACTTTTTTATATACATACTTATATACACATATACATACTCAGACACGGGCCAAATAGACATATTCATGCAAATAAAAAATCTTAAGACCTGTAAACCCGGGACCAGCGGCTCAGAAGGCAGGGTTGCCACGAACTGCGCCTGTCAACTGAGGAAGACCTGTCTCTAAGCAGAACTTTGAAGGAACTGGCAAGTTGTTCACCTGGGGTTAAGCATCAAGCTATTAATAGTTGCAGCATCACCCAGAACTGTAACAGCAGTAGCAGTAGAAGCAGCAGAAGAACGTAGAGTTCTGCACGGTACTGCACTGCCTACTTTCTACACTCCAGGATATAACTCATTAGTATTGTTCCAAAAAGACGTCCAGTAGACCAGAGACAGGTAATCTAGACTCGAGTGTATGTCTGAGTAAATGTTTTCTGAGATTTACAGTCAAATATCTTCTCAAGAACACTTCACGACTGAGCATCCATCTGGAACGCCCTGAGAGCATTACCAGGCTCAAAAGTTGAATGACCGACCCAACCCAATATAGGAATAAGTGAGCAATCACTGGCAAATCAAACGTCTGACACAATTTTTCAGAAAGCATTTCGATCCGTTGGCAGCGCGGAGCAGATACAATTGAATTCCAGGAAACATGAACCTAATATTCAAGCAGTGTATTATAACGATAGACAATTTATTCTTTACTGAGGAACTGCTTCATTAATGGGTAATGGGAAAATCAGTTATTATAAGATAAAGTACGGATATGTCTGCATGTAAAATTAGCTATTACGCTTATGAATATCGCCGAGTTTCAAGCTGCATTATTTCGGATTTATAGCTGTAACTAAACTCAACTCAATTAACTTTAAGCTATGCTTACATGAGATAATAAATTATATGAAGAGCCACCTACATACTCGTATGTTGGAGATTTGAACACTTCGTTTCAGCGCGCGATATCTATTTCGGAAATAAGTAGCTAATTTATCATTATAACTCTCTTCACGATACTCATAATTTGATTTTGCCACAAGATTAGTTTACTCCAACCTGAAAATTCGGCAGATGCCAGATGTGACAGCTATCACATTAAGTATCAGCCCCATTACGCTATCCTACTGCTGGTATTCGGGCCTACCACAAGAGAGGAGAATGGGCCGTAATCCACCATGAGGCCTCAAAGCGGCTTGATGGATAAATTACTGGTAAATGCTGAAATTTTCTGGCCACTCAAAGTTGTTAACCCTCAGACATAGCCTAACAACTGATGTCCTAAGACGACTAACGGCCGTTTTCAATGTTCTATCTATCCACGGTTTTCCTTACTACCGATAGAAATTTGACGTAACGTCCATACAAATAGTGTCAAAAATCTATCTCTAGTAAGGTAAACCGGCGATAGATAGGTTATTGAAAACGGCCGTAAGACCGACGGTCTAAGGTGCCATCCAAAGAACGGAAAGCTCAGTTGGTAAAGCCATTAGCGTTCATCCAAGCCATGACCGCACAGCACGCGTTGCTAAACCTTGTTGATCTATTGAGAACGATACGGCAGTTGTGAACGTTTCGTTTATATCACATAATGTTTAGCACATATGCTACATGATGTCACCAGTCTCAGATACATTGAAACATATTGAAGCGTCGTCAAAACTATGAAATATGTCATTAACCGTCATTATGAGACCAATCACATCTGACATCTGTGAAATTATCGGACAGATTTCATTTCAGTCACTGATAATCGATGTACATACTTTGGAAGTTTTATCTATGTGTAAATTAGGCGTTGCTTGTCATCTTAACTTTTTCTTTTAGAGTAGTTCACAATATCGTCGTATAAATTACCTACCCTAAAATAACTATATAATCAACTAGTTGTTGGATAGTACTGCCAAAGCTGTTCAATAGATGTCTCTCCGTCCCCGTAAGACGGTTAGTCAGATAGAGAGTTAAAATTCGATGCTCGGACCCGAACCTCGGTGGCCAGTCGGTCAATAGCGTCTGACACGGAGAGTCAGAAGACGCGGGTTCGAATCCCGTCCGAGGATGTGATTTTTTACTCTATAAATTTCAATGTTTGAGATCGCTAAAGCAGGCGTTAGTGCTTTAAAAAGTAATACTATAAACATTACAATATATAATTAACCTCCAAAGCTTACCTGTCATGTTGTATCAGAGCTATGGAACTGGCAACGAGATCTTCAAATTGCTTCTCACTGGCTGAACTTCCTTGCCTCTTGTGATGGTGAGGAGTGTTGGCCACTGACGAGGCTGGAGTAAGGTTCTTCTGGGCTTCCGAGCTGAGGGTCTTCGACGCGAGGTTGCCTTGAGACTTGCTGCCGAATAATCGCCAGGATACAGAGGAAGATGATGAGTCGTGGTTCTTGGAGGAACTATTGCTTTTCCAAGGGAAGACGCCTCTGTAACAAGCGAAACAGACGATTCAAATACAAAAGGCGACAATAACGGTGTTCTGCGGTCCTGATACTCTACTTATAGCCGGAAACAGAGAATTGTACAAAACCATAAAGGAAAAGATTAATAATGGTGTATATGAGAGCGAACAAGGGCGTTTTATTCATGTTAGTTTTGTAGAATACTTGCAGAATTTAGAAATATTAAAGAAATGCATGATGGTCTGTAGCAAACACAAAAGACATACACAGATCGGGAAACAATAGAATAAGATACTTAAATGTTGTACTTTTGGCCACTATATGATTACATAGATTGTATTAATCTATATAATAATATAGTGCCCGAAAGCTGTACTCTATATAAATTAAATTGGCTTCTTTATTATAAAATTATTTTAAAAAGTTCCGTGACTTTCTGTGTTCGTTCTCGCTTGCTGTCTTTTCGTCATTTGTGTGCTAGTCAGCTTTATTGAAAGTGCACTTAACTATAAACTTCTAAACGACTGTGCTTTAAGAAAAACAAATAGAATGCGTATGTACACAATTCGTTCAGTCTGGCGGAGAATTTAAAAAAAATACCTATATTACAATAAAATAATAAGTTGCCTACAGTAATTATGTGATTTAATTTTATACAACAAAACTCGACGTGAATACGTCGAAGGAAGTAATCCATTACAAAGGTCGCGAAGGTTGAATACATACATTTCTTATGAATACGTTGAAGGCAACGGTGCCGAGTTAAATTATGAGTGCAACGAGTTCAAAGTGCTAGTATTCGTGAGAAGATATATACATTAATACATTAGACGAACCCGACATACTTGTTATATTTGAAAAATATAATAAGCAGTACTGTTATAAAACTGTAACTGAACCATCATTGTGCATAAAGGATTATTTTATTGTAAAACTGACTGGGGTCTGCGATGAACTATACTTTATGTTATTGAAACGTGTTTTAGAATTTTCGTTTGTGCTAATTCTTTGGCCACCACGTTTGAGGAAATTCTTAGTTATGTTGACCAAAACACTGCTAGACGGGTTTGGAATTGAATACGATTTTAGTGACCGCTAACAGAGGGTTTTAAATCAAAAACGGATTATAGCTCATAGTTCTAAGATAGATAAGATAAATAAGATAGCTAAGATAGAGTAAAGATATTGTAGATACAATATTATTGATAACAATTGCCAAAGCTAGAGATTTTTCTGACCAAAATTTACGAGTTTAATTCCCGTCCTATTTTGATTATGTAAATGAAACTGATTTAATAGAAGTTAGATAAGAGTATTTAGCTCAACTTTAACTAGATCATGGCTATAAAATCGTATATAATATTTAAAATTATATTCTAAATAAAAACGTGTTTATGAAAATTGCTATACTTAGGCACTATCAACAAATAATCTTAATGAATGTTGCATCCTTCTTGATGTACCATTCTATATCTCATATTAATGCGAAGCCGCGGACATAAATCTAGTTATTAATAACTTTAAAACATAACAAAGGCGACACGACAATTACTTAAATGGCCGGTTCATTGTACAGCAAAGTATTCTCTGAGTACATTATAATGTATAATAAATATTACTCTATAGAATTTACGTGACAAAAAACATAAGCTCAAATAATAAAAATTTAACTGTCATCTCGACTTCCGTAAAAACAATCATCCATCAAGGCTAATGAGTTTTCAAGTACAAATAACATGTCAAGTGAATTAATGAAGGAGAAATACATATAATACGCGTAAATTGCGGGGCTACAGGCGGTACTTCGTAGGAGGGAACAATCCATATACACGGTGCTCGGATGATGCTTATCAGATGATAGTCTGCAGGAGTCTGTCTTGATGAGTAACATCACAATGATGAATGATAGATATTTGACCTCCAAGCGTTACGTGTAAATTAAGCAATTTATACTACTAGGCGAACATGACTTATGGCGACCTGCTCAGTGAAGTGCCAAGTGGAACTTTAGGTCTGACTCGTAATGCAACTGTAATATAGACACATGACGCTAGCCGTCAGGTAAAAAAGTCAAGATTTCACTGTTTTTCGGCGGGTTTTCGTATTTATATACACCGAATGAAGCTTCGCAGATTTAGTTAATCCCTTTCGGGAAACTTTTCTAGGCGTCATGCATAGAGCAAACCAAATTCCTCTATGGCGCGTCATGTTAAGTCTTTTTACACGGTTCACTAGCTAAAAATCTAGTGGCCAAGCCAACGGTTCCGACACTTCAGACAGCTGTTCTATCATCTTCGACTAGAACATCAATGGACCCCAAGCGAGATTGTGGCCAATCTCTGCTCTGTCAACTATAAAAAACCATATGCCATATGCGCGCGCGTCGTTTTACGACCTGCAGCACTTTATGGTGTATGATATATCTAATCCATAAGGATGCAATACGATGGCTTTCGCATCCTTATGAAGAAAGCGCGATGTTGTAGCGCGTCGAGCGCTGATGCATGGGTTCCTGACTTTTTGCTGTTACTAGATCGAAGGTAGCTTCTTTCTAAGATGGGTTCAGGAATTCGCTAAACGGCATACTGCAATGTTGACGTGAATATTTACGTAACACAATATTATATGTTTTGTTCAAGGTACCAGAACGCAAACAAAAAAATACTGTGATAGATTTATTGCCACCTAAGTATTTTATGATATTTTTATTGATTGTTGATATACATAACTTGCTGTACATATTTTGAATTACTTATCATACTATAATATTATAAAGGGGAAAGTTTTGTATGTATGTTTGTAACGAATTGGCTCAAAAAGTACTGGACCGATTTCAAAAATTCTTTCACCATTGGAAAGCTACATTTTCCCTGAGTAACATAGGCTATATAAGATTCATTATCATCATCATCATCCATCACCGCGCGGGTGAAAACGTGGAGAGCAGCTAGAAATAAAGTGTTATTATTTTTATAAATTAGATTAGACATAAAATACACTCGTAAAATCCAAGTGCGGTATAATATTGTACATTGTTTAAATTGTTAACCATTCGCCGTAATATCATAGTCAACGTGGAGACAATACAGCTAGAACTAAAGCGATTATCCACTAAGAACAATAAGGTGAAAAAGACAATGACAAATGTAGATAGAACAAAAACAGATATAGTGAATACTCAGTAATGAATAGCTTGGAACTGTTTGTAATCGAACTACGGTAGAAACGTTGCGGCGCAGTTGGGTCATTTATCAGTTTCTGACAATAACACGCAAGTTTGATTTCAGTGAGTAGTTGCATGTTCCTGCACCTTTGGTAATTAGAACTAGTATACTGTAATTACAACAATGTAACGTACTGCAGCGGTATAAGGCAAGATAATAACTGCTCTTTTGATGGCGAGCAACAAACAATAGCAATAGCTAACGTTAATTATGTTTAACCCTTTATATACCGTGATAATTAAAACAAAAGATTTATGAATGAAACGGCACTTTTATTTACAATTTACCATTTATGATGCACGTAAATGTACGTCAATGGTACTCAAAGGATTCTCGAGACCACCTATGGAGTAAAAAACTGATCTTATGTTTAAATACAGCAATAAGGTGTCATATAAAGGAAATAATTGAATTCATCGATCGTTATGCCTACGAAGAAATTATTTCTTCGTAGTATTATACCGATTGAATATTATGTATACATTTTTAAACTGACATTGTCACTAATGCAAGAATAACTTTATACGCGGGATATTTTCAGTGTATTGTATTTAGTTTGAGCTTACGATATTTCGCCAAGTTGCATAAGCCCAAAATATATACAATAATGATTATTAACGGGATATTTACCGTGGTAAGGTTGTGGAATGAGCTCCCGATATGTCGGCGCAGTTACATGCACCATGTTCACGGGAAGACTGAAGAATGCGGGTGGTTGGACGAAAAGTTAAAAAGTTAGGTGCAGACATAACGATCTACCCTCTTTCTTAGTCTTTTGCTACGGTTATCACTGGAACTCGAACTCGATCCTAAGTCCCGACAAAACACACTCACTGTATCACTGCGTATAGTATTTTGAACACATTTTGAACGCGGACTTTTATTTTTAAAACAACCTAATACTGGATTCCACGCACTGGCGAGTTGAAAGCCATCACCTCAATTGAAATTCTGGCATTTCGAGATCTCAGTAGTTTCCTTTACTAGCCTTGGTATGTAATGGCGTTCGGTGGACAAGATTTTAGGGTTATGGAATTCAATCCAGTGGTTACGACCCGCGTCCAGCAGATGCTCAGCTATGGCAGATTTGTGTCTTTCATTGTTTTTTACTGCCTTTATGTGTTCCTTGATGCGGCATGAAACAGTTCGCTTCGTCTGTCCTATGTACGAACTTCCGCAGCTGCAGTTAATTTTTTACACCCCTGGATGCTGAAAAGAAATCTTGTCCTTAGGGGAACGCAATCTTCTGATGATACCACGGTAAATATCCCGTTAATAATCATATAAATTTAGTGAACAACCGTGATAGTTTAAAACAGTGATATACAATAATATAAATATATACATTTAGAAAATGTATATATTTATATAAATATATACATTTTCTAAACTTAATTCATGATATCCCTAGTTTTAGTATAGTAGGTTGTGAGGCAAAACGTCATTGATTTACGATTTAAACCGTTGAATCTACCGTTGAACCTCTTGAATAAAAAAAATGCCAAATAGGTTTTTTTCTTCTTTTTTCATTCTTAAGAGTTTTTTTGGTCAAATTTATTTTTTAGTCGCGATTGTTGCAGTTATAATTTGATGGATCATAGAAATAGTAGAGGCGGGAGAGGACACGAGACGACCGGAATGTCATTGTGTGGTAATTTGCGGGAGTGCGTGGGACAAAGTTGTATTATAATTTGCGTACAATTGTATGTGTTCCGTCCGTGCATTAGATACAGCTATGTAGCTGTAGCAGATATATAACGGTACTTTTTTGAACATAAATCTAAAAATTAATTAATAAGCACTTGTTTCACTTTGTTTGGTTGGGGTTTGGGGTCGGGTCTTGAATCGAGTCGCCTGAATTTGAGGATTCTGCTACCGTGGAATGGTCAAGGGGCTTTGTCTTGACCCTCCCAATTCGATTTTGGCTGCCGGAGTTACGCGAAAGTATTTTAAATTAATATTTAAAGTTTCTGTAATTTCACACGAAAAACATGCGGATGCGTGAAACGGAACGCAATATCAGGAAATATTGCATAAATTTGAACGTCTGCTATGTTTATGTTCGTGAAACGATACGTTTTGATCGCTATTTTTGAGGTTTGTGGTGTTTGACGTATGTGACGTTGATTTGACATACACGATTCGCATTATTCCGTTGCGAAAATTATTTTCCTCCCTTACCCACCCAGAGACCAACTCAGACCGGTTAGGTTGAAAGTAGTCAGAAAACCGACACAGAGCACCCCGACTCCACCTATTCTTGTGGCTACTACCCCTAGAGTGTTTATAAATAATGCGGGAGCCAGAAGCAACGTTCAGGGGCGACCGCTAGAGCTTCTGGCGGGAGCCCACCCGGAGTCCAAGTCAGACCGGTTAGGTCGAAATTAGTGACAAATTCAACTCTGACCCCCCCCCCCCCTCTCCCCCCCCCCCCCCCTAAATTTAGGTGTAAAAGTGTTAGTAGAGTAGACAAAATTATCTTTGATATTAAATTTTAAAAAAAACTACGCGGTTCCGGCAGGGGGAAATGGTAGGGGGGGGTTCCCTGCCCCCAACCCCCCCCTCCTACCCACTCCCCCTCCCCCAAAGTTAAGTGTAAAAGTGTTTAAATAGAGTAGAAAAATTGATCTTTGATATTAAATTAAAAAAAAACTACGCGATTCCGGCAGGGAAAAATGGTGGAGGGGGGTTCCCCTCCCTCCCAGAAAAAAAATTCGATCGAGTAGTTTTTGAGTTACACTCCAATAACTGAAAAGTGTTACGCCTATCTTGATGATATCATCATGAACGATGAATAACAATCAAACCCGTAATTAGCAAGGGTCACTAAAAATGGTGAAAAAAAAACAACAAGTTATTTCGCACCTTTTGGTGTTGAAGTCGGTTCCATTTATTGATAAAAATATTTTAATAGTTAAATTTGGATCTTTATAATAAGTTTTACAGATTTTTTGTTATTTTAAGTACACAGATATTTTTAAATGTACATATAATATACGATACAATACAAACATTCTTTATTGATAACCAATCATAAAAGAAAAACATAATACAATCAAAAGCGCTACAGTAGATGTGACAATTGGCGGCCTTATCGCTATAGCAATCTCTTACAGGCAACCTTGAATATAAAATATCTGCAAACTACAGAATCCATTGAGAGGTGACTTTTCATCCTATCAAGCAACTCAAGCACAGACAAGGACTAATACAGGTAACATACACGCAACATAAACGGAAAAACCCGTGACTACATGTACTGTACATATACGAGTACGTGCAAAAGCAAGTCGTTCAACTTATGTCAAATATATACGGGCACGGAACGAGGGCAACGTTTAATGAACAACAAATATGTACAAATGTATGTATAAACAAAAACAATAGTGACGCCTCTGTGCTGAACTCAAGCAGACGATGCACAACAACAAAATACAGATAAAGAAAATACGAGGATACATGTTAATATTTCAGTAAACAAAGCTATATTATACATACATAGTCCAGCAAATCTATATTGATATCAAAGTAGACGTTTGTAATGAAACCGCATATAAAACACATTACGTGATCGAAGTACCAATTACGAGTGGTGTACAAAACAAAGGAATGGTTAATAACAAACATATTAATCGAGTTATGAGAAACATGCGCCGATGACGGCCGATGTAACACATGTGTCCTTAGCATGATATGCGTAAGTACTTCATTCATCATTAATCATTCATTTAAAATACAGGTATACCGTCTGTGGCAGATATAACGTGGTCTCTTACTATGGGCCTCATAAGTAGCTCAAAGTCGCACAACGAGCTATGGAGAGGGCTATGCTCGGGTTTCTCTACGTGATCGAATCAGAAATGAGGAGATCCGTAGAAGGACGAAAGTCACCGACATAGCCTAGAAGATTAGCCAGATATAGTGGCAGTGGGCAGGGCACATAGCACGCAGAACAGATGGCCGATGGGGCCGGAAGGTTCTGGAATGGGACAACGTACTGGCAAGCACAGCGTAGCTCGTCCACCTACCAGGTAGACAGATAGAAGGACGACCTTTATCTGGTCATCTGTCGTTGGATGCAAGCCGCTTCCAACCGGTCCTTTTGGAAAACTTAAGGGGGAGGCATATGTTCAGCAATGGACGTCCTACGGCTGAGATGACGATGATGATCTGCTGCCTAGTCAAATAGAGATGTAGTCGTAAAGCTCCTAACCCCTTATTATTATTTAGGATATATTACATCATCTATGCAAATCCATAAGTTACATTCCAGCTAAAGCTGGGAAGTTTTTTAAGATTTTTAAAAAACTAAAAACTAATGTTTGAAGTGGGTAAAGATCTAATAAATCCCACTCCTTTAAAAAAATATAAAATTAAATAGAAACTGTTTAATAGTAGTAACAATGTTACTAAACATTATTCACTACGCTACACTATATCCCAATCCTTTGAGTAAGCAAAGACAGAAAACTAAGTACTTGTTGCGGTAAAAACTTGAGCTACCAAATACAGAAGACCTGAACTGAGAAAAGCCACTCTTTCCATATATGAAGTTTGGAAACCCACGTCTTATTATAAACATTGTATCAACAATCCCGGCCAATGTCAACGCACTTACGACGTCCGCAGTGTTGAAAAGGATATTAGCAAATCGAAGGTTGCTACTTCATTTGGCCTGCCTCTCATTAAGACTGCAGTAAAACAATATATTTGTAGAAATAAAATGTATAAAAAATCACCTGTCCATTTTAATCCTAAAAAAATCTAAAATTATGCGAAGAATTCGATTTAGGGATGAATATATAATATATATGATATTGTCACTACATTAACTAGGTATATTATTCATCCCCAAAAAAATCGATTTAGGGATGAATAATATCTATATCTATACTAATGTTATAAAGAGGAAAGATTTGTATGTTTGTAACGAATTGGCTCAAAAAGTACTGGACCGATTTCAAAAATTATTTCACCATTGGAAAGCTACATTCACCGTGAGTAACATTGGCTAGGTATATAAGATTCATCATCATCGTCCATCGGGTGAAACCGCGGAAAGCAGCTAGTACATATATAATATAGTTACTAAATTACGTATATTATTCATCCCAAAAAAAATTGTCACATAAGTAGATTGTTTTGTTTAGGATTTAAATGGACAGTAGATTTTTCAAACATTTTATTACTACAAGTAGGTATATTCTTTTACATTCATTCATCACATTACAGTGTTTGGCTAGTATATCAATTGACAGTCAGTGATGATGTGCTCAAAGGTGGTATCTCGTTAGGCGGGTACCATTAAGTGCACATATATAATAACATTATGCGAATTAGTTCACATTGCTGTGAACTAATTTGTTATTTGCCAGTCAATATTACACGATTTTCCATTATTATACATAATCAAAAAAATAAATCTACAAAAGCCACTGTTAAACCCATTACAATCGCAAACCATAGAACAAGGGAGCTTGCGTAAGGCAAAGTGCATGTTTCCTACAATTGTTTGAAGCTAATCTGTTACAAGTTGTACGTAAAAACGCTTGGGAATCGTGCGCGCGCGCCGGTGCCGGCCGCCGCTTGGTACGCGCTGGTACGGCATTATGTGACCTGTTGACTTTATGCGCGGACGTCTTTGCGTCTAGCGCGAGGAGATTCCGAATGTGGGACAGATCACGAATCGGATAATATGACTCTTGTAATGATGATATCTCACTGAGCGCTGACTTGACTGAACCCTATGCGAGATCAGTCAAATATGATCTGTTGTTCTTAGGGTTCCGTACCCAAAGGGTAAAAACGGGAGACTTCGCTGTCCATCTGTCTGTATGTATATCTGTCCGTCTTTTACCAGGACAGTTGAAATTTTCACAGATGATGTATTTCTATTGCCGCTATAAACATAATTATACTAAAAAAGCGAAGTGCGAAAAGTGCACAAAGGTTTCCGTAAAAATGGCAAAAAAATCATGTCCGTTATATGGGAGATTTATAGATCGGTACGAAACCCTTCGTGCGCGAGTCCGACTCGCACTTGGCCGGTTTTCATTTTTTTCAACTGTTGACTAGTTATTCTTCCAAATTAAGACTTACCCAAGCGCTCGCTTCTTATCATAACAGCTTATTATAAAATATAACCAGCATCTTCATTCTAATCGTGTGTTTGACTTTGAGCCCTATAAGGCAATGTAATGCGTTATGTCAACCTATCGATTTCCATATATTTATTTGTACAGGCTTTCAGCAGTGCTTTTACCTGTCACTGTATACTTGATTTAATGTTATCTAACTGGACTTGTACGAATAGAGAGCAAGTTGTAACTTTCCACGAGACGGACCGGAGACACGACCTTTTTATAAACAAACAAACTAGTTGGACACAACCGATAACCTTCATGGCATCATCATAGATGACATTTGAACTACCGTTTACATATTCATTATTTTTGTAAATATAGATAAAAGTTTACAAAACAGGGCTCTATTTGGTTTGCTGTGCATTATCATTTTAAAAAGTATATTATTGTAAATTGATGCAGTTGGATAGTCGTAGGCACAATATTCGCTCAAACACGCATTACATAATTGTTTCGCTGATGCATCTATAAATATTGTGTCTATATAATACTATAGTTTTTGTAATTAATCTATCATGGGAAGGAACTGTTACCCTGTAACACAGTTAATACTAGTACAGGGTACAGGGATTCCGAATCGTGTAAATAAAGATACCATTTATTTCTATTGTTATTAAAATATCGAGTGTTATTATATATGAAACCTAAAGTTGTAAATAAAGAATTATTTTTATTTCTTTTATTTAAAACAAAATCGCGGATTTCATCCGGTCCTTTACAAAGGCATAAGTGGGGCTGTAGCCAACACTTAGAGGCATGTTTGGTATAAAAATACAAAGAAGTATAAAAAACAGAAAAAAATGTTGGATGAAGGGTAACATGGTACTTATAACTATTACAAAAATGGGTAAAATGGCCAGGCTATTGATATGAACTTATTAGTGATAATGCTGCGGTTTCACTAGAGCGCTACTACCGGCGATATGCCCTTTAACACCTTCCACCCTTGGAGCTGTTTGTGTCTTGCTCTTGCGTCACCACCCCCGGACGGTCAATTAAGGCAAGCCGGGGGTCAGGGGTCGCTACTCACCGACGGCTCGCTACAAAGCCGCCCCTGCGGTATTATTATTCCTTATTAATATTAATTAATTATTATTAATAATAATATTATAAATGCGAAAGTTTGTGTGAGTGTGTTAGGATGTGAGCGTGCATATTTGTTACTTATTCTCGCTGAAACCGCTCAATGGATTCGAATAAAATGAATTTTATACCTTATGTACTCGTATTAATATATGGATAATATTAAGTATTAATACTAATGATTGTTCTCCGCGCGCGCGTCGAAGCGATAGCGAGTCCTGTCATGAATCCTTCCTATACTGTGATAATTAAAACAAAAGATTTATGAATGCAACTCACGTATATATACGTTTCTGGGACGCAAAGAGTTAATCTAAGATGACAGCATAATTATATCCCGATTCAACGTTTATTTATTTATTAATATGAACGCACTTGCAATTATACATATTATTAGCTCTAAAATGAAAAAAAAACAAAGTCTTAGCTAATGAAGTAATTTAAAAAGTGGTTACAAAGTTTATAGTTTTTATTATTTTTATTATTATTATTTTATTTTATTTTTTATGGTCATATAGTTTAGTTCCCGAGGACTAAAAGCCTTTTTTCATTTATTTAAGAATCAACAAACAGTACATCAGGAGTACAGGATTACGCAGTATATATAAAACAGTTAATAGCTGGTGTACCAGCATCGTTGAACACATATTGAAAATCAATATAGGTTTAGGTTTAAAGAACTTTATTTCTCATAAGAACTAGTGTTCACTTACAATGAGATTCTCTTAAATATAATTTATAAATGAGTCCTCTGGCTTGGTAGGCATTACTTATTTAACGAGCTATTTATATATTGCTTCAGTTTATTTTGTGTACAAACAAATCATAGAGTTATACATTATTAAATTAACTTTTTAAATTTCTTAGTTAACTAACTGTGCTTAAGGTAAGTAGTTGTAAATTAGCCTTAATGCAAGCGGACGAAGTCTGAGTCAGGCAGTGTTAGAATATATATCAGCACAATCAAAATTAGCAAAGACCAAAACGGAAATGTCGAAACAGTGGATATAGAAATGTCTTGCGGATAGGACCGCAAATGGCAATGAAATAACTTGATTTGTATACAGCGTTATAAAATAGGCAAGCTTGGTGGAACTGGTTCTCATCGCACACGGCACCACTCAAGGAGTTCTTATGTAATAAGCTATGGGCACGTTTAGCTATTAGATGATTAGAATCATTAAAGGCAACGTAATTAAATAACATAATTATATTTATAGGGTCATATAGTCCGACTTTATCGGTCTTTAAAATCAGACAAGACCAAAGACGATTATAAATAAGTTTACATTGATTAATTATTGTTTTCATCAAGCTAAATAACATAAATAATTGTTTACTAACACAGATCTAGGACTATTTATCCTGAAGTACTACGTTGCAATAAATATCTACCTAATATATGGAATATATTAATTATAATATAATTATATTTATTATTATTATAATATATAATACATATATGGAAGATCTTAGTCGGAAAAACCACTTGATGACCACGACCCTCAACCATGAGGCAATGACGTAGAAGAGACATATATACAAATGAAACCCTATTTTTCCTGGTCACGCACGCTATAACTTGAGAAGGCATTACACCGATTTCGCAAATTTTTTTGTTGTGTTAATAATTGTCAGGAGAGGGTACTCATGAACTAAAACAAGGAAAGAGAACGAGAACAAAGTCGCGGGCAGTCGCTAGTATAAATATAAACATTAGGTAACAATTTGATTTTAATAAGTGCTTTATAGCTTAGGATGGGTTCTGGCTGAACTCATATAATTTGCTTAAAATAAGCTTTTAAATAATTAAGTAACTACTTAATCATTGCTACGCATTAATGTTTTCATATTTTTTTCAATAAATTATTACCATTTATATTTATATTGTTACTCTAGATTATTGATAAGTGCACGTTGACAAAGGTTTAAAAATGCAAATAATGCATGCAAATAATTATTAACCATTTACAGTAAGATGTAAACATACATTATTTGCTTCAGCATTAATTATTGCACTAAAAACAATATTTTAAATTATATAAAAACGCTTCTCATTCTCCTAGAAATTGCATGTTAGCACTCTGCTGAACTCTCTCAGACGTAGATATTTAATAACTGTGACACGACTTCCATAATGCGAATAAATCTGTCTGTAGAAACAGAAAGAATTCATCATACTACTTTTGCGAAATATTATATAACAAACTACTACTATATATACACAAATCTGTGAAACATAAAAGATTTCGTTGACAGAGAGCAAATATTAACCATGTAAACCTTACAATAGTTCTAGCCTTCAACACATAGCTCCACCATTCCTAGTTACTAAGAAAATGGGTTGACCTCCATTATGTATCCCATATTTGCTGTGATGCGCGGTGCAACTATGTCGGGTATGTGGGGGTCATGTGACTGCGTCAGTGTGACCCCATAGTCCGGCGTAATTGTCTGGAGTTGAGCTTGGTGTGACATGGATGAAAGGATTGTGTACAAAAGTATTTACAATTACTACATTATACAAACTCGCTTGAAAAGGCAGAAGGGTTCAATTTTTAGAGTATATATTTCCAGAAAAAAAGGAGCCGTAAAGATCACTTCGTTCTGTATACCAAGACCATTTTTCCTAAAAGCGTATACATATACAAACGCTTTGTATGTTTTGTAAATGTGAAATACATTAATCCAAACTTATGGAGTAGCTCCCTTTGACCGAGAATCATGCAATCAAAAAGCAAGGTCATAACTAACACGTACAATTTGAAAAATTTAATACCGACTTCCATTCTATTCAGTTGTTGGAGTGTAACTCAAAAACTACTGGACCGAATTTGATGAACTTTAAATGGGACCACACGGGAAGCACCAGCTTTCAAACAAAAAAGAATTTTGAGAGTCGGTTTACCCTATCGAAAGTTATGAGGTAACAAACATATCGAATTGAGTACCTCTTCTTTTGGAAGTCGGTAGACACATCGTAAGCTTATTGTGTATATATTTTTTTTGTTCGCTTTATCGTAAAAAACGGTAACAGATAGAAATGTAAAACATTGTGTGGATGTTAATGCAAAATGTAAAGCTTAAAAAAATCTATTGACAATCAAAAAATTATAAAAACAAAATACACGACACTGATGACTCTATATTTTTAGGTGTTATGGCAGTGGCAGTACCGAGCGTACAATGAACGTCATTAATGGGGGATCCCAATAATCTATCTATCCTCAGTTTACCTTACTACCGATACAATTTTGACATAACGTCCATACAAATAGTATCAAATATCTATCTCTAGTAAGGTAAACCGACGATACATAGATTATTGGGACCGGCCGTTAAGGCGCGGTCCAACCTCAATTTTAAAATAATCTACGATGCTTTACGTATGGTTGAAAATCGCTTGTTAGATTGGACGATGTAATGCGAAAATGCGTTAATTTTGTAAGTTTTCTTTATATTTTTCGATATATACTAACAGAATCGAAAAAACGGCTGGTTATAACTTTAGCACTATATATAACTATTTGTTGGCTATGTATAACTTAAAAAAAACATAGTGTATCATCACATAGTATTATCGCTGAAAATTCTGAGAGTTTGGACGTGAAAGTTTATTTTTGTGGACCTATTCAGGATTTTTTTCTGCAGAAAGAGAGTTATATTTTTGAATTCTATTAGGTTATTACTTTTTTCCTATCCCTTTTCTAAGCTTAGTATTTTTTTCATAATGTATTATCGATCTGTTTCGTTACACTAGGTGTTTAAAAATTCTGCTTTTTATTAATATCAGGATACGAGCGCGCCTTAATACAATATATCAAATTCAATATCTCAGATCACGCTCTCCGTAAAAAAACCTCATACCGGTTGATCCGAAACATAATAGTATATGAAATGGAATGTAAACAAAGAATTTCAATTTCGCAACGAACATTGGGCGGTGTAGTCACGGTAGATTATTAGAATAGAATATTTGTATGGGCATCGATAGCGTATCAAAAATCAAATGTATTCACGGCACGCCCGATGGGCACCCATTGTTGCGTTCAGCACATTCCATTGTGCACGTGACCTTCTATTCGAGCCGGGTACTTCGTCGGATTAATGGTATCGGTACATACCATTCCATATCCATCAAGTGGGATGAGGCACCAGTACAGACTCTTTGTTATGTTTTTTTTTTACTTTATTAAGTTAACCTTTGATGGATCTTTTACAAACAAGTCTTCAAGTACAGAATAGTGATACAAACTTTTGCAAAAGCGCATCATTGTTAGTAGCCGATATACACGGACTGCTCGAGCAGTTAGAAGAAGAAAGAAAGAAAGAAAGAAAATATATTTATTCATGATATACACGCAACATAACATTCCAATACAATATACCTACACACATAATTAACATACGATATGAAATGTTGCGTAATATCATGAATGTAGGTCCCGACTCAGCATTTAACTAAGATCATTAGACCTTAGCTACTGATTTTCAGTCGGAACCCTTTACATGACACCATGAACATCAGAACACAACTACAATATAATAAGAAAAAAAGTTAGCCAGTGATCAACATACACGGACCGCTCTTGCAGTCATAATCAACGGCTTAATGCTGTCATTGATAAGCATTGCTCGAGCAGCTGGTATTAACTGCTCAACAAGTCACAATTTCAATTCAAGGGCAGGAAGCGCGCGCGACGTGGAATGAAGAGCGCGGGCGGAGGTAACTGCGCGAGCAGTCGACAGCTCGAGCAGTCCAAATATGCCTAGCGACAGCTTGACAGCCAACCGCCCGAAGCATTTGCAACTGCTCGAGCGGTTTCGTGTATGTGTGAACGTAGTTCACTGTGCAGACGCAGCTTAAAGCAGTCCATGCTGACTGCTCCAAGTTAATCTTTCAGCCTAGGCTTGTAATCATAGATATAGATACAAGAATCGTTCTTCTAGTCTTATGAGTTCTTCTGTAAAATTACCAATATCTGAGACATGCCGAACCGGTGCGGTGGCGTGTTCATAAGGGTATAAAACTGGTAGTTTTAAATTTACTTCTGCGACGCGTGATTTTTGTCCACTATTGTATGTCTTGGTATTTAATTTCTTAAACAATCGCGTCTCCTTGAAAATATGGTAGCACTTGTATTCGGAAATCTGATCATGCTAATCGAAACGTTACGGTAACGCTTCGATTATTTAGCGAATTCGACACGAAATTTCAACCAGTTGCCTTGTCACTTCCCGCTGCTAGATATTATATTACTGTCAAATAGAAATCTTGTAACATTTTTTGCAACATCAAAATTCATACCTCTTTTATGCATAAATGAATAAACTTATGAAATGCATTTGTGACGTCCGCGTAAATATAGACTTTTTTACCGACTTCCAAAAAAAAGGAGGAGGTACTTAATTCGACTGTATTTTTTTTATGTTTGTTACCTCATAACTTTTGACTAGGTGAACCGATTCTCAAAATTCTTTTTTGTTTGAAAGCTGGCGCTTCCCATGTGGTCAAATTTCATCCAATTCGGTATAGTAGTTTTTGAGATACACTCCAATAACTGAATAGAATAATAGGAGTCGATATAAAATTTTTCAAATTGTAAATGTAGAATTATACAAAAGTTCGCAAAAATCAAAGGACACATGACACCGCCGTCAGACAGTAAAGCAAAATTTATAGCATAGTCATTACACGACTAAATTTATTTATTTTCCAAAGAATAGATCGGTAAGGGTCACTGACACACAAGATGATCATTGATGGACGATGTGCTCTAAGCTGGAGTATGCAGCTGTAGTGATTTATACCTACCGGGAATCCTTTCACATTTTTTTTATGGTTAAGGTTGGCAAACGAGCAGGCGGCTCACCTGATGTTAAGTGATCACCGTCGCCCAGGGCATACGCAATACCAGAAGTCTCGAGGATGTGTTGCCGGCCTTTGAGGAAGGAATAGACTCTTTTCTTGAAGGCTCCCAAGTCGTCTCTGTTCGGAAACACCTCAAGTGGCAGCTGGTTCCACATAGTGGTAGTGTGAGACAGAAAGTGCCGTCAGAATCGCACGGCTGTGGCCCCCCAGATTACATTTCATAGTAATAAAATATATGGTAATATATATTATGTATTTAGATTTAGAAAAGACGTTCTATAAAGAAACTAGACGTAAAATACATTTTTACGTCTAGTTTCTTTATAGAACGTCTTTTCTAAATCTAAATACATAATATATATTACCATATATTTTAATCACTATTAATCCAGAAATTAATAGGCTGAATTTTCGATTTCGATTAATGATAACGTGTTCGCATGTTAATTCCATATTATTATTATTAAACCAATTCCCGCTCGCCCCACCAGTAGGGCGAAGCTGAAGCCATCGGAAATACATATAGAATGGGTGAATTTCCGCTACTAGCGGCATAGTTAAGAATCTCGTGAACAGTCTAAACCCATCCGAATACAGAAGGAAAGAAAACAGGGAGGAGTTTTATCTCCGAAACTCTTCACCGTAACTATTATTATGTACTATCATAGGGGCCTTGAAAATATAATTTCAGTCATTGCATTAGAATGGTCAAATTAATGGCAAGCACATTATAGCAATATCTTTCTGAAGGCGAAGTTGCAATAGACTTCAAATGTTTCTGAAAGAACATAAGAACCAATTGCCACGAATGGAATACAACTCGAAGTTGTGCAGAAGTGTATCTTTACTTTCTTTTGTCCTTTGGCAATTGGATGGAAACAACATCGGTAGCCAACTGAAGAATCCAGTTGGTTATGCATCATTTGGCAAGCTTCGTCAAATATTTACGCCAATGTCACGCCTAAAGAATTTTGAAACTTGGTGAACACTGAAACTGGTGGGACATTCACGGTGGGAGTACTGGAAGTAGAAAGAGAGAGATAATGTATTATCCGTCGTTTAATAACCATGGGCTGGTCACATTTTCTGAACAACGGATAACCAATAGAGTTGATTAATTCTGGAGTGGAGATTGCCTTTCGGAGAAACGATCTGCCGAAGGATGGTGGCTCTAACTGGATCCTGAACTTGATAGATTAGAGAAGACTGAGGTCTAAGAGGTCTAAAGCAATTATATTAGGAGAGGCTTATGTCCTACAGTGGACGGTGTTCCCTTATGATGATGACTAATTAGCATACGCAAAAGTACGATATTTGAAATTTGATAATAGGTACCGGGACGACTATAAAACAGAACTAATGACCTACATACACGATAGATACATCTGGTTATTTTATATAAATACTTCCGTGTAGCCATTATTTTTGTAGGTACTTTTTGCAGCGTTTCGCGTATTAGCATTAACTATGGTAGGTACAACATAAAAAGCTTTTTTGGCAGTAATATAACATGTAATTTCATGTTCAAATGCAGATAACTTTAATGAATGCTGCCATTTACCCAGTAATTGCTGTTGAAGTTGAATTTAGTTATATTAACTATTCGAAGTTAGAATAAAATACTAGTAGAGTCTTTACTGTTTTTTTACTAGTTTTTACTTTTAGTCGTGCGGCTGATGATAAGCAAGATTAAACAAGACGGAATTATGTATAAGAGCTCTGCCTCCTAGTATGTAAAATAAAAAAAAATCGGATTTCTTTCTTTACTTTATCCAATTCTCAACGTGGCTACAGAAGGAAATTCTTAGTAATCATCTTAGACAAAACGAATAACATGACATTATATAGGAACTACTAATAAAAAATAACCGAATAAATAATAATCGAATAAAGAATAAATAATCCGAAGCGACGTGATCTACGCGCGTGATCACTCTGAAGAAGAACGTCATACGTTCGCAACGTCGCGTCGTCTGACTTCTCAGACATAAAAACATCAATACCAAGTGAGTGCAGTCGGTATTTATTATTACAATGATGTGATGTCCTGACTACTATGTAGTATGTTACTTATTCTATTTCGCATACCATAATAATGGAATGTAGTGAACATAGCAAAACTGTTTGGAATTATTTTTATGTTCGGGCAAACAGACTAATTTGACTTTGACTTTTAGAGTGAACGACTGGGATTTAATACTAGGTACCAGATAAAATTAAACACTAGCTTACTGCAATACAAAACAATTTGTTTGCCAAATAGGCCAATTATGATTTTATGACCTATCATTACATCTCGTCGTAATGTTTTTTCAAATAGGTTCAATTCTAAGCTTAGTTTTTGCGTAAACTGTGAACTTTTACAAATACCTCGGCGTTTAGGTTAACTTTTATACTAGCAAACATCAAATGCCGTATCCACTATCCGTCAAGAAGTTTTAAATATATATTATTGTAATATTCAAATAGTTGTTTATCAAGGCCGCTTTTATGAGCGTTCATTATTATTAATTGAATAACATAATTTAAACGACTATCACCGCGCTACAAAATAAATAGTCACTACGGCGAAGAAGCTGCAAGAATCTCGGAAATGAGACATTACAAAGAAGACCATGCCTTTTTACCGACTTTCGAAAAGGCGAAGGTACTCAATTCGACAGATTTTTATTTTATTATTTGTTACCTCATAAATTTCGACTGAGTGAACTGATTCTTAAAATTCTTTTTTGTTTGAAAGCTGGTGCTTTCCGTGTAGTCCTATTTAGCTTTTAATTTAATTTCATCAAATTCGATCCAGTAGTCTTTGAGTTACACTCCAACAACTGAATAGAATGGAAGTCGGTTTAATTTTATTCAAATTGTACTTGTTCTACCTCGTTTTGGTTTGAAGGTATGGTTGCGGCAAAATTACAGACACATGAGGCTTAACAACTTAATGTCTCAGAGTTACGGGCGCAGTGCAGTTCGTCACTTGTGACGGAGTGCATCTGTTCTAGGCAGAGGTTACCACTTAACATCAGGCGGGCCTTGTGCCTGTACCATATCCTAATAACATTAAAAAAAGTTGACAATCCGTGTCAAACGCCATGATCGCCAGGCCACAGAAGCACCAGCTGACCATCTTGGTTTGTCTTACTTTTAGAAATATCAAAGTGACATAGTTCCATCATCATCATTATCAGCCGGAAGACGTCTTGGACTTGGACCGGCTACTCACTTCCTGCATCCAGCGATTCCCCGCGGTTTTGACTAGGTCGTCGGTAGAATTTCTGAGCCGAGCAATAGTGATTCAAAAATAGTAAAAAGGAAAACAAAGATATTTGGAATGTTTTCTGCAAACTTGTCATTATAATTTAATACAGGAGAAGGTTCTATCATAATTGTTTAGATTTAAAGTTATTTAAACTATATTAGTTCTTATTCTGTTCATATTAAAATCCATATACTGTTAAAAATTTCTTACCACAAACCAAAAAGTTAGGCAGTTCCTATACCTCTGTCGTGTAACTAAATTGTGGAATTCTCTGCCAGCGTACGTTTTTCCTTTCAACTATGTCCTTGGGTCTTTCAAGCGAGTCGTGAAAAAGCATCTCTCATGTCATCATAGGAGTCGCGATTCACTCAGCTTACGGCTGCATTAATGGTCATCACTTCTTGATTCCATCTCCGTTTTCCCTCAGGCAAGAGGGAGTCACTGTGATGAACCATTAAAAAAACCCATTTTAGACGATTCTTTTAGAATCGACCCCGCGTTTTCGTAACATATTGTATGTATGTACTAGAACGACTCAGATTATAAATTTATAATAGTATCGAATAGATAGATAGACGATACATTTAAGATGGTAGTCTAAAACCGGTAAGAATATAATTTTAGAATTGCCACTTATAGTAAAGGTTAAAGTCGTGATCCAAAAGATGAGGTTTTCGATGGCTCTAGCGAAGCGTGAAGGCAGATATTGTCTAAAGGTGGAAATGAAACGTTAAATTCGTTTTGTTTCACTGCAGATAGCCAATCTGAAACACCTGGCTTTGATTGCGGACGGAACTCATTTTATGAAAGTGTTGGTACCTTTTTATACATTAAATAACCACAACCGATCTTCTTCTTCTTCATACAAAAATAAATTGCTGTCTTTTTTCAAAAACGGCTTGAACGTTATGAATAAATATTTTTGTTCGCTTATTTCTCTACGTGATCGAATCAGAAATGAGAAGATCCTTAGAAGAACGAAAGTCACCGACATAGTCCAGAAGATTAGCCAGTTGAAGTGGCAGTGTGCAGGGCACATAGCACGCAGAACAGATGGCCGATGGGGCCGAAAGGTTCTGGACTGGAGACCACGGACCAGCAAGCGCAGCGTAGGTTGTCCACCGACACGATGGACAGACGATCTGATGAAGGTCGCAGGACGACGTTGGATGCAGGCCGCTTCCAACCGGTCCTCTTGGAAAATCATGGGGGAGGCCTATGTTCAGCAGTGGACGTCCTACGGCTGAGATGATGATGATGATGATACAGGGGACGTTTAGAAATAAAATAAACCATTATCGCTAGCTAGTAGGTTATATTATATTATTGGATTACATTTCATGTGAATTAAAGTTTATATGAACGAAACGGAACGGTCCAGTTCCTTAAGTAAGCACCACGCCTTCCCATAACAGTGCAAAGTTTATAAGTAAAACTTTGCGTCGCACTGCACTATTCTCGTCACCTGAACACATTGGTATTTGACAAGCGAATTTACTGGTAAGTACTAATTACGATAAGTACATCTTGCTACACCGTCCTTCACATGCTAACAAAGCTACAAAGTAACGCTTGCGCACTACTGATTCGTAGCAGAATATCTGGCATTGCGTTGGTACCAGCCAAAGCGGTCTTGCACCAGAGGCATACCAACTAGTTAGTCAGGTTTCCCCTACTGTTCGAAATGTCGGGAAAAATGTATATAAAATGATACGCAATTTTATCCGTTTAAAAAGCTTATATTTCAATGAAAGCATTTGTTTTATGTGATGTCTTTATTTCCAGCGACAAACAACAATATCCAAACACCCGCCTTGTAATATTTACACCTAGCTATTAGTAAGCTCCCTTTGCCGGTCTGATGTATATTTAAGTAGCATAAACGACATCATTTAGTTTTGTAACGTTTGTGCAACCTCCGGTTTCGATCTCGAGCCGACGACACCGTGTGAACGCAATGTCGTAAATGTCACTGTGACACTGTAGCACATCATTACAGCATCTAATTATGATCTTATTGCAAGGGCAGAAGAATCACAATCCTTCAATCAGATCTACAAAGTTACGAGAGAAGTTCACATCATGATTTTAAACTGCTACCATTAGAAAACGGTAATACAGCAGCTATATTGCTTAGCTATAAAGAATAAGTTGTCTATAAACATTAGGGACACAAGACATGATAATGGTAAACCAGCTGATGCTACCTTGAATTAAATATAACAATTAAGACGCGGTCCAACCCCAATTTTAAAATAATTTACGATGCTTTACGTAAGGTTGAAAATCGCTTGTTAGATTGGACTATGTAATGCGAAAATGCGTTAATTTTGTACGTTTTCTTTATATTTTTCGATATATACTAACACAATTGAAAAAAAAGCTGGTTACTACTTTAGTACTATATGTTGGCTATGTATTACCTTAAAAATAATATAGTGTTATCGCTGAAAATTCTGAGAGTTTGGACGTCAAAGTTTATTTTTATGGACTTATTCAGGTTTTTTTACTGCAGACAGCGAGTAATATTTATGAATTATGTTCGGTTATTACTCTTTGCCTGTTCCTTTTCTAACCTTAGTATTTTTTTCATACAATATTATCGATCTGTTTCGTTACACTAGATGTTGAAAGATTCTGCTTTTTACCATTATCAGGATACGACCGCGCCTTAAGAGCAGGTTTGACGTATATTAAAGGAATTTAATGCTAATTGCGTCTCTACAATTGAATGTTACAGTAACTGCACTATATGAGAGCAATGGATAAGAACATTATAAATACATGAATGCACGAATGGGTTTTACAAAGATACGAGTATGTACAGGGTTATTGGTAAGTCGACCTATTCCCGTTAAGGGCGGGTAGTTTACATCGTTTCTGACAGATTTGACTATGAAACACCCTATCCTAACTCTAACCGTTTTCGAGATATTTTTAAATACTCTACGCGGACGGAGTCGTGAGTAAAAGCTAGTATATACATTATTGCAAACATAAAATGTTCCAGTCCAACTTTGCGTAATCAAAACCGAGATGACAAAACAATTTTCACAGCAACTCTTTGAACAGAAAAACTGCGTACATATTAATAAATCTGCTCTTTGACCGCAAAGCAATGAAAAGATTTTAGTTACGAGTAGCAAACGTCAGTGAAGAAAAAAAAACGCAACTTTTGCCGCTTAAATCAGTAAATGCCAGTTTATTTGAGGACGTTTCATGTCGAACCGATTGTAAAACGTTTGTAGGCTTGATTGGGAGTATTTATGCGGGTGTATTGATTACGGAATTAAATGTCAAGGTCTCCACTAAAACAATTAAAATGTAAGCCTCATAAAAGCACAATTTTACAACTCGGGGATTACTTGCGTCGGGTTATTAAGACCCTTGGATCGATGGGAGATAAAAGTTTACATTATTTCGTAACCATGTTTAAGCTACCGTTTGGAAAAATATAATTTGTAATCTACATCTGTGATTAGTGGCGTGCTTTTGTTCAAATCATTTTAAACAGTCTCCCGAGAACATTGAATGCTGAACAGCACTCATTGTTCAACTATAGGCGGAATGTCATTGACATAGAATTTAGAAATGCTGTTAGAGTCTTCTATCTGAACAGTTTTATACAAAAATTTCGTAATATTTATCCTGATTTGCGATGCAGTATGTCAATGAAAACACTACTTAGTAGTGCTCTACTTTGACAGGCACTAACATTTCAAAGGTGGTTCAGATGTAAGGCAAAATTTCGGTCGAAAGATTTCAAAAAAGTAGATATTCCGCTCAATGGTGCTGTCATTCTTCTAGAATATTAACCTTTTCTATACCGTAATAATTCAAACAAAAGATTTATGAATGAAACGCACGTAAATTTACGTCTCTAAGACGCAAAGGGTTAATGGCGAAAAAACATAGAAAATCTCCAATTCCTTAAATTTCCAGTAGTAACCATATTCCGCACAGTCATATTTATATAAAATATCATATTCATTAACAATATGAAACAAACATATCAGCATACCATGTTTTTTCAGTTTCTTGTTTATATTATTGGGATCAAATACGTCCACCCGAGTTTCGAGCATATCAGTTTCTCATCGATAAGAGGAGTGTGTAGCGGCGTCTGCGAGCTCCCGGATCGCCGTATTAAATCCCTAACGTGAGTTTTTGGCCTGTCAATTAATACTTAAATATGTCATATGTCAAAGTCGCACAACGAGCTTTGGAGAGGGCTATGCTCGGGGTTTCTCTACGTGATCGAATCAGAAATGAGGAGATCCGTAGAAGAACGGAAGTCACCGACATAGCCCTGAAGATTAGCCAGTTGAAGTGGCAGTGGGCAGGGCACATAGCACGCAGAACAGATGGCCGATGGGGCCGAAAGGTTCTGGAGTGGAGACCACGGACCGGCAAGCGCAGCGTAGGTCGTCCACCGACACGGTAGACAGACGACCTGATGAAGGTCGCAGGACGACGTTGGATGCAGGCCGCTTCCAACCGGTCCTTTTGGAAAATCATGGGGGAGGCCTATGTTCAGCAGTGGACGTCCTACGGCTGAGATGATGATGATGATGTCATATGTGTTAAAACACACGATTAATTTGAATAATTATTTATGTGTCTAATATTGCGTTCTTGGCCTGGCGTAACAAACACTTTGTATGGTGCGGCGTAATAGTGTGACCATTATTTTAATGATGTTTACTTCTGCCTGCATTTTCGGGCCGAAGGAATAGACGCGGATACACCCAAACGAATTTGAAATTACTTAAGTAATTTCAATTTAATTACATTATTTAGTTTAACCCGTTGACTCGCGATTCGCCATATTTGGCCAATAACACTAGTGGTGGTTAATAAAGCATAAAGCAAAATAAAGCACCGTGCTTATTACATATATCATATAGCAAATGCTATCGTGGCTCTCACTTGTTGCTATTTGCTTTATGCTTTTTTATATCGCACTCTCTGTCGCTGTCCGTCGCGCATCGCAAGTAGCAAACTAGCATAGCATGAAAGCAGAAAAAGCGCGGCGCGAGGCCGCGGGGTGGGGCCCCGTGCCGTGGGGCAGGCGGCAGCCAGTCGTCGCATGCTAGCGATTGCTATCGGTCGCGCGCGTTATTGTTTTACGCACCGCGTGCTAAGTTGCGATCTCGGGCGGCTCACGTTATCAATACATATATGCTATTTTGCTTCTTGCTTTTTAGTGTAAATAAACAGTGATTCCTATCACTGTTAGGTTACAATATAGGTTTATATGTAATCAATTATTGATTACATATAAACCTATATTGTGCTAAATAAACTTAACTATTAAAATACAAAAAAAAAACCTTAATAACACTCGACAGTCCTAAGCCTGGAAAGTAAAGTATGAAGGAAAGTTTATTGGTTTTATACTGTTCCGCGTTATCGTAATAAATTCATAAACGCGACGTATTCTTATTATAATAAAGCAAAGCATGCTGTCAGTCAGTGTCAGTAACATAACAGAACAGTCACCGCACCGCGCTTGCTTTATTCGCGCCCGCCCGTAACAAACAAGTGCTTAAGCTTCGTACGCAATATAAAAAGCATGCTTTAATAAAGCATTTATAATAGCATGCTTAAAATATAAAGCATAAAGCATTAAGCAAGTGATTGCCATATAGCAACTTTGAACACTACTAAATAACACAATAGATTTGATTTTTATCATTATAATATCATTTAGATGCAAGCAGAATTTATTGTGCTCCAAAAAGCTCATCAATGTTTCTTTTCGTGAGATGAAATGGAAATGACGAAACAGTCTAGTCGATGAATGTCTTCTGGAATTATTCTAACGGACAGTTTTTGATAGAATTCGAACGACAAACTTAAATATATTGCTGGACATGTCGGTATTCTCGAAAGAAGTTCTCTACTTAGGACATACGATTACTGAAAATGGTCCTAAACCTAATGATAACAAGATAAAAGCAGTAATAGACTAAAAAACGACATACGTTAAAAATAAGCATAGATCCCAACCACGGAACTCCACCCCACCACTTTTGTGAATCTACGCTAAAGAGGATTGCATAATATCCGTACTAAAAGAAAAAACTCTTTTCTACCTCTTAACATTATCCGATATAAGTGATTTTTTTTCATATAGATAACACTTTATTGAGACACCACATTTATGACTTAATATTAGACAATAAAATAAAAACAATGCCTAAAACTAGGTGCAACAATGGGCGGTCTTATCGCTCAGAGCGATCTCTTCCAGACAACCCATGTAATCGTCACATTGTTTACTATGCCCGTACGTTTTGATTTTTTCAGTGTCTTTAAGTTCTAAAAAAGGTAATGTATAGTACAACTTTGAAATACAGAAAAAATCAAAACGTACGGGCATAGTAAACAATGTGATGATTACATGAAAAATCACTTATATCGGATAATGTTAAGAGGTAGAAAAGAGTTTTTTTTTCTTTTAGTACGGAAAGTATGCAATCCTCTTAATAGTCATACTCATTTATTAGAACACGTGCATTCTTGTGGTAGTGGTGAACATTAATTTCCCATCTGTATTTGAATGTACTAATAACCCTAAATGACCACGCAATTACAAAAACATCAACATCGGCGCTAACATAGTTTAACAGTAAGTATATAACATAGAGCATCACATAAAGCCACCTAATCTATGTTTACTATATATATATATATATATATATATATATATATATATATATATATAATATTATGATTATTATACGTACGAAGTTAGACACATTGAAAGAATCTTTATACAAGCACAGACTGTTTATTTGGATTTTGTAATTTCCTTATTGCCATGGAGGCAACATTACTGACATCACTAGACATCTATTGCGTCTCGATTCTCGCGTGTAGCATTGAATGTGTTGTAGTAATCGTAACTTGGATATCGGCCGAGACCTATTTACGTATTTGGCCGACCCCCGCACTTTGCTCGGGCTCGGCGAAAATGGAACGCAAATATTGGCTTTCACATGAAAGGGGAACAGAACAGACGGAGTAAACTTCAACCTTTGTAAGCCAAGTGAGGAATATAAATAGGACATTGAACGCGATCGAGTTTCCGGGAACGATGAAGCGGATAATGTGAAAGCAATTTATATTCTTGATAGCTACTCTAATGATAACATAATCGTTTTGAGGACGAGGATAAAATAATAATATTTAAATTCATCGCATAATACTCACATAGATTTTGCACTCATGTTATCATCGTGCAGTCAACAAAATGGCCTTGATACGTGTTAAAGAGACAAATATTATAAATAAATACAGTAACCACAGCGAAACACACTGTACACACACAATCCAACTATGTGACTGAAAACAGACATCGAGATATCGACGTTTTTAAAACGTTAATAATAAAAACACATTATTTGCGTCGATTATCGGTATTAGGAAGTTCAGATAACACAGAGGAAGTCAGAAGCTTGCAAGAGCAGGACAGAAGCGCAACGACAATATACAGGGTTATTGGTAAGTCGACTTATTCCCAAAAAAGGGCGTGTAGACTATGCAACACCCTATCCTAAATCTAACCGTTTTCGAGATATTTGAATTATTATATATTCTTGATGGCGGAGACCTGTCAAACGACGTGGTAAACTCAAAAAGTTTTTGTATATGAGAATGTTATGACCAAATCTATATCATATTTAAGACTAGCTGCACCCCGCGGTTTCAACCCATGTAGAGATGATGATGTTGATGACGAAATAAAAATAGCTTAAATTACTGGCCGGCTATCTGCCCGTGAAAGTCCCGTTAAACTCGATCCAGTTTCAGAGATTAGCCAAACCGAAAAAGACAGACAGACAAACATTTAAATCATTGATTCTTTTTATATAAGTACCGTGTATACTTTAATATGCATTTAGTGAAAAGCAGTTAATTTGGAATTACAAACAGTTACTTCAATTTTGTTTATGTGATTTATATATATAGAAAAAGGATAACTTTGATAAGTCTATATTTACAGTAGCTTCAACTGGTGATGATTTAGGAACTACTCAAAAACCATTGGCTTAAAATAAGAATCACGATGTACAATGTCATTAAAACACGCACAATGCTAATGTAGTTTATTTACTCTGTGACGATGGCAAATAAGAAGTGTCGTAATAGAATGAAAGTTGAGAAAGAATTAGCAAAACGGTTTACGTAACACACCAATACTCGTACGTGGATGGAATCCGACGGACAATGGGCATGGTTTGTGAACACAAAGATTGCGTGAAATATGCATGGTTTGTCCCGACGCGTTTATTGTTTGCAAGCATTCAAAAATAAGTACCGCGAATTCACGTTGTCACGTTGAAATTTTGTTTTGATTGAATTGACTTTTATAGGTTATATAGATCTGTATGGCTATTATGTATCTTGAAAATCTTGAAATATGGCCGCTCTATGTCAGTTTTGACGCAGGAAGCAAAAATGTTAGTAAGTTGATGGCTGGAGCTGACAAAAGTGACATAGAGCCGCAATTTTTTTCGATTTCAATAAACATTTGTTAGCAACTGAGATACATAATAGCCCTGCAGATATGGATTAATTATATCATAGCATGGGTTTAATACCGTCGACGCCTAAAGCAGCCGCCCCAAAACATCGTATCGCTAATTAGGTTTAAAAGTATGGAACTATAATATAATAATAATATGCAATGGATCCAACATCCACACACGGTCTTACTAGGCAGAGCCTGCACTATGGTAACCTGATGGCTGAATACATACTTATTATACACACCCCAGACAGAAACAGATATGATAACACTCAATAACAACCGTCCGGGATCTATCCAGGCACCAGCGGCTCAGATAGCAGTTTCTACGAACGCTAACCTACCAGTCTGTCGGAATTGCTTATATGTAAAAGAATAAAAAACAAAACTCAAAAAAAGATTCTATTCAAAACGATACTTTGATAGAGAACTTCCTATTTTCTATCCGCCTGTGCGACCGACTGTCACAGAATGCATATCGCGAAATTAATTTTAAAAGATTCAGGTTTGAACAGAGCTGAGGTTGATGACATCACAGTATTTCCAATGACATCATCCTTATTTAGAAATGCGCAGTTGACCGAGAAAGAGCACAATTCAAAGAATCAACAAATTCGATAGCGTTTGATACTTAAATAAGTATATTTAATATTATTCTTATGTTTCATGAGTAGAGATGAGCTGTAGCTTTAACGTGAAAGCTGATCAGGTCACAAAAGATAAAAAAGCCTTAACGCAAATTTATTGCATTACAGAAACAGACCATGATGGTTATCATACTTCTACATACCATAATCCCCTCATGTGTCGATGTCATTATAACAGTGAAATTTCTATTGTATCTGGCCGTTTGACTCTTGATGCATTAAGCGAGTGTTTATATGCATGGGTTAGGTAACTAACTGCTATTGTCGCGAATGTTCAACTACCTAGTTATAGTAAAGTTTGGTTCAACTACTTAGTTGTAAAATTTGCCTAAGGGTGCTGCCAGACAGAGAGCGCGGCGGTTACGCGTTCACATGGTCAGCTTTGCGTTCGTTGTCTTATGTTACTTAATACAACACAACGAACGCAAAACTGACCGCGTGAACGCGTCTGTCTGATCAGATCCTAAAATGTGCCTAAATATGCCATCTCATGTGAAGAAACGAGGATATGTGTCTACAAGACAATTTAGCACACTTGTAGAGTTTATAAGCCAACACGGGGGCCACTAGACTTTTGGTAGGATAAAAACATAGTTTGAACTCGGGGGCTCGATTTTGTTTGAATTAGAAGTTTATATAAACGTAATATCACAATCACACTAGGTAAAAACTAATGACGCATCCTCTTCGGCTTACGAATTGGGTATTTATATTTAAATCCATACTCGAAAAGAAAAGTAGTCATGCCAAACAACAAATACTCGTATATATATCATATAAATATAGATAAAAATGGACCCCTATTTCTCCTAGTCACGGTATAACTTGAGAACGGATGGAACAATCTCGCTAATTCTTTTTTGTTGTGTTAATTATTGTCAGGAGAAAGTTCTTATGAAAGAAAGACTAAAGAAAATTTGAGGAAATAAGAAGAATTTGAAAAACGCGGACGAAGTCGCGGGCAGTCTCTAGTTGAATATAGAAATGTCAGCAGTGAATTAAAAATTACCAAGTATCTTTACCACAACGTCCACATGGCTCGCAATTTTTCCTTAATTTCTATTGTAATGTAAAGCAATAATAAATTCCACGCGACCATTGTAAATGACTTGCATATTCCTCCGTCATTGTGTATCAGCTGGCCGCGCTCCGACGTCGGTCTCTATTCTAGTAATAATGCTGAGAAAATATTCGGAATTTCGGTTCCAGTTTATACATTTTATTTGTGGAAGTTATGAAAACTTCAGACCTTGACACTTGGTATATACAGTACTATTTCGAGAAAGATATTGTGTAGAACGCCAACGTGTTTTTTCGTTTTACATTACTGGTATATTGTAACTTGGTATGTACGAAGAGTAAGGAGTGTTCACGCGTGTTATGGGGGATCTCAATATTCTATATATCCACAGTTTTCCTTACTACGGATAGAAATTTGACATAACGTCCAACAAATAGTGTCTAATCTAGTAAGGTAAACCGGCGATAGATAGGTTATTGGCATCGGCCGTTATCGTATAGTTTTTCTTACGGTTAAAAACGAGACGGGTTACGGTCGATCCCAATAATCTATCTATCCACAGTATACCATATTTAATGGCATTATTGTATAATTTAATTATACAATAATGTATTTTGTTATTATATTGTCTATTATTATATTATCACAGTTGTATCATTATTGGTGACGCTTCCAACTATACATACGGAGACACGATTTGTAGCATTGCGTTGGTAATCTCTACTGGGCCAGGCCCATGGCGAGCTTGGGCAAACTTCCCTTTTAACTCTTTGCGTCCCAGAGACTTATATATACGTCAGTTTCATTCATAAATCTTTTGTTTTAATTATCACGGTATAGGAAGGATTAATACCAAAGAGGTTAAAACCGTTTAAAATTTTAATCAAACAAAGTCTTTAGTAATAATATTAACTTTGCTATAAAAAAATACATCACCACGTACGTCCATGTAACATAAAAATATTAGTGCTTTTATAAACGACCCATTAAACATAGTCGTATAAATAGAAACCTAAACCCCCTCGCTCCGGGGGTCCAGTATTTCCGATCGCATATTTGTGTTACCCTTAGCATAGATAGAGTAAATAATACTCGTAGCACTACACAAGTCCGATTGCCACTTCGTCACATTCTCCTATTTGTTTATTTATGTACTGTAAATTACAGACTGCACTATAATTACACCAAATTCGAAACTTGTATGTAATTATGTTTATACGACAGAGTAAAAACAAAAATCTTTGAAAAAACACGTATATTGTATATTTATCATTTGTTTTTTGATTATTTGTCAGGAAATGAAAAAAAAAGAACCAGCTATTACCGTTAGAAACATACAGCCCTTTTTAGGCTAGACAGACATAAAGCATAGAGTTAGAAATAGAGTCCCGTAGTGGCGTACGGAACCCAAAACTATCTTTATGTTACTTCCATTGTTACATTGATAAAATTGAAACTTGAATTGACTTCAATTGGCACCAATATCTCGTGATAACTGTGACCTTCGTAGGAATCTTTATTGTTACGTTTATATATAAATACTTAGTACATTGTGTGTGTACGTGTACACAAATGTCAAAAACTGTGATGATTGAGATGAAATACTTTTTAATGGAACTGCAACAATTTGCTTATCTGACCTAATTAACTTTCATCTGACCGTATGTTTGTTAGGTTGTATGTTGGTCCTCCTGTACAAGTCTCATTTTTCAACCAACCTTGACGCAACTTGGTATGCGTGTTCTACTGTTCAATTATTTTTTTGCTGTCGGTAATTTTTGAGTGGAGAGATACTTATCCTAAAAAAGGGGGCATGTTTGCTGCGGTACTATTTAGCAACCAATTTTGATAAAATTTGGTACACACATTAGGCACTTGACTAGAGGAAATTCGAATATGACTGATATGAGCATAATTGTCAAGTGGTTGCCGAGGTAGTTTGTGAAGTTTAAAATCTGGACGATTTTGGTATTATTCGGCATTGCCGCTGATAAGACTGTGCTCGCGTGGTCTACTGCTCGCAGAACTACTATTATAATCTCGCTAAACGGACATCTGAAATCAGCCTAGACCCCTTGCCTATAGGGTCAGTTGACAACGTCGCACGAAGTATATCTTTTTAGTTTAGCACTAAACGAAAAACATCATTCTATTTCTGTCTTTTGCCGACTCTCTTAGCTCAGTTGTTAGTGCCTTCGAGGCACTTCAGGTTCGACTCCCGACAGAGGCAAATGCTTGTGTGCAGAAATGTTTTTGTCGGATCTTGGATGCCCTCTGCGACACAGGGAATCATAGTGCATCATAATGGAATCATAATAAGTGTGCAACGTTGTTTTTAGGGTTCCGTACCCAAAGGGTGAAAAGGGTTTACTTTTTAGGGTATTACTAAGACTCCGCTGTTCGTCCGTCTGTCTGTCTGTGCGTCTGTCACCAGGCTGTATCTTATGAACCGTGATAGACAGTTGAAATTTTCACAGATTATGTATTTCTGTTGCCGCTATATCAACAAATACTAAAAGCTAGGATAACATTAATGTTTAACGGGGCTCCCATACAACAAACGTGATTTTTTGCTCTATATTGATAACGGTAATAGGTAGACGCTTGGTAATAGATACACAGAATATTTATTTTGTTTGTTTGGAAGCTGATTATATTCACACCGATTACGACCGAATGACAGAAAACCGTTTAAAATGTTTGGTAAATACTTCAGTCTCTATTGAATTGAAATGAAAAACTAAAATACACTAGGAAATCATAAAACCTTCAGCTGAAAGTAATCAAGTAACAAGAAAATGAGGTCGTCAGTGTAACGCGGCTCTATCGGAGCTGTTGTTGAATTTTACGATCGATCCAGTGCATCGACGTTATACTGCGTTTAAACATGGCTTTGGTAATAATAATGGCTAAGGAATAAGGTAGAGAAAGGAGTAATTACTAAACTGAAAACTGAAAAATTTAAACAGAGTAATGGACAATGACATTAAACATTGAAATTTATAGAGGGAAAGATTCACATCCTCGGACGGGATTTCAAACCGCGCTCTTCCGACTCTCAGTGTCAGACGCCATTAACCAACTAGGCCACCGAGGTTCGGGTCCGAGCATCGAACTTTTAACTCTCTATCTGATTTTAACCATCTTACGGGGACATCTATTGAACAGCTTTGACAGCACTATCCAACCGAAAGAAGCTTTATTTAGAAATACTTAAACTTTCGTATTGACATCGCAACCCTTGCAAGCTGAAACAAAGTTGGAGGCATATTGTACAGGATGTCGCTTGTTTAAATAGATTAAGTGTGAAATTTATAAGTTAGCTCGTAAGATATTGCAATTTGTAAGATAAACATAGTCTTAAGTCTAGGTTTTAAGTACTTAGCAAATAAAGATACCTAGGTCTATTAGGAACAGATAGGGAATTACCGAATTAAGCAATAAAGTGCTAGGGGCTCTCTTATAGGTAAGGATCCGACTATAAAGCGTTAAATTAAGATAGGTAGGTGCTCTCTGTACAGTAAATAACGGCATATAAATAGTGTCACATTTTAGAAAAGGATAGCAATAGTCTGAATGAAACAACTATAGATGTAAAATTGTATATAAACAGCGCCATTTTGCGCAATTTTATGTAGTAACCTGTCGGACACCTTCGAATAAAGAAGCTTATACTCAAGATTGGACAATATTCTCTTCAAGTACTCTTCCAACCCAGCCACAGTTAGTGTATGATTCCGTACATTAATGGTCCTTCGGTCGCCGGATATTGAAGAATACGGAAGAAAATTAAGAAGAAATTCAGCCGACCATGCCGGTCACACGTTCGATAGGGAAAGGGCGTACTCCGTCAAACGAAACAGTACCGTCATCATCGTCGGGGGAAATCGCCACCACCACAGAAACATCCGAATCCGCTGAAACCTCCGGAACAGGGACTACAGGCACCTCCGCGACTGAAACGACGGCAACCACAGCGACGGAAACGACTCAAGCTACTGACGCGTCGGTCGCGAAGTCTATCGCGACCGAGGCAACGGGAACTACTATGAAGAAATCAATGAAAAATATAGAAGATCCGACAGGTACTACTGCATCAATCACAGACGCGCTTCAACAATGCGTCCCGCCTACTGCCGGGCCGGACAAACACACAGAACGAAGAGCGACAACACAGAAAGAAGCTTGCGAAACCGGCAAGCAAACAGAACCGCGCAACAAACGCGCGACATCAGTCAAATCAAGGACGAAGGCCTCCAAAATAGCGAAAGCCAAGGAGGACCTCGCACGCCTACAGGTCGAGCTAGCCCTAGCTCGAATAGCCACATTGGAGGCGGAATCAGAAGATGAAGAGGACGACGTCTCCGTATATTCGAAAATAGAAGCAAACGCTCACGTGGATCGCTGGCTTAACGAACAGCCAGAACCTGCAGTATTAGCAATCGCCAACAAACCGCACCAGCCAGTCAAGGAACATCAGCCAATAGAAGAAGGAAAACAGCAAATAACAACGAGTGTACAAGCCCCACCAGACCTATCACAACTGGCGACGGCTATCACACTCGCTGTCAAAGCAGCACAGCAACCGAAACTCATCAAACTACCAGCATTCAATGGTTGTCACCAGGAATGGCTTCAATTCCGCGCGGCGTACAGCGAAACAGAAAAAATGTTCACGAAGATCGAGAATGTCAACCGTCTAAGAAGACACCTTAAAGGGCGCGCAAAGGAAGCAGTGGATGGTCTACTAATCACTAACGCCGAACCCTCCGAAGTGATGAAGACCTTAGAAACAAGATTTGGAAGACCAGAGTCAATCGCCATGATGGAAATAGACACACTCAGAGCACTTCCACGCCTGACTGAGTCACCAAGGGATATCTGCGTATTCTCAAGCAAGGTGACGAACGCCGTGTCTACTCTTCGGGCATTGAACTGCATCTACTACCTTTACAATCCAGAAGTCGCCAAAGCCATGGTCGAAAAACTCACACCAACACTACGCTACAGGTATTACGACTACGCTGCAACACTACCACGTGAGGAGCCCGAACTGCTGAAATTCGACAAATTCATGAAAAAGGAAGCCGACTTATGCGGAAAAAACCGGAACAAGTGGGACCACAGACACAGCCCACCTTCCAACGTCGGCAACAACAGAAAGTGCATACCGTAACAGAGAAACAATACACAGCCAAGTGTCCAGTATGCGAGGAAACGGGACACACGACGTCCGACTGCGAAAAGTTCAAGAAAACAGATGAAAGTTCAAGATGGGATATAGCGAAAAATCGGCGACTGTGCTTCAGATGTCTTCGATACAGAAACAAGACTCATCACTGCCAGCGGAAAAGTTGTGGTATCAACAACTGCAAATATTACCACCACAGGATGCTACACTTTACGCATCCCACAGACAAGGCAAACAATAGCGATGAAAAAGGGTCTACGGAAGCTATCAACTCGGCTTGGACTTCGAGAAAACAATCATACTTGAAAATCATCCCAGTTCAAGTGTCAGGACCGGCGGGAGCGATCGACACATACGCTCTATTGGACGACGGGTCAACAGTTACATTGATCGATGACTGTGTCGCTAACAATATCGGCGCCACGGGACCCATCGATCCATTACGAATAGAAGCGATCAACGAAATGAAAACAGCTGAAACGAAGTCAAGAAGAGTCAACATCACACTTAGAGGCGCCAGCAGCCGCGAGGAGAGAATTCAAGCTAGAACAGTGAAAAACCTCCACGTGTCGGCACAAAGAGTTTCGAGGGAACAAATTGAAGAATGCGAGCACCTAAGAGATATAAGCGACTACGTCACCTATGAACAAGCAAAGCCGCGGGTACTAATCGGTCAAGACAACTGGCATCTTCTTCTCACCACGAAGGTTAAACGAGGTGGAAAACACCAACCGGTGGCATCTCTCACGCCACTCGGCTGGGTTCTGCATGGAAGCCACACACGCACCCTCGGACATAGGGTCGACTTCGTCACTCACATGTCAGAAGAAACAGCCGATGAAAACATAGAAAACATGATGAGAAAATATTTCGAAATGGACTCACTATATCTCAACCCCAAGAAACCCACGACGGACCCGGAACAGCAAGCTCTACGTATCTTAGAAAAACATACAGTCCACACACGAGAAGGAAGATATGAGACAGGCTTACTATGGAAAACGGAAAACGTCTCTCTACCCGACAACTACGAAAACTCTTTAAAACGACTCCACAGCATCGAGAAGAAACTTGATCGCGACCCACAGTTGAAAGAAAAGTACACAGAACAGATGGAGGCATTAATCGCAAAAGGATATGCCGAACCCGCACCGAAGACAAGGACAGAAAATAGAACATGGTACCTACCTCATTTTGGGGTCGTCAACCCCATGAAGCCGGACAAACTAAGGGTGGTCCATGACGCAGCCGCTAAAACAAGAGGAGTGGCACTCAACGACCTACTACTCAAAGGTCCTGACCTGCTACAGTCACTCCCTGGAGTCGTCATGCGATTTCGACAACACGTTATCGCCGTGACGGCCGACATCAAAGAAATGTTTATGCAAGTAAAACTCAGAACAGAAGACAGAGACTCTCTTCGTTACCTCTGGCGAAGGGATCGCCGAGACGACCAACCTCCGGACGAATACAGAATGACGTCATTAATTTTCGGAGCGTCAAGTTCACCATCCACAGCGATTTACGTCAAAGACTTGAACGCCAAGAAACATGAAAACAGTCATCCCGAGGCGGCCGCAGCGATTATACAAAAACATTATGTCGACGACTACTTGGATAGTTTCAAAAGTCTCGAAGATGCGATACGCATAACGTCGGACGTGCGCGACATACATAGACAAGCCTGCTTCGAGTTGAAACAATGGAAATCGAATTCAACACGACTCTTAGAAGCAATAGGCGAAGCCGAAAACACAGAAGAAATAGAACTCTATAAAACAGAAGAAAAAACCGAAAGAGTCCTCGGTTTAATATGGAAACCCAGCAGAGACGAGTTCACCTTCAATCTCGACCTTACACGCATTCCGCCGTCATTAATAGAAGGAAGAAGACCGACTAAGAGGGAAGCCCTACTAAGGAATAGTCATGTCGTTATTCGACCCGCTCGGCTTCGCCTCACCGGTTACTATCAGAGCCAAACAGATATTACAAGAAGTATGGCGACGCGGTACATCATGGGACACCGAGATTGATGAAGACCTCGCCGAACAATGGAAGAGCTGGACAGTGCAGCTGAAAAGTCTCAGCGACGTAGCGATACCACGACATTACCTACACTACCAAGAAGCTACGTCGTTGCAATTACACGTCTTCACGGATGCCAGCGAGTCCGCCTACTCTACGATTTTATTCTGGAGAACGGTAACCCCGAACAACGAAGTCAATGTGTCACTCATCATCGCCAAAGCAAAGGTGGCACCCCTGAAACTGACGTCGATCCCACGATTGGAGTTACAGGCCGCGGTCATGGGCACCCGACTCGCTGAAGCCGTAATAGCAGAGCATGAAAGAAAACCAGACTCTAAGACGTTCTGGACCGACAGCAAAACAGTACTTACGTGGATAAGGACGGGACCACGGTCATACAAACCGTACGTGGCTCACCGTCTCGCCGCGATCGAAGAAAGCTCTCAGTGAACGAGTGGCGATGGGTCCCGACGAAATTAAATGTGGCCGACGACGCAACGAGGGACGTCCCGTCATCATTCAATAGACACCACAGATGGTACAAGGGACCCGAGTTTCTATACGAAAACGAAAAATATTGGCCGGAGGAAACAATACCTACAGTAATAGAACCCACAGGCGAAGACAGGGTTCATCACATAGTCGAAAAAAGAAAATGTAAATTGTCCGAAGCGCTACCGGATGTCTCTCGATTTTCCAACTGGGAGAGATTGCGGTACACAACAGCGAGGGTTCTACAGTTCATTGACCTCTGCAAAACCGTCAAACAATGCGTTAATTACAGAAGAAACAAGAGCAACCCGCAAAAGGACCCCGACTGGAATAAGAAAATAACAAGAAAAACAACGACACGCTATACCGAGCAGTACAAATCCGCAGAAATAACTAGAAAATATCTCCCGGTCACAGCTGATTTGTTGAAAAAAGCAGAAGAGTTTCTCATGCGCTCGTCACAGGAAGACTCTTTTTCCAACGAAATAGAAGATGTACAGAAACAAAAGATCGTATGTAAAGACAGTCGTCTTCATCAATTAAGTGTCGAATACATCGATCGTACGCTAAGACTACGAAGTCGCATCGACGCCATACAAGACGTGCCGGAAACCGTGAGGAGCCCCATGATAGTGGATGGAAATCACCCCACGGTGAAATTGTGGATAAGAAGCATCCACCGACAGATGCATCACGCCGGCGTCGAGGCCACAATAAACGAGTGTCGTCAGCAGTACTGGGTCCTACGTGTCAGACCTATAACCCGTACGATTATTCGACAATGTCTACACTGCAAGATGAAGACTCAAGTTCCACCGTACCCTAGGACAGGGAACTTACCATCATGCCGTCTGGCGCATCACCAGCGACCGTTCAAATTCACGGGACTGGACTACTTCGGACCCCTGACAGTCACAATCGGTCGCGCTACTCAGAAGAGATACGTAGCAATTTTCACCTGCCTAACCACAAGAGCGATACACTTGGAGGTAGCTGCATCACTCAGCACCAGCTCAGCGGTCATGGCGCTACGACGAATGATAGCGCGACGAGGGTGTCCAACACAAATATGGTCAGACAACGGCACCAACTTAACCTCGGCGGACAAGGAGTTACGACGAGCAATCGACGACGCGACAGCAGAGGAAGCGGCAAAACGCACCATATCCTGGAGAACGTTGCCCCCGGCATCACCTTTCATGGGCGGGGCCTGGGAAAGGATGGTACGTTCGGTGAAGACGGCGTTGACAGCAACCCTGCACGAGCGTCACCCCACAGAAGAAGTCTTAACTACTCTACTGGCGGAAGTAAAGTACACAGTCAACAGCAGACCACTCACCCATGTCTCAGTCAACGCAGAGGATCCGGAAGCACTCACCCCCAATCACTCCCGGCCCTGGACGAGTGCCGACGCCGGGAAGTTTCGACGAAAAGGATCTACTCACGAAAACCAGCTGGCGGGCAGCACAACGCCTAGCCGACGTATTCTGGACCAGATGGCTGCGTGAATACCTTCCTGAGCTTCAACACCGGCGGGAGCCCCACGGCCGAGGACCCACAGTCAAGGTTGGCGATCTAATACAACTCGTCGACACCAACCTACCTCGTAACGTGTGGGCTCGAGGCAGAGTCATCTCAACGTTTCCTGGACCCGACGGTATCGTGCGCACAGTGGACATCAAGACCAGGGGAGGAGTACTGCGACGGCCTGTAAGAAAACTGGTGATCCTGCCGATAGAAGAAAGCGACGCTCCAGCACCGGTATAAGGTGTGGCGATTCCACACGGCGGGAGAAATGTACAGGATGTCGCTTGTTTAAATAGATTAAGTGTGAAATTTATAAGTTAGCTCGTAAGATATTGCAATTTGTAAGATATTGCAATTTGTAAGATAAACATAGTCTTAAGTCTAGGTTTTAAGTACTTAGCAAATAAAGATACCTAGGTCTATTAGGAACAGATAGGGAATTACCGAATTAAGCAATAAAGTGCTAGGGGCTCTCTTATAGGTAAGGATCCGACTATAAAGCGTTAAATTAAGATAGGTAGGTGCTCTCTGTACAGTAAATAACGGCATATAAATAGTGTCACATTTTAGAAAAGGATAGCAATAGTCTGAATGAAACAACTATAGATGTAAAATTGTATATAAACAGCGCCATTTTGCGCAATTTTATGTAGTAACCTGTCGGACACCTTCGAATAAAGAAGCTTATACTCAAGATTGGACAATATTCTCTTCAAGTACTCTTCCAACCCAGCCACAGTTAGTGTATGATTCCGTACACATATAGATGACAACCTAGTGGTAATACTTAGTTCCTCGAGTATCGACGCGTTCGTTCTTGTGGCTGTCCAGGGGATGCGCAACATTTTCCTCCAACACCACATTTCAAAGGCATCTACGCGTCTTTTGTCTTAAGCGTCCAAGTTTCAGCCGCATATAGGAAAATGGAAAACACTAGGCTTCTAACCAGGTTTATTTTGATTTTTTTCCTGATATGTCTGTCCTTCCAAATTCCGGCTAGTTGGGTCATCGCATTTTTGGCCATACCAATCCTCCGCCGCACTTCGATCTCGCAGGAGCCAGTGTTGTTAATGTTAATGTGATGTTGAAGCATATAAATCGGCTGGAAATTAAAACTCATACACTTGCTGTTTAATTAATGTCACTCCGTCCTCATACGGCAGTTAAAATCAACTAACAGCCGGTGCCAGTAACCTATCTATCGTCGGTTTACCCTACTAGAGATAGATATTTGACACTACTTGTATGGACGTTATGTCAAATTTCTATCGGTAGTAAGGAAAACTGTGGGAATTTAGATTATTGAGATCCCCCATAAGTGAGTAATTAACTCAAGAGAGTTAAATTCGATGCTCGTACAGATCGCATCGGTGGCCTAGCGGTCATGGCGTCTGACACTAATTTTATTTTCTCTAAGTATATAAAATCTGGATTTCGATCAACTTATAAAATTGAATCACTCAACCCTGGTACTAGCGATGAGTTGGAAAGTTACCTTCCTCGCTCGGATTAAGTAACAATGCGATAATCGGTGGCTGGCGTTGGCGCCCATAGAGCGGTACTTTCTCCGGACCACATTACACCGGACATAATGTTCTACAACACTTAAGTTTGTATATATTTAATAGTTTAATGAAAAAATACATCTTTTCATTAAATACGAAATAGAATGATAAAGTATAGGGTTAATGGAAAATGGTTCAAATGTCTGTTAAAGCAAGTTATACTTATTGAACTTTTCGCTTTATTTTGACATATTATTTACCTACAGGGAAAAAGTACAAAGTGGAAACGATTCTGTAAGGTATTCTGAATATTCTAGTGAAAAGAGAATCATTTCACTAGATATAAAAGCAACCATATAAATATTTTGTCATATTATATTTTCTTCGTCAAATTATACTGATCAACAGAAATTGTTCATAATTTCGATGTTACGTAGAATTGAGTTATCAGCGGAATATGTACCTTAACCATCAAAGCTTAGTAGCTTAAAATTCCAATATAAAACATCTCCTCAAAACAGATTTCATCTTAATGAACAGTAACATTTCTCACGCGAATCCAATTTCTTCGTATTCATACGAAAGCGGTTTCGTAACAGCCGTACAATTTTATCACTGTATCTTATGCAACGGTTAAAAGATAATAAAATTACGTCAAAGATTGTGATATCTTTTGTCGTATAATTCCAAGTGAGATTCGCTCACTGAACGGTTATTATACTATTTATATGACCGACTATGTTAACGTCGTTCCACTTTACGAATCAATTACTCAGGTACGTACTTACGTTATTTTTCTGGCTATTTTAATTTATCTTTGCACCGTACAGCTTTTCTAATAGTATCTTATATCAGCTCGTAGTGCTCCACACCGCCGTCAGTGTGGTGTTGCTTGTCGATTGGCTTGGCCACCACGGTCTTTGCCACTCAATAAGTGCTGAAATAAATTCTCAACCACGCCTGCCTTATCGATATCATTCGCCGTGCTGTTACCACCACCAATTGCATGCGCGGCTGTTGGAGCCAAATGGTCTCGTGAAAATGGTAACAGACTTGCCGGAGTGACAGCCGGCGGCCTCTTGGGCCGTCACATCTCCCCAGAACCTTAAATAATACTGGTGCTGCGTCTGAATCGGCGGAGGATCTCAAAAGGCGTAAATATACTGTGTCAGTGTTTTGAACCTTTTGGGGATCGCAAGTTTTATATTTGAAGATATTTCAGATAGACTAGTTGAAACAACACATGACCAAAATCTGGCTTATATGAGTATATCTTGTATTAAGCATTTTCATAAATAAAATGTGTTTTCATTTCATTTACATTGAGGTGCCAACATTTTGGGAAATCTACACGCTGGCAGCGATTTATGAAACTAGATCTTTTTTTGTTTACTTCTGTGTTTATATTTTTGTTGTTTACACACAACGTTTTTAAATATAAACACATTTACGCACATATCAAGTACTTATTAATTCAGTAATTTTGAAAAGAAAAACATCCCAAAAAAATTCCAACCACAACTTACAGGATGTTTTTCTATTCAAAGGGTTAGATAATGTCGGCATATCTAGAGGATTCTACCTTACTATTATGGCTTATGTAACAAATCGACCGAACAGCGTTTTGGATTCGTTGAGACTACTTCAGACTTACTACAAATTATGGACTATCAGACCCGTGAACTTGGTACTGGTTATTATTTTCATTGTTATTTCAAGGCATGGTCAAGTGTATCAGAACTGACTACTTCGTATCCGACAATCCATAAAGGAATACTTTGCAATACCTAGCAGAATTATTTAACTACCTCGTCAACGACACAAATTAACGTTTCGATTTTATGACACCCATCTAGACTATTTTATATTCATCATTTTATTTGTATTTTATTGCGATCCCACAGAATTCATAAAAGTCGAAACTAAGAGGATTCTTAACAAAAACGGAACGCTAAAAGGTGATGTGGTTTCCGTGGATTAAAGGTATAGGTATCTACTGTTAGGCTAATAAAAGATGCTGCTCTGCATTTTACCACATTTATGTTCTTATACAAATTAAACTTGTTTCTACTTTAATTATAATACTCGTAATGAATAAAAAGTTTTGTATTGCTGAATTGCCTATAATTGTGTGAATCATCAAAATAAGCGAAACATTTTTCAGTATTTTTTTTGTAAACTTAATTTTTTTTTTCGATTTGAATTTGATATTTAAATGGGACAGTAGGTATACCTACTTTACAGAACAAATACAATATTTTTGAGAATCGGTCCACAAATGGTGGAGAAATCGGTGACCATACACAAAACAAGTGCAATTTGAATAATTTAATACCGAATTCCATTCTATTACTTTGGTAAAAATCAGTTATTGGAGTGTAACTCAAAAACTACTGGACCGAATTTGATCAAATTTAAATGGGATCACACCACGGGAACTACCAGCTTCGAAACAAAAAAAAAATTTTGACAATCGGTCCACCTAATCGAAAGTTATGAGGTAACAAACATAAAAAAAGAGTTGAATTCCTTCTCCTTTTTTAGAAGTCGGCAGAAAATACAGTCGAACATAACGTTTCATGTGTACTTTGTTGAACGTAATAATTTTAGTGTAATCGTTATAAATTGCAGCAAGTTCAAAAAGGCACGGGCAGATCCTGCAGTCTGTGGAGAGTAGTTTTATTAGATAAAAGAAAAAACATAACGTTTACTAATGTGATAGTAATATTTCCGAAAGGATGTCGCGGGTAACCCTATTACAATTACGATCATCTAGATAAGAAGCAAAGTTGAACGTAACACCTTTGTTAAGGCTGTGTGCTATGATGTAGCCGTGACGGTGCTTTGAATTCGGTGACTCAAGTGTTACTCACATAACGTGTTTAAGACGGACATAAACTTTATGACCAAAATAGTAAACACAATTGTGAATCAGATGTTGAATACATTATTACTTGGATGAAGCATATATATGTATACTAACTGGTGCCCGCGACTACGTCTGCGCAGGATCATTACTTTGTGTAGCTTATTATCTTCTCCAAGGCCATAACTATCTTTACCAAAATGCCATAAAATATTTACATGGTCAAACTCAATTGCTATAATAGTATTATTTGAGTACATTTAAGTAAATACTTAGTATATCAATCAGTAAACAATAATAGTAAAATAAAATAAAATTAATCACCAAGGAAAAAAACTGTCATTACTTGGCGGTATTTGTGTTACATTTCATCACGCTTGACGGTCGCCGAACACGTCTAGTGTATCGAGCTGTCAAATTGACTTGACTTTTGACTCTTTAGTCAAAAGTCAAGTCAATTTATGTCAGTTTCTGATACCTTTATAAGAAACTGACTTAAACCGTGTGTAACCGTATTTATATCTGTGTGTAACTGTATGACATTATGGTGTATTGGTCATAGCTGTAAGCCAATCTGTATTGAATTACATAAATAAAATTTGACAGAACTGTCATCATTACGATCTTGACGCAGGCGGAGATCTGATTATTTTGTCTATGCTGTGCCCAAGCATATTACGCTTTTTCACCCGCTTGGTGATGGATAATGATGATGATGAAAGTATTCTATGTGTTAAACCAGTGCCTCATCTACCTCCATAGCAACTTTCATCAAAACCCCAGCCGTTTGTGCGTTAATGAGTAACAAAGATCCACACATCCATACTCACGTTTATAAAATTAAGTAGGATTAGTAGGATCTAATCGAAGCCTTAAAAAAGAAGCCGGTTTCAATTACAGATACATATCTGTTTTTTCTGTATTGTATGTTACTTTTTATGTTATTAGAAGACGGTACAAGCTCGAGGTCCACCCGATGTTAAGCGATAACCTCTGCCCAGAACAGGTGCATTTCTGAAGATTATCTACTCTACAAATATTATAAAGAGGAAAGATTTGTACTTATGTATGTTTGTAACGAATTGGTTCAAAAAGTACTGTACTGATTTCAGAAATTCTTTCACCATTGTAAAGCTACATTCACCCTGAGTAACATAGGCTATATAAGATTCATCATCATCCATTACCGCGCGGGTGAAACCGCGGAGAGCAACTAGTTAACGATATTCTGACGAACTGCACTACGCCCGTAACCCTGAGACATTAAGTTGTTAAGTCTCGTATGTCCGTAATTTCACCGGCACCACCCTTCAAACCAGTACACAGTATTGCGAATATAATTACAGCTTCACGGTAAAAAGTTATGGTGCCAGTACTACCCCGGACGTACTCATTCCCAAAGAGTTCTACTGCTCCTGTCACTTTATAAATAAGAAGTAATAACTAAAATTGTGTGAACCGATTTGTATGATACATTTTACTTGAGGATTTTTCCTTGAGAAATAGGGTTCAGAACTGTTGAGACTGTTTGGAGATACTGATGGAAGCTCTTCGAAGTATGGCTCATAAAAAAGGTGATGATGATAAGGTATTGTGATATGTTATTTGTGTGACATAGCTGATATAAACCTCTAGCATGTCCTTATGTTTTCTAGTATTTTTTTAATGAGTTAGGTAGTTAATAGAATAGGATCACCCTCCAATTTCTAAAAACTGGTATTTCTACTTAGGTCTTAAGTACCTTCTATCTAGAAGAAGAAACATCTAAATAAGCTATACATAATGCTGCCAGCTCAGCGCTTGGCTACGTTCAATATCCTTTACTTGAAATCAAGCAAATACATGGCGTAAAAGCGTATAAAATTTATAAAAAAATAATGTGCACTCTTGAATAAAAAAATAATCCGTCAATGTATGTGTATTAAAAATTACTATTTTATTATATGTGTTTCATAGCAAATACTAGTAAATAGTGAATAATGAGAAAAACTGCTTTAGGTCAAATTAAGTGGTTTGTTTGAATAATTTTTAACGTACAAATGTACAAATAAGTTATAATTCCGTCAATGTGTACTTAAAAATTATTTAGAAGTCTTAAAAATTACATATGAACTTTCGTAATTTTGATTAACTCGCTGCTTAAGAGATTTAACTGCTTTAAAAACCTTCATTTTTATCGACATCGTGATATGATCACCTTAATAAAAAACTATTTATTTACTATACTATCAATTGGTGCACGTAAAACAAATTGGGCACTTATGTCAAGACCTAAATAAAAATCCGGGAAAAAGTTCGTATAGAAAAGCCGCATAGACGTACTAACTAGGTATTAATCTGTAGTCCTTTACATTTCTTCTTCAATCGGTGATTAAGCTAATGAGTCGATGATGTAACCTACGGTATTCGCAGACTGGCCATAATGACTTAAGGCGCGCTCGTAACCTGATTTAAGAAAAAGCAGATTTTTTAACACCTAGTGTAACGAAACAGATCGATAGTATATTATGAAAAAAATACAAAGGTCAGAAAAGGAATAGGAAAAGAGTAATAACCGAATAGAATTCAGAAATATAACTGTCTTTCAGCAGAAAAAAATCCTGAATAGGTCCACAAAAATTAACTTTCACGTCCAAAATCTCAGAATTTTCAGCGATAATACACTCGAGAGCAATGAATCCGGGTCACTTAAAGAATCCTAAAAATCTCGGAAACTAAAAATGCTAGGTTAATGCAATAAATTGTATTTAATAGACAATGTAATACTCCTTAAATGAAGGTATTAAAACTTCTTAGTTATTGTAAAGTTATATCATAAAAAAATCAAATTTGAAAAAGGGTCACTTTCGAAGATGGAACTACGAAATTACAGCATTTGGTTTTGCTTTTGTTTGTAATCTGTCATTTATGTGGGTACATAAACCATGTTGATAGTGGTCTATATTCATTATTCAAGCTGAAATTATGTCGCTTACGCCTGAAGAATGCACCAGAATACTTACAATGCTGGAAACCGGCCGGAGTCAGCGCGATACAGCCAGGACTGTCGGTGTGTCGCTGTCAACAGTACAAAGAGTTCTCCGACGTTACGAAGAAACTGGTTCTAACCTACGCAGACCAGGAACGGGCAGAACCAGGTGTACCACAGCACGAGAAGACCGATACTTGGTGAACACAATGCTTCGAAATCGCTTTCTCACAGGAACTGAACTCACAAATCAGTTTCGACGCCTCGGAGGAAGTAACCCAAGTGCATGGACAGTAAGACGTCGGCTTGCTGAATCTAACTTAAAACCCCTTAGACCTGCAAACGGCCCTAAACTGGAGCGTGGGCATCGTATTTCAAGACTAAGATATGCCCAGAGCCACGTAAATTGGAGTATTGAAGATTGGTCAAAAGTTATGTTCTCCGACGAATCAAAATTTATGCTCTACAAGCACGATGGAAGACACAGAGTGTATCGAAGACCAGGGGAAAGATTCAAGCAAGCATGCATCGAAGAAAAAGTAGCCTACGGTGGTGGGTCTGTACTTGTGTGGGCCGGAATTTCTTCTGAAAGTCGCACAGAGCTGGTGATCATAGAAAACGGCTCTTTAACTAGCAAAAGATATGTGGAAGAAATCCTCAATGATCACGTTGGTCCATTTATGGTCAATTTAGGTGAGGATGCTATATTTATGCATGACAATGCCCGACCTCATACAGGTAGGATTGTGAATGACTACCTTCAAGAGATGAACATTACTCGTATGGAGTGGCCAGCGCGCAGCCCGGATATCAACCCGATCGAGCATGCTTGGGACGAGCTAGGCAGATGCGTAAAACAACGAAACCCTCCCCCAATCACGCTTCGTGAGCTCAAAATTGCTCTCACAGAGGAATGGGAGAATATTCCCCAAAATCGTATAAGGAACTTGGTGTACAGCATGCCAAACCGCGTAAACGCAGTAATGGAAGCACGAGGAGGCAATACGAAGTATTAAAATTCAAGAAAATCGTAATAAAGTTCAAAAATTTCATGTTTCCTATTTTTGTTTTAAGGAGAGATCAGCAGTTTTTTTCTTTATGTAATTTTGTGTTAATAAAATGTATGGTGACTCATATTTTTTTTACTTTCATTTAAGGAGTATTACATTGTCTATTAAATACAATTTATTGCATTAACCTATCATTTTTAGTTTCCGAGATTTTTAACATTCTTTAAGTGACCCGGATTCATTGCTCTCGAGTGTACTACATTTTTTTTAGTTAATACTTAGCCAACGTATAGTACTAAAGTTATAACCAGCAGTTTTTTTCAATTGTGTTAGTATATATCGAAAAATATAAAGAAAACGTACAAAATTAACGCATTTTCGCATTACATCGTCCAACCTAACAAGCGATTTTCAACCTTACGTAAAGCATCGTAAATTATTTTATAATTGGGGTTGGACCGCGTCTTAAGTGCGTCGACGATATGCATTTAGTTCAAACTGAGTCCAAAGACCGAGCGCTACACGTCTAGCAGCAGACGGCGAGTATAATGCATCTTTGTTAGCATTTTACTTGTCATATTGAACACACAGGATGTTGAATCATCAAAGAGCGTTGTTAATTATCTACCTGAGAACAAAAACAACATGACAAATTGCGTATAATTATGCGAAATGATAGCAGTGGAATGCGCTGAGACAATAATGAATATTAGATGTCAATCTAGTCCTCTTCAAAGATACCACAAATGTTATCAATGTTGTAACACTATTAATAGCTTCTGGTGACTGGACACCTACTTCGGTTATTAGTGATTCAGAAACAGTAGCGTCCAGTAGAACAAAATATGATAAGCGTCGATATTTATGTTGTAGTGTCACTGGTGATTCATCGCTCGCAACAACATTTTTTTTTGTGGTAGTGCCACGCTGTAACCCCACAGCCGAATGGGCCGGCACGACCGGAGAAGTATTGTACCACACTGCCACATAACACCGACGTGAAGTAACATAGCTGGCTATTGCGGTTCGTCGGTTTGTGGGAAGTTCCGGAGGCCTGATTGCCCCCTTCCCCGTTCTCCCTCTCCTTCCCCTCCATCCTCAACACTTATATCTCTTCCTTCCTATCATCCTTCCTCAAAGCTCGGCAACGCATCCTCGAGGCCTCTGGTATTGCGGATGTCCGTGGGCGACGGTATCACTTCCCATCGTGAGCCGCTTGCTCGTTTGCCAACTTATTCCATAAGAAATACCGTCGATCTCGCGGATATTATGTCATTTGAACGTATCCATTTGAGTAATAAATTGAGATAGCGTCGTCAATATACAAAAGAAACAAGACATGAATGAAATGAATGAAAGGAAACCTTGCTCTTTTACAGCTGATGCCAACGCGGACGTGGTGACATTGCCGATTCGACGTCAGTCAAGGCGAAACGCGTCTAGTGTCAGTGCGCGCTAAATGTGTCTCTAATTGCAGCAAATCGCTGAACATTTTGACGATTATTATGATAATATTACCTAAAAGCTTGACGTTTATATTTGGTATTGAGGATAATGTCAGCGCGTTTGTAAAGAACTTGGTATTTTTCAAGGTAATGTTTTAAAGCCATCTCAGCAGCCTGTCAGTTTTCCTTTTCTGTTCGTTCAATAGTGAACAAACATCCTTTAAGATCAGGTGTCACGCCGCGCCGGTCCGCATCATGTGCTAACCATGTGTCTCAACGTATGAGTAGAGTTTATCAAAAACATGTTTCTGGACCACCTGTTTGAGGTGCTATATTATGTTCAGTTTTGTTTTCAATTCTATATATATATAACATTGATATGATAGGTTGTTCTACAACGCAATTCTTGGAAGCCTTCCCTGTCGACACAATCACAATACGCGGTTACTATTACAGCAATCGAATAAAACTTGCACAATTCTACGTGTGCAAAGCCAGCAATGGTTCTAGAAGTTGTTCGATCGTCGCCAAGGTCTATAGTTTATGGTGAGAGCTTCTGTAGGGTCGCAGTGCCTTTGAGAACTGGTTTCCCCGGTCAAGTAACGAGTGCAGGGAATTTACCATTGTAGATTACGTATGCATTGTTTTGGCTTCATACTGCATTGTTTCTTTGTATATTTATGTCGTTTTACTTTTATTCCTGTACTTGTTTGTGGTAAGTGGTTTTCGCTTGGGTTGGCCTTTTGTGAAACGTATTGGTGACCGCAAGGTTTACTTTCTATACGTGTGTTTAGAATGTTAAACAAGTAACATAATAAATGTACATTTTCAAGGGACTATCAAAAAAAGAGGAGGTTCTCAATTCGACAGTATTTTTTTATGTTTGTTACTTCGTAACTTTCAACTGGGTGAGCCGATTTTGATGTTTTTTCAAAGCTGGTGCTTCCCGTGTTCCGTTTAAATTTTATTAAATTCGGTCTAGCAGTTTTTCGCCTATTTTGATGATTTCATGATATCATCATTGACGGTGAATGACAATCGATCTCGTAATTAGCGAGGATCACTTAGCAGGAAAAAGGATGAAAAAAATAGATTTACAAAAAAAATTTACCAACATCAACACTAAAAAGTGTGAAATAGCTTTTTGAAGTCGGTATCATGCGCACAATATTGTGATAATAAGTACTTTTGAACTATCTTGGTACCGACTACAAGTTATTTCACAATAACGTTTATGTTGAAGTCGGTTCCATTTTTTTTGTATTTTTTTATATAATTATATTCAACAAGATTTCATTCATTATTCGGGACGTGAGATTTGCTTTTTGATAAGTTCCATAAAAAATATTTTAGAGTATTTCTATCAAACGTAACTCCGCTCTATTCTGTTCGAGTGTTGTTGATTTGATTGAACAATGTTTACAAAACTTATTTTCAAGGATTTGTTAACTCTTTAGGTGGCTTGTTGAAACACTTCTCAACAACTGCAACAAGCGTGTCAACAACAATTACGTTACAAATATAAGTGTTGATTAGTTAACATATCATGTTGATAACGTATAGGTAATCAATTGGGTACTTACATGTATACGTAATACCATGCTTACTCATTCATCATTATTATAATATTGGGAGCAGTTTAACAATTGGCATGTAGGTACCACTGGGTTTATGTTTAATGTTTTAAAAACCGGCGTGTGTCATTTCGGAGATCGACAGGGAGGCCTGTGATGATGATATAACATACGATTACTTTGAGGGAAGCTTTTGTGTAGCTCAATCAGTTGCTTCGAAACTACGCGAAAAAAAATCAAACCAATTGGCTGTAACTTCGCAAGTTAATTGATAATTGTAGCAGTGACGTCATCTAGCCCAGTGACGAGGTAGGACCAGTGTCGTATCAATGCGTTAATTCCACAAAGAGCGTGCACTCTTCTTTTACGTCACCTCTCCCTCACCCACGCATTATTCGGCCAAAACGAACCACGCTACTGAATAGCAACATCTAGCCACTGGTTCAAAGACCCTTCATTAATCACAAACAAATAGGGGAACTCGTCTGTACCGCTACGAGCAACATCGATAAAAACTATTTCTCAACAGAGATTTACGTGGCAACTGCAATCTAATCTGCGGTGCTGAGATTATCAGCGATCATATATTTCGTGCTCCTCTTTCCGAGGTGTTGGATAAGGATGGGCGATTCAAATTCCTTTTCGATTGGGTGGGACTCGAGGGGATCGCGGTAGACTGGGGTGGGTTTGAACGTTTGAATCATATTGTAATAATAACGCCTATTCTAAGTTTTGAAGCTTGTGAGTTTATGTTTTGTGTTATTGGTGTAGCTGTGTGGTATGTAATCGCGATTTGTGTCACTGATATGCAGAAGGTAGATATGTGTAACGTAGGTGGCTTATCTACGTCTGTGTTAACAAGTTGTAGTGTTGTTGTTTCCTTCGTATTGTAAAAATATTTCTCTATATAATTGTTGTAAAAATGTTTAATCCAGTTGTATAAACAGTTACCCGAATGAGCTACGTAGTATATCTCACAATAACATATAAAACCGCATAAACCAGTTGGGAGTGACCCGCTATTGCCGTAATTAGAAATCGGGCAACTCAGACGTGCCGAGTGCGAGCGGACTCTGGCAACTCTGGCTAATGCGATAAATGCCGACACGTAATACCTACGCGTTGTGCAGATTTATGCGCAATAATGCATGCATGCATGCATGGGTAAGGTACAACGAGTGGCACTGAATTGAATTTACAAACAAACCAAAAAGTTATAAATACAAGAATACTATTATCCTATTAAACAGATGGTATTCCCCAGTTTGTCCAGTCAAGTCTTGAGAGATATTTACACATCCGTTAGCACAATCTATGTGCTACCTACAAATGTACCTACCCGCAAATAGAAGACATTTTAACGAGCCTCAACTAAAGCTAATAGGAACTGGTATGCTATTGCATCATCGTTTTCAGTCCAGTCGCACTCGAGGTCACGAACTGATAACACGTTAAATAGCACGCTAAATGCGATTTGATACGGGACTTACCCACCTGAAACTGCAAGTTCTTTTAGCTATCAATAACTTGTTTCGTTTTGTTCCAGACGTGAGGGTGGCGCGGCGCGAGGAATCCCAACGAGGCGTAAATATTCGATCCAAAGCCTAACGGTACCCGATAACGCAAACATTGAGAGAAAGCGCCGTGAAGTTTTCCAACGGAGTGAAAGCAATCGGCAGTGTAGCCGCCGCGCCGCGCCAGACGGACGATATCACAAACATGTCCGCGGCCATCGCAACTGGAATCTTACTAGCTGCTGGAGCAGCAGTTTACTGGTACATGAACAGACACAAGCCGCTGAACCACATCCTGAGCGAATTGAAACACACGATAGACATGCAGGGCGCCGGCGTCGGAGGCCTGATCGATGACTTGGTGAATATGCGCAAAAATCGGGTACTGTTGCCAGACGCGAGGCAAAAAGTTGCCGTTATCACCGGCGGAGCGCGAGGCATCGGCATGGAAGTCATCAGGGGCCTACTCAAGTCTAACATGCGAGTTGTGATGGGAATAAGAAATCCGGAACAAGCGAAAAAGCTATCGGAATCAATGGAAAACGGCGAGAATCTTCAAGCTTTCAAATTGGACTTGAAATCTCTGAAATCTGTTAAGGAGTTTGCGGAGAAAGTTGCAGATCAATATCCTCAAGTCAACCTGTTGGTCAACAATGCCGGGATCATGTTTGGAGACTATGAACTCACAGAGGATGGAGTTGAGTCTCAGTTAGCTGTCAACCATTTGGGGCATTTCTATTTGACACATTTGTTGTTGCCAGTGCTGAGAAAAGGTGGAGCTATTGATGGACCCTCGAGAGTTGTTAATGTGACATCATGTGCTCACTATCCTGGGAAAGTCTATTTCGATGACATTAATATGAAGGAACATTATGATACAACAGCAGCTTACTCACAATCAAAACTAGCTCAGGTACATACCTTTCATAACTTGTTATTCAAATAGTAATGAACTCATGACCTTTAAAAAACCAAATAGCAGACATAAAATTGTTTGAAGAATTTGGTTTTTTGAACAGGTTTGCTTCACTGTTACACTGCATTTGTACTGTTATTTTAACATTATTATTTTCATAAATTACATATTGTGTATGTATGTGTAATTGAATATACTTATATTGTTTTTTTTATTACAGCTTATGTCAGCAAGATACATAAACAAGTTGTTAGAAGAAGATGGCTGCCCTGTGCGTGCATATGCTGTTCATCCTGGGATTGTTGATACCGACCTTTTTGAAAAAACTCTGTTCAAACAGGTCTTCCCATGGGCAATGAAATTATTTTTCAAAACACCTGCAAAGGGAGCTATTTCTATTCTCTTTACTTGTTTTGACAAAGACTTAGATAAGAAAGGAGGATTGTATGTTAGTAACTGTATAGAAGGCATTAGCAGTAAATTTTCTAAGGACATTGATTACCAAAAAAGACTGTTTGATATTTCATGTAAGCTCGCTGGGATTGATGGTAATAAGTTTGGTCTAGAAGCATAGCTTTGTTTATGTTAAAGATTAATAGTGTAATATTGTAATAGGGTCACAATTTATAAGACAAGCACAAATATTATTATGTCTGCTGTATAAAATTTTGATTTTTAAAATGATTAAGTAAATATTTAGTTTAATATAAGTATATGATTATTATATTATTGAATTCCAGGATGGAGTCCTTTTATTTCCAATTTTATAAATATACATTAATATATTCAATAAATTATTTCAACAAATTTCCTGATCTGTCATAACATACCTATTTGTGGATGGCAATGGAATTGGTTCGTGTTTGAAAATTTAAACACCTTATTTTATTTACTGTTGTCTGGTCAATAAATAATAATCTAACTAGAAAATATACACATAATTGTGTAGCTCAAATGAAAATAATGGAGGAAAGGAAAACAGTAATGTAAACTAAATTAACCACAATGATTGATGAGGATGAGTCATCAGGAAAAATTCAAAGTAACTTCCATGGTCCACTATTAACAGTATTGTCAAGTTATGTTTGTACCGGTAACTAATTTAAGCACAGGACAAACAATTGAATATAAAGGAACAGCTTTATAGACCATTGCTGCATGTCCTTTCTTTTGGGAATCTGTGGGTGAAGATGTTTTGGACTCTTTTTGTTTAGCGTGCAAAGCTAATTAAGAGTTATTTATGCCACCAAAAAAGTGCAGTTTTGACCCACGTCTGGAGCCTGGATGTTAGTGATTGTTTTTTGACAACTATCTATTTGACAGCATAATCATGCGATTTTAAGTCTTATATTTGGTTTAGCGTCGAGTAGGGTGTGGGCAAAAGTGTCAAAAGTAATGTTTTTGAGCTTTACTAACGCTTTAACAAAAGAGCTGACAATGGCAACACCACCAATGCCCTCATTGCTAAACCAATGCACCTTATATATGTGGGTGGGTACAGTACAGTCCTACTCTTATGATGCAAACATGTCAGTGTAACCCTGGTTAACCCTCCCCCTAGCGTGGATGTAGACATTCATCATTTTATGAATGAAATCGCTTGTTTTAATTAATTACAGTAAAAAAAATTGTTTGTCTTGGTCTTAATATTACCAATGCTCTAATTAATAGTATTTTCAATTGAAGGATAAATTATTATGTTGCTATGTAGCGGTAGGTACCTATAATCTTATCATTAAATTGGTGTCAGGACAAAGGCCTGTTTATTTGATTAGGTCAGTTATGTTTACTGACTAATTTAAATTATGTTACATTAAATTAATTATATTGTATTATCTATTGAATGCTACCAATTCTATAAATTTTCTGTTATTTTTAACACACTGGTTTGTCTATCTGTGGCCTCATGGGGTAATATAATGAGACCTCAAGTTGACTAAAAATAAACCTAACGATACAAAAAGTAGTACAGTAGATTTATTTTCAAATTATTAACCAAGTAATTAGGATGCTGTTGATAACCCTATTTTACTTGACTAGAAGGATGGTTATTCATTTAGACTTTAGAATATACTTATATATGTATAATATGTTCCATAGGTGTGTTCAAAAGCCTGCTTGATGGCTGATTGGTAACTCCAGTAGATTTTTTGATTTGATGTAGTTGCTCCGCATAATACTACATGCCAGACTTCCTTGTGTTATGTGACACATTGCATAAAACCAATTATGTTAATAGGCATTACCTAAGTTATGACATAAAGTGTGATAAGAATACAGGTCATATTCAGCTGGTTTAAAATCTCATAAGATTGGTTGGTCATTAAACACATATTGCAGTTCCTAGAAAAGTAGGTTGATTTCTGTGAAATCTATTGTATTATTGGCCAAATATGGCAAATTGCGATTCAACAGGTAAATAAAAATAAGGTGCACTGTTAATACATCAGGATATACAGATATCAGTTTAACTCTGTGATACAATGTACTAGCTTTTAAGTTGGTATTTCCGGCTTTAGAGACATAAGAATATATATTGTTTTTAAAGCTCATGTACTATGACAAAATAACAACTCACAAATTTATATTTAATTATATCAAACATATTTACATTTGTTACATATTTACTTACTTTCATTTCATTTTATAGACTTCAAATTATTACTTATTAAGATGTTTATGCCAAATTATAAAATAAAGAAGTCATTCAGATGTGAGAAGGAAGCTCACCACAACCACACTTCCAAACATCTTGATACTCATTTTATACCATCTCAGTAGTTATTTAAAAAAAGTTGAGAAATAGACAACTCACCTGCTGAAAAAACTCGAGAGTCCTTTCTTCTTCAATTTAGTATGATCCCGGTCTGCAGAGATAACATCAGATATCTCATCATCTTTGGAAGCAGCAGATCCCAGAGAGCACTCAGACAGGCTGGATACTGTACTCGAAAATGAGCCTCCATCCTTTCCTCGGACGTGACCAGTTACACTGCCACCCCACTGCAGTGTGCTCTTCGGAGAATCACTAGTATCACTTTTCTCACATGTAGAAATAGAATAGTTTCCTTCATCACTGAAGCTACTTTTCTTGGATAGCTTGTCGATATCGTCTGCGATTTCTTCACGGCTCTTATCTACTTTCGGACTCACGAAATGCAGTTGTTTCGTGATTGGATTGTAAGCGAGTTGCATGTTATCCAAAGCTTCGCTGAGGCGCATCCCACCTTTTTGACACGGCGACGACATCGCTCTTTCAACATCCGAGAGCTACTGGTTTCAGAAATCACATCCATGATGCTCACTGTATTCCACGAATGCCATTATAGATAATTATTTGTTTATTCAGTATCAGATAAGATCTTGAATATTCATTTCTTGTGTAAATGTTTCCTTAATTTAGTTTGCACATCACTTAAGCCCATAACAAAAAAAACATAAATGATTACAGCTAATGTTTTTGTTGAAAGAAACAACCATTGATCAAAACAACACTGAGATGTTCACAGGACTCTGGAGTCGGAAAGTGTTTGAACACACAACTTTACAAATTTAGTTTGAGTATGTTTACTAGTAACCCGGGAACTAAATAATAATTGAATACGTCCGTAACTATATTGAGATTTGAGGTGTAAACTAAATTTCTAACTATCGAAATAAACACAAAGTAACACACCCATCACCTTCTACTCTTCTATTCACTGTAAAATAAAATAAAACATATCATAACATACCTACTACACAAGTGTTGCCAGAGCGAATTATTCAAAAGTTACGTCGCGTTTCCCATAAATTGGAATAATGCTGTAAAAGTTACTCTTTTATTTTTAAATAAAAAAAAACGTTGGTGGCAGTGCCACGCTGTAACCCTATGGGTTACAGCTGAATGGGCCAGCACGACTGGGGAAGTACCTACATTACACGGACGGGAAGTTATAAAGCTTGCTATTGTGTTTCAGTCGGTCTGTGGGAGGTTCCAGATATGGATAATGTAGCTTTCTTAGATTAAACATGGCTGTTTATTAAGACATGTTTGACGCAGGAGGTAATGATTGGCACTTTACAATCCACTACAATAATATATTAATCTAAACTTTGCATGGTTCTGTGTTTCATAATAATTTTATTAAAATTGTTCTATTGCCAATGATTACAAAATTAACATTAAACAAGTTATTAATAGAACTTTCATAATTTACAATATGTATGATATATATTATAAAATCCGGGTCGAGGTATTCGATCCTGAACGTGAGTGTTTTGCGGGTAATAATAATAGTTAAACCACAATATTTATGGTGCCATCCAATTAAATGGCATGCCCAGCTTGGTGTACATAAATCCGTGAAACTTTAATCGATTAGTAACTACAAAGAAATTTTATCGATATATCTTAAGAATCGGATGTTGTAATAACCAATTTCTTTTATCCTTTTCCTATTTTACAATCTGTCTAAACTGTCAAACGGTATCGTTTAGATTTGATTGAAGGACTATAGTCTACAAACTGCTTCATATCCTCGTCGTTAATCATAAAGTAGCTACGGCAAAATACTTCTCTGACGAACATAAACAAAATGCTCCACCACCATGGTGTGATAATCGGGTCTACAGCGAGACTTTAGCTTGTGACCACTTGATAGGTACTCGACAGTCTCTGTCGCAGATGGACGGGCTATCATCACTGATTATTTTTGATTTAAATCTCTGATAGGCTTGTACAGTTTCCTACTTACCATCTTTCTTAAAACGGCCTTAACTTAATCCTAAACGTAACTATTATTATTCGTGTTATGTATCATCTTAGTAAAATAAAACATTAAACTCCAACTTGAGGGTTGGTCCTTATCATATATTATTTAGTCTTAAATTGTACAATAAACGATAGCTAAAGTAAAATTTAAACCTTATGTGATTGAAGTGAGAGTCACATGACTGACATTCAGTTTGAATCTAATTAATAACAGTGTTTATCACTACGCATCAGTTGACGATAGTTTCAGTCATACATTTTTTGCTCTAAGCGTAAACGGGATACCAAGCCATTACAAAACTTTATCGTTCATTTTTCATGGTAGTGTTTAAATTCAAGAAGATTTTTAAATTTGGCAGCTTTTGGATAGCACTACCTATGTGTATTTAATGATAACTGCATTTCATTCTAAATTCAAATTTCAAATTCAAAATTCTTCTTTGCAAATTGTAGGTAGGTACAGGTATAACAATTATGAATCACTCAAATGGTCCTTACAACTTGCCGCTTTAGAGGTGTGCAATATTCATATTCCTATCCACTTCGTTATTAACATTACAATAATATATAAATAATCTCTACTGAAGTCACTACTTAATAAAATGACAATTATAAATTAAAATAGTTTGTCAAAATTACACTATTAAAATAAATTAAATGTCATACAATTATTTAATCTTCAAATATTAATTAATACTATAAAAACATTTTTCCAGTAACCAAGAATTTAACTTTTGTTTAAATTTATGTTTATATAATGTCTACTTATTTCTAATAGCTTTTCAGGAGATGACATAAAGAGTTATGAATACTCAATATTCTGAAGAGTCGAAAAAAGTGCGCCAACAAAATATTTCTGTGTATTTGTGAGAAAAGGTTACGAAATTTGTATGAAGTGTAACCATATGGCAATCAGAATATCGTGTTTGTCGACTTTGACGTTGACGTTTACGTGTCATGGCTTTTTTTTATTACAAATAGCTACTGTTTTCATTGAGAAAAATTGCCTTGGACTGACTTTCCCATTAAAAGTAAAAACAATATAAAAGTACCTAATAGTAGGGCAAATTCCATCATAATATAGATAATATTCCCGTGTCATAAGCGTCGCCGTAGGCATAGTAACAAAATTGACATTTGTCTATGCCATAGGGACATTTGCTAGCTTTGTTTACCTTCCGGTCAAATTTCATTAGCACGCTAATAGCACTGTGCTGTGGGAGACGATATCGCTCTTTTTATTATTGGACCAACGGAGATAGATGTCAGCTCAAAAGAGATTAAAGCGAACTGTTAACGTATAATTGTTTTATTCTTTGCTATATTTCAAAAGTTGGCACCTAGAGCTTTTTTAATCCAACGAATATCATAATATAAAAATGTACGCTTACTATGTGGGCTCACATAGTAAGCGTTAAGCGCGTACGTCAGCGTACGTTAGCGCGTGCGGTAAGCGCAACTTATTTATGAGACAGGTCTCATAAATAAGTTGCTCCATAATAGGGTTCATATGGCTACGTCCAGCAAGCATAGTCGTGTGTACAGACTGTGCTGATATGTCAAGTCTGTCAATTGTTCTTGCCACAATATCTATTTTATTATGCTCATACCTACTGCATATGGTCACCTTGACTCGTGGATAGTTAGTGGCGTCAATACGTGCGCCCCTTACCGCCTATGTAAAAGGGATCACTAGGGCCCGCTGCACAAACATGCTGTGCTATTTGTTATGAAGGTCACCGTCGAGTCATCGTCTTAAAGTGCAACAGTGTGGTCCGTATCGCGATGTTTTTTGCTTACAGTACTACCGTCTACCATAGCCGGTCAGAGACAAATATCGCGATTTTGACAGCTCGTGGAACTGTAAGCGTGTTGATCAATCGGACCGGAGTTGTAAACGAACAAACATTCGGGTGCGATAAACAAATGCATAATATATAAATAATTTGCCTAGTATTAAGGTTAACTGTGTGGTGTGTGTGGATTCAAGAGAAATAATAGATGGACCGACTTATACAACTTCTACATCAAAAACAAGGGACCGCACAGTAAAGACCTTGTAGAAATAAGCAAACAGCTGTCACTTTTGACTGAACGCTCACGACGATTTTGGTGTAGAGCATGGTTCAAGTAATCGTCAATATGGCGGCAGTTAAGACGTCATCGATGACGTAGCGTGGGCCATCGTAATCACGCTCACGGCGTTTGGGACCCACTGTTATCGCGCTAATATCAATTATAGGAACGAACTGAAAAGTGTTCATCTAACCATGAGCTCACATTGTCACAGGCATGTATGTACATACATAACTTGAAGAATGGCAAATCTACAATCATACGAGTCCACTTATATTATAAAGAAAATAGTGTCATGTGAAGTTTTTCACACACCGCCATCTGTTGGAATTAGATGGGTATAATTAGAAAAAGTGCAAACTATACCTACATTATGCGTCAGCAAAGCGTCATTGGTTTCCAGGGTAACACCCACTAAGTACTATTCTATATATGGAAAAACACCGCCACGTTCACTTAAATATTATGCCTATAGAAGGAATATTTACTAACCAGCAGCCATAGTGTTTAACTTGAATGATTATTTATTATTATTATTATTATATTATTATTAATGAGAATTAAATGTCACTTCTTTCCCATTGATGGTTCCAGCAAATAGGCTTGCAGGGTTTCGCCCAGAATGGCATTGAAATGTCAAAATGAAGCCCATTCCCATTCTCCGTAACGATAGACAATAAGGCCATTCCCGTATATAATTATAGTATTTATCTATTTTACTAACAAAGCGTTTCCTGGCAACCACTAATACGCAGGAGTTCATAACATTTTCAAGGATGTTCTTTATTTGGCTAGCTTGATATATAAGTACTTGTGTCAACAATATGTCCTTTATGTTGGCCGTTTAGTAGTTGTAAGTGATGCGCGGACCAACAGGCAGACAGACAGATAGAATAAAAATAATAAATAAAATGTTTTTAGGTCGTAACACCTTGCTATGAACCAACAAAAATGATTTTTTCCTAATTATCCCATAGGTGCATGACCTTGGTTACAGTTTTATTATATGTATAACAAGGATGATAGAATTCCTTGATGTATACTACATGTGTATATATATATATATATATATATATATGCGTGGGGAGGAAGTTTGAAATGACATTACCGAATAATCAAAATAATTTATTTAATCTTCCGTAAGTATCTGTACTGAAAGTACATAAACACATTTCAGTTTTCTCAATTCTTACAACCGTGGGATATCGTGAATGTGTATTGCTAACTAAATTAATATAAAAATATATGCACTCCATAAATATATTTACAATTAAATATATATTGCTTTCAACTAAGTTAACAATCGTTGAGTTCATGAGACTTCTTCTAATAAAATATTATTTTATATAAAATTAAAAAAGCCTTTCATGTAAATATAATTTATCTAAGTTTTATTTTGTCACAGTTCAAGCTATATCAAGATAATTATGACACACTCGATATGGATTTAGGAAGTGTTTATATGGTTTGAGGTAAGGTATAAACAATTTTCCTTGCTAAATTTTTAGTTATCCGTCTACAGGCTATACAACTCGGATAGATTCTGATAAATAGGATGAGATCAGATTATTCATCACTACGCGAGATATATGCATACATGCCATATATAACAAATAAGTCTAAAGAAAAACTATTCACTTTTAAATATAATAAGTTATTGTAATAATAATTAAAAACTCAGACTGTAAACAAAATTTTAAAAACAAAAATCCACGAAGTCTGCCAATGAAATAGCTCCCGATTGGATTCCACTGAACCAGGTAGCTAAACCATGAATTTAACTTCTTGTTTATTTCTTTTCAATTTCGTTTGCAGCAAAGTTTTTAAAATTAATCTACTTTTATTTATGGCATTTTTGGAAGGATTTAAGAACTTACTCAAGTGTATATTGCAAGAGAAAAGGTTTTACAGGGACATAGATAGTGCAACACATATTTCTATCATCTATTTCATATAGGTACTGTAGCTCTACCATGAGCTTGCAACATAAGGTGCGTTCGTTTAGCTTTTAGGGCATTGGTGGCGTTGTCATTGATGGTTCTTTTGTTAAAGCGTTCGTAAAGCTCAAAAACGTTATTTTTGCTACTTTTGCCCACACCCTATTCGAACGCTCAAATAAGCATAAGACCTAAAATCGCATGATTATGCTGTCAAATACATAGCTGTCAAAAAACGATCACAAACAACCATGCTCCGGACGTGGGTCAAAAATTGCATTTTAGCTTTCCGAACGCTGAACAAAAAGAGACATAAACGACATTTTCACCCACAGATTCCCAATTCGAACGCCCCTTGTGAGCGTTCTTAGCGTTATTTTCGCTAAAAACGCTCACAAGGGTTCTGTTCGACGCACTAATAAATGTTATCAATAGTCGATACTCGATCTCGCCTATCTATTAAGCTCGTGATTGGCGTACTCGCTGTCAATTTTAGTTCTACAATTGAGCGCAAACTGGCACTGTTCTTTTTTTTATACATTTTAGCAAAGAGGATATAAACACTACGTTTTACATTGCGGCAGTCGATTAGTGTCAATGTTATAATCTCATGGTAGGCCTACTGACCACAGAAATTTCAATAACAACTTCCTTAGTATAATTGACACTAAGCATTTACATAGATATTGAAAAATATATTGTGCGAGTCATATACATATATTTTTAGTTAAGTTAACAAAAATGTATATCTATTACGTAAATTAATACTGAAAAATAAATATTTTGTATTCATGTTTCCATACGTATACATAAGTACGTGAGATCCAATGTTTTTAACTACCAAATAGATGAAGCATCATCACAGAAAACCGTGATTGTATAGTAATTATATATCAGCTATAGATTATTTTCTAAAGTGAGGGTACGTCAAAAACCGTTACAAAATGCAGTCTAAATTTGTCAAATGTCCAAGTGATCTTGTTCTGAATTACGCAATGTTTGTGAGTATATAAAGAAAAATATCTTTAATTTTTCTTTACCAACCGGTTAGCACTGGCGTGATATTTCCCGGTAAATTTCACCGACCAGTAGGGCTATTATGTATCTCAGTTGCTAACAAATGTTGATTGAAATCGCGGGTAGACAAAACTGACAAAAGTGACATGTAGATGTCACTTTTGGCAGCTCCAGTCATCAACTCCAGTCGCAACTTTGCCAGTATCTGTTACATGATAGTTTCTTAAATTGTAGGAGTAATTAAAATAAACTTTTAGAATATGGTCGGTGATTAGAAGAGAGAATCAAACGAACTGTTTTACTACAGTGATTAATCTAAAACACACAAAAAACAACATTAATAAGAAAAAAAAAATCAAATAAAAACATTACAACATTATCAACTTACATGTTTGCTTAGTGGAGTGGTCAAAAATTTTTTTTTTACAAACAACACAACGCCATTTTTTAAGATTATATCATCATTTGTTAGCGACTGATACATAATAGCCCTGCTGTTACCAAGTTAGTTGTGCACTGTACGTAACTGATGCTGAGACGGACGGTCGGTGTATCTGTCAAATTTGTTCCGTCGCAACTGTCACTTACGTCAATGTCATTTTCAGTGCCGGTAGATATCACGCGACTCCTAGCCGGTTCATAAAAAATAATTATTTATTTCTAGCTTTACATTGTGCCAGATGAAAGGGGCAGGAAAGCGAACAGAACTTTTAACATTGTGATACGTTGAAAAAGATATCAGTTACTGGTGGTTATATTCCGGACGGCTAAGTGAAAACGGCCGTACCGAACTAAAACGTGACGTGGACAGAACCGCGTGACTTGCGTATATTTTAATACAAATGTCACTTTATACATATAAGAATTAATCTTGACGACTTCCAATTTTACAAACTGTCCAAGGCCACGCAAAAAATGCCACCAATTGCAACGAATGGCAATTTTACAAAACGTACGCGACCACGCAAGAACAATGTCACCCTTTTCCAGCTTAACAGAACTTTTATATGAATATTTTTAATTTGTAGAATTATTATTTATATCCTTACCCATAATTAGTGCTCTTTCTTGTTGAACGATTCCCTATTACATATATTTGTCGTTTCTAAACATATTTGAGAAATTATTACATATTATATGTTGTTTCTAAACATATTTCAGATATTATTGCATATTGTATGTGTTGTTTCTAAACATATTTGAGAAATTATTACATATTATATGTTGTTTCTAAACATATTTGAGAAATTATTACATATTATATGTGTTTCAAAACATATTTGAGAAACTATTTGATATTATTAGTTGTTCGTCTAAATCATATTAATGCAAAAACAAATAGTGGTGTGAACACTATTACTATCACAAAGGTGTCATATGTACGTACAAACTAATGTGTCAGATGCACTTGAACTGCGATTCAAAACGTCAGTGCGCCTTCAGAGGGTCAATGTCTCAACTCTTCCCTTTGGTCGGAGTGTCGTTCAGTTCTGGGAATAGCTCCATTATGCACAGGTCTAGGAGATTGTAGATAAGCTGGAATAAATAAAGAAATAATTCTTAATGTATAATTAACTAGTGACTGCCCGTCACTTCGTTCGCATTACCTACCATATTTTCTTAGTTTTCATAAGAACCTTCTCCTGACAATAATTAACACAACAACAAAAGAATAAGCGAGAGTGTCCCATTCGTCTCAAGCTATAACGTTCCAATAAGAGTTCATTTGATCTATATACAACATATAGATTAATATTAAAGTACGTATATCTTAGACTTCATCTTCGAATCACGAGGGTAGCCTCAACTATAAAATCCTTCTGTTCGTTCAAACTCAGTACTTCAAATATTAAAAATAAAACTTAGAAGTTTGCAATTGGTTTTTAACAGACTTATAAAAAGGACATAGCATAACGTACACAATTAGAAGTGTATTATTTTATACAACAACGTGGAACTTATTACTGGGACATCTGAAATATGATTTCCATTAACAGTGCTTTAAAAATCATAATGAAGGGTTGCGACATTAATACGAGAGATAAGTGTTTGTAAAAACTCTAATGTCGGCTGGATAAAGTTTGTCAAGCTATTCGATAGATGGCGCTGCGTCCCCATAGGACGGTTACAATGGGGATCCACACGCAAAGCTCAACGCAGAGGGCGCCAGCGGCGAGATGGCCACTGTAATGTTAGTGTCGCTTTATTTTTTTAGGAAAAAAATATTTTTTTTGTGTTGAAACCGATCAACCATCGTTACTTTCAAGACGTATGCTACCTGGAAGCTTATAAAATTGAAAGGTGAACTAAAAATCGAGGAGGAAAGATGACTGGAAAGAAAGCAGATCTTGTTGAGAGGTACCCACTATCTAATTAATTATTTACTTTTAATCCTTCATATACCATGATAATTAAAACAAAAGCTGTATGAATGAAATGGACGTAAATGTACGTCTCTGGTAGCAAACGGTTAACAGTGTTCTGTTTTAGATTAGAGTGTTATTTAGTTGTAATTTAATTATTATTATTTGACTCAACATAAATTAAACACTTTTTTATAGTGGATCTATGGAAAATAAATGTACACCGTTATTATTACATCCTGGTACAGCATATTTGGAGAAAATTATTGTTTACTGCATGTAAGGGATGTAAGGTTACAAAATGAATGGAACTGACAGGTTTCAATGGCAATCCCGACGATGCGCCATCTGTCGTGATAAATTGGCAGTGAAGATCCCCATTACTAGAGAATGTGCAGATAGCCTCGAGTTGGCAAAAATAACAGCCAATTAAGCTAAAAACATAAGTACACAAGGTACTGTTTTGTTTAGTACTTGTAAAACTACAAAAGTCAATAAATTTTCAACCCTTAGCAAGAGGTACTAATTTAGACTGAAGTGTGATTACGATGTATGCAAAAGTAGGTTGGTTATATAAAGTATACAGACCTGTTTGTTCAACTGCGGCGTCTGCACCAACTCGAACGCAGTGTTGAGTGCGTGAGGCAGCCCGGTGCCCAACAGCGCGATGGCGGGCGCGGGCATACAGCGCAACAGTTGTCTGCGCGCCTGCTCGCGCTGTTGTGTGGGGTCGTTACGAGGGGTCGACGCTCGTTTGCCGAATATTTGATCTGTAATGGATAGTTTGTTTTGATGACACATGTAAGAAAAAAAAATATTAAAATATTTTTATTTGCTCCATAAAATACCTTAAACTAAATAGTAACAAAAGTAATTAAAACTAAAACTAAACTAAGCATACAAAGCATTAATGCAGAGAGATGCCAATAATGATGCAGATTTATCTAGTGATACCACACTTGGCTCAGTATAGTTACTGGTAGAAGCTCATGCTACAAGTCTAGTTTGGGAAACATTGTCTACAATGCGGTCACATTAACTCGACGCATCGCTGGAATGCGGGTGCCCGCCCGCTTCCCCCCGCATTCTCTTTTCTCGCCCGGCAAGTGTCAGTACGGTCAGCATCTTTGTTACCGATACTCGCGTCGATAATTTGGCTGATTTTCTTGCTAATTTTGGCTTGTTTTCTGTTTTTGTTATATAGTTTTTGTTTTGATTGTTGTTTTATTAAGTTTTTTTTTACCGTTGATTGTTGAATATTAACTGTTGAACTGTGTTCAAACCAGAATAACATGGGGAAAGTTATACATAGTGAAGGGAGAAATCTCGTGTTAAAAGTGCTACAGTTCTTCGAGAATGAAAAGAAAAATAAACGTTTTTCCATACCGATGGATCAGGTTGAAAAACGTACCTGTAATGCTCAATATTAATAACGGCAACAGGTGGACACCTTAAATTTTCACAGAATATGTAGTTGTATATTACCTTTAAAAATAAATAAATATTTTTTATTCATTTAACAAACTTAATTTTTAATAAATTTTTACTCGATCTTAATAAAGGCCACTTGGCCGGTTTTTTTTGCACACCGTACTTGAGCGCCAAAATGATGTCACATGGTCAAGCGTCTAGTTAATGTGACCGCGTTGTAAATATTCATTTGTCTGTTTTATAATAGGAATAGCTTATTTGTTATTTATTTTTACAGAACATTCTTTTACTGTACCTTTCCTAAAAAGAGGGAAGTTTGCTGTGGGGCTATTTACCGACCGATATTGATAAAATTTTGTACACACATTATGCACCTGACTTCAAAGAGTAATTTCGAATATGAGCATAATAATTGGTCAAGTGGTTTCCGAGATAAAAGGTTGTGAAGTACTGCGAAAAATTGCCGCTGTTAAGACTGTGCTCGCGAGGTTTACTGTTCGTAGAACTCCTTTTTTTATAATGGTTCATCAAAGTGACTCCCTCTCGCCTGATGGAAAGCGAAGATGGAATCAAGAAGCAATGACCATTACTGCAGCCGTAAGCTGCACTAATCGCCAATCCTATGTCATCATAGGAGATCCTGAGACATGCTTTTTCACGCCTCGCTTGAAAGACCCAGGGTCATAGCTGCAAGGAAATACGTACGCCGGCTGAGCATTCCACTATTTACTTACACGACAGAGGTAGAAACTGCCAAACTTTTTGGTTCGTGGTAAAAAGTTTTGAACAGTATATGGATGCAATGCTAGGCCGGAACGAGTAGTTCAGGATCGGAATGGTGAGGAAGGAATAAGATTAAAAAGCTCTTCAGAACATTCGCCATGAAACAACCGGTAAAAAACGCTTAGAGAAGCTATAGTTCTACGCATTTGTAGGGGTTCTAGGTGTTGAGTGACTTCAGTGTCTCCAATAATACGGACAGCGCGACGTTGCAGTCTATCGAGACCATCCATAAGGTACTTAGCGGATCCATCCCAGAGGTGGCAACTAATTTCTAAATTGATGTAATACTCACTATGTCCCAATCGTATAAGATGCGCGAGCGTCCGTTCGGAGAGCAAGTTTGCCAACAAGCGGTTGAGGCACTTGTTGGCCGCCGCGTCCACGACCTCCCGCGCCAGCGCCAGCGCCGAGCCCAACATGTTCGTCACGAACCCGCGAGCTTTTATCACATGTGTCACTGAAACGTTACAAAACGACGGGAGATTACAAGAAGTAAGTAATAAAGGCTACGATATCAATAATAGAATAACAACCCGCCCCGCGGTTTCACCTGTATTGTGATGGATGATGATGATGATGATTAAAAGTATTCTATGTGTTAATCCCGTGCTTTATATATCTACCTACTAAATTTCATAAACTTCGTTCAGCCGTCCTTGAGTTATAAATGGTTTTACTAACCTGTCTTTGTTTAATTTATATAAAAGCGAAACTGTGTGTCGGTTTATTTGTCCTTCTCTCAGGTTTTACTTCGGAATCAATTTGTTGAAACTTGGCGTAAAGATAGGCAAGTAAGCATGTAGGCGCATACTGCGCATAGTAAAATTGTGGCGCAATGCTGAATGATATTATTTAAATTTAAGCAGTCTTCATAAGTAAAGCTGCATATAGTTACATCGCGGACAGTCTTTTATCGATAATTACTGTTAAATTTTATCATATAGATAGTCCATAAACTCGCAGCGCAGTTCATCATCAGCCTGTAGCAGTCCACTGCTGGACATAGGCCTCTCCAATTTCACGCCACTTAAGTCTATCTTGGGCTTCTCGCAGTTAACACCTTTTCATTCCCCCATAACCGCCCCATCGACCCCAATACTTACACAAATACATGAGGCACTGTGTGAACCCTCGCAGACAGTTTTGGTACTCTCTGTCCATAACTGGGACACTAATGTCCTCCACGTCCCAGTTGTTCCCGAAAACTCCGCCGCATATGTCCCGTTTCTCCCGTTTTCTTGTCAACGTTGGTTCTTCTATGTCCTCGCTCACTTCCAACGCCTCTTCTACGTCACGGGCTGTCCCGTGTTTTCTATACAAGAAACAACATTGGGCTAAAGTACATAGTGCGACTACAGTCGAGTTTTTAATGAGACGGAGTTGACAGATCGAAATGTCACTTGCTAAAATCAAGTTGCCAAATGTGGTCGCGTTCCGATCCGGCCGTAGATTTAAGAAAAAATAAATGTAAAATGATAATTTGTAAGTGCCCCCGTAGGCCTATACAGAATAAATAATTTGATGTGATTATAATAAATAGGTGTGAGATACAGAAAATAGTTATTAGTAGTCAAGTAGTAACTTGTCCATACTAAAAGAAATAACTATTTTCTATGTCTTAATATTGTCCGATTTCAGTCTCATGTAATCAACACATTGTTTACTAGATTGCTCATGCGTTTTCATATTTTCAGTTTTTCTAAAGTACTAAAAATTTAACTTATATACTTTATAGTATTTTAATAAAATATACTGTAAAATACACGAAAGAAACCGCAGTTACTTAGTAAAAAATAAAAAAAAAATACTCACAAAGCCTGATACCGGTCCATATCCGAAGAGATCAGCAAATTCCTGAGAAAGCTCTCCAAATGCTGACCCTTTTCCTTGCGCAACTTGTGGGTGACACTCTGATATATATTGACGAGGTCGGTGCTATTCGCGTTGAGGGTAGACGCTTGCACCACGATGGAAAAGTTTCCGTCTTCTGTCAGGAATATCCTGAGTAGCTCGCTGGTCTGCAGAAGACGCTTCTGTAGCAAGCGTTGGAGGAAGTCTTCGTACTTGTAGCGGAGGGTTTCTAGGGGGCTGTTGTCTCTGGAATTGTAAAAAAACTTGATGGTATAACTTGATATACCTTAAGTGATATTATAGACTGGTATCTGACTCTGACATGAGTTTAGACGAATAAAATTTATTTTTTCTTTGCAACAATGCTTTAACCCTTTGAATAAGGTCTCCTGCGCTAAGATGGCCCGTGTTTTTACATAATTGTATAAAATGTCGAAAATAAGTTATTAATGAATTTAATAACATCCACGATGTAGCTTGTATATATGACAAAGCAATAGTGTGTTCCTTTGTTTCTTATATGTAAAATACGTAGCTACTAATAACATTTTATTAAACATGGACTGTGGGCCATCTTAGAAACATAGCGACCCATCATGGCCCGCAATAAAAATCTCAATATTTACGTTAAATTTACGACTTTTTCATATTTTTAAATAAGTAATAACATTTTAAAGCGATCAAATTGAAGTTAGAAGACCTTGTATTCTTTATTAACAATTTATCAATTATATATATTAAAAAACAAAAATTGTTTAATTAAAACTAAACAGTTTTCCGTGGTGTATAGTTTTATAACTTTTTTTTTATAATTAAACGAAAACAACTGAATTCGGATCATTTATTTTGAAACGTAATTTTAGGTGGGCCTTCATAAGAATATGATATTTTTTATTGTGAACTTACCTATAAAAAAGTATAACAGCTTTTTTTTTAATACTTTGAACTGTCTTTATCAAGCATTTAACTATGTAACTATGAGATCTATAAACAACAACAACAATTAAAATAAAACAGTTGGCTCTTCAATCAACATCAAAATTAATTACTGACTGAGATGGCCCGGGCCATCATAAGTCATTATGTTGTGGGCTATCATAGGGATATTTCACAGAAGTAGTTAAAAACAACAAAAATATACAATGATAAGATAAATTAAACTTACTTACATGAAACTCGATGCTAGAAAGATCGTTCTTTAAAGTACACTCAAAAAAACAACTGAATTCTAAAAGTCAAAATGGAAAAAAGTTTGTCGAAGTATTGTTATAACGGGCACGATTTTTTGGACGTCCAAGCCTAACTGACGCGCGATTTCTAAATGGCGTCTCGCGCGTTATTGTTCTAAGTTGCCATTTTGTGTACGGGTGTGTTCGGAGATTACCATGAAATCTGATAATTTTTGTGTTAGTGGAAGTTCGTTTTATAGAGAGTGGGCTATCTTAAGCACTGGGCTATCTTAGCGTTGGATACCTTACATTGACGTAAATTTAGATTCCATTCATAAATCTTTTGTTTTAATTATCACGGTATATGAATGTTTAAACAATCTTACCCGATATATGTTCTGTTGTTTCAGTTATAATTATAGACAATAAAAATTTAACTAAGCGCTATATACGTTTTTATTATAAAAACATCGGCTATCCATCGTAGCAGTACATTCCATCACTAAATACGTCTATGTCTATGCCCTTTACGTTATACGCATAACACTTTGCTTAATATTTCTTTCCATTAAATTTTATTTGTAGACTAGAACATTCTGGTTGGGTTTAATTTAATTTACTACAGATATTGATGATTTAATATAATAAGAATGTGGTACACCTGAAATACTAAGTCGTAATTCGTAAATCATGGCAACTTTCAAGAGTGAAACGAAACGTTATTGAAACTTTCACCCGCACTATGCTACAGCGCAAATATTGTACGGTTAGGCATGCAAATCCGCTGTGTAAACATTCGCGAGTAGGTAGGTTCGTACGTCGTTGTACCTATTCTAAATGGATAAGTATGTCCCGCATAGTCACTGTTCTCTATTCTGTGATGTAGCGGTGCCGCCGTGCGTTCGGTTCATATTTATAAAAATATGTTTTTTTCTTTTACTTTCACGACTTATTATCGAAACAAAACCTCCCCGTTCAATATTGTGCACTAATTAACAAACTCCTTAAATAAACGGTCATAAGCTTTTGATCACGTTGACATATAAGTTGATCTTTTCACAACTAAAAGATTTGATATAAATTTAACGTTGTTACCTCAATATGTTCCTGTAAAAAAGGGTCTTTGACATACAGATGGATAATAAAGTGATATATATGGGTTACTTTTGAGTATAAAACTTTAAAAACCTAATATAAAGAGGTTTAAGTAATGATTCAGTGTCTGACCTTCTGGAAGGCAGCGGCAGGTCCACCAGGAGCTGGTCTCCGTGAAACTCGTGCAGCTTGCTCCTGAGGAGATGGAAGTCATGTTCACTCCGCTCCACGTTCCAGAAACTTGCGGCCCCAGTCACCCGGGAGGGTTCGCTCTCTAGTCTGTGCACCGCGAGAGTGAAAACGCGAACTGTGCCTCGGCGGGGTGGGATTTGCTAGCGGATATAGAACTATGTTAGAAAAAGAAAAAAACACACACACAACTACTAGGGTTTCATGTATCACGGGAGGTATTGAAGCGCACAATGACATCACAAACATCAAAACCCGAGAACAAAAAATTCTGGTAATCACCACAAAATATTTGCCCCGATAAGGAATCGAACCTACAACTCGGCTAGCTAGAACATACAAATTTACTACACAAAATATATTTTACAAACTTTTTACATGGCATGTTTGTTCAAATTATTTTTTTAACATTTACATAAGACTGAGATATGGCGTACAAATTATGGAGAAAATAGCAATCATTTAAATCATTTCTAGATAGAGGATAACTCTTTATTTTAATATCAAAAACATCACTGCGTAAACTTGAGTTATGCTACATGTTTTAAAACAATAAAGTCTGGTCGGTTGGCGCAGTTGGTAGCACCCCTGCCTTCGGATCAGCTGGTTCTGGGTTCCATCCCCGGACAGGTCAAACATTTGTGTGCATGAACATGTCTGTTTGATCTGTGTCTGGGTGTATATATGTATATCAGTCACCAAGTTACCATAGTACAGGCTCAGCCTAGTTTGGGATCTAAAGACCTATATGTGGTTGTTGTAAAAATAAATTAAAAAAATATAAGTTTTAAACTGACATGGTCACTAATTCAAGAATTAACTTTACAAACGGGATATTTACCATGTGAGCTCTCGATATTTCGGCACAGTTGCATGCGCCATGTTCACGAATAAACTGAAGTATATGCGGGTAGGTGTTGTTATGAGCACACGAAACGGTCTACCCTCTTCCTTTCACGTTTCTTGCGTTCGGCTTATTACCAATGACACAACAGTCACTTGGAACTCTATCTAGGTCTCGATACTTCAGTTTATTCGTGAACATGGCGCATGCAACTGTGCCGAAATATTGAGAGCTGACAATAAATACAATACATGGTAAATATCCCGTTTCTAACGTTAAAATTCAAGTTGTCAGTAAAAAGCTTGACAAGCAGTAAGATATTAGAAGACCAAAGATCAAAGAAAAAACTGCTTGGGTGAAAAAAACTCCTACTGTGCAAAATCGTTCCTTGTCAGTGGTGACTTCCTTTCACAAGTCACTTGGAACTCGATCTGGATAACTCACGGTATTTTCTCGTGAGCTTTTATATGTATTTATATATATATATATATCTCGAGAACTAAAATATCCCGTGTACAATACATGGTAAATATTCCGCTTCTATATAGTTAATTCTAATAAAGTCAATATTTGCGAATTAATAAGGCGATTAAATGGAAAATCCCTCATTCCATTTTTTTGCTTAACCCGTAGACTCGCCAATCGCCATATTTGGCCAATAATACAAAAGATTTCTCAGAAATCATACTCCGATTCCGGCAATTGCGAGATGCGTGGTTAACACGATCCTGTACTATTTCTTGCCATTTTAGGGCTCTACTAGCGAGTACATCGAGGTAATTGTAAAGTAAAGGAACAATAATACTTTAGGCAAGACTTTATAAAATTTAAGTTTTTACCAATCGGATTTCAACATCGGTCAGCACGACTTTGTACGCGCTGAGGTCTTGTCCGCCCAAGGTTTGGTCGGCGGCCATGTTGTCCAAATACTTCAATATGTCCATATTCTCAATGCCCTCGACCTCAGGGTCGTCCAGATTGGTGACCAGCTCCAGGACCTGTCCATCCACCTGAGTTCTGAGCGCGGATTTGAGACGAGTGCCCAGTTTCAAAGCGGACGCTAGGAGGCGTTCATGTGGTCTGGAAGAGAGAATGCAGAAGTCGTTTAAGCGCCAATAAGCAACAAACATACAAACATCACAAACTTTAGCCTTTATAATATTAGTTTGATCACTTTTAAAGCATTATATTCAAAATTATTTATTTTAGTGTGTTGTAAAGTAGTAGAATGTACGATGTGTGCAGACATGATATTTATCGGAGACTTTTAACAGCCTGAGCCAAAGAAGAGGGCAGAATAAAGTTCCTTGCAAAAGTTGAGGATAAAATAGGTTTCATGAAATAAACTTGAATATTTCTTTAATGGTTTTTTGCGCTAGTAAAACTAATTGTGCGCGACGTGACAAAAAATACAAAGATGTGTTGTAAAAGCTCCACGAAAAAAAAAACAAGTAGGCTGTAAAAATAACAATAATGAAAGCCTTTGATCTTCACATTGGACTTAAAATATATTGTGGATTTTATATTTTTACGTGATTTAAATATTATATTATCAAATAATTAATTATAATATACATCATACTTAATTATATATACATACTAGTGACCCACCCCGGCTTCGCACGGGTGCAATGCTGATACAAAATAATATACCTACCTACTACAGAATGAAATGTAAAGGGCCATATTGATCTACATTGAATGGAGAATTTATTTAAGGCGCGGTCCAATCCTAATTTTAAAACAATGTTCGATGCTTTACATAAGGTTGAGAATTGCTTATCATATTGGACGATGTAATGCGAAAATTCAATTAAATACGAGCTAATACTTTTTATACTTATTCCGTACAATCAAGTAATTACATTTTAATGATAAAGGAGTCCATAGTTCACTAGTAAATTTCATTGTAAATTCGAATATGATACATTAATTGATATATATTTACAGATAATTGAATAAAAATGCTATTTCCCACGAAGCACGTAAGAAAAATTGCAAAATTTAGGGAATGTTACTGATTTTTTTCTATCGAGCCAAGTTTGCTTAATCGTGTATTGGCTCGCATACTTCATAAGAACGTGTATTCAATTAACACTACGTTTTTTTCCGTACTTCGGTTATTAGGTTTAAGCGTCGAAAAACACAGTTTTCGCGAAGTCGAATCATGAAATTTTGGACTCATTTCGCCTTAAGGTACTTAAATGGATAAGGATTAATGCTTCATTGGTTAAAATAACTTCCTAAATAGGTAAGCCATTTTTTCACGTAAAATGTAAAGGATAAAGAATGGTTATTGTGGGTTATCTTTAAGAGATAGACATCGCGGACTTTTATTTGACCTTTTTAAGTTATACAATACCGTAGTACATTATTTTTATTTATCTCGTGGGGTTCAGTCAGCGTTTGCAATGTAAGCGCAAAAAATGTGTTTATTTACGACATCACATTAGAAACCTGTAAATTAATCGGTGTTTCTCTACAATATTATGCATGTATATATAAACCTTCCTCTTGAATCACTCTATCTATTAAAAAAAAGCGCATCGATATCCGTTGCGTAGTTTTGAAGATTTAAGCATACATAGGGACGGACAGACAGCGACAGCGACTTTGTAGTCTAAACTATGTAGTGATTTACGTAGTTACATGAAAGGTACAGTACTGCAGTGTTTTTAAAATAAAAAGAATATAGAAGAGAAACTACAAAGAAATAAAAAACATAGAAAAAAAGAAATATATATATAGACAATCGCCAAGGATCTCGGTGACCATCATTCGCAATTATTTGTTTACAATACATATTGTGTTACCTTATTTATTATTAAGTAGCAGATAACAACTTTAAAAAAATATGAACTTTCCTAGATCTGCCTTCTAAACAACGTGTCAATATAAATATTATGATACTCACTTTTTGGTCATCTGCTTTTGATATCCAATAGGTATTCTGCTTCCAATAATAAATCTGTAAAACTGTAACAATCGAGTTTGTTAATGTAAGATCGGAATGTGGATGTGACGGAGGCCCTGGGCCGGGTGGAGAATGCCGACTTAAATAAAAATTTGTTATAAAAAAAAATTAGACAAGCTTCGGCTTTTGTATTATGTATGCGTGTATACCTTGAGCATTCACGCTCACTAAAAGGCTTATTCTCGCGGCGGCGTCGTGTGGCGGCTCGTCCTCTTCCCTCAAATATGGTTGAGGAGGGCGATGGCTGGCACACGTGTCAAGCTCGTGAACGGGCGCTGCTTGCGGGAGCCGGTATGCTCTCGGTATGTACGATATTTAGAAATAAGTTACAAGTCTATTTGTGTACAAAAAGCAAAAATGCCCCTCTGGCCTCTTCTTAAATTGTATGTGCCCCTCAGGCTAAGAAATAAAAAAAAATACTAAGTTTTGAGCCCTTCATGCTCTTATCGTATTGTGCCCTTCAGGCCTTCACAAATGTTTTATCGACTAGCTTGCCTAAGGAGCCCTGTGGCGCCCTCGTGATTGCTCCCGAGTGTTACGACCTGCGCCCGCGTCAAAAGTTTGCGCCGAGTTGGGAATAAATGGCTCTTGTGCCATACCTATAGCGAGTTAAGAGACGAAATTTTTGTCAGAGATAGTTGAATAACCAAGGAATCTGATACATAAACATTCATGTCAAATGTATTAGTAAAATGTTATGTTACACGAGGACAAACTTGACGTAGCCGAAAAAATCAGAATTGATGTGGAAAAAAATTGTAATTTAAAAATTTTACATTAATACCTATAGGTTTTTTGCGGTAATTAAATAGTAAAAACACATATCTATCTAATTACATTCAAATATTTGAATTCGTAGAAGAAAAAATATAATAAAAAAATCTTGCAATCTGACCACAAAAAATAAGTTTTATCAATAAATAATGCTTCCCAAGACAGGATTTTGATTTGATATTTATAAATATTTTGAATGTCTAGAACAGAAATATTATTTTTACCTAGTAACATATGCTTAGGTTATTAATAATTACATAAAAAATAAGAGCTACTTTGAAATTTCGGCCAATAATGTTTTTTTTTTCAACTTGGGGGCCCATTTTCTAGACTTATACATGGTGATTTCCAAAAATTTTTTTTTGTATGAAATATAAATTTTCTTGTTGGTTTTTTTATTTTATTGGAATTCTTATTAGAAATCCTACAAACCAAACTAGGTTTCAAAGAATAATTATATATCAGAAATATTTAAAAAAAATTACAAATTTTGAATTTTTAGTACAAGCGAATTAAACTGTCACGTGACTTCGATTTTTTATCGATCCTGACATGATATGGCGTATTTATCATATTCTGAGTGGGTGTAATTACTTGACAACATTATTTCTGTGATATTTTACAATGTAAAAGTATAATCTATTCAAAATAAAGCAAATTATAACCAATCATAACAATGAGAAATTAGCTTACCGAGTGTTGTCGGTTCGTGACAAATTTATATCGTAAAATTTTGATGTCAGAACCTAAATCACATATTTACAGTATTCCTTACACATCCACCATCATATTCATGTTTAATTTGTATCAAAATCATGAGTTTAACCCGATTAATTCACTAAAAACTATAGCACAAAACATAACCTCGCCGCCAAAACACAGATGAAAATATAAACATTGATTATATTTTTTTTTTAAAGTTCACAGATAGAACATGTCCATGTGTAGTGTTGCCATAGAAAGAAAATATATTACGCTAAAGAATTAAACTCTATGGTTAAACATTGGGATGACTTTAAAAAATAAACAAAAGAAAAACGAGCGTGACACTTACTTGCAACAATTGTTGCGCCGACACTTTGGACCTCAAAAATCCTTGCAGTTTTGTTGCGCGGGCATACTAGTCGTTATGTAAGTTTAGTTAAGTAAAAAAAATGCCCTCCTGTATTTCGTTAGTAATTATAAAAAAAAAAGGTTTAAAATATAAATGTAAGCAATGCCACGGACCCATTGAGTCTGTGAACAAAAGCAATAATAATAAAAAAGTTTGTTAATGTTGACTTGTGTTGTTGTTGTGAACTTTTGAACTTTGCTTTTACTTTTTTGGACAAAAAATAAAGCACTCTACTACTAAGCTAAGTATGGTGATTCTCTTGTATACGTATACCGCACGCACACACATATCGTAACATGACATAAGTCAGCATCGACCACATAGCAATTAAATAAATGTAATATTGTAATACACTGTTTTAAACTATCATGGTTGTTCTCTAATGTTATATGATAAAAAAAATAATACAAAACAAAAAAAAAATACTGTAATAACAAGAAAAGTACAATATAAAAAAAAATACCGACTTCAATTCTATTCAGTTATTAGAGTGTCTCAAAAACTCAAAAACTACTGAACCGAATTTGATAAAATTTTAATGGGACCACACGGGAAGCACCAGCTTTCAAACACATAAAAGAATATTGAGAATCGGTTCACCCAGTCGAAAGTTATAAGGTAACAACAATAAAAAAAACATACAGTCGAATTGTCCTCCTCCTTTTTTTGGAAGTCGGTAGATAACACAAAATCGAGAGATTATTTAACATAAAATATACGCGTCCTAAGTGTTCATGCGTCTGAAGTTTTAAATGTGAATCAAATATTCAAATTAATATACCTCCAAATATAAACTTGAGATATAAAACTATCACGAGTTAGTTCCATTATAAACTGAGCGAGCGAAGCGTCTCTGCTTTAACTGGCCAGATTGTTTTTCATCTGTCTGTATGTTTGTTAGGTTGTATGTTGGTCCTTCTATACAGGTCACATTTTTCAACCAATCTTGAAGAAACTTCATATGCATGTTCCACTATTCAATTAGTTTTTTATCTTTTTTATAGTATTACTTTTAAAGCACTAACGCCTGCTTTAGCGATTTCAAATATTGAAATTTATAGAGATAAGCGGAGCGACATCTATTGGACAGTTTAACAGTACCATCTAACCGAAAGAACTTTCCAATAGATGTCGCTCCGTCCCCGCAAGACGGTTAGTCAAATAGATAGGTAAAATTCAATGCTCGGACCAGGACCTCGGTGGCCTAGTTGGTCAATGGCGTCTGACACGGAGTCAGAAGACGCGGGTTCGAATCCTGTCCGAGGATGGAATTTTTCTCTCTATAAATTTCAATAGTTTTTTTTATCTGCGGCCATTTTTGAGAGGGGGGTACTTTTCCTAAAAAGGAGGAAAATTTGCTGCGACACTATTTACCAACGAAATTTGATAAAATTTGGCACACACATTAGGTAAGTACCGGACTTTATAGAGGAATTATGAATATGAGCAGACGACGTGTCGTCGCTTCAGTTCACCGCAACAAGTCGTCGCTTCATGTCGCTGCATATGGCATCAACCATTTGAAAAACGATACGAAAGGTTTAGTTCAAAACTTTTCAGTTGTTTTACTGGGTAGATTGGTACCCTCGAGCGGCACTACTGCCGTACGATTCCTAAGAGCAAACATCGTTGCATCTTTGACAACATCCGTTAAACAAATGAAGAGATGACAAGAAAGAAACGTTGGAAATAGACAACCTTATAAGTATAAGGGCGATATCTCATAAAGTATTTGACATCGGTGAGCTCGTCGACGTATCATTTGAGAATCGCACGGCTGATCTGCGACAGTGACGTCTGCCCCTCGACGCGACGCTAGCTTCGTGTCGCTAACTACGAATGGTATTTCATAGAAATACATAGAAACCAGTAGTGTCGCTGCGACACGTCGTTTGCTGCGGCTTCCAACTTGCACCTTAATTGTTAAAACGGTTGCCGAGATAACAGGTGGTGAAGTTTAAAAACTGGACGATTTTGGTAATATTCGGCAAGAACAACGCGAGCTCTACTGTTCGCAGAACTACTAGTTATTCATTAGGACTCTCCGTTGCATTGCTTGGTGCACCCCGTTGCATTGCTTGGTGCACTCCGTTGCATTGCTTGGTGCACTCCGTTGCATTGCTTGGTGCACTCCGTTGCATTGCTTGGTGCATTCCGTTGAATTGCTTGGTGCACTCCGTTGCATTGCTTGGTGCACTCCGTTGCATTGCTTGGTGCACTCCGTTGCATTGCTTGGTGCACTCCGTTGCATTGCTCGATGTATCTCAAGTAAACTACGATACACAATTCACAATGCACTGGTAAAAACGTAACTATTGTAGGTACTTGAACGAAATCTGGGGTTCAGCTGCAAAAACAAGGTTAAACAAACTTCAAAGGTTACAAAACAAAGTCATTAAAATCCTTTTTAACTGCAACTGTATAAATATAACACATGTATTTTTATCCGTAAAACATTTAAAAAAAACATACATACCGATTTAAAATTTACAAAACAAAAAATGTTGCGAAACATGCGAACCGCCGAACCCGCCGAGCTAGCTACCTTGTAATTCCGAAGCACCGCACTAATTACGGCAAAACAATGCTTACTGTTGAAGGAGCGCGACTTTACAACCAACTACCCTCACATAAAAAAATAAACTCACTTCACGTTTTTAAAAAGATATTGGATCAACATATTATCGCAGATGAATCTTGAGATAAATCTAATGCGTGAAATGAGTACCTTATACGATGTATTATTTGTGAACCTTTGTTGTTTTGGGCAACATACAATATTTGCAATATTTGTTTTTTAATTATGTCAATATTTTGCGACAACGAACTTAACTTGTATACCTAAATTATGTTACCTCGTAAGTGACAATTGGTATTTGATGGTCATTAAGGTTAAACGTTTTCCATACAAATTAAACTACGCATTTTTGAGTTCTCTGGAGCGAATTTAAAGTTATTGTGAGTTAACATTGTCCTAATTTGTACTCATATTTGCGCAAATCAATGATATAGTTAAACATCAGCGTGTTATCTTATTGTTTTACCATCGCCAAATCGTCTGATTTTACGTTTGTGTGGTTCAATTTTATACATATAGCTACATTATTATTGTACGTTATAATATCTTGACAGTGCAAGTAAGCTACGTTGTCAGATGGTGCGTGCTAGTAGAGTACATTTTCTGGGAGAGTAGGACCGCGCTATATCACGGCTTGAACGCGACGTTGCCACTCTGTGCGACATAAAATAAATTCATTTTCTTCCACTCAGTTCTGCTGTCTTTGTGTTACCAGACTCGAGCTGTTAGCTATTTTAGTTATTTTTTACGTTTGTGCACTACTTCCGATCGAAATGTATTAGTTGAGTGTTTTTGCACAAAATTAGTAATTACCATAACCTTCATTAGGTATATTATTTTACTGTTGATGTAAAAAAATGGAAGCTACCTTAGATTTTTTTTGTTTCCAGCGACATTATCGACTCTTGTTATGCTTATTCCAAAATTACTTACATTAATAATTGACCTTGAAACACAAAAACCCAAATAAGAGAGTGCTAAAATAGTGAGTTTTTTGCCTGATATAGGTACTTATTAGATGACTCGAGTTACTTTTGACTATCTGCCACTAGCAACACTGGTTCGGACGTTTTGACAGTTTTCAATTTCATATTTTTCATATGTCATTATTACTGAAGTTGCAGTGGTGATGCTGAATTGCTGATATTTTATTTTATTCCGTGTGACTGACTTCTCGAGTAATATTCCATGTGTTATTTGTTTGTAGTATTTGTTGTTATTACGTTGCTTTTGCAAAAACTTTTGTGCGATATCATATTGTCAAATATTTTGCAAAATGCAATCTCAGAGATCCAAAGCGAGCTATAGAGCTCACAGATATTCTGGGCCTAAGAGAGGCCGTAAAGCATCCCGTGCTCAACTCAAGAGGTTTCATGGTGATACTAATACCACGTAAGTAATTGAAGCTATTCCATTATATATTATGTACCTACTACATAATGTATTGAGTTTATTATTATTCACGACATTTTTTGCGAGGTTCAAACTTTTCAATATACCTAGGTACTTACCTACTAAACCAATGCTTCTTTTTGATTACAGACATGAAGATTTATGGAGAAAAAAAACAAAGCCTAACGAACCCATCGAAAATGTTAAAAAAAAAAAAAACCAAGGTCAGCTGCGGGTAACCAACATGAAAAAATGTTACTTTGTGTGCTACATCTCACCAGAACAACCCATAAAAGTAATAGAAATAGAACGAGATGAAGATTTTATTGCTGGAATGGTCCCGAAACTGGTAGCATTTTAAAAAAAATGTGTTTTACCAGAAATTATTCTAAGAAGGGTTAAAAAAAATGCTAAGTGCTTAGATCTATGAAAATAAAATTGAAATGATGTAGACTTTTATTTATTACACAAGTGTCTGCCCGCGGCTTCGCCCGTGTTACGTCTGTATAAAAAGTAACCTTAGTCACCCTTGGAACCCTATACTACTCAAAATCAAGACGATCCTTCGCTCTGTTACAGCAGCAGAAAAGACATAGGGTAATAAAGTATAGGTATCTAATTCAGGTTGAAGCTTAGGTATATTAGAATGTCACTGATAATATTAGTATCTATTCATATCGTTATCTAAAATGACGAAAAAAGGTTTCTCAAAAAACTAAAACATAAATGCCCAAAAATAACACGATAAGCCCAGGTTCGAACCATGCACCTTTGTTCCCATGCGAAAACGTTTCTACGGATAGGCTAATGGGAACTCTGTGAGACGGACGAATTTGTTAAATAGCTACTACAAATTCTTAATTTGTATGTGTGTGTGCCTAAGGATTATGTACTATTACGTAATCTGTGGTATAACAAGAGTTGAGAATTATTATCCATTTTCTCGAAATCCGAGTAATAAATAGTTTCAGTTATGTTTGTAGTGTGTTAATAAATAAAGATAAAGGGCGCAAAATCAAGCATTCTTATTTAATCCTCCCATATTTCATTAAAATAAATTAATATGCAATTATCAAGAAAACAGCGCCATCTAGTGGAATTTGTTTCTTAGCTGACCCTAACGTTTCACGTTAAGTTCTTTAATCATAACCTTGACTCACTAATGAATAACTAGTCCAAGTTCTTGACGCTTCCAATATGGCCTAGCCGGTCAATTAATAATAAAATATAACTGTCACCATTGTACAGTTTTTATTTGAAACACTGTATGTTAATTAATAGAGTGATTATTACCTCTTCACTATGTAAGAACTTTGGCAACATAATTTTGTCTAAAACCGCATGCGAGTGTCGCGCCGCCTGGTAGAGAGCTCGGCTAGTTTGCAGCCTGTAACAATTATACAAATAATTATTACACTATACAGTGTGTAAAAAAGGTGTAGTTATACTAAAACTAGACACGCAGAAGCTTGCATACAATTGGGACCGAACTACTGCGTCCCAGGAAGTAGTCAACATTCCGAGCTATGAGTAACCAAAGTTTGTCTAATACTCAGCAGGTGAAAACCCTGAAAAACGAGGCCAAAGACGGCAATTACCTCCAGAACATAGACTAGGTAAACACGGGGCCAGAACGGGCCCTGGCTGGGGTATGGCGCGGGGAGGCGACGTATGCAGGGTTGGGGGTAAATTCAGATATTCTTTTTTAATTTTATATAAAAAAAATTATATACTATTTAAATTTCGATACAATGTGAATCCTGACTAGGTAGATAATATATATATGCACACTTTTCAGCATTGCTATACCTTTTTGTTAAATGCTGTATACGATAAAAAAGACTGATTGCATAAACCAATGATAGCGGTGGAAACGGTGCGGGTTCGAATCCTACCTTGAGGTTAAGCTTCCCGTGGAGGTATTATACATTATGTGTACTAAATATCGGGAATTTGCCAATAAAACAAAAAATACAAATTATTCATCTAAATTTATTTTATCGCCTTCAAAGTAGGCCCCATCGCTTGCAATACAACATCTCCAACGCTTCACCCAGTCTTCCATACATTTTTCATAGGCTATTTGCGGTATGGCCTTTAGCTCATTCAGCGAATTTTCTTTTATGGCTTCTATCGACTCAAAACGTTTTCCTCGAAGTGGTAATTTTAACTTGGGAAATAAAAAAAAGTCAGACGGAGCCATATCAGGTGAATACGGTGCTTGGTCGAGAACTTTTGTTGAATTTTTCGCTAAAAACTCTTTCACTATAATGGCTGTGTGTGATGGTGCATTATCATGGTGCAGCATCCATGAGTTGTGTTGCCACAAATCTGGACGTTTTCGGCGGATACTCTCACGCAAACGCTTCTTGACGCCTAAATAATATTCTTTATTCACTGTTTCTCCCTCTGGAAGGAATTCGGAGTGAACCACACCACGGTAGTCAAAAAAAACTGTCAGCATCACCTTGATTTTGGAGCGACTTTGCCGCGGTTTTTTGGGTTTTGGCTCGTGTTCGAGACGCCATTCTGAAGACTTTTGGCTTGTTTGCATGTCGTACTCATAAACCCATGTCTCGTCGCCAGTTATTATAAGTTTCATAAAGGTCGGATCCGTAGAAGCTCGGGAAAGCATGTCTTCAGCGACATGCTTTCGCTGTGCTTTTTGAACAAAATTGAGCTCTTTTGGAACTAGTCGAGCGGCGACGCGTTTCATGCCTAAAATGTCAATGAGAATTTTTGTGGATTGTGGACGGACTTAAAAGATATGTTCACCTCACTAGCCAACTCTCTCAGACTCATACGTCGATTTTTGAGCACTAGCTTCTTGATTCTGTCGATGTTTCCTTTGGTCGTAGCGGTTGAAGGTCTACCAGAACGAGGCAAGTCTACTACTACTTCTCGGCCTTCTTTAAAAGCCTTATACCATTCATAAGCCCTTGTTTTCGATATACACGATTCGCAGGTATTTCGCAACATTTTTAGTGATTCACCACATGAAATATCATTCGAAACACAAAATTTAAGGCACACTCTTTGTTCAACAATATTTTCCATTGTAAAAATCGCCGAGAACTCAAAACTATGACCAACAAAAAGTGTAGTTTAAAACAAATTAAATGACAGATCCCGCTCAAACTTTGCGCGCTAAATCAGTACAGTGCTACCAACATGCAGTAAAAAAATTAGAACGACCTCTTTTACACGGGTCTTTTTATTGACATATTCCCGATACTTTTTACACAGAGTAGTATATATAGAAATCTACCGAATGTTGGTAGGTTAGTTTCTAGTGCCTGCCTACCCACCCACTACCTTTTATGCTTTACTTATACTCGACAATGAGCTGCTATTCTAGGTCGAGTTATCTACAGTCTACAGTCTCCTTGTGTGTCTCTTTTTAAAACATTAAAAAGCTACCTGTCCCTTCACTCTATATCTGAAATAGTAATAAGTATATTCGTAAATAGAAGCCTAGTTTATTTCACACACACTGTGACGTAATTAAAAGATCTTACCGATACGCACAGGCGAAAATTTAGGTGCCACCACAACGATTACGTCTAAAAAGTCAAAATGTGAATTGTATGGCAATTCGAGTTTTTAATAAATTGCCTGATAAAATGAAAGATGATGGCTTAAATTTATTCATATCCAAACTATTTGATTTGTTATTATAGTCCTTCAATTCTAAGAGATACCGTTTCACAGTTTAGACAGAATGTAAAATAGGGGTTAGGTCAAAAAAATCGGGCCTTGAGCGTGGAGACCGAATCCAGAAATTCCGTAACGAAAATAACCTAACACCCCCCACTCCGACTCTATCTATCGATGAATAGCAGAACTTTTAATGACTTTTTGAAATATCACGCTTGTCTCTTTAGTTCAGCAACTCGCCTCTAAATGGCATTGGTTAAATAATTATAATTGCATAAGTTGCTAAAAACAGCTATGCAATAGCTTTACCGCGGCAGTCTCCGAGTGCCACACGTCTTTTTTTATTATATCCGATTCTTAAAGATATCGATATAATTTCTTTATATTTACTAATCGCTTACAGTTTTACGGATACGCCGTGCAGGCGGGTTTAGCCTCAGAAGTATACATAAACTTGATTAGTTGGCACAAGTATTTAAACAGAGGTGACCGTTTAATTTACATTAATTTTTTCTATTTCATGTTATAACCTACAGTATGGTTTTTTAGACTCAAATTTCATTACTGCAAGATTCCTTTAAAATTAATAACTTTATTAGTAAAATAAATTTAATAAGTTAATTACTCTACTCCTTTAAATTTTAAATAGTCTTATTAGAAACTCTGCTTAAATTTAAATAACGTCATATAAGTAGTACGGGGCACAATAACTGCTGCTGTCATCATCATCATCATCATCTCAGCCGTAGGATGTCCACTGCTGAACATATGCCACCCCATAATTTTCCTAAAGGACTTGGAACTATGTGCATATCATTTGATTATGTATCATCTACCTATTTTTATGCAGTAAATGTACCTTCATCTTTATATTTACCGTTTTATAGTGTCCTCGCTCTGCAGAATGTCTAACAACTCTTCGGCTATACCTTGCTGCATAGGCACTCGACTCGCGCTGTCTTTTGCTAGATATGTGGAGTATATGTCGCAAGCTTCTCTGTACAAGAACTGCTTCTCCTCTTCACTCAGCTCTGGGTTCAGGAGCTTGGTTTGGAATGATTCTACAAAAACAATACACTTATTAACAAAATATAATTTAAAAAAAATATACTAAAACTAAATATTTCTTTTAATATCGTTTTTAAAATGGATTCCCGCAAAGCAACGCCCGAATCAATAAATTAAAAATAATTATATACGAATGTGGTACACGGGTGGTATCGACAATTCTGTAAATAACTTGTTGGTTTATAAGATACTAGCTCCGTCCCGCGATTTCACCTGTATGCATGATGACTGAAATCTGAAGATGAAAGTAGCCTCAGTTACTCCTTTTAATATCAGGTTCAGCGGTTTCAGAGATCAGCCGGGACAAACAGACAGATAGATCGTATATACTTTCAAATGCATTTACAAAAATCTTGCTATTTTGATCATAGACAGACACTTCAACTTTATTTTTTTTATAGATAGTTTTTTTTTCCAAACCCTCCAAATGTCTCTGTAAATAGTGTGTGATTGTGCCGACAAAAGAAGTTTTATGTTAAATTAATATTTTCCAAGACAAAAGTAGCCTCTGCGTTCATATTGGGTATAAGCAATATTCAATTCAAATTCCACTCAAACTTATTGAGTTTTTTAGTGATAAAAATAGTAGCTGCTATTTTTTTATACTATGACGGGTCGGGCAAGTGGTGCCTGACGGTAAGCACCTCGCTTGCCCGAACCAAAGTTGCAGTAGGTACTAGAACATGACTTACGGCCGGTCCCAATAATCGATCTATCGGTTTACCATAATAGAGTTAGATATTTGACACTATTTGTACGGAAATTATGTCAAATTCCTATCGGTAGTAAGGAAAACCGTGGATAGATAGATTATTGGAATCCTCCATTAGTCATAATGCGTGACTGTTACTTCAGTTTCTACTTAACCCGTCCAATGTCTAGTTTTTCGGTTTATTTCCGAACTACGCATAAAAGTTCAAATATAAAATACTACTCTTGAATAGTTTGACCAACTAAAAGCGAGTTTATACCGGTGGAGTGTATTGGATCTGATAAAATTAGTTGCAAACTCGAGGTCTAAAAATGTGTATGCACTTTGTGTATGCGCGACATGACTTAGCACTTTTTTAAACGTACACACGCGACGGGTTAAATAAAAAACTCACTTTATGCAAATATAAATATTTACTTAAAACTTGAGGGATGACAAATGCAACCGTAAGCAATTACTTAAAAAGTAGTCGCTACTAAATTTACAAAGAAATCACTATTATTTAATCATTTCTTTCTTGATGTCTTATGAATACGCATTAGCAGCTTACTTATAAACGTTATTTAAAATAATATCAGTAAACACTGCGCACAATAATTTTGTTGTGTGCAGTACTAAATAACGTCATTTAAAACTAAGCAGCGTTTGATATTGTAAAGCACCAACACTTACTGATATCCTTATAAAACTGCAACAAGTAGATGTAGCAGGTTGGTTTTAGGTACTGCATGAAAGAATAGAAATATTCCTGATCGCTCATCACCAAATCCAGGTCTATTTTGAGCAGTTTGCACCGCTGGAGGTATACGGAGTCGGTCTGACGGGCGAAGGTTTCTAGGAATTCCACCTGGGGACGTAAAAGTATAGCTAACGATTTCTTAGGTTTTCGCTATTCTTACATATTGACATATATATATATATATATATATATATTTATCATACAGAAACCCAATATGAGCTTTTTTCAAATGATGAGACCGTCGGCTCAAGGAGCAATCCCCACTATCTATAATCACTAACTATTTCAAAAGGTCCAAATACTTTTTAAATATGTTTATAAAATGTTCTGTCTGCAAATAAGTCTGAATATCAAAAAACTAAAGGTGGGTCTAGTACAAACTCCTTAGAGGCAACCACCGTGATGTATGATATTCTGCTTTATCAGCCTTCAAGCAGTAATGTCCAAATCATACATATTATATTATATTAGGTTTATTTATGTACGGACACAAGTAGCGTTCGGAGTGTCAAGTGAAGACCGCGCTATAGGTACTTTAAACGTTTGGAGAACACTGCGTATTTTCTACGTCCTGTCATATGAATTTCTTAGAAGCGAAATAGGAGTAAGATGGCAATAGGCTCATGCCTAAAGAAATGAGACAACACTTGTGTATAATCATGATAAGCGATTACGCGTGTGCACTTCTGCCGGTCCATTTGAGGATTAAAAGGCGGGATGCTAAACGTATTTACTTTACCTTATAATTAGGTGTAGTGGGCAACTGAGCCATTTTCTCGTCTCCCGTGGCTAATATAACGAGAGTGTTCAGTATGTAGGGGTCCGCAAGTACGTCGGTTATCGACAACAACACCCACCCGGAGAATATCTCCCTTATCAACACTGAAAATACTCTGGAAATTAAAGGAAATTAAATTGTTAGCTTAGCTCTAAAACTGCAATCTTCTTACTCATAAACGTCATTCGTCCGCATTTGTACTACGTGGTCGGCATCTTGCTGTACGAACCAAGAGGGCGTCTTCGTGGATACCACCGAAATACCAGATAGTCTGCCGCGAGTATATTGAAAAAGTACGCAAGCATTACTGCGTTAAGGTGTGCAGGGCACAGTAGCATAGTGGCACGCAAAACTACAGTTCTAAACTCTGGGTGACACTTTAACTGTCTTCGGATACCGTAGTGCTTTGTAACATCAGGCATACGACTTGGCAGTCTTATCACGGTATTGCATAAAAAAGGGCTTAGTAGCAGGGCTCTTGTGCAAAATGTCGTCACACGCGAGGCTAAGGGATTTCGGCGGTTCATTAGTTACGATGGTACTGACCCTGCTTACGAACCGGAAGTGCCAGGCTAGATAGACTCTTTATTGCAACACCACATTATAAAGTACAACGAACAAATGAAAAACTTAAAATTAAGTGTCACAATGGGAGGTCTTATCGCTCAGAGCGATCTCTTCCAGACAACCATGCACCGAAAGAAATATGTATACAAGTAAAGGTGGTGCATAAAACAAGTACAATATAGAAGACTTTTAAAATTAAGTTACAACATATGTTATATATATATATAAATATATATTATTATATAAATAACATTATACAAATAAATACACGTAAATATTACATTATAACTGTAAAAAATATAAATATTCTAAAACTTATACTGATTAATTAATAATAGAATGAAAGCACGTTGTAGCAATGCAGTACGTAGCTAATGCGAGAGGTAAAACGCTTTGACACGTTGTTTGAAAGTGTCTAAGGAAAGGTGCACATCTAATTTCTACTGGTAAAGCGTTCCACAGGCGAACAGCTTGAACGCTAAAGGAGGAGTCAAAAAAAGTGATTCGATGTACCGGGGTTCCTAACAATAAGGGTAAATATTTGTGTGATGAGTAAATATTTGAAGTTGGCTCTTGGGTGTTTGTGATATGTTAATGAGCGTGTCCATGCATGGGTATGAATGTGTTCGATGTACCGGGGTTCCTAACAATAAGGGTAAATATTTGTGTGATGAGTAAATATTTGAAGTTGGCTCTTGGGTGTTTGTGATATGTTAATGAGCGTGTCCATGCATGGGTATGAATGTGTTCGATGTACCGGGGTTCCTAACATTAAGGGTAAATATTTGTGTGATGAGTAAATATTTGAAGTTGGCTCTTGGGTGTTTGTGATATGTTAATGAGCGTGTCCATGCATGGGTATGAATGTGTTCGATGTACCGGGGTTCCTAACATTAAGGGTAAATATTTGTGTGATGAGTAAATATTTGAAGTTGGCTCTTGGGTGTTTGTGATATGTTAATGAGCGTGTCCATGCATGGGTATGAATGTGTTCGATGTACCGGGGTTCCTAACATTAAGGGTAAATATTTGTGTGATGAGTAAATATTTGAAGTTGGCTCTTGGGTGTTTGTGATATGTTAATGAGCGTGTCCATGCATGGGTATGAATGTGTTCGATGTACCGGGGTTCCTAACATTAAGGGTAAATATTTGTGTGATGAGTAAATATTTGAAGTTGGCTCTTGGGTGTTTGTGATATGTTAATGAGCGTGTCCATGCATGGGTATGAATGTGTTCGATGTACCGGGGTTCCTAACATTAAGGGTAAATATTTGTGTGATGAGTAAATATTTGAAGTTGGCTCTTGGGTGTTTGTGATATGTTAATGAGCGTGTCCATGCATGGGTATGAATGTGTTCGATGTACCGGGGTTCCTAACAATAAGGGTAAATATTTGTGTGATGAGTAAATGTTTGAAGTTGGCTCTTGGGTGTTTGTGATATGTATGAATGAGCGTGTCCATGCATGGGTATGAATGTGTTAACGGTTTAAAAATTTATTTTATTTTTCCAGACAAAAACTTACGGATTCCTCAGTTCACTCTCTCTCAAGACCCTCGGCATGAGTTCAGTAGCGACAGACCTCAGGTAATTCAGCTCGTTTTTCCGTGACCTCGCTGCGACATGTAACTGCAAGTTGCTTGTGTGGCATCCATCTTTGTACACGCTATAATGCCTTAACGCGCACGGCACTAACCGTGTTGTTATAAATTCTGAATAGTTGATCTGTGAATAATAAAATTAATATCTTTTAATTTATTTATGACTTTTGGTGATAATTCTGATGACAAGCAATGCAATAGCCTACACTGCAAAACAATTCAGTTGTTTATCGCCACATCACATCAACTTGAGAAACTCGAGCTCGTTACATAGGCTGTCCGAAAATTTTGGTGGATTTGGATAAATCATTTCAAAAATAGTACACAAATATTTAAATAAAAGTGATATGGGAAATTTACTTTTAATATATTTATTATTTAACAAAGGACATTTTGTTAAACATAGGAGAATAGTTATGCCAAACCCCGATTCCGCTTTTCCTTAACATTTGGGAAAAACATTGGAATTTACCTGACATATATGCATATTTTTCCGATAAAAAATGAATAATCAAAGAATACAATAAAAATTTTGATTCAAAATTATCCATTGGATGATGATTAAATAGTTAGTATACGTAATGTGACGTCGAAGTCGTTTTTAGTTGTTTTTTTACACAATGTTCATACCAAAAGCTTGTGTAGTGGCAAATTACATTGGACTCAAACGAAGTTAATAGTAAAACAATTATTTCATACCTTTGGGCACCCTAAATTAACCCCGTTATGGGGCATAATGCCAAAACACTTAAGTAAGTATATGGCCATGCAAAAAGTTCGGAAAAAAATGGAGTGCCTACTTTAGTTAGACTGACTGCCGTCAGGTGCAAGTTTTGCATGTCTTGTCAGTTATGCTAGGTTCCTGTATCCAGAAACGGATTCGTTTTGCTCACAACTCGTAACTTTACACACTTTTTGTATGAGATAACCGTCAAAATGTAACGAGTCATAAGCAAAGAGATCCTTGATATAGGAACCCGGCGTTTATGGCAAAGAAACCCATACAAACTTTTAAAGCCCGCAGCAGTAAACAGGCCGAGGCATGCCGGAGTTGATGTCTGAGCTCGTCCACAAAAAATGGCTGCAGGGTAATTTTACAGTACCACGAGTTAATGAAATGGTCCAGTATTGTGTTGTAGAACTGTAACAACGAGATTAACATAACATCATTAACGTTACCTGATCGGTTGATGCATACAACTCGTGTACAAATATTAATGTTTAAAAATATTGCCAAGTTCTTAGTTCATATACAACCCGGTCAGAATATCTGTGCACCTCGCTGGAATGCGGCGCCTCTCCCGCTTCCCTTGTCACCTCTCCGCGCACTCCCCGGTGCGACAGTACGGTTAGCATCTTCGTTGCCGATACACGTCCCGATAATTTTGATATTTTCGCTTTGTTGTTGTTTTGTTTTTTAATATTTATTGTTAAGTTTAGACTGTTTACTGTTAAGTTTGGACTGGTTTGGTTGTTATTAAAATTGTTGTAGCTGTTAAACTGAAGTCATGGGAAAAACAATACACAGCGAATCAAGAAATTTAGTCTTGAAAGTGCTCAAGTTTCTTGAATCGGAGAAGTTGTGCGTCTGCCACCTTATCATTGTGACCTAAACCCTTTCGAATATATATGGAACTTGGTAAAGCAAAGGGTGGAAGATAAAAACATTGACCAATCGGAAAAGAAAATAGAACAACTTACAAAAGATGCGATTAAGTCAATTACGCCAGCTGACTGGAAAAAAGAAGTGAATTACGTGGAGAGACTACAGCGAGAATACTGGGAAAAGGATCATCTAGCAGATGACAACATCACACAACTTTTAATATCACTAGGGGAAGAAAGTTCGGAGAGTTCAGAATGTGAGAGTGAGGAAGATACAATGTCAGGCATAGAGTCAATAATTTATAGTGACTGAGTTTAATAATTAATAATAAATGTTTTTGTAATCAAAATTATTGTTTTTTTAATAACAAACCCTTCATCAATAATAAATTGATTTTAAAAGGTTAGTATTTTTTTTTTACCTCCACATTTCTCGAAAAAACTTTTTTTCACACCGTACCCAGACCGCCGATATGACGTCACGAGGTCAGGTGCACAGATATTGTGACCTGGTTGTAGTTATTATTTGAGTTCTAAAATTTTGGGGTGTATGCCTATAAATTTTGTATACGTACTTTGTATCAAGAACCCTAATTCTTGTTCTAAAATAAAAGTTCTTTCTTATAACTATTTGCCAGTAAAAGTCGTTTTAAAATCGGTCCATACATAAACGGCAGTTTCGGAGATTAGCCGGAACAAAACACGGGAAAAATTTGCGCCCCGCGGTTTCACCGGCGTGATATAATATAGTATCTTCTAATATGTTCGTTAAATCCAAAACAAATAAACATCAGGCCACTCAGGAAGTATTGCAATAAAGATTTTTATGTATGGGGCACTGGCCAGTTAATTTTATTTTAATAAATATGATCATTTAGAAGTAACACTAGCGTCAACTTTGAGATAAATGTACTACATTTATCTCAATGACCGTCAATTGAATTTTGAAATTCCTCTTACTTTTTTTGAGAGACACCTGTAGACTCGCAAGCCATATTCAGCCAATAACATACATACCTAATATAATTCTATGAAAACATACTACGAGTTTAGGAAAAGCGACGTGCATGCTTAACCGTATGTTTCGGCAGCTGTTCTTGAGAGGAATTCGCCTAATTTTAGATTCACATTTTACATTTTATATTTTTTATTCTAGGTCTAGTGGGATGTGATACCTTCGACTGCATCATCACTTATCATCAAGTGGGATTAGAGTGAGAGCAGTCAAATACTAGTCTTAAGTCTAATAATAATTAAACAATATATATTATGTGACTATACTTTTAGACTCGCGTGTTATTTACTGGTAGATTTCTCAGACATGCGGCCTTATTGTCTATCTTTACGGAGAATGGGAATGGGCTTCATTTTGACATTTGAATCCCATTCTGGGCAAATCCCATGGGCAAAATCTTACAAGCCTATTGGCTGAAACCATCAATGGGAATGAAAATGAAGTGATGTTTCATTCTCATTCAAGTTAGACAATAAGGCGGCAGTTTCTAACTTATTTCAATTTCTTCGTCTGGGAGTCACTGTTGTGCATAGCGGCGATCGCGGGCCACAGCGCGTTATTCAATCTATACAAATATTATAGTAATAACTAATAATAGCTCGATGTAGTTTGTTTGAACGCGCTAATCACAGCAACTACTGCTCCGAATTGAACAAATCTTGTAGAGTTACACAGTCCATTTATTGAGGAAGGCTATAGGCCACTATATAACATCACGCTATGCGAGCGAAGCCACTGGCGGGTCAGCTAGTAAAATATGTAGTTTATTACCCTGGGACCGCATGCAACCACATCACTGCTGACGTTCATATACCCGTAATTAGTCCTATAATCATAGTGTTTTCAAGGCAAGTACTTATGCGAAGACCATTTAAGATAGACAAAGTCATAGATCATTATACACATTTCTTATTATTGCTTATATACCTCGTTTGTAAATAGACTGTATGACTCACAGGTCATATCAGTATCTGTAGACACAATAATCTTGTAATTTAAAGAATGTTATTGAATCTTTTAGTATCTATGGCTGATATATAAATATGAATCACTATGAAAGGATTATACGTATGTAATAGGAGGTTAAATATGAAATTCTCCAATTTATTGTGCTAGCTAGTTAGAATTAAAATTAAGCCTTTGTTTTAACTGTCAGATTTCATAGAGAAATTATTAATCACTACAAAAACTTTAACATGATGTACCTATTTTATTTAAGTTTCGATTGTTTTTACATTTAGTTTTTACCGTGAAACTCAGTTATTTTTGAATACGATTTTCGAAGTGGGACTAACGCAACAGTGCAAGTACGGTACTTTGTCGATCGATAAATTCGATATTCAAATTCGATAAAAGGGGTTTTAACTAATAATATTGTCAAATATGATATTTATATTTAATAAAACTGACTCTGTCGACGTTTATTTGTCGAATTTATCGATCGACATTTCAAATATGACATTTGTAATTAGTAAAATCAATTCTGTCGACGTCGAATTGTCGAATTTATAGATCGACAAAGTACCGTACTTGTACTGCAGTATCTGCACCAAATGTCAATGCTGTGTTTGAAGAGGATACGGCCTTAAATAATTCAGAGTTCTAAGAATACGACTAACGAACACACCGTGCGTTTTTTGATTAACCGCTTTCGTAGTGGAAACCTCAACTAGAAGAAAGAACCACGAGGAAGACCAGCCACTAGTTAAATAACGATGAATTGAAGGAGATGGTGGAAGCCGATCCGTATCAAACTACCACGGAGTTAGCCGCATGGTTTGATATTAGCATACCCACAATATTAACCCATTTGAACCAAATCGGCAAAATAAAAGATCTTGAAAATTAGGTACCTCATTATTTGACTGCTCTGCAAAGAGTTGCGCGCATTGAAGTTTGCCTTATTTTATTAAACTGATACAATGAAGGGAGTTTGGACCGAATTGTGACGTGTGATGAAAAGTGGATTAAGTGGATTCTTTACGATAATCCTAAGGTTGAACGCACAGATCAAACGTCAGTATGATGCCCTTAAGCTAACTTTACTTATGGAATGGTAGCGGTTTGGTGGTCACATGGTGTAATTCTCTAGAGCTTCCTCAGATCCGGTCAGGCAATCACAGCAGACGTCTACCTGTGCAGAACTCCGAACAATGATGGAGATACTCGCAATAACAACCCCGACTTGACAATTCGATCTTCGCGTTTATTGCTTCATGATAACGCAAGACCTCGCACTGCGCGACAATCAATTCTAACACTACAAGAACTGCAGTTAGAAACCATCCGTCAGCCTCCATACTCGCCCCAACCGACTACCTTTTTTTCCGCAATTTGGACACTGCAAAAAAATTTCTTCCTAGAGAGCAGTACAAAATGTTTTCATACAGATTATGGAGACCAGGTCCCCAGAATTTTATCGCAAAGGTTTCAATGAAATGTATCGATAACGAGGGTAAATACTTTGATCAAATTAATATATTTAAGCCTACAAAAAAATTGTAACGATTTTTAGTACAAAATGGCAATTTTATACTTTAAGGCGAAATGAGTTCCGAATTTCATGATTCGACTTCGCGAAAACTTAGTTTTTCGACGCTTAAACCTAATAATCGAAGTTCGAAAAAAACGTAGTGTAAATTGTATATACGTCCTTATGAAGTATGGGAGCCAATACACGATTGAGCAAACTTGGCTCGATAGAAAAAAATCGGCAACATTCCCTAAATTTTGCAATTTTTCTTACATGCTTCGTGGCAAAAAGCATTTTTATTCAATTATGGGCAAATAGATTTCAATTAATGTATCATATTCGAATTTCCAATGAAATTTACTAGTGAACTATGGACTCCTTTATTATTAAAATTTAATCATTTGATTGTACGAAATAAATATAAAAAGTTTTAGCTCGTATTCAATTGCATTTTTGCATTACGTCGTCCATTCTGGTAAGCAATTCACAACCTTATGTCATCGAAAATTGTTTTAAAATTAGGATCGGACCGCGCCTTAACCCCTAACACATTACTCGACGTGTACTGCATCACCTGTGTGTAAAAGGACTACTCTACATGAATGAAACAATTTTTATCTTTAAAGGAACATAGTTAAACAATATTCTTGGGGCACTGCAACTGTCATGAGCAAGCATAGCGCTTACCTTCAAGCGCACGACCTGCCCGTCTTGTCTTGTCACTTGAAAGCATAAATGACTTAGGATCAATAGTGGAATTCATTATTGAATTTATCATTGCTTGTCTATTTATAGTTTCTATCAAAGTGTCTTCATGTGAACAGAGACTGTCTAGGCAGATGTGGACTGTGGGTAATTCAGCATTGTACTTATGTCAGGAAATGTGGGTAGGCCAGTGAAGATGTGATTGTACATAGCTCTCCGTGTACTTATGTCATCTCCATAGTACTCCCAACCTTACATGAACCATTGTAGATTGCAACATCACAAGCATTTACTATTTTATTCAACATCTCTCTCATCTTACTTCACAGCATTTGTATGATAAAATATGTTAGTTCTAATTTTAAAAATTTTATCGACTATGTAACTTATGGTTAAAGTTCTCAACAAATTTTTAAATAGATAATACTAACTGATCCATCCATGGCTTATATGATATGCCAAAGCATTAATAAAATTTAAATCCTTGGTTGTGTAGTTCTAAAGGGTAAATAATATTATGCTATGCGTGACACGAGACAGTCTACAATCATAGTCCCGGGAATTCCCGGGAGTTCAAGACTTAAGAAACAAATTGTTTTTTAGAGGGGTAAGCCTATTTTGAAAAATTTTAATTGAGTTAATTTCTGGTGAAACATGTTAAAAAAGGCAACTTTTGTTTCATATATATTATATCATACTAATTCCTAATAACTTTACTATTATGTAGTAATTCTAAAATATGAATAGATGTATTATATTGATTAATCCAACATTTTAAGAGTTATCAGCCGAAATAGAAAACCGGTTCATTAAATGGGCCATAAATTGTAAACGTCAAGTTTAACAAAAAAATATGGGTGTTAAAAGATGAGAAATTTTGTTCTCTACAATAATGATTAATAATGATAAATAAAATAACTATTACTATTACCCTTAAGTTCATAGTTTCTGAGATATTGCATAAAAACTTTTTTCAAGACGGCTTTTGAAGCTCAACCTGGATCAGTCAGCATTTTGCGATTATGATCAGTAAGTGACCCTAAAACTTATAAATACAAAAGTTGGTTTGGAAATTTAGTGCGAGGTTGACCAAAAACGGCAAATTTCAATGGCCTAGACAATCTTGTCTCGTTTTGAGTCTCAACCCTGAAAGTCCCAGGTCTCTAGAAAACTAAAATAACGAAAAGTCCCGGGACGTCTCATGTCTTGAAGTCCCCAAACCCTACATGTCTCACAAACCACAGTTGGTTGCCCTATGATTCATGATTATCTTAAAAATTCATCACTGACTCGATAATTTATAGATCTAGCGATTTACTAAACAAGAAGAGTAATTACAAAGTATTGTCCTATCTAGGTTTATTTAATAGTTAACTTGTGTCTATAGGTTCACAATGTTTTGTATGTTTAGATATGCTAATTGATATTTGAAGATAATTACAATGTGTGAATAACAAACCAATGCTAATACCATTAAGATGCTAATGAGATCAATGGCTATTAATTTGTGACCAATTACTGCAATTTCATATACAATATTGTGTTTTGGAGGTTGCCAGAATTTGTGAGGACATTTTCTCAGAATATTTTTATGGGGGGGAATAGGTTGGTTTTGGTCTTAGTGGGGTATGTTCAAAGCCAATGAACATGCCTCTATAAAATGCTAAGTAATGCCAGCTGCGTACGTCTAGAAGTGCGGATCTAGACTACAGGCGCACACCAACAAGTGCTCCATACACGTCCACGCCATCTCTAGACTGCCGCCGCGGTCTAGGGCTGGGCCCACATACTAACATCTTTGTGGGTCGTCCTCCCCGGGCAATGTTATGGTCCCCAACGAGCCCGCCTATAACATCTACCTCGAGACCATAACAGCCAAGTATGCAGTGCGAAGGCGAATCATCGGCGCCCATGTGACATGCCCATCTCCTGCGCCGCCTGTGAGATGGGACGGGCTACTTTCGTAGCTAGATCCAGATCGCGGGCGGAATGGGAGATGGAACGTACACAAAACCGATAAATCTGGCCGGGGGAAGGAAACCCCTGTATAAAAATCCAACCACACAATGGCTGCAAATATTAAAAACAAACTACCCCAGGAGGGTACCGGTTTATCCGGAGAATCCCTCCCTGAGCATAGCTCGGGCTGCCCCACGTATTCTGGGGGGGGCAAAATATTGCAAGAAGTGGTAGAAGAGAGAGGAGAGCAAACCCCCACGGGTTTGGGTGAAGCGGTGAAGGAGCTCGTGGCGGCCATGTCGGCCCCGGAGCCCTGCACCTCTGCCTGGACGGTTGTTGGACCGAAGGGCAAAAAAGCAAAAGATAAGCAACAGGGACTTAAGCCGAAGGCTGGATTCCCCCATGCTGACGCTAAGGGACTTAAGCTGAAGGCTGGATTCCCCCATGCTAACGCTAAGGGACTTAAGCCAGAGGCTGGATTCCCCCACGCTAACGCTAAGGGACTTAAGCCTGAGGCTGGATTCCCTAGTGAAAAGAGACTCGAGGGGACGCAAGTCCCAGAGACTCAAGACTTAAGCAAAAGTCAAAGAAACCGACTAAGGCAGAAGCTAAAGAAGCAGCAAAAGGCCGAAGCGCGACTGGCTAGTCAAAGGTCAGAAGCCGAAAACACCGGTACGGGATCTAGCCCAACGGGACTTAAGCCGCAGGCTGGAGTCCCCAAGGCAGGAGACCATCCGGAAGGACAGAAGCAGATGACTGGAGATGCCAGCAACGGCGCACCTGGCCCGAGCTGCTTCTTTAAAAAAGCAGGACAGAGCACCGCACCACCTGCCAAACCATTGAAGACTGGAACACCACTAACGGCAGAACCAGGACCTTCAGGGGTCAAGAGCAAGTGGTCGCACCCTAGATACGGCAACCGGTACAATCGCCAGAGGCGTGGGGCAGTGGCCATCTCTAAATCTGCACAGGCCCCTCCCCGCACTGAGCCCGGCAAGCGTACCCGGTTGGATGACACGGTGTCACCTAGAGGTGGACACAAAAGACCCAGACTGGACAGCTCACGGCGCACCCTGACCAGCTACGCAGATATTGCTCAGAACGAGCTGTGCGTAGCGGTGACGGGGGAAAGCCAAGAGCTGAAAGAAGAGCAAGCCACCAAAGTAAAGAAGTACCTGGTCAACAGGATACTAGCTGATGTCAAAGATCCGAACATCACATTCTCCCCCTGCTTCAGAGGGAAGCCCATCATTGCAGATGGAGCCCTGAAGCTGTGGTGTGAGGATGATGCTTCACTAAGGTGGCTCAACAAGGCAGTTAGCAATCTGTCAGCTGACTCAGGGGTAAAACTCACTGTCAAACGACAGGGAGATTTAACCCGAGTAGTTAGAGCAGCACTGTTCATTCCGGAATGTGACAGCTCAGTCGAAGACACGAGCTTGATTCTGGCGGATCAGAACAAGTGGGCCCAGGTGAACACCTGGAGACTGTTCGCGCATAGCATGCACGGAGACGACACGATGTTCCTCACGTTGGGGATTCCCGAACCCCTTATACCTACACTCGTAGAGAAAGGGCGGAGGCTAGCCTTCAACCTGGGGAATGTCTACGTTCGATTCTATGCAGCGAACGGGTCTCTTCAGGACGAACCACCTGCACCAGCAAGCAAGTCCACACCGGCAGACAAACCGGATACCATGCTGGCTCCAGACGGCAAGACGGGGGAAACTCCGGACGAGCCGTCACACTCATCGCCCAAACCATCGTCCTCAAAGGCGACGGAGGATATGAGTGTGGATCCTGACCCCCCTACTAGAGGAGAGTGGAGGGATCCAAACGGGGCCAACAACAAGGCAGAGTCAGAGGAGGAGGGAAGCCTGGATGATGGCGACCCAATCCTCCATGACGTGTAAAGTCATACAGACCAACCTCCAGCACAGCCTCACTGCAACGGCTAACCTGCGCAGAGTGCTGGGGGATGACAGCGAGGAGACCATGGCCTTGATCCAGGAGCCGTGGATCAGGGCGGGGCGTGTGTGTGGTCTCAATAATCTAAGGGGTAAGTTAATATATGACAACACCTCCAACAACATTCGAGCATGTATATATGTACCAAGCAACATTGCATCAATGCCTCTAACCGAGTTCTGTTCCAGAGACTTGGCTACTGCCAGGCTCCGGGGTATTTTCGGGGAGGAAGCTGGGGACGTGATCGTCGCGTCAGCCTACATGCCCGGCGACGAGGAGATCCCATCGAAAGACGTTGCGGACCTGGTAAGATACTGCGAACTCAATGACTTCAAACTAGTAATATCAGCAGACACAAACGCCCATCACCCTATATGGGGTATGCCCACGCCAAACAGCAGAGGGGAAGACCTGGTAAACTTTTTATTTACTACAAATCTCCTTATAGCAAATACAGGCGCGGAGCCAACTTTTGTTAGACAACGCAGCCGTACTATCATCGACCTCACCTTGGTCTCAGGTAATACAAACCTCATAGAGAACTGGGAAGTATCAGGCGAATACTCCGGCTCCGACCACAGGTGGATCAGGTATGAACTAAAAATAAGCAAACAGATACTAACACCAATCCGCAACCCTCGCAGGACTGACAAGACGATCTTTACAAGGTCCCTTGAACAAAACATGAACAAAGTAAGTGCGAACACGCAACTGGTAAACATAGAAGAAATAGAGCAAACTGTTGAACAACTCACGTATAGTCTCACTATGAGTTTTGAGAGCGCATGCCCCCTATCTCTGCCAAATGCCAGGGGAGGCAATCAAGGGTGGACCAAAGCGCTGGAACGACAGAGGCGGAAGGTACGCAAGCTGTTCAATAGAGCCATGAATACCTGCATGGACGAGGACTGGGATAACTATAGAATAGCCAAGGCTAAATACAAGAAAGATATACGGTCCAGGTCACGCAGATCATGGAAAAACTACAACACCAGCATCAAGTCGAATGGACAAGCGAATAGGGTTAGGAAAATACTAGCTAGTAACCCGAACCGCGACATCGGCTCCATAAAGAAAAGCGACAATACGTTTACAAGAACTATAACAGAAACCCATACAATACTCCTGGAAACACACTTTCCTGGGTGCCTAATATCAGACTCGAATGTTTGGACAGAACACCTCATGGCACCACCTACAGCGACAGACTGGGCTGTTGCACAGACTGTTGTTACAGGAGAGAGACTAAACTGGGCAATCAACACATTCACACCGTACAAAACGCCAGGTTTGGACGGGATATTCCCAGGACTCCTACAATGGAGTGAATATCATATAAACGAGACACTGAGCGCTATCTTCAAGGCATGTCTGGCGCACAGATACATGCCCAAAGGGTGGAGAGAGGTCAAGGTCTTGTTTATACCAAAGCCGGGTAAGAGTGACTACACAGAAGCTAAGGCTTATAGACCGATAAGTCTTACGTCTTTTCTCCTGAAAACCCTGGAGAGGCTCTGTGATAGGTACATCAGAGACACAGTTCTCATTACCGCGCCACTTCACCCAAAACAGCACGCTTACAGCTCAGGTAAGTCTACCGAATCCGCCCTACACAATGTTATACACAAAGTAGAGGGGGATATTAAAAGTAAAAATCTATGTCTAGGAGCTTTCATCGATATAGAAGGAGCCTTTGACAAAACTAACTTTAGCAGCATCAGAGCAGCATTACTTAAACATAAAGTAGACCAGACCCTGATCGATTGGATCATTAACATGCTAGAATTAAGGGCGATACGCATTGATTTAAACGGCACAACCAGGGGAGTGGTGGCCAAGGGGTGCCCCCAAGGAGGTGTCCTGTCCCCGCTCCTATGGAATCTAGTAGTCAATGATCTAATCACCAGGCTGAATTCAAGTCGCTTCTTCACGGTAGGGTATGCAGACGACCTCGCAATACTCATATCAGGCCATTTTGCCAGTGTGGCATGTGACCTGATGAGAAATGCGTTAAAGGTTGTCGAAAAATGGTGCATAGAATACGAACTCTCCGTAAACCCAGCTAAAACCGAACTGGTGATGTTCACTAACAAACGAACCCTAGGCAGGTTTACACTTCCTAGCCTATTTAACAAGCAACTGAAACTGTCAGAAGAAGTGAAATATCTGGGAGTCACACTAGACAGCAAGTTGAATTGGGCCAAGCACCTAGAGAACAAATTAATCAAGGCCAGTATTTCGTTCTGGCAATGCAGAAGGATGATTGGTAAAACATGGGGACTAAGCCCTAAGATCACCCTGTGGTTATATAAAACTGTAATCAGACCTTCACTAACATATGGTGCAATTGTGTGGTGGCCCAGAACCACCCTGAGCACCACCAAAACCAAGCTACAAACCTTTCAGAGACTTGCCTGTGTAGCCGTAACAGGCTGCATGCGCACTGCACCAACCGCCGCGATTGAGGCCCTGATAGGCCTAACCCCACTACACCTATACATACAACAAGAGGCCGCGGCGGCTGCGTACAGGCTAAAGGCACTAAACCTCTGGTATCAGGACCAATTAGCACCCCATACAACAATCATAGAAGACTTTGCAGTTGGAAACCCTCTAATAAAGTCTATCTATGATAGAGTACAAAAGCAACACTTCTTTACAAAGAGCTACCGCGTACAACTAAACGAAGAGCCAAGCGACTGCTCAGGTATTCATGAAATCAGAATTTACACAGATGGCTCTAAGATGGCAACAGGTACCGGAGCGGGAGCGTTCTCGGAGGAACTAAACATACACATAGCAACAGGGCTAGGTAAACACAACTCTATATTCCAAGCAGAATGCGTGGGTGTCATCCAAGCCACAGCAGCAGTACTTCGCAGAAAGGTAACCGATAGTAATATTAGGATACTCTGCGACAGCACTGCGGTACTACGAGCCCTAAATAGATACGACCACTCTTCGGGGCTGATCATACAATGTCATCGACTATTGGAGGAAGTAAGTAGCCATAACAATAATGTCACACTCCAATGGATAAAGGGGCATAGCGATTCCAGAGGTAACGATGCGGCTGATGAGCTAGCTAGGAGAGGTTCCGGAATGACGTGTGCAGGACCAGAACCAATGATCCCCCTACCTTTCAGTCAAATTCGTGCATGGATTCGCAAAAAAACTAAGGACCAGCATCAGGACTACTGGGCAAGTATCGAGGGTTGTAGGCAGTCGAAGGAGGCTTTTCCGATTCTAAATCTGAAATTCTCCAGAAAACTCCTCAATCTTAAAAGAAATAATGTACGACATATCGTCGGAATTATGACCGGTCATTGCTCCTTAAACAAACACCTGTTTAATCTAGGTGTTACAGACAGCCCCCTATGCAGAGGCTGCATGGAGGCGGAAGAAACAGCTGCGCATCTGCTCATTGAATGCAGGAGCGTGGCGGCACAAAGGGCAGCAAACCTCGGCTCGCCGAGGACTGTGTGGGAAGCCTGCGCCAAGCTGAAGGAGTTGCTGGCTTTCCTGGGCGACACCGGGTGGCTGGACTGATCAGCTTCACCCGGCTATCACGCAAAATGGGCCGCGCCACAGCGGCCTGGTTGCGGAAAAGAGCCAGCCCACCAAGTACCAAGTAAGATCTAGCGATTTACTAAACAAGAAGAGTAATTACAAAGTATTGTCCTATCTAGGTTTATTTAATAGTTAACTTGTGTCTATAGGTTCACAATGTTTTGTATGTTTAGATATGCTAATTGATATTTGAAGATAATTACAATGTGTGAATAACAAACCAATGCTAATACCATTAAGATGCTAATGAGATCAATGGCTATTAATTTGTGACCAATTACTGCAATTTCATATACAATATTGTGTTTTGGAGGTTGCCAGAATTTGTGAGGACATTTTCTCAGAATATTTTACCTTGATTACCAGCTACACTCACCTCCTCTATAGCTTGGTCCAACTGTTTATGTATTTGCAGCCCTACCCAGGGCTCTGTGGAGACTCCATCATTATGCCTGTCACATTCTTTGGAACCACAAGCACTACATTTCTGAAAAGGCAAACAATTTATATTTTAATAATTAGTGTGTTGTATTTTGTGTAGTTAGATAGTCTGGATGACAATTTAGAACAATAGTTAACATAAGACCAAATACTAATGGGCTTGCTAAAATCTGTAATGCAAATATAAAAATAAATAAATTTTGTAAACAAGTCAATGACAACTCACCTTTTTTGGGTCATCATCTAATCTCCTATTAGTTGTCTCACTAACGAAATGGCACTTGAATTTCTGTACGTAATCGTGGAAAATGTTCGAATTTAGGCTGTAATAACAAGCCAAACATCCCAACCCATAGCTAAAGGCTATCGTTGCGAAGTGAAATCTGGAACCGTAAGCGAAACTAAAGTTGTACATACAGTTTTGCATGGAAAGGGGAAACGTACGAAAATCAGTTAAATCATCACATACCTGTAGAAATATAGTACAGCAATAGAAGTACAAAGAATTCCGATATAAATAATAAAATTATGATTATCAAATTTTTCTGTAAACTTTGTTTGACATCTTTCAGTCATGGCTAGCGAACAATGACGTTTGACACTAGTGACAGTTATATGTTACCATATAAGGCTCACCTCCTATCTCTTATTTTTAGGGTGTGATTACACTAGTTCACAAACGAAAGATTTCTCACTTGAAATCAGTCAAAAACGATGTTTCAGAGATACACTTTTTATATTTTTTGAATAACACACCTCCTATCTCTTATTTTTAGGGTGTGATTACACTGGTTCACAAACGAAAGATTTCTCACTTGAAATCAGTCAAAAACGATGTTTCAGAGATACACTTTTTATATTTTTTGAATAACACACCTGAACAAACCTGTGAATTACGATGGCTTCAATATTTTCAGCACTCGTAGCGGAGCTCGACTTGGCGATCTTAACCGATCAACAAGTTTAGCAACACTTGCTGCGGTCAGGACTTGGATGGGTGACAGCTAGTGGCATTATTCAACTGAGCACTTCCGTGCTTCGGAGGGCATGTTAAGCCGTCGGTTCCGGTTGTTTGTCTTAGGACAACAATCGGTAGACTATGTCGAGGGCCTGAAAACTTCAACATGGGTTATGGCCACTGACCTACCCACCAATACGCACTGGGGAACGAGGTGTATAAATTTTGTTTAAGTTTTGTCCTGAGTTACATATTTATGATTTTAATATTCTTTTAATAATTATATATTCTAATTATATTATAATTTCTTTATTCTCTTTTGCAAAGTTATATTTACGTTTATATCTATATCGTGAAGGCTTATTAAGCTATAAATGATGATTTTAAAAAGGAATTATTCCTGTTGAGTAAACGCGCTAAGGAGAGGGCAATGGAACGTGAAGAAGAGCTTCATAAAAAGAAGTTAGAAGTTCTTGAAATTGAAAAACAATATTGGATTGTCAAAATAAAAAAAGTTGCTGAGTGAATATATATATGAATTAAAATATTTTTTAATAAATATATTTCATAATATTTGATTCCTTTGCACCCTCTCTATTGCAATTTCAGTCTCACTCTCCTCACTGAGATTTAAATCTAAAACACAAAATTTTAAAATACATGCTTTTGAACTTATTTCATGTGATCTGATCTTTAGCAAACAGAGTAGAAAAGGGATGCCCTACTTAAATAGTATAATTGGTATAAGTTTTGCTTCCAAACTGTAAGATTGTTAGTTTGATTGATTGAACAGAAGCTAAACTATGGCCGTTCAGAGAATGCGTTCCTGACACGTCGCGATTGAACTGACGACGTAACTTTGTAATGGCGTTGCAGTTACGATAAAAATATTATTGCTGTTTGTTTACCGTTTTAACAATTGATGAGTATTAAAACAACATTATTATATCAATAATCAATTAATGTTATAATTTTGTGCCAAACTGAGTGTCTAATAACTTGGTAAACAATATTTTTCTAAATCTAAACTGCGCTATTACAAGGTTATGTCAGCGCTTTATATTTGTAGTGCTGTGCTAACAATAACAGGCAATAATAGTATCGTAATCTGTTCTTATACAGTTATACTTTATAAAATAATACGTTTTGTTTTTCTTTTTAAGAATTTGAAAATAATGGACTATAAGATAACTTTTATTAAATATAAAAATAAAACTACGACCAAACCGAACGCGCGAAAGAAAGTAGCATTTTTATATTTAGGTTGAAAATGGTGACCCCAAATGGCGTTACTAGCATTTTTATACTTAGATTAAAAACGGTAACCCCAATGGCGTTATGGGCCGCCATTTTGTGACGCTAAAACAGTCGTCTGTTGTCGTTTCGTGCGCATAGACCACGTTCTTCAAGTGTTTTCGATCTGTTTTTATTTGATTACCCGGCTTTCGTTTAATGGACTGTTTCTGCTTTTCAAACTGACATCGGAGCGGCAAAATGGCGGACCTGGTACCTGTCGAACAAGTACAAGAACGCGTCTCTCAGGCGCTTGGAGTTAGCAAACGAACGATAACAAATATTAATAAAGAAAAGTTCGGCTCTACTGGCATGGAAGATAATATTTTACGTACTCCGAAGAAGAAACGTAGAACTAAACCCGTGACAGATATTGACACCTTTGACGCCGATGCAATCAGAAATCACATATATGGGTACTATTCCAGAAATGAATATCTCAACAGGAAGAAGCTTTTGGCATCGCTAAGAGAAGCTGGACTGTTTAGCGGGGGTAAAACTGCTTTAACCAAAATCTTAAAAGATATTGGTTTTTCGTATAAAAAAACAGACAAAAGAAAAAATTTATTAGAACGATACGACATAATTTTAAAACGGATAAGTTTTTTGAGAGAAGCAAAAAAATTTGATAACTGGGATAATGTCGTGTTCATTGACGAGACATGGCTAAACGCCAATCACACGGTTTCCCGTTCTTGGACGGATGATACACAAGCGTCGACGTTGAAAGTACCAATGGGTAAGGGAGCCCGGATAATATGCCACGCAGGTTCTGCAAAATACGGCTTTGTGGAGAACGCGTTACTGGCATTTCAATCAAAAACCACAAATGACTACCACGAGGAAATGAATGCCACTACATTTAAATAGTGGTTCCAGAACGTGCTTTTGCCCAGCCTACCAGAGCCTTCTGTAATATTCATGGATAATGCCTCCTATCACTCGGTTCAAATACAGAAACCACCTACCCAAGCTAATAAAAAAGAAGAAATGGTGGCTTGGTTACAAGCAAAAGGCATTGACGCAAATATGCAGATGCTAAAAGCAGAGCTAATTAAAATCGATGAACTGGCTCTGAAAGAAGCCTGCGGGAAAGTCACAAGAGATGACTGGGCAAAGGTTGTTGAGAAGACTAAAAATCTGATTGTGGAACATTTTGACCGAGATATCAGGATTGATTCTGTTATTGATAATAATATAATTATACATGTAGGCGAAGATGATGATGAAGACACCACCTCCTCAAGCGAATCGGAGTCTGATTAATATTCTGTACGCACATTCAATTCAATGTACTTTATTGCATAGAAATACAGATTGTAACTTTGTAACAAAGAATAAATAAAACAATTTTATTATATTAATATTACCCTTTTTTGGTTTCAACTTAAATAACTAAAATATAAATTTTAAATGATTCCGCCAATTTAAAACGAAAATAATCTTAAAAATAACGCGGCGGTTCATTTTGGAGGAACGGTAACGAACTCAGTGTTATGTTGTGCCCATCACTAGTCGTGACTAACTGATAGGTGTCAGGAACGCATTCTCTGAACGGCCGAACTATAGTATAACTTTTGACTCGGAGAAACGTATTCGCGCAAAACACACGGCCGTGTCCATGACACAGCCACACCACATTTTTATTGTTATTTTAAAAATAAATGTCCATGACACAGCCAAACCACATTTTTATTGTTATTTTGAAAATAAAAAAATAAACTTACAGGTGTGTCCCGTCCGTTCAGTCACGTGACGGTGCACCGGTGGGGAGATCATCGCGGCGCGTTCCCGTGGAGCGACGCGCTGTGGTTCCTGTGGACGCCGGTCACGCTGTTCGAGGTGCTCGCGCTGCCCGCGCTAGAGCGGCACGACGACTCGGACAGACTCTTCGCACACCGCATACGGACCACCATCGCTGAGGCGCTTGGGGTAAACTTATATACGCCAACTAAAGCGCAGCGCCAGCTAGCGAGCGAGCTTCGTTTCATCTCTTCCATACTTCAGTTCACACCTGAACTACATAGATAAGCTGCATCAGCGATACAAACGATACGAACGAAATGTCCGACAATGCCAGCGATGTTGTTCGTTCACGTTTGCGTAGCTTAGCTCCGTACTCCGAAGCATTGTTCATTTGGATCGACGAAAGTTCAGATCACTAGTCGTGACTAACTGATAGGTGTCAGGAACGCATTCTCTGAACGGCCGAACTTTAATAACAAATAAAGTTAGAACCGAGGACTGAGTTGCTATGTACATCAGATTGATTTTATTTTCCTTGTTGTTATAACACTACTAATCTAACAAGACCTTTATACAAAAATTACTAGAATTGGATAGTGAATAATCAAAATGACAGATTACGAGCATTTCCAATTTTAAATAACTAGGTACAATGCAGAAACATGCTAAAGGTGTGTATGTATCGCAATTAATTTTATAATCAACAATTTGAAAAGTATTTGTAATAGGACCCTGATGGTGCATATTGTTTATGATGGCTAAATAATGGACTCGCTAGTGCTGTTTTTTTAATTACTTACCTTCTTCTGTTAAATCATTGAAATCAATGTCTTAGTTGTATAATACTGCACATGCCACTATTGTTGATTTAATATTAGTTAGTGAACCTCTCATAACTTCCAACAAAATACGGAATCTTTGTTTCCATACACCAAAACAACGTTCAACGACATTTCGAGTCCTTATATGCTTTCGGTTATAACGTTGTTCTGTATCAGTAGTTGGTCTGAGCACTGGTGTGAGCAAATAAGGCGTACATGGATATCCACTGTCCCCTATTAACTTCCCAAGAAATTCACCGTCTTCGAATCTTCTTTTTATTTTATTATTCTCTCTATATATTCTGGCATTGTGAGTACTTCCTCTCCGGTGACAAACTATGTCACATATTTTTAAATCTGCAGACAACCTGGAAAAAATAAGCATATATTAGGAAATAAGTACAATAATAGAAGGATAATTTGTTAGTATCGGCTGTAATAATTATGACAGAAGAACAATAGATTACCACTGTTTCAAATAATTACAGATGTAGAAGGATTAATAGGAACTTTAGTGAGACGTTTTCTTTAGCAGGAAGGATGAATGATACCGAAGAGAATGATACCGTGACATGTATGGTGGGTCTGAAACCATACCACCAACAAATTATATAGAGCTGTAAAACACTATCATAAATACTTATAAAAATAAATAATATGGTTACCTGATGTATACTTGGGTGTTAATTTAATAATGTCCTTTTCTATTTACAAAACTAATGGTATTACCCAATTATAGTCATGATTTTATTGAAATCAGTACATTCCATATTCCTGTTCTCCATAAATGCAGGACTTATATATCACTAAGATCACTAACATACCTCGTGTCGACCCCAATATCTTATAACAGCCATTACTGCCAAATCCACGGATACACCGCCGCCTCAACGATCTACTTCTATATCATTGCGGATCTAATCAATGATTTTAATCATATTTTGTTTCGTGAAAAATCTTAACCAGAATTCATTTTCATCAAGCTTTTCCATTGATTTAACCTTATTTTGTATATTTTTGTTTACGTCATCGTCTATCTGCATCTTGAAAGTATCCGACAATCCTTAGTTCCTCAACATCAGCACGAAAACTTCGTAGGACATCATCATGTTCCATATTCATCCTCTGACTCAACTCAATAATCGTATAAAACCAGCAAGGTACCTTATAACTTATAAATGTCGTAGCCTTGTACGAAATAAAATAAAATTTATAAAGAAAATCACAAAGTTATTTGAAGAAAAAAGCACACTCAAATCATACTTAACAAATTGGAAGGAATGACAAACATAATAGTCACAGCACTGTAGCAGAGTTCCTACTAATGCCAAGAATCAGCTGTTTTGTAGCAGCCATCTTGTTAAATAGAGTGCTAATCACTGCTTAAACACGGGTGGAACGTTAGATAATTAGACAGCTACTTTAGCGAATGAATAGTGACTGAATAAAGTTATTTAGCGTTTAAAAGTAACGATTTTTCTTTAACAACTGCTATTTATTGAATATAAATTTAATAAGCGTTTATACTCGTAAGTAAGGCTGTACGATGAACAGATGGACAGATAGACATACAAACGAACGCATAGTTCTATCTAAGACAAGAGAATACCCATTATGGCAGAATATAACAGAAAAGCTTTTGCTACGGCTATTGAAGTGTAGCTGGAGTCATGCAATTCACTGAGCTTAGTTTAAGTTATTTATTAGTTTATGTGGCAATTTTTTTAGACTTTGTTTTATGAATCTGAAAGCTTATATTAACCACATCAGGAGATCATAAAATCAAATTTTTGATGAAGTCAAATATCTATCCGTATTAAGGAACCTGTGGATAGATAGATTATTGGCACCAGCCGTAAGTCAGGTATTTATTTCGTTACATAGCTAACTTGATAAAGATATAGAAATTAATGATCTTGTCCTTCGGTAATCACTTGGAATCTTGATCCGTCTGAATGATTTTCTGAGTGATAAAGTCAGCATGCCCAAGCTATTACTATAGGTGACACACTTATTGAACATTAGAAATGCTAATATGAAATTGTGTTGTGCTCTCAACTCATTTAACTTATATTACCTATACTATATTTATCTTTATTGCCAAACTGTCAAACACTGACTTTCGGCAGATAGTAGTGAGAAAGAGTAATTTCGTTGGAACTTGTTGCTGTGATCTGGTCAGACCGTACCCTTTCTCTCTTTAACCCAACGTTTCCAACATCCGTTCGTAGTCCAACATTAGTTAAAATACGTTTGTATAAATAAATGCTTAATTCTAAAAAATCAAGAAAAAGGTATGTATTTAAGCAATTCACTGCACCCTGGTAACATTTAGTTTTCGTTCAGAAACTAGGTTTCCGCAACACAATGAATTTACCACAGAATTCGCCCTATTTCGGTACATGAGACTATTAGTGCGTTCGAATAGATCACTTCTGATCGTTTCTGGCGAAAATAACGCTAAAAATGCTCACAAGGGGCGTTCGAATTGGGAATCTGTGGGTGAAAATGTCGTTCATGCCTCATTTTGTTCACCGTTCGGAAAGCAAAAAAACAGGTATTTTGCAATTTTTGACCCACGTCCGGAGCATTATTTGTGATCGTTATTTGACAGCATAATCATGCGATTTTAGGTCTTATGCTCAGTTGAGCGTTCGAATAGGGTATGGGCAAAAGTGGCAAAAATAACGTTTTTTGAGCTTTACGAACGCTTTAACAAAAGAGCCATCAATGACAACGGCACCAATGCCCTCATAAGCTAAACGAACGCACCTTTCATATCTATGAAATTTACAAGGTCCATTTGAAACCGTGTAGCCAGTAGCTTATGTTGAAAGCGGAAGCGGGAAAAAACCCAGCAATGGCTGTAGTTCATTTTGTTTAACTTTCTTAGATTTGTGTTTCTTCAAGTTTTCATATGATTGCTAGATTTGCGTATTTAGCGAAAATGACGTTATAAAAACGCTCACAAGGGCGTTCGAATTGGGAATCATGTGGGTGAAAATGTCGTTCATGTCTCTTTTTGTTCAGCGTTAGGAAAGCTAAAAAAAAGGCTATTATTGACCCACTTCTGGAGCATGTTTGTTTGTGATCGTTTTTTGATAGCTGTGTATTTGACAGCATAATCATGCGATTTTAGGTCTTATGCTCAGTTGAGCGTTCGAATAGGGTGTGGGCAAAAGTGGCTAAATCAGCAAAGTCACTACATCGACGGTCTGCAGCCTCCGGCTGGGTCATGCTTGTACCCCTGTTCACTTGTTTAAACTGAGGATACGGGATAGTTCATTATGTGAATGTGGTTTAGATGAAGGAGATATGATCATATTTTCGTTAACTGTTAAAATATTCACTGTATGATATTCTTCCGCAAAAAATATCCCGTCCTATTTTGTTCAAATCTCTTCTATGCCTTACTTTTTTTTTTCTTTAATTAACTGTATATTATGTAATTATATTATTAGAAATAAAATTAAATTATAATGTTTGTTATGTATCCTTGATATTTATTTTATTAATGGTGGTGTAGTTTTTATTATGATATGATATTGTTATATTGTTTTTGTTTTGTATTTTGTTCTTATTTATGTTGTTTTTGTGTATTTTAGAGTAATCACGGGAGTGGGACCATTTGTTTGATTCTCTCTTCTAATCACCGACCATATTATAAAAGTTTACTTTAATTTCTCTTGCAGTTTATGAAACTATCGTGTAACAGATACTGGCAAAGTTGCGACACTCAAAACAAGTGGCAGAGGCCATACACAAAAAATCTAATCTAACTATGCTATGCTCCGGACGTGGGTCAAAAATTGCACATTCAGGTGGCAAAATTAACACTTCTTTTTAGCTTTAGCTTTGCGAACGCTGAACAAAAATAGACTTGAACTCCCACGGATTCCCAATTCGCCTCTTGTGAGCGTTTTTAGCGTTATTTTCGCCAAAAACGCTCACCAAGGGTCTATTCGAACGCAATACTGTTCCTCTGTTCTGTGAGCTTAACCACCATAACCTGGCCAAAAAGGCCAAAAAAAAAAAAATTAACCACCATAACATAACCTAAAAAAAACAATCTAGTTTTGGAAACCCAAATAAAATAATTGTAATGTTATGTTGTTTTGAGTGAATAACAAAATACTATAATTTATTTGTTAAAAACGTTACCGTGACTACCAGTTGCCTTAGCGGCTTGCGTGTATATTAGGATAAGTATGTAAGTACCTTTATTTTCGGGACTCCGTAATTTCTGTAGATTTACTTACTACCTACTTATTTTACTAAAACGAAACCTTTTGTAATCGTTATATCTGTTCTTATCTTTTAACCACACACGTTGCAGTTCCTGGAAAAGTGGGTTGATTTCTACGAATTCTATTGTATTATTGGCCAAATATGGCTAATCGCAAGGCAACGGGTTAAAGCATAATAAATTGTACAGTTATTAGCATAAGGGCGTGAAATTTGGACCTTAATTATCATAAAAGAATTCATATACTCTCGCACTAGGATACCATAGGTGCGTTCGATTAGCTTATGAGGGCATTGGTGGCGTTGTCATTAATGGCTTTTTTTTTAAGGCGTTCGTAAAGCTCATAAACGTTATTTTTGCCACTTTTGCCCACACCCTATTCGAACACTCAACTGAGCATAAGACCTAAAATCGCATAATTATGCTGTCAAATACATAGTTGTCAAAAAAACGATCACAAACAACCATGCTCCGGACATGGGTCAAAAATTGCACATTTTGGTGGCAAAAAATCCTCTTTTTTAGCTTTCCGAACTCTGAACAAAAAGAGACATGAACAACATTTTCACCCACAGATCCCCAATTCGAACGCCCCTTGTGAGAGTTTTTAGCGTTATTTTAGCTAAAAACGATCAGAAGTGATCTATTCAAACGTACTACCTGTGTTGCGGGATGCATGACACACATGAACGCGTCCCAGTCACTCTAAACCCGTGATCAAATATTTTTGCTCATCGCACAAAAAAAACAAAACTCATTTTGGCACACACTTCTGAAATTTTGTAATGAGTTTTAAAAAGTTGTATTCTCATGATTGCTGCCTTCTCCCTAAATCGCATTTCCATGATTCTATGTCTAAATAGGTACTTGGAAACATCTAAAATCGTAAAAAATAAAATATGGCTATAACAAATATAACCATTACTTCAAAAAACTCTTTGGATTTTAAAATTTCAGAAGTACTGCTATGTCTTTACATTGATGGTCTGCCAACTCCAACTGGGTCATGCATTTATCCCCATTCTCTTGATCAAACTGAGAAAATAGGATAGTTCATTAAGCAAATGCGGTTTAGATAAAGGTTTAATAAGGGTTTGCAGTTTAGAAAAAAAGAGTGTAATCATGTTTTCAACTGTTCAAATTTCAATGATTCTTTATATGATATTCTTCTGGACAAACATCCCATCCTATTTCATTCAAATTTCTTATCACTGCATTTTCCCCTTATTTAATTAACTGTGTATTATGTAATTATATTAGTAGAATTAAACTAATATTTTAATTAATATATCTTATGTGTTTACTATACAATTAATTCATAAATTTTGGCATGGTAATTAAAGAATTTTGTTCTTATTTATATTGTTTTTTGTGGAGTGGAACAGTGTGTTTGATTCGCTCTTCTAATCACCGACCATATTCTAAAAGTTTATTTTGATTTGTTCTGCTGTTTATGAAACTATCACTGGCAAAGTTGAGACACTCAAGTTGCATTAACAAAGAATCTAATCTAATCAAGTTTTAAAAAACTACACATGTCATAGCACTTTGTGTACACATAATCCATAGCACCTTTAATTTTTGTTTGTAACTCCACCTGCCAAAATCTAATTTAAGCATAGTCTGACATGCCCTTAACAAGAAAGTTATGAGAGAATTGTCCTCCATGCCTTGTCACAACCAGAGGCCTTAATTCTTAATGTTTACACTAACATTTACGTGTTGGGAGGCACATTTTTGCTCATCACAAAAATGTTTGCATTAGCCAGGGATCGCATCTTGCACCCCACTCTTCAATGGCAGGATTGCTACCAAGCTAATGAATGCCAGGTCTATATATAGCAATAACCAAAGAAGTCACGGGCAGAAAGTAGTTAATACTATAACTTAAGTCTATATATTGTGAATTATTACATTATCTGAATAGCATACCTCTACCTACTTAACTATCTCAATGTACTAATAAGTGCCAGTAGCACTTTGATAAATTCAACTTTATGCTCAAAGAGATAAACAAAGGTCAAGCATTATCTCTGAACCCGTCTTAAATGTCTTATTTGTTCTATTTGTTATTAAAACACATTTACTTGTTGATATTCAATGTAACATACAATGTAGTCTTCAATTTAAAATTCCCTAAATATTTAGTGATAGTCATTTTGGTTTGTGTTAAAAGGTTTGGTGTCACATCATAAGTTGACAAGGTTTATATCACAGTTTGTATACAGGTAGGTACTTATTAATTACTTTTACATAATTTATTTTAGAATGAAATATTTCATTTCATATCATATCACCTAAATATTATGTTTTAGTTTGGGGACTAAATTCAGTTCCTTATCTTTTCACTAACTCCCGTTTTACTTGTAGAATTGCCAATTAGCTGAGTTTGATCGTTTATCTGATTATACAAATGTTACAAAGTAAAATACAAACCCTGCTTCCTCTGGATTTACAACAACAGGTGCTTCAAATACTTAACTATCCAGACTGTGCATTGAACTTAAGAATTTTCTTTTTCTGCTTGGCAACCTTAACTTTACATAATCAGCCCATTATGTTCCCACTGTTAGGACTGCCTTCCCCTCCGAGAGACGTGTTGAGGCATACATCACGCGGGCCCTTGCGGTTTTGTAGATAGGATAGTGGCCAACCCGTGTCGATGTTTTCAGGCCACCCGAAGGCCTTCGACATAGCCTAAGGACAGACGGTTAACTGACCTAAGACTGTTGTACTACGGCGAAGAACCGGGGCCGACAGCTTAACATGCCCTCTGAAGCATGGAAGAGCTCAGTTGAATAAAGCCACTAGCAGTCACCCATCTAACTCCTGACCCCAGCAAGTGTTGCTTAACATTAATGACTGTTAATCGCCAAGTCAAGTTCCGCTGCGAGCATGTCACCTTAACTTAACTTTACATTATGATATTATATACTATAATAAACTATTTCTTGTTACAGATAAAAATGGCACTGCAGCGATACTTATCTCATGCAACAAAGCAATACATATCAAGACACTGTCTTCTCCAGTCCAACATCAAGCAGTCCTACTGTGAACTACGTCACAATTATAGCTCAGATGCACCTAAAAAGTTCACTGATCGCCACGAATGGGTCATAGTCAATAAGGACATAGGAACTGTTGGAATTAGTAAATATGCTCAAGAATCTCTTGGTGACGTTGTCTTCGCGCAGCTACCCGATCCAGGAACAAAATTAACAGCCGGAGATGAATGCGGTGCCCTAGAAAGTGTCAAAGCAGCTAGTGAAATTTACTCACCTGTCACAGGCATTGTTACGGAGAAAAACCAGGATGTTGAAAAGAAACCTGGTTTGATAAACACATCTTGTTACGACAAAGGCTGGTTGTTCAAACTGAAGTTGACGAAGATCGAGGAACTTGACGAACTTATGTCAGAAGAAAAATATGAGACATTCTTGAAAACTGATGTTGAAAAACATGATATGTAAAATTTGGATAGACAGTTTATATAAATTTCAACATCAAAATGAAGTACAGTCTAGTCTACCATGCACTTACCCTAAGCATACATTCTCTCGCTGGCTAAGTAAATTGTAAACTAGAAACTGTATAAAAGTTGGTTGTATCACAATGGCTGCAGAAGCCATAAATATAAAATACCCTAGTATGAGCTACACAGCTGGTAGATTTTAAGATTGTGACTGTATGTGTAGCATACTTGTTTTTGTTGTGATGTTTAAATATTTTATCTTATATAAAAATAGTTTGTTAATATAGATACATCAAAGTTAATATTTTATTTTATTAAATATAATAATATATTAATTTAGTAATATTATTCTTTATAGTAATATGATCTGTTGCGTTAATAACACAATCTGCATAGTCGTCTGTAGCTGTTCATCACACTCGGCAACACTTGGTGCAGTCACTATTTGAATGGGCAATGACATTTTCACTTAGCACTTTTGTGTTTTGAAGGGCATGATAGCCCGTAGACTCGCCATTGGCTAATAAAATAATAGAATTCCAAAAAAAACATACTATGAATCCAAAAAGTGCAATGCAGTTTGGCAGTTATTCTTGGTTGTTTTCATAAGACAACAGTACCTACCCTACCCACACTTGCCACGGTGGATTATGGATCATATTCTTCTCAGAGAGGGCAAACCTACTAGCAGTGGAAATATAAGTTGATAATGCAAAATGTAATTTTTCATATCTCATTTATAATGGAGAATGTTAATTTGTAGTCTCTACTTCCCTAGTCAAACAAGAAGGAACTTATGATGTTTGTATAACCATGTACTATGCTTAAATATTATGCTTATTTGCTTATGTTCAATAAGGTAAGTGTTGTACCAAAAAAACGATAAAATGTGCAGTATAACTTTTATTGAAGTGCAGTCTTACAATTAAATTGGTAAACATACAATTCTACTTTGGCATTCTTCCATCTCCAAATTTCCCATCATGTAATCACATTGTACTTATAATGAAATAGAAAATAAGAAAATATATGTTTAACTGTCAGATAAAGGCACACTTATAAAATATATGATATCTCATAGATTCTGTAGTTATAAAATTAAAATGACAGATTTACCTGCAGTGATTAACATGTGCGCTAAACCAAATTAAATATTCACTCTTATTATCTTTCATTTAAGAGCAATAGCTGAAATAGTTTTTATCTTTCTAAAACATTAAGTCACTATTTCTAATTGATAGTGAAGATAAAGTTAATACAGTAAAAAAGACGCATCCGGTTCAAATATGCTAAGTGTGCCTTGACCCTTCGTTGAACTTACGGGTGAATAACATTTTTATCCATATTATTTTTAACCTCTCTAATGAATAATATTCTTTGGGCTTTAAAATGTTGATGTTATATCCGAGATGCGATATTTATGTAAGCAAAGTAAGTGTGGCAGGCATAGCGTTGTTTGCCTTACAATAAAACGATTTTTAGAGATATTTACTGACGATAAGTTCGGTATAACAGATTATACTTGTAAATTTCATAACCGCAAAAAAACCAATAAATAAAAATAGTATTCAGAGATATATACTTTTTTGAAAGCTCCAACATTTAATTGTAGAATTCATAGGAATCCATTTGATAGATCTCATAATGTATTTAATAAAAAGGCAGTAATTTTGGCAATGATTGAGAATGTTATTATGATTATTGTTTTATTATCGTTATATAATTTATTTACCTTTTAATACATAATAGTGAAAATTGCGGTACTTTTTGAGTTAATTATGCAATCGTAAGCCAAATAATTACTTCAGCATAGAAAGATTATCAATGTTATCATCATTTTAATAAAATAAGTTTAAAATTGCGGTACTTTTTGGGTTAATTATGCAATTGTGCCAAATAATTACTTCAGCATAGAAAGATTCCTATATATATTATCATCATTTTAATAAAATAAGTTAAAATTATGGTACTTATTGGGTTAATTATGCAATCGAACGCCATTTAATCACTGCATCATAGAACAACTTTGTTTACTTGGCTGAAACAGTGTTCTAAAAATTTACTTATGGCAATAATATTGCGGCAATTATTGCCGACGTAATTGCTCGTGTAAGTAAACCATTACAGACATGCCCAAAAAATACAAAAAGTACCATTTTGTTGTCTGTACTATCAACAAAAAAGGTGTCAAAAAACTACTATGTCGTCTTTCGCCAAAAACTTCTTTAAAGTGTATGATCACTTAAAACTGTGAAGGTATACATTAATAATTGCAATTGTTTCTAACAGTTAACACACCGATAATATGTAAAGAGTCCATAACATTGAATCTGTCAAATACAAGCCAAAAATGATGTGTAAATAAAAAATAAAACTTGAGTATTATTAACTTGAATTTCTTATGACTAATACAATTTTCAACATTTAGAATATATGATATTGTAGACAGAAAATGGAGCAAGGTCGCTTCTAACCTTTTAGCTACTCGTATCTATGGGAGAAATTATATTCAGCAGTGGACGTTACTACTGTATTTCAATGAACAACGAAGATATGACACTATAATACCGTAATAATTGGCAAACATTTATACTTATTCCCTGTGATTATATTAATATTTACCAATATTTTTTTATACTTACAACTATTATATATACTTACAATTATTGTATATTGTATAATTGCTCAATTAAATAAACTTTTAAAAAAGTTTAAATTAATAGAATTAATGGTTAAAACAATTTTAAACATACGAGAATCAACATCTACAAAACTATAATAAAAAAAACTTATAATATTTAGATGCTTTGAATAAAGATAAAAAACCCATGGTTAAAAATTGGTAGCATATGTAAAAAAACCTAGTAAACTTTCTATAAAGTAAAATGTAAAAATACAAATATTATAATGGCACTTACAAGTTAACATTATTGGTAAATAAACCATAATGGAATATTATCTAGACACCATTTATAATGAACAAATATTTGGTAATTCCTAAATGACTTATATTTTATCCATTAATTTTAGGACGGGAAATATATAATAAATTTATTTAAATTTATATAATTTTTTTTTATCTCTTTATTTGATTATAATCACTTACCTATTTATGAGATTAGGATATAGTACTAAGCACATAAACAAAACCTTTGATTTCTAAATATTGCAAAGGAATCTTTAGTAAAAGCATAACATCACGGCTGTGTATGCATAAAGAGTTAGGTACTGTATAAATGCTTACAACGCACCAGTTATGTAATAGGAACTTATTAATTTTATAAAATACCTCGTTTGTTCGGCAACATTATGCCTGGTCTCAAAATCATAATACATATAATTATATAAATTCTTTCGTAATGTAAATTCTAAGTAAGATGGAGATGAGAATAACGTCAATTCATATAAAATAAAGTAAACGGCGTTTTAACAGAACATACCAGGAGTAGATTTATCTGCTTAAATTTGTCTCAAATGTACAAACTAAGCGGTTTGCGGTCAAAATAAACTATTTTGTTAATTATACTTTTCAGTTGAATAGTTAATTAATTCTACCGATAATCTATGTATATCAACAGTCAATGTTTACTCGATAACATTGCAGATATATTTGTGTATATAATGTGTATACAAAAAGTTGCAAGGAACATCGGTCCGAGAACATTGGTTACACATTTACCGTCACTCACGCATTATACGCACATGGCAAATGCAATGGTATATATTTCGACACAAATATTACCTCGTATAATCCACAGACTACTACGAAACACCGATGGACATAGATCAAACTACCGCCTTCAAAGACAGTCCTTTAAACTCTCGCATTAAAATTAACATTTAGGTCTTTACGCATGTTTAGAGATAAACAAACTACCTCTCACCCATATCCTGGCATAACTGCGCCTGTTTTAAACGAAACCTTCGGTTTATAAGTCCATGCCAGGGTAAACGGTTTATCGAGGGATTTGTTGATGACTACTTGTAAAGTTCTCTTCGTAGTGTTGTATTTGAAATCGCAAGGTTGTCTGTAGGGTTGAATGTTGATGTAGACGCTCTTGACTGGTGGTTGGTTGAAGAATGTGATCTTTTCTAGGGACGGCACTCCGTACCCCCACCAGCGCACGGCGCTTCGGAAGTCGGTGTAGTTGTGATAGAACTCGATGTGACTGTATTTCTTTTCTTGGTAGCTGTCTGTAGACCGAAAAAAAATATATAGACACAAACAAGAATACAAACGAAAAAATATATTTTATATTATAAACAAAAACACACACTATACGGAACTTAATACATTTTTAACTGGTTTAAGAAAACTACAATAACTTGTTTGTCATTTCATATTGCTGTAGTTTCAGTAAAAATCAACAATGTATTTACAAAAAAGCAAAGACGGCAATTCATAACGCTAGTCACGTAAATCCGTTACTATCTATGGATATTTACCCTACTAGCGATAGTATTTCCATTGAAATAGCGCCAAATTTATATCCCTCTCAAACTGTCGACAGATAAGATATAGAAAACAGCCAGTAGGCAATAATAAAAAAACAATCCTGGTTAGTTTCTATTGCTAGAACCTCAGAATGTTATAGTAGCAAGAGCCAGAATTAAGAATTCGACATATACGGTTCGTCGCCAATAATGTTCTTGGTCTCATCACAGAAAAACTAAATAATAGAGGCGACTTTATCCGCTCCTCAGCATTTTTGGCATTAGAGTGGGATGATAAGAAACAAGATGGCGCTTGAAGCTCCACCTGAATCTGTCAGCATTTTGTGATTTTATGCTCAGTAAGTGAAATTTGTACCTTGTAATAAAAAAAATTGGATCGGATATTTAGTGCGAGGTTGACCAAAAATAAGGGCTATTTTACTGGCCTTTAAAATACTTGGTATAAACTATATTGGCCTTATTATAAATTGTGGAATAAAGATAGCCCCGAGTAAAAGCGGTATGTTTCTAATAGAGTTCGAGCCGTTTCAGCGTGACCAAGTAACAAACATACACGTTCATTTACTCACACACACTCACATTTATTATACCACCGAGTGAGCAAAATCGAACTGTGTTCACTGGTAAAAAGGTATTTATTCCTGCTATCATTGGTTCCTTAAGTTTTTAAATTAGTTTTTCTGATTCTGTACTTACGGATGCTATCACCATCATCCCAGTAAATCTCACCGCGTGCGTTGAAATCGTTGTCTGGCACTACTACGAGCTGGAGCGGCGAGCTTCGAGTTCTCGTGGTAGTTACCGGCCCGTAGGACGGAGGCTCTTGCGTCGGTACTATTGCTCCACCCTGCGGAAAAATATTATCATCATCATAGTCGGCCCATTATGTTCCCACTGCTGGGACTCGAGCCATTCTCTAAAAGAGAGGTGTTGGGCCATACTCCTACACGCAGGCCCACCGCGGCTTGGTGGATAGGCTAGTGGCTAACCCATGTCAAAGTTTTCAGGTAGCCCGAAAGCCTTCGACATAGCCTAGATTAAACAACCGGAACGGACGACTCGACGTGCCCTCCGAAGCTTTCAGTTAAATAATGCCACTAGCCGTCAGATACGGTTACGGATATGAAACTATTTCCGATTATCATATAATATAATTATATATAATCATATATCTATATTTTGAAGAACTAATAAAAGCAACGGAAATTAAAACCGGTGTCGATTTTGTAAGCGTTCTCCGCATTTTAGCACTTCCGAATTCTCTTCTATTGTGGTTATATTTTCGACAGATTAGGCGTCGCGTAACTTAGTGCTCGCTAAACTAACGTAAAAATACCCAACAGTAGTAGTGCGTTCAAATAGAACCCTTGTGAGAGCTTTTAGCGAAAATAACGCTAAAAACGCTCACAAGGGGCGTTCGAATTGGGAATCTGTGGATGAAAATGTCGTTCGTGTCTCTTTTTGTTCAGCGTTCGGAAATCTAAAAAAGAGGTGCAATTTTTGACCCTCGTCCGGAGCATGGTAGTTTGTGATCGTTTTTTGACAGCTATGTATTTGACAGCATAATCATGCGATTTTAGGTCTTATGCTCAGTTGAGTGTTCGAATAGGGTGTGGGCAAAAGTGGTAAAAATAACGTTTTTGAGCTTTACGAACGCTTTAACAAAAGACCCATCAATGACAACGCCACCAATGCCCTAAAAGCTAAACGAACGCACCATAAATAAAATAATCGTATCTTTAAAAACGTCGCTGTAATTGTTACTTGAATTTGGATTTTAGTGTTAGCAGAATAAGGACAACTATATTTAAATTTTAGTTCCCTGGTTTAGTTTTAGTTTTATGAACAAGAAAATCGATACTAATGCATGGAGGCACGCGCACGGCTCGTGTGTCGCCGAGCTAAACCACCTGTCATAACTTGTCTCATTTACAGCCAGTTGCAGAAACGATTTTTATAGACGTCATTAAATCGTTCCACAAACGAAAATTCTGTCTTAATTTAGAATTTGATACTCGTTTTTTTACAGACTTTTTAAAGGTTTTCCCATATTACATGTTTTGTCACCACAAGCAAAACTCTAGTTCAGTCGACGAATCCACATACAAAGATAAAAAACATTCTTTATTTGACATCTGCTCGATAATGACAAGCCAAATAGTAGTTTGCATTTTGTTACTGCAACATACGTCTTATAGTCCGCTACAGCAACGATATGTTAAAAATTTAATACAAATTTTGTAAAATAGCTAATTCAAAACACTAATGTTCACTCCCAAGAAGGTTGTCTTGTCTCTGTTCGTTGTTCATACTTTTTTAAAATAATTTTGCAACATTGCTTAAGGCCGACTTTAGCTAAAGGTTCTTTAAGATGTCAACTTTATCTTTTGTGCAACTCCATGAAAATAATAGCTTCATGAGCACTAAAGCTGGATTAAGTAAAGGACTGCTAATGAAGAGCTTTCTGCAACTGGCTGTTAAAGTCCCCTATCCGAAATTATTTGAAACAAATTTTATCACATTCGGTTACGGTTACGAAGCTTCAAAAAAAGTTATTGACCGAGCGAGCGAAGCGTCTTTGATTTAACTGGCCAAATTGACTAATAATAATAATTAGGTTTTTATAATAATTTTATATTGTTTTATTAAAATATTATAAAAATGTAAATTTAAGAGAAGAAAATATATTAAGAAATAATAATAACAGCATGGCAGCGTAAGTCTTTACGCGGAAGACACTATCACGATTTGCAACAACCACATGTCGAAAGACAGAGTCGAACGCGTGGCTGCAGAGTGGGGAACTCTTCCCGGAGACAGAAGCCTTCATGTTAGCGATTCTGGATCAAGTCATTGACACCCGGAACTATCAGAAACATATTATCAAGACATCTAACATAACTGTCACCTGTAGGAGATGCTGTAGTTGTTCAGAAACCATACAACACATAACCGGAGCTTGTAAACCTATTGTACAGACATATTATAAACACCGTCTGATCATGACGGTAGCCGCAATAATTCATCAACTTCTTGCACTCAAATACAATCTCATAACCGATAAGACAACGTATTATAAATACAAACCAGAACCAATTCTTGAAAACAGTAACTACAGACTATATTGGGACCGGACTATTATAACTGACAAAACGATTAATTACAATAGACCTGACATAACCATTTTAGACATATTAGATAAATCTGCATTCCTTATTGATGTAGCTGTATGCAATACACACAATCTTCAAACTACATACACAGAAAAAATTTCCAAATACACCAGTTACACAGATTTATCAATAGAAATAAAAACACAGTGGCAAATAACCAACACAAGAACGGTCCCCATTATCTTATCAACTACAGGTGTTATACCGAAAACGTTAATTACCAGCCTTGAAATACTTAGTGTTGAAGCATCAGCACTTAAGTTACTTCAAAAAGCAGTAGTTCTTAATACCTGCAGAATAGTAAGAAAATTTTTGACTATGTCTTAACACTTGGCTCCAGCCCGTGTAATGTAATTCACCTCCAATGTGGAGAGAAAACAAAAGTTTAAAATAATAATAATAATCTTTCCGTAAGTTTGTCAGGTTGTATGTTAGTCTTCCTGTAAAGGTCACATTTTTCAACCAATCTTAACGAAACGTGGGTATGCATGTTCTACACAATTAGATTTTTTGTCGTCGGCGATTTTTGAGCGAGACTTCCCTAAAAAGGGGGGGAAGTTTGCTGCTGCGCTATTTACCGACCGATTTTGATACAATTTGGAACACACATTAGGACACACCTGACTTTAAAGAGAAATTTCGAATATGAGCATAATTTCATTATGAAAACTAACGTGGTTTGCACACATTTTTAATATGGAAAACAGGATTCACTCACGCACAAACCGGCCCCAGCGGAATACCAGCGCTGGCTAACAACCAGTATTGCGCTGAGCTGGGACCGATTTGTGACGTAACATGTCCTGTATTATCTATCTACCTATTGTTCTGTAAGTTAGTGTTAGTGTAATGTTACACTCACAAATAAATATTTTGTTCTTTCATTCTTTCTAGTTTTATAATATTTAATAGGATGAAGCCATTTCCGAGCAATGAAAGAAAATCGTGTTACCCTGATGGACACGGTGCTACGTTCATCCACATCCACCCATTGTCCAGTGCCGATACGTTGTCCGTCCAGTTTGTACCAAGTCTGCGGTAACGGGAAGAACGCTTTGGTCGTGCTCGCTCCTTCGTTCAGGATCGGAGTGATCATCAGATAAGGGCCGATCAGGAATTGGTCGTCAATGTCGTGGAGGTTCATTTGTTCCGGCCATCTGAAATTCATAAGGGTTAATTGATTAATAAAAGGGGGAGTGAAAGGAAAAGTGGTGCGCGCCCCATACCTTCAGTTATCTTATTATAAATTTGCCTAAACCTGACAAGTCAGTTGACGCAGTTGATAGATCCCTGTCTTCTGAACCGTTGGCCCCTGGGTCGATTCCCGGACATATCAAACAAGTGCATGAACACGTCTGTTTGATCTGTGTCTGAATGTGTAAATGTATTTTATTACCATAGCACAGGCTCTGCCTATTTTGAGACCTGAAGACATTGCGTGAATGTAGTAAAAAAAACTTGCACTAATACTAAGTAAAAAGTAGATATACTGTATATTAAATATGCATTATACATATATATAACACTGTTCGATGTTATTTGTGGTTCACTTGTTAGTTGAATATAATTATGTCATCTGAGTTAGTTGTTGGTAATTTTTGTCAGAATACTGTTTGTTTTGTTGGATTTTTATTAGATAAATTAATTTTCGGCCACCATACCCAGGACATTCTTTGTTCCCTGGGTCACACTCCAAAGTGTGCGCTGTTATTAAAGATACAGGTTATGAAAATGTGGTGTGGCTGTGTCATGGACACGGTCGTGTGTTGTACGCGAATACGTTTCTCCGAGTCAAAAGTTATACTATTGGCAAATCTCGATACGCAGCAAAATAACTTCAAAATGGCGGCGCTTCCCCTCCACCCCGCGACATGCGTCGCTGTTCTCGTTTATCGTAATGAATTTTATGAAAAACAAAAACCAAAATTATGATTCTTTAGCTATCCAGTGGTATAATTTCATTGTGGATGCATAGGATAAATTCGAAACTACCACGCCACGTAAAATCGGGGGCGATTTTGTTATTACACTTTACATGTTGTTATCATTAGGCTTTTTGGATTGATAGTAGCAAATGTAAAGACATATTCACGTCAATAACTCACTCAAAGAACAAGGGCCTCGCCACGGTGTCCCCATTGATATGCGCCCTCCAGAACAATGCGTAATAGTACGGGAGAAGCAAGTAACGGGTCCTGAGCGCGGCGCGACTGGCTTTCACCACGGCCGGGCCGAGACTCACTGGGTCTTGTGGCTGCAATTACAAAACCATTATTATTTACATTATAATTGACCAATTTATGGTAAATACCTCACACATACAGCGCCTCAAAACATAAGTTTTAAACCAGTGATGACTTATGGAACTGAAACTGGTCTCTTACTATGGGCCTCATAAGCAAGCTCAAAGTCGAGGGTTATGCTCGGGGTTTCTCTACGTGATCGAATCAGAAATGAGGAGATCCGTAGAAGAACTAAAGTCACCGACATAGCCCAGAAGATAAGCCAGTTGAAGTGGCAGTGGGCAGGGCACATAGCACGCGAACAGATGGTCGATGGGGCCGGAAGGTTCTGGAGGCAAGCGCAGCGTACGCCGTCCACCGACAAGATGGTTCAGGCGACCTGATAAAGGTAGCAGGACGAAGTTGCATGCCGGCCGCTTCCAACTAGTCCTTTTAGAAAATTTATGAGGCATATATACAGTGGACATCCTATGGCTGAGACGATGATGATAATGACAGTTCGCCGTGAATCAAGTGTCAATTGAAATATACGATTATTCTATCAACATTTTACCATATTATACTCGCATACCTAATTGAAGCGCTGGTAGCGGCCACTAACCTATCCACCAAGCCGCACTGGGCCCGCGTGGTGGATTATGGCCCAACTCCTCTCTCTGAGAGGAAGGCTCGAGTCCCAACAGTGGGAACAAAATGGGCTGATTATGATACCTTTGTTCGCATGGTCTATTGGAAACAGAAAATGGACTCACTCCCTTAGAGGCGAAGTTTCCAAAAAAGCATTCCTTGCTAGATGCATTGCATACAACATAAAGGTTCAAACTGCTAAAAAGTTCGAATTGTAGCCTCAGCGTTTTAAGCTCTTCTTTGACAAACCAGTGAATAATAACAAGACAAGTATTTATATACTTCACCTACAATTGAATTCCGTAAAAAATAACTTGTCACGTCGATAAACTAACTTTATCTATCGTACCTCGATCTAGCCGCAACATCTACATAGATAAATTATTGCCTAAATGTATCCTATCGACAACCCATGCCCACAAAGCTGATGTGAGATATTCTCTTCAGGTTTTGTAAAAGTAACCTGCACCCCGTGATTTGGAGAGGTGCCTTGCCCGTTTTAAGCAAAATGGTACTTACAATAGAGGTATCCGAGTTATGATTCCTGCTGAACGGATAAAACGCTCCGAGTTGCATCCATCGCTTGCACAGTTCAGGCGTAGTGTTCCCCGAGAACCCGCAAATGTCTGCGCCCATCAATGGAATTCCAAATAAACTGAAGCTCAGCAGTTCTGTTAAAATATAAAAACAAATCACATTTAAACTGGACCAATACATGCAAAATAGTTAAAGCGCGCGGCCTCGAGTAAGTAGAACGTTATTGCGATACAAGTGGGAAAAGGCGGTGCGGTGGGGGCGGAGGACACTTGCCGGCGATCATTACACGAGTGCCGGCAGAGCAATCGGGTGCTGGCACGCCATGCGATTCGTGCGCTTCAAATCAAATGTCAAATTTATTTTTAAATGTCATTGTTTTCTGTTAAGTATGTAGGCTTTCAACAAATAAAATCAGTCGAAGATTTGTTCGTAGATTGTGATGTTGACTACACGCATCTCGCGCCTAACCTGCGTCAATCAATGCTAGTAGGGAAGACGTTCTACTTATAGATTTTTACATACTTTGCTACATGTTAGATTGTTTTTATTGATGTTTAATATTTCTCCATGACATTGTCGGTACTTACGGAATATCGCGGTTATCGCGATCTTGGGATATATTCGTTGAATAAAGCTAAAAAGTAACCTATATGTTAAATCCTGACTATAAGTTACTTGCCATTTTATTACTTGATAATAGGTATACAAAAACAGTAAATTTTATGCCTAGGGAGGAAACAACTATTTTTAAAGCGAGAGTAATTCAAAGTACATCACTCGAGCTTAAAATAGTGTTGGTCCCGAGTTGGATATTACATTTTATCACCCTCTATGAGAAAATAAGTAGGTGTGAGTTGTTACTATGAATAGTTTATTATTTAAATACAATGAGAGATAAAATACAAATATTTGGATACGAATGTTTAGACTTATTACTTTATTATTTGAACAATTATGGAAATGTATCGTAACAACTTCATTTTATTTCTCATTACGCGAGGAAGACACAATATTTTTTTTATAAAACTACATATAACTAAAATTCAATTAAGGAACGAACGAACGAACGAACGGAATGTATTTTGCGCGTATTTTTACTTCTTCATAAACTTTTTTGGTCTACGGGCTTGCCATATATACTACCCTTGGGGAGTGAATTTTGGAATATCCTTTCTTAGCGGATACTTGCGTCATAATCACTATATGGTATGCATGGCGAATTACAGCGCAATTTGTTCGTCGGTTTGAGCTATGTGTTGATAGATCAGTCGGTCAAGATTGCCTTTTATACAGCGTGCAACTCTAAAATCACAGACGCAGAACCTTGCATACAATCGGGACCTAACTACTGCGTCCCAGGAACTAGGGAACATTCCGAGTTATGCGTAACCAAAGTTTTTGTAATAATCAAGCAGGTTCATCCCTGAACAACTAGATGACAAAGACGGCAATGATCTCCAGAACGTGATGAGGTAAACACGGGGCCTGGGCTAGGGTGCGACGCTGGATGAGGGCGCGTGCAGGGTTAGAGGGACGGAGCGCATTAACCCAATCGATGTAGGTGAGTTTAATAAGTGTTGCCCAAAAAAATTCGAATATGTACCATTTTTTTAAATATTGAATGTGTAAAATTATAACCGATTAAATTTTTGACCATGCGAATCCTGACTAAGTACGAGTACTTACTTGGTACGTAATATGTACACCTTTTAGTATTACAACACCTTTTTGTAATACGCTGTATATACGCATGTATACTGACCTGGTATGGTCATCCGCATGTCGTGCCACTCGCTGCGTATGTCCCCGCTCCAGTGGCCCGCGTACTGGCCGAGACCCACGAACGAGGCGCGGGAAATTATAAACGGACGCTTACCGCGGATCTCCGATAGCGCGCTGTGGGACAAAAAATATTTAGGGTCAATAAATTGTGAGGGTCCGGTGTAACACTTACAGCATTACTGTAGCTTGACCAAAAGTGCTGTACTGCGCCTTAGGTGTGATAGACGTGGTGGGAAGAGGAAAAGCCTCAGTAACTACGGTGCAATCCGTGGCAGTGCATACGCAAGCGGACTCCCGCGTATCACCGCACACATACATAAGCCGCTGTACAGCGGTTGCGGTCAAGCTATAATAAAATATCCTTTAACCTCTCTTGTTTTGTTGTTATTCTGATACACATATTCGAAACGTAAGGGAGATAAAGTGACGGAATAGTTTCTTACCAATAAATTCGGTATAACATTGACTTATCTGTGCATAACATTGACATATATTAACATATCTGCAAGTGATCTGACATGTAACTTGCCACTAGCACCAACATTCAAAGCAATTGTATGGAGTAGCGCCCATTCACGTGGCGTAGCCATTCATTGTAGTCTTTGGGCGTAGCGTGACACGACCTGACGTGCCATTTTTTACTTTATTTAATGTCCTTGTAATAACGCGACGATAGCTTCTACACATCAAGTTTAGCGCAGAATGTGCTACCAGACGCCGCTTAACTTTAGTTAAGTTGTTTGGTAGTGTTATAACATATTCTACAAGAAGTGGAAAATATACAAGAGATTGGCATTGTTTTTGTGTTATCATCGGCAATGTGTACACCGCTTTAACAGAACGTAACTTAGGAAGAACAGTAACTTAATGACAGATTTATTTATGTGACTATAAGCCTAAAAGTCTATATCTTTCTCGAACCAATTCTCTAACCATATCTTTGCATTTTTACCTCCAAGTAACGTTTGTCAAAGTTTGCTCCGCTAACAGACGGAATACTGACCGCTGATTGGTCACATATCGCGTTATGGAATACCATTGACCAATGAGCGTTTAGTATTTAGTTGGGCAACTAATCAAGGCTTTGACAAACGTTCTAGAAACTGGTAAAGATAAAGATAAAGATCAATTTATTTGCCAAAAACATGAGTAGATAGTATAGGTACATACACGAATACATGGTTGGTAACACATTTGTTTTCTGTAGTCCTACATGTCTTTACCTGAAAGGCGTGCAAACAAGATAGGCATGCATGTCATAATGTTACATGATAATAAACAATATTTATCTAATTCCTTGCTAAGGTGAACAAGTACATTTTATATTATTCATATCATTCATATCAATAATATTATTAATTTATTAGTCACTAATTAAAATACAGAAAATACAAAATAAATTAAATGTCAATGAAAAAGTCAACAAATAAGTCAAACTAAACTCATGGAAATAGTATTCAGTTTATCCATACATAATAAATCAATGATTAAACATATTCAGAATAGCAGCAAAAACGAAAAGTTGTATAGAATTGTATATGTCAAAGGAAATAAAATCTGTTATTTAAAAAGTGCGGAAGTTAAATCAATTTTTTCTTGTAAAAAATCTTTCAGAGAATAGTAACATTTATCGGTCAGCAGGCTTTTTAGTTTATACTTAAACAAATCATTGTTACAATTTTGAAAGTCATTAATTAATTTTATTATATACGATCGGTGCCCGGCACAATAGACTTTTCCTCATCAATGCCGTTTTAGAAGTGTTTAGACACAGCTTGCTACTATCGCGTCTGTTTCGTTTAACAATATTCGGATACTCGTTCAAATAACAAGGGATTGTTACGGACTAAAAGTGCAATTTCATAAATGTACAAACATGCGAGCGTTAGTATTTTATGTCTGATAAAGTAAGGTTTACAAGTATCAGTAGTATGCAGTCCAAACATAGACCGAATGCACCGCTTTTGTGCCTCAAATGCGTTTTCATTATCAGTTGAGTTTCCCCAAAAGATTATGCCATATCTTAAAACTCATGCTGCACGTCGATGATATGAAGTTAGTACACCATTTATGTTTACTATATATACTATTATATACTATTTTATGCAAAACATACGCTGTGCTGCTTAATCTTTTGCACATATGCTCTATATGGGATTCCCAATTTAGTTCTATCTAGTATCTATTGTTACACCCAAGCATTTTGCAGAATCTACTTCGCTTACTGGGGGTAAGAGTAGTAATTAAAAAGTAACTACTTACAAATTGGTAGCGACAGCTTCGGTGATGGAATAGAGATTGTGCCAGTCGTAATGCACCCCGGCGTAGTGACGCGCGTCCATGCACAGGGTGTGGGTATGGAGGGCGGAGTCGTGAGTGTTCGGCTTGTATGGGAGATTCTCGGGCTCGCATAGCCCGCACACTGAACCGTCTTGGAAGTTCGACGGCTCGTTCATGTCCTGAAATATTACAACATTCAATTATAGCTATCAGGTCTCTGAATTTAATTTCCAAAGGATATTTTTTATTGATGCCTGGCAGAATTCACAGAGACGACACTGAATATGAAATAAATTTAATCCTCTTATTATAAATGTGAAAGTTTGGATGTTTATTACTCACTCACGCCAAAACCGCTGAACGGATTTGGACGGAACTTGTTAGGTAGGTAGCTATGGCACTCAATAACACATGGGATACTTTCATCACCATCATTTACCAACGCGCGGATGACAACGCTGGGCGCAGCTACTATATAATAAATGTATAATTAAAAATAAAGGAAAGACGAAAGAGATCCAAAATCTTATCGCCTCATATCGCTCCACTCACACCACCATCTAGCGAACCTCTTCGAGCGTCTGCTTCTAACTAGATTAAATCTCAACTGCAGAGTAATTCGGGTTCCGAACTCAGCACTCAGTTGAGTGTTACTCTTCAGCTCAGCAGGATTTATATATACAGTGGTGGTCATATAATTAAGAACGCTAATTTAAAGGGAAGATTTTTTCAAACTAACAAGTATAACCAATTGCATGTATTTTTTTGTATTTCTCTTGGTATCGCAAAACTTTTCCATACTAGCGGTACATTCATTGATACACATGATTGGCTAAAAAATTCATATATAAACTTTATACATTAGATCTGAGCCTAGTATTACTACTTACTGGCTGGTCACATAATTAAGAACGCTGAATAGTTTATTTTTTTATTCAAATTTAAATAGAGAACACTCTGTTGCTCTGTGGTTCTTGGGCACTATTCGTATAATTTTGGCGCCATTTAGTGCTGTAAACGTCTTAAAGGTGATTGCTTCATATAAAAACAATGGGGAAAAATAAAAGTTGTGATAAATCTAAAAGGGAAGTAATAATAAAACTTCGCGACAAGAATTGGTCATATAAAAAGATAGCCGACCATCTGCAATGCTCAAAAACTATGGTTTTCCACGCTGTGAAGCATTTTGCCATGTATCAAACTACTTCAACAGTTCCCCGTGTACCTAAACAGAGAAAGTCATCTCGTCGAGATGATCGCAATATCGTTCGTTTGGCAAAACAAAATCCTTTTAAAGGGTCTAATGAGCTGAGAAAAGAATATTTTGGTGAAAACAACCCTTCAGCAATCTCGGCACGCACTATTCGAAGGCGTTTGGTAGAAGAAAAGTTGCACGGAAGGATAGCAAGGAAGGTGCCCATGTTGAAACGGTGCCATAGGCAAGCCCGGCTTGCATTTTCAAGAAGGTATGAAAACTGGACAGTTAGTCAGTGGAAAAATGTTCTTTTTTCTGACGAAACAAAAATAAATAGGGTATGTTCTGACGGAAAACGATATGTACGACGCCCTCCGAATAAAGCATTTGACCCAAAATACACAAAAGTGACATTAAAGCATGGTGGGGGAAATGTGAAAATTTGGGGGTGCTTTTCTGGGTATGGTGTTGGACCTGTTAAGTTGATAGAAGGAAACATGGATCAATTCCAATACAAAAATATACTGGAAGAAACAATGTTACCTTATGCTGAAGACGTGCTTCCGGTTATCTGGACATTCCAGCATGACAATGATCCAAAGCATACTGCACGCACAGTTAAGGAATTTCTCACATCGCAATCAGTTTCTGTCTTAGATTGGCCAGCTAACAGCCCAGATTTAAATCCAATAGAGCATCTTTGGTGCGAAGTCAAGAAAAAGGTTTCAGATCGACAGTGTGGCAATTTAAGAGAACTGTACGACGTTTTCTTAGAAGAATGGAACTCTATATCTCTTGCGAAATGTCAAAAATTGATAGAGTCAATGCCTCGCCGGTGTAAAGCAGTAATTAAAAGCCGTGGACATGCTACTAACTATTAATTTTAGTTTAAATGTAATAAATTGTTCTTTTTTTCCTTTACGCACTTCATATTAATGTGATTTATTTAATCTAAGTTTCATATAAAACAACTCTTGAACAGTTTAATAATTCGTTCTTAATTATTTGTCCAGCTTCATTACTATATGAATTTGTTATTATAGAGTATAATTAAATAAAAAATGTTAGCAATTTTATTTTATATTTGTATTCCCCTTTGCTCTATCCATGTGGCTATTTCATAACATACCTAGTTATTTCTAAGAAGGAACACATAAATATACGTGACATGATTTATATTTTAAAAAACATGAACTTTAAATCGTTCTTAATTATATGTCCACCACTGTATATATATACTTTTTTATGTTGGCAAAAGTAGGCAGACAGGCAGGCGGCCCACCTGATAGAGAGCGGTCACCGTCGCCTAAAGTTTGCGTTAACGTTTGCAACAGCAAGGGCGTTGTCAACGTGCTGCTGACCTCTAAACTAAAAGGAATAGACGGGGGGAGGGGGAGGGGGGAGGGGAAGGAGAGGGGGCGTATCGTGCCTCCGGAACCTTTTACAGATCGACTGAAACGAAATAGCAAGCTATATATATACTATAGCTATATATATACTATAGCTATATACGAAGAAGACGAAGATTCGAGGGTGGATCCGCCGGTGGTCACTATCGTGGTAGCCGATCGGCTCGCTGGGCTTCCCCTAGGGCCACTAGGGGTCTCACCCGGTGTGCCTGATTCGCCCCGACTTCAGTGACCACCGGTTTGTGGAAAAACCTGAGAAGATAATCACCAAATGACCCGTCCATCGCTATGGATGGAGACGAGCCAGGGGCAGTGACCCCCTTTCCCCGCTCAACTCAAAATGAGGGAGACGAAGACCCAACGGAGCAAGCTATATTACTTCACGTCGGTGTTATGTGGGAGTGTGTACTTCCCCGGTCGTGCCGGCCCATTCGGCTGTAACCCATAGGGTAACAGCATGGCACTACCACCAATCTATTGATTTTCAATATTAAGTAAAGATAAACTAATAAAATTGTACTTACAATCCAAGCACCGTCATATGGTATAGTCTTGTGGAAGTTTGACATCATTTCTAACCAGTAGGGGGTCGAGTTTGGGTGAGTGAAGTCAGGGAACACGGTGAGGCCAGTATTCCACACCTGAAGTAGGACACGGAGAAAATATACATTACAATATTGTTTATAATCGCGAAAGTATGAGTTTGTACGTTTCTAACTTTTTCTTAACTTAATGAAATTTGGAATAATTATAAGAGGTACTCGAAATCATACTAATATTATAAATGTAAAAAGTTTGTTACGGAATCAAGTAACTGTTTTTTATTTGGATGAAATTTGGTAGGTAGATAGATGAGGCATTGGATTATCACATATGATACTTTTCATCCATATCTCATTTCATCTATCATCATGCGGGTGTAATCGCGTAGGGGGTGATCAAGGCGTACTAATAATAATGCTATGCTATATGCATGCATGCAGGGTACTCCACTTAGTATTTTTAGTGTTACCTTGAATAGGGTTATTATATTTTATTGTAATAAAAAGTAGTAGTTCTTTTAACAACACACCAATAAGCAGAGAATAGGCGAGGTTAGTGAATGGTAATTTCACGCAAAATTCACCCTTATCACGTCAGGCAAAAAATTGAGTGATAGTACCAAGTCAAGATTCACATGGCAAAGCATCAAAATTTAAATCACACAATATTTTTTTCATACAAAACACTGCAATTTTTGGACAGGCCCCTTCATTTGAATTTGTTGGGGTCAATGCGCTCTACAATCCCCATGTCACCTATTCAATCACCTCCGTCCCTGTACCCTGCATGCGCCATCTTTCCACGCTGAACCCCGACCCAGGCTTCTTGTTAACCTAGTCTACGTTATGGAGGTCATTGCCGTCTTTGGCCTTTTTTTTCAGGGATAAAAGACGACAATGACCTCCAGCACGGAGACTAGGTTAAGAAAGGGCCTTATGATTGAGTATTAGACAATCTTTGGTTACTCATAATTCGGAATGTTGACTACTTCATGTGACACAGTAGTTAGGTCCCAATTGTATGCAAGCTTCTGCGTGTGTGGTTTTAGTATAACTACAGCTTTTTCTTACACGCTGTATGTGTACTGACTTTTCCAACAAAAGGTTGATTGGTGGAGTTCTTGACGAAGATATCCATTTCGATACCGCGATCGTATGGTGGGTACGTGCCACGCTTTTCCGATGCCCCGACACCCGGATCTGGAAATAAATATTAAAAAAAAACACATAAAACTACTTTTTTTTTTCTAGTATTACTTTTTAAAGCACTAACGCCTGCTTTAGCGATCTCAAACATTGAAATTTATAAAAAGAAAAATTCCATCCGAGGATGAAATTTTTCTCTCTATAAATTTCAATGATAAAAAGACTTGTTTAACTTCTACATTATCATTAAGGATGCATACGATACGGACATATATAACATATTGGCGATACTTCGGTTTGCCGATATATCGGCATCGGCGATACTTTCAAATTTCGCGCCTCAAAAAGTAATGTAACCGCGCGTGTTGTCTCGTTTCCTTTTGTTGCAAACGAGTTACGAACTATGCTTGGGGACTTTCGGAAATAGTTGTAACTGAGTTGCCCCAAAATATAACACCGTAACGCAATACACTTTCCACTTGACCATGATAGTAGGTCAATACAGTAGAAACGTTAACAACTTTCAAAGTCAAAGTCAAAATCATTTATTCAATTTAGGCATCAAAGACGCGCTTATGAACGTAAATTTTTCATTATAATGTACTTTAAACACTACCGCCGCGTTCCAAAGTATATAGAGCCTTCTGAGAAGAAGCGGTAAGTAACTTTGTTCAGGTCATATCGAGAGCTCACAATAAATACAATGCATGGTAAATATCCCGTTTCGAAAGTTAATTCTTGCATTAGTGACCAATGTCAGTTTAAAAATTTGTACGTGGTACTGTATGCGTTTATAGGGAAGGCCAGTAAATTACCCACAATTCAAGTATCCCACAGTGAAATCAATGACAAACCAGTAGCGATATTGTGCCCGTGACTCACCGATGATGATGACGTAGTGCATTCCCTCGGCATGCAACAGGTCAACAAACTGGGGCAGTCCCGCGTATTTGTCAGTGTCGTACGTGAAGTCGTTATGGTCGTGCATGTAGTCTATGTCGTTCCATTGCACGTCCTGAAAGTTCACCGATGAGCTTGTTAACACAACCGTTTTAGACAATATTTATACTACACATTTTTACTTAGTAATACGAGATTACTCATGCAATATTTATCGGATATGTCCGACTATAGTTCTAGGGGCGTCCCAAACACTCTTTGAAAAGAAATGTTTACCCAAAAATGGAATAGACGCGCACAATATTGTGATAATGGGTACTTTTGAACTATCATGGTACCGACTTCAACAAGTTATTTAACACGTTTTAGTGTTGAAGTCGGTTCCAATTTTTTGCTAAAAAAAAATCCCTCTTTAGTGACCCTTGCTACTTACGAGATTGATTGTCATTCACCGTCAATGATGATATCATCAAATCGTCAAAATAGGCGAAATAGGCTTTTCAGTTATTGGAGTGTAACTCAAAACTGCTTGACCAAATTTGATAAAATTTAAATGAGACCCCTTCGGAAGTATACTCTACCAAACAAAGCAGAATCATCAAAATTGGTTCATAAACGACGAAGTGATCAAATTCAAATTCAAATTCAAAAATTATTTATTCAGTTTAGGCATCATAGACACTCTTATGAACGTCAAAATTTTTAAATGATTCTACCGCTGTCTTCGGAAAAGAACCACCGCCGAGAAGAAGCAGCAAGAAACTCGTGGGCCATTATTTTTTCAAGTCTTTGTACATTGAGGTTACATATGAGTAGTATTAAAATAACAAATTTATTCAATAGTTGGCTATTAGGCAGAAGTGGAAAGCTTCCAGGCATCTTTGTCTTCTAAGTAGTGACTCAATTTATAATAGGCTTTTTTCATTAGTATATTTTTGACACGTAACTTGAATTTCCCTTTAGTGAGCTCAGTAATGTCTTTCGGGATTTTATTATAGAAACGTACACAATTTCCTAAGAAGGACTTATTTTTAGTTTTCGTGAGTCTAAATTTAGATACAGCTATCCTATCCTTATTTCTAGTATTAATATTATGCATATCACTATTTATTCTAAACTTCTTTATATTTTTACGAACGTACATTATATTTTCTAGGATATACAAAGATGGAAGAGTTAATATATTAATTTCTTTGAACATTTGTCTTAAGGATTCGCGGGGACCCATTTCGTAGATGGCTCGAACTGCCCGCTTTTGCAATATAAAAACTGTCTCTATGTCCGCCGCTGACCACCACAGCAGGATACCATATGACATTATGCTGTGGAAGTAAGCAAAGTAGACCAGTCGAGCAGTAGCTATATCTGTCAATTGCCTAATTTTATGAACCGCATATGCAGCTGAGCTCAGTCTTCCAGATAGTGCATCAATATGAGGACCCCATTGTAATTTAGAGTCTATGCTAATACCTAGAAAGACTATTGCCTTGTCAATTTTCAATTTATTTCCGTCGAGTAATACGTTTGGCTCTATATGTCTTACATTAGGCATGGAAAATTTTAAACATTTCGTTTTCTTTGCGTTGAGAAGCAGGTTGTTTGCGGCGAACCAATTTGAAACAATAGTTAACGCGTTGTTGACTTGAACTAGTTCTCTATCTTTCCTATCTACTTTAAAAATCAGAGAAGTATCATCCGCAAAAAGAACTATGTCAGCAAGGCCCTCAACCATATGTGGTAAGTCATTGATATATGCTAAGAATAAGAATGGACCCAAGATCGACCCCTGTGGAACCCCCATTCTGACCAAAGATCCAGAAGATGTCACGCCATTAATGCCAACTTTTTGCTGCCTATCAGATAAGTATGATTCTACAAGATTCAGAGCAGCTCCACGAATTCCATAGTGGTGTAGCTTATAAATTAGAGTGCGGTGCTCTACACAGTCGAAAGCTTTGGAGAGATCACAAAATACGCCAATGGCATCCTGTGAGCTCTCCCAAGCCTCCAGCACATATGCTTGACTAACTGGACTCCTGCATCTGTTGTTGATCTGCTTTTCGTGAAACCGAACTGATTTTCGTGTAAAATCCTATGTTCATTAAAATGAGACAAGAGTTGTTGAAGCATTATCTTTTCGAATATTTTGCTTAAAGCCGGAAGCACAGAGACCGGTCTATAATTTGAGGGGTCGGCCTTACTACCTGATTTAAAAATAGGGGTGCTTTTACTCATTTTCATTAGGTCAGGAAATGTACCTCTATCAATACATAAATTAAATATGATCATCAAATGTGGCGCTATAACTTCTATTATTGACTCTAGCATTTTTACGGATAATCCCCATAAATCCTCTGTTGCTTTAACGTTTAAACTTTTAAATGTTTTTATTATTTCAAAAGTAGATATATGTCGGAACCTAAACTCAGGAATTTGGAGCGGGAAATTGTCTTTCAGAAAGCCCACTGCAACACAAGGGCAAGAATCAAGAGATCCGCGAACACACATAAAAAATATACGGTCGAATTGAGAAACCTATAAATTACTTATTTATTTATTTTATACCTAATTCGTTGTTGAAGTCGGTTAAAAATACCACCGAATGTGGTCGAAACTATAGTCAGACCTATCCGATAAATATTACGTGAGTAATCCCGTATTTCTAAGTAAAAATGAGTGAAAACCACGTTAGTTTTTATACTAGACATGTTCGTAAGTGTCTTAGTATTTTTAAAGGGGTAAAATGTGCGTTATTCGTTTGATTTTTCGTACAAATATACGGGCGGAAGAAGTGTATGAAAATCTATTGTTAAGACGCTGAGACTGAGAAGATAAGTAAAGGTGTTGTTTTTCATTCATTCTAGTAATCAATGTCAAGAGAAAAGAAAGAAAAGACCTTTACCAACACTGTAGCTACTGTACCGCGAACGAAATAGCCATCTCGGCTGTTCAATTTTACCGCATAATTACAAATTCGCAAAAGTTATATCTGCAGGGCTATTATGTATCTTGGTTGCTAACAAATGTTGATTTAAATCTAAAAAAATGGCCGCTCTATGTCACTTTTGTCAGCTCGAGTCATCTACTTACTAACATTTTTGTTTACTGGAGTTGCCAAAACTGACATAGAGCCGCAATTTTTCAACATTTCAATCAACATTTGTTAGCAACTGAGACACATAATCGCCCTGCTGGATCCATAATAATAATCAGCAGGGCTATTATGTATCTCAGTTGCAATCAAAAGTTGACAGAAATCTAATAACTTGGCGGCTCTATAGTTTTCACAAACTCCAGTGAGCAGAAATGTTACGTAAGTTGAGCACTAACTCGAGCTGACAAGTGACATAGAGCGGCCATTTTTTTAGATCTCAATCATAATTTGATTGCAATTGACATACGTAATAGCCCCGCCGAGGAAACTTCTATCTTTCCTACATGAAACATTAAACAAACTGAACTCTTGGAACAATTAAAAATAATATATATTTAAATAGCACTAATACTTTTTATGGTCCGCATAGCATAAACAGTTGTTAGTCTCATATGCTTAGGAATAATTTAAGTTTCACACAGTAATTTGCACACTATGTTGCTTCGTGGCAGGATTGGCATTACGGTGGTACTAACAGCTTCTAGCAGAAGAGGCCTAGAACGTAGTAACCGGGTTTCCTAACGTCTTACGATTCGCATCCAGATAGCCGAGGTACAAAACTCCGTTCCCTAGCAGAACTAACATTTTCTGTCAGTGTTGCTCACTGCTCAATAATAAGAAAAACACCTTTTTTAAATCCGTGTCGCATTAACATCTAGATATCGAAGTGAAAAATCATCTCTCAGGTCATCATAGGGGTGACGATTAACGCAGCTTACGGCTGCATTAATGGGCATTATGCCTTGATTTCATCTCTGCTTTCCGTTAAGCGAGAGGGAGTCACTTTGATGACCAATTATAAAAAAAATGAGAAAACTTACAAAAGGTATGCCGGCGTCTCTATTGGATTGCCAAACGCTTTTCGTTATATTCGTGCTCCCATAGTTGAATCTGTAAAAGGAAATTGAGAAAATTAAGAATACAAATTTGTCTGTATTGGCAGGCCTCCGTCACTCCATGTACTTGCGCGCTATAAGTGCCTACCGCCCAGCCGAGCGGTCTCTGTCCGCCGGCGGATCAAATTCAGTGCGGTTTTCGCAAGCGAAGCGCGCGCACGCCGTTCAATTTTAATAGTGCTGTTCGTTCGTACGCGTATTACGATGCCGTGTGGTGCCTTATGTGCTGTAGATGAGTGTAAATCAAGCAAAAGAAGGGATATACACCTAACATTTTTTCCATTTACCTGTCAATGATGAAAGGTAAGTGATAAATTATTACTAGTTTTTGTCGATTACATTTTTTTCCATTCACATACCGTCATTAGAGACATAATTAAAAGACAGTACCTAGGTGTGCGGACACCGGTATCCACTTAGAATTTGACAGTTTAATAGGTATATACTAAGCATTAGCTTGCCTTTCAGACACAGATTTACATAATTTTGTTACATAGAAACGTTATACCACAGAATAATTAATAGTACAAGGTACAGAAGATGCACTCTTCGAAAGAAAACATTCGAATATAAACTGCTAAACTAACAACTGCAATAATGTTCATAAATCATTGCAAAGCACGGACGTGACCTTCAAAAAATGTGCCTACAAGTCGCGTCGACGCGCTCGTAACGAATCAAAATGCGCTTTAAGTCTGTGTAGCGAGAGTTCTTTTTCTTACGCCCGATGAAAACCTTTGAACAAGCCGCGTCTGTTGTAAGGTTACTTGTTGCGAGAAAACGAATCAAATTTATTAATCTTAATAAATTTGATTCGTGATAATTGGTAGTAGTACAATACACCTAGATATGTACAACTAGTAACTAGATATATTTTTTTATTTTGAAGGCCATCGACTTTTCACGTGAAAACTTTCGAAAACTGCAGTGTTTATGTATTTTTGTGTGAGAGTGTTACACTCGTTAATAAAATAACTTACGGCTTAGTGCTTTATTTGAAGTCGGTTCTCTTTTTTTAAGGCTTTTTTTTTCATTTCTAGTGAACATCTCCGAAGATCATCATCAAACTAAGAAGTATTATACTTATTTTAAAACGTTCTCCTAAATGTAACAAATCCTTTTCTGAAAACCGCATCGATATCGGTTTAGCCAAACGCGAGATTATCGCGCACAAACATACATACCTACAAACCATACAAGTCAAACATCTCAGTTTGGCCTGTATGTCTGATCACCTCCTTTTTTTTAAGTTGGTTAAATATTTTATAAATGATAAAATTTTTAACTGCCACATAAAAGTCAGAACATATTCACAGTTCTCAATAACATAGATAAAAAGTTATGTTAATTTATCGAAGAGGCAGCCCTGCGATTACTGTGGAATCGCGCGGTGCGAAGCAATCACTGCTGTACGCTTGAGCATTTAGGCGCATTTTAGCATACAGTGGTTGTTGACGCGAGGGAGTAGGCTATTATCGTAATAGGTATTGGAAATTTTCTACTGAGTGAAGTATCTGTTCTTATTCAGTAATCTGTGGTATTGGTACTTATTTATGAACACAGACCTATTATATAATATAAGTGATTATTTTTGTTCTTACATTCCCTACTCAGACCGTTTTATTCCGTTGTCGACTACAGATACCGTTAATGCTGCCAATTTAATTGTACTGTTCCGTATACCTAGTTTAGTTGGTTATTTATTTATTTAGAACTAACATTTATAAACATAGATATGGCATAACTGTTTTAGAAATAGTTATATACTAAGACTAAAAAATAAAAAAGCTTAGAAGTAAAAAGCTTATCATCAATATTTTAATAATTACAATCTTTTAGTGTTCTTACAAACATGTTACTTATGCCCATGTACTTAAGTTAATTAAACTAGCTGCGCTCCGCTGTTTCACCCGCGTGGTGATGGATTTTGATGATGAATTATAATATATAGCCTATGTTCATCAAGGATAATGTAAGTCTGTAATTCTAATGGTGAAAGAATGTTTCATATAGGTCCAGTATTTTCGGAGCCCGTTCAATTCAAACAAATCATTCATTTATGGGACAATGTATAACGATTCTATAATAAACTTCCTAATGTTATCCGGAGTTTGCCTATTAATAAGTTTAAAATTATTATTAAAACTAAACTCTGTCATAAAGGTTATTACAAAATTTCGGATTACTTGGAGGATAAAACAGCTTGGGACTGATCACTCCAGGTTATCTACCTACTCGTGTATTACCATGTCAAAGTGTAGCGTGTCACCCTACTGATACCATTATTATGGTCTCTTTTGTAAGGCAATACACTGATGGAGATAAAAATAAACAAACATTTGTAATATACATTAAGAAATTGGCGATACACAAACGTAAAAAGACGCTGCGTTTCTTGCCGGATCTTCTCAGTCGTGGTCGCGTTCCGATCCGGTTGTCGATTTAAGAAATAATAAATGTTATATGACAATTTGTAAGTGCCCCTATACCGAATAAACGATTTCATTTCATTTCAGATCAATCTTTCCTCTTTATAATATTAATATAGTTTATCATATGAAAAAATCTATGAAATATGTAAACCATGATGCAATAAATTTATCTTTAAAGCAATTTTAACTCACTTGCAAAGATGGAATCCCAATGCCCAGTACGGAGGCATGGCAGGTCTACCAACCACTTCCGTATAAAGCGCCACCACCGCCTTAGGGGACGGCGCCATAAATATGTAGAAATCCAGCACCCCGCCGATAGTGCGGTAGGTTATAGCCGGCGTCGGTTGTAGCACTATGTCTGTAGAGGTATTTCAATCATCATCAACCCACTGCTACAGGATCGTTACGTTTGTACGGTATATGTATAGAATACTACAATCCACACACTAGACTGCGTTCGCGTGGGATAAAGGTATCGCCTTTCCGCGGGAACTGCCCATTGAATCAGGATAAAAAGTAGCCGTAAAGTGTGTTACTCCACTCCAAATTTCATCCAATTCCGTTAAGTCATTTTTGCGTGGATGAGTAACAAACATCCATACATCCAAACTTTCACATTATTATGGTGTGGTGTAGGTATGTAAGATTCTTAGGATCATCCTACATCCTAATCGGTTAGTTCAATTAAAAAAATAAGAAATAGTTGCGGATTCGGCGTTACTACGGGAGTGCATTATTCATTATAATATGATCTGATCAAAATGCTATTTCCAAATAAAAAAACTTTCACTAAATCAAATACGAAAAGTATTCCAGTGTGGTAACAAAAGGAAGGTTATTTCAAGGCCATTCTAAAAAAATATCCTCAAGCAAATAATTAATAAACTAAAAATGTACATATTTTATCAAAACATAACGGAAATGTTTCGACACACCTACTATTAGTAAGTATAACATTCTTTAGTAACCCGTAAAATGAAAGCGTACTACGCTAGTAGTACTTAGGGTAAGTGGGCGTAACTCATAAACTGAGGCGAATCTTGTCACTCAACATAGTTTAGTATTGACTTCGGCTACATTTCGGAAAGCGCCGAAATCACTCGCGGCGTTCGCACACCCATTCCCTTACAAGCCCACGATCACGATACGTCAGCGAAAACGCTCACGTCCCGATCACAACGCTCGCAGACCGAAGGTGGGTTTTCGAGGTCGTTGCGAGCTGTCACTGTCAAACATCAAAATACATGTAAAGGATTCTATAGATTTGTGACAGAAAATTTGGCGCGCATTTCACGACAGCGATAGTGTTCCATATGGGTTGGGAATTTTATACTTTGGAACCAAAGAGAACGGCAGACCGGGGCGCGACAGTTGTGAGTGTTGACGGCGCTTACCGGAACGTACCCTTCGTGGCACGCCTACCCTCTAATCACGTGGTACAGTACCTAACGTCACATGCCGGTCTCCACAGAATGCCAGCACTGATTGTTTACAATCAGCATTATGCTGAGTTGGGATCGGTTTAGTGACAAAATTATAGGTGTGTTACTGTCGTTAGTTTTAAATACCGCCTGTCTTCAGAGCCTGCACGCTTTAGAAGCGTTTGTAGCGAAGCCAATTTGTATTTTTGTTGAGTTTTAGAAGGGTTACTTCTTCTCTTCGGGGATCTTTTATGTCACTTAATCTTGCCTGATGTAATAGAACATTAATTGGTGAACAAAATCAATAGACAATATTTTCTTATTGTTTATTTGTTTTTTAGCCGTGCAGTTTCTACACACACATTTCGGAGATCTTTTAAAATCTGCATTTTTTGCTGATCGATAAGTACTTCAAATATTTACAACAAAATTTTACAAAAATGTTTTTAGAGGATTGTTTCAATAACTTCAATTATGTTAGAAAAAAAGTTATTAAATAATATTTACATTATTACAGATCGCGCGGCGAGAGTTTGGCTTTGACCGTTATTGCGCAGAAGTCAAAAATTGGGTATCACAGGGTGGCTAGAGGGACGAAGGACTCTTGTCTCTCTCTGTCACATGGCGCGACAGTACCCATGCGCAGTAATCCCCTCCACCCGAAGGTCAAAGCCAAACTCTCGCCGCGCGATCTGTAACTGTAGTGAAAAACAAAAATACGCCAAAACTGTTTTTAGCTAAGCTGAACGAAGTTTTTGTTATACTTAATAAACGTACAAAATAGCATACCTATTTTATAATAACAAAACAATTCATATATTCTTGTGTACCCGTATGGTGGCCACAAAAAAATCTGTATTTGTATAAGTGTAGTTCGGCACTGCACTCGCCCGAGCAAGAATTGGGTCTCACCTTCCAAATAATTTGCAAATATGTACAGAAAAATACACAAACAGAAAATAATAACCCCATATTCTTACCGCAGATGTCAAAGTAAGAGAAAAGGATAGACTTAATGATAGTGGTGGTAGAGAGAGAGAGAGAGAGAGAAGTAGATATATAAAAGTCGAACAATAGCGTGCATACCCATAGCGTTAGCATTGAGGAGTAGAGTGCCATGCGATTTGCCATCGTGTTCCACACCCAGGTAGAACGGCTGCGATCCGTACAGGTTTATCTATAAATATTGTATGTACAAGAGAATAAGTAGGAAAACGTTATTCTATAAATAAGCACAAAGTTATATGTATGACGGCGTCGGCCGCCTATTGTGACGGAGCATGCGCAACGGGCGACCGGTTGAGTCACCGCCGCACACCCATTACCACAATCCCCTATAAAACAGCTACGAGAACCGAAGCTCAGTTTGCTGGGAGCGCTCGCCGCATGCGCACGTCTCTGTTGTTATAGTCTAATAAGTGATCGAAGATTAAAGTTGGAATATACATTACGTGTTTTCTTCATCTCGGCTCTCAGCCGATATGTACATATAAAATACAAGCCCATCGTGCTGATTTACGTATCAGATATGAGGGTCAGAAAACCCAAGGATATCAGTTTATAGTAGTTTATCGATCTTAATATGATAGCTGGAGACCTTTATACGAATGCTAGCTGTCAGATGGATGATGATGAAAAGTATCCTAATTGTTAATCCAGCGCCTCAACCACCTTCATACTAACGTTAATTAAAATTAGTCCAGCTGTTTGGCCGTGAACTAAAATACAAACATACGCTTACAAACTTTCGCCATTGTAAAATTAGCGTGACTAGCTGCGCTCTGCTGTTTCACCCGCTTGGTGATGGATGATGATGATGATGAGAAGTATCCTTTGAACTTCCCCGGGATGTAATATATTTCCCTGCCTGATTTCAATACGAGCCCTTGAGCTGATGTGAAAGCGTAACAAACAAATGTCACTTTCGCATTTATAATATTGGTCAAGACTGTGATTGAGCCTACGAAGAAATGATGTCAGGAAGCATAACAAATTCAGATGTCAGAACAAATTTCACACAAAAAGTGGTCCTTCAAACCAAAACGACGTACGAGTATGATTCCAAATACGAATTACTTCCGAAATTACAAACAGACATGTTCGGTGATTGGTTTATATTTCAGAAGGAAAGCAGGGATTGGTCCACGCGCGTGCTGCAACGTCTACTATGACAGCTGAGTCATAGTGGCGTGAACAATGTTATTGATTTAGCACGACTTTTATTGGGTCATTTTATTAAGGCAGTTACTCTTCCTGATATTATTTCTTCGTAGGATTGAGCCTTATTTTCAAATAGCTATGACTCTTTAGGACCAAATGTAGCTAGAGGGCACCACTTCTAACGTCACTTTGTTTTGGTATCGACTAGCAAGCACTTGTTGTGCTGTCGGGTAAAATTCTTCCATTAGAATCCTGCATTCCCTGATGAACATAGGCTTTATATTTTCATCATCATCATCATCTATCACCACGTGGGAAACTACAGAGCGCACCTAAGATAATAATTGTACACATGTGTATTATCATTATCTTTGACAGTAGTATTTATTTACCCACATATATTTTATAGAAATAAATAAATAAATATCGGCTGTACCTAACATGTGTTGTTACTTGAACTAAGTACCTATTCAAATAGTCATCCAAGTTTTGATTTAACTTAAGCTACCCGTTAATACTATGGAAGTACCACATTCAGTGCAGTATCACGCTGTATGAAGTATCTTCTCTCGTTGACAGCTATAAGGGAAAATGTCTGACAGTAATGAATTTGTAATCATTTTGTCCACTCACCCCTTCATAGGGTTGTCGATCCCTGTTGAATATGGCGAAGGTCTGCCAATTCATATCGTGCATGAACCTAGCCCTCTTCTCTCCCAGACCGTAGATGTGATCCGTTGGCAAAATGGCTGATATTTGCAGAAATTTGTCTGATAATATCAACCCGCCCACGTCTTGGGTGTTGAAACTGAAAATTTTAATTTTTTGAATCTGAGAGAAATGTTCTAAATGCAGTGTAAACTGTCGAGTATATGACAAACTTGATATATTATGGCAACTTTATTTATAATAGACAGCTTCAGATTACTAGTATCAGGAATTACTTCCAACAGCACTACAGGAAACTGATTGCAAATAGTCTAGATTGAGTTTTTTTCGTGACTATCGAAATGTAAACAGCGCATTTTGTTGTTCTGCGTCACGAAAATCTTCCGGGACAAGCAAAGGATTTGTAAATATTTCGTGACTTAAACGTTACATTAAACGTCTATAGGCGACGGTGGCCACTTTCCATCAGGTGGGCCGCCTGATTTTCTGCCTACTTTTGGCAATAAAAAAAAACCGTAAAATATAACGAACGTATTTTCTCGCGAAATTGTATCAATCTGTATCACAAAAAAATGGTTGCCTGTAAAGTCGGTTTCACGGTCGATAATTTAACGTGATAACATCATAAGACAAGCCGAACGCTTAGTCCGATCGTGCCTCTTTATCGCTTGTTTCGCGCTCCCGCTTTTACACTCGGTTCAAGCGGAACGTGACAATGAGTCATACTTGATCGCAGCCGGCGTTCATCGATTTATAAGACATTATCACGTCAAAATTATTGATGCGGTCCTTCGGATAAGCATAAATCAACAGACATGTTATTGCATTAATTATAGTGTTTAATACATACATCAAATGTAATATTGACAAAGCACCCTGCCTTCCAAGCCGCTGGTCTGGTCCAGGGTTCGATCCTCAGACGGGGCCCGCAGACGCACATACTCTTAGCGATAATAGATAGTTAAACTCTTTATTGCAACACACCACAGTACAGAAAAATAACACAAATAAATGATATAAGATAATTTTGTCAACAAAACATTATCAACATACATCTTCAATCTTCAATAATTTTGTCAACAATACATCCTCGATAATCGACGGAGATTATCGCGGCGTTAACCACGCTCGGCAGCGAGAGATCTTGGCAGATAGTGACCAACTTCTGGGAAGAGATGGCACAGAAGGAAGCCGCGGAGCGGGTCAGGGAGAATGATGTTCGAGCTGACCCGCTCCGGCGCAGACGGCCGGGAGATCGGAGGAGACGGTTCTCACGTCTCCTCTCTCCTCCGTAGTGGGGTCACTAACGGAGAATCGGGGGACTGTCCATCGGCTTGCACGGTCCACGACACATCTAGGGCTTGGCATCAATCTGGGCGTACCACTGGGGCAAAATGGTGAATGCTGGCGCGACCTCATTTCGCCACACCCGGGCGGAGGACTGTTCACGGGGGAGTTTTAGTGGGCTTGAGCCCCACACGCTCTGTGACCCCTGTGGCAGAAGGGAAACGTACATTTCCACCACTTAAAAAATAAATCAGTCTTTGGGGGACTGCTGTTAGAAGTGTAAATGTGTAAACGTGTGTGTGTGTGTGATAGAAGTGTGTATTCGAATTATTTTTAAGACCCACAATCAACAACAATAGGTAGTCATGGAAAGCATCATCGCGTCTAAAGTTTTCAGTTTATTACATTATCTATGACAAAGTGTTACGTGGCGATGACGCGGTTCTTTGAATTTTCTTCATGCATAAAGCCGATGACCATGACGCGAGTCCCATGATTATTGTTCACCCAACAAGTGCTCAACGCACTTATAGAAGTTTTTGTTTCAAAAAGTTTTCATTCCCCGGTCAGTCCAAACATTTGTGTGCATGAACATGTCTATTTGACTTTACTGTATCTGTGTGTGTACATGAGTATTAGTCATTAGGCTACCATAGTACAGGCTCTGCCTAATTTATAAACCTTGTGCGAATGTAAAAAACTATGTTAAGGAAAACTACAACGCAAAACATGATATTTTACCCTCATCAGCACTCAAGATCTTGAAGACTTCCGGGCGAAGCCGAAATGTTGTCCATCGTGATATCGACAAGGCGTAAGTCTCACGGTAATTCAGTTTTATTATCACATAATCATAATGTACGCGAATTTCAATAACATTATAAACCCTCATCCTTTTTGAACTTAAAGTAAAGATAATTGTACTTACATGGTAACATTATCAGCGTTCCTAATAACCTTGAATCCAGTGAGAGGCCCCTCTACCATGACTCTATAGTTAAGTTTGGTTAATGTCTTCCCCACCACGGCTATCTCGGGGTACGGGGGCTCGAAGCGTTTGTGCTCGGCGTCGTAGATCTGTAATTAAACGAGAACAACAATATGAGACAACGGTAGCGTTCATTTGTTCATAAAACTAAACTACCAATCTAAAGTGTCATTATGGTAGTCCTTATTCTGTTTACGCTAAAATCCAAATTCAGGTAACACTTTAAATGACAATTCTAAAAATAAGATTATACGAGTACTATTCAATTTTGGGTATATTTACGTTAGTTCAGCGAACACCAAGTTACATGAAGACTTATCGGTCTAAACGATTGAAGAGAAACATGTAATGTTAGTGCTGTCATTCGGAAGTGTAATACTAACTTGTATTTTATTCTAAACAGAATAAGAATGTATTTAATATTAAAACCGACTTTACTCACGTAATTAGCCGACGTTCTCGACTAGGTTAGAGAAGAAGGAATAAGAATTGCCATAAATTAAGACATTTTTAGTTTCGAGAATGTTTACAGAATCCACACCAACATCCACACAAAGAGTTCAGTAGGGCTATTATGTATATATATATAAAGTATATATTAAAACAATACATCCTAAATTCAGTTGGAGATAAGTGGAGACCAATTTAAAATAAAGAAAGGAGTCCGACAAGGAGACCCAATGCCACCTATAATTTTTTCAGCAGTTCTTAAAAGTGTATTCAGAAGACTAACATGGGATGAATATGGTCTAAATATCAATGAAACCCCACTAAGCCATTTACCGTTTGCAGATCAACATCATTGTGCTAGCTGATTGCTCCACAAAGTTGCAATGGATGCTGCAAGAACAGTACAGAGAGAGCAAAAAAGTTGGGCTAAGCATGAATGCAGAAAAAACTAAATTAATGACTAATAAAACAAGGGATATAATTAAAGTAGACAACCACCAAATTCAGTATGTCGAAGAATATACTTACCTAGGACAGATCATAGCTAATTCAAAACAAATGGGTAAAGAAATAGATAAAAGGGTGAGCAATTCTTGGCACAAGTTCTGGTCTTTGAAAGAGATCCTAAAGGAAAGATCAATTCCGCTCAAACATAAAATGAAAGTGTTTAATAGATGTATCATACCCATTCTGTCATAAGGCTGCCCATAAAAAAAATTGTGGCCCTATGTAGGGATCTGTCCTGAGATTTCAGGATTTTTGGACTCATCAGGATTGCGGCCGGATTTTGCAAATCTCAGGATATCACAGGAGTTATAGTATTTTGAATAAAATACAGTAGTTTTAAGTTCAGAACAAACTAAAGCGAGGGGTGGTGCGTGGGAGGGGTAGTCATTGTCACGCCCGCTATGAGTGTGATGTGCGAGTCGTGAGCGAGACTCACCGAGATCCACAGATAATAACAACGATAATTCGATTTTTTTAAATAACTGTTGTGTGATAGAAAATTCTCAAACTGCAACAAAATTTCAGGGGTGTTCAATGGAAATCAGGCCTTTGCTCCGGACTTTATATTTTTCATCTGGTAACCCTAGCTCTGTCACATTTGTCAGCTCCAGTCATCAACATTTTTGCTTACTTTAGTATGTGTGTACCTCATAATTCTTTATTCTTCATGATCCTTTATTTATTTGAAAATTGTTGCTTCTCATGTGTGTATATTTAAATTAGATATTTTTGATAATTATTTATCATCAACACCGGGTATAATAAAATGGAAGAAAAAAAACTATTAGAAGTCTGTTGAACAATTCTGGGTAGTACTGCACTGCTTTCGTCGCTTTTAGACATAGCTGTTCAGTTTCATCCGCCCAGTAATTACACTTGATACAATGCCCTTAAACCTTAACACAGTGATGGTTTCATACTACAGCTTCGAGGAAGAATTTCTGGCACCTACCAAGTCGGACACAAGTAGAAGTGTCGTACCCACAGATATATATGTATAAAAGATAACGTAAGTATCACGCTTTGTATTGAAACCAAGCGTGTCGACTTTTTAATTAATTGAATTACGCAAATTTATGCATAATATAATTTTAAAATAACTTACGTTATAGGAAATATGTCCTTGCTTTTGCGGGCACTATTGCAGTTAATTATCACGCAATTTAGATTTCGCGGCCTTCCCGCTGCTACAACGGACACGCGCGAACTGTAAGTAGCGGCGGCTAACCTTGACGCTTGGTCGGGGTTCGGACACGGGAAGTACACGCATTTGCCTTATCTATTGTACATATATATCTGTAGTCGTATATTGTAAATATGTGTACATTAACAGTATTGTTACCTTGACTTGCAGTATATCATCGGAAACATATTTGAAGTCCATCCGGACCAGCTTGAAGTCGTCCGGGTAGCCGGAAGGTCGCGACAGCTCGTAGAAGACGGAGAGAGCGTGTTTGTCCTCCGTCATGTTCACAAACGTATACGTGTTGTATTGCGGAGGATAGAAGCAGTACGGTGCACCAACAGTTTTGGTAGGAGACCAGCAACAACCTGCAAAGAAGGATTATTTTGTAGTCAATAGTCAATCATACCAATAGTCATACTAAATCTAACTAATATTATAAATATAATATGCATGTATGTGATTGCTTGATAATGTGAATTGTTTAATCCTATTCGTCCATTCGTAGTTGTTTAGTCCTATTTTCCCATTCGTACTTTTTTAACCCTATTCCCCTTCCGTAGTTGTTTAATACTATTCACCCATTTGTAGCTGTTTAGTCCTATTTTCCCATTAGTACTTCTTTAACCCTATTCCCCTTCCTTAGTTGATTAATCCTATTTGCCCATTCGTAGTTAAATAGGCCTATTCGCCCATTCGTAGTCGATTAATTATATTCGATCAGTAATTAAAATGTTATTAAAATCAAAGTCTTTCGTTGTTTATGTAAACACGTGCTCGTAAACTGTACATATGGCAGATTTTACGAATCGCAACTTTAATAACTATATGACGGAAATATGAAAAAAAAAACATCAATTCTTAAACCAATCTGTACATTCCCGGTTGATTTGTGTTATTTCACTGAGATTTCCTTTGATATTTTCATCTGCCCGTAAAAATCGGCTGTTCGTTTGTAAACCCCACTCTTTTAACAACTCCGTAGCTCGGTCCGGGTAAACATTTTTGAGATGAGCAGTGTTTGTTCTCGGTACTTGGATGTTGTGTTATGTGTATCCATGCCTACCGCGACACAGGGAATCCTGGTATGAGTTTGTAAATATTATTATTATTCAGTTATTACAATGGTTGTAGTTTAGACCCTTACCTCGTTTCCCACATTCCGCCTCGCTAGCGCCCCCTTGCGGATAACAGTCGAAGCGCATGTTTTCCTCGACTTTACCACAAAACTCCTTCAATTCTTCAGGACCGCGTTCCGTGTAGCTTTTCTTGTAGTATGTGGTTTTTTTTACGTCAGAAGCGTTGCGGTTTTTCGTGCTTAGATTGTTGTGGTCGTGGTAACGGTGCTCGGTTACCGACTGGGGAAATAATAAGGATGTTCATAAAGTGCGGTCCGTTTTATGCAGACAATGTTTATAATACTCTGAATGCTCAGGAAAGCGATTTATCTTTTCTTTGTTCAAAATTCATTCAATTAATTGATTGAATTTTGTTTTTGATTCATGAACCTGAACATGATAATTCGTTGAACCTAAAGATTTATCGAGAGCGCATACGCGGTCCCTTTTACGCTCACTGTGTTTGACACTATTTCATATGGCCGTATGGGTCGTATGAATAATGTTAGTGCTGTGTGGTGCCCTCATCCATGATATTGCAAACGCTTGAAAAAACTTACAAGTACAATTTAAAAAATTTAATACTGACTTCCATTCTATTCAGTTATTGGAATGTATCTCAAAAACTACTAGACCGAAATTGATGAAATTTAAATGGGATGCAGTTCTAGGAAAAGTAGGTTGATTTCAGCGAAATCTATTGTATTATTGGCCAAATATGGCGAATTGCGAGTCTACGGGTTAATTTCAATGTATGTAATAAAATAATAATATAATGTAATACAAGTACAATTTGAAAAATTTAATACAGACTTCCGTTCTATTCAGTTATTAGAGTGTAATCAAAAACTACTGGCCCGAATTTGAATAAAAATGGGACCACACGAGAAGCACCAGCTTTCAAACAAAAAAAGAATTTTGAGAATCGGTTCACCCAGTCGAAAGTTATGAGGTAACAAATATAAAACAAAAAAAAACAGTCGAATTGAGTACCTTCTTTTTTTTGGAAGTCGGTAGAAAAGTGAATTTGTCGTGTTTGTGAAGTCGTGAGTAAAGGATTTTATTTTTTGTTTAGAACTACATATTATATCCCCTACTTCTTATTAATTTTATAAATACAAATATTTGAATGGATGGAAGTTTACTACTCAATAACGCCAGAATGGCTCAGCGGATTTGGATGATATTTGGTATGTAGATAGATCAGGCGCTATATATATATATATAGATATTTTTCATCATAATATTCATTATCATACATCACCACGCGAGTGAAACTGCGGGACGCAGCTAGTAATATTATGAATTAAACTAGATTGAAATGATCTTAGACTGAGTAGGTTTTGATATACATAGGACAAATATGTGTCACTCATGACAACTAAAAAAAAAGAATGTTTGTAGTGATTTATATTATGTTACAAAAATAAAAGACGCGTACCACTGTAATGAAATTCACACGTTGATGGTAGGACATTTTCTATAGCCTGCCTGGCTAGCTACCACCTGATAATATTGAAAATATTTCACAGAGACTGTATCCTTGAGAGGCAGTCGCTATTCTATGTCTAGTTTGATACCTTCGAATGCATCATCACTAGCCATCAAGTGAGGTAGTGGTCAAACACCAGCCTTTCAATTATTTTCATATATATACCTTTTCCAATTGCAGAGGTGATATTGGTGCTTTGACAGTTTCAGGATGAGCGCGCTGCCACAGTTTACTAAAACAAAAATAAAATTATATTAAAACGCATTTTACACGGAGCTACAAAGAAATAATGTCAGGAAGCATAACTCAGAACAAATTCCACACAAAAAGTGGTCCTTCAAACAAATACGAATTACTTCCGAGGTTTCAAATAGACATGTTCGGTGATTGGTTTAAATTTCAGAAGGAAAGCAGGGATTAGTCCACTCGCGTGCTGCAACGTCTACTATGACAGCTGAGTCATAGAGGCGTGAACGATGTTATTGATTTAGCACGACTTTTATTGGGTAATTTTTTTAAGGCAGTTACTCTTCCTGGTATTGTTTCTTCGTAGACACGGAGTGTAAACTTGTTGCTTCAAATTTAGGAAAGAAAATGCTCAGCTACGTACTTGAACTTGCTATTGCATAATGGTTTTTGTCGCTGAGTCATTCTAGCTGTTTTTCCACCTTCTATAGAGTAAAGGATTTCCAATGAGACATATTTTATTATCTGTGACGACTAATTCTTCAACAGGATAATCTGAGTTTGAATTACTTTTTATTGAATTTATAGTAGGTCCTAAGCAGCCGATTTAAGTCTTGAAAGACAGCAATGCTGTTTGTCTAAATTTTTTTACCAGTTGCATATATTGGAACGCAGCAGGAGAGTGAGTTAAAGTACATTAATTTTTATTTGACGTTAATATGTTCTTGTTTGATAGCTAAATTGAACATGTGTCTTCAAATTCCAATTTAACTATTATTATGTTAGAAAAAATCAATTTAGGTTTATTGCTTAAATAAGGATTAACATACGTATATTCGCATTTATGACATGTGTCAGAATGGACTTACAGTACTCATATCAACTAAACATATAAGCTTACCTGAAGTTCTGCCTAGATCTGCACTGCCTCATTCACGTTGAGACGAAAATAATTAACCCAGCAATATGATATGATGTAGAGCCTCGATAGTAGTTTTGGCAAACGGCCTTATAAACTTAAACGGTCTATTAAAAAAGAATGGTTTAATTGATTGGAATCTGCCAGCCTCCAGTTCATTCATAAATCTTTTGTCATAGCGTAAAGGCGCGATTAAACGACGCGGGCTAGCCCGATCCTACGCGAGCCGAGCCGTCCGTGGAGATGCGGCTCGGCTAAATACGGACGCAAGCCTGCTCGTTTAAACGACGCGGGGTAGCACGATCCTACGCGAGCCGAGCCGTTCGTGGAGATGCGGCTCGGCTAAATACGGACGCAAGCCTGCTCGTTTAAACGACGCGGGCTAGCCCGATCCTACGCGAGCCGAGCCGTCCGTGGAGATGCGGCTCGGCTAAATACGGACGCAAGCCTGCTCGTTTAAACGACGCGGGCTAGCCCGATCCTACGCGAGCCGAGCCGTCCGTGGAGATGCGGCTCGGCTAAATACGGACGCAAGCCTGCTCGTTTAAACGACGCGGGGTAGCACGATCCTACGCGAGCCGAGCCGTTCGTGGAGATGCGGCTCGGCTAAATACGGACGCAAGCCTGCTCGTTTAAACGACGCGGGGTAGCACGATCCTACGCGAGCCGAGCCGTCCGTGGAGATGCGGCTCGGCTAAATACGGACGCAAGCCTGCTCGTTTAAACGACGCGGGCTAGCCCGATCCTACGCGAGCCGAGCCGTCCGTGGAGATGCGGCTCGGCTAAATACGGACGCAAGCCTGCTCGTTTAAACGACGCGGGCTAGCCCGATCCTACGCGAGCCGAGCCGTCCGTGGAGATGCGGCTCGGCTAAATACGGACGCAAGCCTGCTCGTTTAAACGACGCGGGCTAGCCCGATCCTACGCGAGCCGAGCCGTCCGTGGAGATGCGGCTCGGCTAAATACGGACGCAAGCCTGCTCGTTTAAACGACGCGGGGTAGCACGATCCTACGCGAGCCGAGCCGTTCGTGGAGATGCGGCTCGGCTAAATACGGACGCAAGCCTGCTCGTTTAAACGACGCGGGGTAGCACGATCCTACGCGAGCCGAGCCGTCCGTGGAGATGCGGCTCGGCTAAATACGGACGCAAGCCTGCTCGTTTAAACGACGCGGGCTAGCCCGATCCTACGCGAGCCGAGCCGTCCGTGGAGATGCGGCTCGGCTAAATACGGACGCAAGCCTGCTCGTTTAAACGACGCGGGGTAGCACGATCCTACGCGAGCCGAGCCGTTCGTGGAGATGCGGCTCGGCTAAATACGGACGCAAGCCTGCTCGTTTAAACGACGCGGGGTAGCACGATCCTACGCGAGCCGAGCCGTCCGTGGAGATGCGGCTCGGCTAAATACGGACGCAAGCCTGCTCGTTTAAACGACGCGGGGTAGCACGATCCTACGCGAGCCGAGCCGTTCGTGGAGATGCGGCTCGGCTAAATACGGACGCAAGCCTGCTCGTTTAAACGACGCGGGGTAGCACGATCCTACGCGAGCCGAGCCGTCCGTGGAGATGCGGCTCGGCTAAATACGGACGCAAGCCTGCTCGTTTAAACGACGCGGGGTAGCACGATCCTACGCGAGCCGAGCCGTTCGTGGAGATGCGGCTCGGCTAAATACGGACGCAAGCCTGCTCGTTTAAACGACGCGGGGTAGCACGATCCTACGCGAGCCGAGCCGTCCGTGGAGATGCGGCTCGGCTAAATACGGACGCAAGCCTGCTCGTTTAAACGACGCGGGCTAGCCCGATCCTACGCGAGCCGAGCCGTCCGTGGAGATGCGGCTCGGCTAAATACGGACGCAAGCCTGCTCGTTTAAACGACGCGGGGTAGCACGATCCTACGCGAGCCGAGCCGTTCGTGGAGATGCGGCTCGGCTAAATACGGACGCAAGCCTGCTCGTTTAAACGACGCGGGGTAGCACGATCCTACGCGAGCCGAGCCGTTCGTGGAGATGCGGCTCGGCTAAATACGGACGCAAGCCTGCTCGTTTAAACGACGCGGGGTAGCACGATCCTACGCGAGCCGAGCCGTCCGTGGAGATGCGGCTCGGCTAAATACGGACGCAAGCCTGCTCGTTTAAACGACGCGGGCTAGCCCGATCCTACGCGAGCCGAGCCGTCCGTGGAGATGCGGCTCGGCTAAATACGGACGCAAGCCTGCTCGTTTAAACGACGCGGGGTAGCACGATCCTACGCGAGCCGAGCCGTTCGTGGAGATGCGGCTCGGCTAAATACGGACGCAAGCCTGCTCGTTTAAACGACGCGGGGTAGCACGATCCTACGCGAGCCGAGCCGTCCGTGGAGATGCGGCTCGGCTAAATACGGACGCAAGCCTGCTCGTTTAAACGACGCGGGGGTAGCACGATCCTACGCGAGCCGAGCCGTTCGTGGAGATGCGGCTCGGCTAAATACGGACGCAAGCCTGCTCGTTTAAACGACGCGGGGTAGCACGATCCTACGCGAGCCGAGCCGTCCGTGGAGATGCGGCTCGGCTAAATACGGACGCAAGCCTGCTCGTTTAAACGACGCGGGGTAGCACGATCCTACGCGAGCCGAGCCGTTCGTGGAGATGCGGCTCGGCTAAATACGGACGCAAGCCTGCTCGTTTAAACGACGCGGGGTAGCACGATCCTACGCGAGCCGAGCCGTCCGTGGAGATGCGGCTCGGCTAAATACGGACGCAAGCCTGCTCGTTTAAACGACGCGGGGTAGCACGATCCTACGCGAGCCGAGCCGTCCGTGGAGATGCGGCTCGGCTAAATACGGACGCAAGCCTGCTCGTTTAAACGACGCGGGGTAGCACGATCCTACGCGAGCCGAGCCGTCCGTGGAGATGCGGCTCGGCTAAATACGGACGCAAGCCTGCTCGTTTAAACGACGCGGGGTAGCACGATCCTACGCGAGCCGAGCCGTCCGTGGAGATGCGGCTCGGCTAAATACGGACGCAAGCCTGCTCGTTTAAACGACGCGGGGGTAGCACGATCCTACGCGAGCCGAGCCGTCCGTGGAGATGCGGCTCGGCTAAATACGGACGCAAGCCTGCTCGTTTAAACGACGCGGGGTAGCACGATCCTACGCGAGCCGAGCCGTCCGTGGAGATGCGGCTCGGCTAAATACGGACGCAAGCCTGCTCGTTTAAACGACGCGGGGTAGCACGATCCTACGCGAGCCGAGCCGTCCGTGGAGATGCGGCTCGGCTAAATACGGACGCAAGCCTGCTCGTTTAAACGACGCGGGGTAGCACGATCCTACGCGAGCCGAGCCGTCCGTGGAGATGCGGCTCGGCTAAATACGGACGCAAGCCTGCTCGTTTAAACGACGCGGGGTAGCACGATCCTACGCGAGCCGAGCCGTCCGTGGCGGCTACACATCGCGCTGTTGAACCGAGATGTCCGCTTGTTCGTTCTTCAATATGGATAAAAGAAAACGCCTCCAAGCATCGTGCACATTGTTGCGGCTTTTGTGACCTGGGTATTTTGGGTTCCATATGGCCGGTTCCTCTTCGTACAATTCAATGAAGAGTTGAATCTTCTCGTTGCTCCACTCCATCTCGTACAAAACCAATCCCCAATTAAAAACTTCGCTAAAAAAACAAAATAGGTCTTCCTTCGTCGCGCGCTCTGTGTCTGTGACATCTGTTTAGACGGCGCGTATTAACACAAGCCGAGCCGCAGATGGCGCGCGCGCCTTTGATCTGTGTCGAAAAAACCGACAAGTGATGGATCGTGCGAACTCTGCCGAGCCGCGCCGAGCGCAGTTGTTTACACAGCGCGTGGCGCGGCCAACCACGAGCGGAGCCAGGCTCGGCTCGCGTGTTTGCGCGCCGTTTAAACGCCGCTTAAGCCTGATGCGGGCAGATTAAAGGAATTTTAAACATGAAATTTGCTTAATCCTTCCTATACCGTGATAATTAAAACAAATGATTATGAATGGAACTGTCATATATGAACGTCTCTGGGACGCAAAGGGTTAAGTTATGTTTTAAACTTAACTCCCTCAAACCATGGTTTAAACTCGGGACTATCTTTAGTCAACGTTTTATATAATATGGAAAACTATTAAATACATTACGAGTTTTAAGATTTTAAATTAGAACCGTGGCGAGCGACCACTAGATCAAACATAGCTCTTCCTCAATGGATTCTTCTAACTTTGTGCGCATTTTTATTACATACCGATAATGTTCGTCGGCCCACTCGCCACCCACAGCCCCACTGACGGCCCACCACACTGCGATGCACACAGCACACACGAGCGCGATGCCCATCAGCCCGGACCCCAGGCCACGCATGTTGTCCCATGCGCGCTGGAATATGTTCCGAGGGGACGAAAATCTTTGGTATCTGAAATAAAAAGAAAAGCATATTCTTAATTTGAGGTTTTTCAAATTGCTGAAGTGTTGTATTTTATAATCCTTGTTATGCATAGATATTTACATTGTTACATAAGGATTGTAACCCACTAGCACTACCATTACGCTGAAGCAGTGTCATGATAACTAACTTGTGTTTTCTCCCTTTTATGTTTTAGTATAATCATTGACTCTCCTTGTGTCTCACTATTCATATTCTTAGCCTAGTTTTCACAGGATATAGTCTAACCAAGAATGTCAAAAAGAAAGCACATGAAATTACCTTGGAACAGGTAGCAGAAATGCAATAAGCACTGCCACAAATAAATAAGTTAAGTCAATACAAGTGTTATGATGAAAAGTGAATAGCCCTGTTTGATACGTGGAATCAAAGATGACATATACCACTTTTTGACAGAATGTGCCCGAAGTGCATATATGAGGATATATCTACCCACTTCGGACTTAACCGATATGACGTGGGTATATTCTAATGTATCCTAGCTGTGCAAACATCCGACGCAGCTAGGTTTCTATGTCGATCCGTATATAGGATCACTAAAGAAGAATAAAGTTGCTAAGTGTAGATCTAAGAGTAAAACATATGGGACTAACTTTTAGTCCTTGGACGACTAAAAGCCCCTATATAATATATAAAATATATAAATGCAGAAGAAAAATAATTGTTATGATACTGTGTCCCACCCATAATTTGATAGACAATAATAGATGATGGAGTTCACTGTGCAGAGGGTCCTTGCAGTAGGATGATACCGTGAGGGGCTTGCTGTTGCAGTGCACAACTACAGAAAATATGTGGAACACAACCGGGCTGCTTAAAGATAACTATCTAGATCAGTGGTTCTTAACCGGTTGCGGTCCCTGGAGGTGTCCGAGTGGCCCACTAAGACATTAAAATTGATAGACACATTGGAAACAGGAATAAATATCATTAAAGATTTTTGGATTTAATAGGCAACTTCTTTCATAAAGATTTGAGAAATAGTCATACATTTTCATATACATATTTAAGTAAGTAGGTTTCTCGGTGCTTTTGATAATCATAAACAAGCACTGAAGTTGGTTGAATGCCAGTACCGACATATGTTTGACTTTGAGACGATTCAGAAGTTAATAAAGAGCATGCAGTCACAAAAAAACAAATTTTCGTCATATATTAAAAACCATTGTATACATATTTTATTTATAAGTAGAAGTACCTATTATAAGTTTCGATTTACGGCATGTTACCACCAAACAGCTGGTGACAAATGGCAAGACAATTTTTCTGAAATGGTATCTTCATCACCCATGTCACTGGAGCAGCTGAGCCAGTGACCTAGGATCATACTCCATTCATTACATTAAGGAAATGGGATTGATTACATAAAGGCTTGCGGGGGAAATACACAACACTCCAAGTGGGAGGTCAGGACTTCCTCCGTCGGGCGGGAATGGCCGAGCACTCCTGGTCATTCCCTGGCCCCTCCTGCTGGGAGGGGCGTGCAGGCCCCGCTGTAAAAGCGGGCGGTCGTCGGTGGGGGACTGGACGTAGAGGCTCTGCCAACTTCCCAGTCCTCTTCCACACAGACGAAGCCGGAGTGCCGCTGGGTTAGTTTAGTGGGTATACCGGTTGAACCAGGGAGTCCCACATACCCCCCTATCCCCAATGGGGGGGATGCGTAATGCATTTTTCCCAGCGTCAAAAAAAAAAAAAAAAAAAAAAAAAAAAGGACTTAGCACCCCTAGTCTCTCAGATCACAACAAACTTTTTTCTGAAGTATCTAATTAGAGCAAAGTCACAATAGGTGCCATGACAAGTAAAGCGAGGCGGAGTGCTAGGTTTAATGGTGACCACAAATCAACAATCTTTATCTCTTTAAATAATAATATTTTTTGTACCCTGAAATCAAGGTCAGTGTACAATGTTAATCAAATTTGTTGACCCATAAATAAAGGTTATTGACCCTAAAAAACCCTTTGTAACCCCAAGGCCAATTTAGCTTGTAGTTTAAAACACATACAACTTACTGCCGGTGAGTCATTGCTTGGAATAAGTTTATCAACATTCAGTTGAACATAACTTTCCGAGTAATAAAACAGATGAGCTATGTGTCATATAGTTAAAGAATGTATATGTATGTATGTATTGTTAAAGAATTAGAGATAAATTCATATAAAATATAAATGGCATCTGACACAGTTGATCAGAAGACTGAGGGTGGTATTCCAGAAAGAGACATTCATTTAAGAATCTCAACTTGTGTGGATTGGCTTCTTTCAAATTGTTTTTATAATGTACAGTTATTTCAGAATTACTGTGTTCGATTTGTTTGAATATATAGACAGCATTAGATATAGAAAATTTGCATATATGTAAATATGCAGAATACATTGTAACCTGTATTTTATAAGATCTCGACTTTGTACATGTGTTCTAGCAAATAAATTGCTTGATTTGATTACAAAATTTACTCCAATCTGTACTAGATTCACCTTGAGCCTAGATTCACTTCTGAGTATACTTCTGGAATACTGCCCTCTACAGCAGCTCTACTAAACGGCAGTAGGTAAATCTTTATATTTTCATTATATATTTAGGTACAATTTTTCTCTGTAAACTTACAGAATATAGTTTAGTTTTCTTATATGAGTGGCATGTGCGGATTCGCCACAATTCTGCTAGTCTAATAGTGTGTCTTAATTGATGAACTAATAGACTAGCAGAATTGTGGATTTGATTTCATTCATTTCAACATTAGTTTGAACTGGGAAATTGTTTCTAAAGCAATTTTGTTCACTGAACAGTGCAAAGTTAAAATAGTTATATATGCCACCAAAAAGAACAACTTATGACCCACATCTGGAGCATGGTTGTTTGCGATTGTTTTTGACAACTATCTATTTGACTGCATAATCATGCGATTTTAAGTCTTATGCTCAGTTTAGCTTTCAAGTAGGGTGTGAGCAAATGTGGCTAAAATAATGTTATTGAGCTTTACAAACACTTTATCAAAAGAGCCAACAATGCCAACGTCACCAAAGCCCTCATTGCTAATCGAATGCACCTTGTGTAAACCTTTAGCTGACTTTGACTCAAGTCATACCTACTAACATGCGGTTATCAAGGGAATAAATTCCTCACCTATCTTCTCTAGAAGTTTCAGTTGCCTCTCCATCCTCTTTAGGCTTTGGTATAATGCCACTAAACAGTGGAGATCTGCCTCCTTTCCCAGTATACTTTCCAAAAGGTGCGAACGAGTTTGACGTCTTCCTTTTAAAGCTCACATTTTTAGGACCGCTTAAAGATGTCTCAGACTGACGATCAGGGTCCGCGTACTCCGCGTCTCTCGACGATGAAGCTTCACCGCTACCTTCAGCATATTTGACCTTATTGTCCTCGAAACAAAGGCGATAGTTTATATTATCATTCAAGGTCAATAAATCAGTTTTCGACCCTGGAGACTTATCACAAAAGTCCTCGAAAGACACAATCTCGTAGTCATCTTCGTTTTCACCCGATTTCTCAGGTTTGTATGGAATTTTCGGCATTATCTTTTCCTGCACCAAATTACCTAATTTTAGATTTTCTCATTGGTTGTCTCCTATTATGTAATAGCTCTTCTTTGGAAGTTATAAACTGAATTGGCAATATTTACTTCAAAAAACCACTGTTCGTTGTTTTACTAGTTTTTAGCAAAACAAAAACAACGTAAAAAAAACAATATCACCATAGATAAATTAGAACAAGGAAAGGAACGTCTTATTCAAAATGGCCGTGTTCGAGTCGCATGATATTTTTGCCGAGAACGATTACTTCTTCTTCTTGTTTGTATGGCTTGTGCGGCGTAACCACAATTTTGCCAATAACAGTTCGCGCGGATAGGAAGGACAACAAACGATGGAGAATGATCGGTAAGCAGCGAGATGATCGGTAGTTTTTGGACCATTTAACAATTTTGCGTCTGAGGATACTTTATCTGAAACAACTTTTATAGGACAATACAGGACGGCACACAATAAATACTATGTATTGAACTACAATGAAGTATACTATATGTATTGAATATAAAAATATGAATACACAAAAATGTTAGTTTCCTACAAACAATTATGATAAACTACAATTTAATTTTATTAATTATAATAAACATACTTAGAATATATAGGTGTTTGGTAAAAACGAGTGATAGAAGAGAACTCAGATTAGCAGGGCGAGATATGAATGATGGTAACTTGTGGTACAAAGAATACCGTAATCTCGAACAACTAAAGAAAATGTGGTCCGGTGTACCCTCATCAAGACCGCATTCGCAAAGTGAGTGGTCTCGTATTCTAATTTAGGCCAAGAAAACTGGAGTGCATGCGTGACCCAACCGCAGGCGACAAACGTTAAAGTAGTTGCCTGATTGATATTTGATATATTTGAATTTTAAAAAACCAAGGTTTAGGGGGAATAGATGGCTATATATAATTTTTTTTGATTGTTGTGCCCCAGGGAAGCATATTAGCCCCAACACTCTTCACAATATATATAGACGACATACTTAATCTCCAGATCCCAAATGCTGATCTCATTTGTTACGCTGACGACACCGTAGCTTTATTCAGTGGAAGTAGCTGGGATCAAGTGTTTACTGCGACAGAACAGGGAATGCATCGTATAGTACGTTGGTTAGACTCCAATCTCCTTACTTTAAATTTAAGTAAAACTAACTTCGTGGGTTTTCATGTTAACTACTTAACCAAACCCAAGAGAACTAAAATCAGAATTCACGAATCTAAGTGTAATGTCTCTATTAACAATCCTCCAAGCAATTCATCCTGTGATTGTTGTTTTATTCATAGAGCTAAATCGACTAAATATCTTGGAGTAATCATCGATGAAACACTTAACTTTAAAGAACACATAGCAAGAACAGCAAAAACATTAAGAAAGCTAATTTACATAATGAAACTGCTTCGAAGCGGATCAAATCTGGAGGTCCATCGGCTCGTGTACATTGCTCTCTGCCAAAGTATCATTCAATACTGTATTGGTATATGGGGTGGAGCTTCAAAATCTAATATGCTTGTAGTAGAAATAGCTCAAAGGGCAATCCTCAAAGTAATGACGGGGAAACCCAGGCGTTACTCTACGGACCTCCTCTACAAAGAAGTGTCAGTCCTCAGTGTTCGTCAATTATTTATTCTCCTCGCATGCTTAAAGGCACATAAACAGAAATCATATTCCACCAGTAAACGTAAACGTCCTGTCAAACTGTTTCTTCCTAGGACGAATACTGCACTTGCTCGCAGAATGCCATTGGTGTCATTTTCTTACACTTATAATAGAGTTCTTGATCATTGTGACATAACTTCTTGCTCACCAAGTGAAGCTAAGATAAAACTTCGCACTTGGCTACACTCACTCTCATATGAAGAGACTGAGAGTTTATTAACTCCAGTATTATAACATTACTTCTGTTCGCATAACATACATTACATTATATAACATTCACACAACAACAACTCATACACACACTCACTCCATACTCACACACTTTCTCTTTAGAGGAAATAGATAATAATAATATATAATATGTAAAGTAAAGCACTTATTCTGTTAAGTCCAATGATTTAGAATGAGAAATAATAATTTTAACCTTAAATTTCCGGGTATCCAAGATACAGGCCGCGCCTAGTTTGGAACCCATTGCTTAAACATGCAACTGTATTTAAGATAAATTTTATATTATAACAATTTGTCATGTATGTAATAACAAGTGTTTCTATTATTTGTAAGCAATAAACAATAAACAATATCAGGTAATAATGCATGTTAATCGACTCATTGTAATCTAGTTCAGCATTATTGCGTTGCTGGGCAATATTTGAACATTCTGGATCCCACCAAGGAGGAGAAGATCTATTTTTATAACTTCTTTTACAAGGTATATGTTCATTAGCGGAAGAGATAATATGGTTAACAAATGTTGTATAGCATGACAGGGAATTATTAGCACTGGGATAGGAAATTGAATTTAGTTTGTTGTCTAGAGAGGAAGAATATGAATCCCAGTTTGCTTTAGAAAGTACATGTCTAAGAAGAGGATTTGGAGAACTTTCGGGGTCGGCTCTCTGTGGCATATTTATTAAAATGGGGAAGTGATCACTACCATAAGATAGGGGTAGAACCTCCCAGGAAATGCTAAGGGATAGGGATGGAGAGCATGCGGTAAGGTCAACAGCACTTTTTGGGTTTTGTGTAGGAGGAACCCTTCGTGTTGGGGATCCGTCATTTAGAACACAAAGGTTAGCTTCATCTAATGTATCTAACAATGAATACCCAAAAAGGGCACACTGAGAAGAACCCGAAGAAGTATGGTGGGCATTAAAATCACCCATTAAAATAACAGGAGGAGGGACAGAAGATATAATCACAAGGATGTCAGGTATTAGGCATGAATTTGGATGGGGAATATATATATTAATATAAGTTATACCATACACTAGAACAGCCACAGCATTTATTTGTGGGCTATGAGCAGGGATAACTATTTGAGTGTAGGTTAAGTTATGCTTTACAAGAAGTGCACAGCCAGCATACCCATCCTGGCTGTCATCCCTTAGACAGGAGTACCCCGAAACTCGATAATGAGATCCGGTGACTAACCAAGTCTCTGAGATGGCCACCAGGATAGGTGAATATTTTCTAATTAAATAATATAATTCATGAGTCTTCGGACGAAGACTTTTGCAGTTCCACTGTAGGATTGGAGACTGGTCCATAATTATTATGTTCTATAAAGGATGATAGCTAGGCGATCATTTGGGCAACGTTGGGCGGTAAGTTGATGGAATGTTGAGAAATCATACTGATTATAATTGTTAGTAGTTGAACTAACAATTGCTTTTGCGGTTCTTCTTGAGATAGAGAAGTGACAGATTGATTCATTACCTGTTAGAAGTAAGTTTCGAGAGCGTGGGGCTTCGAATACATTACATCACACCGAAACCACATGTCAATAGTAAAAGACGTAATAGTCGATCATCCGGGTATCGATAAGCTTCATGTTCTTCTCATGGACGTCGAGACAAATTTCTCGAAGCTCAAGCTTATTGCGCTTGAGCTCTAATAACCGCTAATAGCTTCACAGTAGACCGGTTAGTAAAACTTGCGGTAAATTGATAGAGTTATAACTACATCCAGCACATGGAGGCTATAATCCATAGCTTTCCGTGGGTACAGGTAACCAGCATACAAAGACTTTTGACGATCTTAATAACTAGAAGATTCCAATCTTGTTCTGTCTGTTAACGCGCGGAGGCTGTCGCGCATTGAATGGCGTAATTCTGAGCATAACACACTTTCTATGGAACATAGGTATATATACTGTGACTATTTTAATCGTGGGTTCTCTTAGCTGTGTGTTAATAAACCGATTAAGCGCCATAGTATCGTGAAATGGTAATTGTCACTTGAAAATGAAGTTTAAACATAGCAAATTGTATGCTTGCCTACCTATAGCTGTACACAACTCACACAACGACATTAACTACACTGACAAGATAAAACAAAAAACAAAGATATATGAATCCTAGTTGTCAGAAAGGAATCAACATATTATTAACAACGCTTGCCTGTGGCCGACCATTCCACCGCCAATGACAGCCTCGTTCTCTCTGTCGCTCGCTACTTGTCTCGTTCGTGTAGGTGTCGAAGCGGAAACGTTGCAGGAGTTAATTTAAATTAAAATACAATATTCTATATTCCTATTTTGATTGATGTAATAGAAAAATAATAGGCACAAATGATAAGATACATCATTCTTGTTTTTTACACTCATCCCAGTATATGTTCTGCAGTTACTGAACACTTATGAAGGATTTTCCTAAATGTTGAATATGCGCTGCGTCGTTGCCAAACAGGCTGGAATTAAGTTGACTCAAGACAACTAGCTTGTGTTGATGTCGCCAAGCCGAGCACAGCAAGGCATATCTACCTCAGTAAACACCAATATCATTGGCCAAATGAATATTGTGCGTAACTATTATTAGGATAGGAGAATGTATGCCACGTTACATGATGACAAAAAATGTATGCATAAAATGGGAACCCTTTAATACACCTTAAAAACCAGTGTTCTTGTAGAACTTTGGATAATCATAATAATAATAATAGATTTTCTTGTACTTAGTACACTAAATAACGTCCAAATTTACTATTCTCTATAATATTATATGTGTACAACGCGCACAATATAGAGATACTACGTAATGACAATTCTACCACAGGCAATGTAGAATTGTTAGACTGTTGCCAGAAGACTAAAATTAGTTCCGTTTCTAAGCTGTCTTGTCAACTCTATGCGCCTCACATGATTAATTTTCCGGAATAATAATACTATTTTTCTTTTCATGACCTCAGTCGATAGCCGTGCTAATAGTGTCGTTAAAATCGGTTCAGTAGAACATAGATTAATCAGACTACATCTAAAGAACGCACTATATCACTAGACTATATCTATATATATATATATACTAGCTTTTTGGGCGGTGCGCGGGCCACGAGTGGCCCGCGTTTGTCCTTGTGCATTAGTTTTTTTGTTGCTAAACTTTAACCATTTGAACAGAAAAGTCAAAATTTTCATACAAGTTCAATTGCAGAAATTTAGCCTCAAAATTACAGTTGAAGTCGGGGCATAGAAGCCATACGGAATTTTAATATAAAATAAAATTTGGTACCCAGTAGGTATAAACACAGAGTCCTTGTGTATGCTTGTTAAGGGATCCAACCCCTTAGTGCAGTGGTTATCGTGAGCAGTAGTCTTGGAGACCAGCTTGAGACATTGAAAAATTATCTGCATTCAGTTGCGTAAAAAATCATAACTCCCATACAAGTTATAAAGCGAGCATTTCTCTTAGTGCAATTTAGGCTCGAGAATACAGCGGTCATCTTGAATTAGAAAGATAAAAAAGTGTGGTATAGTCGTAATATTGTAGGTACATACCAGAATTCTTTTCAATTTTTGTTTAAGCGCGCTACTTCTAAGTGTGGTCGGTGGTAAATGTGTCACAAGAGTCTCCACAGGTGTCCAAGGAAACTTCCTTCGAGATCTTTTTTATTCAAGCTTCCTTTTCAATTACATGGTTGTCGGGAAGAGATCGCTCTGACCGATAAGACCGCCCATTGTAACACTTAATTTTAAGTTTTTTATTGTTGAGTAATAGTATTCAATTATATTATACTATTTATTTGTTAGTTATATTTTATAATGTGATGTTGCAATAAAGGGTTTATCTATCTAATTATTTACCTACATAGTAGCAGTAGAACTCTTCGTTAATGAGGTCATCCGGGGAAGAGAGACTGCCACTATATCTTTTTCTACCCTGAATCAGTAATGTTTGCAATATTGTATTCTGGTTTTGAAAGGGCATGGGTGCGGGTAAAATTACAGGCACATTGAGACTTAACAAATTTTTTAACAAGTTTACGTGCGCAATTCAGTTGGTCACTTGTGAGGACATGTCTGTTATAGGCAGAGGCACTTAACACCTGGTAGGCCATGTACGAGTACAGCTTGAATTGAAAAAAAAAAACTTAAACTGCTTGGTAGTGACCTAGGAGTCTTGACCTAGGAGTCTTCTACCTAGGGGTCTTTAGGGTCCTAGGGGACATAAATTTTTATAACAACTTAGTACAACACTTATACAACTTAACAGAATATTTATATAATTATGTGTGAACTGAAGTATATATAGTATTTAATAAAATACAATTGTTCTATGATAAAATAAATATCATTCCATCACACATTTTGTTTTTAATTTCAACTTTGTTGCTTAATAGATCGTTTCTATAACTCCTACACGACAAATTTACTTAAACCTTCGTGTCAAATTTGTAAGAGAAAATAATAATGACCAGAAATAACGTACTAACGTAATATCACCTACTTATTTCACTTGCTATTTAAATTACTCTTTAAGTACAGTATCGAAGGCTTCGCGGTAGAATATTTGATAAAGCATGTAACATACACATTACATTTCTAATACTTACAAATCCTATCGCGCAGTGAACCAAAATAACTGCCTCTTAAAAGCTTTTAGAAATATGTCTGCTTTCGGCTCGGCGCGATAACAATATATAGTAATAAACTTTACAATTATAATACTTATGCGTCACATACAACGTCAAGCTCTTAATGAGCTCACATGCATCCTTCCATTTTACTCCGCGATCTTGAAAAACACCCTGCTTAAGCAAATTTTCTACGTAAAAAGGCAAATTTTACGTGTTTATATTATATTTAATAGACATTTTTTATTTTTTTCGTAGCCATATAATTTCTCATAGAATAGTATTGATGACAAATATTAGCAGTAACTATTTTATAATATGTTTACCGATGAAACTTAGTAGACGTACCTACTTATTATTGCCTTTACCGAATACAAGCTGACTTACACCGCGACCCGAACAGTTGTATGTGGATCGAAGTAATTAATGAAGAAAGTTTAATTAAAATCATGTAAACATGCGCGCACTACAATAGTGCAAAGTATAGTGGTAAGCGCTGTTTAACCTCTGAATAGATTTTGATGAAACTTTGCACAGAGATAAACAGGAAAGTTGTTTCTGTTGTATTGTATAATCAATTTGCACGCAGACGGTGCCGAGAATCAAATACACATTATAATAAATAAACCACGCAAGTACAGCTTAACAAAAATGCTATTTCACGTATGGTTTTCTTTATGGATGTATCTCATACCGTTGGTTAAGGAGTAAAATTTCATTATCTCTCTCTACCATTACTTTAAAAACGTGACTATCGACATGTATGTGTTTATACAACTTTCTCGACTACTACAATCAAAAGACCTGTATACCTACTTATATGGTAACGCTGATCGGCTTTTACTTGAACTGAGGTTTAGAGTGATAAACCCAAGATTTATTTACAGTAATAATTAGATTTAGTAAACCATCCTTTTAGAAGTCCAAAAACGCACAGAAACTTTCAATGCACTGCTATTTTTGCGGCGGCGTGAACATTTTCGATACTGACTGTGCACTGACCTTGGTCATGCTAAGATATTAGTTTAATAAATGTTGTATGAGATTATCTAATCATTGCTGCGAGTTGTTTCTTTAGTCGACATCTTCCTAAAAAAAATAGGTAGAAGTGGTAGAACCCGCGTAAATTGATGACATCTCTTCCAAAATGATCTGAACTGACTTTTTTTGCTTGGTAAGGATCTTAACGATTATGAGATACGTTATATGACCTGATGGTATTAAAACTTTATATCTATACTATAATATAATAAATAGAAAAGATTTTATTTGTTTGTTTGAATTGAATAGGCTCCGAAACTTCTGAACTGATTTGAAAAATCTTTCACCATAAGAATTCTACATTATCTGATGAACAAAAGCGCTAGAATATTAAAAAAAGTTGATCGCAAATCCATGAGAAAACTTCGATAATGTAACCTAAAGATAAAGATTTATTTATTTGTCATAACATGTGTGTAGTCATACAGGGAAGTGCATGTAGGTCTTAAATTTAAATAAGTTTCAACATGTTTTGCCCGCGTAGGTGTACAAATATAAGTAGTGAGTAGCGTTCACTTGCAAATAATATAAAAATAAAAATTGAAATATTTATATAAGTCAGAATTAAATAAAAATTAAATTTAAACACACATGTTTGTTAAATAACTTATAACTAAACTTATTGTACTTCAAGTTGCTTGTCATCTAAAAAAATCGTGTATACTATAATAACATTTAGTCAATAATATGTTTTTAATTTTAACTTTAAATACACGAATGCTGAGGTTTCTTAAGCTTTGCGGGAGCTTGTTATAAATAACAGGTCCCATGCAGCAAATGCTCTTCCGAAATATTGTTTTTCTCGCAGAGTTCAGCCTTAATGTTTTGCAATATGTCCCATAAAATGCCGGTTAATATTAATTACTGTAAGACGCCCGCTGCTGATGGAGATGTGTAGCAAATTTGGTATATCTAAGCAAGTGTTAGCGATTCAAAAATCATATTATGATAAAACTTAGGTAGGTTAGTTAATAGTTTCTCACATACTAAAACATGACCCTCAATCTGTTGTCTAAGGTAAGGTAAACATCTTTGAACATGGAACATGGTTTTATGTCGTAACACCTACTAAGGAATTAAATTGCAATATGGCATGCTATAAAAATCTTAACTTTAGAAAAAAAATTTTATACCTTTCTCTGGAATCCATATAAACCTCCTTTACTATAAACCTATGCACGCGGGCTGGGCCGCGGGTGAAAGCAAAGTTATAATATTTAAACCACGCAGGCCAAGATTTAAAACATATACTACACGTAATTACATAATACATACATGTTGTAACCCTAAGGAATACGGTTGCCATATGATTATATTAAGTATAAGCCAGTACGTAATAAGTATAATAAATACAAACAAAGAGCTACAATAAAACAGAGAACCCGGATTATTTACTGCAGTACCCTAAGAAAATGTAGGAACCTTTTTTATTTTCATATTCTTATATTATTAAGTGTCGAGACGGAGAAGTCGTACCCGTGGATGGTAAGCGCTACATTTGCTTATGCGAGTTTCAGTGCTACCCAGAGCTTAAAAATCAAGTTCCGTGTAGCACTGCTCTGCTTCGTCATCTCGAGACAATACTTTTGAAATTTAATACGCCTCTCAATCATTTACTATAGAACCCTTCACGCCTATAGCTCGTGGTGTGTGGATGTAGTCTATGGTATATAGTCTTGTATGTGACTTATAACCACCTAGTTCCGGAGGAGGCAGGGTGTATCTAATCTACGATTAAGATGTTTTGTGATGACCTTTGAAAACTATAGTCTTGGCTCAAAAGCAAAATTGGTGTGAAGTTATAGTAGAAGTAGAAAAAGTGAACTTGTAGGGTTAAACCTTTGCGTAAGATGTGGTTAAGAATCTACGGAAGGACTTTAAGTACCGGTTTTCCAACTGCTTTCAAAAGCTCTGATATGATATTGTCGTCACCTGACTCCTTTTGCTTTTCAAACTATTTCAAGATATAATATTGCGTCAGCTTGGCTCTTAGATCTATCGACGAGCTGCTAACAGGTTGGCGACTGAGGTGTATACAAAGATGTCCATAGCTCGTCAATAAATTCTATAATATCTTGACCTTCTTTAACATTTCTATGCTTTGATCGTCGCTACACTTCCTTTTTCTCTTAGGCAGTACTTAATGATTGAGCATTATTGCTTCATGGCGGATCATTTGACAATACAATCGTAACTAATAAGATAACCACTCAATAAGAGAGAGCAACAACACAGGACTTATTTTTTTTTAGTTTTTTTTTGTTTTTTTATTGCTCAATATGACTCGCATCCCGACATCGAAGATTTTATTATTTATTGCTACCCTTTCATTGAGAAAATAGTAGTACCTAATTACAAAAAAACTTAGTTACTTTCTCAATAGCGTGCCTATGTATTAAGGGTGTATGTATGTACGGCTTAATGGTATAAAATAAGCATCATCCGTCAATAAACTATATTTAACTGATGTCTTTCAACACATTGCATTTTACGAACACAAATTTATGTAATGTATCGAGTGGTGTACCAAATATAAGTAAGTATATTAATATTCATTTAAAAAAAAGATAATATCTTCTTGTTATTACTTCGGTATGGCATGATACCCATATGGCAACACATTTTCGTCGCATCCTGACAGCAAAAAAATATTATTTAATGCTCTCATTTCATTAAGTAAAAAGTAGTAGTATTTAACTTACTTACCTACTTTGTTTAAGTTGGCCGCCATTTTGAATCCGTCATCTCAGATTTTCAACGCATTCTCCAAAATGCACTTTCGGTCCTCTATAACATTACTTCAAACACCCCGTGCCTATCTATTATTTATAATCTTTTTGCAGACTGGTTGTTAACATAACACATGTGTGTTAATGTGTTTATAAAAACTTTACGATTCCAATAGTAGGTACGTCGATTTATACATATCTGTCAAGATTTTTGTACTGTAAGAACTTAAGTATTGCTACTTTATAGTGGAAAAATACCTACCTATCTTTCGGCGAGTTTTGAATTTGAACCCGCATCTTCTAACAATCCGTACTAATCGCCATGACGCCATGGTATGCCATCTATAGGCACCCATCCAAGCATCAAATTTATTTCTCTTAGTTGATTTTAACCGGTGAATGGGGATGAGTCAAAAGATTTGGTTTATCTAAGCAAGCATTAGCACCTAAAAATCATACTATAATAAAACTTAGGTATTAATATTAAAACATAACGCTCAATGTGAGTTTCAGTTAAGTCTAAGGGTAAATATCTTTAAAATAAATGTAGGCAGTATTGTGGTTGTATATCATCATATTATGTCCGTATCCATATCCAACCGTCCCTTGATGCTATTTGTCCGTTTATCCATATGTCCGTCTGACTGTGTGTCTAAAATAGCTCTTAGTTTGACATGCAGTTGTAGGTAGAGTAGGTAGGACTCGTGGAGACTTGTAACATGTGGAACACTCTTCCTTCTGTTGTGTCAAATAAACCAACACTTGCTTTTAAGTTTGCCAAGATATAAAAATATATGCCAAGATAATAAAATGGTGGTCACATCTAACATTGGATTAGCTTCCCTATTCAGGACAAATCGATAACTTCCTAAATCAACTTTGTTATGTATTAATCCTACCTATACGGTGATTATAAACTCAAAAGATTTATAAATGAAACTGACGTATATTTATGTCTCTGGGACGCAAAAGGTTAATCCTTTAACGTTACTTTCTAATTAATTTATTCAGAAAGTTTGGCATCTGCAAACCAATTCTATTTTTTCACAACGTTCAACTATCTATTCAGTTGCAACATCAGTTCGACTCCGTTGGATACTAACCCAAAAAGCTGTTCTACTATTTCTATGATGACAACTTGAAACGTAACGTCATCTTAAACGCTACTACCTATATAAAAATATAATATACGGATATGCGTTAACGTCGCGGTCATGATCTATAGTTAACAGCATATTAGGTTTTAATTTAAAGTTTATTGTAACAATAGAAACCTAACTTAAATAGCACAATAAAAAACGTATAAATGTCATCGTTCAGCTACAGTTCAGTTAAAGTTGGAGCAACATTTGGTTAGTAGAATCGGACCCAGCGGTTTGGCAACAATATCAAAGTCAACGGGTCATTGCCGTTACAAAGAATGGTAGTCGGTACCATGAAAGTACAAAAGTACCAATTTCCACAAGTTCTTTTACACTTTTCGGTGCTGAAATCGGTTCCATTTTGGGGTAATTTTTTTTTTTACCATTTTAGTGACCCTTGCAACTTACTGATCGATTGTCATTAACCGCCAATGATGATATTACCAAGAACTACCACTCTTCAGTTATTGGAGTGTAAAGCGCTCGTCGGAAAAGATTTATTGAATATATTGTATCCATTTTAGTTATTGTTGCAGTTTCTCAAAACTTTCTGGGGATCCCATGAATTTATAAGAGGCAAGGCAAAATGCAAAAGGAAAAGTTTTGGTTTTTTAATTAGATGGATAGCACTCTTTTATTACGAGTATTAGACCTCAAAAATATGTATTATTGTGTAAGTAGCAGGCTACTGAATTGAATACCAGCGGTATTCAGGTATTTTATATTGCTCTTGAATACTACACCTAAACAATAAAAATGTACAACTACCTATGACTGTTTGAATGGACAGATGCGTGACTTTTAATGATTTGGGATAGTATTATTTAGTATAAAGCATTTTGGGGTGGGCTTTTTTAAGGTTTTTGATTCAGTTTATAAGAAAAATTATCGCTGTAAGGTACGGCCAACCTCCAGGTTCAGGCCGGTTTGATAACTTACTGAACTAAAAATGATTCAGTAAGTTATTAAACCGTATTATCTTATTGTTCAAGTCGTAACACCTGCCTAGCGAGACCAAACTGTCAAATTATAGGACAAAAGTAAATGAGCTTTGAGGATGGGTATCAGTACTGCCCGCACACCCGTCGGAGTAGTAACGACCTCATAATAGACTTCAGTGTTGTCCGATTTACCATTTAATCACAAAAATAGCCCATCCTGGAATGGGTTTTGAACCCGCGTCTTCTGACAAACCGTATCCTAGGCCACCAAGACGATACCAAATCTATCGTATTTAATGTAACATTACTTACATGTAACAATTCCGTGTCAATCAATCAAGTTAGAATCAAAAAGTCAGCTTGCAGTAAACATTTAAAAAACGATAGACTTAGTGCGGTTTTAAATCCAAAAGCAAAATTATTTACTAAGTTTTCTATTAATTTACCACTATTCATGCCATATTATATACGCCTCTCTGCAGCCGTGATTTTTTTTCGGTATAAACTATAAAGACCAGACTATGGCAGTTAAAATCATTTTCAATGTATCTCGAGGGAATATAAAAATACAATACATGGACGGGTACTGAACCATCGTCATCTTACAATCTGTGTTAATGTTATCCGCCCTAACCTCTAGGTTAGCGAAGCACACCTTCTAGCTTGGAATAATAAATAAAAATAAAAATAAACATTTTTTATTTCCAACTTACAATTACAATAACATTGCTATAAATATATATCTTTTTAGAGTTAGCCTTTAAATGGTCGCCTTTCCATGTGGTAACGGTATTGGTCCATCATTGGTCTTTAAGACGCGCTACATGGCAAGTTTGGAATATATCTTCCTAATGGATTTTAATCCTCGTATTAGGGGATAAATTGCAAAATTTGGTTTCTTTAACCAAGCGTTAGTGCTTCAAAAGTCATATAATAAAAGCTTGGGAAATTCAGACACATATACTAAGTGATATAACGAAATATATAACACTGAAACTACTTTTATTACGCAAAACTGGCCATATGTGAAAAGACCTTTAGAAATCGGTAGCGATATTTCATATGCGAAAGTGTTTGTCGGTTCGTTGCTTGTTTGTTTAGCCTGCTTTTACATTCAAACTACTGAAACAATATTGATGTACTTTGGCACAAAGGTAGCCTGTATATCGTATGTAGTCACTATACATATACCTGGTACAGCCAAATTTAAAGTAATTTGATTGAATAACATTTTAAGTGATTAATTCTACAACTGAAGCGATTTAATTTAAACTTCAAACGCAAAAAGTGATATCATCAATGATCTTTACATAAATTTTCAAACTAAAACTGATTATGTAGGATAATACATTTTCAGGCCAGTGCGGGATGGAGCGCACAGCTTTCTTATTATAATTCCCCCTTTTTCGTCGTTCACTCTTGACATCGGAGGCGTGGTTGAAGACGATGATTTTCTTTAAATATTTCAGCTCTATCCATTGCGGTCTTCTGCGTTTCGAGTGCTTTGGACTATGGAAGTTTCTGTTGCAGCTTTTATGATAGAGACATTAGTCCGAAACGCTGTCCAAGGGATTCATTTTTGTTTCTTAATATGTCCTTAGCACAGAGATAGACCTGTATGTATTGCAATAAAAGAGAGAAAATTACAAATTCTAGGATGAGAATCGAACACGCGTCTTCTGAGCTCGGTACAACTCCATGACTGATCCGAGCATTTATCTCTGTAATTAATTTTAACCATCATATTTTTTTGGGGGCAGATTACAAAATATCATTTCGCTATGCAGCCGTTAGAGATTCAAAAATATACGTGTTTGTCGAGTCATCGTTAGTTAATTTGTTTGTTGTGAAACAACTTTACATGTAATTAAGTTTTCACTATTACATGGAGGTGGTATCGATAGTAACTTGATGAAGAAGCTGATACATCCATGAGTATGAAATCTTTACAACAAAGTTAACTCAGGTTACATGGGTCGTTCCTTATATAATTAGGTACGAATAAGTAGGTACAACTCTTTTATTCAAAGGTTCCTTTTCCATAGCTTTTGGCATTCCAATTCTTTCTACCCTAATCATCATCATCATCATCATCTCAGCCGTAGGACGTCCACTGCTGAACATATGCCTCCCCCATGATTTTCCAAAAGGACCATCTGTTCTGCGTGCTATGTGCCCTGCCCACTGCCACTTCAACTGGCTAATCTTCTGGGCTATGTCGGTGACTTTCGTTCTTCTACGGATCTCCTCATTTCTGATTCGATCACGTAGAGAAACCCCGAGCATAGCCCTCTCCATAGCTCGTTGAGCGACTTTGAGCTTGTCTATGAGGCCCATAGTAAGAGACCACGTTTCAGTGCCATAAGTCATCACTGGTAACACACATTGGTCGAAGACTCTTGTCTTGAGGCACTGAGGTATTTTTGACGAGAAGACTTCGCGAAGTTTCCGGAACGCTGCCCAGCCGAGTTGGATTCGACGATTGACCTCTTTCTCGAAGTTGGACCTGCCTAGTTTGACTGTCTGTCCCAGGTAGATGTACTCGTCAACAACTTCCCAACTGATATTGGGGTAGGTACAACATGGGCATTAGACATAATTATTTTTTTTACTACCCTAATCGTACCAGTCTAAACACTGAAGTATATAGTATATAGAATATACAGACAGCATCTCTACCTTAAATATATGTCTGAATAAAGTTGTTTCGTTAATACATATGTAAGACAACTTATTAAAATTGTAGATAATTTACAGTAGTCATATTGTAATTTCCAGTCTGAAGGATGACGCCAATATAGAACCCGAGGCGCCTATAACAATATATTATTGCATTGTAGCGCTTCTGAAATGTTCACAGCCCCGAGTCGGCTCATTTCATTCCATCCAGAGGAAACGCATAGCATCCTTCATGTCCAGAGTAGACATAAGCAACAACACTGGCATCAGAAGTCTAGCGGATAGACTTGTACTGACTCCAATGTATAGAAGATGGATGGAGATCGCCACCTAATCATTACTTGCCTCATTACACCTAATCATGTCTTTAGCAGTAAAAGTTTTACGTCTCATGTGATAATAAATGTAGGTAACCCTTGTTTGAAAATTGTATTATTCCATGTATATTTTTTCACATGGATGTATATACGTCGTAAAACCTACTAAGGAATTAGATTGCACTTCATTGTTCGGTACGTATTGGATTTAGTATGTACTAAGACAATTACCTGCTTTTAATTTTGTTCGGCTAACTCCCACTACCATATAAATATACTTATTCCATCTACATCTTCACTTAAAGAAAACCAAATTACGTATCAAACAATATAAACAATATAAACCTGCCTATTAAGTTTGACCTAGGGAACGGTCGCAGTGCAGTATTTCCATTTTTGGCATTAATATAAATTAAGATTGAAGAACTTTACAAATACGTTGGCATTCATTTTATTCACGGTGTACGTAAGTTCAACCATGTATTAGAGATTGTATCTCAACTATAGTGGCTACCTTTACGACAGCTTCACAACTTTAATATGCAACATTTTATTTAATCTATTGTTTCCAATCTTCATTTTCCGCCCTAACTTAAGGAACAATTTCATAGCGATATTCAATGCAGAACCACAAAACATCTTGACCATGAAATGCCTACTCATGTTTTTAGTTGCTACTGTAAGTTGTTAACTTTAAAAAACAGTCAAATTAGTGATTGTGTAAAGTCAAGTCTTTCTCTTGATATATTCCAAAGAGAATAGAGTATACATTTCTCAATAAGCTGGGTTGTAATTCTATATAGTTGAAAAAAATACTGTTCCAAGTGTGAACACCACACTACACTTTGTATTTATTTTAATTACATACATTGCAGCAAGCGTCTCTACCATGATTAAGATCTTGTCCTTCGAAATCTGTGTATTAATGTCCGCTTGAAAGGCCTATAAGCCTATTATATATATATAAGATATCTTTATAATATCTTTATTAGTTATCCAGCTAACTGTGACACTTAAGCTTCTTGGAAGACGTTGCATCCTTTTTATGTAACTGCGTGGAGGTTGTCTGGACTCAAGTTTTTAAGAACAAACCCAAGTATACGAAGGAAATTAAACGGTTATTTGTAGCATGTCATATCAGTAGTACTCGTACTAATAGTTGTGTTCATGGTTATTAACATTACCTATGTTAACATGGGCATTGAAGATCATTGAAAATTGAAATAAAGTTGGCGAAAGCTTGGCCTTCGAACTCGCCATGAAAGGCTTCTAATTCCTCGTGGGCTCATAACTCGACCGCGCTTCACTTAGAAGCACGCTCGGCCTTCGGCCTCGCTTTCCTTAGAAGCATGCTCGGCCTTCGTCTTCGCTTCGCTTAGAAGTACGCTCGGCCTTCGGCCTCGCTTTGCTTAGAAGGACGCTCAGCCTTCGGCTTCATTTCACTTAGGAGCACACTCGGCCTTCGGCCTCGTTTCGCTTAGAAGCACGCTCGGCCTTCGGCCTCGCTTTGCTGAGAAGCATGCTCGGCCTTCGGCTCCGCTTCGCTTAGAGGGACGCTCGGCCTTCGGCCTCGTTTTGCTTAAAAGGACGTTCGGCCTTCGGCCTCACTTTACTTAAAAGCACACTCAGCCTTCGGCCTCGTTTCGCTTAGAAGGACGCTCGGTCTTCTTCCTCGCTTCGCTTAGAAGGACGCTCGGCCTTCGGCCTCGCTTCACTTAGAAGCACACTCGGCCTTCGGCCTCGTCAATATAGCTCGGCCTGCAGCCTCGACATTTTGACCAATGCCGTCATCAAAAAATGGATTTCATATTTCGAATGGCGGACTCCAAAAACCCTTAGAATCGATTTTCAGCCGGATCGGACTAATATTTTAAGTAGCCGCCATCTTGAATTTTTGACATATCCGCCAAATCGTACTTCTGGTCCCCTAAAACATTAGTTGAAACACCCCGTACCTATCTTTAACAGTTGAGGCGCTATAAGCATTTACATTTTATATAGGAACGATCGTCTTTTATTCGAGAGGTTTTTTTTTTTTTAATTTTTGGCAGTTGCCCAGGGTGTTTGTCAATATTAGTTTTAGGACTTACCCCCTATCTCTTTTAGTTTCCGAGAGCTCTCAAGCTGTTCTAGCAGAAGGTTCAGATTCGGCTCATTTCAGGTGACTCTTAAAATCATACGACCATTACCTATACTTTTCACTTACAAAGCCTTAGCGTGCCATCATGCCAACGTGTCGAAAAACAACAATAAAATTTCCAGAAAAAAAAATTGTATGGCGGCCATGTTAAAAAATTACGTCATCAAAAAATGGATTTCATATTTCAAATAAAGGACTCTAAAAACCCTAAGATATCGATTTTCAGTCGGATCAGACTAATATTTAAGGTAGCCGCCATCTTGAATCCGCCATCTTGAATTTTTGACATTTCCGCCAAATTGCATTTCCGGTCCCCTCAAACATTAGTTCAAACACCCCGTACCTATCTTTAACGGTTGCGGCGTTATAAGCATTTACATTTTGTATGGGAACGATCGTCTTTTGTTTGGGAGGTGTGTTTTTTTTTTAATTTTTAGAAAATGCTCAGGGTGCTTGTCAATATTAGTTTTGGCACTTACCCTCTATCGCTTTTAGTTTCCGAGAGCCGTTGACCTGTTCTACCTGGTATTCCACGTTCAGCTCCATTCAGTTTCTCCTAAAGTCACCTATCTCAACCCTACATTTTACACGACAAAACTTTAATCCCCATCACGCCCACTGGGAGAAATGACCCATTGAAGTTCCAAAAAAACATATGTATGGCGGCCATATTGAAAAATGACGTCATCAAAAAATGGTTTTCATATTTCGAATGTGGGACCCCAAAAACCCCCCGATACCAATTTTGAGCCGGATCGGACCAACTTTCAATTCGGCCGCCATTTTGAATCCGCCATCTTGGATTTTAGACACTTTTACCGAATTACCCTTCCGATTCCCTATGACATTTGGTCAAACACTTTATACTTATGTCAAACGGTTTAGGAATTATAAGCATTTACATTTTGTATGGGAGCGATCGTCTTTTGTTTGGGAGGTATGTTTTTTTTTAAATTTTTAGCAGTTGCCCAGGTTTTTGGTCATTTTTAGTTTTGACACCTACCCCCAATCTTTTATAGTTTCCGAGAGCCGTTGACCAGTTCCATCACACTTCCACATTCAGCTCATCCAGTATTTTTTCTCTCGGTTTCAGAACCCCCCTTACACTTTTCCCCTACCTCTTCTATACCCCCCATTGCTCCATCATACCTAAACATTTCGGTCAGTCAGTCAGTGAGTGAGTGGTAATCGAATTTTATATAATGAGAAAATGATGATGATATATATGCAGTAGAACGGGAATGACAGAGAAATACATGACAAACCGATAAGCTCATTTCTGTATTTATAATGCTCTCGTTTAACGAGAAGTTTAAAATTACTGTTTATTTTTATATTTTGTAGCTGGGCTGGATATTTTTTTAACTATTTATGTACTTATTTAGAAAATGTTACTAATCATATAGGTACTAGAAATGCAGTCCTGTTAAATATTTTTTATTAAATATTGCGCTTTTCCAAGATAGTTCACCTTAAACAAAATTTCGAGTAATACAAGGTATAGACACTTCTACTTCTTCCTGATCTCCGCAGCATGCCACCATGCAATTTATGCCTCCTCAAGAAAGATTGACTGGCCACAGATAGATAGGACGAAAAGCTTTCAAACCCCCTGCATTAGCATACTGCCATACATTATGAGGGTGCAAAAATAGGAGTATAACAAAAATATTCAAAGACCAGCAATATTATTTGAAAGTACCTTCTGAGAACAGCGTTTTCAAAAATTAAGTAAATATTGAGGGTACATGTTTAAATTAGTTTCAATTCTAGTGCAACAGATTTTTACTTGATAAATGGACGTCATGGTGGTGAATTGATAAGAACGATTATTATAATTTGTGGCATTGTGTGTGTGTAACGGTTTACGAAATGGATTGGAAAAGTGCAAGGTTTATATTGGCATCGACGGCTACGTTTGTTGTCGCAGCGCAAGTAGCGAAACAAATATTCAAGTACTTCTTCAATAGCAAAAAGAACCCACACACAGAAAAGGTCAATGAAGATTCATGCTGTGAACTTATTAATCTCAAAAATCGCGAGATTAACGATGTAATATTGTTCTCTGATGACACTATTCGTCATACATTAATGTTACCGTCTATCAAAGATATTAAAATATGTGAAAGTAGAGAACTTAGTTGCTTCAAACTGATTAAATATATAAAATCTGCACGCGAGACGCTGGATGTGTGCATGTACTTAATAACAAGTAACGAAATATCAGAGCATATAATCAGATTGGGACAAAAACACGTTTTAGTAAGAATAGTAGTTGACAGTGATATGGCAGATACACCACCGTCACAAATTAAAAAGCTGAAAGAATATAGTAAGTTTTCTACGAAAACATTATACATAACTTAGCGATCTTTATTATGTATTGTTACTAATAATACTTATTTATTTACAGGTTTTATTCAAGTACAGACAAATAAAAAATCAATTTTAATGCATCATAAGTTTTGCATTGTTGACGGGCCAAGAGCCATTAAACGAAAAAATATACTGAGATCATACGCTGAAAAGCTGAATGTACACGCACAGTTCACAAAAATGAAAATGTTTCCTAAAACGAAACAAGTAAAAGGCTTTGTGATGTCTGGATCGTTAAACTGGTCCACCCAAGCCATGGTTTCAAATCATGAAAGTGTAATCGTAACATCTCATGCGAATATTGTCAATAAGTTCGAGAAAGAATTTGAAAGCCTTTGGGTGGAAACTGATATGGTAAAGCTTGAATATTACTTCTCATTGTACTCGTTCATAACTTCAACTTGTTGTTGTTAACGTCTGTGATTATTGGTTGCAATTAAGATACAATATTAAATACTTCAACATGTTATCAGACTTTATTTACTTTCAGGCAATCCTGTCAGCATCATGAACGTTGTTAAACTGAAAAATAAATATTATCACATTACATTCGACTATTCAATAAATTGTAAGTAAAATATGTAGTTTTGTTAAATTCAATTTACATCTTAACTCATTTCACCGTTTCTGCAAAATTACACATTACTAAACACTGACAGTACACTATAGTAGGCAATAAGAAAATTTAGTAATTTTAATACAATTCAAGACCTCGCATATTTTAATATTTATACTTCTTTTAATTTTAACAAATTTTTTTTTAATATTTTAGTCTTAACATATTTTAATATTTTGTCTAACGTTTGTTACAAACTCCAACATTATAACTACAACCTATACGTATTTTTATAACATGACAGTTGCTTAAAAGGTGGATGTGTATTTTACTGAATACTATGCTTACTACTACTTACCAAACTAAATTTAATTTGATAATCCGAAAGAATCATTCTACCCAATGAGCTGCTGTGTACTACAGCATTTTGCAGAAATTGAGAGAAATTGCTATTAATGTACGAAATAATGTGCAATTAACTTAGTACATTCCCTTGCAAGATGATGCTGCATTTAACGGAAGTAAAAAATTGTGAAGTGTAACTTATGTCATACTAGCTGCGCTCTGCGGTTTCACCCGCTTGATCATGGATGATGATGATGATAACAAAATAAAAGTACCCTTAGTTACTCCTTATTACATGAGCTATCTGCCAGTGAAAGTCCCATTAAAATCAGTCTAGCAGTTTCAAGATATTAGCGGGAATCAACAGACAAACAGACAGACAGACAAACCTTTAAAAAATGTATTTTATATGTAAGTACCGTATATAATAAACTTTTATATGCATTTCATGAAAAGCTGTTAATTTGGAATCAGAAATAGACTCTTCAATCGTATTTATCTGTATAGAAGATGTTTAGATATCATTACAATGTACCGTACAACGTTGGTAAATGATCGAAACAAGAATATTAAAAACTACAGTTTATTTAAATATATATATATATTTCTTGGCTCGAAGCTACCATATGAGTAGGTACTAGGCGAGAGGTTACTAATGTATAGCCTAAATAAAATCATTGCCACAATTCGTTATTTATTAACATATAGCTTTTCTTATATATTATACCAAGGGAAAGGGCTTGGAAAGGTTATCTCATTATATGTTATACTTAGGTATCTATCAAAAAGGCAATAAAAACCGTAACAAGTAACATATCTGTACTTATTTATTCTATGTTCATTGTTTTAATTAACTATGACTCTTTATTGAGAAGCAGACGATATTCCTTGATGAAAAATTAAGGCTAGAAATAAAATCTAATTAAAATTTAATTATTTGTGAGAATATTTTATAAGTACAGCCAGTATATTAGTTGCTAAGTTATTCTAATTGCTTTATGGTTCTTTCAAGATTCTACCCGTACCTACACATATCAATTGAATGGAGCGTATTATACATTTTGCAAAAACTTAGCATTGCTATCCAGCGTGGCAATGCTGCCAGCGTTTTGGCCACTTTTCCCCCCACCATGGGGCTTATAGATTAGATAGTTATTATTATTATTATTTTATTTTATTTTTAATACCTTGTAAATAAATAAAAAATTCTATTACGAGAGTAAGGTTAGATATCATATAAAACATTACATATTATTAACAATAATTTCGTCGCCGTAAACTGTAATGCTTTCATTATTTTGTTGATATATCTATATTTTAAGATTCAATCAACAATAGTACAAAATAACATTGTATATACATACATTGTAGGTATGTTTGTATGTACTGAAACTGAGAAAAGTTAGGTAACGACCACAGATTAAAAGTGCGCCACAGGCTATTTAAGGAACCTTTCCATTTTTGACAGGCTGATCTGACAACCATAGACAATTTAACTCCATGTGCACTTCAGTCAGTTTCGATCGATCATATGTTTTCTTTGTGTAGTTTTTTTCAGCCGCTGTAATTCGAATTGGTTATAATGTTCACGTGTTAAAGTGCCTGTAAAATAAGGACGATATATTTTTTTAGTGATACCGACGGTCACGGTTGTTATTCCGAGTTGATAAAGTAATCTGAGCACAAAACTGTGAGGTGCATGTAAGTGCATTACAATGTGCACGTGCTTGCATTTTTCAGGCTATATCTTTGATATCCTTCAATAATAAATCAGCTAAGGGGCCTATCCTTCAAAGAATACCATTAGGAAGTAGTATCTCGTGAGTTCTGGTCAAATCTCAGCGATTTCGACGTGAAACGTGCTTTTTAAAGTGGAGCGCAAGTTCTAACTTAGGTTGGAATTAAGTTATCCCGAATCCACCTGTTACTATCATGTATCCTGTTTCCTGTATGGATGATTTGTCGGATGAAGTGCTTGTGGTATGTATTCCGCTCTCTACGACCTAGTTATTGAGTGCTATATCGTTAAAATACAAGGTGCAAGTGCATGTCATTTCAGAAAGGTCACATATTATTTTCTTCATCAGCCCTTGAACAATTCTATTTTTAACCATTTTTATATTAATCAAATTAGTTTTTACAACCTCAAATATTAAATAGTTGAAACATGCAAGTAAGCTAACATGCAATCATTTTGTTTAAAAATTTTTCATGATGTTTATTTGAAGTTTAATTAAAACTAAAATATACATAGATTGTTCTCCTTTGAATGTTGTCTTTTAGCTTTAAATTTTCTTTGAGTTTATGTTTATGTGGCAACAGAATAAATAAAACAATATATTAAATTTACCATGCTCTTTAGTGGTCTGAGGTTTTAGCCCGATAAAAGAGAAACAGTGTAAATTAGGAAAGTTTATTAACATTCTAAAATATTATTGGGTTTATGTTCGTCATGTTTCCCTGTTCGCTGCAACTGACAATAAAATTACATGAATTTAAATTTATCATGATGTGTATTTGAGGATTGAGTTCAATAGATAATCAGGAAAGAAGAACATCTAACTACAAAGTATTAATTTTTATCAAACACATACATTGTTTTACTAAATAAGTAATATAATATAATAAATTTATAAAAATATAATAAGTAATACATTTAGGTATTGGTATGTAAGCATAAGTAAATTTTTTTTTGAATAAATAATTAGGAAACTAATATAGTAGGAATAAATAGTTAGTTCCCATATTATATTATCAATAATAACTCTTACTTCGCTATAGATAGTCAGTTTACCTGCTGGTATACAAAAAGATTCAGAAAGGAGTAAATATTAATGATACTCAAAAGTTACATCCATATTTTAATATCGCAGTATATATCATAATACCCCGAGTATACAATACAACTATTTATTATCTTAGTTTATGTATTTTGTATGTCTCAATATTATACTTTTTATTGTATTTTATTATATTAAGCTCTGTTTATACAGGTATTTATATTTTACTATGGCTAAAATTATTATTTTTATTTGTTTCAGATTAATCCATCTAAAATGAAATATCACATGTGTGAGTGGAGTATGTGCCTCAGAAATTTTTATTTAGTGCAAAAATACCAAATATATAGTTATAAACCAAACCAATGTGTGATAATCAAAATTACATGAATTTGTGAGTGTCAACAAAGTTTCAGTGTTATAAAATAAGTTTGTGAAAATTGGATGCAGTGCACTACGATAGGTGGCATTGCTGGATTATTGCTGGCCAAGTGTGGCCGTTGTTCTACTACTCATCGCTAGATAGCGCTGGTAAGCAACTTTATTATTTACGGCTGGATATAGATGTCGCTTTGTCAAATTTCTTGAGAAAGCGACATCTACCGTCGAGTAGTTGTTTGTTTTACAATAGTTTCTTGTTTATTCGTAAGATGTCGCGATCAGTTTTATAATTTGTGCAAAATCAAATGTTTGCATGCAAAGAAATATCTATTTTTACTATTTAATCAATAGAAAATATATACTATTGGGATACTCAATAACTGTAGTTTCATAGAATGTAGGTAGGGTTTTAGACCCTCCCGGTCGATAAATTTACTGTAGGTACCAAGAATATTCGTATATTGGAACTTTTTTATTATTACCATTAAAGTATATTTAATATATTGATATACCTACATATTTTAGATGTAAGTAACCAATATTATGTATAAGAGTTTTAGTTCGTAAAAAAATTGTAGCAGTATTTCTGAATCGTGACGGAGGTAAGAGTAAGTAGGTACATCATATTAGTTGCACAAGGGGTTATTCTGTCCGAATCAGCAAGCCTCATTCGAGGCAAGTTTAATTCATAAATCTATTGTTATTTTTTGTCCTAATGAGGACAGATTAAAGCGCTTAAAATCCAGCATTTAGATTTTATATATCACAATTTATAAAAATCTGTCTGTACTGCACTGTGACACTTGCGCCATCTACACGGAACTAATGACGTATCATTTATCAAAATCGGTTGAGCCGTTGCGTAGTTACGAGTGGATGTAGTAACGGACATACATACCTTCCTTTCGGGCTACGCCGCAAGCGCATTAAAATTCCTTTTACTATGTATCGCGTACCTCTGAGTTGCGATATTTCATTCACTCTGTTACTAGTACGTACAATGCAGATGAACCCGGCCGACTAGTTAGCGAGTTACCTCTCCGCGAGACCGTCTCAAGGCCTGTCTGCGGAAAGCACGTGAACGAACACTCGTAAATTTAACAGGTTGTTATGCAATTTGAATAATTTATATCCATACGGCAACCTTGAACCGCGGTCATTAGAAGTTTAGCTTCACGTTACTAGGCGGGTATTGGTGGAACCACAGATATATATGTACAATTATCTGTGGTTGGAACTGACAAAGAGGAGCATCGGCAAATGTTGAGCCACTGTGCCTTGGATGTCGTTCGTTTTTCATAATTATTACTAACCCCGTGATGCGATTGATCAATGGGCTAAGCACGAAGTATACGTGTAACATAATCGCATCTTTGACGTATACAGTACATACTATAAACTATCTGTGCCACAGTTGTACTAGATACATGATAATGTATATGTCATTGAGACGCTTACACAAATATTCGTGCTACACTTACTGACAACCGCAGTTGATTGAATTTAAAAGAACTATGACAGGGCGTGAATTACGTAATATAACGTATACAACAGTATTTTATAGTAAAGTATGTGTAAGATAGTTTTATTTATTATAGAATCATATCTATACTAATATTAAAAAGAGGAATGATATGTATTTTTGTTTGTAACGCATAAACATAACTGGAATATATAACATATAACATAAAAATTAACTGGACCGATTTCAAAAATTATTTTGCCAATAGTAAGCTATATTTTCCCTGATGCACATAGGCTTTATAATATTTTCAAAAAAGTTAGGGATCTGTATGAAAACTTCGATAATGAAACCCATGTACAAGTACAATTTGAAAAATTTAATACCGACTTCCATTCTATTCAGTTATTGGAGTATATAGTTATTCATATACAACAGTATAAGTTTTTCAAATTGTACTTGTTTGTTTTTTTTATGTTTGTTACCTCATAACGTTCGATTGGGTGAACCGATTCTAAAAATGTTTTGTTTGAAAGCTGGTGCTTCCCGTGTGGTCCAATTTAAATTTCATCAAATTCAGTCCAGTACTTTTTGAGTTACACTCCAATAAGTGAATAGAATGGTGCCGGTTTTAAGTTATTCAAATTGTACTTGTTTTATATTAGGTATATATATGCATCAGCTCTCACGTCTCCTATTTCTAAATCTAAAACTCTCCGTCATCGACAAGATGTAAGTTTATATTTTATTCATATAAGCTGTCGCCGGTATCGATGGGGGATTCTCCAATAGACCCGCGAGAGATCTCCCTCGCGAGGGGACCATATCTTACTCCTCAATACTCCTCAGGCTTATAAAAATGGATGGCTATGATATCTTTCGGACAGAAATCTTTTTCAAACACCGCCGTGACATTCAACTTTTATTGAATGTGAACGATAATATGCTAAGGAGTTGTTATTGTTAACGTCTCTCAAAACGACAGATTTTCAACTATTTTTTTATCTGCACAATATTCTAAAGATGAACTATTTGTTTGTTTGAACTGAATTGTTTAAAATTTAATAGGAGACCGAAATTACCTACTACTGGACTGATTTAAAATATTCTTTCACCAATAGAATCCTACATTATTCCTGATGAACATCATTATCCAACACGCAGGTGAAACCGCGAGCGCAGCTAGTTGTTATTATTCTAGTTCTGAGTTCAAATCTATATTTTCTAAAGTTATCCATATTTGTGTCGATTTTCGAAAAAGTGGCATGCTATTCGTAGTTTACAATAGCTTCAACTAGCATGAAACTTTTATTGTATTAATAAGACCAGGGAAGTATGTGTAGTGCAGTATGTTAGTTTTGGAATCATAAAAATTCAATATAAGTAATAGTTAATAAGTAATAAAATGTACCTATATAATAATATAAATACCTAATTAGGTTTTTATTCATCAAGTGCTTTTAATAAAGATGAAGAAGAGGTTATTTTTTATACTACCAAGTGATAAGACGAGCAAGTCGTGCGTCTGATATTAAAAACTACACTTGCCCGTGCCAGTTGCCGTGTCACCCAGAGCTAGCACGAGGCACAGCACTGCGTTTGTCACTAACGGAACTCTACAAACATGATTTTTATTACTAGGCTTTTAGAGTAAAATGGCATTTTATATTGTCAAAACCATATTTAGCCCTGCTCACCCAAAATCCAGTTGGAATTCTTATTTCGGTGAAGTTATTTGAATGCGTTCACCGCCTTCTTGTAGTTCTTGTTAGGAATCGCATTGGTATGCCGACGTCATGCCGTATGATGTCAAACGAAGATATGGCCATACTGTCGCCATTTTATCTCCGGCTCATGACCAATCATTATATCAGTAGCAATTAAGTTTGCCGTTAAAGGTAAAATAATAATCTAGTGTAGTAGCGTAGTGCTTACCATGTTTTGAGACAAATACATGTTTATGATTATGATTTATGATCTATATATCTGTTCAGATAAACATAAGTACAATTTGAAAAAAATAATACCGACTTCCATTCTATTCAGTTATTGGAGTGTATCTCAAAAACTACTAGACCGATTTTGATAAAATTAAAATGGAATGAAATACTATAATATATAATAATAGTAATAAAACTTTGTATTTTTATACAGAACAGGCCTCTAAGTGTTGGCAACAGCCCCACTTATGCCTTTGTAAAGGACCGGATGAAATCCGTGAACTTTGGTGAATAAAAGGAATAATAATTATAATAAATATAATTATAATATGAAACGCGGCGGTAGTCTTTACATTATAATGAAAAGTTGACGTTCATAAGTGCGTCTTTGATGCCTAAATTGAATAAATGATTTTGACTTAGACTTCGACTTTGACTTATATATATATATATAGTAAGCTTCCAAAGTAGCTGGCGTGACTACCAGCTACCTTGCGCAGATCGTCTCTCCATCTGGCTGAAGAGCGTCCCACGTATGCCGACACGTGGTCTCCATTCGAGAACCCGCCTTTTCCGTCGGTTATCGGTTCAACGACTGATGTGACCAGCACATTAGCAGATAAACTGCCTTTAAAACCACCTTTTAACTGTTTTCCTGAGATGAGGGAACTCTTAAGTTTTAAAGTGAACAGAACTAAACACATTAATGTTACAATGTTGGAAGCAGAGTCAAATAACCATAATTTTAAAAACAGTAAAATTTAACAAGCTTACATGAACAGTTTGGAAGCCGTTTTAAAATTTACTCAAGACACTAAGATGGGTGTCTATAGAATATTAAAGACTCTATCAGTTCCAAAAACCTTTAAGGCCGCTGCACCTTTAACCCCGTGAGTCACGTGCATATAATACATTTAAATTATATTTACAAACAAAGCGTAGACCGGATGTGGTCTAGAACATAGTCGGTCCACAGATTGCATAGCAGTTCATAAGACGAACGGATAACTTGTTTCAGTATCTATTACATAATCTGTAGCTATTCCGTCAGCTTTGGAGGAAGTGGACGGTAAAGGATTGAATGAAAATGATGTTAATCCTGACGGCACCGGCCGATTAAGGTTGGTGACTCCTTAATTGAGTGTGTCGGAACTTGTTAGTAAACATCAACAGTGTCGCATCAAATTGATAGTTAGTAGTAGGCGCCTAATATAATTTCAGTAGCCGCCGCTTACGTGAAGTGTGTCCAAATCAATTTAGCGCAACAATATGTTAAGAAAACATCCCTCTGTCACTGTCAATATTAACTAAAGAAAATCATGGTTACGATCTGCAGGGCTATTATTTATCCTTGTTGCAAATAAACGTTGGTTGAAATCTAAAAAAATTGCGGATATATATGTCACTTTGGTCAGCTTCAAGTCTGGTACTTTTTTGCTTACTAGAGTTTTCAAAAATGACATAGAGGCGCCATTTTTCTAGATTTAGAAGCAATTTTCATTGCAACTGCGATACATAATAGCTCTCATCATGTGACAGACCAGTTGGCGGATTTGGTAGATCCCTGCCTTCTGAGCCGCTTGTTGCGGGTTGGATCTCCGTACATGTCAAACATTTGTGTGCATAAACATGTCTGTTTAACATGTGCCTGGGTGTGCATGTATATATCAGTCATCAGGTTACCATAGGCTCTGCTTAATTTGCAAGACCTGTAGATGCTGGTCCATATTGAATAAAAAAATGTGATACAAGTCCGAAGTTAATCTATATACAAGGCAAGAAAATAAGACTAGCGAGCAAGAAAGCACGACTGAGTGAGTAACGACGCAAGTCTAGGTATTTAACCTCCATACGGTACTTGTACAGTACAGTACAAACACTACTGTGTTAATTACCCACCTGGCGAACGATACTAAAGCTACAATGTGCCCGCGTACACAACTTTAACCTATACTTCACAACTCGAAGTTTGCGAAACTGCGGTGCTAGCAAGGGTTGTCTATAGGATACAATTTTCGAAAATGATCGGTAAAAGACAGCACGCGATGTAGCTATCGCAGCTAGATCTACGAGGGCTGCACTAAAAGTATCGGGAATGGAATATTTCCACTGTTCCTGTCATATTAAAATCTTTTTAATTGAAAACTCCTTGGTTTTAAAAATCGAATACCATTTATTTATTTAAAAAATATTCTCGGTCTTGTCACAAGGTTTTGTCATACTTGTTTAGTCGTTGAGAAAATGGAATTGACTCGAGAAAAATCAAGAGCGATGATTTATTATGACTTTCGAAGTGGTTTAACACAAAAACAGTGTGTTGACCGGATGATTTCTGCATTTGGTGATGAAGCCCCATCCAAAACCACAATTTATCGCTGGTTTGCTGAATTTCAACGTGGACGTGTCAAGCTCAGTGATGATCACCGTCAAGGTCGTCCAAAACTGCAGTCACCAAAGAAAATGTTGATGCTGTGCGTAAGCTGATTGAGGAAGATCGACATGTGACATACCGCGAAATTCAGGCAACTTTAGACATTGGCATGAGTCAAATACAAATAATCTTGCATGAACAATTAGGTGTAAAAAAGTTGTTTTCCCGATGGATACCGCATTCGCTCTGTGAAGAGCAAAAAGCGGCTCGCGTTACTTGGTGCGTCAGAACTCTCGAAAGATTCCACGCAGGATCCTCAAATGCTGTATACAACATCGTATCAGGTGACGAATCCTGGATATACGCGTACGAACCCGAAACAAAAAACCAGTCACAAGTTTGGGTGTTCGAAAATGAGTTAAAGCCAACAAAAATTGTTCGTTCACGGAGTGTTACAAAAAAAATGGTGGCCACGTTTGTCTCCAAAACCGGCCATGTTACGACTATTCCTCTTGAGGGAAGGATAAATTTTCAGTGCCGCCCTCGTATACTAGAGACTAGGTAAGATAGCTGATAAAAGTCAGTTTATCGACTCGACAAGTTTATATATATGAGATTCATGCTCGCATCAATGACTTGGCAAAATTTATCAAACCAGCGCCTTAACCGCTGCGACAACAAACTTGAAATTTTGTCATTTGATCCATTTTGGCAGCACTTAGGAACGATTTTTCTAAATTTCAACCCTAAGGTGATGAAGTGGCCAAAGCCGCTATACAAGCCTGGACGTATCGCGCCTAAAGAAAGATTTCTTCCCTACCAACCAATGCGAAGTTTCTCTATTCTAAGTAATTTTAATGAATTTAAAGTAAGCAATGCAATTTTAATTTTGCAAAAGTTAGCACTTATAATATATAAAATAAAATAACGTAATTTTATAATCAAAACTATAAAATTCATAGATTTTTTCGTCAAATCTCGTGTCAAATAACATCCGAGTGTCCAATTAAAACGTGCATCAGGAAGCGGCCGGTAAAATCAATGTTTACTGTCGCACAACACTCCCGGTGACATTTACGATGCATTTACTGTCTGACACTTCTATTTGTGACATACGTATCTTTATGTGACAACTGTATGCGACCTACCTCACTTATAGATCGTAAAATCGTTTAAAACTTAATTCGAAAGTTATAAAATTCATTGTATTACTTTTTACTGCGCCGTACCTGTACCTGTTCGATGACAGGCTTTTGTTCAAGCCGACAATGTTTTTCGTAGATATAATCGAGTAGGGTAGTACCTATGGTACTGCGATCGCTTTCAGTCTATGTGCCAGTAAAGTTGAAAATACGTAACGGCAGACAGGTGTAGTGTGTGAGAGATTTTATTTTATTTGTGATACAAAATACGATGTGGATTTTGTCCTTAAAAACAATAACAGGAAACTTAACTTAAGGCCAATAACGGATTTGCATTATATATGTAACTTTACAGTCGTATAGTGAAAGGGTGTTAAGAATGATAGAATATATGTGTGTGTATGTTTGTGTGTGTGGAAAAGAGAGCGAAGAGAGGATGAGTGATGCTAGGTAAATAGAGACGTATTTAAATTTCACTTTCTCATGCATAGTTTTAAAATACTTCCCTTCTAAAATTTTCTTTTTACTATTAAGTAAAACTTCCTATTGTATGTTCTATGTAGATGATAAGGAATTAAATTTTGAGTTATGAATAAGCTGTAATTTGAAGTTTATAGTAGTGTAGTTTTAAAAACTGCCACACTTTAAGTTAAGCGTTAAAGAAGTGGTGTAGGCATTCAGAGCAGTCATGCTCACGAAAATGTGTTGGCAGGCGGTGGCGTGTGTGGCGGGTCCCCATCTTCCCTCAAATACGGTTGAAGAAGGCGATGGCTGCCACATGCGTCAACTCGTGAACGGGTGCTGTCTGCGGATACTGGTCTGTTGTGTATCTTACACCAATTCAGAAGAAACATGCTAGCATTAGTTCTATTTTGTATTTGTGTATGTCCCCTATGTGTACTTTGTTGAACGTAATAATTTTAGTGTAATCGTTGTAAATTGTGGCAAGTTAAAAAAAGCAAGAACCCTGGAGTGTGTGGAGAGAAGTTTTATTAGAAAAATAAACACTGCCTCAGGAGGTATCCTAGTAGGTAAAAGAGCGTACCTTATATTAATTCCTATCTCTTGTAATATTTAATTGTGATTTAAAGGATGGTGGCGTCCTCTTTGTGACATCAGTATATTTAGTAGTACTAGATGTATAGCCATATTATACTAAATTTTCCCACGTATCCGTTGTTAACATTTGGTTTGACCCTTTTTGGTTGTACACTTTATGAAGTAAATTTCTATTGGTTCATTTTACATGGTTATATTTTTCATATACGACTTGAGACGCTCCATCTCAGCGCTCCAGCCTCCGACCTATTCATCTCATTTATTACCAAGTTTCCAAGTAACTAGATATGATAATAGAGCATTATAGAGTTTCCTAAATGGACATCCAGTTATTATTCGGGGAATATACGAGCAATTTGCAAAAGTGCCGGTTTTATGGCACCTCTTAAAAGAAAGACGGTAAGGGTGCACTCACATAGAAAGTTTCGATTCGTAGAATGGACATTGTAGTTTTCTAATATAATTTACCCTTTAAGTGCACGTCTCTTGTTACTTCGTGGAGGGTAATCCAATAAATAAATAATGGTAATCGAACACCAAGCACTGTGCCAAGAAGTATTATAGTTCTGCCTGTATGTCTCCCCATATTTTCAAGTGCTTTCCTTATTTTAATAGGTACATACCAAATTTCATTATAAGTGTGTGAAGTGTTTATAATCTTGCCAATGAAGGAGATGCAACGTTCATTACGATCATATAATTTATTTTCTAGTTTACATGGCGAGTTGCCGGCCGGTGTTTGTGATAATATTGCTCTATACATAGAGCAATATTATCACAAACACCGGCCGGCGTAGACCATTTTTGGTATCGGTGGTACGCTAACGCTTGTTGTACCTACTTTATGCGATGATCCCCTCTAGGCTATTTGGATAATACATAGCCAAAATACAGCCCAAGGAGTTAACAAAAGACTATTTAAGTTATTTTTCGCCTTTTATTGTGTGGAACCGCCCTAACGATCTATTAATGCGGATTACGAACTTTCAAAAGCTTTGCCATTAAAAGTTCTCGAACGATTTTCAGTCGCCCGCGGCTATTGCGCGATAGGCGACTCAACCTTAAGGCGGCTCCGCTTCAATACGACTTATGTACGCGACCCTATCTTTTATTTTCACATGGCAACTTAGAAACGCTCCAGTATTGTCAATAGGTGAATAATTGAATCTTACAATTTCTATACCATTCGCCATCACCTGCATTTGCTCAGGGGTAAAAATCGGATCCCTATTTTGTCTCGTTACTCAATGTCTCGCCTTTGTGCCTTCAAGACTGCATTGTCTGTCGCAGATTTGGTGTAATACCCTAGTTCCGTATTAAGAAATTAGGCCTTTATTTATAGCAGGCAAATATTGATTTACGATATGCCCATCTCTGGCACTTACGACGTTTTTAGAGTTTCTTTTCGGCAGCGTCTCGGCCAGGTGTGACCGGGATTTTTTCTCCGGTAACCGTTTCCTCTCGCACAATAGATGCAAGATTTGCACAAAAACGTGTTATTCAAAGAGGGTCCTAAAAACTAGTGCATGGCTTATGCAGAGTTTGTAGTTCGTTGGACCGGAGTCGCGTGCCGTTTCCTTTGGATTTTAATAGGTTTTTTATGCGGCCGACTCTCGTGTTACTAAATCGCGTAAGCTACGTGCTATTGTTTTAGAATACGCCTCATTGATTATTTATTCGATTTTGAATATTAAACCCTGTTTAAAAATTCACACCCGACGTCTTTTTGTACGTTTGCACCGTTTTATATAGTACCTGGCGATATCCGCTCGCCTGTTGCCGTTTTTACGTTCAGTACGTTAATCTGGTGTGGTTGCATGTTGCTATCCGCTTTTAAAGTTTAAAAGCACTCAGCTGCGATAAATCACGTATAATAAACATATTACATCATGCTCAATTATACTTTGTAAGTTTTGTCGCTTGGAGGCGTACAATTGCTAAAACTTGCCGGTCTGTTGCGTTTGTAATACCAATTAAAATGCTAACCATCAAGATGCTCATTGTACGTCACTTGTCTACAAAATATCTTCGAAAACGTCAATCTTTGACGTCCTAAGTCGTAGGTTAAACACACGGGGAGCTTAACTGACGTGCATCCGTAATCCGAGTCACAAAAATGACAACGTCGATCTGTCAATCACTCGACGTCGAATCACAATGCTTCCCGCGCTTTTCACTGAACGAATGAATGAAGGAGCTATTATGACAAACGGCGGGAGGTCGATCACCGACTCGTGTTTACGTACATACACTAGTAAATTAAACATCCATTATATTACGGAGTAAAATTGTAAGAAATGCTCTAACAAGTTGAATGTTGCAACTTGTAATGATCTATAGATACTTAACAATATACCTATGTTGATAATGTTAAAATTGCTGTATATGATTTAAGTAATGGCTTCAGTGAGGATCAGACCTCGGCTATACAGCATTTCATCAATATTCAACAGCATGAGTAATGTTCTACTTTTTTATCATTTGTCGGCGTTCTCTTGTGTGGTATATGGGAATAAACTACGTCTTTTTTGTAAATCCAAAGTCTGAATCCACCAAGTATTCAAGGCACAATTTATTCATTTACATACCCTAGTTTTTATCTAAACTTAAGTCTCTCAAAGTAAAGCCGGCTGAAATCCGTATATGCCAACAGCACCGTGATCTAGTAAATCGCTCAGAACTGCTTTTCTTCCCAATTCGCATTCAAAACAAACTCTTGTTTCATACATTTTGTAATGTCTTAGCGTGCTTCGCTAGATTATTTCCCAAAAGATTAAAAGTCATAAGTGTGTTTTGCAAACCCAGAAGCTGGTGGTTAAAAATTCTTCTCAGTGGTTACGCTTTTAGCTGTCGGTCGTGGTGGTCATGTAGTTGTGGTAGAGGCAGATGTAATGCGCCTCACGATGTCATGCCATCCCATGGTTAATAATATCTCCACTCTATAAAAGCTGAAGCAAATTGCTTCGAGCACAACTTTCCTAGCTGTTGGCGACCTTTTCCGTACTGGCTAAATTTATATCAATTTAATTCCTATTTATTGAATATTTTAGTTTTGTTTAATTTATAATTTTATATTCTTCTTATGATTTTTAGTCGTCAATATACGTCTATACTAAAATATGTTTGCTTCTTTTATATAAATGTGACCTTATGTTCGAATTGTTAGGATTAGGTGTCTTTCAAATTCCGTGGTCCTTTTCACCAGCTTTGCTTTACGTTAATGGCCTTATTGATGAACTGTAACCAAGTTCATTAATAAGGCCATTAATGTAAAGCAGTACGATAATGGCCTTAGTAGTTAGCTAGGCCCGGAGTAGTTTAAACATCCATCTGTCAATTTTCAATCCGTTTATTAATAAAGGCCTTGGTTAGAGCATAGTGGTTATGTACCCTTCCGTTTTCCGGAATTAAGATCAGCATTTCGTCCGTTACTTAGTTAATGCAAGAATTGTGGTAAAGCCATCGAGATTCAATGACTGATTATTTAAAAACTGACAATATTGCGTGCGCGAGCGCATAGCGTTTCAAGTATTCTCATTACGAGAAATAATTATGTGGCTTTAGTACTATTGTAATGTTTGTTTACGAACAGTGTGTAATGGTATTATTCTTGTATTAGATAGAATTACGTATACATAGAAGCAATGTGGACATAACCGTGCGTTTTTATGATTTATATTAAGTTACGGATTATGGCTTCCTTATGTAGATATCTATACAATAGAATGTGTCTAAAAAAAAAAACTAATTGTAATTCTGTGATTTTAGGAAGGCCAGATTTTCTTAACCGAAAATATAATAAACATATGTTTATGTAAACGCGACCTAGAAAAATAATTTTTAAATCATAGGTACCTACATGATATTAAGGCGCGGTCGTATCCTGATAATAGTAAAAAGCAGAATCTTTAAACATCGAGTGTAACGAAAAAGTTCGATAATATCGATGCTGAAAAAAAAACTTAGGTTTGAAAAGGAACAGGCAAAGAGTAATAACCGAACAGAATTCATAAATATTACTCGCTCTCTGCAGAAAATAATCCTAAATAGGTGCATAAAAATAAACTTTCACGTCCAAACTCTCAGAATTTTCAGCGATAACACTATATAATTTTTTAGGTAATACATAGCCAACATATAGTACTAAAGTAGTAACCAGCAGTTTTTTCAATTGTGTTAGTATATATCGAAAGATATAAAGAAAACGTACAAAATTAACGCATTTTCGCATTACATCGTCCAATCTAACAAGCGATTTTCAACCTTACGTAAAGCATCGTAAATTATTTTCAAATTGGGGTTGGACCGCGTCTTAATCGAATTAAACGTAATAATAAGTAGTACTTAATTTTACAAATTGATCACTCTCGTTTTTTTTTAAATTATTTGTCAGTGCATGGATCATACAACAACAATTCATTCAAGTACATGTTGTATAGAATAATAGTACATATTTATACGTACTTAGTAGTTCTTTTCAAAATTATTGCATGTTCTGTAATATATGTGCAGTGTAACCAATTTGAAGCAACCTATTCAATATATCTGCATCTGCACCTAACCGGTATTTCCAGGAATTCAATATCCCCTTCTGTTTATAGGCTGACCGATTAACCGACCTACTCAATGCGTCTATAGTTATGAGCTAGATCATCTGCATCTGCACCTAACCGGTATTTCACCCACCTGTCTATATCGCCAGTCACCGCCCTTGTACAAAAAGACAAGACAGTTTACTAAAGATCTACGCAGAAACTGGATAGAACGCCGCAAAATTTAAACCAGTTTATCAACAAAAACCGGAAGCTCTCACTGACCGTCAGTTGATCGGGAAATTGTACAATTGCATGCCTTTAGGATCTTGTCACTATAACCACAACGCAACATATTTGTATGTTTATTTAGTTGAGCCATTAAACTGACCGGAATCATTACTATGGCAGAGTTCTCAACAGCCCTCGAGTCTGTATGAAAGGGTATAGAAGCAGTTCGTATTTGGGCTATAAAACCTTAACTGCACGTTTCCCGTCTAGACATGGGGCTAACATGTACACCAACATTAATAAATGGAAATCTTAGAATAGTGCGTCTAACGTCTATTTGATAGTACCAAGGGGCCTTTAGGTTGAGTTTAGCGCTGCGTTTCGACCGGGTTGACCCAACATCCTTAAAGATTCTATCTGTTCGCTTTGATCTTTCAGCTCTTTCAATGTCAAAGGGGGTTTTATTACTTAAGTACGCATTAGAAGGCACAAGTGGAACCTAGAGCTTATCGTTTTATAGCTTCTATACATTTTTTGCCCGACGTGCTCGCTTTACAGTTCTTTTTTTTTGTAAATAATATTTCATCAAAGTGACTCCAAAGTGTCCGAATCAGCAAGCCTCCAGTTCATTCATAAATCTTTTGTTATAGCGTAAACCTGATGCGGACAGATTAATGTAACCGGAAGCGGCGTCAATAGCCACCTCTATGACGACCTGAGACATGATTGTGATTATGTTCCGCTTGAAAGACCCGGGGTCTCTGTAAGGAAACACTACTTTTCTTACAAGGCAAAGGTAGGATCTGCCAAAGTTCTTGGCTCTGGCGTGGAAATTTCGGCTTATTCAGTACGTATCTCGAACACAACAAACTCTGCTCAGGCACAGAGTTGCTACAGCCTATTTGGTCGATCAGTAACTCGGGAACACCATAAAAACATACAAGCTAGTTTTGTACAGTTGACTACATAATTATTTCCGTACGGAAGTAAAAGCCTATTTTATTGTTTGTCTATACTTAGGCAGCATGCATCATTGTAAAATAAACACTGCGCATAAAATATAGATGGCGAATAGTTAATAATAATAATATGTATGTATGTATTTTTCTCAAGCTAGACTGGTACAAAATGCTTTATTATAGTAATTAAGTCATGTTCGAGTTAGAAAAAGAGACCGAACATAGTGAGCTCTTGTAATTTAATTGATTAATAAAATGGGCAAGGTGTCCGATCAACACGCAAAGTTAATGCATTGCAACTAAATACATTTAAGTTAGTTTTATAGACAACTGTGGAAGCAAGCCAGTGTAACGACATAAAATTGTTCTTTGTTTTGCGTTTACGACTTCGCATTATATCAAGTTATGAAACTATGCACCGTGTCGGGTGAAGAGCTGTTCATTTTAAAGGTTTCAAAGGTCCGTTGCGTTGGTTTAATTAAGTCAACTGCGGAATTATTATTAGCTGAGTATGTCTTAAACTAAGTACGTGTATATACAGCAGTAAGTAGGTACCTACATAATGTAGGTACATTGATAAGTATGTATACAGAGCGTGTTATGGTCATTATGATTGACTGATTTTAATTTAGAACTTTTTAAACTTTCGCGAATCAATTTCATGCTTTAATCCTTCATATACCGTGATAATTAAAACAAAAGATTTATGAATGACACGCACGTAAATTTACGTCTCTGGTACGCAAAGGTTTTAGAGAATATCGGGACTTTCGCGCACAGATTTATTATTAAATAATATACATGTTATTGTTTACTAGCGACTGCCCGCGATTTCGTTCACGTCACAGACCAATATATCCACTATTGGTCTGTGGTTCACGTAGTAGGTCCGGCCTTCGACCTGGGCACTTATTCGCTATGACCCTTCAAACAAGTTACGCGGCGTGCTATGATATCTTCAAGGAATGCCCGTGAAATCAATGCAAATTTGCGATCACTCCTTGAAGATATCTTAACTCGGCGCGTTACTTGTTGGATGGTCATGGTAAATAACGGCCCTGGCCATAACCTACCAACTTTACTTATATTTTTTTAATGTAAGAACCTTCTACGGAGTATTAGAAAACATTTTAAAAAAAGATGAATTAAATCGGTAAAGTCTTTCTCATTTTACAGGGTGACCAGGAGAAATTGGGGTTCATGTTTAATATAATTATTTGATCTAAGACGCTTGGTAAAGCTTTTATTTTATTGTCAACTTTAGTTCAAACCTTTTCAAGAAACCCACCAAATCTATAAGGTTTTTTTGTTACATTTGAAACATGAAAGCCAACAAGTGTTGCCAACCGCAGATTTTCGTTCCCAATTACGATATTCGCGAGCGCGCGTGGGGTCCGGACCGCGCCGATTCCGGATTTACGTACGCGTTAATGTGCTTGCGGTCTGGCAGACTGTCAGTGTTTATGTACAGGCGTGCACTCTGCTGTATTTACTATTACTATTTAAGCTTGTTGGCTATTGTTAGATTACTACATATTTCCTCTCCATGCAATCGTTTGTTCATTGCACTTCTTTTGTTGAGTATCGCTAAGAGACTGTTTCGGGTACAGTGTCAGCAACTTGCTTGACTAGCAACATTTTATCATTTAAATCGATGTAACGATATAATTAGCTACCTAATTATTTATTACTATTTCATAAAGCATCGATTATTATGCCACTAATATTTACCTTATCGGAATCGATTAACATAATATATACGTTTAAACGATATTGATATTTATATATAAAGTTTTTAATATATACGTTTAAACGATATTGATATTTATATATAAAGTTTTTCATTCGAAAGCCGTTCTGAATAATGTAGCCATTAATAGCACATCCCTAGTCGACTGACAGCTTCGCGCCTAAATTTAAAATAGGAACGCGTGAGAAAATGCTTGCGACATTCTCGAATTATCGTCGAGAATGCGAATGGACGATTATACAAAACGACTGCCTCGTTCATCCAGTGTCACCTGCCACACCAAAGTCACATTTCAAGAGTTCGAATTCTAGGTCGAAGACAGTGCTGAGTGATTTACAAAATATCTAAGCAGCAGTCCACACAGCGCCGGCGCATGTAACTATGCCCAAAAGATGGCTAGGTTCTACTTTTGTTGCATGTGGTCAAACATTTTTGCCGTAATGTGGGTAGATAGTCCACCAGTATAGGGACATTGGCACAGATAAAGGCTGTAGTCCGGAAAAGAGGACAATATACTTTTCATCCTAAAACCGCCGTCACAACGCAGGCGAAACCGCGGTCGGAGCAACTAGTTTCTTATAAAGGGAATTATAAATAAAACTCGACGTGCAAACGAGAACATCCTTGTAAACAAAATCATTGCTTACATTTCTAATGTCTATAGCAACAGCACAGAATGTAAACCTAATAGTGTTTTTTTTTGTCATTCTAATAGCCGACGTAAAACAGCGTTGGAATACAAACCACACGCTTGAAATCACCTTTTTTGCTTGTTAATGTTAACTCACCGTACAAGGAAAAATTTTGTTTGATTTTCGTATTTGCTTTTTCCCCCACTGTAATCAATTAATCTATATTGAGTCATTGGTAATGTCAAGAACCTTGTAAGTAGACCGACGCGACGTGGACGCATCTATTTGGCAAGATGTCTGCGGTGCTCGCGTGTCGACGAACTTAGGGTTAAACCCACTACTCCAATAGTTACTATTACTATTATAGTTAGGTGTTACTAGCGTTCAAAACAAATATTTTTTATCATAACTACCTAACACTGCAATTGCAGAGAGAAATATTCACATCTTCGGGCTTCGAACACGCGTCTTTTGACATCCCGGGTCAGACGCCATGACCACTAGGCCACCGAGGCACAAAGTCCGAGCATCGAATGTTTAACTCTCTATCTGATTTTAACCGTCTTATCCCCATATGATGTGAATTTTTCTCTCTTAAATTGCAATGTTTGGTAATTTTGGTATCGCTAAGCAGGCGTTAGTGCTTAAATTAAAAATAATATTCCAAAAACATAACTACCTATTAGTAAGAAAATTAATTGCAAGTAGATAAACTGATCTAGTTCTTCTATCCAATTCTAATAGGTCAAGCCAAGCTTGCTGCAGCCACTACGTAAGGCACTGCAAATGCCATTTCAACAGGGCTTGCTTTTATTACACTTTATGTCGTCAATACCGGTTGCTTTAAGAAAAACAGTCGTGAGGCTATACCGACGTAGGCGGTCTGAATACTTCGACATTAAGGATGGCACTAGCACAAAACTGCACTGGACGCGCCTGAAGGATTATTATTAATTTTCTCTCTGAGAGGAAGGCCCCAGTGGCAAGTATAAAGAATAATATACGTTCATAAAGTCCATCTTGATTTTCTTGACTTTGTATTTGAGTCCTTTAGGACTCAAATACTCCTTTGACCAAATACTTTTTTTTAAATAGTCCTTTAGGAATCAAGTAGTCAGGACTTGATGGGCTAATATTTTTTCACATCTTATAGGAGGTAGGACCCACGTAGAAACCAGGTAGTTCAAAGAATATATTAGCACTAATAACAAGATCCAGGGAGAAAATCGGGGGAAATATTTGTTTTGAAGATGCAAACGACGTACTAACTAGGTACTAATTTGTCCTGTAGACCACAGATTGAAAGTAAGTTTTAACTTTATTACAGCAATATGGTTTTCGTTTCTGCAACTTTTGTACAAACTTTCTGTAATCGTAACGCTGTAATTATAGACTGTGTTGACCTGCATCAGGTATTTTACTTTTGAAATTATGGCACTCATAGCATATCGCAGTCGCATCGTATCGCCTTCGGTGAGCTTGCGACCTTATATTCACCGCGATCTGATGGCCTCTTAATTTAGATACAGGCTGAAAAAAGAACCAAAAACAAGCAGGATTAGATTAGAAGTCTTTGAATCGAGTCACGGCTTAGGAACTCCGATTCTGATGATATGGTATACTTCGCTCTCCAGCATCTCATTATAGCACAGCGGACGTATGTATGTGTACCTAGATGCCAGTTGTGGTTATTTATCTACTGAAACAAGTTCTAAGAGTTTAGTACATTGTATGTAAGTATGATACAAGTACAATTTGAAAAATTTAATACCGACTTCCATTCTATTCAGTTATTGGAGTGTATCTAAAAACTACTAGACCGAATTTGACGAAATTATAAATATATATATATGGGACCACACGGTAATCACCAGCTTTCAATCAAAAAAAGAATTTTGAGAATCGGTCCACCCAGTCGAAAGTTATGAGGTAACAAACATAAAAAAAAAATACAGTCGAATTGAGTACCTCCTCATTTTTTTGAAAGTCGGTAGAAAAGTAGTCTTGCACACGTACGGATTTCGTTCGCAATATGCCTTTTATGCTGTAAGTATGCACTTAGATTTTTTGTGAATTTGAGCCAGCAAAGGCGCTGCGGGGTCAGCTTGTTTTTATATATGTATTTCAAATATTAACAAATAATTTCCTAACAACGGCATTTACAAGGTAAATAATTGTAAGGTGACCGTCAAATTAAATTAGAATAAAAGTAAGTTTTTCGTTTCTGGCCACATTCTGATGATTTCCCGTAATTTTTGGAAACTGATATTAATCGTGAGCAAGATGATGAGATTTTCATCATATCATATTATTTTTAAAGTTTGTGTCTAAGTCATACATTTTTAAATTCATAGATTATTATGGTATTTTCATCGTCTAAAACCTAATTTTAGAAACCCCTTTGGTGTCTTATGACTATAGGAGGTATAAAAACTCAGAGAAATCTTTCCTCAACTTTGAATCCTTATTGAGGTATCCTAGTAGTTAGAGGAACTTCTTAGTTCTATGGGCCGCGCTGCTCATAAAACATTACACAGTTTCCTGGAAACGCCATTCTGCTGTTTAATACAAATATTGACAAAGCCTTAATGTTCTTACAAACAATTAAGTAGGTTGACTTGCCTTGAAACACCAAGAAAGGTGTACATTCATTAAAAATGTCGACAAAGAAATCTGCACAAAAGAATCGCCTTAATTGTTCTCCATTACAGTTAAAAAGCTGAGCCGTTTAAAAATATTTATGCGGCTTTTAATGTTGCCATCATCGCTGGAAAAATCACTTAAAGTTATTGAAAAATTCTCAGAAAAGATTACGTAGTTTACTGAAAAGGAAACATACTTTCTGTAAAGTATTTCATGTACTTATTTCTTTATTTTCTGTAAATGTTGTAGGTTCCCTGCATACGTTCCGACTTTTTTTCTGTCCTTATTGTAATCTTGGTTCTGGTAAAAACATCCAAAATCGCATGCCTCTTCTGGTCTCATTACACAATTACCTACACCAACAGTTTTCTGTCTCCAAGGATCTTGCTTCATACAACAGAGTAGATACCTACATAAATATTTAATAAAATATGTATTTTTAGTCTTATTAATATAATCTATATAATCTCAGTATTTAATCTAAGAAGTCTTACTTAATTAATGATTCAAAGTACTTATGTTTTTAAGTACCTACTTATTGTAGAAAAGCACTCCCTTAATAACATTTATAAAATTGGCTTCAATTTACTACTTTCAAAAGCTACTTACTGTAGAGATTTTCATCCGGTTTTCACCAATTAAAACACTGATTTACGTGAAAAGATTAAGCGTATAATTCATGAAGGTTTTGTGCAAATTGGCCAAACTATGATGATGATTGTCTTAAAAATGGGGTTCTAAAAAGAGTTGAATCGTTTTCTTTACAAACTTTGTTTGCATTTTGTTCATTGTATGTATGCATTGCATGCATTGTTCATTGCATGTTGTTTCATTTTTCTCATACACAAAGTGGCAAAAAACAAAGTTATTGGAAACCTGGCATAGGTTGAAGCCAATAAACCACCCGAGAGCTTTCCTGGCGTGCGCTGCGTGATCCGTTCCGATTTATTTGAAGACAATGGTATAAGGAATTGGTCTAAGGAAATCGGGCAAAAAATTTGGTAGGTCATAAGCAGCCCATTTTGTTCCCACTGCTGAGACTCGAGCCTTCCTCTCAGAGAGAGGAGTTGGGCCATAATCCGCCACGCGGGCCCAGTGCAGCTTGGTGGATAGGTTAGTGGCCAACCCATGTCGAAGTTTTCAGGACGCCCGAAGGCCTTCGACATAGCCTAAAGACTGATGTCCTAAGACAAACAACCGGGACCGACAGCTTAACATGCCCTCCGAAGCACGGAAGCGCTCAGTTGAATAATGCCACTAGTCATCTCATCCAAGTCTTGACCGCAAGTGTTGGCTTCTTCAGTCTGGGTAGGCCGTTTGTTGTAAAATCTGTAGAGATATAAATAACAATTAATTGTCTGTTTGTCATTCCCAATTAATAGCTTTTCACTAAATGCATATGAAAGTAATATACTAACGGTACTTTCATTAAAAAATAAAATAATATTTATAATTTTTGTATGTCTGTTTTTGTTCCGGCAAATTTCTGAAACGGCTGGACTGAATTTAACGGGAATGTAATTGGCGGATAGTTGATTTTATAAGGAATACCTTAGTCTACTTTTATTTCATCATACTGCGCGCCACGCGGGGGAAACCGCGGGGCGCAGCGTGTAATATTTAAAATACGGCAATTTCATTCGATGCGTCTGCATTGCGCAAATTTACACGTATGAGCAGCTTCGGCGCCAGGCTAGTCTTTTAAAATAACATTATACGTATGTAACGAGTAACGAGAGGTGATATAAATTTGACTAATTATAGGTATATAATAATAATAATAATAATCTTTATCTTTATTTCAGGCAAAAGCACAGTTACACATTGTAAAAATACCAGCGGCCCATATCGAAACACATACCTTACAGACTAACATATATATTTTAAAGGGTTGAATAATATTACAAAACTGTATCGTACAGTTAGGGATTCAAGTTCAGTCTCGGCTCCCTATACCGACGGAAAACAATCCCTTCAGGCCAAAAGTCTGGTGCCAGGAATGTTTCTCTCAACTTGGCTGGAAATCTGAACACATATGACTTGAAGTACGTCTCGCGTTTTGATTCCAGCCGCGTTATCTTTATCTTTATGTATACGCATGTATCTAAGAAGTGCGCTTGAGCGTGCAATAGTCGATGCACTTTCTGCGCCCGCATCCGATTGAGTGTGACATCTGCACTCGCCACCCGTTGATGACGTTGTTAATGCCGGTAAAGGCATTATCATCAAATATCATGAAAGCCATTCGAAAATAAGGCCAGATACAGTTATTAAATACTTACTATTACCTACATGTTTATTAGTCTTCGAGTTAAACATACCCTCAAATTGCTACATATTCGTTTGAGGATTGATCCGATGCCTAAATATTTTATTTTAAGTTTACGAAATAATAGCTAGTTATTATTCTAGTCAATACATTGCTCCTCTTGCCGGATTAGCGAGCAATTTTGAAATTTGACAGCTGAATAGATGGGCTAACATTATGCAATGCCACAATTTATTACCCAAACTTCGCATCAAACAACCATAATCCCTATATTTATAACTTTTAATAAACTATTGCTCGAAATATAATCCATACGGTTGTAAAGGGTGAGTTTTTTTATAGTTCTAACAACACGTGCTGTCTTGAAGAAATTACGGATACAGGGTGGTTTGATATAGTTTAGATGTGATCTGTATAGTAGGGTGTAGTTTTGCACGGTGACTGTGTTTTATGAAAGTTGATGGATATTCCCAATCAGCCAGCTCTGTGAGTTTTACTCTCGGCTTATGCCGTGTTGTGATGTTCATGTATAGTATTTAAATTACAAAACTTATACTCATAAATTACCTACCGTTGCTCAAATAATTCGTATTTTTTTTGTTATATAGGTAACTAATTAAATCATGAATGTGTATTATTATGTTGTTTTGTAGTGAACATTATTTTATTACATTTATTTTATTGAATACGGATATTAATAGTCAGAATTATTAAAATCTTAAGAAATACCTACCCACCCACCTACTTAATTCTTAGTACCGTGTTACTGCCGTAAAATGCTTTATTGAGTTTGCGAACTTTGATTTTGATTCATTGCGAAAACCATTTGAGATTAAGATCCCATGGATAAAGCTATGGGAGAACAATCTTTATGCTTCCTATTAGTAGGTGATTGTCTTTAGCCACGATAGCTTTTACGACTCATGAGCTTACGGCACTATTACCACCCATAACCAACCTCGATTCCCGATCGATACCGATTTTACGATCGCTATTCGTTTTTCTACTACAAATTTACGAGCATAAAAACTGAAATAACAATAAAAACATTGATTAAAAATTCTTATCGATAAATGCCCCGTTGGGGAGGTGGAATTAGCGTCGTCAGTCCTACACAGGGAGATCGTGTGGTCACATTAAAGTTTAAGTAAGGACAGCGCCGCCGCCAGCGGCAGATGTTACCTTTGTTTACTATTACTTATTCTGTGACGTAGTCCCAGACGTTCCCTTTTCAATTGCCCATCTCCCGGCATCCAGTTTTTTGTCTACCCTCAAACTTTTTCCAACAGATTGTGATCAGCGCCATTGTACCTCTCATTGTATGTGACCGGCATTGTTACCGTTGAAATTCTAAGATACTCAGTTTCTAAGGCAAACTGCAATTTTCTATTTCTGCGAATTCGGGATTTCAGCTGGTGGGAACGCAATTTCGGATTTAGGATTGCGAGGGTAAAGGCATTGTGTACCGAGGATTAGCCCGGATTTATAAAGATCGACTGTGATTAGATCATCGATACGGCTATTACTGGACTTTTTAATATTTCAATACGTCTATTTATTCGAAAAATACACTTCATAATGAAGCAATTGACGTAGTTTGTATGACATTTTTAGTTATTTGGATTGGGCATCATAGGACCGAAGTTTAATATTCCTGATGGTTGCTCTCTCGTTAGTCTGTGGGCTCGAATTTCTTCTATTCGAAACTAGTGCTCGGTTCATTAAAAGGCTAAAGTGAGAGCTTGACTCCCGCCTTAGCTTTCTAGCCTATTGCCTATCCAAATGGGAACTGTCCCTACACTTAGCTTGTTGTAGACAGCATAGTCAATGCATGGCACACACCTTCTAGACTATCGAGAATATACATAAATTTAGCCATAATGATCCGCAATGGTTTATTCAATTTGTGCCTTATTTTACAAAATACCAATCCATATATCTATAGTGATCAAACCTATGTATAATAAGGATATCGAAATGACACACATACACACAAATTACTAATTCTGCTTGAATACATGTTTTTAAAACAATTCTACTAATTTATTTAAATGTCGCTTAAAACCGAAAAAGTGGCACGACATACAAATATGTAGCTTCAGAGCAAAATCTCAGAAACATGTCAACTTCACACAACGAAGCTTCCAAACCGCTACTAAAAAGTAAAAAACAGTATCATAACACAACCGCCATCCTAGATGTTCCAAAATGCATAAACGCCGACAGTGCCTCGCCGACACCCTCCCTTCGAGTGCCACTTCTGATGAGTGGAGTGTGCTTCTCTCTCACCCGTTGGGTAGAAAAACTTGCCGGCGTCCTATGATGCAAGTATCACCTTTGAAATAAGCCCGTGTAGCAGTTTTTGAGCATCGTTGCCGTAGCGTGACTGGCGTGGCTAAAGGGCTTCGAGTGGACGTTAGTCTTTTCGGCGTGAGGGCAATTAAAACAGAAGGTGATGCGGGTTTAATGACATTGAAAACAATTTGTTCGAATTTTATCCACGGCACATAACATTAATAATTAACCTACTATTAGTTCATGCAATAATAATCAAGTTTTGAATCAAAAATCCTCTTGACACTGAAGTCCAATTAGAATCGAGATATTACCTAAACTAATTAGTTTGAAAATGATAGCTTACTACTAACTAAAATTTAATTTTGGTAGTCATTATTATGTTAAAGCTAAAATTCTAATTCAATTAACACTTTGTTACGTGACGACTAATCTGCCTGAAATATGCCCACAATTGAAAAGAAATATCTAATTTTAGTGTTGGCATTGAAATTGATGTACTAATTAGATTTTTAGTCTAAACAGATAAGAGCAGCCATAATTTAGAGATTTTTAGTTCAGAGAATGCTTACAGAATCGACATCAATAGTAAGCATCTTTATAACAAGCTAAACTTACAAAGTAAAGCACGGTTATCCAATAAATTGAGGTCTTTTAAACGCAAAAGATTCCATCCAGAAAATAAGTTGAAAATAAAGATCCTGTAAAACACCATAAACGGTATGTTTTATGTATGTTCAACAATTTTATTTCATCGAACAACGTAGTCACGTAGGGATGATAACGTCCAGGCCTTAACATTTGTGACCCTCCAGTGCCCTTCATTGCCTCAATAGAGTTGATTCGCCCTAATATTCCGTACGAGATTTTCTCTAGCTTTTTGTTCTGGATCGAATTTAGGCTGTAATAAGATAACTAGATGAAAGTCTGGGGAACGTGACTGATGAAGTCACGAAGTTGGAAATAATTTTCTTTTATTTCTTTAATAATTTACCAACTAATATAACGAATCTGTGCAATGTTTCGTATAGCTAATTAGACCAGTCACAATTAAGTAATAATCTATCATGTTCTGACTAATCATCATCAGTTGATACAGCAAGATTAGTCTATAGTCTACCACCAAACGAATGTTGGTTGGAAAGTTGGCTATACAATTTTGTTTTTGACGTAACAATCCTACCAAAAATCTTCTTCTAACTGAATTAACTCCCAAAATATGCAATAACGGCTCTCGCCGCTGCCCATTCTGCGATCTAATCACCTACGAAATTGAGTTATAAATTCTGCAAAACGTCTTCATTTTAAATTCGCCAGCTGTCCATTTCCTAACAAAATTAGCGGGTACTTTTTAGTATCACCCCAAGAATTCTGGTCACGTCCAGACTGTTAGGAGCATAAGCATCTAGCTGCAGGGTCCTTTAATCTTGAAGGAATGTCGGATGTTCGTAACGACGCCAGTTCTGAGTTATGGACCAATAAACGAGGAGCATTTGAATACAACGCGACAAGACGGCGACAACCCCATCGTGAGTAGATAAGCAGTAAAGCTGGATGGCTTTTCCTGAGGGCTGTCGGCGCGAAATACGGAAGTCTTATGTCGCTAAGTCCGAGACATCTTGTTACTGGGACGGGATGATGCCTTCGGCTAATGTTGTGTAAAAGAGCCGATTTTAAAGGCAATATATATCCAGAGCAAGTTGGAAATTTCTGCAATTTGCGCTTGAACTTCAAAATTACATTTTGCTCAACTTTGTAAAACTTGGTATGTACACTATTACAGATTTAACCGCCCAAGAAATAAAACGACCCTTCTAAGCTCGTAAAACATTGAGTGAGCAGCTAATAGGTTTTACTTGTAAGTGTACAGACAAAAACCTTCTCTGCCCAGACGTAATTGCTTATTTTTGTAATCTGTTAGTCTGGCTTTTCGTATGTCCCGACCCGACCTCCCCTAGTTTTTATTGCATTAAGTGCTATTAATATGGAGATAAATCTACAATGTGTTATGTTTACGTACCACCTTTTCCCCTCTTTCAAGGACTTTCAGGACATTGTAAATCTTCTCTATTAGCGTGCCATAAACAATTTCGTCTAGACGATGGTTAATATATCAAAGATTAGGTGTAGGGGATTCAAATTTAATAGCGTTGTTTGTCTATATTTCTGTTTTATTCCCTGTTTACCATGTTTCTGTTATTAGTTCAATGTTGTGTGATGCGCGAAAATTGATAAATAGAGAGCTATTTGGATATTTACCTTTAAATATTTGCTTGTAGAGGCTTTCTTTTTTTGTATAATTTGGCCGTTAAATAAACGAAAATTTCTTTCTCCCTGTTCATCGGGGAAAAAGAAAACTTCAGCTGGTAATGAAGCATGCTGAATCATAGACAATGTTATTTAACGTTTCGGTGTGAAACATAGTGTTTTACTCGTATAATATCCATTATATGTTCTGATAGATTTTTCTTCTAATCACTATGCATGCGACTACTTTGTTAATGTAATATCCTCTTGGCCAGCAATTGTTTAAGTAGGTACATTTCATTTCACTTTTTCGTTCATCGTTTCTCCCACCATGGCGCGACCACTATTCCCTGCTTAAGATAACAACATTATTGAGATCATATTTAGCCAAAGAAGAATATTTTTTCCATACACAATTAACAGTGCAATTTATAATGGATATGGGGGATACAGAATTCAAGCACTGTACAGCAAATATCTAAAGCCTAAAAACCAGTACATTGAAACTGGATGCTGACGTAAGAATCGACCTAAATACTGTGTAGTCGACTTCCATAAAAGGTGGTGTTCAATTAGAATCTTATGTTTTAAGAATATATATCCACTCGCTTGATCATCCAATTTGGATGATTATTGGTTGTTGGATTCGTTATAGGATGTATGCAGTGTAAGCTACAAGTTAAACCCATTGCCACAATTGAAAAGTTTTCTAGTTATGCTCAACAATATAAAAAGGCGTGGATGTATATGATGATAGGTTCAGGCGTGGATCTAGCACGCAGAAGTAAAAGTTGGTTTCGCATTTGTTACTAAATACTCTTACGTTTCCACTTTAAAATTAATAAAACCACTGACCTATTACTTAATTCAAATGAGTATGATTGTCCTGACAGTCCTTTAATCCTAAGATTTTCTAAAGTAGGTATCACAACCAAAATTCAATTGATTTTCACAATCATTTCCCGTCAACCTCCAAATATCATTGAATGGTTAGTTGCCAAAGCTATTGATCCTGCACCGGCCGTCGGTCGTGCTTATCTAATACCCATGGCAAATCAAATATTGGTCGACGTTCGAGGGCATTCCTGGAATCGTAGCTATCATGCTTCGGTCAAACCTAAGCGACCGCGATGCGAGAGCGTCGGCAAAGCGAGAGCGATACAATGCGAAACCAAAGATTAGCTTATACCTACATAGCATAGGTGATCTACCTACGTAGGTATAGACTGTGGCGAAATCATGCTGCATGTCAGCGCGCTCCTATATCACAGCTATGCTATCACAGAATAAATAATAGTAGGTATATGTCATACCCGAAATTAATTGTTCTCTAGGCGTGTGAGAGCCACTTGGATCCCGCTTTGTGTGCCTAGCACGAATAACTAATAAACACGTAAAAATAACGAAACGTGTCGTTCACGTGAATCAGTACAAACTGCCATTTATTTAGGGCACCTGTGACATAGATAAGTCATAGTTTGTACGCCGAGGCGTGACACGTTGACGCTTACGATAAGAATACTTCGAAAATTGTTTGTGCTACTGCCTCTGCTATCGCGTTCCTCTCGGCTCCGAGTCGCGTTTCAAAGTCGTTACACCTTCGCTGACAGTTTTCGCTTAGGTATGGCTGAAACTCGAAATGGTATGTGAAGCAGGTACTACTGAGTTTAACTGCTTCGAAGTAGATATTACTGGACGATACCAGAATAGTTGAACAATCAGCCTACTTGTACTGACACGAACAAATTGAAGTGGTATTTGAATATCTTGTCTCTAATTATCGTTTTGTGGGATACTGGAGTGTCAATAACATTTTATTAATATTGTCTGCTGAACATATATATCATCATCATCATCGCAGCCGTAGGACGTCCACTGCTGAACATAGACCTCCCCCATGATTTTCCAAAAAGACCGGTTGGAAGCGGCCTGCATCCAACGTCGTCCTGCGACCTTCATCAGGTCGTCTGTCCACCGTGTCGGTGGACGACCTACGCTGCGCTTGCCGGTCCGTGGTCTCCACTCCAGAACCTTTCGGCCCCATCGGCCATTTGTTCTGCGTGCTATGTGCCCTGCCCACTGCTACTTCAACTGGCTAATCTTCTGGGTAATAAAATATAGTAAGAGACCACGTTTCAGTGCCATAAGTGATCACTGGTAACACACGTTGGTCGAAGACTCTTGTCTTGAGGCACTGAGGTATTTTTGACGAGAAAACTTCGCGAAGTTTCCGGAACGCTGCGTACGGAACATATATATATATATATGTATTTTAAGTTACTGTAAATTTAATTACACAAAATCTGAAAAGGATGTCAAATTATTTTTTTTATTAAAACTAATATAGTTCTTGGCTTAAAAAGCATTTAATTGTATCATCCTCCTACATAACAAAAGTTGACTAAGGAGTAGGTACACTCGACGTACCATTTCAAACCCGCGTCTTGCGACAATTCTTGCCAGACGCCATAACGATGTTAATTCATTTAAATAATTAGTTAATTAGTTAATTTTATTTATTCCATTAATGTTCGGATGGGTACATGGATGGCCTAGCGGTGGCTAGGCGGCAGGCGTTAGTGCTTCAAACATTTTCTATCTAAACTTTTTCATCATCATCGTCTCATCCGTAGCACGTCCGCTGCTGAAAATAGGCCTCCCCCAAATTTTCCAAAAGGACCGGTTGGAAGCGGCCTGCATCCAACGTCGTCCTGCGACCTTTATCAGGTCGTCTGTCCACCGTGTCGGTGGACGACTTACGCTGCGCTTGCCGGTCCGTGGTCTCCACTCTAGAACCTACTCTATAAATTATTAAAATACAAGTATATTATACAAATACCTCAAATTTCCGAGAAATCCCGGGAATTCCCGGTTCCGTACACTAAAATTCCGGGTTCTTCGACATAGAACCGATTTTGCAATCCCTAGCAAGATACCACGTTCGAGTGCCATAATTTATAATACACAACCAATATTATATTTATATATGGAATGGTTCTTACTTTCTGAGATGACTGATGGAAAATGCTGGTTAAAAATGGTTCGGGGGCTAAAAATGGTTCCCTATTGTGATATTTTTAAAGGCTTGGTGTTTTCTGTGTCTAAACATAATAATAAACCTCTATAAAATTTTGCTTTCATCGAATTAGCTTATATTAGCCCAATGCTGAAATAACTATAAAGGCTTTGACAAACAGAATGCGTAAGCGTAATGTATCGTTACAGCGTCGCGTTTCATCGTCACGCTGATTCGATGTCACACTGGATTAGACTAGGTCAGCGCAACGCTTAACATTCACCAGTGCGCCTAGCCCGAATAACTGCGTAAGTGTAACGATACGTGTGGTTCACGTGAAACAATACATACTGTCATGTATCTAGGGCAACTGTGACACAGATAACTCATACGTTTGTACGACGAAGCGTGACGCGTTGACGCTTACGATACGAATACTTTTTCGCAAATTGTTTGTGCTACGGCCTCAGAGCGTAGTTCAGATGGTCATTCTTTAGAAAGTTAGTTCGCTATTGAGATGTCGAGTGATTTAGATGTAGAAGAATTATTACCTACTTTTATATATGCTTTATCTATTGTTATTATTTGCGATCACAGAAGAATAGTATGGGTACACGACATCAATAAAAAGAGAGAGAATTAGGAGAATATCATCAGATTTATCGTTCGTATAAGTAGTAGTATGGCACCAGAACGACGCGGCAGGACGTCGCGTCGCGATGCAGTTGACTCCCGGAGCTTATTTTGCCGATCCGCTCGCGCCGCGCCTGTCCGCTGCAGTGTCGCTCTAGTGCGGTTTCAACTTTATTCCGTCCTAGTAGAACACTATACGGCGCTAGAGCGCGGCTTCAGGCTAGCGCTTTGACGCACTAAGTATGCGTTCTGTTTGTCAAAGCCTTAAAAGTTATATTGTATATTTATTTTGGCATTTGCTCCACTTCCCCAGCCTTTGCTGCGGGTTGACCTCGACCCGTCGGAACCTGCGTAGGTGTCGTGTTTATTGATTGACATTGAACTTTCTAAGGTCGCTCTTAAATCCACAGGGCCTTTTAAGTTACGCAGAAAAAGTTATCAAAGGAACCCGAGTGATTTATGGCTTCAAACTATTGAAATTGGCAGACAATGAATGAAAGGACTAAAAATAAGTAACGTTTGATGAGTTGCCCGAATTTCTTAGAAGGATAATTTTAGTTATGGTTTCGGAGAAAAATATTTTCATTCACAACTTACCTTGAGTGATGAAATTGAGGAACCTGTTGGTTATAAATAACACTGTGATGTAATATATATATATATATATACTCGTATATATACTCTTTAGAAACTGTATACGTATTCTAGTGGATTAGTAATTAATCTGTTCCCATCAGGTACGCTATAACAAAAGATTTATGAATGGACTGGAGGCTTGCTGATTCGAACGGGGTTACAATTTTTACTCAAACAATTTATTAATTAAATACTTAACACAAAACTAAAATACGAAATTTCAGATGCTATATTTTAAATTTATAACCATAGCTAAAAGTTTAAATTCAACCGGTTCATACCGGCGCTTAACCAATAAGATAAATGCGTATTTACAATGATATTTGAAAGCAAATGTTATTCTTCGGTCCGTCGGTGACCGGATGTGTTGTTTGCATTATCAATATCATGTATTGGTGCGATAACATTGCCGTACGAAATGGCTACCTGCCTCGTTTACCTGCTTGCCGCTGCCTCGCTCCAGTTTGCCGCCAAAACTCGTATACTTTTCGAATACTTCGAAGAATTACATCCTTACTAGATTTGACGTGCTTTTAGGCAATGTACTTATCTAATTAAGTACTAGCTTTTATTATTTCACCCGCGTGGTGATGATGATGATGATGATACAGCCGTTTCGGCGTGATACGGTAACACACATACAAAGACAGAGATTTAATAATTTTTATTTTCTACAATAAAAGTAGCCTAAGCCTTACTCCTTATAACATCAGCTATCAGTCAGTGAAAGTCCCGTTAAAATGTGTCCAGTCGTTTCAGAGATTAGCCTTTTTTAGTCAGATTAGTTTAAAATTGTTTTGTAATAAGTATCGTAAATAATCATTTTTATATGCATTTAGTGAAAAGCTGTTAATTTGGAATTATAATATTATTAATAATATCTGTATGGTTCTGTATGGATATAAACTAAATTATTTAATAACCTAATAGTTTAGGAACCGAACAAGAAGCTAAATACCTACATGGCGTGCGCGAACAGTGTGTACTGAAATAGTAATGTAGTGTCAAATAAATATACAGTTATGTAGTTCACGAAAGTTTAAAACACACTATTCCATTACGAATGTCCACATCAAAACATATATTACTATTAATTAATTAATTATCACAAGTAATGTCATTTCAGGACTGGCCAGCGATTTAAAAAAGCTTAAGTTTTCAAGTTGCTAAAAAAAGTAGCTGAACAGTTCTGCTTCAAGTTTTTGTAAGTTTTAACTAAATAGGTACCTATGTATGTTTTCTGTAAGTACTATAATTACCATTTACAGAAAACACAGTTGCAACGTAAACAAAATTGTACCTACAACCATGTTTTTGTACATTAACGTTTATTCCATTGATTAGGACACGACTTCAACATGTTTATGAATGAACCATTGTTATTGTGAATGTCAGAATGTGACTACTTTGAATATAAAGTGCATAGTATCAACTGCATGAATGAATATATCGTTATCAAAACAAACAAGTGCAACGAATCGTCTGTTACAACCAATAAAACGGTTCACTCTTGGCTCGCTTCAGTTTCAGCGGGTTGCGTCACTAGACTCAACACAAACAGTGCAAGCATGCAGTAATTTGTAAGTGCTACATAACTCTCAGATAGCACAGCCGATATTAGGGTGGCTCATGCTTTTTGGAACGGGAGAGTGCGAAGGGCCACTGGAATGGCAAATGTAATATCTAAATGTACGCAGATACAGATATAACTGATAACATGGTGTTTGTTGTGATTAATGGCGAAAGTGAAATTCATTTATTTATTTATAACTAGCTGCGGCTGCGGTGATATATCACTATAAATTGATTGTAACAAATAAGTACAATTCGAAAAATTTAATACCGTCTTCCATTCTATTCAGTTATTGGAGTGTAACTCAAAAACTACTAGACCGAATTTGATGAAATTTAAATGGGACCACCAGCATTCAAACAAAAAATTTTGAGAATCGGTTCACCCAGTTAAAAGTTATGAGGTAACAAACATAAAAAAATACAGTCGAATTGAGTGGCTCCTCCTTTTTGGAAGTCGGTAGAAAAGGAAACTTTACTGAAATCTAATTATTTTTTTAAATAAAAGTAGTCTAATTTTCTACTTCTAAGATCGGCTATCTACCCGTGCAAGTCCCGTCAAAATTGGTCCAGTTAAGACCGCAAATGTCATTAGAAAAGTTTATTGTTAAAAAAAGTACTGCATACACATCCCTAAGCAAATGGAGCTTTTTACTACATGCATAATATGGAAGTATGCATCTAGTAAAAAGTAATTATTTTCACACTTCAATTTTATACAATATTTTTGTATGAATAGATTAAGTAGTAAGTAATTCATACACGGTCTCCACCTATAAATTGCCGATGAATCAAAGTCATGAATATCATCTAAAATACTACAACGGCGACCAGGAACTCCAGTCTATCAAGCTAAGAAAATATTCTGCCCCGTTTTTATATAAATGTATAGAAAAATACGTGGCTTTTTTATGCACGAAAATCCTGAGGTCTTTCACCGGCTAGTGGGATGTCCCCACCCCACTGTCGACAATCATAGGTTGATGGCTGATTTAGTAATGTTTACGTTTATCTAGAACACTGGAGATTCTTTACTGCTTAAGAACCTACTATACAATACAAAGTGCATATAATAAACAATGCCGCAGATACGTATGAACATTAATTTATTTATAGTTTACGAGCGCACGATGCAATGCAATAACTAAGTGACGTACGCCGTCAAACCGAGCACGCAATGCAATCCATCCAGTGATTTGATAACTGCAGGAACACCGGCGGATGTTAGGCCGGCACTACACTGCATCTTTGCGAGCTATATAGTGCAGCAAGCTGTCATAATGTAGTGCAAGATGTCATTTTGATATGAGAGTTGTCGTGTCATGTCATACTGGATAACAGCAGGGCTGTTCTCAGTTGCTAACAAATGTTGATTGAAACCTTGAAACATCGCGGCTCTATGTCAGTTTGAACAGTTCCAGTAAGCAAAAATGTTAGTAAGTTGATGACTGGAGCAGACGAAAGTGATATAGAGCCGCCATTTTTTTCAATTTCAATAAATTTACATTTGTTAGCAACCGAGATACATAATAGCCCTGCTAATTTCATTTTAATAAAGGTGTATTTTACTCGCATTGAATTTTATGCAGGTACGAGTATATACTAATGTTACACAAGCAAGGAGCGATTTGGTGTGGAACTATGACTGATATTTGAATTGTGAATACACGAGGTGTGGTGTGTCAGCGCCCCTATTTGAGGAATAATTCGCTGTCGCCCGGTTAGACCTACATGTGGGAAAGTCCTTTCGAGGCAATTATGCATTTCATTGATACGGCAAACTAAAAATATGATACTTAGACCAAATTTATATTATCATATCATATCACGAACAGATCAATACCTCTATTTACATCTATGTCGGCCCCTTCTTAAGAGTATTGGTAAATGATAACGATTATCTTATTCGACGGCAACGACATCACGGGCATATTATACTCTAAATATTAACCTCTCGACGTTTTCACGCACAATTAATTTAGTAATTTCACGATACATGCATGTAGGTATATAAACTAGTCTAGACTTGTAGGTTTTTTTAGTTACTTTGACTGGCGTGTTGGTGCAGTTGGTAGCAACTCTGCCTACTGAGCTCCTGGTTAGAATAGAACTTATAGGTTTGTATCAAATTAATCCACAAGTTTGTAACATGCCTTAATCCAACGCACTACCCCCCAGTCCCACCCTAAGCTCGTTGCTCGTAAAACCCACCCCTAGCACAAATGTTATTGACCGAATCGTTTGTTTTTACTGTCGCATATTAAATTCGACATGAACTCTCCGCTCTACAGTGTACTCAAAGATACAACAAAATCGATCAGTAGGTCGTTGTAGAACCTTATCACACTTATCGCTTAAACAGCAACTGGGTGAAGGATTTTTAGCAACAATTCGTCTTATTGGATACCGCCACAGAGTTAGATAATTTTGGCAAGTGTGAAGAGGCTGGTGAAACTACTGAGTATTGACGAATATCACTGCTACTTATTATGTATAAGTAGTAACAGCAGCAGACCTACGAATAATAAGACTTTTTGTCAACTGGTGCGTGGCACAGTGCAGCGTTGCCCTAATCATACCTCACGATAGTTATTTATTCGCGTACACTCTGTTATTACACTTGCTGCAAGGCCTATCAAACCTAAACTAGTTTAGTACATGTACTGTACACCTGCCTATCAAACCTAAACTAGTGTAGTACTCGCACTCTTCACCTGCCTATCAAACCTAAACTAGTGTAGTACTCGCACTCTTCACCTGCCTATCAAACCTAAGCTAGTGTAGTACTTGCATTCTGCACCTGCCTATCAAACCTAAACTAGTGTAGTACTTGCACTCTACACCTTGGGGACGGAATATCTGGCACCAACAATCTTAGAAAACGCAGAGTCATTTTAAAATAACTTTGCTGTGACAAAGTCCCAGATCGTTGCATAATACTCCAGTCGACTGTTAAATAAATCGTGACGACATATTCGCGAGTGCATTAAAATTTTACAACTTCGTGTTAATAACAACAATTCGTCTAATGGAAACGGAGCCCCAGCATGACGGATAGGAGTTCTAATCGAAGCAATAGTCTAATTGAGTTGAGTGATATTTTATGTGCAGTTCAGTTTGCAACCAGTAATTAAATACATGCTGCTACTATACTGCTTTCTTGCGAGTACATGAACGATTCAGGTTGAATGGTTCTATGTCATGGAATATACTTATGATAGCGTTTTTGTTTATAGCCGCTGAGTGTCCGTTGCAAAATAATTACATTAATTATAACTAACATTTCACCACGATCTCACCTGATGGAAAATGATGATGAAAGGCAACAAAACGACCAAGACTAGAGAGTATATGTACCTACATATATAGTGGATTCAGAAATTGTAGTAAAAATACTGTAATTTGCACAAACTGGATAATTCTTTACTTACTTTTTTATAATGCATTATTGCACATACTACCTATATTTTGATACAGTTTGTTGATTTGATTTTCATCACACTAATATTATAAAGGCGAAAGTTTGTGAGTGTGTTTGTATGTTTGTTACTTCTTCACGCTCTACCGGCGGGGCTAATTTCGATGAAATTTAGTCTGGAGATAAATGAGGCGCAGAACTAACACACATGATACTTTCATCGTCATCATCGTTCATCACCACGCGGGTGTAACCGCGGGGCGCAGCTAGTTAAAATTATGTACAAATGAAGCTTTTACGTTGTTAGTAGATTCACAACTTTCTTACCAAACATTGCAATTTATAGAGAGAAAAATTCCATTCTCGGAAAAAAATTACCAAAACCTGTAGGATGAATGTTTTATTGCTTCCTAAAAACTACATAAGTATTACGAGTAGTATATATAGTAGTAATATTTTAAAGAGTAACGAGAAACTGACTTTAAAATATTTATTATATTAGTATCTAGCTAGATGGTCTTTTCAAAATATCATTGAGTATCATTAATGAACACACCGAAAAGAAAAACTCACTCCGTCTTATTACAAAACGTTAATAAAAATAGTCCGAAGCTTAAACCATGGTTTAAGAAAATTTCATTCACTTTACCTTGGTTTTGACTCTTTTTTTTAATTTTTTTTTTATTATTATTATTGCTTTTGTTCACAGACTCAACCGTGGCATTGCTTACATTTATATTTTAAACATATATTTTTTTTATAATTATCAACGGTATACAGGTTTTTTTTTGTTTTGACTTTTAGACAATTTCAGTCCACATTTTATAATAAGGCGGAGTTAGTTTTCCTTTTTGGAGTGTTAATTAATCATCTCTCTCTGTGGTCGTTTCCTCATGACTGAGGATCGTGGTTATCGGTGGATGTGTATGGTGTACACCGAGATCGTATGATCTGCTTCCATCGGTGCCTATCCATCGCGTCTCTGACAAATGAGCAAAACTCGATTGAGGAAGGCTGCTTCAGTTGGTCGCTCCATCTGGTTGGGGATCGCCCGCGGGGTCTTTTGCCCTCCGTATTCCCCACCACGATAAGTCTTTCAAGGCTCTCGTTACCTCTTCTAACTATTAATTATTGGTAATTAATCATACTTAATGATATTTTTTACTCTGACCGTCCGCCAGTCTGTAGTACCTATCTAATCCTCTACAGCTTAACAACATATACAGTTCTTTAACAAACGTCAGTGCATGAATTTTGCACAAAAGAGTAATAACGTAAATCACAATTTAAAAAAAAACATTTTGGGGCTGCCGGTCATACGTGTGAATACTTTTTTCTACGGCACCCTCTCGGGTATCATTCAAAGGGTTTCAAAACAAAGGTAAAAACGTAATTTACATCATTTCTATCGGGTATACCGTTTGCGAAATATGGCTCGCCAGAGTGGCTTCCGATCTGTCCACCAGACATTTCTAAACTGTGCAAACTTATAAAGAGCACTTATAAATAATATTTTAAGTTGGTAGACCTTAGTGAAAAACGATCTCTTGAAATTGTATAATAGGTAGGTAATTGACATATATGAAAAAATATGTTACCAAAAAAGATCTTTCGGTGACTTTCTTTAATAACTGCTGCCTATTAGCTTGGCGGCAATTATTACGTGAGTGCCGGCAGAGCGGTCGGGCTTGGCAGTTTTTGAATGTCATTGATTTCTGTTGCGTAGGCATGCTACAAACAAAAAGCAGATGCGATGTGTACTTGTTTTGTGGCGATGTTGACATCCCTACACGCGTCTCGCGCCAAACCTGCGTCAATCAACGCTCATAGGGGAAGACGTTCTTAGGGTAGACGACTTATAGATATTTATAATTGTTCTTACTTTGACTGGAGTTATTTACCCTGGGTGGTACATTCAGCTATATCGTTATCTCAAATTAGTTTTGGGTTCTTTTGAAATATAAACCAACTTTTAATATTTCAGAATAGTAGCGACCACCTGGGCCATAACCAGGCATTTTTATTATTTATTGCAATGATGAAAAGGTCGCCTGGTACTTACTTGTTAAATTAAATTTTACATTTTATGGGACTGTTAAATTGAATTTTATTATGATCTATATTTTACTGTCAGGAGGTTGAACTGCAGTTTGCAGCGATGCCGACCGAAATTGCCGTTCAGCGAATCAGCGGTCAGCGTGCCATTATAATTGGTTTCATACTTATATTTAATTCATAATAACACACCGAAACCGAAATATATGAGTGTGTTGAATATCCTAGAATTAAATAACACGATATCCTGGATCCAAAATCAGCCTATAAATTGAAGAAAGTCTTTTTTACTGTGCAGTCGGCCACCTTAAGTTTATACAGGTACGAAAACGTCTTATAGTTCATAGATTATCTATCTACCCATTAATATATTATTATATCAATATACAGATTATCTGAACCCCCAATTCTCTTGGTCACGCTATAACTTGAGAACGGATAAAACAGTCTCACTAACTTTTTTTTTGTTGTATTACTTATTGTCAGGAGAAGGTTCTTATGAAAGAAAAAGTAAGAAAAGATGCTAGGTTATGGCGAGGCCGAAGGCCGAGCCCACTACGCGAACCAAGTCGCAGGCAGTCGCTAGTATATAATAAATACGAGAGTACTATATAGGTAGATATTTACCATCATTAATGACCGTTTGTTCCACCGTTAACCTATTAAGGCAGTGGTTTATCATCAAAGATGCCTCAAACATTGTTCGTTTCTGCGAAGAGAACAATATTGAAGATGCAATGAGAGATTAAGTTTAGCATTCAAAAGCTCATTGTATAGTTTGCGCAAGCCGCAGACCGTGAACACGGCTTGCATTCTGCCATTAAGATTTTGAAAATTTTATAACGTTTAAACAGTAGGAGCATCACCCTGAAGTTAATTTGCAACATCATCCTAAAATTTGAACGGTTACTTCTATATGCAATACTAGCTGCGCCCCGCGGTTTCACCCGCGTGGTGATGGATGATGATGATGAAAACTATCCTATTTTCTTTCCCAGGATATAATCTATCTTCTTACCAAATTTCGTTACGATCCGTTCAGCCGTTTAGGCGTGACAAGGTAACAAACAGACAGAGATACAGTGTGACAGTTGCAAACGTTTTTATAATATTAATAAGTATGAATATAACAGTATTATGAAGATATAGGAATAAAATACTACTAATAATAATATTAATATATAGTGAGTGGCGACACCTAGGACCCTGATCCTCTCTGGGACTAAATGAGACCCCTGACCCCCGGTTTGCCTTGATTGGCCGTCTGGGGGTGGAGACGCAAGACCTCCAAGGGTGGTATGTTAAAGGGCATAACGCCGGTAGTAGCGCTCTAGTGAAATCGCAGCACAACTCGCGACACCCTTTAGCCATCCACACCAACGTTGCCCCTTGTTGTCACCATTGATGGTGGCCCTTATGGGGGGCCCGTTTAGTGGGTGGCAAGTCACCACTGCCAAAAATATTTTAAAATGAGACTGAAATTGGTAGGTGCCGTAGTCTCATCCATAGCCCACTATCTCCCTTAACACTAATAAGTTCATATCAATAGCCTTGTCATATTACCCATTTTTGTAATAGATATACCATGTAACCATCCATCCAAAATGTTTCTGTTTTATACTACATTGTATTTTTATACCAAACAGGCCTCTAAGTGTTGGCTACAGCTCCACTTATGCCTTTGTAAAGGACCGGATGAAATCCGTATCCGAAAATAAAGAAACAATAATATAATAATCACTGCTACTGTTCCATCTCCTCAATTTCTTTCAAGCTGGTAGCTTTCCTGTAATTATTCTGTGTGCGACCAGACCATTTTTTACTATACCTTGACTCTAACGGCCTTATTAATAAACTTGGCTTACACCCGGAGTAGTTAAAACATCTATCTGTCAATTTTTCGCTTGCAGTAAATGTCATGCGTGAAAGCAAGACAAAGCATGTTACGCCTAATATAGGTTTACGCAACGTTTATTAATAAAGGCCTAAGAGCATAGTAAATAGTTAGTCTCAAGTAAATGGCACTGATACGCGCAAGTTCATATCATAATTAGATATAATTGCATATCTTATTGTATTTCACACGAACGTCAGTAAATCAGTAAGACTGTATATCCATAACTATGGTTCCAACTGACCAATGGGCTAGTTTCAGGTTTTCGCAACAAAACTATCTCAATTAATAACGAATGCTCTTACTGTTTATGCTGTCTACTATAAGATATCAAATAAAGTATTCGTATAATGACTTAACAAAGTTGTCTTCGCGTTACGGCTAACCGTTTAACCACCAGACCGTGTGTGTCTGCTTTGATTCGTTATCATATTGCTTAATGTATCAGACCGATCTGTTATCAGATAAATTATCTACAACTTTAATTGAACGCCTTGTACTGTTTAATTTATGAGCTGGAAGAACCGAGAAAACTCGTCTGTTGAACGAAGAATAGAAGAACTTAGAAGCAGTAAATCTCGGAACCAGGTAATTGAACATTGAAATATTTGAAACCGTGAAATGACTAATTTGAAATTATTGCCTGAGCCACTTCCCCCTGCCCCTTATAAAGAATTCAAAAGAGGCAATGGAAACTTAGCCGTTGATAATAAACCATCCGAAATAGCGAGTATCGCGCGGAATAAATAGCGCAACGCCATGCGCCCCGTGTTCAATGCGCCAAGAAATTTATTATAGCGTACCGAACGATAAACTCGAAAATAAATTGTGTGTAGTTATAGCGGCTCACCTTCCTGAAGTATCTGGGCTTGTGGGCTCGGGAAGAAGGCGATTTCTTTCCCAATTTATTGTTCGCGCGCCCGTTTTCGCGTCGTATTCAAAAGAGTTATTGGTTATCTTCAAAAGGCAGTGCATTGTTCGTCTCCGCTTGGGGTGCGCAGTTTCCGAATGTTATCTATTTCGTATGGCCATAAATTTAAAATGAATATCCCGTGTGATTGCGATCGTTGAAGTCCTTATCGTTTTTAAAGCGATCCCTTTGTCAGCTGCAGCCGCCGCCGGTTTTAACGTAATTCCATTGTGCGTTCGTGTTTCTTATTGCACCGGTCGATTAACAAACTGACCTTTATGTTGCGTTAATTAAATAATTTTATTTCTCATTTCGTTGATTATATCGGGCGTAATAGAGTTAATGCTCCTATTTTCAAGCGTGCATGCGATCCACCAGTATTTAAAACTTAAATGTCATCATTTATCAATGCGTACGATGTGGTTCTCGTTAGTAATTATTGTATCGTGTTATTTTAAAGTTCAAACGGAGCACATTGTATAATTTCGATGGTTAATTTGAGTTTGTTTGTTATTGTCTGGTTTACATTTTTACGACAATATTCACCGGAAATGCGTGTTCAACTGCAATAAAACTTAGCACAAATATATATGCACAGGTTAGTGATTTCATAGCTGATGATATATATGTACTATATATACACGTATAGAAGTGTATACTAAATATATCAGAGGGTGTACCGTTGTAACCAGTGGTGTGGAGGGTGTCGTGTAAATATTGAATGAGATTGGGCAATACGGACTTTGATCAATACGCTGGGATTAATAAATAACTAATAACCGACAAGCACGGGAAACGTTAATTTTGTTATGGGTGAACGCACGCTTTATATTCTGTTTTGCGTGTTTACATAGTTAACAGTACAAGTGTACTGTATATAAGTTTTTAAACTCTCATGGTCACAAACATTAGAAATATTCGAATTATAATTTGATATTTCTATAGTGTACTATAGTCTCTAATGGACGGTACCAATAATCTATCTATCGCCGGTTTACCTAGATATAGATATTTGACACGGTAGTAAGGAAAACTGTGGATAGATAGATTATTGGGATCCTCCATAAGTAAATTTGGACAAACTGCTGTTAATGCTTACCTTGTTGTGTATGCAGAAGAGTTTTTTAGGGTCTCTGAGGTTGGAATCTACGAATAGAGTTTTATATTTATCATCAATATAATATGTTAGGTCTACACAAATGTAACGCGTTTAAAAAAAAAGTATGTTATTGTAAATAAAATAAATACTGGCTCCGCATGTTCCCGGGGGGATGTGAGGGGGGTAGTCATGGTTTTGTGTAAGTTTGTGACTCAGGGTCTTCGATGTTTTCTTGAAATAGAAGTTCTATCTCAAGAAACCATGGAAACCTTCTATCATAGAGCAGCTGAGTACAGCTTAGAATTGGAATTATGTATCATACTTCCGTGATCTAATGCAAAACCATTTATTTCATTTAGACATCAATTACGCTGTTATAGACATTAAGTATGAGTTATGCACAGTTCACATTTAAAAATAAATCGAGCCACTACCACTGGCAAGTAACTCGGGGTCTCCTATATACTGTCTGATATCGGCACCGGTTGGCGATGCTATTAGCCGCAACAATCTCAATGATCTTACAAAAGGTTCAGTAATCAACCTCGTCGTTGTGAAACACTGAAAGAGTTTTACTAGAGATAAGACAACACCGTAGCCATTCTTAATACTATAATTAGGTATATGTATCACATCCGTGTCCGATCCGCTTCCGTGCTTCGGAGGGCACGTTAAGCCGTCGGTCCCGGCTGTTTGTCACAGGACAACAGTCATTAGGCTATGTCGAAGGCCTTCGGGGGGCCTGAAAACTTCGACATGGGTTGGTCACTAGCGCATCCACGAAGCCGCACTGGTGTATTATGACCCAACTCCTCTATCTGAGAGGAAGGCTCGAGTCCCAGCAGTGGGAACATAATGGCCTGATTATGATTATGATGATGATACACATCCATCACGCTTTTGAGATTCCCGAAGTGACTAGAAATTTCAAAACTTGACGCGATGTGTCACGGCAGCATTGTAATCCTTTTCCAAAGTCAAAGTCAAAATCATTTATTCAATTTAGGCATCAAAGACGCACTTATGAACGTCAATTTTTCATTATAATGTACTTAAAGCCTACCGCCGCGTTCCAAAATACATAGAGCCAACCGAGAAGAAGCGGCAAGAAACTCGGGGCCATTCTTTTTATATACCTAGATGTTTTTACAATTATTTTACTTAGGTACTACAAATATTAGCTCCAGTGTGTTGCCTTACAAAAGAGAACATAATAATGGTATCAGTAGGGCAAGACACGCTACACTTTGACATCTTAGTACACGAGTAGATAGATCCTGGAGTGATCAGTCCCAAGCTGTTTTATCCTCCAAGTAATCCGAAATTTTGTAATAACCTTTTTGACAGAGTTTAGTTTTAATAGTAATTTTAAACTTCTCTACTTTCATCAGGACCACTTACCTTGGTATAGCTAGTTAAGCTGTTCAATAGATGTCCCATACGACGGTTAAATTCAACTGAGCTAAATTCGCTCGGAAACATTGTCTCAGTAGCGTAGTGGTGACACGGATCACGGATCAGAATGTCGACACGGATTGTCGGTAGACGCGGTTTCGAATCCCTTCCGAGGATATGTAATAGTCTAGTTAAGATACCGTTTTTACCATTTTACCATTGAATAGTAACTACCTACCACCCAAGTGTCCGATATTTTTAATTATAGAATTTTAGGCACACATAAAAACTCTTCCTTGAGAGTTTTATTACGAAGACTAACGTGGTTTGTACAAATTTTAAATATGAGAAACGGGATTCGTAAAAAAGTCAGATCATTCCGACTATAGTTTCATCCGGTGGTTGAAACTATAGTCGAAAAGATCTGACTTTTTTACGTGAGTGAATCCCGTTTTTCTTATTAAAACTCTTCCTTGAGAGGTTCCATTATTTAGTTTTGCCATAATATTCACGGACGCAATGGCGGTTCGAAGCTAATTCTTAAATAAAATATTACAATAGATACCCCCAGAGTGATGTATTACCTATTCTAACTAAAGAACCACTGTTGCTAGGCGAATGTCCTCTACTGAGAAATTATATTCCGCATTCTTGGTGATATCATTTGACGTGACAGTAAGGGCTCTACTGAGAAATACAATGTATTGTCTACCGCGATCTTACGTACTTGGCTGGTATTCCAGAAATACGCTTTGTAGTGAATCTAAACTTTAGCGAAAATTTGACAGTAGGTGCCATACAAAATTCACTCAGATAATTTATAATCAGTAACCATATCAAGAATGCGCATTTATGGAATACGACTTCTATAATTATTAATATGAATTTAATAAATCATAGTTTTAGCATCGCTGTTTGTTGCAGTTCAGTTTTTATGAACTACTGTTTGCAGTAAGCAGTAAATGCTACTGTTTTGCAACCATGCATTAATATAAAGAAACAGGGAGCCTACATCGTATAGTCATATCGGACTGAAAATGACCAGCGGGTATTCTAATGAGAAAAGTGTTTTTTGTTACCGAAAATTGACACCTAAATATCCTTACAATGTTCTAATAAGAGAAACGATATCAAATTCACATTTGCTCGAGTATCCCGTCCACGTGTATACATATGCAAGAAACAGCGTCATTGAAGTTGCAATAGAAACATAATGAGATAAAACATACTAAGTATATTAGGGAGAGTTTTAGCCCAATTCTAGCACCCTGTCGATACATGCAACAGTCGTCTGTATCCACAGAACATAAAAAACAACAGTAGAAATCGCATAGCGCTTTATTAGTATCGGAACCAGCGTACCCAAACTAACACTTAAACAGGTGAATTGTATATCGTAACACTAAGAAAAGCATGGTGTGATTGGTAATTTAATATTGAATGAAAGTAAGTAACCTAATAGTCTTCATTTATTTGAAAATAAACCATAATCATATGACGATAGACTGGTTTATTATCTACTCTGTTTACGTATTAGCTAATACGGAATAGTTTCACGAGAAAGTTCTGCTACTCGCCGCTAGATGTCACTACACTAAATGCATTTAATAAACCTTTATGACTTTTATAATAAGATTGATATTTCCGTAACGAGCTCATTACTATTTGTGTGCTATTCGTCCTTTTCTAGGGTTGTACCACTGCCGTTGCCTTATTTATCGACTTTGAGTTTTATTTTCAAATAAAATACAAGAGTCGATAAATATTTTCAAATTTCTAAATTAATTTAATAGGTACTACCTTATGTTTGAAATCAAGTGTTATAAATTTATAATAATGCTTATTATTTATAAAAAGAATAATTAAGAATTTATTGTTATGTTAATATTGTCATGTTAAACTACAGATTGATTTCGAAAATTATACTATTAGATAGAAAGGTCAATAGTATTACAGTTTTAGCTCGACCAACTCCTTAGCGAACTTTGATAAAATTTCAGACCAACACATAGGCCACTTACTAAACTAACACGGGCCAGGTCCCTATCGGACGGCAAGCCACCCATCATCGCTTCCCGTTCGCAGACCCGCGCCTATGGTGGCCGGAAATCACCCTGCTACTCCCGACGCTCGGGGCGTCTCCTTCTGTTAGGAGGCCTACACGCTTGGGACCTCCTTTTGATGTTGAAAAGCGATCAAAGCTTTTATCAGTGGAAATAAATTAATATACATAAAATTAAAACAATGGTTTTATTAATTACTAAATTAGTCTAGCTGTTTTATTAATGTAATTAATAAAAAAAAATACAAAAATGAAATACATCGATTATTGGCCTTGAAATATAACATACTTGTTAAGAAGTTGCCTTTTTGTTTGTTTTATATTAATTTTAAGTAAATGATGTATCCGCACATTAATGTAGCGTTCTGTAATAGCTTTTATCAAATCAGTTACATGGTTTGATGTGGGGAATTCTCCAATTTGATGAAAATTTATATTTTTGAACAACTTTTCTCCCACAAACTTTCTTAATATTTTGGCCATTACTTCTTCTTTTTTAAATAATTTTCCATCCATTGTTCGAATGACAACTTCAGCAACTTTACAAATTTGTATCATATCGCTTGATGGATATACAAGCCCACCTTTATCTTTGGCTACTATAAATTTATGTAAAGAAATGCATTGATTTGAAATGAGAGCGCCAACACAGACGTCGCAATTAATTTTCTTTATTAAAATTCGGGCAATATATCCGGCAATATGTGCTATTGCTTGAGAACTAAATTCAGAAATGTTTTTTAGAAGTTCGCCGATTTCTTGCTCTTCTGTGTTGTCTTCTGTCCAATCGTCCTGTGTTAAACCTGAATCAGTAGAGGTTTTATTTATGCGACCTACTGCGGACGAGCAATTTAGGATAGACAATTGTTCCAACGCAGTACAATTTCCTGATCCGAAATCTTTTAGTTCCACATGAACCAAAAGTTTTTTGTATGCTGCCACAAACTGTCTTGCTGTCGGATTATTATTAGATCCACCGTGTGCCCTAATATTACCAAATAGAAGTTCTAAGTGATCCTGGCTTAATTTGTAAAATGGCAGGTAAATGATCATTTTTCCTTGAATGAGGCTTGAATAATAAAGGTATTTTAACGCTTTAGCGCATCCTAGGAACCCAAGGAATCCGGTTTTTCGGAGACTATTTGTAATAAGAATGCCATTTTCCTGTTTTAAATTAGAAATATAATCGCAAGCCATATCCAAATACTCGAAAATCTGAGATGCGTTGCGCTCATTTAAAGCCTTCTTAAAACCATACTGATGGAGGTTTCGAGAATTAAAGATGTCGAACATATTATTGATCAACAATATAAACTTTTCTGTGGCCTCACTTTCTTTAAATGCCATAATTTGTAAGTCTTTACGGCAAAATTGCATAGCCTCCGCCACGCTTAAGCTAAAAAGTTGTGTTGCCAATTTCACTTTCATCCGTTGATTTTGGAAGTTGATATGGCGGTGTTTTAGTTTATTAGACAGATGGAACTTTTCATTCTCTTGTATTTTATTAAGTTCAATTAAATATTGCCACTGCAGTTTGTTTCCATCTTTATCTACCAATATTTTATACGTCTGAAAAGTATTTCTTACGAGCTTTATCATATGGCATGGATCTAATATAATGACAATGTGTTCTTTTGTTGTCGGATGTTCAAATCTAACTTGTCCGTTCTGAAAAGAGCAACCTAGTGCCATTGATAAATTCGCAGCGCATCCATCAAATGTCAATGCGACGATTTTAATGCCTATATCGTGGATCCGTTCAATGCATTGTTTAACCAGCTCTCCGCGTTGTGCTCCTGTGACCAGGAAAAAGGCCACTGGAACCTTAAAATTATGGTTTATGGCCGTTATTAAAAAAACCAAAACTTCCTTGGCTTCTGCTAGGTGGTTACCATTTAAGCCTGTCCCCAGGTCAATATAGTGCTTGGGAAAAACCTATTCTTTAATCTGAGGGTAAAATATTATATTTATCATCAAGTTCAATGGCTATTTAAAAAAGAGTAATTTTGCTACTTGGTAAAAAAATAACTTCAAAAATGTATTTCAAGATACGAAGATAGTGACAAAAAATACCTTGCATTTTGTTCAAGATTGCAGCTCATAAAGTAAACTTACCTGAAAATGTAAAATTTTTTGTTTTGGCACTACCATATCGGCTAGATATTTTTTCCCGCTTTTAATTAAAAAGTCCACTTCTACAAAGTGATCTGAGCAAATTGTACTTGTTTTTGCAGGAAACCAATTTTGCCTTCCAGTCGCTTCAATCCATTTTTCTTTTTGGTCTGGATCCTTAGGAAATCTAAAGCCATAATATAATACGAAAACAACTTTTTTATAGGTTCGAGATTTAATGAATGACCTAAGGTCGATAAACCTTTTCTCAATTTGAATATTACAAATAGATTCCCCATAACCATGTTTTAAACTTATTTCAAAGATAAGGAAAATTTAAAAAAAATCTGAACAATAAAAAAAATCGCACGCGGTTAATTTTTCGCCGATCATAGAACATTGTGTTTAAAATATCGATAACTCATTATCGATAACGTCAATCTCTGATTGAGTAGCGAACTGTGACATGTGCGTAGTTGGAATCTTCGAGAATAGTATGTTTGAGTTTAAAATAAAGTAGACCCTATGGCATACACAATAAAGTCTATTTGTACTTGGCTTGTTTAATAAATTAATGTTTTTCAAATTATAATCGAAATAAAGTAAATTAAGACTTACCTATGGTATGATATACCACCATTTGATACATTTTTGGTTCTGCTATCGTTTTTACACTCCAGAATAGCACAATAAGGCATTTTAGTATTATTTTTTCAGTTGTTGTCACTGCGATGCTTCTATCTAGACTGATGTGCGTGGCGTGTGCGTGAGAGAAACACTTTGCGGAACAGCGCAAAGTTCGGGGTACGCGCGCCCCGCCTACATCCGACTTCTACTGTTTTTTTTGTTCTGAGTCTGTATCTATCTCCAGAAAGCGAGTGACACTCCTTACTGTTTATGTCTGTAATGTAGTGATATGCTCTATAAAGATCCAGTTAATAGTCTGCAGTGCGTCCCACGTGTTTTAATTTAAGGCCAAGTCAAGATTAATTCGGGAATTTTTATTAGTGGTTTTGTCATGAATTAGAATAAACTGAATCGATATTAATGTTGTAAATTGGCGAACTTGCCTTGGAATTCACAGCTGGTCGGATATTTATTATGAAGGCGTGTCCCAGTATGGTGTTTTATGCGTTCCGATACGTGTAACTTGATGAGACAATGCACTCAACAATGGGATTGTTCTGCGTGACATGTTATTGCGCTCAGCACACAAGAGGAAATATCAAGGACCCCAGATTAAAAAGAGTTTGTATCTTGCTTCTCTGTTCTTTATCGTCTTAGTACGTCTGTTTCTTTGAATCCTGAGTGTAGTACAGCGACGGATTCATATTACGTCACTCGAGTTTAGTGAATGTTGCTCCCGAGTTGAAACTCTACTTTTCACCCTTTATGAGAAAATGAGTAGGTGCAATGTATTCATAAAAATATCACGTTTATTATTTTACATACATTTAGGAACAATGAGACATAATATTTTTAAAATTACATATATTTAAAATTAGAATTTCAGTAAGCAGTTCTATAGGAACGAAGGCAGAATGTATTTCGCGCGTATTTTTACTGCTTCTCGATCATTTTCTTTACTGTCTGTTGCAAACTTTTGTTCATAAAATGTTAGTGATTGATTTCTTTGGTGATTGGAACGTTTGCTTACAATTTTCAGATTCCAAATTCAAATCACTTTTAGTCCCTAGGTATTAAAAAGCTATTTTGTTCCCTGTTTACAAGGAACCAACGAGCCATTTTCGAATAGACGTGATTTAAAAAATTGGACACTAGTTTAGTGTCGAGATCCAGAGAGGAATAGACGAATACGGTTGCATGGAACAGATGCGCAAATTAGATACTAATCTAATCTATGGTTCCTTATGTTTGCTCTTAAGAGTATGCACTCAATAATATTTTGCAGTCATAATCTAAAAACTATGATAGAGGTATTAAAACTAAAAAATATGTGCTCCAAAAGACACCATCTTTAATAAAATTCTTAATTTAAATTTGTGTCTTACTTTGGGCGCAACAAAACATTTTCCTATTCCATGCACAAGCAGTGGGAGCTCGGGCGCAGCCGAGTGCGCGAGTGTTGTTTGTCTATTCACTGACATGTTCTTTTCATATAAAATTAATTGTGATACGATAATATATGTACGATGACGCGAAGACATGACACTTGAATTTATCTCCCACAACGTTATCTTATACTAAACTAAGTAAACCCCCTTTGACCTTTGAATTCACAAATGTTGACTAACCAAATATTTCCGTCTTGTAATTTTTTTAAGTATCAAATAAGATGACGGGCACAATAACCATTACCTAGGTGCGATCACTTATCAACGGCTATAATTTTACGACTCACGTTTTATGTCACATGCTTATTTTATGATTTACTTTTACTCCGCAAGAAAAATCGTATGGCATCTTCCTTCTAAAACCGACAAAAGAGCATGTATTTAAAACCTAGTCGGTAGTATAAAATAGCGTCCCCTTAACCAGCTCTACGTGTAATTGGGCCAGGATGTCAGGAATAACTGACTGAGTCATATTGTACGTACCCCCGGCTCGTGACTGCGCCCACTGCCGGCTTTCGGATTCTGTGCGATACTCAGCTGATCTACGAGACTTCCTTGTACATACTTTCATTTGGATATCTGTAGCCTATTGAGCAACTTGCTGAGAACAAAGGGAAAAACAATAGATCTCAGTCCAACCGGCTTGTTAAGCAAAAACCTACGGGCTAAGATAAGAGTAGATGCAAAATAGCTACATGGTCGTTACCTAATTGCAGAGATTTTTGAATTTGTCTACCCTCTACCTAATTCGCTATGAATTTGAAATAAGAGCTTTAAATTGACCACATCGTTTTTAGAACAACCTGTTGAATTTTCCCATGTGAGTATATGAGCAGTTACCACGAAACGGTAAGAATGTTCGAATTTTAAACATCAACATCATGATGCCATCACTAATTGGTACCAGTGAATTGATGGCTGAGAAACGAGTTGCAAAATTGACTCCAGTCACAGGTTCTCAAAGAGATTGAGCTTCCTCATTGTTTGCCAATTTATTGTTCCCAGGGCAAGCCCAAATGTTACAGGAAGTGTCCTATAACAGTTATTACTCGACCCCTTGACCTTTCTCAATCGAATAAGAATACAAATTAGTAGACCACCCAGCTGTCCTCAAAAATGGACAGGAACCGATTAGTTGCGACGGACATTGTCTGACAATGGACCCAGGAATAGGCGAGTGGCGTGGAGCCAGGACTGACGTAAGGCTGGCTAATGTTTCATTCGAACTGCTTCTATACTTGCACGGAACCGGAAAAGGTCATTTGACTATAATTTTTTGGTATTTGTAATCCATCACATAATTAAGGTGGAACGCACAGAAGTAGATGAATTTTAATTAGGTATTACATTTTATTGACCTAAACACATTACGTTTGCACTGCTGGGAGTCGGGCCGGAGAGAGAGAGAGAGAGAGTATGCGTCATAATCCACCATGCGAAATCAGTGCGGCTTGATGGATAGGATTAAGATAACCCTGACTTAATACGCCCTCCGAATCCAAGGCGCTCTGTTGAAGGTTTCAATAACGGTCACCCATCCAAGTCGTCAAGGGTTGCTGAACAAGTGAACACAAGGCAAGGTTCGACCAAAGGACATTTAAAGTATTACATAAACAAATAGTACAGGGTAAGTTGATTCAGATTCCAGTTAAAATCCTCGCTCCGTTTGATGTTCAGAATAGAATAGAATATCTATTTGACGTTTTAGTTCATCGGACGGAAAGTGTTCCATTAATTGACTACATTCAGCTCCACTGTACAAGTGTTGCAGGGAAAGATCATACCGCGTTCTAGAATTCTAGATCAAAGATGAGCACTCAGTCATAGTTTTGATAACTAGAATCGCATTAGAGAAGTTTCTAGCACTGGCTAAGATAACCGCGAATGCGTTGGCTGCGATTAGAATGTATTTATAACATGCAGTCATTGACCGTTGAGTAATGCCTAGCGATTGAAATTGATTTGACTTCAGTGGCTAGGGTATAGCCCGCTCGGATTCGAGCTTTCGGTGAAGGTTACGACGTGATGAAATCCACAGCATGAACGTAGGGTACTTTCTGATGCCCTATTATCATGCTGTGCCAGGCTGCCCTCAAAATTGAAAACCTGTCGCTAAGCACTTATTTTAGTTGAAAGGCCAAGTGCTGTTAATGTTGGCTTAGCTATTTAGAGGGCCTATCTAGGTAAAGGTCGAAGACCGGTTGGTCGCCCCAAGTACAGATGGGGTGATGTAGTGAAAGCAGATCTGAACGAGCTTTGTGCCAGTGACTGGCGAGAAACTGCAAAAGACCGGAACCAGTAGCGTGTTCTCATATCGGAGGCCAAAACTCACTTTGGGTCGCTGGGCCAGCGGAGTGAGTAAGAAGTAAGCACTTATCAGTGTGTACCGGCATCTGTTTTGCAAAGCCATTGGCTATCGTGGCTGTCCCACTGATATTACTTAAATGCTAGACTATCAAAACATATTTTACAGAGTAAAGAGGGCCTGATTTGTTAGTTACGGATAATATGCCAACTCTACAAAAAGAATCACGAGACCAGTAGCTAAATATAAACAAATCACCAGGAAATTTTCCGCACGGTCGACTCCACATGTAAAATACAACCCAGACGACATCACATTATTTTCACACTGATTTTTTTCTTCTGCTCTATTAAAATGAATGGGATTCACAAATTACTATTCTCAATGTCGCGGCGCGAATTTAGATTATACGTGCCAATTTCTTGAGAGAATTGGGCGTTCAAGGTTTCCAGATAAGTGGGGAAATATATAAGTAGGTTAGTGGGCCTGAGCCCGGAAGATAGCCTGCTGATAACGTGGGCGTAGCTGTTTTGCCATTTTATTGGATGGTCTACGTTATGATACAAACACGATTGGCTTTATAACCCTGATCGTAGTGGGCATTTGTCACTTAAGTCGCAATATTGACAGCTGGCTTTGTTTTGTAGACATTTTGCATATATATTAGGTACTTTACAGTTTTATGTTAGTACGCGTTAAAACAGAAAAAAATGGCTTTGTTTTTCGGGCTGAAAGACGATTGATAGACGATAACTAGAGCTGGAAAATGTACATGTATATTTATATTATTATTTATTTAATTACTTGTATTATATACATGCTCTTGGGTATGCATAACAGTTACCCAATTCGCATACCCAAGGCTCAAAAAAATATACAAAACTTATTATCTATTCTATAAAAACCCATTTAAATACTAATTAAGAAGTTAACGATGACTAAAAGAGAGATTAAACTAGATAATTTAGTTAAATATTTAAACAGAAAACAAATACACCTAAGTACATACATTTATATTTCCAATCCATGATAAACAACTAATTTACAAAACTACATTAAAATAAGGGCCTGTCCAGTAACGAAATCCATTGCCGCTCTGTGAAATTCTCGTGGGTTGCAGTGGAATAGGTCCTGGGACTGGTGTCTGCATAAAAGATCAAGTAATCGCAACGCCCGGTACATCGGGGACTGGCGACCAAGCTGTGTATTGGCAATTCGACACGCAAATAAATTGTGCTGTCTGGCTCTAATATACTTTTCTGGCACCGCTAAATATATTCTTTCTAATAGAAACGGAATCATTTTACGCCCCAATAAAATATTATATCTGCTTAATGCATTGAATATGGATTTCAGAAATTCAATTGTTTTGTTGGTCATGCGGCCAACGGAACGATTGAATTCGGTTTTCGACTCGACCGGTTATGTTTTGTTCTACCTCTAGCAATTTGGTATTCTATCACTACGTCTGTACTCTTGTGAGCTCATGAATTGAACTGTTCCATATCTTCCCAAGGAGATGGTGTCATGTCAGCTAAGGGGTATTATGGCAATAGATTCGTCCCAACACGAAATTGTTGTCCTGAATATGACCGACGTAAATATCATGTTTATACATATATTTCTGCCCCTTTCGCGGGCGTAAAGGCTTCATGGCATCTACACACTATCAAATAATAATTCGTATTTATTAAGCCGATTTTAATTCAGGCCGAGCACCGAACCGACTCAAAAGCTTTATGCAATCAAGTTATTACAATTTTGGCATTTATATTATTTATGTTGATCGAGCGAAATTTTGTATCCACTCGCAGCCATTTTGACTTTGATGTAGAACAGTGGTTAACCTCTTAGTGATGAGGGACAATTTAATTAAACTTTTGTCCAGCCATGTAATGGAGCACCAACTGTTCGGAGGTAATATACAGTAAATGTAAACGAATAAAAAGGCTAGTTCCATCAATACATAAATTTGTTCAAAGCCAACAGTTGACCAAAATTGCTACTCGTATTTTTATGACTTTTATTCACTTCTGAAACCTTCGTTCAGGTCTCAGTATCAGTATTCCTGGAATATTTGTGAAAATGATTGCCATTTGACTCCAAACAATCTACAAGATTAATTCCTGTTTAGAAAGTATCTTTCAATTTGGAGTCCTCGCGGACCACTTCGGATGCTTCCAGGGCCACCAGTGGTCCGCGCTCTCCGGTTAAGAACCACTGATCTAGAACTTCCATTTTCATACAGGTTAATCACCGTAACCTCTATTTTGTATCTATTTTGACGCCACTTCGGAAAATTTTAAATAAATAATATAATCGAAACTTTGGACATGATGCCAATGTGGATCTAATTATAGTTTCTAGAACCATATAAATATATTAACAACTGACCCGATTTAACAGTTAACACCTCATGACCGTGCCTAAATATTTTGCACTTGGCGCGAGCATGTTGCGGTAATTTCAACCTTTCACGTAGGTAACACTTACCTACCTCAATGTTTATCTTCAGACCTATACGAACTACTTGTGCGTGCTAATACCTAAAGTGCCGATCGACCTGTACCAAGTACGGAATACTATTATTTAAACTGTGCCTGAACACGACCGTACGTAACAAATATATCAAAATAGCTCTCTAATATAATTAGTTTATGTTTATGAGCGACAAAATAATGTATGTAGGTACCTACTTATACGGAAATATAGGATTATTGATTTTAGATATAATTAATTTGATGTAATCGCAACTGATGTATGTACTGTCAAATAACATTAAAATGTGTAATACTTACGAAAGTTTCCATCAAAATATTGTTATTGTTATTATTTACTACTACTTACGTCAGGTTTTGGAAAATAGCTTCAACTTTGGAATTCGATACAAATTCACTGATTGTACAGTGAATAATCGAGTTTCAAATACTATTTTACATATATGTCAACTAGAGTTAAGCAATATAGCCCTAACCCTGGGTTCAATTCATACATTTGTGTTATACCTTTACAGTTGGGCCAAAGATCACTAAGTTAAATAACTTATCCGAGATTTTTGACAATCGAGTACATGTACATGTTCAATCATTAAATAATACATTGAATATAAAAATATAGGTATATATACAGGTTGTTTGGTAGAGGGACCGACAAACCAAATGAGCGTGTTCGGGGGCCCCACATGGAGAACACAAGTTGGCCAAAAAAAAATCCCCGACACCCCAATTTTTTTTAACTAAATCAGTTAGTTAGCTCTGTTTTGTATCCAATTTTGCTTTGCGTGGCCTGAAGGTGTATTAGAGACCAAATTCAACTAAAAAAACCGGCCTAAAACAGATTTTACAAATGTTATGGTGGTAAATAGGTACAATTTCGGAGAAAAAGGGAAAAAATCACAAAAAAAAGTTAAACATATTGGGGGGTCGGGGATTTTTTTGGCCAACTTGTATTCTCCAAGTGGTCCCCCGAATACGCTCATTTGGTTTGTCGGTCCCTCTACCAAACACCCTATATATATGCAGGTAGTGTGTCATGTTTTTATTCACGTAGTTTAACTAGTAATCGGTAATCATGGTCCCTTAATTAAGATTACCTAAAACATCCAAACTGTTTATATATTTCTGTTCAAATTTGGAGACACTTATATCTAGCATTTTAATTTATTTCTAATATAGAAACATAGCAACATTCCTAGATTCTTTTAGTCTCGTCTAGTCTAGAGACAACACACAAGTTACACACACACACATACGCACAGTCTCAAAGGAGCACGCGAACATTTGCCAACAGATTCCTGTATGCGCTCCTAAAATACACCATTGATTCATTTAGACATATTATTGTGCAATTTGTGACATTTCCTCCGACCGTAATGTTTTTGTAATCTATTTGAGATTACGATTGTTTAATAGTTACCTATTGCTCATCGGCACGTGATCGCGACGTGCTCAGTGCATGGGAGATTCGGAAGTTTTTATGTCTATCCTTGTATCAGAGGGTTAAGAGTCAAGATTGTATCGACTCTGAGATAATGGACCGGATGAGTCAAAGATAATACTCCAGTTAATTATGTTGGTAGTCATATTCTCCCTCATTATGTGGGAGGATACCTTTCAACGAGTTCTACACATAGTTCTAGGTAGTGGTTGGCTTAATCAAGACAATAAAGGGGTCATCAATCATTGCTTGGTAAGGCTCTTCCACGTGAAGTAACATAGCTTGCTATTGAGTTTTTTTGCCCGATTCCCCCTTCCCCGTTCTCCCTTTCCTTCCCCCTCCCCCTCCTACCCTCACCCTTTCTAACTCTTCCTTCCTATCATCCTTCCTCAAAGGTCGGCAACGCATCCTTGAGACCTCTAGTATTGCGGAGGTCCGTGGGCGACGGTATCACTTACCATCAGGTGACCACTTGCTCGTTTGCAAACCTATAAAAAAACATGGACATGGGTCCACATCACGAACATCCAAACCTCGAGAACTAACCACCTACAACTTGCTACAGAATAACATTTTACACATCCATCACTTGCTTCGCAGAATATCTGCTAAAAGCTTTATGCCCTGTGTAAGACTGCAACTGTTATAGGCTGGCTTAGAGCTTAAAATCAGCTTTAAGGCCCTGCAAGAGCAAACATTTAGGTATTTGAGCGGGTGAAGCACTGACAGGAACAAGCGTGCGTCTGTAAACACGATAACATTTTCGCCGTTTTAATTTGTTTAAAAATAAAAGAAGCCACAAGGGTAAAAAAAATCTAGATACCTACCTATTTCTTTAATTTAATAAATTAACTTTTTTCTGATTACAAAAAACATAGTAGTTATCGCTCAAAATATTAAGAAATTCGAAACGAAAGCTTTTTCTGTCGTATTATTTGCGATTTTTCTTCATGGGCCAGATAAATATTTTGCGATATTATTATATACTCGTAAGTCTTTTTTTTTAACTTTAAACTATGCACTGTATTTTTTCCAAGTTTGTATCAGTACTTAACTAGTATATCTAAACTGTGCGACGAAAAACATAGCGTTTTACGGATCTTTGGCTTTGGGCAGCGCCTTAAACGATCCGTCTCGTCATTTGATACCATCGAAATATGCCTTAGACTAGGACCCTACTTATGGCCTTTTGACATATAACGCCTTCCTCGAAAATTGTAGGCAACCGTTTTCCTTATGGAAATCCCGCAGCTCAATAAGTTTTGCTAAACTAGTTATGCATCTATTTGCATTCATTAAGCGTCATATTTTACAACCTTACAGAGTCAGTGTCCCAAGCAGAAAACAATTTTTATGGGGACCTACCTAGACCATCGAAACTGTATCAAAATCCACCGTGACTGGGCCATGAAGTGGGAGTTCCGTAGTCACAGGATAAAACTGAGCCCTAATTCTGCTATGTCACGAGTCGTACGAAGTAAAAGTATGAAATATAGTTTTGTGTCAACATTATACACAAAACAGCCAGTTTTGTGTATAATGTTGGCGCAAAATAGAATTGAAAGTCGCACCCGGATGATGAGGTGGAGGATATGTATGAGAACATTAGTCGGGCCATACATACCTCTGAAACGTACTTCCTTGTTGCTATGGGGGACTTCAACGCGAAGTTGGGTAAAAGAAGTAATGATGAGTTGAAGGTGGGGCAATTTGGTTATGGGCAACGGAACCGTAGGGGACAGAGTTTGGCTGACTTCCTGGAGAAAGAGGGACTCTTTATGATGAACTCTTTCTTTCAGAAGCCAGATAACAGGAAATGGACCTGGAGTAGTCCCGATGGTTCCACGAGAAATAAGATTGACTTCATTATGACCACCAATAGACAAATATTCACCTATGTCTCTGTGATCAACAGGGTTAAAACTGGTAGTGATCACCGAATGGTAAAAGGCACATTGAATATTAATGACTTGAGAGGTCTCGTCTGATGAAGTCTACGCTCCGACCTACTTGTGCCCATATTCAAAACTCCGAGAGCTTTCAACTTGAGCTGTCCAATCGCTTCGATTGTCTCGAAAACATTGCTACAGTGGACGAGATTAACAACAGGTTAGTAGAAACTGTCCATACAGTGGGTACCAAGTTCTTCAAACACCACCGTACAGATAAGCCACAGAAACTCTCCAACGATACCCTCAACCTCATGGCTGAACGACGCTCCTTAAAACTGCAGTCTTCGGATGATGCTGAAGCATATAGGCTGCTCAATAAACGAATATGGAAGTCCTTGCGACACGACATCCGGATATTTAATACTAACCGTATTAAAGAGACGATAGAGCGGAAAAAGGGCTCCAAAGTGTTTGCAAGGGACAAGTATATTGAGCAAAGCCAGTTGACGAAGCTGAAGAGAGAAGACGGCAGTGTAGCGTCGACCAAAGCAGAAGTGTTAGGAGAGGTAGAGAGTTTCTACGGCCAGTTATACTCTTCGGTAGCTAAACCTGTTAGCAGCTCGGCCAAAGACCCAAGAGCCAAGCTGACCCTACATTATACCGAAGATATCCCGGACATCAGCCTGTTTAGCCTGGATTAGAATGGCCTTGAAACAGCTTAAGAACAACAAGCGCCGGGTGACGACGGTATCACATCGGAGCTTCTGAAAGCGGGTGGAACACCGGTACTTAAAGTCCTTCAGAAGCTCTTTAATACCGTTTTACTCGAAAGTTCAACACCAGAAGCATGGCACAAAAGCGTGGTGGTGCTGTTCTTCAAAGAAGGTGACTATACTTTACTTGAGAATTACAGACCCATCTCGCTTTTGAGCCATGTTTATAAGCTGTTTTCGAAGGTCATTACGAACCGTCTCAGTCGCAGGTTTGATAAATTCCAGCCTCCGAAACAAGCCGGTTTCCGAAAAGGCTATAGTACCATAGACCACATCCACACGTTACGGCAAGTTATACAGAAGACCGAAGAGTATAACTTGCCTCTTTGTTTAGCGTTTGTGAACTATGAGAAGACGCCTTCAAGCTCTTGGAATGGCAAGGACTTGGCATCAATATCAATGGCGAGTACATCACTCACCTTCGATTTGCCGACGATATTGTAGTCATGGCAGAATCCATGGCAGACCTCAGTACAATGCTCGAAGACCTCCATCGAGTTTCCCAACTACCCGGCCTTAGAATGAACATGGACAAGACGAAAATTATGTCTAATGCCCATGTTGAGCCTACCCCAATATCAGTTGGGAACTCAGTTCTCGAAGTTGTTGACGAATACATCTACCTGGGGCAGACAGTTAAACTAGGCAGGTCTAACTTCGAGAAAGAGATCAGTCGGCGAATCCAACTCGGCTGGGCAGCGTTCCGGAAACTTCGCGAAGTCTTCTCGTCAAAAATACCTCAGTGCCTCAATACAAGAGTTTTCCGACTAATGTGTGTTACCAGTGATGACTTATGGCACTGAAACGTGGTCTCTTACTATGAGCCTCATAAGTAAGCTCAAAGTCGCACAACGAGCTATGGAGAGGGTTATGCTCGGGGTTTCTCTACGTGATCGATTCAGAAATGAAGAGATTCGTAGAAGAACGAAAGTCACCGACATAGCCCATAAGATTAGCCAGTTAAAGTGGCAGTGGGCAGGGCACATAGCACGCAGAACAGATGGCCGATGGTGCCGGAAGGTTCTGAAATGGAGACCACGCACTGGCAAGCGCAGCGTAGGTCGTCCACCGACACGGTGGACAGACGACCTGATAGAGGTCGCAGGTCGACGTTGGATGCAGGCCGCTTCGAACCGGTCCATTTGGAAAATTATGGGGGAGGTATATGTTCAGCAGTGGACATCGTACGGCTGAGATGATGATGATGATGAACCAATTGAAGTGCCGTACAAGTTGTCAGTTTTATGCTACCATGTCTATCTCTCAACAAATTATGTATATCTTTATATACATAATTATCATAATGTACATTAGATGACATAAATATAAAGACACCGAGTTGTAATGTAGTTTGTAAGCTGTGACCACAAGCAACGTTTTTCAGCCATGGATAATTATTGCGGTTTCAAGCTAGGCAGTGAAATTTTTACTGCACCTTTCTGTCCGTTTGATCGTGTACATTCATATCCTCGGTGCCAGTATATCCACGCTTGAAAGGAGTGTATGAAATCGTAGTCGGTAGGGAATGTTACCTACAGATTTTTTGATATTGTTGTATTATGGATATTTACTGTGAATTACTTTTATTTAGGGTGCCCGATATTTCTATTCCGTTGTATCTTGGTCAAGGGTAAATTGAAGATCTTGCGAGCATACCTTGCAGTTACCCTCATGAACTCGCGGAATGAGAAGGGATGGGTGACTTTATTACACCTGGAACAAGCGGCAAATATTATTTTTGTAAGGATTATTGGAATATAGAAGATTGGCCAGCTAATAAAACCATATAAAATACAATACGGACGTGGAGTGCGTAAATCAGGTAAGTAAGGAACCGAGTGAAAACAGAGACGAAGGTTGTAAATAATAATGCCCTAGAAAACCTTGGACAGATTTAAGTGTTAATGTTCACTAATAAAATCACTACTAGTACATAATTTATGAACATTGTGATCAAGTAACATTGGTGGACAGTTAGTGTTATCAAAAAAATATTTGTATTCTATGTTCAATAACCAAAACATAATTTTATTAATATAGCTATATTGATAACTCCTCACCCAAAACCGCTCCGAAATATTAAATCGAGCGTGCCCTAAATAAAAGTAAAGTCAATGTTAATTGAAAAACATCCAATGAAAACACATCGTACAATCAGTTTGATCAGTTTCATGCATGATGTAACAATGTAACACATATCTACTTGATTCCCTGGAATAAGAAGGAACTGACACCAGACGGTCCATAAAGAGACAAGGCCAATGTTTCTCGATGCGTTCGCGTTCGTACGTGTAAACTCCCACGCGATTCGGGTATTTTGGAACACGTGTTTATGGCAACACAGCGTTTGTTATTGGCCGTTGGTCCCTGGAAAACTAAACAAACGCTCAGTAGGAAGCGGCTGATGATTGAATTTGACCTTTGAAACTATTCTTATAGGTATAGTTGTACTGAGTTACGCTCAATCGGTCAGATCGGTTGGTCAGGAGTAATGTTTAAACTATCGTGGTTGTGAGCCAATGGAAGCTGCAAGATGAGCGGAAACATTAAACCACAAACTTCAAACTTGACCAGGCTTGGCAGAAGATTCAGAACACACTAAGTGGGAAGAGTTGGAGGAAATCTTTGGATACTTAATCTGTCCGCATCAGGACAAAAAATAACAATAGATTTATGAATGAAACTTGCCTCGAATGAGGCTTGCTGATTCGGACAGATTACGAGACGAAAAAAACTACAGCCTACATTCTTCACTGTTATGTACCTACATATATCGTCACTTTACATCCCAGAAGAATTGTGAAGACATATTAATGATGCAAGTCACTAGACGAATGGATGAATAAGGAAGCAATAGAGGAAGGATGGGTCGGTGTTGTTCCACTTTTGGGTTATTATCTAAAGCGAACAGTCATTGTGGAAAATTTAGAAAGTACGCTAGTAGGACACTAGAACATCGCAGAGCCTGCTAAGTTTTTGGTTAGTAGTATTGTCCATTTTGTGGCATCCTTAAATCACGTAGGCTGTTGGGATAGCTAGACCATAAAGTCACGTTCTCGCTTGAACACATGTTCTAGAGCCTAAAACTTAAGGTTTCTTCTAACAGAGTTTAGCAGAAACTTAACAGAATCTAGAAGAAGCCAGTTGTTATCCCAACATATTTAGCGCGACGACCAATCAATCACGCAACGATACTACTGTTTCCCCTTCATTAGCAATCAATGCTCATCAACATGCACGGCGTGTCCTAACCGACAATTGTCAATTAGGCTGTATTCGTGCGCAATTAATCGATGTCTTGGTGAAGATGGAATATCATGACGTCTCGCTGTCCATTTGTGATCTGAATTCGGGCTAAGACTGTTGGTTATCTAGTTCTAGTTTATGTTAAAATATTACTGGATCGTATATGGATTAATTATCTTCTTTTTATTAAGATATTGGAGGAATGAAATACAATTTTATTATTATTTACTTATTTCGATGGTCTTTCTAAGCAATACTCGTGAACACCCATCGAAGCTTATATAGCCATCCACAAAAACCCCAGACACGTATTGTGTCTATTTTAATTTAAAAACACGTGAACTGCTAGTGGTGCGCAATTCCCTAGTACCGAAACTTTATACAAGCGTCGTTGTTCTTTTAAAATACTTCGTTATCTCGTAACGATTGTATACCAAAAGGTTTTACAAATATTTGTGGGACTGATTTGTTTTCCTCGCGTCGAATCGATCGGTATCGAGTCGAGCCGACAACCGTTGGTGTGTAAGTACGCATGGGCGCCCTAGACGTTGCGTCATACCACCACGAGATCATAGGTAACGCGCCCACCAATGCAATCAGGGGTGTCAATAACGTAGATCCCTTTATTTAGTAATACTTTATTTCGTGTCGATTTAATAGGCGTCCCTATGTTGGGTATCGAAGTTAAATTATTATCTTGTTTTATTTTCACGTGCAGAAACGCTGCGCCGCTTTCATATATAGATGAAACCACTTGCGACCGCCCAAATAGTTGCATGAGCAGTTGTTATATTAACCAATCGTGTGTTAATATGGTAACTCCTTTGTTACAATAATCAGTTCATTGAACTGTGAACGGACTGATCATATATAAGCTGAGGCACCCTTACGTTATCCATGTTTCACTAATTGGCAGGTGCCCAGAAATATAGCTGTTTAATTTTACTAAATTTTATCAGAACAAATTTTAATAAGTAAGATTTTCCCGATGTGCTATTATTAGTAAACTACCTGTTTTATATTCAGATATTTAAAAATGAACGATACATTCATGCCAAAGTAATGTACGCACTAAACACTGAATCGTGCATTAAAAATAATGCAGAACTGGCAGCCCTACGGATATCGGTCAGTGTGCCACCGCCAACGGCGCGTGCGCTAGTCACGCGGCGCGGGCGCCGGCACCGCGGCTCAAAGAAACACCCGCGCACGTTACTAACCGCGGAACGATTTGCTCTGTGGCCAAAAGTGCAATGGGAGATCTGGGAGTTTCTAGGAATCTATCTCATCTCCGGCTAGCACGCAAGTTTTACCAAGAAATGTAACGAAACACCGCAATCACAATGCGTTACATAACTTTTCCTCTAACTACGTAAGACTAATTTAAGTTCTTACTGCGTTTACACTCAAATCTGTCCGTTACTTTTAGTTCACCTAAGTGGCGTGCAATTGGAGAGGCCTATGTCCAGCAGTGGACTGCTACAGGCTGATGATGACTTTTAGTTCATACAGTTTTGGCGTTCAAGTACAAGATACTATGGCCCGGCTATATATCATCTTTGATGCATTTTTCCAATACATTCTTTTTAAATAAATGACCAAAGTTCGCGTTACTTAGGTGCATTGTAGAACGATGAAATCATGTTCATTTACGACCGCTTTTTTAACTGGAACTTTTTAAATTCCATCAGGTTCTATTTACAGTTTTTATACGGAACCTTACGGGTTTTATCCCTTGGCCTGCTCTTTCAGGAACTATTTTGTGATGAAGACAGGCGTGACCACTGCTCGAATAAATTCTTGAAAACGGTGGCAGAGTGGCCACAAACTAAATATATATACTTTTTTTCTATGCAAACTACAAACATATACAAACTACGTAGTAAGTCATACTAAATTCATAATGATCTCGCATGTTTTTCAACCCCACGTGACACATGACCAGTAAGTACATTAGCGACTTATGTACGTAGCGGATATATGATTCGTTGGCGCCGCGCATTGCTAACAGTCTATGCGTCCGCCTGACAGCGGATCATGCTACAGATCAGGTTGTCGTGTGTAATTGTCGGTTGTCATAAGACTCATTAGTCGTCTCATACCGGCTCAATGGGTGTTTCCAGGCGTACACTTTGGTTAAACTATAGTCGCCCGGTACCCGCGGGGAGGGGGGAGGGGGGGCGGAGGGGGGGGGAGGGGGTGAAGCCCCCCCTGCATCCCCCCCCGCCGGAGGCCTTTAGGGTTTGAGTAATATTTTTTTTAGTACTTAACCTCACTTTCGGCTATATCAGTATTTTTTACCTATTTTTTGTTTCACACCTAATCTATTAAGGCGGTTCGCTTCTGGCACTTCGCCGGCCGCTGCCGCGGCACGCTCGCTTCGCTCGCTCGGCTCGTGCGTTGTTTGTCATGTTCTAACCTAACCTAACCTATTTTTTGTTTCACACCTAACTTATTAAGGCGGTTCGCTTCTGGCACTTCGCCGGCCGCTGCCGCGGCACGCTCGCTTCGCTCGCTCGGCTCGTGCGTTGTTTGTCATGTTCTAACCTAACCTAACCTATTTTTTGTTTCACACCTAATCTATCAAGGCGGTTCACTTAACATTGTATTATATAACAACAATAACATATCCAGTCCGTCTCAGAGTTATGTTGATAGATGAGAAAAACTTAATGTTAAAGGGCTAGGAGAGACACAATTAAACAAACATTTTAATACATTACTTGTTTATTTCATAAACATGTTTAATTGCTTTCATTAAATGTAGACAAAAAAAGACAAAATGGCGCCTTTTTTTTTTTCTTACGTTTAACGATAACGATACGTTTCGTTTAACTCAGTTTGACAACTTAATTTGACAACTTAATATTGTACCATTTTCTCAACATTGCGTTCCATTTCACTTTTTTTTATCAAATTTTAATTTAATCATAATTAATTTAAACTACGTTTCCGGCAAAAAAAAATGCTGGAAGGGCTTCAGGTGGACCCCAATGATACCCCTAAACTCGCACCTTCATCAAAATCAGGTACCGGACGGCTATAGCCAACCCTACACTTTTTGTAAATAACTAGCAAGTTGAAGTGGCAATGGGCAGGCCACATCGCTCGCAGAACTGATAACTGATGGGGAAGAAAGGTTCTCGAGTGGCGACCATGCACCGGAAGACGAAGTGTAGGCCGGACCTCCGGGTAGGTAGACTGACGAGCGAGTCACCGGTCCAAGTGGTGTTCTATGGTAGAGGCATATGGTCATCACTGGTCGTCTTCCGGCTGATAATGGTGATGATGACTAATTTGTAGTCGATGTCGAAGGATAAATGAGAAAGCTGATGCAGTCGCTACAAATATGCAAGGAAATGAAATAAGGTTCATATTACCGCGCGTCAAATATGATCAAATATAATAAACAGAAAAATTCACAATTATGCATAAATTAATTAATATCTCAAAACAATAGCCCAGTACTAATACAATATTGGGTTGAAATATCATACCAAAATGCCATGAATTGTTACAATATTAACGGAGCCCTGTATTTTTTAAGAGCTGTGTTGGGCATTTTGTATCATCGAGCCAAATAAGTGCGTTAATATTCTGGGTTCATTAATTTGATTACATATCTGTTGTTATTGTGTAGGGTTGGTATCGTGTATCTGTTTGTGCCACTCGCGGGATTCCTGGCTTAACGGCTTTTGGTGGTTTGATAATCTCGCGTTATAACTGACATTGTGACAGTCAGTATCACACTTAGTTTACGTTTCCACACTCGTACTTGGATTCCACTGAAGTAGAAGAAGAACTAGACAATACTGAAAGTATAAACACACACCTCGCGTTGAAACTCGTCATATAAAGTCACCTTAAGCATGATCATTTATTAGGAGAACATAAATTCGTCAACCGTAAATTATCCGTGCAACGCAAAAAAATGCCGTGAATCAGCGTGTAGTGTAAGATCGTAGAATCTCCATTTTATAAATGATTGAATCTTTTCTGATTATCAGTATCGTCTGTAGTCATTATTTTTATCATTATGTGAAAAATATTGCTCTAATGAGACATCCTTTGCATATACCCGACATGTACATTTTGTCAAAGTATGACAAACGTTTCCCTTGCACATGGAAGGACCAGCCTACCGGAAGTACCGATAGCCGGACAATTAGTCTTGACTAATGGTAAAGTATAGGTCTGACGACGAGCGAAGCAAGAAGGTTCATTAGTTACACTACAGTACAACACGCAAGCCATCAATGTCTTTGGAATAATGTCAATTCTGCTTGACGCATATATGTCGAGGTTGATCTTTTAGAGCGCATATTTTTATGTGTAATTACTATTATCTTCATGACTGAGGGACATGTCACGGCGTGCAACCTGATCTACCTCTGCTCTCAAGGTTGTCCTGTTTTGCGGTATTTTAATGGTTGCCTGAAGTGTGGACATTGTGGCTTCCTGGGTCGTATCAGTCCATGGTCTTGGGAGGAACATGTCGTCCTTGAGGAAACTATTATATTATGTATCCAAGTGTACTTCCGTAAAATACAAAAATGGATTTTTACCATCGGTCCACTATAAAATGTACCTAATGGGATATTACCCTGCTAAGCTTATGCAAGAGTTTTAACTCAGTAAAACGGCTCTTTCTCTCACTACTACCACATAATACTGCTGCTACTATCCTTGTTTCTATTTGTATTTTGTTATTCAAACAAAACTTAATTCATGGAAAAAACCGCAATAAAATGAAGATTATTATTTGTTACGTAACATTTAAACTAGTCAGGAAGTAGTATAGGAATTTTTAGCTCCATTATCAAGCGTAGCGACAGCGGAGTGATAATGTGGAATGATAATGCCATGTCCCACGTTGGCAACTTTATTTGATATGCTTATCGTAAGGTTGCGTAAGAAAACGAACACTACTTACTTATGTACGGCTGTAAGGATGTGAGGTGATATGTATGTTTCTTTGTTGTACTATCAAGTGGTGAGACGAGAAAGTCGTGCCCTTGAAGGTAAGTACTTCGCTTGCTTACGACGGTTGTAGTGCAGTCACTCAAAAACCGCTAAATGGATTTGGATGAAATTTGGAGTGGAGATGTTTTGTACCCGAGATTAACATATTATGCTCTTTTTGTCCCGTTTTGACAGGTAGATTCAGAAGGATCGCGAAAACTTCATCCCTCGAAAGAACACGAATGAAATCCCGCGCATAAACTACTTAGTATATAACTTTTTTATTAAAAATTAGAAGCGACTTCAACACTAAAAAGTATTAAATAACTTGTCGAAGTCGGTACCATATATACTCGTACCAATATTTTGCACATGGTTACCGACTTTGCCAAGTTATTTCACACTTTTTAGTGTTGAAGTCGGTTCCAGATTACGCAAAAAAAAAATTCATCCATTTTAGTGACCTTTAGTACTTACAGGAACGATTGTAATTCAGCGTTGAGTCAATTACGATATCATCAAGATAGGCGAAACACTTTTCAGTTATTGGATTGTTACTCAAATCAGCTTGACAGAATTTGATGAAATGAGAAGCCTCCCCGGAATGATACCAAACAAAAAAAGAATCATCAAAGTCGGTTCACCTAGTCGAAAGTTCTAAGGTAACAAACATAAAAAAACAGTCGAATTGAGAACCTCCTCCTTTTTGAACTCGGTTAAAAATAAGCAAAAGTGCCGCAATCACGAATCGCGTCTCGTGACCGCTGTCGATGCAACTTGACCAAAAACATCGAGGTTATCTAAACGCTATATACATACTGATAATTAGATAATTTGTACTTTTATTTGTCGACCTACTGATAGTATTATTATACAAGCATCAGTACATCGTAATAAGTTAAATTAGTTCGTGGAAGATATACAAATAGAATCCTATGTTTGATTTGTGGACCGTAATTTTCCGCAGAGCAAAACTGCGTATTTTCGGAGCTAGAAACATTTTTAAACATATTTTAGTGCACCAGACTGCACTAAAAATTCAGCTTATTTCTGGAGTTTCACGTAATGCCAATAAATAAAAGTTTTTTATTTAATTTCGTGCATGCTTTACATTGAAAGATTCATCGGCATGCATTTTGAGACAATTTATTATCAGTCGAGTCACCGAAGTTAATTTAATGAAAACGTGTTGCTAACCTAACGCCTTGCCTTTTTGCAAATTGTAGTTCAAACTAGTATGTATTATCTTTCTAATTTAATATTTGTTATCAGGTATTAGTTATCTAATAAATAATTATCAGTGGAGTCATCGAAGTCTGTGAATCTAAGGAAAACGATTACTTATAAAAAAACTGTACAGCTACTTCTTCTACTATATTATTAGGAGATGCTACAAGTACGAGTACTAGGCCCACCTGGTGCTAAGTAACCTCTGCCTGTAACAGATGCATTTCGTCTCAAGTGCCGAAAAGCACCAGTGCGTCCCTATTCCCGAACCCTGAGATATTAAATTATTATTTTATTTGTTTTTTTTTATAAGTAAATAGAGCGTTTGACTCCCATCACGCCTGATGTTAAGCGATGAGGCGGTCTACGTTGGAGCACGCTTGCCTAGAAGGAACCGATTCACTCGTGATTTGAAGACACAAATTGTTATGTCTCATGTGCCTGTCATTTCACCGGCAACCTTCAAACCAGAACACTTTATTACGAACATCACGCTTCACGGTAGAAAAAGGTATGGCGGCACTACTTCCCCGGACGGACTCATTCACAAAGGTGAACTGCTCTAAAGTGTTGCCAACCTTAAAAAACGATTACTAGAAATTTCCGCCTAGCCTAGCCTTGCCTTTTGGCAAATTGCAGTTCAAACAAGTCTTGGCAGGATATATCTATCTAATTTAATATCTTTTATCAGGTATTCATTATCTTACAATTTATTATCAGTTGAGTCAGCGAAGTCTATGAACTTATTAAAACGTGTACTATATCAAAAAATCCGTACCTAACTCAATTAAAACCATTAGTAGATATTTCTGCCCTCCAAGCCCGCCAAATCTTGCTTTTTGGAAAACTGCAGTCTCTCCAATCTATGTTATTTGTGGATAAAGTATCTGCCTGGTACGTCGTCCTCTGTCTTTCACTAAGAGTCAGAGGCCTTTTTAGGCCGCCCAAAAGCGCCCCTTTCAAACGCGCTCAGTTCAAAATGCTGCATCCAGATCGTAACCGAAGCAAGGATTTGCTTAACCTTATTTATCAGTTGAGCTGAACTGAAAGACGAAAGATGAGCTCCGTTGCAAGCGTTTTATGAACATATACTTGGTAGGTAATAATTCGAAACTTTTACACCCGAAAATCGCGGAAATGTTAAACTTTCTTCAACATTATTCAAAGCTCAATCGTGTTGGAATTCGGCCAAAACAATTGTTTCTCACGTTATGAATATAAAACAAGCTCGTTTGTTTTAAAATATTTATGTATCTGAATTCTGCGGTGTGCATAAAACAATGTAGCGACACTTTTAAGGTGAGCACACTTTGCTTGGGTTTCAACGAAATCTATACAAAAAAATATTAGATTGATTCGAATGAACAATTAAAACGAATAGTTATTTGCTTAACAAGTGAACAAAGTTAGTTTTTGCTTTGTGTGCAAACTTAAATCACGAATTAGTGAATAGTCACGAACGTAGCGAGTGATTCTAATATAGACTAATAAGCAAAGTGAGTGATTTCAAGGAAAGAGAAATAAAAAAGGTGCTGTAGTGTGAAACATACGACTTTCACGTTTACCAGCCAGGAAAGTGTCATAGGTAAAATAAACAATTAAGACTAAGGGTTGAGTATACCCTTAGTCTTAATTGTTTATTTTACTTGTTGCCTTGTTTTTGATAATTCCATAAAATATGACAATATCACAGTCTCAGAATAAGTTGTAGCACCTTTTGAAAGTCGCCAATTATTAAATAATTATTACACCTTAAGATATTTTCCACGTGACTTTTATCGTTTAAGATAAGCCAAGTTAAATTTGATGATATAATCCATAGTCATCATAGACTTCAACAACAAAAGAAGTGAGATATAAATGGGTGCCAAGTTCAATGGTCAGTCCTGAAATTTATGTAACATATTTTTTTATAACAACTTAAAATATAATTTCGTCTTATTACTCAGGTTAATATATTGAAGCCTAAGGTTTGACTTAGCTAGTTCTCATATTTGTATATACTCTATATTCTCATATGTCACACACTGAACTGAATTGAACACTTACATACAGTGCCTGTTATGTAATAGCATAACGGGCACTGTATGTAAGTGTTTCTTATAGAATCAATTAATTAAAAAATATAATAAAATTATAAATTTACTAGTTTCTGATTTATTCATTTGAAATTCACCTAACTACCTACCTGGATGCCAAATTTGAACTTTCTAGGTCACCTGGAACTGGGTTAGAGTTTTGATCCATAGGTCAGTCAGAGATTAAAATGACGATTTTTGGTTGTTAATATCTAAGTAACCGTATGAGTTGTGTTTATGAAATTTAGAGCACATAATGTATATCGCAAGTCTCAATATATCAGCCAAATTTGACTTGTTTATGTGAAATAGTTTTTGAGTTATGAGGTGGTCAAAAGTGGCTCCAAATGGTTCGTGTAATATTACACACGGTGCTGCTCGCTGCTTCTGTTACCTTGAACTTGGCTGGACACGATACCGCGTGTCTAGATAAACAAGAGCTGGCGATATAACTAGCTATCGGGGCTAGATCCATGCTAGAGACAATATATTGACAAAATTAGTTTATCGTCGTGTGAAGGTTATCGAACCGACGATCGAACTCGAGATTCTAGAATCTAATCTGACGTACCTTTTAAGTAATTTCAATTAGTTTTATTTCATCGTGACACTAGTCAGAACTAAAATCCGATCTATCTCTTTAGTGGTTATCGAGTTTTTAAACCGTAGTTCCCTACATGGCATGGCCTAACTATCTGTAGTCCAAGACAAGAACCGGACCGAGACGGATGACGTGAGTGAACGCGATAATCTTATTCCTCGGCATCAAACTCACGGCCAGTACAAACAAAACTGTTAAAACGTAACAGTATTACTATTAAACTATCCTTTCTCCTTTCTTATTTCGTTGCTATTCTTGGTAATACATATTCTAAACGGTACGTATAGTGACGAAAGAGTTGCCAATAAGTGCGTTATTACATTAACATAATCATACCATTTAATTTGGTTACAGAACTTAAATATTAAAAATTGTCCTGCTTAGTTGTTTAAATCAAAATAAAATTTAACATAACAGAAATTGTGTGGCAGTTGAAGGCCTTAAAGTGCCATTTAACCCTCCCCATACGTACACAAATGTTCCTAAGTGGTCCCGCGACAATTAATTTGGGATGAGCGTCCGGTCTAGACTTTCAACGAACTTCGCCACGAGTGGTCTTAAAAGCTCAGTTGTTGGCTTGTACGGGTTGTTTGTTTTGTTACGAAGAACCTCAACTGTTCTCTAATTTATAGCGGTATATTGAAGGTAATCCAGGTATTGAAAATACTATTGGCAAAATCTTATAGTTAAGTAAGTTTATTATCATATTCATCGTCTTAGCCATAAGATAATCACTGCTGCTGGACTTAGGCCTCTTCATGGATTACCAAAAAGGCTGGAAAAAAACGTCGTAGTGAGGGACCTTTATCAAGACGTCTATCTACGTTGTTGGAGGACGACTGCGCTTGCAGCTCCGTGATTTACACTCCATAACCGTTCATCCTTTGTAATAAAGGTTATAGTTATTGCCAGCGGATCTTCGCTGTAAGGTTCTACTCCTATATTATATATTTTACATGTTTATTCTACCATGTGAGTGCTGAGCTCGGAGGTTCTCTGAAGATCAAAACTTTAAATTAAGACGACAAAGTAGTCGCTATTGGTCCAAGAATAAGTAAGTTAAACTGCCGCCCGTATTTCTCAAACAACAGATAACACGTATCGACAAAAGTCGTATAAATCCGAGACTGGGCTGGGAAACCATTGTCGTCTCTTGACTTGGTACGTAGAACGAATATCTAGCTCTGTGGCGTACATTAGACGATGATAACTAGAGTTAAGAAAATAAGATTTTTTGCTGCAGTACCTATCAATTCTTGTTTTTGTGACAAGGAAACCAAACACAATGAACACGTGAGTTTCTATCAATCGACAGGAATAATCATAGGCCAGTCAAGATTAGGACACCAGGAATTTTAATTTAGGTAGTGTCAAGAAATCAGTCTAATTATCTACGAAGTAATCACAAAAATTACAATACTGTCGTAATACATTTGAACGCCTGTCCTATAGATTAATTGGTAATGTTATTATCCTTCTTAAACTATGTTCTTTGTTGAAGTCCGTGTGATTTCTAAATAAAACTTATATCCATTTATCAAGACAACACAATTATTCGAACGACATAAGGCAGTACAGTACATCACACAAACCATTAGCCAAAGGGTATTATCGATGTCGAGGCAATTTGCCGAGGGCCTATCGGCCGATGGTATCTGAGCCCTGATAGCGACAGCCGGGTTGCGATGCCTAGAAAGGATTACCGATCTAAATCTCACATTTTCGTGAAATACGGAGGTAAAATATATGTTGTAAGAAGACGAGAACTGGTTTTTTGACAACAAGCGCAACGTCAGCTTTTAAACATGGCATTGCGACCCAGAACATAACCCAATTTATTCAAGCATACATGGGTCTGTGAGAAAAAAATTGGAATAACTATTTACTTTGTATGTAAGTATTTGTTTGTTTCTCTGTGCATGGCTATATTCTTAGTAAATATTTAAACGAATAAAATTATAAAACAGATTACTGTAGATGCAGTAGACTGTCAATTTTAAATGTAACCTGCAGGATCCGTATTCCGTAAAATTAGATAACCTCCGGCCATATTATTACAAAAACCTAATTACACTCAGGAGTTACAATGAAACTCAATCAAAATTTCAATCACAACTTTTCAATTCTATTTCACGAGTCTCCAAAACACGTCATCCAAATCCCCGCAGACCAGCGTAAATCAGAAACAAATCTGGAAAAAAGGAAAAAAGGCCAAAGCTCATTATCTAATAATCGCGGGATATGGGGGCCCCGGAGGATCCAGGGTACATCATAAAGGGTCCCCCAAACCCCATATGAATCCGTCAGTGATGCAGTGGGCGCGCGTAATGCCGTGGTCGCGATATTAGATCTGCAAATTGGTCGTGTTATCTTCCGCCTTATGGATATGGTGACCATGCTTGTGAAATTTTTTGGCATATATTACAGTCAAAATCGAGTTACATACAAAGATGAGATACAAAAAAATTGTGGTTCCTCAAGCCAGTCACACGAGTAGTACAATGGACTGGACTATGCAACAATATAAGGTGTGGCCCAACTATCGGTTGCTTTTAAAACTATCGATTAATTCGGCTTTGACAGCTCGAATGACTTTGCCAATGTGTCAAATATTTAGTAAAAGGTTTGCGGTTTACGAAATGGTTAAGTTTACGCTCGAAGAAAATTGGAAATATTAAAAACTTACTTGCAAAATTGTGAGTCTTCAACCGAAACTGCAAGAAAAATGCTTTCATCATTTCGTCTTATCAGATGAAACTCATTTCCACTGAAAACTGCAGCATTTGGGGCTTAGAAAATCAACACGTAATCATGGAAAAGCCAATGCACCCACGAGTGACTGTTTGGTGCGGTATGGCTATAGGTTTATGAATGTCATTCAGCCCCGTTTTATGCAAATCTAATCTTTGTAACGCAACAGATTATTGCTCAGACTTGAGACACGCCTGAGGTTTATACATCGAAATGTAAACTACAGTGCCTATCATAAAAAGATGAAATGTGAATCGTTATCCAGTCAGGTATCCATGCATGGTAGACAGAGACTGAAACTTTAGACGGGTCTACTCGTGAACATGGTGCATGTAACTGTGCAGAAATATCGGGAACTTCAATATCTAGTAAATCGTGGTCTACATCCCGTGAGTACTGACTATAATTAATTTATTACCATCAGCCTATATCAGTGCACTGCTGGACATAACCTCTCCAGTTGAACATGATCTTTAACTTATTTGACTGTAGATGCAACCAACCGCTTAACACAGATCGTTATTACATCTAGCCTGAGATAGTCGTACACTAACACGTCGTAATCCAACGCCGATAGTTGTTGAGCAGTATCGAATATGAGCTCAGCTAATCAGCCGACTATGAACACTCATAATCATGACTGTTTATGCCTACTTTAGTTTGCTCATCATTTCTACTTCTCTTGTCCTGCAGACTTTCTTTCTTGCCGCTCATTGAGTGTTGTAGTGTTATTTATGTCCCATATATATCATGTCGTCCTACTATTTACAAAAGCCTAGTCGCAGTACCTATCACCCCAGTACGACTTGGGCAGTAATGGCTTTCATAGCACCATCTAATAGCTTTATTGACCCTCGGGCAGACGAGGCGCACCACCCATAACTAACATTAGAGACTTTAGTTTGATTTATTTCCTGTAGGGATTTTTTTATTACTGTGAGACGAGAGACGAACCGTGGTTCGCCTTATGGTGAATGCCATGCTTGCCCATAACAGCTGCAGTTTGGATATTCACCGTCTTCGTGGCAGTAACTTGCCACCCAGATGGTGCCGAAAACTCGCTTCATAAGTGGTACCCAACAAGATTGCCTTTTGTAGACAAGTTATCGCTGGCGAGTCTTTTTTGACCGACTTCATAAAAGGAGGAGGTTATATGATCGTGTGTATGTATTTTTTGATGTGTATGTTGGCTGATTTCTCCCCCATTTGTGGAAAAAAAAATACTGAAGAAAAGTCTATTGGATTTCAAGAAATTCAAAAATTTAGATTTTTAATATAACTCGATTTTTTCCTTTAATGTTATATGATTGTCACAAATACCTACTTAACTTTTTTTTATTCTGAACTTATTAGTAATAGTTGTTTGACTAAAGTAAACTAATCATTGGTCGGTCATTAGTGTAAAGTACGAATAAATGGATGTTCATTCTTTGACTCAATCAAGTGAACAACAGTAAGTTCCAACTTTAACTAGCTGAAAAATCGCAAAACAATCAAATATCTCGAAATCTTGAATGACTTTTCTTCAGCCATTTTTTTTTGTGGAATAGACCTCGGGCTAGCCTACTTACAGTGTCGCTGTGGCGTGTTTTTTTTTGGGACAACCTGTATATACATATTATTATTTTAGCATATTAGATTATGTATCGACTAGCTGACCTGACAGCGGCTTGGTTCGCTTGGTCTACTCTAAGGGACAGATATAAATAAAATTCACCGCCTTAGGGGTAAATTACAAAATTCTTCCTCGGGGATTACAACATGAAAGTGCGTAGTTCGAGCGGCTCTGCGTGCATGAACCAAGTCAGTCACGACAAATTATTATCTAATAGGTACAATATATAAAACTCTCGTGTCACAGTTTTTGTAACAAAACTCCTCCGGGACTGCTTGACCGATTCTTATGAAATTTTGTGTATATAATATACGAGTATCTATCTGTCTATATCTGTGTATAGGTCTGAGAATAGGACGTAAAGTACGTACATTTCATCATCACATATGTCATCATCATCATTATCATCGTTCATCCCGCGGGGCGCAGCTGGATATATATAATATAATAGCTTGATGTGACGTTCCAACCTGTGTGGCAACATTACCATAAACTACAAGTTTTGCATGGAATGGCGCACGCAGTAGTACTGGGTGTACTTAGAATGTGCTAGTTGGTTACTACCACGAAGATATCATATGGTACTGCACTACCGGCATTCGTTTACATGACGTGATTTACGCACGTTTCCACTATTCTTAGACCATGCTGGGTCCGAGTCACTAACTTATAGGATATAAAAACTAGAACTAACCGTTACACCGCGGAAATCTTCGAAATACTGAATTTACTATATTTCGTCAGCTGCCTAACACTCTTTCTCTGTTTATTTTGTTATTTACATAATTAGTTCCATTGTTTTTTGTTATAAAAATTAACGTGGTGTTCACTCATTTTTACTGAACAATAGAGGATTACTCACGTAATACTTGTCAGATAGATTCGACTATAGTTTCGACCACATCCGGTGATCCTTTCAAGGAGTGTTCGAAACGCCCGCGTCGATGACGTCTAATTCTAAATTATCATAAACATTTTAGCACGGATTTAGGTTTTAACTCCTCCTCCTCGCGTCGTATTCCTCATTACTGAGGGTCGTGCGTGACTCCCTTGCTGAATAATTTTCTTATGGACTAAGTCTCTCGATCTGTTCCGGTCCTTTGCTTCGTGGAGGGCTTTGTGGAGATTGGTATTTAGCGCGGATCGAATTTGGTCCGACCATCTCGTCGGACTGCGGCCTCTTGGTCTTTTGCCATCAACCTTGCCTGTCACCATCAGCTGTTCGATGTGTTGACCGTCTTTGCGTGCTATGTGTCCGAAAAATTCTAGTATTCTGCGTAGACAGATGGTGGATAGTCTGATTTTTATACTAAGCTCTCGCAGAATAGACGCATTGGTGCGGAATGCAGTCCAAAGGATCTGTAACATTTTTCGCCAACACCACATTTCAAATGCGTCGATGCGGTCTCTATCAGCTTTTTTCATAACCCATGGCTCAGAGCCATAGCTAAATATGGAGAACACCAACGTCTGGACAAGTTTCTTTTTTGTGTTTCGTGAGGTTTTAACTCTAATTTTATAAATTTTGGTCTAATTTTACAAATAATTTGACTATCGAGTGTTACTTAGTTCAAATTATCATTGTATTATGAGATAAAACTAAATATTTGATGCATAAATCTATCGCTCTAAGCTTTTGCTGTAAATGTACGACTGTTAAGGCCTTGACATGCAACCGTTTGCAAACCACAACGTTGTTAATGCGGCTGTGGTAACATTTATATTGTTGAATTTAAGAAACATTTTCGTGTGCCTCAGCCGTTAAGGAAGATGTTGAGGCATCAGTAATAACAGAAGTTTTGTAGACCAAGTACAAATCATTCATGAAATGTGCTGCGGTGTTGAATTTACAACTGTTTCTTCGTTTGTTTACCCGGCGATATTGCGCTCCAAGGTGCTAGGCCGGTAGGGCTGTCTGAAAAATACTTTAGCAGTCACAAGCGCCAATACGAATAACTAAGTTAGATATAATATTTCCAAATGAACCGTCTACCTGTAGTATCTATCTGGCCAAAATGACTTTCATCTATGTACTATGTATTTATGTGTATGTATGTATGTACGTCTTCCTGTACAGGTCGCATTTTTCAACCGATCTTGACGAAACTTGTGCATGTTTGTCAACCATTTACTTATATAAAAAATTATACATTGTGCAAATTTTTTATAAGGCAATAAATGTTATTTTATTATTTACTAGCAACTGCCCGCGACTTCGTTCGCGTAGTAGGCTCGGCCTTCGGCCTCACCAAGGCCTCCCATCTTTTCTTGGTTTTTCTTTCATAAGAACCATCCCCTGACAATATAAGAATTATCAAAATTGTTCCATCCGTTCTTAAGTTATAGCGTGACCAGGAAAAATAGTTGTTAATTTTTATATATAAGTAAATAGTTTTATTTATTTAATGATTTTATTCTTTTCTATTTTGTTCAGTTGTTGTTTAGTTAGGGAAGTTTGCTGCGGCGCTATTTACCGACCGATTTTGATAAAATTTGGTACACATATTAGGTACCTGACGCTTGTAAGACTATGTGCTCGCGAGGTCTACTGTTCGCAGAACTTGTTTTAATAATGGCCGTATTACAGAGTGAGACAAGCTTGAGTATACCGGCCTAAAGCCCGTATTTCAGAAGTGCGCTCAGCAGTGAGTCTAGACCTAGCTTGAGTACAGACATGAGTACATCTTGTATGTCATTACTGTATACTGATCGTTTACTGTCAACACTCCACAAATCTAGATTCACAATTGAGCTTCTTTCCGTAATACCAGCCTTAGTCATGACTGATTCATAACCTGATGCGTTACTAAAGTTGTCAAAAACATTTAGAGAAATACTTGTATGGGGCTAGCAAGAACAACTATGTAAGTGTAACGTAACGTGTCGTTCCCGTGAAACAGTACAATCTGTCATTTATCTACAGCCACTGTGACACAGATAACTTATAGTTTGTACGCCGAACTGTAAATCGTTAACGTTCGCAATACGAATACTGTTTCGCTATTCGAAAATTGTTTGTGCTCCGGCCTCTGCTGTGTTTCCTAAGGCGAGTGCAATTCTCTGCCATAGAGTTCGATCGTTCATAGTACGAATAAATCTCTAATGAATCAGACTAATTTATAGATAGATAACATGACAACCCTGCTTATAATAGGATATGTGGGCAAGCAGAGTAAACATATTCCTGTGATTTGTTTCTTAAATCAAAGAGATCCGGCATGTGTTCGTAAACAAGCCTAATTAATTATCTGGAACGGGTTTTCCGCCACGGATACCATGGCTTTTGCAATCTATTACTTATAAGTTTTTCAACTGGCGGCCGGGTAGGAAGCTACTATTGTTTCTATAGATATTTAGGTTTTGTAACAGTCGTTGCGCCCCGCGGTTTCACCCGCGTAGTGATGGATGATGATGATAATAATGATGAAGTAAAAGTAGCCTAAGTTACTCCGTTAACATCAGCTATACGCCAGTGAAATTTCCGTCCGTTAAATCGGACCGGCTGTTTCAGAGATTAGCCGGAACAAACACACACAAAAAAACATCACGTTGTTTTTTTATTTAAGTACCGTAAAATACTTTCATTTTACGGTACTTAATTAATAATTGTTAATTTGGAATAACAAACAGACACTCAGTTTTACTTATCTGTATAGATGTCTAATTTATTTTTGATCTACTGCCTTATTAACTACCCACCTAACCCATCTGGGTAGGCGGGTTGTTTTATATGCCTTTAGGAGCTATTGATATTGCAAGCCAGCGAGTGGGTGCAACTAGCAATTCTACTCCTACTATATTATATGTATATGCGGTTAGGTTGGATTACGTCTTCCTATACAGCTTCCTTTTTTCAACCAGACTTGACGGAACTTTGTACTCATTCTATTATTTTTTTTTTCATCTGTGATTTTGAGGGGGGGGGGGGGGGTGTATGTTTCCTCTGAGAAAACTATTGTGTTATTGGCCAAATAGACACTTTGGAAACTTTACACTAAGACACTTATTATTTATTAGCCTGAGGGGCACATATACGATGTATTCTAAGGGCCTGAAGGGCATAAAAATTTTTTTTGTTTCTTAGTCTGTGCACATGCAATCAAAATGCCCTTCTGATCTCTTCGTTAAAACGAAGAGATCAGAAGGGCATTTTTGCACACAAACAGACTTTTAACTTATTTCTCAACACTAAATCGCACAATATTGCGATAATATGTACTTTTAAATTATCATGGTACCGACTTCAACAAGTTATTTCACACTCTTTAGTGTTGAAGTCGGTTCTATTATTTGGTTATTTTTTTTTGATTTATATTGACTTGACGAGCATTCGGTTGTACGTTGTGTTACAAGTTGTAACAAAATATTACACGTTGTATAATCAAGTTGCGCACTGTAATGCTCGGATCTCCTCCCTCCTGATGTAAAGCTAGCCTCTGTAACGTTACATTACAGACGAATGCTCGCAGTGAGGGAGCACTCGTATATATGTTTGGGGATACATATGGGGGGATATTTAACACTCGTAGGTATAACGTCTAATGTGTCCGGAGATATTCACCTGTGCTTCTGAAAGATTCAGCCCACCTTTGAGATATAATTAATTGATGTTGCAGCAGTAGTAGCAACAATTTCGAGGATGATTTTACTTTCATCAGTGCGTCAATGTTCTTGTTTGTTTTGTTTGTCGGTTGTTTTAATCAAGCTACATCATAGTCAATTCAATTGAGGCTTTTGATTGCGTCTTTAGAAAAGCTTTTATTAGACGTCATTGTTGAGTTGATTATTGTTTCATCATAGCGTGGAATATTGTATTATTAATTATTTGGTGTTTGTGAAATATTCTGGATTTCATCGTTTTTTTAACTAACATAACTGTAGACCGCAGTCTTACCTGATGGAAAGTGACAACGCGGTCGAGGGTGGAACATGCTTACCTAGAATATTCCTATTCAGTCTGTTTGTTTCTGTTTCCAAACAACCTATAGTACATATATATATACTACATACTCTGACTGCTTACTTGAATTAAAATCACGCTTGATGTAACTATATAAGTATTAACTTAACTAACTTGAAGAATGCACAAGCGTACCACTTGTGAAGGAAGAAAACAGACATTCGTGCGGTCTGAAATCTCCCTACTACCTGTTTTAAAACTTACTCACTTTCTATAGCGTGCACCAATAACTGCGTAAGTGTAACGTAACGTGTTGTTCTCGTGAAACAGTACAAACTATCATTTGTCTAAGGCAATTGTGACACAGATAACTCATAGCTTGTGCGTGGAATCGTGACGCATTGACACTTACGATATGAATACTTTGTCGCAAATTGTTTGTGCTATGGCCTCTGTTCTTACAAGCTGCAGTGTTTCAAAATAAACACACAAACGCATATGTTTACCGACGATACGTGTTTATTGCAAACGAGGAAATTTGCTGTTTGTCCTACTTGTAACCTTTGATTACCTTGCTTACTTGAGTTCTTTGTGTTATTTACATTAATTAGTCTACTTAAATGACTATGCTTATGACAATGGATTTCTGAACTGCATTGCGAGAACGGTTTGTCGATGGGATAAAATTTGACAGTAATTGTCGATAGTGGACAGCCCACCATTAGTGCGTTCGAATAGAACCCTTGTGAGCGTTTTTAGCGAAAATAACGCTAAAAACGCTCACAAGGGTTTTTCGAATTGAGAATCTGTGGGTGAAAAGCGTTTATGTCTATTTTTGTTCAGCGTTCGGAAAGCTAAAAAGAGGTATTTTGCCACCAAAAAGTGCAATTTTTCAAACCCACGTCCGGAGCATGGTTGTTTGTGATCGTTTTTTGACAGCTATGTATTTGACAGCATAATCATGCTATTTTCAGGTCTTATGTTTAATTGAGCGTTCGAATAGGGTGTGGCCAAAGCTGGCAAAAGTGGCAAAAATAACGTTTTTGAGCTAACGCTTTAACAAAAGAGCCATCAATGACAACGCCACCAATGCCCTAAAAGCTAAACGAACGCACCTCATATATAGCTATCGCGGCTAGATCCATGCTAGATACAGGACACGGTAGATAACAATCAGTTTATCGAACCTGCGGTGTGAGTATAGTTTGTCGATAGGATACAATTATCGGTAAAACAGCCCGTGATATAGCTGTCGCACCTAGATCCATACTAGAGAGAGAGAAGGTAAGATAACTGATAAAAGTCAGTTTATCAACTCGACAAGTTTATCGTAAGATCCATGCCCGCACGGCTGTTTAGAAGATTTTATTTCAATTCATACCTAATTGAGTAACAATAAAAAGCACTATTTTTGCGCTCTGAGGAACAAGATGAGCATTCACCGAGAAAATGTGTTTTAGTTACGTTTTTAAAGTAACAAAAGATGCAGTGCGCCCAGAACTAGATCTGTGTTAGGCTACTTACCATCAGGTGAATGACTTGTCCTTTGTCCGTGTCGTCACTATATAAAAAACCCATTTCAACTTAACGGTCCTTTGATTTGGGTCTGATTCAGGGCATCTCAGTTGCACCAACATCTGATGCAGCTGGGATGCTCAAGGATAGGGTGTAAATATGTGTATATATACGTAATATTTTCGAGTAAACTAAGGTACTGACATAGTAGTCGCACGACTCAAAGTACCAGTTCAAAAATGAATTTAAAAAACAACTTGTCGGTTACAAGCGATGAATGACTTCTGTCACCGCTCCTGCACATCGCGCTGCTCCAATTCATTACCCATTCTACAAGCGCCCCTAAAAAAAACGAAACTTGACAAATGATGTACGATATTGGAAAACCGCCCCAAGTTTTGTCGCTTGGCTATAAACAAAAATCGGTATTATGTTCCCTAATAGCTTCAGTAACCGACAACTTTTTTTTGGATAAAATACCAACTGTGACAAATTCTTATTTAGCCCCTTTACATTTCGGGACCTATAGGAACTTTTGTGTATTCTGTGCGTTTTTCGGTTACTTTTAAAAACTGACTCTGACTCGTATAGGTAGTTTTTATACTGGCAGAATTAACAGTCTGTTGCTGTTTTATAAATTCAAAGAAAACATATACATACGGGGATAGAACGATACCTAATTTAACATTTCTAAAACGATTTAAGTATAGTAATATTATTATTCTCAAAAATGGTATGTGTAATGTTGTCCGTAAATATATATCTATATTTGGAGTTATTCAGTTAAGTCATGTTGGATTAAGCTTTCCATTCTAAAATTAACATGGTGATTCAAAAACAATAAATTACATTTTTTTACTAAAAAATTCAAATATAAAATAAAAATGTAAAAATACAACAATGTTCGAAACTAAACGCAAACTTTTTAGTAAAAAAAACAACGACTGGCGGGATTTCACATTACATTGCGACAATTGTTTTAATTTACTGCGTGAACATAGATAATCCCAAAAAATTAGTTTTGCGAATCTGATTCAGAAAAATAGATGGCACTCCTCCTAATTTAAAAGCGGCCGAATTAGTAAAATCTTTCTTTCATTTTTGAGTAAAGCATTATACAAAGCCATCCTGGCCTCGTATAATAATATAACCGGTTAACTCATACTTGGCCAGGAAGGCTTACTTACTGGATTCTGCAGTAATGTACTATTCCTATAAAGGGGGGAAGTTTACTGCGGCTCTATTTGCCCACCGATTTTGATAATATTTGGTACACACCTGACTTTGAAGAAGAATTTAGAATATGAGCATTAATTGGTCAAGTGGTTGCCGAGATAATAAGTTGTGAAGTTTAAAAACTGACTTTTGGTCATATTCGGGAAGAACATTTGTTACCGTCTGTACATAGCTCAAACTGCGAAAAATTGCCGCTGATAAGACTGTACTTGCGAGTTCTACTGTTCGCACAACTACTTGTAATACAATTGTTGTAAAAAACTAAACACACGCGTTTCATATACTGCGTTACAGCCATGAGAAAAGATGTCCTATGGGTCAGCTGCGTATTCATTATGTTTGTAATAGCATAATCAGCCTATTACGTTCCCACTGCTGGGATGGCTCCGTTAGCTCCAGGTGGTATTGAGGAGTAGAAAAGTTTGTTTTCAGATCTTGGATTTTGTGATGCGTTATTTTGTGTGTCCATGCTTCCACACATAGGGAACCTTGTGCAGGGGTTAGAGCTAATGTGTAAACAAACAAATAAACATGGCATTCCTCACGCAGAAATGTGAGCGATGTCCCATCATGTGGGCTCAGTGGGGCATGGTGAATACGCTATTAACCAGCCCTAGAAGTTCTTAGACAATCCGTATGTTTCCAACATGGGCAACCGGATGTTGCCTAAAACAATATTGATCAAGCTTAATTTAAAATGCCACTAGCTATCACCCATCCCAGTATTGACCTCACCAGGTTTGCTATACCTAGTTAAACAATACTACTGATATATCGGCTACAAAGGCTACAGGGCTACAGGGTCTTTCTGAGGATGTCGATAAAAGTTGTGCGGTATTTGTTTATTATTATTGTGTATTCCGTTTTATGTCTTAAGCCAATATATAAATAAACTAGCTGCAATCCGCGGTTACACCCGCGTTGTGTTGGATGATGATGAAAAGTATCCTATGTGTCAATCCAAAGCCTCATCTACCTCCATACCAACTTTCATCAAAATTGGCCTAGCCGTTTGAGCGTGAAAGAGCAACATCCATCCATCCATCTAAACTTTCACATTATAATATTAGTAGGATTGTCTTGTGTTCTAATCTATTATCTTTGTTTTTGCAGGTAAGACACCCGAAATAACTGCGTTTGCCATATTGTATTGGTAAGCCTACATCAGACCACAGTATATAGATGTACCTAAGCATAAGATAAGATATTGTGTACTGCCCAACGTAAAGTCGGTGTGTTATTCAAATGTTTATTGGTTTATTGTTTTAGTATGCCTTAAAGTAAAATGACGACGGTTTTGAAACTCAATTCCTCAAGTATGATAGTTAATAATTTAGTAACTTGTATTGTACACCTAGGCCCTCACGTCAAGATGGCTACTACTACTTAAATACAGTTCTTTCTTTTTTTATCTGTCCTAATGTTCTTAGTAGTGAAAATAAGCCTTTTTTTTAATAAATGTATTGTCCATTGCATGGTTCCCGTGGTTGTTACGATTGCATTTGTTTATCAATGTATTGTATATTATGTAATATACTCGTATCTTATGTAATATACAATGCTGAAAACTGTGAAATTTTGTATTTTTTTCATCTTCTTGATGCTTTTGCAACATCATACGAAAGTATGGAAAAAAACTAACCTAAATAGGAAAACAAGGGTGCTTAACTGGATGTATAATCAATAATCATGTATAGTCATATAAGGCGTACATACAATGCTGATGTTTCTATCAGCTTACATTATATTTATAATAATTGACGATGACGTAGTTTTGCGCATTTTATATATGTATGTATTTATTAAGCTAAAAGGAAGGACGCTTCCTAAACTTACATAAAAGAGCATATTATAAAAAATACAAAGTGGCGATCAAACTTGAGATTCTAGATCGACCAATGTGAAATGCAATAGTACTTACATCGAGCCATTATTACTACGTAGTAATAATTTCTCAAAGAGTACTTATCGATAATTGTGTTTGAAATGAAGAGATGAACTGTTCGATGCCTGGGACTGTATTTATCATAAACTTGTACTGTATTGTTGTAATGCGTAAGCGGCTTTTTATTTTTACAACAATATATAGATAACAATAATAATAATGTTTATTTACTAATCTTAATACATCCTATTAAGGTACAATATAACTTAAATTAACTACTTAATTATCCTTAACTGACTTTCACTGAGGGCTACGACTAAGCTTCTATCTCGGGATCCCGACACAATAAGCTATTTTACAAAGTGACCTATATTTTCTACTTATTTATCTTTTTGTTTCTACTATTTAGGTGTAAGAGTTAGTATTTTTGGAATGGTCTTGTCTTATTGGTCTTGGTCAAGTCGTTTATTAATACACTCCATAAGTTTAGGTCACAAGTTTCAAATCAAATCATTTGTTACAACATCATATAGTCATACATACAGATAATTTCATTCAATTCTTGATCAGGCAAAGATTTAGTAAGAAGAAGGTTTAGTGTCTTCTTTACATTATTCTGATAATTTATTAAATATTGAAATAGCTTTACGCCTGACGCTATAGAACCATGCAATTTTATCTCGATTTTGGGGTTGCTAGTTTGAGTTTGTGACTCTACGTCTGTTAGCTCGTATGTCAGTTTTCTGCCTTTGTTTTCTCATTCTGGCATTCATCACATCGTGTACCAGATTACCAACACGCATGCTAGTAAGCTCCGTTTTTATACCACAACGGTCAGCTAGCCTAGGAATTTAGACTTCCATGTTACCCCCTTCTAAGCCCTGCTTTGCATGTATTGCGACGACTGTATATTTTAATCCATTGCTTATTATTTGAGCCGTACACCACACATAATAATTCACCATTATTTTCATGTTATCGCGCCATTTTATCATATCACCCCCATACATCCCCTGCATAATGATATGTTAGCGAATTATAAACTGCCCACATATGGCATGTGGCGTAGTATTGCCAATTCTTTTTTAAATAAGGGAAAGGATCTTACGTGGTGCAGTTACTAATGTTGCACGGGTTAGGGTTTAGAGTGTCATGGCCGCTAGATTAGCTTGAAGTTGACACTTGGGTTATATTACGTTTAGTACGAGTAATTATACTTTTCAAATTATGATCAAGTTTATTTTTTTTAATTACTTTCAATACATAATGAAGTCGATTGCCGATAACTCAGAATACAGTCATCGGCAATCGACATCACCATTGCGAAGTAGGATTTGTTTTTTAGTATAGGTGTTACGAAAAGCTTTCGTTTGAAAAGTATATACGTATATAGATCTATTTCTAACAGCTTCAAATGAACAAAACCGAGATCGCTAAGTGACTTGTGCCATTTCAATAATTTATCCTTATTATTTCAATTACATAACTGAACTCTTTTCTTTGTTCATCAAATACTGTAAGTAGGTTTCGTCTAACTAAAATATCCAGCACCAACCATTGTCTTCGGATAGCCAACATGTTTAAAAGCAGCATATGCGTACTGATCATTCCTGTAAAATGTACCAAGCTAACTTACTGTTTACACTGACACGACAGACTGACTCACATCCAATTATGTTTGCGGGTAAAATGATTTTAATGACGTAGAAATTGAGTACGGCGATAAGAGCGTCATTTTAGATCGTATCGCCTGCTCGGTACACGAAACGCGAATTTTGACTGTCCGAAATTTGCTTGGCCATTAACTGGATTGTTAGTAAATTGACGAGAATTTTGTAATGGGTTATTTTGCCAGTTCCCTGAAAGTTATATATGTACATAAACGAAGTTACTGCAAAAATATGGTGATTGTCACTTTGTATTAACTACATTTTATTAGTATAGTGACTGAGTTGTGAGTGCTCAGGGACCTTATCATTGGATCTCATTATCCCTTCGAGGGAATATTGGACATTGCGAGCTACTTAATGATGATATTATATTTGTATATAATGGTGAATAGAGAATACTTATTAGGGTTCCGTACAAGACTCCGGGTCCCTATTACTAAGCCTACGCTTTCTGCATGTTGTCTGTCCTTAAAAGGGATGTATCTTTCGAACTGTTATATGTAGCCGCTTGAAATTTTCTCAGAATATGTTTTATTATAGTGGATTGCAATCCATACGAACGCGCTTTGTGCAATGTCTTACATAACAAATCGTTAAGAAAACAATTGTTAAGAAGTTGCAATGTACCTTGATGTACCGATTTAAAATTTTATTATATAAATATGTGTTTTAATATATCTCATTAGTAATCCTTATAATTAATAATTACATATTTGCTATTGTTTAATAGTTATTTTCGTCCACATAAGGAGGTCGAAATGTAATGGCATTTTTATTAAACTTGCCTTCTTTTTATCGATATTCTTAAAAAGAATATCGATGTCGACATTTTCTTACTTTCCAGTTAGATGAGTTTCTCGGCTCTAACTCTCGTATATTTTCTAAGAACTTGACCGTAATCTCTTATAAATTATATTTTATCAATTTCTAAACCCGCTTTTCGTCACGCTACCGCTCCGCTACACAAGATTTACGAGTCACGAATCAAGAGTACATTATGAACTGATAAATTTACACAAAAGTATTAATTAACCGTATTTCCACTTATGCGGGCTTCGTACACGCGTATATTATACAAAACAACAATTCACTATATTAAAAAAAAAGTAATCCATACCCACCCCTCTAAGCTTAAAACTAACGACCAATGTGTGAGAATATGTTCCATACAAAACGAATGGTCAAATTTATTATTAAGTCATAATAGTTAAATAGGGATGGCAGAGTGGTCTAACATAAAATATGTACGGATTATTACGGATTATTGAATGCACTTTAACTTAATGTACTATACATATGTGGCTGCAATCGAAACTCAAAAAAATACCGAATTGTACTTGAGTCGGCGAGCACGCGTATGATTAAAATTTTAAATGCATGATTAGATTTTTGCAATCCTTGGTTTTATCAAATCGAGTCATTAAATCTTATTATGAAAACTAACGTAGGTTGTACACATTTTTAATATGAAAAACGGGATTTACTCACGTAAAAAAGTCAGATCTTTCCGGCTATAGTTTCAACCACATCCGGTGGTCTTTTTCAAGGAGAGTGCAGACCGCTCGCGATTGCGTCTCGCCTCGCGAGCGTGGCGAGACCACCAGATGTGGTTGAAACTATAGTCGGAAAGATCTGACTTTTTACGTGAGTAAATCCCGTTTTTCATTAAATCTAATTTTCTATTAAGTATATTATCCATTAGAAAACATACATTTGATATGAATGTACAAAGAAGTCACCACCAACACCACCACGTAAAGATGATTGAATTATGATCTTGACTACTTACTATATTCTATATTTTAAATGTTTTAATGTTAAATGTTTCCCCTCTCGCTTAAAATAAACTGCTAATATATTCGTATATATGTATAACTTATTACCATCTGAGTCACTTTGTACACTGCAATAAACATTTCAAATTTTAAATGAATAAGCAGTAAGTATTTATTTACTTGACTTACATACATATATTATGTGTGTGCATCGCGTTATCCATATTTGAACATGTCTAACATAATCCGAAGTTATCCGTAAATGAGTCCGGTTTCCGGATATGATTCCACATCTTTTATTACTCAAATACTGACGCATGTTGGTAAATGGGACCCGCATGATGGACACGCGCCTCTAACGAACAGGATGAACGGAATCGGTCCCCATGTTTTTTTTTCATATTTAAAAGCTTTATTTGCCTGCGTGTGGGCACGCTTCGACTGGCTGACAAAGCTTTGGTACTTTATCATTGTTGATTGAATTTTAATTTTTGCGTGAGAATACATAAGGTCTACTATTGAATGATGTGTGCAGTTTGTTTTGTTTACAGTTTAAGTCAGCAAATGTGAAATAGTATATCAGTAGTGTAGGTGCGTGTGCGGAATTAAATTTGAAATTTTTAAAGCCGTGCCATTCAATCAGCTTGCGGTTTACGAGTACCTATATATATATATATATACATATATATATACATATATATATATATATATATATACGTTCGTTTGAATGAAATATTATACTCATTAGCGTAAAATATGTATTGTCATTCTTCAAAAGACACAATGGTATTGTTATATTTCACAATTCCATTTTGTCCATGGAGTTGTAATTCATCAACTGGGATTTATACACCCCATGGGAATCACCCAACACGGTCGTGGCAAAACGTTTCACTTGCCTGTGCAAACAAACCCGGATTTAAAAAAAAGATTCTAATCCGGAAACGAACGGTGCTAGTGTCAACATAGTCCTTCTGCGAAACTGCAATTAGCGGCAAAAAGCAAATTAGCCGTAAAGTTTGCCGGACAAAAAGTTCGGAGTAAAAATGCCGAAGCTATTCGGGTTAATTCGGAATCAGGAGTTGACATTTGATATGGATCGGTTTGGACCTATATCAAGATATCTTTGAATGATTGTTTCCAGAATTTCAACGAAGTGAGTTCTAAAGTGGGTCCTAGCATTACAACCCAAAATAATATTAAATTTTCTTGTTTTTTTGTTTTTTTTTGTCTTAGGTTCCCGAGCTAAATTAAATGCATGCGGTTCCCGGCTGGAGACTTGAAGGATATTGAATAGTCCAAAGTATTTGAATGTCCGATTCATATATTAAGGGATGCGGTGTTGGTAGAACCTCTTTATAGATACATATATAAAGAGGAGCCTGATACATGTGATAAGCTTTCTCTTCTTCTATACTCTACAGTCTAAACTATCTACACTAATATTATAAAGAGGAAAGATTGGTTTGTTTGTTTGAATTGAATAGGCTCCGAAACTACTGGACCGATTAGAGAAAATCGTTCACCATTAGAATCCTACATTTTCCTTGGTGAACATAGGCTATATAATATTTTCAAAAAAATTAGGGTAATCCCTAAGGAGGGAGGTATGAAAACTTCGATAATGTAACCCAAGGTGTGGGAAAAATACCAAAAAAAGTCACATTCACACTTATTCATTCACCTCCGTCCCTTTACCCTGCATGCGATCTCTTCCCGCACCGCACCCCAGCCCAGCCCTCTTGTTTACCTAGATACGTTCTGGAGGTCATTGCTGTCTTTGGCCTAGTTTTTCAGGGTTGAACCAGTTTGACTATTATAAAACTTTGGTTACTCATACCTCGGAATGTTGACTACTTCCCGGGACGCAGTAGTTAGGGCACAATTGTATGCAAGCTTCTGCGTGTGTGGTTTTAGTATTACAATACCGTTTTGTTACACGCTGTATATTTTGAATTATCGTCATAGTCATCCATCTCCACACAGGTGAAACCGCGGAGCGCAGTTAGTTGTTAAAACTGTCATAGAGCCGACATTTTTTTCAAATTACAATCAACTTTTGATTGCAACTGAAATATATGATATCTGCTGGTCCCAACTTATTTGACGCAGAGTGTCTCTTTAACACTCTTATATCAGCCATCAATACATCATTTGCACTTTTTTTCGTTACTGACACCACCCATCCACCTTTCCATAGGTTTGCCTCGCCAATTGTAAATAGACGACACTTCAGAGGTACCATATATAATATACTAGCTGACCCGCCAGCGGCTACGCTCGCGTGGCCTCGCGGCATACGGTAATTACAGATTTTTAATTATCCCACGGGAACTATTTATTTTCCGGGATCAAAAATATCCTACATATTGATCAGGGATATAAGCTACCACCATACGAAATTTAATTTAAATCGGTCCAGTCGTTTCGGAGATTAGCCCGTACAACAATTTGAACTTATTTTTCACTCCTTACATCCCCCGACTCGGTTTTTAGCATAGTTGTCATTGTACAGAAATTTGACCTCTACAGTTTATAATATGTAGTAGTTTTTACATCCCTCCTTTTACCCCCTTAAGTCATCCCTGACAAAAATATTGAAAGCATCACTATTTATTTTAAATTACCTATCCAGTTATCAATTTTCATCACTGTAGTAATCATTCCAAAAACAAAGAAATTTTGAAAATAAAATATCCCCCGTTTTCCCCCCTAAGTCATCCCTGTCAATAAATATTGAAATCATCATTATAAACTGTCCAAATGCTAATTTGCACCACTGTATGTTCGAAAACACAAAACTTTCCATACAAACTTTCACCCCTCCATTTCACCCTCTTAAACCGACACTACCCAAAAAAAATTTGGCCAACGTTTTGTATTTTGAATGACCTATCCAAATACCAAATTTTCACAACTATAAGTTCAAAAACAAAGGAGTTTCATACAAACGTTTTCACCCCTGTTGACCCCCTTAGGGGTTGAATTTCATAAAATCCCGTCTTAGTGAGCACCTACGTCCTAAAAAAAACCCGCATGCAAAATTTGAAACTCTTAGCACTTGTAATTTTTGAGATTTCGTGATGAGTGAGTGAGTGATAGAGTCCTTTCGTTTATATATACTCGTATATAGATTATGTAAACAACTCGATTACTAAGTTTATATATAACCGTTTCACCATTGACTAAGTAAGGTTACACATTGGTAAGTGACCTCCCATGGTGGTTATAGCTGTTATCACGTCAGCCACGACATGTTCACATAACGGTAGATAGCGGCCTTTTTATACAACCTCTTTGGTGACTATATAGCCCGCTTGCGATTAGTGTCACCAGAAACTTCCTAAGATATTTCATTCATTTCATTACCTTGTTGATATCTGTTAATTAATTAATAACGCCTACGATAACATATATTTGATATAGTAATTGTAATTATACATAGCTGATCGTATCTTAAGACGCGGTCCAACCCCAATTTTAAAATAATTTACGATGCTTTACGTAAGGTTGAAAATCGCTTGTTAGATTCGACGATGTAATGCGAAAATGCATTAATTTTGTACGTTTTCTTTATATTTTTCGATATATACTATTACAATTGAAAAAACTGCTGGTTACTACTTTAGTACTATATGTTGGCTATATATTACCTAAAAAATAATATAGTGTTATCGCTGAAAATTCTGAGAGTTTGGACGTGAAAGTTTATTTTTAATGACCTATTTAGGATTTTTTTCTGCAGAGAGCGAGTAATATTTATGAATTCTGTTTGGTTATTACTCTTTGCCTTTTTCTTTTCTAACCTAAGTATTTTTTTCATAGATTATTATCGATCTGTTTCGTTACACTAGATGTTTAAAGATTCTACTTTTTACTATTATCAGGATACGTCCGCTAACATAGCCATAAAACGGCGTAGTTAATGTATATCGATTGTATACTATGGGAGTGGCATGATCATGTCTGATCAAACTCCTTTTAAATAAATAAAGATTAAAAAAAAAAAAAAAGGATACGACCGCGCCTTAATACACAGAGGCCGCAAAGCGGGGTCGGTCTTAAACATGAGATAACTATTGACATATTTGAGCATTCATTTTTAAATAAAACTAGTAGTTTTGCGAACAGTAGACTTCGCGAGTATAGTCTTATCAGCGGAAACTTTTTGCAGTCTAAGCCATCTGCAGACAGTACCAACTGTTCTTGCCAAATGTTACCAAAATAGTCCAGTTTTTAAACTTCACAATCTATCTCGACAACTCACTTGACCGATTATGCTCATATTCGAAATTCCTCTTTAAAGTCAGGTACCTAATGTGAACCAAATTTTATCAATAATGCAAAAAGTGCTACAGCAAACTTTCCCTGTTTTTAGGAAAAGTAGTAACTCGTCGGCGATTTTTGAATGACCGTTCACATTTTACGACATAATAATATATTGAATAGACACAACATGTAGACCAAAATTCGTCAAGATTGGTTGAAAAGTGCTACCTGTACAGCAGGACAAACATACAATTTAACAAACATACGGACAGATCAAGACAGAGAAAGTCAATTTGGCCAGTTAAAGCTAAGAGTCTTCGCTCACTCGGTTACTGAAGTTAATTTCATTGAATTGATGAAGGAAGGAGCAAAAGCTTTCTTATTACTTTATGTAAACAAAATTGCTACGGTATTAATATGTAATTTTCATACATTTTAGTATTATGTATTGTCACCACAAGCTGTTTAAACATGCTAAACCATATATCAGCCCTATTTTAAAAGGATTAATCAAATATTTTTAACCTTATCGCATATTTTATAACTTACCCACTTTTTTGCAGCCCAGAGTATTATAAAAGTAAACAAAGTTCTATAGAAGTTAACGAAACTTTGGATGCTATTTCGTTTGATGTTTTTATAAGGGACAGGATTTTTAACTTGCAGCTTGGAATAAGAGAAAAGAGTTTGTACAGAATATCAATTTACACTGAACAATTTATGACGTTCATACTGTCACAGTAAAGTTCCAACCGTATGTTTCGTATCTAAGGTCACTGAACTTACATTTCATCACATTCTCATCTGATGTTAAGTGATGTTAAGGAGTCTTGGCTGATTGCATAAAAAAGTATCAGCAAAACGCGTGGAATTGATAGAAGGTATGTCATATGTCAAACATTAATGTAAGTCGCAATACCGTACACCTCCTGTCGCCTGATGATTAAATTGAGAAGGAGGGATATAGGTTGTAGTTGGAATAGTATTTTAGAGAAATGGTTTCAGAATATATATACAATTTGACACGTTGCAGCTACTGTTATGTTATGTTATGTTTATTTACTCTTTGTAAATAATTTCTATCTATTTGAGAAATATCTGCGGCTGGCTGCGTGCTAGGTCTACCTACAATTATTTATATAATATTGTTCGCGATACCTGTTACATTGTAGGTATAAAAAACGGCTGTATTGTAGGTAATATCTAGCACAGAATCTTGCCTTCCGTTTCTTTTATTATAATTTTCCCTTTCTGTCATGTAATTTAAAAGTGGTAGGTACATATCTCCTGAGTACATCGCTATATCCATTTAAAAAAATATCCAAGTACGTTCAGCTGTTCTATAGTAAAAAGTAACAAAAAAGTTTATTTGTCAGTCTAGTTCTCTTCACGAGATGTTTTTAGTACTGGTTACTCGAAAGACTTCTTGCATGCACTTTTGCAATGGCAGGTCCACGTAAGATCAACACTCCGGTTTTACAACTGTGTAACTCATGTTAGGTTGTTTTATGTGACCCATTTTCGTGATTGACTTACAGATAAAACGGAAAATTATTAGCCTCGCCGGTTCACAGTGTCCTATAAAGAACCCAGTCTAATTTAGAAATGGACCGGGAGAGCTTTTAGCTTTGAGTCACACTACGAGATGCGATTTTGTTCCGCTTCTGACTATTTTTTTTTGAACAGATCGAAAATTGACGTAAATGAATAAAAGTTCAAGCAGATTTTCTTCGTACTAAATCGAAAAAATACGAGTAAAGGCTATTTTTATATAGACCATAAGAAACCGTAATTTAATCGTCAAATTATAATAATATACTAGGTACGTATACAATTATAACACGCTATTATGTATCTGTGTTTCAAACAAAAGTTGATCGTAATCTAAATAAATGGCGGTCTTATGTACCTTTGTCACCTCCAGTCGGCAACTTGCTAACATTGCTGCTCACTGTTGTGGACACGACTACAGTGAGCCTTGTTTTTAGATTTCAATTTCAACTTTTGTCAGTGACTGAGATACATAATAGCGCTGCCGGAAGCAGCGCGAGCGGTTCAGAAGGCAGAGATCTAACAACATAATATCCTTGCGAGTTCGATCCCCAGATAGGTCAAACATTTGTGTGCATGAACATGTCCGTTTGAAATGTGACTGGGTGTGTATATAAGTATGTAAATCGGTCATCATTAGTACCATAGTACACGCTCTGCCTAGTTTGAGATCTGAAAAAAATCTTTGTGGATGTTGTCCCATATTGTTATATTGTTATTGTTATTATCTATACTATATATAATATATGTAATTACGCGAGTGAGGTTAGTACAGGTTATCTACCATGAGTCTACACAGGCTATTTTTTATCCCGTAAAATGTAGCTGATCTCGCAGGGCGCTGCTAGTATAATGTATAACTCAATTTCATAGTTTTTAATTTTCTAAATGATTTATTGCTAATTTGGAACTATTACAAATCTTCCCACATAGATGTCCTAGACGCCGACTAAGGAATACATGAAATGAGACCATAAAGTAGATATATCAGGTGTACACAGGTTCTACACGTACCCTTAGACCAACAACATAACTAGTTAAACTTAGTTATGTAATTACCAATATATGTCAACCCCTTCATGGATGTAAAATTGCTCCGAGTTTCTTGCCGCTTCTTCTCGGTGGGTTCTATATATTTTGGAATGCGGCGGTAGAATCATTAAAGTACATTATAATGAAAAGTTTACGTTCATAAGTGTGTCTTTGATGCCTAAATTGAATAAATGATTTTGACTTTGACTTGACTTTGAAAAGTGTACGTAAGAAAATGTATATTTTCTTAGATTTCATAGATAGGAACAAGGTTTTTTGGTTGTAATAAGTTTTATATGTATTCAATTAGGAAGGTTTGCTGAACAGACCGATATGGAGAATCTAATTATACGCAGAACTTTTTTGATAACATTTCTCCTTGGTGTGTTCATAATGTTTTACGGATGTTTTGGCTACATACTTCACACTGAATGTACTTACGACGGAATGTACGCTCGGACTGATAGTGACATTGAGTGGTCGTATTTATACGTATATTTTCATGAGCTTTTAGTAATTCGCTCCAGTTAGAGAGGATTTTTAAAAGATTTGTAACATGCGTAAAGTAGACGAGTGGCAAACTTAACGTAAAAGCTTTTATATTTAGTAAGTGGTCTTTTAATATTTGTTACTAAATCGAGTACAGTAAAAAAATTTTACCAAAAAATGGAACTGACTTCAACACTAAAAAGGGTGAAATAACTTGTTGAAGCCGGTACCATGATAGTTCAACAAGGCATTTCACCCTTTTTAGTGTTGAAGTCGGTTCCATTTTTTGGTATAAAATTTTCTTTCGCCATTTTTAGAGACCCTTGCTACTTACGGGATCGATTGTCATTCAACGTCAATGATGATGGTATCAGATCATCAAAATAGGCGAAACACTTTTCAGTAGAGTGTAACTAAAAAAGATTACAGACGTGTGATGGAAACAAACATTTTTGCTTTATCCTATTTCAACTGTATGAAAAGGGATTGCGAGGAAAAAGCCCAATTATGGCCTTCGCTGACTTGCTAGTTTAACTTTCTTAGATTTGGTTTTTTCTAGTTTTGACGTGTAATAGTGGTGGATTTTTAACCCCTAAGTGTTCGTAACAGTGCAACATGTCCATGAACGTTGTTTTTGGGTTTTCTTTTTAATCGCCTTTGAAGGTTTTAGTAACGCATCCACTGCAGAACGGATTTAGACAGGATAGTGACTTAATGAAGGACTGGTTTATGTGACCGTGACTTGACTTTGACTGCTTGAATATATATCCTAATATTACCTAATATATATATTTACCTAAATATAGCTTCAGGTATGGCAAATGTACAGAAGTACGAGACCTACCTGATTAATGAGATTTTTTCTTTTCAAACAATTTCCTTTTTTTTTACTATGTATTTGTACGAGACCAAATACATAGTAAAAAAAGGAAATTGTTTGAACGACAATTAGAAAAAAATACATAATCTCATTAAGCAGGTACTTACTTAGCATAAGCAAGTTAAGAATAAAAGACAATGTAAAAGATGTTTTGATAATAATGCTGTTTGTATAAATATGACTAATCAATATAAACTTACTTTGACTACGTCACAAGACTTATTTAAAAAAATACCAGGGCAATCATTTTGGTACCATTACGTAAATAGGTTCGTATTTAGAAATGTTACCCATTCTGTTCGCAGACTTTGACTACCATTATACTAATTGAAACAAATTAAATGTCTTTACAAACTTAAAAGAGGAAAGTTATCTGTCTAGAATACAGATTTCAGGCCCCAAGACTAATATTTCAAGTGTCTTTTATAATTTAATACTTTCTTTAGGCAAGTTAGGTATTCCCAGTGCGAATAGGCGAGAATCTCGACTTTTAGAAGCAATTTATCATAAAGATTGTAATGAAAGATTTCCCAGAAAATGTCTAGAAGTTTGTCGTGATATTGACGTCTTTGTCGTTTGCTCGATAATCCTTAACTTACTCGTATTCAATCTCTTCTTTGGCTCAGTATTAAAGTTTTCTAGAAATCTTGGCCATATATACGCTTTTACATACGTAGTAATAGCCTTGCTCAATTGCGGCCCCGTTATTAACGTGGTTTGAATTAACACTTCTAAAAAAATTTTGTTGACCAAAATACAAATAATTTCTAACAGCCGTTTGTCTACTTAATGAAGACTGATTTGTATAGTGAATATTTCACGTTATTTTATATTATATGTTAGTATTGTTAGTTTATTTGGCCGTAAATACTCTTGATAAATAAATTAATGACAGCGATCCGTCACTCAACATTATAAAAGATGTGATTTATCTAAGAACGCGTTATTTACCTCGACATTCAGAGAAGCGTTATGCACCATTAACGTTTATTACCCTAATAATTTATATAGATAATTCATTAACTAATTATAAGCCGTTACAATTGTTTATGCACCACTCATCTCGATGAAACCTTATTAGCTTATTATTCAGGTTTTTCTCTGGAATTAGATGCAGGCTGTTGAACCCGCGTTGTGGTACTAACTATTTTTGTATCTGTGCCGTGCGTTTACGTCAGCGAGCCCATCAATGGGACTTTAATAGGTTGTTAAGGCCAGTGATTTATCCCACCCGAATTCTACATCCACATATAATGGCAAGACAGTGAAGAAGTTACTTAGCTGTCGTGTCGTATTATTCACCTTTACACTTTACACAATTTTACTACACATGTAGCAAGCGTAGTAAAATTTTACTACATTTCTCGTTGTATGACAGTCACATGATTGTGAATCAAGCACTTCGGTAGGTCTGTATTGAATGAATGAATTGAATGAAGATCAATTAATCAAACTAGCACAGGTCGGTGATGATCTAACTAATCCGCTCTTTATTTATTATACAGGCCCCGAATGAAAATTGTTTTCATTAATTGTAGAGGTTGGAAAGCCCATGTTTCCTAAAAATTTTAGTAATCTTATATTTTAAAAAGAGACTCGTAAAGTTAATGGCATGTTTTTTTTCAAACTGTATTAGCCATTCGCAAAATAACTGGGCTGTATATTAATCCACAATAATATCAAGTAAGTATTATTGACCGAGCGAGTGAAGCGACTCTTCTTTAACTGGCCAAATTGACTTCCGTATGTTTGTTAGGTTGTGTGTTGGTCCTTCTGTACAGGTCACATTTTTTAACTAATCTCGACGAAACTTGGTATTCATGTTCTATTTTTCAATATATTTACGTATGTCATTACTGATTTTTGATTGGGGGCGTACTTTTTCTAAAATGGGGGGTTAGTTAAGTTGCTTTTACGTTTTTGATAAAATTTGATACACATTAGGTACCTGACTTTAAAGAGGAATTTCGAATATGAGCATAATTGGTCAAGTGGTTGCCGAGATAGTAGGTTGTGAAATACTGCGAAAAATTTTCGCTGATAAGACTGTGCTTGCGAGGTCTGCTGTTCACAAAACGACTAGTTTAATTGATGTTAGTTCTTCGAATTGCGAGCTTCAGTACTGTTCTGTCATAATTCTGCTGCTTCAAAACGTTCTCGCTGGAATCACGATAATCAAGCACATTTACATTAAACCGCTGTTTAGATAGCGCGCCCCTTTTAGTTCGAGTATCAGACATTTCGGATATTGGAGTACTCGTGTGTCCTAAACCGACTTTGGAGCACGTCGACACATATCTTTGAAAGTTTAAGTGTCAACATAATTCTTCTTCTTCTTTGTTTTATGGCGTTTACTAGATTGTCGCAATTTCGCCTATGTCGCGTGGGTAGAGCAGAAAACAAACGAAGGAGATTGATCGGTGGCAGAAGAGTGGCCGGTGATGGATCTTAAATTTTGCGTCCGAGTATATTATATTGAAGAAAAAACATACTCTTAAAACTTAAATTTGAAACAATTTATATTGTTAGCATAAATAATATAGATGCGAGTGTTTGAGTGCATAGTGCATACTTTACCAGTAGCCGTACCACGCAAAACTATTCTCTTAGCTATTGAACTGCGTTATCGCAACTCGATTGCACGAAAATTGTCGTGTTTGACAGTTTTGCGTAGTCTGCTCGCTATTTAGGTTCGAACGCGATCGAAATCGACGCAATTGAGTTGCGATAACGCAGTTCAATAGCTAAGAGAATAGGGCCCAGATCTGAGCTCTGGGTGGTGCTACAACTGTAATTGGCAAAAGTTGTGCTTAACATCCGGTGCATGACTTGTCCTTCTTGTTACTTATAAACATGATTTTTTTACTATAGGTATATGGGTAAAACGGGTTACTACATAGGTCCGTACGAGGGTAAGAAAAAAGCTTTATATTTGCCTGCCTTTTGTAAATGTTTCGTGTACTTGTGCGGCCTCGGTTTAGTTGATTTTGTTTGAGATTACGAGTGAGTACAGTTGTTACTCTGAAAGGCGTCCTTCGCAGAGGTGAGACGTTAATAATTCTGTAACAGGTTTTTGGAATAGATTTAACCTCAGCATATTAGTACTGCTCGCTATTCTGTGGCGGAACGATGAAGCATGCCCTTCAGGAGTTATTCTCAATTATGCCTCGTATTTCTGGCTTTAGGTACTAAGGATGGTATTTCTAATTAGGTAATCGATGACAGACCATAAATATTTTAATGCGAAATGTCTTTTAGTTTTCTCTGTGGAACATGAGTGGACAAAAAATTTAGAATTCATCATCATTAGATCATCCAGCCCACTCCAAAGAAAGGCATGACTAGTAGATGTCTATTTCATGGTGACCATTTTTAAAGAGATTTTACCAGAATCCCAACGCTTGGTAAGCGTCATCGTAGTTGTTTTAATTGTATTCAGAAGTCTAACTGCTGCCTATTTCACAATTAGTCGTATTTGATAACTCACTGGTCTCAGACACCCATGGAGTTATCAATCAGCAAACGGGACTACATATTTACCATGATTCTTCTAGACTAGTTGAGTAATCTCGATAAAACAATCGAGGAATTTTAAGTACTTACATGTCTATTTTACTGTTAGTAAGAATTCAGATTGAAAATACATTCTCTCTCTATCCACGAATCGAAAACACCGACATCTACCAATCATGAAATTTTCTTTTCCTAAATATATTCACGGCGCGGGTTTTTTCTCTACCACTTAGTAATTGTAAACCTTTCTTTAACTAAACGTTCTCACCCCAATGTTTGTAAGGTTCGCACGTACGGAGCTTCTGGCGGTCCCCAGTGCTCCCGCGTTACCCCCACGAGGGCCCCGGGTCGCCCAAGGGCGTCCGACCGACAGACAATGTCACTTCTATTCGCCTTTGGAGCGAGGTAAACAACCAGCACAAACTTGTGTAGCTCTTACCTACCTATGGAGTGTCGGTCCTACGTAAAATGGCTGGTTAATTAAAATGTCAGTTAGGATGTTAGAACCATTCGGATCGGTTTAATTGTATGTTGGTTTGGATTATGTTTGATAAGCAGCTTTTCGGTCTTTTTGTGGGTTTGGCGGACTGAGTCGTTAACTTCTTTGGTATGTATAATTTTCATGAGTATAGTGTAAAAACAGCGTAGTTTAATTCATACGTTTAAAGTATCTATTTAAAGATGCATCTTTACATGCCAATATTAAAAATGAGAAAGTTTGTCAAAGTGTATGTTTTATTTAATTCTTTACATTGAAACAGCCTAACAGATTTGAATGGAATTCGGAATAGAGATAGTGGATAACACAGTCTATAACTTAGATCCAGGATTTGTTTTCTTACAATAGTAATTTTAAGAATGTGCGGCTGGTAATAAGAAATGTATACCTACTTGTAAACTATTAATACGTAGGTAATTTTATAAAAAGGCATTTCTTTTTCCGCTTTATGTTAGTAAGTAATAGATAAATAAATAAATCAAAATTATTTCTTACTTTTACCACAAATTGATTAAGTTTGTAACATATCGGCACCATAATCGAAATTTGGCGAATGATGTGTTATCGCCACAGAATACTGAACGTTTTTTTCAATTAGGACATTATTTCTGCATTCGTTTAGCTTGAAACTCATCACGGACATTGGTTGAAATTGCATTCATTCGGTCGATCGAACAAACAACCGAAATACTTCGAATAAACGAAATTAACGTCATTCGCGGTAATAAACGCATATGGGTTTTATATGTATATACTGGATATTATTTTTTTTCCTTAACTGGCTACAGTTTTAATACTGCATGATATGTCAAGCGATATCAACATTATAGATATATTTGTATAAATGGTCCGAAATGTTCTAGAGTGGAGACCACGGGCCGGCAAACGCAGCGTAGGTCGTCCACCGACAAGGTGGACTGACGACTTGATAAAGGTAGCAGGCCGCTTTCAACCGGTCCTCTTGGAAATTTCTAGGGGAGGCTATGTTCAGCAGTGCGAGATGATGATAAGATATACTTTTATGTAAAACACCAACTTGAGTTGTCTAGCATAAATAATGCCCAATCCAGTGCAGTCGATTTGTCCATTTTTATAGTATCAAATTCATGGAATAGTCGTTTCTTATACTCCAGCCATGCTCGCGGCAGTTTATGTTGCTAGATACCTTAGCGAGTATTTGTATATGCACCTACCTAACACACTTTATACATCCGATGAAGAAAACGAACTTTAATCCCCACATAATTATGATCAGCCCATTTTGTTCCCACTGCTGGGACTCGAGCCTTCCTCTCAGAGAGAGGAGTAGGGCCATAATCCACCACGCGGGCCCACTGCGGATTGATGGATAGGTTAGTGGCCAACCCATGTCGAAGTTTTCAGGCCGCCCGAATGCCCTCGACATAGCCTATCGACTGTTGTCCTAAGACAAACAACCGGGACCGACGGCTTAATGTGCCCTCGGAAGCGCTCAGTTGAATAATGCCACTAGCGGTCACCCATCAAAGTCCTGACCGCAGGAAGTGTTGCTTAACTTGTTGATCGGATAAGATCGCCAAGCCGAGCTCCGCTACGAGCGCTTCATAATTTCATAATCCCCACAACTCGTCACAAATTAATGAACTAATAGCACAAGAATAAAAAAAAATGTTTTTTATTCTTGTGCTAATAGAGTACTCGTAGCCTTATGAATTCTCCAGCATGAGAGACATATAAAACCCTAAAAATTCTGTTCGCAGCGGAAACTGTTGCAAACAACATTACCATAGTAAGATGTGCGTATCGATAACAGGAAACTGTTGACCTCGAACTTGACATTGGCATTATTAATCCGATGCGTGTGTGCGATGACGCATTAACACAAGGAATACTGTCTGTACCCATTAGCTGATTAAGTCAATACGCGGGGCTACTACCGTTGCAAACTGACTGTCCTATAACAAAAATAATCGAAGATGCTTTATAGTTCAATAGAGGCACGCTTCATCGTGAACGCTCGGTAACATCGCTATACATTTGAATTTACCGCTCGACACGAGGCTCATCCCACGGTGTCTTTATAAACTGCACTTTAGTTACCTAATCTGTATTGTGTCCGCCTGTATATCAAAGTAATTTATTTGGAAAATACAAATTAAAATGCAGAGCTGTTTGGCACATATGTTGATTTGTATTCGGTACATGAGTATGCACACATAAATAATAATAGTGCCTTTTTACGATTTAAGACTTCGCGATGTGCGGATGTTTTGACATTTAGCGTGCGTATATCGGGCAGCTTTAGTCTTAACTTAGCACATGGTACATAGATAAGTAATTATTTTTCATGTTCTAATTAAAAAACTTTGAAGTCTCAAACAAAATCCAAGTTTGAAAAAGATTAAAACAGAGCATAAGATAGATGAAATTGATTAGAACCGCATAAAACGCGAAATAGTGTGAATGATAAACTTTCAAGCACAAATGCTCTATAAAACAATTATTTGATGGTCGTGGACACCGGAACAAAGGCTTTAAACTCTTTACGTAACCATAGTAGTGCATTTAAACTCACTACGTAACCATAGTAATAAATTTATTTATGAATTAACAAACTATGCTGTGGATATGGTATACACAAAAGGGCAGACGTGAAGAAAATACTAAATAGTATTAGCACGCCAAAACAATTACATGTTTCTACTGTACATATGTGTTATACACAGTATATGTGGTATATAAAATAAAAACCGGCCAAGTGCGAGTCGGACTCGCGCACGAAGGGTTATATACCATCTATAGGTATATAAAAAATGAATTCCTATTTCCCTTGGTCAGCGCATAGCGCGTGAACGAATGGAACAATTTGGCTAATTGTAATTTTTTTGTTGTATAATTATTGTCAGGAGAAGGTTCTCAGGAAGAAAAAATCAAGAAAAGATGGGAGGGGTATGGCGAGGCTGTAGGCCGAACCTATACTACGCGAACGAAGTCCCGGGCAGTCCCCGGGGAGCCCCCTTGCATATTAATTTTATTCTGTTTTTTAGTATTTGTTGTTATAGCGGTAACAGAAACACATCATCTGTGAAAATTTCAACTGTCTAACTATCACGGTTCATGAGATACAGCCTGGTGGCAGACGGATAGACGAACAAACAGATGGACAGTGGAGTCTTAGTAATAGGGTCCCGTTGTACCCTTTGGTTACCTTAGAAACTATCACTCCTATTCCTATATATATATTTCACAAAACAAAATCTGCCTCTCTATTTGGGGGATCTTCTCAAAAAAGACGTTCGTAATTTACGTTTCTGCATACACCGTCTCTCCTCCCTCTCTTCACCCCACGCCTTGCCCCCTGCCACCTCCCCCCTACGACGACGACGACGGCGACGGCGTCAGTTCCCAGGCCCCGCATATCATTGACCTTAGTGCACACTCGAATTGAACACGCAAATGGAATCACAAATTGACGGCTCATAAATTATTATTAGGGCACGGTTACACGCCGCGTTTTGGTGATGCAGTTTTTATTTGTGTGTTTATAAATGGCAAACAGCCAGTTGCAGAAACGATCTTTAACTTTAAAGGCGTCATTAAATCTTAACCTGACATTAAATCGTTCCACAAACGAAAATTCTGTCAAATTTTAAAGTTCCTTATAATTTATCTAAAGAAACGTCAAATTGTCCTTTATCGTGTATTTTGAGTTGCACAAAACATTAGAGCCTATTAGTGTTTAAAGGTACTATAAATTGACGATTAGGGATAAAAAAAAGACTTTTTAAAGTTTTGTCCATATTACAAGTTTTGTCACCACAAACAAAACTCCAGTCCAGTCGACGAATCCACATACAAAGATAAAAAACACATTCTTTATTTGACACCTGCTTGATAATGACAAGCCAATCATGTAGTTTGCGTTTTGTTACTGCAACATACGTAGTATCTTATAGTATGTGACTGCAACGATATTTAAAAAAAAAATACAAATGTTCTAAAATAGCTAAATCAAAACGCTAATGTTCACTCCCAAGAAGGTTGTATCTGTTCGTTGTTCATACTTTTTTAAAATAATTTTATCAACGTTGTTCAAAGCCGACTTTAGCTAAAGGATCATTAAGATGTCAACTTTGTATTTTGTGCAACTCCATTAAAATAATGGTTTAATTAGCACTAGAGCTGGATTAATTAACGGACTGCTAATGCAGAGCTTTTTGCAACTGGCTGAAAATGTGTTGTATCCTCTAACTAGCTGCGCGCCGCGGCTCGCACGAACGCTGGTGAAAACTACCATGGGACTAAAATTTGATTTGAAGTTTTAAAATTTTACTAGGTGGTAGGTCACTTGTAGGTTACTAGGTGGTAGGCTAGTCTTGTCTAGTTCTTGGTAGATACCACCGCAGCGCCAGGTATTCTTCCTCGAAGCTGTAGCGTGTTTTTTGTATTAATGTCTGGTGAGTTTGACACCATATCAAACTATTATTATTAACCGGCAAAACAACCACGTTAAGGATCGCATGTGTCGACCCGGGTTTCGAGCATGTCAGATATTCATCTTTAGGGCGAGTGCGCTGTGGCGCCTGTGAGCTCGCCTGAGTCTGAATGCCCGCCGGGAGCTCGCAGACGCCACTGCGTCCTGAAGATGAGCATCTGACTTGATCGAAACCCGGCGAGACGTATTCGATCCCTGGTGAGTGTTTTGCCAGTTAATAATAATAGTTTAACACTATTGTGTTGTTAAAGGGTACTGGTAGGTAGCTGGTGAAATTACTGGTTCAATGACTAGAACAGCTATAGATGTATCAGGCTGACGAGTGTAGTGCAGTGCTGCATAGAACTTTGGCCCTGAAAGCTCTGGGTCGCACTGCTACTGTCATAAGCAGGAGTGATGCTTACCAACAGGGGAACGACTATCCCGTATCATCAGTTAATTGCACAAAAAATAGTTGAAAGGTTTTGTGCATATTGCGTAGTAGTAACCTACTTTGTATTCGAGGTCAGCCTGTACACGTGGTTTCAACAAAATTAAAACTCAACGGATTTCAGCATGTATTTAGAAGCTCCTATTAACATTAGGGTATTGATGGTAAACAAATTTATCAATTCATTGATACATGTATTCATTGTATTTATTCAGGTCAATCGTATTAATATAATATATGTTTGCACATTCCGGTTCAAAGCAACGCTTTTACTTTTAGTATAGTTTTCCTTATAGGTTAAGTAATCATTCTAACATCTGAAACACAATAATCCAGCTACTTTTGGTCTTGAAGCCAGAATTCAAAACCGTTCTATTAGTTTCCCAACTAAGCCATACCAGCAACCGCTACAATTTTACCTATTTTTTCGTTCTTTAAAACACATTCAAGGTCAAAGTCAAAATAATTTATTCAATTTAGGCATCAAAGACGCATTTATGAACGTCGATTTTTCATTATAATGTACTTTAAAGACTCTACCGCCGCGTTCCAAAATATATAGAACCTACCGAGAAGAAGCGGCATCAACTCGGGGCTATTCTTTTTATATAGATGCGTACAATGTTTCTACTTAGGTACTACAAATATTACATTTTATGGGTGGCAGAGTGACAGCTTGCCAGAAGTGGAGTATTCCAAGCATCCTTATCTTCTATATAATGTCGGACTTTATAATAAGCTTTTTTTATTAAAACGTTTTTTACAGTCAACTTGAATTTGCCCTTTGTGAACTCAGCTAAATGTGTTTTGGGATTTTATTGTAAAAACGCATACAATTTCCTAGGAATGACTTATTAGTCTTCGCAAGTCTAAAACTAGGTACAGCTATCGTATATGTATTTCTAGTATTAAAAGTGTGGTGATCACTATTCAACTTATTTTTGACAACAACAACTTTAACATATTTATGTAATTTTTTAAGAACATACATAATTTTTTCATATACATCTTTGGAGAACTTATAAGAACGGTATTCTGGCTTTGTATATAAGTTGCGGTTTTGTATATCGCTAGTAATTCAACTTTTTATAATTTAAACTGTATAGTACACGATCCGCGTCATGTGTAAATACGTGAAATAAAGTTATCTCTGCCTAGAACAAATGCATTTGCTCACAAGTGACGAACTGCCTGCGCTCGTGACCCTGAGACATTAAGTTGTTAAGTCTCATGTGCCTGTAATTTCGACGGCACCCATACCTACCAAAGCACAGTATTGCGAACATTACTGATTCACGGTGAAAAAGGCATGGTGGCGGGTGGCGGTACAACCCAGGACAAACTCATTCACAAAGAGTTCTACTGATCTAAGTAAGATAATCCATCGGATAATATTTTACAGTAATAAACTATTTTTATCTATCATATCTCTAGCATGGATCTAGCCACGGCAGCTATATCGAGAACTGTCTTTTATCGATAATTACTGTCAAATTTTATCCTATTAACAACCGTGCTCACAGTGCTGCTGCTTTTTAAACTTAGAAAATTGATATAATTATGTAGGTAATAAGAAACATAAACAGTCATAACAAGTCAGACAACATGCATTTATAGCGTCCAGCCATGACCATTGAGTCTTGAGACTTATTTCGATGGCTACGGCGGATCAATGCTGGACAGTGTTTTGTTTTTATTTGTTTAGGTTAGCTGTTTGAAATCAACAGTTTAAAATATAGGTTATCAACTATGGCGAGAATGTGCAAATAAAGTAAGAACAATCTTATCCGTATAGCATTTTATTCTTTAAAAAAATATGAATGAAACTTCCGTCAGCGATAAGGGTTAAGGTGTTAAACGTAGCTTTTAACAAACATAACTATCCAATATTTTTCTATTTAAAATTGCAAAGTTTATTTCTATTTAAGTAATTCAGCTTTAAACAATGCGTGTATGTACTTTGATAATATGATTATTTTGGTAATTAGTACATTTTATTATTATTACTGTTGAACCCACGTGAGCACGTGAAGAAATATCACGGATTTCCATTTGCTGCGTTGTTTATGTACTATCTTAAAAGAAGATGACCACTCGCTCTCTCTATCTGTCTCTCTCATGAGCGTGAAGCACTTTATACAATTTAGAAGGTAAACGAAATGTTTCTATTTCCATAAAAGATAAGTAGGTGTCCATTTTCAAAGAAATTCAAATTGACAGTAATGCGATTGACGACTTAAGACAGCCTTATGAATATCGACACATACAGATACAAGGTTTCCCGTTTTAGTTATTGGGAATTCAAAGCCTACTTTCTATTCTATGTATACACTTGTGAATGCATATATATATCGCAAGATAACGATCCCCTTGAAGTAAGAATGGTAAAGCACGGAGTACACAGTGTAATTGCCAATTTGCCGCAGTATTTATGCTGTCTTCTCTTCTACTAAAGTATCTTATGAATAACTTGCGAATAACCGTGTTACTCGTACAGTTGAGAGCGATTAAAACGATCATTTATATATAATACAACAGAGGCAAAGATTATAAGGCCGGTTTCAGCGCTCGACCGACCGTCAGTGCGTACGTCGGTCGCGCTTGTCATTTGTATGAAAACTCATAAGTGGTTACAGTGCACGACCGACCGTACGCACGAGTATATATTGCTAGCGCTGCGTACGAGGACCGTCGGTCGAGTGCGACCGCATGCGTGCCGTCAGTCGACCGACGGGCTATGGAAACATATTAACACGTTCAGTGTTACACCGATCGGTAGACCGACCGTACGGATGCGTGAATCCGTACGGTCAAAATCATACGGTATCATCGTCAAAAAGAAAAGATAGCAGCAATTAAACAATTTGTAAACGCGTTGTGACTGTACCAGTCCGGCCAGTTTGGTTGATCAGGAGAGCACTGAACGGTACAAACTGACGATCGGTTATGCGTATCTTCAGGAATGATGGTACGTACCGACGGTCGGTCGAGCACTGAAATCGGTCTTATAATATGTATGATGAAGAGCGGCGCGCTCATCATTTGTTTATCATGACGATACGAATTTTCGCTTTCCCGCAAATTCATGTTATGCCTTCTGTTGTCGAATAATAATCTGCGTGTATCACTGAATCATTCTTAGAAGTTCCACTGGCCAGAACAGAGATGGATAAACGAAAAAAGTTTCGACTACATCCATTTTACACCCACGGAATATTTTAATAGACGAAATGGATGGGGCCATTTCTTTGAATGCCGCTGTCCTCGAGTTTACGTCCGCGATGAGTAATACAGTATCAGAGAGTTTGGGACATAGAGAGGTGAATTAAATGCTAATACATAAACGGTATGTTTGTACCGTTATTTCTTGCGTGCATAAGAATACTAAAATAACAAAAATAGAACAAAGAATACCGCGATGATGTAATATTTATGCTCTATTAGCTAGATCTAGTTAAGAACCACGTCGTCCAACAGATGGAAGCTAGGAGACACTGCTTTTGTCACCCCGAGATATATAGCTATTTTAACACCCTTATTCACCCAATAATTTCAGTAGCATGGCTCATTACCATCACTACAATTAACAGATTATTGATTTTACATTATAGCTGAGAGGCAGACAGGCAATGCTGTGGTAGCCACCGAAACAGATACTTGCAAAAGAGAACTGCCTTCTACTATATCACCTGGTTAGGACCTGGTAGGGATTCCGTGATACCTTCCTATAGGAATGTGACATGGCGCACTAAAACAATTCGTTACACATTTGGCGGCACTCGAAACTTGGACGACAGTCACTAAGTGTGTTTCCTAAGCGTGCCTCGTAGTTTCACCCGCGTGGTGATGGATGATGATGAAAAGTATCATAACTGCTTCCTCGGGATATAATCTACCTCCTTGCCAAATTTGATTACGATCCGTTCAGCCGTTTAGGCGTTATAAGGTAACAAACAGACAGAGAGATAGTTTTTTAAATATACATATTTTTATTCTAAAAATAAAAGTACGAATAGCCTAAATTATTTCTTATAATGTCCCGTTAAAATCGGTCCATCCGTTTCAGAGATTAGCCGGACCAAACATACAGACAGACAGACAAAAAATATTAAATTTGATTTTTATTTGATATTTTATGTAAGTACCGTATATTATATTTTCATATGCATATAGTGAAATGCCTAAAATAAAAAATTGGAATTACAAATAGATTTTATTTCCTTATCAACCTCAATTTTATTTATTTATAATATGCAAATATTGATATCTTGTTGATTTATTAAATAAATATCAATCAAATCTAGGAGTGATCTCATTATTGCGTTTGTATTGCATGTATATCGTCTATAAGAGCCCTTAATATCTTCATCAGTACAAATACCGTTGCTTATAAATATTTAATAATCAAATCTCAACCGAGATGTGATCGAGTAACGTACCAGTTTGGGATAACACTCGTAAAGTCTGAAACAAATCACCTACATAAATTTGAATAAGTTAATTTTAATAATTCAGAAGTTTAGTTGTATGGAGGGCCCTATACCATAAACATAGTGTTAGATAACGCCCCCATTAACTGAGGTCAGTTTATGACGGTCTCGAACTTACACAGTAACTGGTATTTATTCTGTGGCTGAAGTAACTAAGTGTATAGATCTTTAACTGTACATAACTAACAACATACTTCTATACGTACATAATCAGTCCATTACGTTCCCAGTTTGAGGCTTCGAACTTTTGTGTCAGAGAGACGATTTGGGCTCTAAACCACCACGCGAGCCCAGTGCGGCTTGGTGGACAGGCTAGTGGCCAACCCATGTCGAAGTTTTCAGGCCGCCCGAAGGCCTTCGACATAGCCTAACGACTGTTGTTCTAAGACAAACAAGCGGGACCGAGAGCTTAACGTGCCCTCCGAAAGCACTCAGTTGAATAATGCCACTAGCGGTCACCCATCCAACTCTTGCCCGCAGCAAGCGTTGCTTGCTATCGAATAATCGTTATATCGATATAATTATTGTTGATCGATTAAGATCTCCAAGTCGTGCTCCGCTGCGAGCGCTTCATATACTTCTATAGTTTGACTGAGTTTTAGCTCAGTTGGTGGTGACCCTGCCTTCCAAGCTCAGAGTCCCTGGTTCGTTCCGTAGCCGGTGTGATGAGCAGGAATGTTTTTCTCGGGTCTTTGGATGTTGTTATGCCCATACCTCAGCAACACAGGGAATAGGGTGCGGTGTGAGTAAACGTAAAAAACAAAAGAAAATATGGGACTCTAAATTCGAAATATTTGCAAACATATTAACGTAAGTTGCATGCTAGCTAGTTTTAGCAAACTTTTTCTAATAGTAAAAGCTAATGTTTTATAAAACTGCATTATGTCCGCCTTAATAATACTTGAAAATATTAACAAAGAACAAAAAACTTCTTGACAGAATTACGTGACGAACCAATTATTTTCACCAATCTTCATCACCTTTTTTTGTACGGCAATTTTCCCATGCTAATTCTAGACACGCTAGAGTTTGCCAAAACTGTTTTTGTCTAGTTTTTCTTGGAAACGGGTTCAGCGTTCTCACCTCCAACGCCCTCTGCGTGAAAATTGGACACTTGTACTGTACTTATAAGTTATAATTTAAACCTGATTAGGATTCGCGTGAACCATTTATTGTCCCCGACCAGATTCGAACTTGTTAGAAGTTCACCGTCTTGGAGTCGGAAAGCCGTAGGCCGTGGGGTGCCGGCTTAGAATAGTACCGCCGACCAACCCCCCCCTTTTGTGATATTGAAGATTTTGTGATAGAAGGTTATGGCGAGGCCAAAAGCCGAGCCTACTTCGCGAACGAAGTCGCGGGCAGTCGCTAGTATTTCTATAAATGTGCCGTTCTGCGACTTACTCTACCTAATAGTAATCATCATCATCATCATCATCATCATCATCATCTCAGCCGTAGGACGTCCACTGCTGAACATATGCCTCCCCCATGATTTTCCAAAAGGAACGGTTGGAAGCGGCCTGCATCCAACGTCGTCCTGCGACCTTCATCAGGTCGTCTGTCCACCGTGTCGGTGGACGACCTACGCTGCGCTTGCCGGTCCGTGATCTCTACTCCAGAATCTTTCGGCCCCATCGGCCATCTGTTCTGCGTGCTATGTGCCCTGCCCACTGCCACTTCAACTGGCTAATCTTGTGAGCTATGTCAGTGACTTTCGTTCTTCTACGGATCTCCTCATTTCTGATTCGATCGCGTAGAGAAACCCCGAGCATAACCCTCTCCATAGCTCGTTGTGCGGCTTTGAGCTTATCAATGAGGCCCATAGTAAGAGACCACGTTTCAGAGCCATAAGTCATCACTGGTAACACACATTGGTCGAAGACTCTTGTCTTGAGGCACTGAGGTATTTTTGACGAGAAGACTTCGCGAAGCTTCCGGAACGCTGCCCAGCCGAGTTGGATTCGACGATTGACCTCTTTCTCGAAGGACTTGCCTAGTTTGACTGTCTGTCCCAGGTAGATGTACTCGTCATCAACTTCGAGAACCGAGTTCCCAACTGATATTGGGGTAGGTACAACATGGGCATTAGACATAATTAATAGTAATAGTAATCATGTAAATTTATTTGTAAAGGATCTGATCTTCCTCGCCTTCCCCGATCCTCGGCACACACCTAATCTTACCCTAGATATCTAGGATAAAAAGTATCTTATAATGTTATTCCAGGTAATAAGCCTATCTCCATTTTAACCCTTCATATACCGTGATAATTAAAACAAAAATAAAATGTATGAAACGCACGTAAATTTACATCAATGGTACTCAAAGGGTTAATTAATTAGAAACTGGTTGAGCCACTTCTTCGTGAATAAATAACAAACATACACACACATAATCACAGACTTACTAACTCACTCACAAACACAGATCACAGAAACAACAAACTTTCCTGAGCCCCGGCACGAGTGTTAGTTATAAAAAAGGGTATTTTACCGCAGAGCTTAATCGAATTGTTAAAAGAATTCAGTACGAGCAATCACTATATAGTAGCTACAACTGCGACGTAGATAAGTGACGGTTTGTACGAAGGAGCGCAGTGCTTTATACAATTGTTTACGTTATTATACGAATACTTAACACGAATAATTCGTGCTATGTCTACACACAGTTACATTTTCTTTTCCTACCAATTTTTACAGCAGACTGCTTTACCATTCAATACGTTCATTAAAAACGTATAGGTACCTCTTTACATGTTTTAGTACTGTATTTTTTTTAGAAATGAAAAGTTGCCTCTAGCTCTCCCCTCGCGCCGTCTGAATTTGTATGATATTCGCTTTAACCTGTCATTTGGGTTTGCGTGCTACATTATTACACCCCTGGCCCAAGTTTTCCACGAAGTTCTCATTTTATGTGTCTGAGATTTTAATTATTTTTGGGAGTTCAAAGAACTGAATGAACTTGTAAAAGAATACAAAAACAGCATGTTTATTTTCGTGTCTACATTTATTTGAGGTAAAAAAGACAAAAACGAAAGTTTCTTATTCAAAAGCATCGTATTTATTTAACTAAGATACCACTTCAATTACATTAGCTTTATTTTATAAGGAATCTTGGCGTGTTTCTTGAAAAATCTATTAGTTCCAGTTCGTTCAAGTAACGACGTAACGAGCTCGCGAGTAACGAAACTAGCGCAAATAGCGAGTCCGCAAAAATCGTCTACGCTGCGGCCGACACCGCAAGCGGGCCGCATTGCACCAAAGTGGGCGTCTACAATGCGCTACGACTGCTAGTGCTACGAACGATTACGGTTATACAAAAATCAGCGTGCGTTTTGGAAAAATCTATTTAACTTTGTATGGATGCATATTCGCACTGCTACGAGTATGAAGTGGAACTCATTGCTTGAGTCTGAGTAACGTCGACGTGACTGAGCATTGCGTATCACTGACTCGGGTTTCCGTTCATATGTATACATATTGTGGTCCCAACTGACCGCGGTGCGGATCAATTCTACAGTAGTTCTTGTACAGTACTTCTGCAGTTTGATTTATTTTGACAGTATGTAACTTAAAAATTAACCTGAATGCCCCAACCTAACCACCGGTCTGAATACAGATCCTAAGTGATTACTTCCACGATTGTCTACAACTGTTACCGAACATTTGTTTTAGAATATTTAATCTGCAAGTACAGTGGTTTTCTACCGACTCCCAAAAAAAGGAGGAGGTACTAAATTCGACTGTTACCTCATAACTTTCGACTGGGTGAACCGATTCTCAAAATATTTTTTTTGTTTGAAAGCTGGTGCTTCCCGTGTTGCCCCATTTAAATTTAATTAAATTCGGGTTCAGTAGTTTTTGAGATACACTCCAATAACTGAATAGAATGGAAGGCGGTATTAAATTTTTCAAATTATACTTGTTATAATAACCGTTAAGCTTCCCCATTCGACCGTAATGTAACGTTACAGAGTCGAGAATTCATCAGTGAGGAAGACGAATCGAATATTACAGTTTCAAACCTGTAATGATAGAATTTGAGCATTATATAAATGAATGAGGCGAACCGAACATTACAGAGGCCGTAATATTTTGATACAACTTGTAACACATACAGTATTGTAACGTAATGCTCAACATTGAATCTGTTACAGTACATTACAGGCGAATGCTCTTCGTGCGGAAACAGCACCTTTAGATATTACATTGTAGGTTTTTATATTCTGGCCAACTTTATCGGAGATGTTTGAGGGACTTAGAATACTTGTATAAATTGTTGACAAAGCACCCAGAAAAATATCTTGTTAAGTATTAGCCAACCCTATAAAGCAAAGCTGTTTGTTTATTGCAGCGTACGGTCATTCAGGACGCCGTTACGTCAATAACATCCAAGTCGGAATGTCTACAAACGCCATTACGTTTCCGTTTCGTATAGATGTACATATGTATATATATTGTACATTTACAATGCAGTTAAATAATTTAGGTTTCTGCTTATTTATGGATGTGGTATAACATTCGAGTTGTGATCAGAGAGGCTTCGACTAAAGGGGAAATGAGAGGTGGTTCAGTAGTAGTAGTAGTAGTAGTACTGCGAACAGTAGACCTCGCGAGCACAAACTTTGTTATCTGATATTATAAAATCAACTGATGGCACCGCAGGCAACGCTGGCAACGTTCCCCTTTTTAGGGAAAATATTTATCAATACCCGTCAATTAAAAACGCTGACCACCAAAAAATTCTACCGAATCGTAGAAACTGTATACCAAATTTCGTCATAGTTAAAAAATACGACCTGTACGAAAGTACCGACATCCGGATGGATGAAAACAAATTTGATCAGTCGTTGTAGAGATTTCGGTTACTCGGTCATATATGTATTTCCAAGAGTACTGGAACACAGGAGGGTATACTATGACGATGTTAACAATGCATTAGCTAAAGTTGTGAATTGGTTCAATAGAATATACACATAAGAATCTTCTCCTCAATGAGAAGAAAACTAATTGTATAAAGTTCTCGACGCGCATGCAATTGAATGGAACAGGGTTAGACCTTGTGGAGTCAACGGTCTTTTTAGGAATTACTATAGACGCTAAATTGCAATGGGGTCCCCACATAAAAAAATTGTCTAGTAGGCTCAGTTCAGCGGCTTATGCTGTTAAAAAAAATAGACTATTAACTGATGTAGACACAGCTAGAATAGTTTATTTTAGTTATTTCCATAGCGTTATGACTTATGGCATACTGCTCTGGGGATGTTCTGCAGATATTAATTCCATTTTTATACTGCAAAAAAGGGCTATACGAGCGATCTACAGTTTAGCTCCCAGAGTTTCCCTTAGACAGAAGTTTAAAGACATAAACATTCTAACTGTTGTCTCTCAGTTTATCTATGAAAATCTAATGTATGTAAAGAAAAACATTAGTAGTTTTGATAAAAGGAGTGATGCTCATTCCATCAACACGCGAAATAAGCACAAGCTATCCGTACATGTAACGCGTCTCCACAGAATAAGTCATTCTTTTATGGGACAATGTATACGATTCTATAATAAAGTTCCCAATGTTATCCGAGATTTGCCTATTAATAAGTTTAAAATTACTATTAAAACTAAACTCTGTCAAAAAGGTTATTACAAAATTTCGGATTACTTGGAGGATAAAACAGCTTGGGACTGATCACTCCAGGATCTATCTACTCGTGTACTAAGATGTCAAAGTGTAGCGTGGATTGCCCTACTGATACCATTATTATGTTCTCTTTTGTAAGGCAACACACTGGAGCTAATATTTGTAGTACCTAAGTAAAAATATTGTAAAAACATCTATATAAAAAGAATGGCCCCGAGTTTCTTGCCGCTTCTTCTCGGTAGGCTCTATATATTTTGGAACGCGGCGGTAGTCTTTAAAGTACATTATAATGAAAAATTGACGTTCATAAGTGCGTCTTTGATGCCTAAATTGAATAAATGATTTTGACTTTGACTTTGACTATACGATCCGGGTTTCCTACCGTAAACAATTTGGACCACGTTCACAGAATAAATAACAGTTTATAGTACTTACGTACTGTTACGGTTCTAACTTTAGTAGCTTGTCAAGTATTATGTTGACTAAAATAATATATCATGTTATTATCTACATAATTATTTACTATATTATTTGGATAAAAATCAAACGGCGAGGTACGTAGTGCCTCTGGTGGTACAGTGTGCAAGGGCCAAAACTGCAGTGCAAGTACCGTAAGAGTTGTTAAATTGCTGTCGAATCGCTAAGATCGATAAATTTAAAAAATCGTATCGGGCCCTAGCAAGTTTAGAAGTCGACATATCGATGACTTATACGATCGTCAAATTGTCCACAGTATGTCTTTTATTACGAATTGTTTGCTTTCCACAATGCGTCCTTCTATCATTAGAAAATTTCTACGAGCATTTCGCTCTACTACGAAGTCTATTTTTTTTATTGAATACCTGCTGCGCCCCGCGGATACACCGGCATGGTGATGGATGATGACGATGTTGATGAAAATTTCCATGCCCCATCTATTTCCATGCCAAATTTCATCAATTTTGGGCCAGCCGTTTGTGCGTAAGAGAATAAATAACAAACATCCATTAATCCATAAATACAAACTTTCGCGTTTATAATATTGGTAAGATCAAACCCAACTAAACAATATTCCCATTCCCGTCGCCTGTCGATAAGCTATATCGAGGTGGATTTCAAAGCTGATAAAACAATCATTAAAATCGATTAAATAGACGATCTCAAACGTTATAATCGTAAAAACTTATCGAATTTGTCTACCGATCGCTTAATTTTGTTACTTTCTTGCAATGATTGACAAAAGATTTCAAAACGATTTTCAAATTTATGGATCGGTAAGTTCGGTACTTGCACTGCTGGTACGATTCCGATGTTATTCCGTATCTACAACTTTATTCCCTTCATACGCAGTTTTATTGCATTAAACCCAAAACGTCATCCTGCACTTACACTGGACGTGTGTACGTATACATGGGAAAGAAGACGTTCATTCAAACAAGAACCAAGAAGTCAACGATGACACAAACTTATAAATTAGTATTCAATATAAATAAACTAGATATAGATACTAACTAGATATTCTAGGTACTGCTATGTATATCCAGTTGCTGTCAGAAAGTGTCTGGGCTTAGCTATACCGCGCTTATTTTCATGTGCTGTGGGCCTAGCACGAATAACTGCGTAAGTGTAACGTAACGTGTCGTTCACTTGAAACAGTACAGTATGTCCTGTATCTAAGGCAACTGTCACACAGACAACTCATAGTTTATACGCCGAAGCGTGACACGTTGACGCTAGCTATAGGAATACATTTTCGCAAATTGTTTGTGCTAAGGACCCTGACGTAGGAATCTGTTACGTCGGCTAATGTTTGGGCTCTCCGCAGATAGGTATATAGTTTGACTACGTCTCATCGTGACAGGCTATATAATATGTTAAATATATCGTAAGCGTCATATTCGCGTATCTTTTTCCGTTTCTAGCGTGTATCCAGTGCTATTGTTTACTAATGCGCGGTTTGACGCAACATGACTGATGGTTTTGGGCTCGTCCGAAACATGCCTCGTCAGGTCGGTCGTTGCACCTACGATACAAGATAAGGTATTTACTCTATATTTTCATTTTACTTGTTTCGTCTTGACTTTTTAAGTGATGGAATTAGCGTCTTGGAAATATAAAGGTAATTATATTAAAGATATGGTAGGTAATTACTAATTATATTGACAGGTTATGCCATTCCGCTAATGGATCTGTGTACTAATAGCACTGTAAGCTAGAAACAATAAAAAGTTACGTTTAAGTAATTACTATTTAAATGTTTAGAATTAGATCTATGTACGACTGCAACTGAACAACATGACTTTTTTAACCGACTTCAAAAAAGGAGGAGGTTATGTTTGATTGTGTATGTTCACTGATTTTGCCCCTACTTGTGGACCGATTTTCAAAATTATTTTTTGTTTGGCTATGTTAATTAATTAAATAAACTGTAAAGGTGTTATTACTATTGTAAATAAATAAATAAAAAATAAATAAATAAATGTTTGTCTTTTTTAATTTCTATTTTAGTAGTATCGCAATATCATTACTGTAACTATTAATACTCGTATATCGAAGGCACATTTGGCCCGTATCATCAGGATCTTTATAGGATGGCATGTTCCAATTTCGTGGCTGGGCGTGGATTAAGCGGGCGAGGTGAATAAGATATCACATGTACAATGAGTCTGCTTTTATTACGTCACACTAAGATTAATTATTACAGCACATAGTGTTTAGAATCAACTTGAATTAACTTGGGGACAAGGTATTCCACTTAGTAGCGAACGCTGCTACGACCAAACGCAAAGTGAGCTAGCTCCTCCGAGCAGGGTTGCCAGATGAGATATCTCGGATTTCTCCAGATTCAAAACTATTTTTCCCCAAAATGATACCTTTTTTAGAAAAATTCCCCTAAATTAATTTGACGTAATTTACAAATAAATACACTATAAATTCTAAGTATCATTTATTTATTTCTAAAAAGGGACTAAAGAAATCCAATAATTCGGCATCGTCTCGAGCAAAGGAAACATTTTCGGAATTAAACGTTGTAGCATTTTAGCAGTAGGCTCAAATTGTGAACATCCACCATGGGCTGCTACTCAGTATCTCATCCTCATTATGTTTTGTGCCGTTTTGGTCAGCAGTCTGTTTTTTTATACAATATTAATGATTGAGAACGCTCTTTGAGGAATTGCTATTTCCCCAGCAGCATTTTTATGAGGAAAAAACATAACCCCAAAATTCATCGGTGGATTCACTGTCAGCCTTTCGGCTTGGTCGGCTTGTTCTCGACCACAGTACGTACAGCCACCACAGACGAAAGAACGAATTAGTGATTTTGGGCTTATGCTCTATGATCGACCGATATTTATGTTTGCGCTACAAATTTACAGGAGTGCGTTCAGTTTGATCACCCGGCGATCGTGATAATAATATATCTAGTGCAAACTAGTTGAATTTGTATAATCTATCCTACTGTCGGTGATCGTCGAGCGTCGTCGGGCCATCAAACTGAACGTACCCCAGATCTATAGACAAGACTTCGTTCTGAAATAGTCAACCCCGAATTTCCCCAATGTCGGAATTCCTTCCCCAAATATTTCCCCAATACTTCTCCAAATGCCATATTTTTCTCCAAAATGGGGAAAAAACCCCCAATCTGACAACGCTGCCTCTGAGCCTCCGAGCGTGTCCGCGCGCTCCCACCCAACGCTTCTGTCGGATGATGACTAAGTCATCATCATCATTATCAGCCGGAAGACGTCCACTGCTGAACATAGGCCTCCCTCATAGAACGCCACTTGGACCGGCTACCCGCTTCCTGCATCCAGCGATTCCCCGCGGTTTTTATGAGGTCGTCGGTCCACCTATAGCGGGGGCCTTTCGAGAACCTTTCTTCCCCATCGGTTATCAGTTCTGCGAGCGATGTGGCCTGCCCATTGCCACTTCAACTTGCTAATTTTGAGAGCTATGTCGGTGACCTTAGTTCTCCTACGGATCTCCTCATTTCGGATCTTATCACGCAGGGAAACCCCAAGCATAGCCCTCTCCATTGCTCGTTGAGCGACTTCAAGCTTGTTAATGAGGCCCACAGTAAGGGACCACGTCTCAGTGCCATAAGTCATCACTGGCAACACACACTGGTTGAAAACCTTGGTTTTCAGGCTCTGAGGTATTGGGGACGAAAAGATGGATCGAAGCTTCCCGAACGCTGCCCATCCGAGCTGGATTCTTCGTGCGACCTCCTTGTCGAAGTTGGACCTACCTAATTGGACAGTCTGTCCCAGGTAGACGTACTCGTCTACAACTTCGAGTGTATCGTTTCCAACAATTACCGGTATAGGTGGAACATGGACATTGGACATGATTTTCGTCTTATCCATGTTCATCTTAAGACCAACCTGTTGGAAAACTCTACTGAGGTCGTTGAGCATGGTGCCGATATCCTCGAGCGACTCCGCCATTATAACTATATCATCGGCAAAACGAAGGTTAGTGATGTATTCGCCATTAATGTTGATGCCACATCCTTTCCAGTCCAAAAGTTTGAAAACATCCTCCAATGCGTTAGTGAACAGTTTCGGAGAGATGACGTCTCCCTGTCTCTCACACCTCTCTGCAATGAAATTTGTTCCGTACTCTGGTCTTGTGGCTTTGCTGTATAAACACTTCAACGTTTCGATATACCTATAGTCAATTTGGCATCGCTGCAAGGACTGCAGTATGGCCCACTTCTCGATAGAATCGAAGGCTTTCTCGTAATCCACAAACGCTAGACACAGTGGCTGATTATACTCTTCGGTCTTCTGTATAATCTGCCGTAGTGTATGAATATGGTCTACGGTGCTAAAGCCTCTTCGGAAACCGGCTTGTTCGGGAGGCTGGAACTCATCAAACCTGCGTGCGAGACGGTTCGTGATGACTCTCGAAAACAGCTTGTACACGTGGCTCAAGAGCGACATGGGCCTATAATTCTTCAATAAAGATTTATCACCTTTTTTGAAGAACAGCACCACCACGCTCCTGTGCCACGTTTCCGGTGTTTTGCCTTCGAAGATGACAGAATTGAATAACTTCTGGAGGACTAAAAGTATCGGTCTACCACCCGCTCTCAGAAGTTCAGTCGTAATTCCGTCCTCTCCTGGCGCCTTGTTGTTCTTGAGCTGTTTCAGAGCCATTCTAATCTCGTACAGGTCTCGACATGTCCGGGATGTCTTCGGTATAGTGTCGGACTAACTTTGCTCTGGTGTCCTGAGCTGCTTCAGTAATGGGTTCGCGCGTCGAGGTATATAACTGTCGATAGAAGCTCTCAATCTCTCTCAGAATCTCAGGCTTGGATGAAACGATACTGCCATTTTCGGTCTTCAGTTTTGTCATTTGGCTTTGCCCAATAGACGAATCCTTTGCAAACACTTTAGAGCCCTGGTTCCGCTCAATTGCTGCCGTAATACGCGCAGTATTATAAGCACGCAAGTCGTGTCGCATGGACTTCCAAATTCGTCTATTGAGTTTACCGTAGTCCGACATATCAACTGCGGACTGCAGTCTCATTTCGCTCCGTTCTGCCATTAGTTTCAGAGTTTCTTTTGAGAGTTTTTGAGCTTTCCTGCGGTGTTTGGTCTCACAGAATTCGGACCCAACCGCTTGGACAGTTTCCACCAACCCGTTGTTCAACTCATCCACTGTGTCGCATTCAGCTAAGCACTGAAAACGGTTTTGAAGTTCAAGTTTGTAACTTTTCGGGGTTTTGGATTTGGGCACGATTTGGAAGGAGCGTAGACTTCGCCAGACGTGACCTCTCAAGCTTGACATTGATATTCAATGCGCCTCGTACGATGCGGTGATCGCTGCCGGTTTTTACCTTGCTGATCACAGAGACGTCATTGAATATGCGCTTATTGGTCGTCATGATGAAGTCTATCTCGTTCGTAGTGGAACCGTCGGGACTCATCCACGTCCACTTCCTGGATAGCCGCTTCATGTAGAAGGAGTTCATCATAAAGAGTCCCTCCTTCTCCATGAAGTCAGCCAGCCTCTGTCCCCTCGAGTTCCGCTGCCCGTATCCAAATGGCCCTACTCTCAACTCATCACGTTTCCTTGTGCCTAGCTTTGCGTTGAAGTCTCCCATTACAACATTGAAGTAGGTTTCAGAAGTATGCATGGCCCTGGATATATCCTCGTACATACTTTCTACTTCATTGTCCGAGTGTGCCGAGGTCGGTGCGTATACCTGTATAACCTTCAGCGAATACCGTTTGGTTATTCTGAGTATAAGGAACGCTACCCTAGCCGACACACTATCGACTTTCACTACGTTGTTAACGAGAGGCTTGCGTACGAGGAACCCGACACCACCCTGGGATTGTTGGTCTCCCTGCTGTCCTGGAAGAACAAGTTGCCGGAATTTAGAATTATCGTGTCCTGTCCCTGTCTTCGGACTTCAGATAATCCCATGACATCCCAGCGTAACTTGAGCGTCTCTTCCTCCAATTCGACGATCTTTTCGTCGGTCCTGAGCGTGCGTGTATTGTATGTTGCCAGGGCCAGGGGTCGTTTTTGGGATTGGTAGCCGGATCTCTGCCGGAGATTCTTCGCACCCCCTGCTTCACCGTTACAATGGCCGCTACCGTAGCCACGGATAGCAGCTGCCGGGAACTGGGGGCCGTGGTTTAATGTTAATTGTCATGGGGGGCATTTGCCTTAATGCACCACGCTTGGCAGGCGTCTTGGTGATCGCAGTGGATGTTGACGCAGACTGCGGGAAATGCTGCTGCCCATTTCCCGAATATTCCCTTAGCCGACTTTTACGGCACCCACGGGAAAAGTTAGGGGGGGTACAATTCGAAGCCGGTACCACCACGGCAGCATGACTAAGTACTCAACGGTAATTGGCTCTCAACGACCGACTGACTGACCAATCAGCGAACAGCGCACGCTACCAGAGTTACACCAGAGATGGCGCCACTTTGCATCTCTAGTCCACCAAAACTAAAATAGGTAGCGCTTGACTAAATAATAACATCAGTTAAAGCTATGCGCCGACATATCTTTTACGTCTTGGGAGTCACGCAACGCACTGAACAAAGGAATTCCTTGAACCGCGAGCCTACTGGCTACTCAACTACACACTACAAATAAATACAAATAATATACTCCCTACCGTAGAGTACGACGCGTCTGTACATACTGTATAATCTGTAATAAGTCTTGATCCTTTCAATCCTTCATGAATGCGTTTTATTAAGTTCGACGTGGTTGTTCCCAATTAATAGTAGGTTTACATGCATGTGTGGAAGGCTTTCATTACCAACTAGTCTCGATTGATGATAACCGAGCCAAAGACAGTGATTATCAGAATCAGAATCAGAATCGTTTATTAACCTTATAACATTGTTTGTTACATTAGGCAAGTCAACAAATACATTTTGAACTTAAGCATAGAGCACTGTTAAGAAATAATAATAATTAAATTACAGCTATTTTTACATTAAACATTCAAGTAATTGTATTATAATTTAAATATATTTCCTGTATTTATAAGACTTAATAAAACCATTGAATATTCGAAGCAAATGATATTCCAAGAAATTGCAAAAATTAAAAATAATGTCATTTGAAAGATACATTAATAAGTATAAATTTTGAAACCATCAATTTAGCGTGAGCAGTCAAATAGCCTATATCTACGTAGTTACTTAGCCTACCTACCTACTTAATTTTTTCTACAAAAATGAATTTTCAGTCAGACGCATGTCCATGAATTCCTTTAGGGAATATAATGGATGACATTCAAAGAATTTTTTTAACTTCCTTTTAAAATTTATTCTATTTAACTTTGCGATTGTTATAGGTAGGTGATTATACATTAAAATTTTGATGTGGACACCTTGTTTTTTCACTTTTGTCAGTCTTATTTTGGGCTTAAATATTTTTTCCTTATTTCGTAGATTGTAGCCATGCACATCTTTGTTTTTGGTAAATGTCTCAATATCATTGTGTATCTCCAAAAGACTGTTGTAGATGTATAAAGAAATGACGGTCATTATATGGTATTTCTTAAAATATTCTCGGACAGAAGTGCGTTTTTGAAGTCCGAATATAATTCTTATGGCCCTCTTTTGACTTTTCAGAACTTTGTTTATATCTACCCCGTTTCCCCATACAGTAATGGCATAATTCGCTATTGAATGAACATATGCATAGTATATGGACATGAGAGTCGTTCGGTTCATTGAAGGTTTTAATTTTAGCAGTGCGTAGTTAGCACTTGCCATTTTTTTGCATACATTTTCTATATGTGCGGAATGATTTATGCTATAATCTACAGTGTATCCTAAAAACTTGTTTTCAGTCAAACCAGTATGAGTTTTGTCTTTTCGCGTTTTGTATAACATGATCACACTCTTCTCTGGATTAAGCACTATTCCATTCGCGCTGAACCATTCTTTCAGTATAGTATCTCAGTATAGTAAATGAGGTTTGGCACTCCATGTGCACATAAGGACGTTTTTAATATAATACCTGTCCTGTAATGTGTAGTCCTTTTACTTGTACTTATATAAAGGTTTGTAATAACACCCACATTTAACGCCACACACCTCTTCTGTTACTGTTGCACGCTGTTCCTCTCGCTAGGACTAACTACAAGCAAAACACATCTTTTGTAGAACTCCTGTTCTTGTGAACAACTATTTAAAAGAAAACAACGAAGTTGATATCTTTACAGATGGTGTGCGTTCAATCGGTCATCGGCTAGCCTCAACATTGTTTGGTTCGCACACGTTTTAGTCTTAATTAATCTAATAAACTGAATAAACTAAGGTAGTTATAAAATGACTTAAGTACTTTTTGATTCCTAGTTTTTTATACTTCTGTTTCAATACTTAACGAGTCATCTTTTTATTTTTATTGTAATGTAGCTTCGTAAACCGGATGCTTTGCTACTACAGCAAATAAATATATATCTACTGATGAAAACTTGTAATTGGGCTGGGTTATTAGTCTATAGTTTGTTTCATGTTATATTAGGTTAGGCTGTAAGTTTTCCTCCCTCCTTAATCGTTCCCTCATTACTGAGGATCGTGACTCCTCTGTTGCAGTTTGTTTACTGTTTCTCTCCATCGAGTTCTGTTGCTGGCCTGATGTAGAGCTGTGCTGAAAGGTACTCCAGCTGTTCCGTTACCTGATCCGCCCATCGCTTAGGGCTTCGTCCTCTTGGTCTTTTAAGTTAAAGTAAGTTTTCCTACGATAATAAAATAAAAAATAAAACAATAGCATGGCAGTAAAGCACTTTCAAGTGTCAGTCTGGCCATAGCTCTATCATTCTAAAGATTGGAAAACTGCCACAAAACATCCGATTTCAAGAACTCAAAGTCAGCTGCAGGAATGTGTATTCCTGCAGCTGACCTTTCTAAGCCTTCATCTTCACTGACCATCAAGTGGTCAAACAATCAAATGTAAATAAAACCGCCTCAATGCGATTTGGACTCGCGTACCGAGGGTTCCGTACATTAAGAAAGCATCTTATATCTTAAGATAACATTATTGCTCTAACTATAACACAGTCGTAAGTTAAAGGACAAATTTTGCCGTTCGATCCCCAGACCCTATTATTGCAATAATCAAAAATAACAAGTTTGTAATAGTAAAATCGTTTTTCTGCCGACTTCCAAAAAGCAGGAGGTACTCATTACGACTGTTTTTTTATGTTTGTTACCTCGTAACTTTCGACTGGGAGAACCGATTCTCAAAATTCTTTTTTAGTTCAAAGCTGGTGCTTCCAGTGTGGTACCATTTAAATTTCATTAAATTAGGCCAGCAGTTTTTGAGATACACTCCAATAACTAAATAGAAAGGAAGTCGGTATTCAATTTTTCAAATTGTACTTGTGTTTAAATAACACAAAATTCGTAAATATGCGACATTAACAGTCATATCTTTTGATCCCGTTAACTTAAAAGTTTGTTTTATTTCACAGCTGAAAGAAACCGCACACTCGAGTATTTTGATATAAATTTCAACTTTATATCTCTACTCCTGATCAAAACCAACAGACGTATATACCGACAGACGGACAACAAAGTGATCCTATAAGCCTATATAAGGGTTCATTTTGTAGTACAGAACCCTAATCCAGCCTATTATATTCATAAGATCTGTATTTTACATGTGAAAATAGAATGAAATTAATAAGATTGTGCATATAAATATACCAAATCATATTCATAAATGAAACTTTCAACTAATATCGCAGTGAATTCATACACGAACAAAGTCGCGGACAATGAGACTAGTACGAAAATTTCGTTTGATAAAAATATTGGGTTGGATAGTCAGTGTACGCACGGGTGAAGCCGCGGAGTGCAGCTAGTTACACATAGTTAAGAATTATATTATAGTGTCGTGGGACTATAAATGTATGCGGATGGGCTTTGGTTTTATTTACGAGTAAAAAAACACTATTAGTGACGCTAGATTTTTAACATATTTGAAATATCGTTATGGTATTTCTATTTTAATTAGGCACGAATAATAGCTAATTAAAATGTTATCGCGTTACATGGGACGAAAAACCTTCGGAATCACGGGGGAATGGAAATCTAATATTTGTTATGGAAATCGTTAGGGCTTTATTTAATTGTGAACTTTAAATCCTTGCTGTTAAAGGTATATTTTTGTCTGTATGTCAACCTTTCAAAACTCTCGCAACATTATTCCATGCTTACATAGTTGGTTCATCGTGTCAGCTTGAGAAGTTTCGTCATAATATGTCCAAAATTATCTGATACATCTCATTGTACTAAAATGTTTATCTTGCAGAAGATTTTGGGGGTCAAGCATGTTTGGTCCCTATATTTTCTATATATTCTGACCAAAATGTCCTGACCTGCCACCTAGAACTGTATTGGTGTTTTTGCTGAGCTCACAGTAGTCCAGGCATATCTGGTGGGCACTGGGAACTTAGTTGACAGTACGTTGTATAGAAGTGAATCCGTGTGAACGTCTAGTTAAGATAAGTTATCGATCGGTTAACGAAAATATTCTAATTCTAATATTGTGATATTTTTCTTGAGATATAAAATCATGTGTTTTATGGACCCGCCTATGGCGAACTGTTAATTTGTCTGGAGGAGGTAGAGATAATTGGGAACGGGGAGTTGTTTGAATTTCTCTGTCAAGCTTTAGTTGTTTTATAAATTCGGCTCCCGTTTTCCCACTCTCTCCATTGATGATCAGTGATGACGCCATTGAAAGACACCTATGATTCAAGGTAGCACGTCAGACAAGCTACTGATTCGCATAGGCTACCTAAACACGCCGTTAGGTGTTTACTGTTTATGTTTAGAAACATTCGACAGTAGATACACTGAAGACTCAAGTGCTTTTTGCAGGTTTTTTAATACCCGGTGTCTGCGTGTTGTGGATTTCTTTACTACCTTCACTGAAAGCTTTTTGACCTGAGTTACCCACGTCCCACAAGGACATTTGCCTAGCACGAAACTTTGCGTAATCGCATCTTTGACGTATACAGTACAAACTATGAGCTATCTGTGCCACAGTTGTACTAGATACATGACAGTTTGTACCGTATACGTCATCGATACGTTACGTTACACTTACGCAGTCATCCGTGCAATTTTGTGCATATTTTTGTGTGGGTCCGCTAAGAACTTAGCTTACTCCTACTGATAAGCCAAAATCAATCTATACTAATATTATAAAAAGGAAATATTAGAATTTTTTATTTTGCATGTTTGTAACAAACAAACTCAAAAGCTACTGGACCGATTTCAAAAATTATTTCACCATTCCATTCCATCCACCAGGCGTGTGAAACCGCGGTTCGCAGCAGGTTAGATATAATTTAAATTTTAAACCTGTCATTTAGATCTAAGGCGCAAGGAAGGATAGGATAGGGCTTAGGTTTATCATGCTTACCTCTAAGGCCCACTTGCACGTTCCTCTCAGCTTCAATAACTCAGTCAACTGCTAAAACGGGGTTTTATAATTAATTTATCTTGCACCATTAAAGGTTAGGAGTAAATCTAGGATATTTATTGAAATATTTAACCCAGCAATGTGGGATGGTTAAGTCTTTAACTAGGGTTAGTGAAGTTTTATGTCAAAAGAAATTGAGGTTACATTCTGCTGTATAATGTACTCTTTGGACGAAATGACACGAGACAATACGTATAAAATAATAAGTCGTCAAATTTCATACAACAAAGGATAAACAAGAAAGTCTATATACATTGTACTGTAGTGCCAAAGAGATAGATATAAGTTTCACTTTTTTTTTGATTCATTCATTTTTGGTCAGGTTGCAATATAAGCGCATAGACAATTCAAAGTCCCCATCTAAAGATTACAAATGTCAGTTTAGCAAAACTGGTGATCTTTTATGCAAGGCAAAATGAGAGTTAAAAATTGATATGACTAAGTTTACAAACTCGTAGACTTATTTATTCAACCCGAGCAAACGTGCAAACGTGCTAAGCCGCGCGGGCATTGGTCGTCAAATGGTGAACTTTAACAGTTATTAATCAAAGAAAGTACATAAGCACAAGTTAGAAAGGCGTAGTAGGCGCAGTCGCCTGTTATATAACTATGAAATAGTTATTAGAGACATAATCATGTGATAATATTGCGTGACGGCTAGATAAATGTTCCGTATTGCGGTTTACTCGTATTTCATGTTCAACGAGAAATCAGCTCGTACAAGTGGCATGCAACAAGGTTATTTATATTTTTCTACCGACTTGCAAAAAGGAGGAGGAATTCGACTTTTTTTATGTTTGTACCTCATAACTTTCGATAGGGTAAACCGATTCTCAAAATTATTATAATAAAATATACTTAAAATATTTTGAAAGCCGGTGCTTACCGTGTGTCCCATTTAAATTTCATCAAATTCGGTCCAGTAGTTTTTGAGTTACACTCCAATAACTGAATAGAATAGAAGTTTGTATAAATTTTTTCAAATTGTACTTGTTTTAGAATATACTGACTTATGTAGCTAGCATTAAAATAATAGTTATGTGATGCCGATGGAACAGTTGTAGGGTCGGAGCCTATTTCGAGACTACGCACAAGAAAACGCTAACGTGTCAAGTGATCAACACAGTTTAGTGGAAAAAAGCACAAAATTGGCTCACATATATAATGACTTATCCATGCGGGTACTAGAAGATCCCTACCATCACATTGAATTTTCGCACGAACTGAACCTTCACCGAAAAATCATCTTCGCAGAGGAGCCGAGGATGCGAATCAACAACTGCCTGATCGCCGTCGACATTGGCAGCCGACCCTCAACTCGCTACTCCTGAGCTATCGCCATTGCTTCATAAATGTCTGGCTCAGCTATAGCCGGAGGCCGTAGCACAAATAATTTGCGATAAAGTATTCGTAACGTAAGCGTAAACGCGTCACGCTTCGGCGCACAAACTATGAGTTATCTGTGTCACAGTTTCCCTAGATAAATGATAGTTTGTACTGTTTCAATTAAACTTCGTAACTACCCGACTCTGACAATTAAATGTCGTTTATATTTTCGTTGTCTGGAAGAAATTTCTTGAAAGACAGGGGTGAACAAGAACAAGAAATTGATTTTTTTTTGCTGGCACATCCATTTTTATACTCATTTATTAATTATGAAAGCGGTATTAAAATAGTAATGTGAGCAATAAGTTAGCCCAGTCTTTTGTGTTGGAAGCTAAAGATCATTTAAATGAGAAAAGCTCTCAGTAATTTAGTCTCCGCTCACATATGCAGCTTCTCATTTCATTAGCAATTTAAACGTATGAAATAATTTTAGTAGTTAAGTTAAAATAGTTTTTTTTAATACATCACATAAAAATATAGATTACGAAATAAAATACAGTGTTCTGGCTTCGAAACATTTCGTGTGCCAGTGAAATTAAATTTGCCAATTCGAAGTCTACCAAATTAAATTAAATCTCTCTTAGTGAACAATATTGAATTTATTCTCTCGCGGCACCCTTTTTGAGCTAGTGAGGTGAAAGTAATTATTGTTTACGAAATATTTACCTGTTTTTAACTTTTGACTTAGAATTACGAGATTACTCACTTAATATTTATCGGATAGACCACGATTATAAACATAAGCGAGACGACATCGACGCGGGTGTACCGAACACTCCTTGAAAAAGACCGAAACTTGGTCGAAACTATAGTCGGACCGTTCTGATAAATATTACGTGAGTAATCCCGTATTTCTAAGTAAAAGTGAGTGAAAACCACGTTAGTTTTTATAAAGCTTTTTAAGTTTACCGTTATACAGATTTACTTAATTATATTATTATTTTTATTTATTCAAATGTTTTTTATTGATGTGAGAGATGGATAGTGGACATGTTTGCCATGAGCGACAGAGACAGATAGTGACGCCACTTTTACTTTTTTATTCTTTTTATTTTCGCTCATGGCAAACATGTCCACTATCTATCTCTCTCATCATTTTGCCGTAAAATTAAGAACCTCCAAGAGCTTGTGCGAATAAAAAACATTTGAACTGAGTACAATGGGTTAGCAAAAATCGGGTTACTAGAGGTTTTTATTTTTTACTAGTTTTTTTAGTATGAAACTGATTAAATGCGCAAACTTTTAATGGCACTTGCCAAGGCATACTATTACATTTTTTTAAAGGAAGGCCTTTATAGTCGACAAATATTGAAAATTTTTAATTAATAGTTTAACAAATAGTCTTAAGTCTAGAAAACTTGGGGCAGTTGTGTCATTATTTTTGACTGTGGTTCTAGAAATGTTATTGTTTATACGGTTCCAAAGTTTAAATGAACAAAAATAATAAAAATTAACCGAAATATGGTTACAGTTTGACTAAATTTCTAGGTTTTTCTTAAATGCCCATAATTTCCCAACTGCATGGGATTGATTTTTTTCAGTTTTTTCTCATGATGGTTACAATCAATCCTGTCACCCCGTTTCGGCTTGACGTTGAGTTCTGGGACACCCTGTATAAGAATCGCACAAGCCTGATATAATTCTACATTAGTCTTACGCTGTTACTATTCACCTTCCATAATCATCACATACGTATATATTATAATCGATGTGTAAATATTCCACTGCTTGTTTCAGATTCATCGGGTTCACTGAACGATAACATCGAATGACGATAAACGTGAGTACATAGGCTAGTTTTTTATATTCTTGATTTGGACGTTGCTAGGCGCTTCCGACAATAGATGTTGTGTCTACTAAGCTTTAGTAGTTCACTGATATGAGTTATCGTTTCTAGTAGGTACGGCAGCCTAGTTAAAGTGATAAGATGTTATCTATTTTAATACAGGACATTTTGGATAGATATTTTTCAGATATTGTTACGGAAATAATTACAATTAATAAGTAGGTACACACGTTGTTAGATAATTTTTTATATTCAGATGACGCGGTAAACATTTGGCAATAATGTTTTAGAGTAGACAGAGATCTTACTAATATGAAATCGAAACCAAAATGTACATCAAACATTAATAATGTGTGTGTTCAGTATATCCAAAGTATTATCTAGTTGCATTATATTTCGTTATATAACATTGTATTATTTATGTAATAAATTGAATAATTGCTTAAGCATGATTCGTTTTACAAATTTGTAGCATAAATGTACTAGTGATACGGCGAAAGCATAATATTCATAGTAATACACGCACTAATACAATAATAACAAACAGACCTTTTCACAAAAAAAATGGTTGTCTGTAAAGTCGGTTTACGGACGATAATTTTACGTATTAACGTCATAAGGCAAGCCGAACGCTTAGGCCGACCGTGCCTCTATCGCTTGTTCCGTGATCTCGCTCGGCGGAACGTGACACTGAGTCATACGTTTTTGTGCGTGCAGCTGGCGTTCATCGATTTATAAAAAGTTATCATGTCAAAACTTGGTTAATTTCCATGTAATAAAGTTATAGGGACGTCAAAAATTATAGGGGAATTAGTTAAAACGTAGTCGTAAGACTTTCGTATACTCACGCGCCCATCTGGGGCCTGGGTATCGTGTGAGGCATGGACACACACATTAACACATCACAAGATATCCAAGATCCGGGAACAAACACTACTGCTCATCATACAAATATTTGCCCCAGCCAGGGATTGAACCTTGAGCCCCGCGGTTTGAAGGCTGGCTCACTGCGAACTGACCTAGCGTCATACTTATAATATAATAGTTGCAGAACTTGCCAATTTATTGTGCGCCCATGTATAACACAAAAATGGAACCCACTTCAATACACAAGTGTGAAATAACTTGTCGAAGTCGGTCATGATAGTTCAAAATTATCACAGTATTGTGTGCATGGTACCGAATTTGATATGATTTTTTAGTGTTGAAGTCGGTTCCATTTTTTTGATAAAAATACATTTTCATACTTTTTAATGACCCTTGCTAATTACGGAATCGATTGTCATTGACCCTCAAAGATGATATCATCAAATCATAAAAAATTCAATTATTGGAGTGTTGCTCAAAAAATTGCTGGAACGATGAAACTACTGGACCGAATTAAAATTAAAATTCGGTCCAGTAGTTTTCAGATATACTCCAATAACTGAATAGAATGGAAGTCGGTATAAAATTTTTCAAATTGATCTAGATTGAAGATTGAAGTTATAAGCTTCTACGGTTATTATGACGGATTAGTTATCGTGATCTGTTATTTTATACAGTTTAAGAACACTATCGCCTTTACCAATAAACGTTGCGTAAACATATCTTAGGCGTAACATCCTTTGTCTTGCTTTGACACGTGACATTTACTGTAAGCGAAAAATTGACGGATAGATGTTTTAACTATTCCGGGTATAGTCAAGTTTATTAGAAAGACCGTTTGTGTCTAAAAAAGAAACTCAGTTATATTTGAGATGGTAAAATTGTGTATACTAGTGCATCCGCAAAATTGACTACCACATCTACTGTATTTTAAATCTTTGGTTAAAAAGTAAGTTAAAGTTTGGAAAACATCGAGCGGAAAAGGGTAGTATTTTATTTCACCCACAGGACAAACGTGATCCTATCCCATATTGGGGTTATTATCGTGAGTGCAGCGAATGTCGGCCGGAACGTGTCCCGGACGGGAGCCGTCAGATCTGAGCACGATACGGAGCAGATGGCCAGATGAGTAAATGTTAACGGGAGTTGTGCGGAGGATTCGGGACTTCCATGTCTAGACGAAAGATACATCAAATTTAAGCTGAATGTGGAGAAAGTTTGCCAAAGATATATAAACATGACATCTTTTATTGACTTTTAACTTTAAACGGATTAAATTGTGCTGTCGTTACTACCATCGTCATGTTTAACTTGTCGACAAGCGCCTAATATTGAGTTCCGGCAGCTGTCTTTGAAAGCCAATCGCTTTTCTATATCTAGTATGATACCTCCTTTGACTGCATCATCACTGATCTTCAAGTGAGTGGTCAAACAAGCCTATCAAAGTTAAATGTGTATACTTCAATATACACGTAGTAATACAACACTGCTGATAGTGCAGTTCTGAGCGGCTCTCCAACATCCGTCTAATGCGGTCGTTTGACTTGAGACAATCGTACTCGACCACTTCTTCTTTCTTTTTTCAACTTCTTCCTTCAAACTTTACCACAGTAATGTGCCAACCCTATTTGAAGCAAAGTTACATACTTTGCTTATATCTATAAGTAGAACGTCTAACGTTCCTACTAACGTTGTCTCACGCAGGTTTAGCGCGAGACGCGTGCAGCGATGTTAAAATCGCATCTACGAATAAATCGGCACTCTCCGTACCGCCTCTTCCTTGTTTTTTGTCGCCTATTTATCTCGATGACGTAATTTGCTTGAAGGCAGAATGTCAATGCGTTAATACCATGATGAGTTCTAGATCCTCACTTGGTAAAATGCTGTTTTGTCTGACAAGCAAGATTCGTACTTAACGTTCTTATTATGCTGAATAACGTTAATAAAACCGCTTCCAACTCTAATTAAAAAGTGAAAAAGTCATTACATTGTTTACTAACAACTGCATGCTCTATGGAATCAATCAATATTTATGTGAACAGACCTTATTGGTTCGAAGCGCCCTGTTCCACGAATGTTACGCACCATTGCTCACTTGTGTTTACAACGCTACATGTTTCCATTGATTGAACAACTGATTTATTTAAGTATATCAACTGTTTTATACACCTGTCTGTGGAATAAAAACACAAGTCCATCTAATGACCTCTGTGAACTCGCTCCATTCGAAATTACAAGGCTGATTGGCTTGCTTCATAGTATATAACTATGACGTTAACCTTAAAAAGCCTTACCCGTTTATTCATAAACCTCTGAAATTATAAACACTACATTAGAACCAGGCTTTTTCTTTTAAATGCCAGTAAGTTTCCTTTTACTGGCATTTAGATTAGACATTAGATTCATAACACTTTTTTTATGAAACGTATTAAGAATGAAATTAATAAGAAGGTGGGTTAGGTATGTGGTTATCTAAAAATATTCCTACATACATCAGTAAACACCAATAATAATGTAATAGAGGTTAACGAAAACTAAATTAAAAATATGAACCAACTGAAGTAATCTAGGTACCTTTGCACAAGTAATTTCAGTGAGAGTAACAAATACGCTAACTGACTCAAGCTTTGCGTTTCTAATATACTAGCTGACCTGTCAGCGGCTTCGCTTACACCCCTTAAGGGTTATATCTCTGTGTGTGCTTACAACGTAAATGGCATCAACTACAAAATTTCAAGTTTGTAGCCCCACCGCCTTAGTCACTGCGTTGATGAACCAATGAGTACGTCAGAAGTGTGTGTGGTGAGTGTGATGTTTATTGAGATATGCATTTATGTGTATGGCCAGGGTTTGTCAAGTAGCGATCACTCACAGCTCACAGCATTCGTTACTTTCCACCTTTCTCCAATGTATTTCAATCACAGCCACAAAAAATCAAGTGTCATATATGTTTATTGCAAATTCGATTCTCAATTTACTTGAAGTGCATATATAATTTCCCCTATGCTCCCTCCGACTTTCGTGTGTGAATGGAAATGCGATCTCGCACGTAGGGGTGAATAAATTCCATAGATCTTTGGCCAACGTACTTTTAACGGTTTCCATGGCCATTATTGCTTGTTTATTGTTATGAAAATCAGCTATTGTCAGTTCCGCGTTTAGTTTCGGAGGCGCATGCGAGTGAAATGCTTCAGGATTCGGTGTGTTTTTGAATAGCTTCGAGCTAATTTTGAAATTTTCTTCGGAGTTTGAAATTATACGTATTCTTTGTTACATTATTATTGTGGAGACAATGACGTCAATGCAGATTTTTCTCGTATTAAATAAAAGCTGTTAAGCGCTACCGGAGTGGGCGATACGAATGGTAATCACCATAGTAACTTACTTCACTATCTACTATAATTAAATTCCGTTGATTGTTTTATCAATTGTCCATTCGTCGCCTGATAGCTTAAAATAATTAGGTAGTTACATTATCAACATATCAGGACTTGTGTCTGAGGACCGAGGCGGTGAGGGCTTTATGATCGAACGATGAATTTATGTTTTATAGATTTAAGGCTCTTATACAGTAAATTTGTTCTAGTTCATGTAATTTTTTTATAATGGTTCATCAAAGTAACTCCCTCTTGCCTGATGGAAAGCGAAGATAGAATCAAGAAGCGATGGCCTATAGATTATGATTAGTGCAGCCGTAAGCTGCTTTAATTGCCCCTATGATGACCTGAGAGATGCTTTTTCACGCCCCGCTTGAAAGACCCAGGGTCATAACTGCAAGGAAAAACGTACGTCGGCAGAGCATTCTCAATTTACTTATACGATAGAGGATCGAACAAACTTTTTGGTTCGTGGACACTGTTGCATAATGGGAGGTATTAAAACACGAGCACGTTTATTGAATCTTACATAGGTATCATATAACATATTATATATATACTATAATTACTTGTCTGGACTGTCTGGTTCATCAACGCAGAGCCTAGCCCCCTGAGGCTAGGAACTTGCAATTTGGCAGTTGATGCCTTTTATGTTGTAAATATCCACTAAGAAAAGGTTTTTAGAAGTGTGCGAAGCTACTCGTGGGTTAGTTACTCTAATATATATATATAGGAATTATATGTACGAGGCTTAAGATTCAGTGATTTTGTCAGGAGTTTCGCATATTGACATATTGACAGCATAATGAGATATAATCCCGCGGATTAAATACGAACATTTAACTCATGAGGGGAATATAATCCACCATACGCATTCACTGCACCTTGACCAGGTCTAGTGTGAGTATCTTACTTTACTTAATAGTCTCCGAGAAAGCCTCTCAGCTCTTAGCTAAGATAACACCTGGCAACGTAGCGTCAACATGCTCTCCGAAAGCGCCGAAACGACCTCCCATTTAAGCATTGACCATGCCTTTTAATTAAATGCCAATTTAACAGTTCGATCGACTACCTAATCTCTGCTATGAGGACGCTTCCTTATATATTCTTAATAAAATACCTTCAAGCTAAAAACATATGCGCTTACGAACTGCACCTCAAATAACACAATCTTGGGTTTTTCTGTGAGGTCTATGTCCGATAACGTGCACTTATCATTATGCAAATGACACAATCACGAACATGTCTAGTGTCCGATTATACGCGGTTCTTGCCCAACCGGGGCATTGGCAGGTGGTCCACATACCATCGCTCTCAACGGATATATCTGATACATATATTTTGTTTTTGTTGACGTTTGAAATTGGTGGACGCCAGTTGGACATCAGCATCTGGCATCGTCGATGTGTTGATGCGGGCGGCTATACTAGATTGTATTACAACTGAGAATAATAATGTGATTTAGTTTTGAATAAGCTATAAGAGCTCCTCGCTCGAGTCAGCCATTGCGTCCATAATAGATCTATAAGGATTACTCAAACCTTATTGCGGTCAGAACTTGGAGAGGCGTAGCATAGGCGCTAGGGGTGTTACTATCTGCGCTTCCGTGCTTCAGAGAGCATTCAGTTAAGGTGCTGATTTTTTCTTAAGACCAAAGTGGTTATTCTATGTGGAACGCATTCGGACAGTATAGAGACAATAATCCACTTACTAATACAACCATCAAACGGCAGTAACCCGCGTGAAGGGAGCGCCCAGCAGTGCGAACGTAATAGGTATATTTTAGTCGCGTTTCCCGTAAAAGAATAAGGGTGCAAGTATGCAAAATAGGTGTCAAATTATGCGGTATTATAAATGTTGTTATAACCCCGAACACTCCTTGAAAAAGACCACCGAATGTGGTCGAAACTTTAGTCGGACCTATCCGATAAATATTACGTGAGTAATCGCGTATTTCTAAATAAAAATGAGGTATGACCATGTATCTGAATTCCGGTCTAAGCTCAATTGGTTACCCATCCGACGTCGCCGGGATTTACATGTCCTTTCCCTTCTTTATAATATTCTGTTCTTCCCTCCGAGTCCATCGTATCTTAAAGAACGTTTTGAATTTCTCCATCTCTCTAATGATTTTTCTGTTGTATTGTATTTATGTATCATATTATTATATATGTACCTAATCTGTGTATGTATGTGTTATTTATATGTATATATTTGATTGTGTCTGAGCAAACGAAATATTTTGAAAAGTAATATGGTAACAAGGATTTTTTTTAAAATGATCTATGCACTAAGTTAAAATTGTTTGATTATTTCCATTTAACTCTACCATGCGCCAATTCTAATGTATATAAATTGCTATCCATCCCAAGGTTGCCTGTAAGAAATTGCTTATAGCGATAAGGCCGCCCATTGTACAACCTGTTTTGTAAAATATTCTTATTTGTTTTCTTTTATAAGCTTGGTGTTCAATAAAGTATTATTGTATTGTATTATAAATGGTCAGATTTGTTTAGTGATCGACCGAAATTTCGGTTTCGGCCAAAAAATCTAGTTTTGCCTTGTTCTAGAGTAAGCATATATGGATGTATGGATGTGTGGATCTTTGTGTTACTCTTTCACGCACAAACGGCGGGGGCAATTTTGATGAAATTTAGGTATGGAGGTAGATGAGGCGCTGGATTAGCACATACTTTTCATAATCATCATCCATCACTACGCAGGTGGAAAAGCGTAATATTCTTGGGCATACAGCATAGGCAAAATAACAAGATCGCGGCCTACGTTAAGATCGTAATGATGACAGTTCTGTCAAAGTTTGTGTCAGTTTCTGATAGCTCAGCAAAAGCCAAGTTAATTTGACAGCTCGATACACTAGACGTACTCGGCGACCGTCAAGGATGATGAAATGTAATGACAATTTATATCCATGGTGATTAATTTTATATTTGGATTTGTACTTAAGTCGTGTATTTCATTATTAATGTTTACTGATTGATATACTAAGTATTTAAAAGTACTCATATAATACTATTATAACAGTTGCGTTTGACCATGTACATATTTTACGACTTTTTGGTATAAAGATAGATATGCACTTGGAGAAATAACAAGCTTCTCGAAGTAATAATCCTGCGCAAACGTAGTCGCGGGCACCAGCTAGTATGCTTATAAATGTTAAAAAAACATTACATTTCGGTACGTAATCGTAATTTTAAATATTTTTTATTAAGTTTCGGTTTTGGGTTCGGTCGAAACAGAGAGCAAGGCCGAAAGTTCGGTTTTTCTGAAAAACCAGTTCCGGTCGTACGTTACATTTTTTTTAAATTGCGATGGGTTATACTTTCCTTTTTCACAAAACTAATTAAATATATAAAAAAGATATTTAATAATACCGGCAAGTACAAGAATACAAATTAAAAGTTTAATAACACGACTACGGAAATAACGAACCCACACAGAGGTGGGCAGATTTTACGTGCAGACTTTAAGCACGTAAAATCTGCCCACCTCTTGTGCTTCGCCGCAGTCGGGTAATTGTGTGTTGATGGTGCGAGTGTAACCTAGTGACACTCGCACCATCAAGACGAATCTAACGACGTATCATTTATCAAAATTGGTTGAGCCGTTGAGTAGTTACGAACGGACATAGGAACGGACCTACAAACATACAGGTGAAACACATACGAGATCCTCCTCTCTCCACCGCAGTCGCCTCAAAAGGTTTACCAGATCAATCTTATCAAAAGTTATTTATATTAGTGAAATCTAATTAGCAAGGGCCTCCAGGGTCACCAAATCTAGAGTACCAATATTTTGCTAAGCTTTTGAGACCAACGTATAATATAATAGCTGCTCTCCGCGGTTTCACCCGCGCGGTGATGTATGATGATAGATCTTATATAGCCTATGTTACTCAGGGTGAATGTAGCTTTACAATGGTAAAAGAATTTTTGAAATCGGTCCCGTATTTTTTGAGCCAGTTCGTTACAATGTTTGTAACAAATTGGCTCAAAAAGTACTGAACCAATTTCAAAAATTCTAAAATATCTTTCCTCTACATAATATTAGTATAGATATTTTACCTTTACACAACCCCCGCACTAGGATTCCCTGTGTCGCTGTAGACATGGATGGATACACACAACACATAACAACATACAAAATCTCGAATCTTACATATAAAAAAATCTATTGAATCATTTCTGCTAACGCTAAAATCATATCTCAGTTATATACAAGTTACTTGGGACACCTATTTAGATACATGAGCCCGTCTTTGGGACTCATGTGTAGATACAATGAATAAACAAGTGTTGCTCCTATCCATGACGTCTAATATCACCTTGAAGGTGATATCAAGTTTTTCCTCGATTCTCTAACCACGATTTTCCCCTGTAAACCCAATACACACAAACATTCTCTATTTCCTAGTCGTCGTAAGAACAACGATATTTACTTATTTACACATACCGTTGTAAAAAGATCGTAAACATTGTTGCGTGTCCATTGTAGCTGGAATAGCTCCGTCTCTGTTTTTATGCCTTTAGAAAAGTACAATCGGGTGGAACAATGCGCAGAAATCTATGAACAAACTTAGAATAGAGGCATAATATATATAATATATCGGCCAACTAATTTAATCTAATGTTAATCTAATAACTGTAGTTTAACCCCCAGTTTCTAGAACGCTTATCAAAGCCTTGATTAGTTGATCAACTAAATACTAAACGCTCTTTGGTCATTTGTATTCTACGACGCGATATGTGACCAATCAGCCGTCAGCATTCCATCTGTTATCTGATCAAACTTTGACAAACGTTCCAGAAACCGGACTTTTTACTTACTACATAAAGATATATTATAGTAAATATTGATATTAGTGTTGTACTTATTGCACATCTCTAACGGGGTAAGTTGCATGGATTGTTTTATAACTATACTTGTAATACCTTTACCTATCTACTTTTGGCAGTAAAGAATTAGAACCATTTGTCATATAACTGATAGAATTTGCTAGTATTTCATTTGTTTGTTTTTTGCCCTAAATAGTTCAGAGGTTATGGATCACACGCGCATCTTGTTTCGGGAACAGAAACTATAAGCAAGGAACTACGTAGATGTTTTAATGTGACCATTTGGAAATTTTATAATAAATTCAAGAATTGAAAAAAGAATGGTATGGGAGGTTCTCCTATTTTCCCCACCCAAGACGCGAAGAGACGAACTATCAGAAGTATTAGAAAAGTATTCTGCCCTAGTTAACATTGCACACTAACCGTGCATATTATCCAAGCGTACAGTAGTCCTGGCGCTTAAAGTAGGCCATTTCCGAGGCAAGCTCGCTTCGCACGTCGTCGCACCTATTATATAAGTTTCCTTTCCTCATCTCGTATTTCCATACTAGGCATTTTTATAAACTGTTGGCTCGCTCACGACCTTTTTTGTGCTAGAAGAGTTAATTGTGTAGGAGGCTGATGAAAACCGTACGCTGCGACCTCACTTTGTCTATGGCAGAAAAATTTTGAGTTGTGTTATATCAGAACAAGTTAAAGAAGAGTATCTCTAAAAATATATCACTATTATCTATAATACGAAAAATGTTTACAGTATTTTATCGTTGCCTGTACAGACGCCCCAGAGTAAACTCAGGGTCGTAGCACGGCCAACTTATTGTATTTACTGTCCGTTACGTTATTTTATTGGCTAGGTATACGCAAAATGCATTTATTTTAACATCGCAGTTTCTAGTTTTGAAGCTATTAGTTTGTGCGATTAGTAGCAGTAGAGTTTCTTGCGGTAGTGTTAGTGCAACAAAGTACTGCCTGAGATTTCTCGCTTCGCTCGCTAGGAGAGATCTCAGGCGGTACTAACTTTATTATGGATGGATTTTATGGATTGTGGCCTGCATTTTCTGCATCTGATTTTACCTACCTATCTCCTCAGCCTCTCCTTGCTCTCCCACTACGGGTAGTGGGGCACTGTTTGAGAGCAAGGGCTTTCCGCTGTCTTGCTTGTTCGAGCAGTACACGAGTTGTGTTCCCGCCCGTGGTATACCTACCCCCTACCCCCTACCTTTGCGAAGCAGTAATGTTCGCAGTGATCCGGCACATCCATTTGCTTTCTACACTGCTTTGAAAGTTCTGACGCTAGGTTCTCATGAAATTGCTGACAAAAGTTGGTTAAAGTACTTGTCTACTTTTGGTCAGGTTGACGAACGCGATGCAATGAATAGGTTATGTCCTAGTCTTGACTGTGTGGTAATGCAATTGCTATATAAGTACATTTGGTTCTGTTCCGTAGACGTTTTCACTGCCAAAGAGTATTGTTACATACCTACTATCAATTACGCCCCATAACTCTGTAGGATAGTTCTTCATCTTTCGCGCAAGCCGCTGCTGGTGATAGTCTGGAGATAGATAGATAGTAGATAGACAGATAGTAATTCAAAGAATATTTCAGTAGTGTCTCAATATATGACCCAATCAGCTCCTGTCCATACCATAAAAGTAACACAATTAGATACAAATTGGCTTCAGTCCATTGTTATACGCAAGTCTGCAGGTAATTGATCTGTGGTTAAGCGACGTAGAAACCGTCTCGTTCCGGCGAACTCAACGCCGTCGACCCAATCATTTATTTTTATTTATTTATCATCATGCATGTATTCATACTGCCTGCACCCATCTTAGCATAAATTATGCATCCGTTTAAGGAGAAAAAAACAAACTTCACAACGTGGTGTAACTGATAACGAGATCAAAGTTTGAATTGGAATGGTAAAATGATGAACATTACATTAAATTTAACAAAAAATAATTATTATCCAAGAAAAAAGCAATGTTGTTGCCTAAATAACAATTTAACCGATTCGCAGTAAATATCTTGTAGTGTGTGAGTAGTAAATATCTCCATTGTAGGAATACACTATATCGATCACGAGTTCATATTCCGACTCGCACTTGGCCGATTTTCGGGTGGCTATGATCACAACCTTTTTTGAGGCTTGGATCCCCGCCTGGAGGAGACCTTATATCATCATATCATCATCATCATCTACATCAATATTAAAAGGATGAGAAAATTGAAAATTGGACACATTTGTCCCGTTATAGACGGACAGAGACAATATCTTTGGAAGGAACATTTAATGGAAAATACTGTTTTAAACTATCACGGTTCTTCACTAAAGTTATATGATTATTAACGGGATTTTTACCGTGGTAAGGTTGTGGAATGAGCTCCCGATATTCCGGCGCAGTTACATGCACCATGTTTACGGGAAGGCATGTAACTGCGCCGAAATATCTCATTCCACAACCTTACCACGGTAAATATCCCGTTAATAATCATATAAATTTAACTTATTCTTATTGTGTATGTAGTCGAACATCCAAAATTAAAAGATGACGATATTACAAGGATACATAATACTACTTCTTTTCTAAAATGAATATATTTAAGAGGAAACCTTTTCACGAAGGGAAATTACCGAAATAAAGCGCACCTACGAACAGGACACCAAATTTTAATCACTAAATGTAAATTGTTTTTACATCTCTCATATTCGGTAAGTGGGTCCTTATTACCCCCAAATGGGGCTTGTAGGCGACCAATTAGCGCTCTAGAGTAATAATGTAGCTAGAAAAGCCTTAGGACGGTAAGTATTCAAAAAACACTTCACTCTTTCAAAAAGTTCGCGTACATCTAGCCATCATACTGGAAATAGACATAATGCATTCAGCCCAATGACAAAAGAGGTCGCTTCACTATTCAGCCTTGTCTTCGTATGAGTATAATAGTCATCAATTTTATTTTTGTAATGCCGGTTTGTTTCTACTTACCTCACAATCGAGATGTAAAGCAGAGTAGTTAGCTCGGGTGTAAGCATCAATTGCAGCCCGAGATATTTATATTGATATTATATAGTTCGAGGCCTTACAGCCCTTGGCTACTAATCTACTATAATTCGCATATTGCGCGTTTTCACATAGGTATCACGTAATGTCTTTACTAGTGCAGGCGTCGAAAATGGTCAGTAAAGTACTTTACTTTACTGATTATCTAATGTTTGACTTCTTCTTTGAAGAGGAACAAAAATGTTGGATGAGTAAAGAGAGGTACCAAAAATCTTCAACAAAATGCGCCTTTACTTTATATTCTTTACACACAACACAACTTGAACACTTCAATCTACAAATATCTTCACGTTTTTGTTTCAAAATTGCCAGTTGTATAAATTTATTGCGTAAACTAACTAGGTAAATAGACATTATTAATGTAAAAATCGGATGTAATGTTAATAATATTTTGTATTTTTAAAGACGAATTTGAAAAGAGAAGAAGGGGAAACTGGAGATTGAACATTTTACTGCCTTAAAATGCTGATTGTCCTTTACTACACCCCTTAAGCCTTCAGATGCTTCTGACCCCGAGAGACAAGAGTCACAGTAACATGACGCCAGAACAAAAGGGCGCCCAAATTGTTATAATTGAAAGTTATTGTGCTTTAACTGACGTAATTACACGACTTGTTTGTAATTAAACGCGTTATTCCCTTAAAAATAACACGAGCATCGAATTACACAAAATTACTAGTTGCCTTTTTGAGTTATCATCAAACGTACCGGGAAGTCCTGGACCACCGATATCTTCACGAATCGTTCTAGAATCAACTTTATTGTAATAGGAATAAAGACCATCAAAAACATAATAATCTAAGAATTAATTATAAATAAAAAAATACCGTTGTTTCCCCCAACACTTCCTGTGAAGTAAATTAATTCCTCTGCCATTGACATACGATTGACTTTGGATTGTGATTATGTAATTGTATAAATAATGTATAATTTTTCTGGGCACGTGCACTCTTTAAACAATGTTAGACTTGATGTATTTAAATGAAATGACTGTATTATTATTTCATAGTGTTATTATTTCGTATCACTATACTATTATTTCGTAATAATCAGTTTCGGATGAAATTTCGTCCATAATTGAGCTACCGGGCGGGCGTTCTCGCGTTTCTTTCTCTTTTGCCTATCATGAAATTAAATTAATTTGTGACTTAGAGTAAATTGTTATTTGTGATGATAAATCACGCCATTGAATTAATTTTAAGCTGTCCGTTGTAGTTTATTTTGATAATTATGATTATCTTAATAATGTACCTATAATCTTTTTTAGACCTCCAAATATATATCCTACTGCCTAAACGTTAGATAATGAGAAATGAAATCATTGTATACCAAAGTTGAACAACGTAGTATTCATTGTAACAATCTTATCTAAGTAATATAAGTAAAGAGCAAGTGCCTACATTGATATATATTAAATATATATAAACTAGACATTTATTATGTATGATACTTAGATAATATAGCTACTCTATTGTATTGGGTTTATTACCTGTAATGATAGATGTAAGTGTTTGAATAAATAAATAAATATTTCATAATATTTGGACTCGCACGTTTGTACATTTGTCACTCAAGTTAATTATGTTAATACGTCTTTAAGTGCTTTAAGTTTCATGAGGGGAGATGTTTATGCTAGTAGTCAAATGCAAGTCACAATCACATAAATAAGTCTATCATTAAGTCACTGTCCTGTTTAAGTCACGTTCTAGTAAAGAGGTGGATGCATTACTAAAACTTTCTGAGGCGATTGAAGCGGAAAACACAAATAACGTTTTTTTATGGGATAGGTTGGCAAACGAGCAAGCGGCTTATCTGATGGTAAGTGATACCGTTGCCCACGGACATCCGTAATACCAGAGGTCTCGAGGATGCGTTGCCGACCTTTGAGGAAGAATGATAGGAAGGAAGAGATAGAAGGGGTAAAGGTTGGAGGGGGAGGGGGAATGAGAGGGATAATGGGCAAGTGGGAATTGGGTCTCCGGAACCTCCCACAAACCGACGAAACGCAATAGAAAGCTATGTTACTTCACGTCGGTGTTATGTGGGAGTGTGGTACTTCCCCGGTTAAAGGTTAATAATCCACCATTATTAAACGTCAAAACTCTAAGAAATACAAATCTAGGAAAAATTTTAATAACGCTAACCGTATCATGGCAATTTTCCCGCCATCCTAAATATTGTTTCAAATGTGAGAACACCAACCAAAACAATTTATTGATTCAGGCGTTACTTTGCGGAAATCCATTATCAAAAACGATACCTATTACACTTCCGCTGGAAAAGTCGCCAGAAAAAGCTGGAAAACTTTCCATCGGTAGTGTCACTGAATATTTCTTCTAATACCGTTTTTGACAAACCTCTTGGTTGGTCAAAAACGAAATAAGTCTTAAACATTCGTAAACTTTTAAAAACAAAACACCTGCTCGCTCACAGGATACTAATTTAAGACCACGTACGAAAGTGTTTCCAATTTAATAAGGGTTTGAAATAAAACATTTTAATATGTGGCTCTAAAGTTTCAAACACGCGATCAAGTATCGACAGGTGACGGACATGGTAACACCTGCTACAACATTTTAAAGGTACTGGGTGTTTGTCCTTAATCACATAGTATAAACTAATGACCGATATTAATCCCCTGCTCGGTGTACACTTTATCGGAATAGAGTTCACTTTTGAACCGACTTCTAAAAAGGTTTCTCAATTCGACTGTATGGTATTTTGTATGTTTGTTACACGATTACTGCGCCAAATACGAATTGATTTTGGTGATTCTATTGTTGTATGGTATGTCATATACTTCAGCGGTGGCCGGTGGTCCCGTATTAAATTGTATCGAAATTGTTTCAGCCCTATTTTCTACCGACTTCCAAAAAGGAGGAGGTACTCAATTCGACTGTATGTTTTTTTTATGTTTGTTACGTCAATACTTTCGATTGGGTGAACCGATTCTCAAAATTATTTTTTTGTTTGAAAGCTGGTGCTTCCCGTGTGGTCCCATTTCATTTCATCAAATTCGGTCAGTAGTATTTGAGATACACTCCAATAACTGAATAGAATGGAAGTCTGTATTAAATTTTTCAAATTGTACTTGTTTGTATGTTTGTTACACGATTACTGCGCCAAATATGAATTGATTTTGTTGACTCTCTTGTTGTATGATATGTCATACTTCAGCGGTGGCCCCATATGAAATTGTATCAAAATTGTTTCAGCCCTATTTTTTTTCAAATTTAAAGAAAAAACTGAAACTTCAGTTAAGAACCGATTTAAAAAAAATATATTCAGTGTAATAATTTATCATCAGAATAAAATTCGGAGTATCTTTAATAATAATGTTTTTTTTATTGTGTATCATTTTACACTTTCAAGTGAGGAGACAGGCAAACCGTCCGCTTGATAATAAGCGTCACGTCTGCCTATACACAGCTGTACCTACTGTAACCTAGAGCTTTAGGTTGTAAGACCCCGGGTTTCTTGCCGCTCCTTCCAGTTTCTAGACGCTTCTAGTGGCTTCTTTGCTGTTCCTACTCAGTGACTAAATGTTACGCTAGAATAGCGGTGTGATAAGTACATAATACATAAACATGAAAGGTTCTGGAGTAGAGACCATGAACCGGCAAGCGCTGCATAGGTCATCCACCGACACGGTGGACGACGACGTTATACAAGTCGCAGGACGACTTTGGATGTAGGCTGCTTCCAACCGGTTCCAAGGTTTGGAAACAAGTGTGGGCGTGGATTCCAGCAGTAGACGTCCTACGGCTGAAATGATGATGAAGATGAAGTACCTACATAATATGTACATATATGTTAGTTGTAACATGTAAATCAGGTAGCTAAGTGTCGGCCTCTCTAGTCTTAATACGTGTAGCATTGTGTCCACCGATTCAAAAACCTCATTAAACATAATGTATATCGTGTCACGAACATCCCGGAACTTGTATTCCATTAGTTCTAAAGAAAAAATAATAAACAAAAAACCTACGAGTAGAGGCAGCATTAAAAAGCGATCTCGAGCGAATTAACAAATGTTTAGGGGCTCATTACCGGTAGGGCGGAGCTAGGGAGTATGGCGATTACGATCTAGGACCGTCACCTGATGTTGTCACCTGTCGCGATATGGGTCATATACATAACTAGTGTTTAATCTTTGACTGGGTCAACAAATTGAATGAGCTTGGAGAGCAGTTACGGAGGTATATTTTCTTAGAGTTTAGAGTAAATTTTTAACAGTGGGTACTTATTTGACTGCGTTTGATTTGTTTTACACATATTTTATAGATTCCTAGAATATGATGTATGAATTTCACCCGACATTGTCACCTGTCGCGATATGGGTCACATTCATAACTAGTGTTTAATCTATGACTGGGTCAAAAAATTTGACGAGCTTGGAGAGCAGTTACGGAGGTATATATTATTTTGGAGTACATTTTTAACCGTGGGTACTTATTTGACTGCGTTTGATTTGTTTTACACATATTTTATAGATTCCTAGAATATTATGTTTGAATTTCACCCGACATAGTCAGCTGTCGCCATATGGGTCACATTCATAACTAGTGTTTAATCTATGACTGGGTCAAAAAATTTGACGAGCTTGGAGAGCAGTTACGGAGGTATATATTATTTTGGAGTACATTTTTAACCGTGGGTACTTATTTGACTGCGTTTGATTTGATTTACATATTTTATAGATTCCTAGAATATTATGTATGAATTTCACCCGACATTGTCACCTGTCACGATATGGGTCACGTTAATAATAGGTTTAATCGTTGACTAGGTAACAAAATTGAACGAACGTGGACAAAAGCTCCCAAGGTATATTTTCATATTTGGAGTACATTTTAAGTATGTGACAATTAAGTTTGATATACCTAGTTGATATTTTACAAAGGATAATTATAAACCCACTGGTTTAGTTTTACGTAAACTGGTAAACAACTTATTGGTAGTGGTATTCAAAATTAAAGACGTTGAATTCATTAAAAGGAAAAATACACAAATTGAAAACTGCAGAGTAATTCAGATGTTGTGCCATATCGTAGTTCTCATATAAAAGTGCCAACCCAACCTAGATAAGAGGTATTATAATATTTGGAGAATTGGTAACTGGACTGATCTCTTCCATCCACGTCTAAGTGAAGTTTGAATGACTCTGTTTGGTGAACATAAGTGACTATATTCGATAACACCGATCGAAAAGTATCATGAACATTTCTCTTTTTTCTACAGTAGTTACTCTATACTCTACTAAAATAATTAGTGTAAACATTTGAAAAAATCGTTATTTCTAATTTGTTTCTCAAATTAATTGCATTACACACGAACAGTAAGTCATCCAGTTGACATGAAAAACAAAATTCAATCAGACAAAGCGATCAAAACATTGACCACACAAAGAAATAAGGAAACTCGAGGGCAGGTGATCCCAATTACAAATGGTCGTACAGATGGCGTGAAATCTTCGGCTCGCGAGCCAGGCAGCTGCCTTCATTAGAGCGAAGTGTCATAAACGACACTTACGTTATTGTCTGTCTCACAATAGACAATAGATTCCTTAATATTATTACAAGTATAGATAGAAAAGACCGTGGCGACGCAATGTAAGTAATATGATCAGTAGTTTATGTTGACTTTTATTCGATAATACTATCTGGCTGACATGGGCTAACACTAACAAACACTAAACAAAAATAAAAAAATAATTAAATGTATGTGTTAATTTTGCAAAAACATCGAATAACGCCGTGCGCCGTCGTTTAATGTCTCACTTCTTGTCTTAGCTACAGTTATACTACATTGTCTACTGGTTCGTTCGTGATATACTTTCTTTATTGGAGCGCGGCATTGCTGTCATGTTCTCTTTAACATCTACCAGTGGATCTAGCATGAAAATTTGCGTAAGCGTGACGTCATCGTAACGTTGACTTAAAATTATTGAACTTGGTTTAACAAATTTTGTTTTTTAGAACAGACTAATCTGTTACAATACAACTGTGGCACAGGACTACTCATAGGATTTCAGCGCAGCGCGTTTTTAAACTGTTAACGTTTACCATACGGATGCTTTTTATATAGCCTTCCAATGATTACTAAAAACGTTGACTATCAAGCGACTGACCTGCCCAACACGTTTCGTATAAATAAATCTCTCGGCAGGGTCGTCTATTGATGACTTCTTAGTAGCCTTCGAAATAATTTTGGGTGAAAGTGTTTTGCAACTTCAGCACTGTATTTGTATGGAGCTAGATGTCTGTTTTCTAGCGTTATAGCAACCACCCTTGGGCCGGCGGTGGTGAATGCTAGTCTTAACATAAAAGGTGCGTGCACAATGGCGTCCGTTCGCCTTTTGTTGTACGAGGGTGGAATGGGGAAGCAATGGACTCGTACAGTTTTTGTTGTTTCTGATAAATATTTTTAGGGTTCGGTCTCGGAGATTGAGGAAATGAGTTGGCTGATAACGTGGCTTAGGATGTATTTGCTGAATAGTAACTATGAAATTTCTGATAAATAGATTTTGATATCTTTGCTTCGTACGTTGTAGTAGAATCATTGAGGACTATTTTTATGTTTAGTCATTTGGAATGAGGAAGATGAAACTGGGAGTATCTTTAAACACCAATTCAAAAAAGGTTCTTTTTAATCAACATATGCGTGGATCGGTCTATGCAATTTACATTTTATAGATGAATAGTTAATTTGTTATCATCTGTACGTAATGATAATGATGTTTGAGTTTTAGCCACCTATCTCCTTTATGTTTAGTTCTTAGGTTCTTACATATCATTTGTCTTTATTTTCACGAATCTTGTCTGCTACGAATCACCTTGAATGCTATTTAATAAATAACTTATTTTCATCAAAAAGTGCTTTTAAAGTAGTTTATTCTACTCGCCTGGTCTTCTCAATCACAAATCATTTTTAAATTCCATAAGGAACCTAAATGTTTAACTAGTTTCGTGTCATTGTTTTCGAGGGTATTGAAGCGTCTTGCTGGTTATTTCCGATTGATAGATTTATGAATGTTTCGATCTTCTTCCTCAGAATGAAAGCAATTTGTCACACTTAAAAAGAAGCAAGAAAGGAATTACACAGAAACCTTTAGAAACTACCGCTAACTGAAGTACCAATTTTGATAACCCAGGTACTTGGAGCTTTCTTGTTTTACGCTACTTTGTTTAACTGTAAGCATCATAACTGACCATGGAGTGAATAGCTTTGGAGTGAAGTTTTGTTTGCACCCCGTGACATTTATTTATGAGTCATTAACCATGTAATTTCATTTACTGCAGTATCCTTCAGACCTGTGGTACCTACCAAGACGGTCTAGTTCACACCACACGTTGGGTTCTGTCCTCTCTTACGATTTACATGCCGCCGGTGGAGGGAGATATTCATTAACTCCGCCCCTTTACACAAATAATTAATTGCTGTTTTGGTACATTGAAAACATTTTAATTAAAATAAGAAAATATTAACAAAAAACAGGAACCTCAATAATAAATTGTAGCAAATGTGTCGGTCAATTTGAATTTCAAATCATTAATGACTCACCAACCCGAAAAAACCTTTCAACCAAATAAACCCTAATTCCCGTACACGAAATTCGCGCCATCTTTTTTTTCTTAACTCGAAGACGAAGGTGCGTTTTTTCGGCGCCAAAGCGCAGCCTTTCTCAGAACGGGCATGAATGAAAAAAGCAATAAACCGAAGTGTAGACTAACCGACAAACGGTTTCACGTGCCGATGCATCGAAATTGTAGGCTCAGCAATATAACGAAGCCAAAAAAAATATAGCTTTTTGTGCATACCGCCTTACTTATCTCTGTTTGCCATGGTCGATCGGATACGTTTACGATATTCTGATTTTGGATGTTTATGTTTTATTATAACAAATTCCAGTCCAAAGAACTGTGGAGTGATATTCAGTTTGTCTAAGTACTTCCATTATCTTTTCATGTTTTTTTAATCTTCAAAACGCGATCTTCTTCACGAAGCGCTCGTAGCGGAGCTTGACTTGGCGATCTTAGCCGATCAACAAGTTAAGCAACGCTTGCTGCAGTCAGGAGTTGGATGGGTGACCGCTAGTGGCATTATTCAACTGTGTGCTTCCGTGCTTTGGAGGGCACGTTAAGCCGTCGGTCCCGGTTGTTTCTCTTAGGACAACAGTCGTTAGGTTATGTCGAAGGCATTCGGGCGGTCTGAAAACTTTGACATGGGTTGGCCACTAGCCTATCCAGCAAGCCGCACTGGGCCCGTGTGGTGGATTACGGTCCAACTCCTCTATCTGAGAGGAAGGCTTGAGTCCCAGCAGTGGGGCCAAAATGGGCTGTATATGATAATCTTCAAAAACTATCCGACTTCCGAACGGAAGTGGTTTCCAATCGGCTGTAGTGCTTGCGTGTGTGTATAAGTATCGATTTTTTACCGATTGTGAACTGATTTAAATGTTTTTGTTAAATAGGTATACCTTCAATCTAGTTTAAATTTAATTTCATCAACATCAGTTTGATGGTCGCCTTTTTTCTATTATTAATAAATAATAAGAACAAAATGCATATCTATTATGGCCTCACTATACTCTAGCTCATTTTATATGTGGAGGCCCTATAAACACAATTCCTAATGGTTATATTTTCTTGAATAGATAAACACCTATTCATACAGAGTGCCTTTTAGCAGCACTGATAGCCCTGTATAGTTGTGAACATGTTTACTTCTGATAACCACCAATTACGCTGACTGCTGATCTACATGAAGCCTACCAATTGCCAGTTCTCATCGCGATAAATCATTTCCCGAAACACGGCTCCGACAGAAACCTGATCGAGTATACGCGCATATTGATGGGGAATTAATTGGCGGACACAACAAAGTTTCAAGAAACAAAACAATACACAAAATGAAAAGAAAGAGCTGACTTTCCGCCACCTATGTTCTGCAGCGTCATTTGTACACGTCTCGCGTGCAGTTTCGGCCGTAATTACGGTAATGTCATTATTACAGTGCGGCGAATGTCCTGACAGGCCAGTGATGTGCCTGAAGTACGGCAGGATGGCGTAGTATTGATGGGATAATTAACATTTGCTAATACTTATTTGAAATATAAAGGTGTTCTCGTTATAAATTATGATTTACTTGGAGGTTTCATTAGTACTGTTACTGTAATTCTATTAGAAGGTGTACAGTACATACCCTAAATTGTTCCGTGTTGTATGTGACACGGCAACTGCCTACGGCAACTAAAATGTGCAAAATAAAATTACCACAGGTTAAATAACACATATTGCGTCATATCATTGTCACTGCACGCGTCTGAAATATGCTATTCATTTTGACAATAAATATTACACAAAAGCTGTTATCCGCGACTTTGTCCGCTTGAATTTGACAAAAAAAATTGCGCGACGCTCTAGTTATTTGTCTAAAATAAAAGTACTTAGTCTAAGTTACTCCTTCTTATCAGCAAGCAGTTAGTTGGTAAAGTCCCGTTAAAATTGGTCCACCCGTTTTGAGATATATTTATAATAAAGACCACTACAAAAATATTGCAATTATTTTGACATTACAAACAGACACCTTCAGATTATTTGTGTAAACTAAAGTGTTGGGCAATTTGATGGTATTTTTTCATACGGCAACTTTAGAGGCGCGCACGGTGTACCGCAGCATCAAAGGAACCATCAATGTGACAGGCAGACATGCCCGAAGTTCGTTCTGAAGCAATAATTACGTGTGAGAATCAGGTTTTATTTCTTGCCGAAATTTCAAACTCATCAGAAACGATTATGGGCGGATTGAGATTCGTTTCAATGTTGGTTCATTTTCGAAATTGTTGCCTTAATAAGTGTTTTGGAAATGCAAGTCGTACGCAGTAAGAACCATAAGTAGGTAATGGGCCGAAGGCAAATTATTGTCGAGCAAGAGTTCTTGGATTAAAAAAAATAATCGTAGCAAATATGCTATATTTGTTATGTTTAGGTACTAAACGAACTTACCCAGCATTTATTTCTTATTTATTTATCAAGTATGATTTACTAAGAAGTTTATTACGAAAGGCAAGTCATGCGTAGATGGTAAGCAACACGCGTATCCTGTCATGACAGCTGTGCGATTCTCTAAGGGCAAACATCGTTGCATCTTTGACAACATCCGTGAAACAAATGAAGAGATGACAAGAAACGCTGGGAAAGCAACCTCATGTACAAGGGCGATATCTCATAAAGTATTTGACATCGGTGAGCTCGTCGGCAAATCATTACAGAATCGCACGGCAGAGAACGTCCGAGACCAAGGAAATGACTGTCGAATTCATTGTGTATTTCTTACACGTCTGCCGAGCCCTTCAAGGATGTAAAGGATGCACTGTTCCCAGGTTTCCAACATTAGTTGTCTGATACTCTATTTATATGATGAGAAATAGTTTTAGGAAAATGTATGACCTTTTTATAAGTCATATACGTAGTAACTAATATATAGCGTTTGAACCTACTTGATTTTCAGTGATGATGCGGTCGATTGGGTATCACAATCTAGAATGGTTAGTCTAGAAGGTGGTATCTTCCTACCTGGTAAGTGTCCTACCAGACCTACCGCTATTCCGTGAAAAACGCCCTAGAAAATTTTAGTAAAGCTTATACTGCCTTGCTAAAACCTTATAGGAATTATTGACAAACTTATGACAACTATAAGTATTTACGTGTATGTAAGTAGTGGCAAATTTACAACCCTACGAGATCAAGTATAAAAGAAAAAATATAGAGATAACATGCCACTATAAGTAAACTATGAGATAGTGTATAGATTCATCAGATCGACAGTTCATATTTGCATTCATTGTTCATTTCGCTTATGCATTATCTGTTGTACCGAGTCGAGGCGACGAACGGTCTCCCAGGTTTAATGGGAAAGTTCTTCGCCGCGTAAGCTGATACCTATTGATAAAAGGGCAAAGTTTCTCGTCTCGCGGCAAACTTCCATCATCACTGGGTTTATGTACTCTCGCACTCAATATACTTATATCGAGGTTGTATGTATACGAGGCGGTGCTTCGCTTTTGAGTTCTGCAAAATATTAATTGACTTGTCATCTTAGAATAACTTAGCTATAGAAGGTTTCCAAACAACGTCTTCTTAAAACGCACGCTACTAATTCGCTATGTGTGCTGTGTTTACTTGCCTGGTCACGCACACTGACCCAAACATAATATCCTCTGGTAAAATATATTCCCATAACACTTAAGTGGTTCATTGGTAAAAATGAGTTCCATACGTTTATTCAAATATGCAAAAAAAAACACAAAATTTAAAAGTACAAAGAGTACGGTATTTATCAAATTTATTATAATTCTTATACTGCTATACCGACGGAGCAAGCATAGTGAGCCATTCAAGTGCCATCAAAGTGAGTTCATTAAAACTGCTTACATTTTAACGCTATGCTTGGTTTCTATAGGTAGTTATTCTAAACATGTCATTCTGTTGAGATTGGCTTGTAACGATGAGTCGACAATCCTGTATCTATTTATTGGTTAATTGTATTTCAATTGCTGATGTAACACACCATTCAATAATTTTATTTGAATTTATTAATACAGTCTGCAGCTCCCGGAATCGTTTTGTTCCGAGATGCTCGCGCCAGCCAATTCACAAAGGTATTCCTAGTGACTAAGACCTCGTGGTTAAGTAAAGTAGGTACACATTCAAATATGTACAATTGTTTCTATCCGTGCATAGTTGTCTTAAATATATCGCTACCGATACGACCGTCCGTTTTGATTTTATTTTGTACTATTTGTGTAATTTGGTGTTCCAAGAAAGTTGTCTATCTATTTTATGATTATCCTTATATAATTAATTACATGGATAGCGGATTCTAACTTGGCTGAAGTGGAGACTCTTGGCAGAATGCCATAGATTTCCAAATGCCGCGATTACGATCTTGGAATACATTATACAATGTTAGCACATAAATTAAATACATATGTACAGTAAAATGATATACATAAGAATAACATTTTACTTGAGATTTCGATATTCGACTAAACTGAACCCTAATCTAAATGAATTTACTTGTGATGCACCCGACTATGGAGATGTACTTAATTATTTTACTTCTTCATCTTAACTCTTCTTTGTTCAGGGCAAGCCTGAACAGATCTTCAGCCCTTATCCCGGTCCATTGTCGGATGTTGCGGAGCCAGGACAATTTTCTTAAAGGACGTTTTTTTTCAGCTCTTTCGCAAGCTTAACTACCCCTTTTACTTTTGGAGTACCATTAATACCTACTTCATTGATTAATAAATACCTTACTCATTCTAATAAAAGTTTTAGTACTTAACCTAAGTATTGTTACCATGCCTTTGCTACTTCTTTAATTTCCCCTGATTGCTCAAGACCATAGCAAGTTTCATGCAAGAGATTGCATTTCACATCCAGGCTTGCGAAATGTTTCTTTATCGTAACTAAAATCAATTCTGGGCTAAAGAAATGCCTTTTTTGTTAATTTTTTTTTATTTTCAATTTGTTTTTAATGCATGTATATATTTTTTTTAATTTTGGTTACGTCCTAGAAAATGATGAATATGAATTCCTTTAAAATTAGATCCAGGTATATGGTCATCTGTAAATCGCTCAACTTCTGTAACATAGTCCGCAGTCCGCACCCTTTTACACCTCGCACTTATCATAACGATATTCAAATAGAATGCAAAACGCAGTCGTCGCATCATCAAAATATTGTAGGTAATACTGCCACGTAGATTGGCCGTGAGGTTTCTAAAGCGACCGGCCGTTACTTCATTGTCAATGCAGAGGTCGGTCGTTCACCGTCTGCATTCTTATTTAGATGTCAAGGTAACGACGGACTGCATTCGTTTACTAACACCGTTCGTATCCGCCGCGACTGCGTTCGCGAATATTTACTTCGGAGTTATTTTCTTTACGTTTTGTTTGGTTAGCTAATCTACTAGCTAGCTAGTTTACTCCACCGATACCTTGTCCTTTATGATGAATGAGTGTCATTGCAGTGGCTTAAGGCCTGGATTCTGGACAGAGGCCGTAACACAAACAATTTGCAAAAAAATATTCGCATCGTAAGCGTTCACTTGTCACGCTTCGGTAACAAACTATGGGTTATCTATGCACATTTGATAAATGACAGTTTGCGATGTTTCACGTGAACGACACGTTACGTTACACTGACGCAGTTATTCGTGCTTAGCCTACAGTATCCACTCGTCGCAATCATGCTTATATTGCGTACGTTGATTTCATATATCTATCTAGAGTAAATTTAAAGTTTTAGCTGCTTGACGACCTATGATTTAGTTATAGTTTGCATTAGATAATTCGACAAAGGAATTCAAATAAATTCAAATTAGAATTCACATGCAATTTGCAATTCAAGTCCGCATTCCATCACAACCAGACGTGCGGTAATGTGACAACGTCACATAGTTGAAATACCACGAAGTGCTCTGCTTCAACATTCATTATGCGTAGGGCTGAAGAGTACAATCCAATGCCTAACTCTGAGTTTTCTCGTAGAAGTGTCGTCATCACTGCGGGCTTGAGCGTTCAGTTCAGTGAAAGTAACATCGTGATGAAATCCATAGCTTGGTAGTAGGGCACATCTGCTGTTCGCCTGGCCAGCTACCACCCTCAAGTTTGAAAATCGGTCGCTAAGCACTTTACAGTGAGTTCCGGCAGCTATCTTTGAGTGCCAGTCGCTATTCTAGGTGTAGTGTGATACCACCTTTGACCGCTGACCATCAAGTGAGATAGTGGTCAAACACTAGTATATAAAAAGAGTGGACAGGCGTGATTCATCGTAGACCGCTACATCACTAAAACTCAAATGAACTTCAATCGCCGATCTATCTCTTGAAAACCCCTCATTTGCAAACTAACTAAAAAGTAACGTGCAACTTGGATTTTTCATTGTTTTTTTTCTCTCTACAGACGAACGTACAATCATTCTCAATTATATATTATGAGACATTCTCAGACGTCTCTCGGCGCTTAGGATAACGTCCTTATGTATTTGGTAAGGTCAAATTAGTTTTTTTTTAATTGACAAAGGCGTACCGAACCGTATTCAATTCGCGACTGATTATTTGGGTGGTCGCGTCTGATTTAATCTTACATGCCATATTACAAGGGTCAACATAACAAATAAGACATGCATTAGCAGACAATTAGGATACAGGTTCTTATATTTGTTTATTAATGCAAGCGAATGGGTTTTATTTATTGGCGAACGCAATTAAATAAATAATATGATCAATCAATGTTATGCTTTAATAAGTAACTCCAAACAATGACCGATAAAAGATTTAAGGAAGAAGTATTATACTATAACGAATACTCCTCAAGTACAAAATTTGCCGGATATCGCAACTACTAGGCCACTTCATTAAAATTCCATTTTGGCTAGTACTCTTATCGTCGTAGGTCCAGATAGAAATAGTATATATACGAGTAGGTACATACGTCGATTACACAGAGTAGTAGAGTGTGTGATGTGTGTGTATGTGCGCAGAACTTTCCACATTATACTCGCGATAATACTGCAAGTGTCGGACGAACGACTCGCCTGTCTTATCTCTTGCTATAAAAAATAAACTATCGTAACACCTACGTTTCGACGGAGATAGGAGACACCCTGCTCTTTACTGTCATCGGGACTCCGACTTAATGACAGTAAAAATAGTAAAAACAAATAGTGCGTTTATGGAAATAGAATCGTAAACGGCAAACTTCACCAGTTCTCCCCGGAAACTGTTCGATGGATGATTTAGTGGTGTCCGTGACGTCCATCACAGTTTCGAGTTACAATCCTGTGATACTTTCCCCACCATATAAGTCAAGTGTCGAGACAGCCGGGAGGGACACTGTAGGTGTCTATTACGGACCGAGTGTAGGGTGTCGCTTGGCCAGAAATATCTAGCTGTTTAACGGACGCGTTTACACTGTGTTGTAACATGGCAATAACATCACATGCATAATGCCGCAGCGGAATGTATTTAGACTTAGACAAAATTAAACGTTCGTTGAGTCTCTTACGGCCGTTTTCAATATGCTATCTATCCACAGTTTTCCTTGCTACCGATAGAAGTTCGACATAACGGCCATACAAATAGTGTCAAATATCTATCTCTAGTGAGGTAAACCGACGATAGATAGGTTATTGAAAACGGCCGCTAGTTAATTTATGTGCATGCAACACATCTTCGAAGGGATCGAGAGAGATTGTCTAATGTGGTCCGTGGAGACCATATAGCCATCATTTTAGTAGGTCCGTCCATTTCTTACCCAACAAAAAGGACGACAAATCGCTATTTCCCCAGGCCACTTTGTGAAGATGTAGAATTCTACAACACAGGGTAACTTTGCCAGGAGCTTTTGAGCTCAACACCTGTTTCATGCTGAAACAGGGGTAATGAGATGAATAAAGAGTAAGGAGTAATTGATATACCTTTAAAATGTGAATAAGAACCCGGTATATTTATAATGTATCCTTGTTGTGTGAGAGAGGTAATGAGGGACAGCATGCAAATGCAAAGTAATTCGATAAATTGTGCTGTCAATGAAGGTCATGCGAAGAGAACTGATAAAGGTGTGGTTGGGATTTCGGAAATTGGGCGGAATGTAGAAAGGATTGGATGTAAATGAAAGGAGACAAAACAAGTATTCAAGGTGAGTGTGAATGCGTTGCAAGGGCAAGACCTCGGCGAACGTGTTCTGACCAAATTGGAGAATTTCTGGAGAAAGTAACCCTACCAATAGTTACTCGTGAATGAGTATTCGTAACAATTGAATAACGCATCGCGTTCATTAGCACTTATCCTGTGCCTCAGTCAAACCATAGTAAATAAGATCTACCTTTTACTTGTACTCTCTCATACAGGTCACAGGACAGGTTTGCGTTTATGTATATATCACATTAATATTATAAATGCGGAAGTTTGTGAGTGAATGTGAATGTCAATTTGTTACATCTTCACACTGAAACACTTTAACGGATTTTACTGAATTTCGGAATGGAAATAGCTTTGTTTTTTTCCCGATATATCCTGTGGTATAATTATTGCAACCAATTATATTGTAAGTGTTATATTTTTAAACTTTTGTGAAGAACAAATTGTAGCGATGTTTGCATTCATGTGACATCCATTCGGTGTGACAGGTGCCGTATAAGTCGTTTAGGCGCGCTGTTCCTTATATACTTTTTGTCCGGGTCATATCTAAATCGGGCCGGGTCGTAGCCGGTCTAATTCTGTGCAGTGTTAAGACTTCCTATTGTGTAACTGTGAGGCAATCGATACGTCCACCGCGCCTACATGTTATATAATACGGAGATGCAATACGTATTCATGTGTTAGATAGCTTATACTTGAATATGCTACTCACATATAATATCAAGCTTATTAACTACTTCAAACAGGTCGCATGGTAGGCTTGATTACACTTGGTCTACGGGATACGAAGCCACAAGATGAGCTGGGGGTGAAATTTACAAATATACTTTCTTAACTGCTTTGAACATGAAATGCATCAACTACCAAAATTTCAAGTTTGTTGCCCAGGCGATTTAGGTTCTCTCGCCCCTCGGTTTCATTTGCGTGGTGATGGATGGTGTTGATGTTGATTTTTTTATTTGTAAACCACCTCTAGCAAAGCGACCAAAATAAAAATGCATTCTCCTGAACAAAATAAATATGCGAAACACCTGCTCCTCGATTATACCTCATGTCTGAGGGTCGTGATCCTCCATCTATTATTCTGTCTCATACGATGTTTCGCGATCTACTTCTATTGTTGGTTACATGGAAGTGTCCAGTGTGGTTCGGACTTGGTCAGACCAACGCATCGGGCTCCGACCACGCGATCGCTTGCTCTCCGCTTTGCCAGTCACTACTAAATTTTAGCGAGTCTAATGAACAGCAATTGTTTTAGTTACATACATTAACATAAGCAGCATTTATTTACAATAAGCAGAAAAATATCTAGAAACAATTATAACATTTTAATTTTACAAAGAAAGTTAATTATACACATCAATATTTGAATGAAATCAAATCAATCAAAAATATATTTATTTCCTCCTCACAAAAGCTTGGTATATAAAACAATTGTTGGAAAAGAGTAACAAAATGAATAAGTCACTTAACCCTATTTATACCATTTTAAATTCATATCATCTACGGCTCTTTTAATACCCATTTTGAAGGTCTGTCATGCAATAGCTCTCCGGATATATCCCTTTTGAAAGTTCATTCCACATTTAACAGGTATGCGGAAGAAAGGGCCGCGTAAATCGAGCAGTGTGGGATTTCCACGTCGCGAGTATATGCGGGTATGTTTAGTTGCGGTGACGGCATCTACGATAGTAAACTTGTATCTAATGCCGGGTTGAGTTGGTACGGCTCTTTGGACGACTTCAACAATTATTATTTTTATTTTTAATAACATTAAAGAGTACAGAGGCCGTAGCACAAACAAATTGCGAAAAGTATTCTTAAGGCGCTGTCAGCTCAGCGCTTGGCTACGTTCAATTTCCTTTACTTGAAATCAAGAAAGCGCACCTCGTAAAAAACGTAAAAAAATCATAAAAAATTGTGCACTCTTAAATAAAAAAAAATCCGTCAATGTATGTGTATTAAAAATTGCTATTTTATGATATGTGTTTCATAACAAATACAATAGTGAATAAAGAGAAAGACTGCTTTAAAGGTCAAAGGTGTACCTAGTATGTATAGTGTATGTCTAGTATGTCAAAATATGTTTTTAATTACATCAATGTTTACTTAGAAGTCTTAGAAATGTCAAATCATTTTTTGTAGTTTAAATTAAATTCCTGCTTATGACATAAACTGCTTTAAAAACCCTCATTTTATCGACATCATAATATGACAGCACCTTCAGCGTTAACGCGTCACGTTTCAGCACACAAACCATGAGTTATCTGTGTCACAGTTGTTGTCCTAGATAAATGTCAGTTTGTACGGTTTCACATGAACGACACGTTACGTTACACTTACGCAATTATTCGTGCTAAGCCCTCAGTATCCAGTCCCACTGTAGTATAGTGGTGTGAAGAAATGTCTAAAAACCTCTCGACGATATGGATACATGTATTTCTAATTGATTTGATCATTCGACAATTATGGTTGTACGGGATTCTGTCGCTTATATTCATTATGTTTCCTAGCCGATTTCGGCCACGGCGACCGAAGTTTCTGCTATCGTTTATGTTCAGTCCAGGCGCCGCTCATGCGCTTTAATATGACTGTGATGTTCTATTTTGTTCTGAAACGTGCGTAAACAAATGCTACACGTTAGGACACCACCCACAAAATTATACTTGAGGTTCGAAGGCGGTCTATTTTTAAGTTCGTCGCTTATGAACCATGAACATTGCGACCACCTGCAACAGCTGATATATATCCGTATGATTTGATCTTGACGTCACTTGATTGGTATGGAATTGTAAGGTTATGCGAATATTTTAATCTCTTTGGGTGTGTATAAATGCCTGTGATATCAGATATAAAGCGTCATTTCCCGAAACATCGATAAAACATTTTGATTAATATATCAGATATAAACATTATTTCCCGAATATGGATGAAACATTTGGATTAAAATTTAAGTAATTTCATTTTGGAATTTTAGAGAGAAAAATTACACGCCCATATGAAAGTTAAAATAAAATAGAGTTAAAATACGAAGCTCAGACGGTATGTCTCGGTGGCCTAAGGGACATGGCATCTGACACGGTTTGTCGAAAGACGCGGGTTCGAATCCCGTCTGAGGATGTGTATTTTGCTGTCTAAAATTCCAAAGTTTGGTCTCGCTAAGCAGGCGTTGCTTTAACCACACACGTTGCAGTTCCTGGAAAAGTAGGTTGATTTCTGCGTAATCTATTGTATTATTGGCCAAATATGGCGAATCGTCATTCAACGGGTTAAAATACATGTAATAGTAAAAAAACATATATTATAAAGTATAATGTTTATTTTGTATGTAATTCGTTATTTAACTTGTAATAATCTATCCATCTTTATTATTAAATATAGATCATTACGAATTAAATTGTACCAGTATATAGTTTGTGTAGCAAAACAAGAATATAAATATACAATACTATAATACGAGTACACTGCCAACAAACCTCAATTTCAAATATTGAACATCTATGGCAGCTACTACGAGAGGGAGAGAAGGCTACTCGATGTTGTAATTCTTTTTTAAAACATGCACCCGCGTGGTGACGGGTCATGATGATGATGAAACGTATCCTATGTCCTTCCCCGGGACATAACCTATCCTCCTTGCCAAATTTCATCACGATCCTTTTGAGCTGTTTAGTCGTGAAAAGGTAATAAATAAACAAACATACAGAGTTACATTCGCATATATAATACTACTGCGCTCCGCGGTTTCACACGAGCGGTGATGGATGATAATAATGATGATGATGATGATGAATTTTATATAGCCTATGTTACTCAGAGTGAATGTAGCTTTCCAATGGTGAAAGAATTTTTGAAATCGGTCCAGTACTTTTTGAGTCAATTCGTTACAAACATGTTTACATACAAATCTTTCCTCTTTATAATATTAGTACGGTTATAGATCAGTATACTCATCTTATAGTAACAGATAAGTACTAATGTACTGAGCGACTACAGTACCATAACTAGAGTACCATGATGTGAGGTATGTTGGCGTGCGCACGCGCCGCTGATAGCCTTCTAATTAATGCCGGCCCTTGCTCGGATCTTCATTAGATCGCCAGACGTGTTTTTGTCGGGAGTGCGCACGCGCAATTAGCGGAACTTTTTCTCAGGCCAATCGCGCACTGCACTAATAAGTTTATTATTTTTGTAATGCACCCATTTTCATTAACCCTACGAGGTATCTACAGCTATTATTTTATTTTATTAAAATTAACTAGAGGCAAATTCGATACTCGGTCGGATTGCCTCTGTGGCCTACCGGCCATGGCGTCTAACACGGATCGTTGAAAGACGCTGGTTCAAATCTCGTTCAAAGTAAGGATCTGTAATTGTGTTCTCTTAAATTGTAACGTTTCTCTAAGCAGTTCTCTAACGGCCCGTCCCAAAAATCTATCTATCGTCTGTTCACCTTACTAGAGATAGATATTTGACACGTTTTGTATGGATGTTACGTCAAAGTTCTATCTAAGGAAAACTGTGGATAGATAGATTATTGGGATCCCCCAGAAGTCTCGCTAAGCAGGCGTTAGTGCTTTAAAAATCATTGACACTAAAGCTAATGTTTTCGGTATTGCTTATATCACATTATAATATACTATACTGTAAACACGTTTCAGAACCCCGGGAAAAGAGAAACGATCCAATGTTATGGCTTGTGTGTACTGTTTGTGAAAGATCTTCTTTCCTCTCTCATCCTCTCCATTTCCCTGTCTCTGTCTTTCTCTAACAAACCACTCTTTTGCCAACATTTAAGTTCAGTTATCCATGCCTGCCTACCTACGCAGTGTCTATGCCTACCTACACAGTACTAATTTCCCCTAGGTATGCGAGTGCCTAGGTTCAACTACGTGGAACTATCTGCAAGGTTTTTAGTTTTTCTACTTTCTCCATAACTTTATTTAGATACATTCTAACTTCTTTTGTTTTTCCATGTAATGCATAAACGCACACTGCGTTGTTGTTATAATATACTCTTTTTATGGTTTCCGGTTTGCCGTCAGTTTTATTAGTTTTATCTTTATGGTACATTTTATTATCTTGTTAAAGTGTTGGCGGTTGCCTAATACTTTTTCTTTTTCTAGATCTAGAACGCTTAGCAATAATAATAGTTCTCTTTTAATATAATTTATTTTTCCGGTTCTAATTGTTGATTGATGTTAGTTTGCATGCTTTATTTACTTTTACTGCGTTCTATAAGCTGGTTCTCACGACATTTTATGCTCTATGTATTTGTGAAATAAGGCTAGTTTTATTTTATACTATAATAAATCACGCTGTATGTCAAGTGTTTAAATTTTTATTTGCCTGGATTAAAATTACTTGTGGAATCACTGGACTAGTCGTTTTCGCATGTGCTGTACTAGCAACCTAATACGGATTGAGATATATAATTTTTAGCCTAGTATCTTGTAAAAAGAAAACTATATAGAATTAAACAATCTCGTATGAAAATTGTTTAAACATTTTTTTCGTAACGTCTCAGTGACTCCTTGGCATACTCAAGTCATTATTACTTTCAAATTTAAATTCAATTTATTAGGCCCGTGAGCCTGGGTTACAAAGTTGGTATTATATGTGTAAGAAAATTAAAGTTCTCCAGGTCCCGCTTTGTCAGCATACAAGCAGTTACTTAAACTAATTACAATAATATCAATTAAAATAATAATAAAAAAATCAGTTTACCTTAAAATTATACAAACAAATTACAAGAACATCAATGAAAATAATATTAAAAATGTCAGTTTACGTTAAAATTATATAATTGATAATTATAATGTCCAATAATAATACAAGCAAAAATTCAAAGTTTTTTATCATTTAAGAAGTCATCTAGGGAATAGTATGCTTTAGAAAGGAGGAATAAAGTCAGCCTATATTTGAATCTGTTTATATCGCTCCAGTCACGAATTGATCGTGGTAATTTATTATAGATTTTTGATGCCGTACAAAACACACTTTTTAACATTAGAGACGTTTTTGTTCGTTTTGGAAATCGTACTTCGTTTTCTCGTCTGCTACCGAGATTAAATTTTGGAAAAAGGTCTTGTTTTTTTTTCACGAAAAGGGCGACTTCGCTTATGTAAATACATGGAAGTGTCATTAATTTCAATTCTAAAAAGAACTCCTTACAAGATTGTCTTTGCCGCAAACCACACATAGCTCTAATACATCTTTTTTGTGCTTTAAAAGCAACTAACTTATCTGTGGCGTTACCCCAAAAAATTACTCCGTACCTCAATATAGAAGCTACATAACCATGATATGCCGTAAGTAAGGTTTCTTGGTTTGCAATTTTGCTGAGTTTGTACAAGGCATATGAAAATTGGATGACGCGTTTCGATAATAAGTGTATGTGTTGATTCCACGTCAATTTATCTATGTGTAGTCCTAGAAATTGTGTTGTTTCAACTTCGTTAATATTTTGTCCACGATAATTAATGTCAAGATTTTGGTTTTGTAGTCGACTATGTCTTTGTCTAAAATTCATTATATTAGTTTTTTCTAAATTAATTTTTAAATTATTATTGTCTAACCAATCAATAACAGATGTCAAAGAATCATTAACTTTAATATTTCATTAACTTTTCACCTGTTTTATTTTTTGTCGTAAATTGTCGCAGCAAAGTCGCTTTTTATTAAGAGCGTGAGGCAAAGTGATTCAAAATTCGAACACCCTTTTAGAATTGCATGGCGATGAAAAAAATAAACTAGGCGGTGGTGCGTATACTGATTTATATACCTACAAATTTAACTTGTTAGCAGAAAATGTTATACGAGTAATGTTATTTTTTGATATCTAACTTCTTAATTGAATCATTACCTTTTCAGAGACGTAGTATTTAAAAGTAAAACTAGTTAATAATAATACCACTTAGTTACAAAATACTTAAGTATTTATAATATCAGGTTTGGGTTTCATAAAAATGTCAAAAGCGATGCAGTTTCCGAACGACTCAAAAACGAAATGGCGGGAATTAATTTCTTTTGAAGTACTTTGTAGTACTTACTAAGTATATTATTACGCACAAGTACAATTTGAAAAGTTTAATACCGACTTCCATTATATTCAGTTATTGGAGTGTAACTCAAAAACTACTGGACCGAATTTGATGAAATTTGGGACCACACGGGAAGCACCAACTTTCAAACATAAAAATAATTTTGAGAATCGATTCACCCTATCGAAAATTATGAGGTAACAAACACAAAAAAAAGTTGAAAGTCGAATTGAGCACCTCCTCATTTTTGGAAGTCGGTAGAAAATGAGTGCGTCCAGCAATGAAGATAAATGTCGAATTCCAAAAGGGTTGAGAGAGAAACATCCGAATTGTTTAATAGTTGGCGACTTTCGAAAGGTGCTCAAACTTATTTTTATAGACTGTGCTATTGTCATATTTTATGGAATTATCAAAAACAAGGTAACCGAGTACCCTTTGTCTTAATTGTTTGTTTTACCTATAACACTTTTCTCGCGGGTAGAGGTGAAAAGTTGTACTCGTATGTTTCACACCGGACCAAATTTTTTATGTCTCGTTCCTTTAAATCACTCACTTTGCTTAGTAGTCTATAATTATAGACTACTTCGCTAGTTCGTTATTTTAAGTTAGCAGTCGAAGCAATCGCACTATCTTGATGCGTGTACGTGTTGGACAAATAAATATTAATACATTAGATAATTAGGTACTAAAGGATTTTGATCACACACATATGTCTAAAAATATTTGATTGCGTGGTTTCTATTAGCAAGAATATATTTGCTGTGCATAATTTATAAGCTTACATTTTGAACCCGTTATCAAATTTATCAAACTATTAAGACAAACGCGCCGAAATAACGATTCTCTAACAAGGAATACGGCATCCGTACATGGTCGATATTCCAAAAATACGCACAAAGCGCTTCCAATCTAGCTTCATAATGCGTACGGCTGAAGTATGGAACAACCTACCAGCGTCTATTTTTCCCGACATATACAATCTGGGAGTCTTCGAATACAGAGTGAATAGATACCTTTTAAGCAAGCATGTACTACCGTCGACCGCGTCATCACTTTCCATCAGATGAGACTGTCAAATGCTTGTTTATCAAGTGTAAAAAAATGCTTTCTTTATTCTACGGGACACTAGAAATCTTGTAGCCACGTATAAATTCGTCTATCATTCATTGACCTTCCCTTTTAAGCAAGCATGTACTACCGTCGACCGCGTCATTACTTTCCATCAGATGAGACTGTGGTCAAATGCTTGTTTATCAAGTGTAAAAAAATGCTTTCTTTATTCTACGGGACACTAGAAATCTTGTAGCCACGTATAAATTCGTCTATCATTCATTGACCTTCCCTTTTAAGCAAGCATGTACTACCGTCGACCGCGTCATTACTTTCCATCAGATGAGACTGTGGTCAAATGCTTGTTTATCAAGTATAAAAAAATGCTTTCTTTATTCTACGGACACTAGAAATCTTGTAGGCACGTATAAATTCGTCTATCATTCATTGACCTTCACAGATAGATTTTACAGATACAGGCAACGCTTTACGAGCCAGGGTTGCCACTTCCAACTCTCCCGATGGTTGCGAAACATCCAAAGTTATACAACTTAATAGCACTCGACTTCACTCGAGCGAGTTGCCCTTTCCGAACACTTGTCACATCTTCCAGTGGGCGTCACGTTATTACCGGAAAGTTGTCGAACTGTTTCCGTTTGGATTGTTTGATAGAATTATGTTCTGTTGGTCGTCTCTTAAGTTTTCCTCAGTTCAATCTTTAGAAATTTCGTGTCTGCACAATTAGATTAACCCAAAAGTTGGCCCTCTTTCGGCCGCTTTAGCCATTTTTGACGTGATAACGGCTTGTAAATTGATGAACGCATGTCGCACTCACGAAAAAGTATGGCTCATTGTGACGTCACGTTACGCCTAAGTCTAAGTTATCATGTAAAATGATCTTCTCTAAACAGACTTAACAGACAACCATTTTTTTAAGTGGCTATACATACCTCTATGCTCCATCTAGATATTTTGAAAAAGTACAATTCTGCAATAATGCAGAATTCCAGTGAGATATCATTAAGGTTCTGCAGAGCCACAGACCAATTATTGGTCTGTGTGCAGAGCTAACGCTCGATGCCAAAGCTTGTATGAGTGACTCGACGGCCTAGCAGTCATGGCGTCTGGACATCGGACTGTCGTAGACGCGCGTCCTAATTCAGTCCGAGGATGTAATTATTCAGTCTAAAATTGCAAGATGCATTTGTTTCATTGTTCATGGATAAAATTTTAATCATGAATGATTGTAAACATCACATTATTTACCATATGGGATAGTTGTGTAATTGGTTTATCCTCCCGCAATTCCTCGGATGCGCAATTACGGTACATACAACAGTACCGAATTATAGGAAACTCCAACCAAATATTCACGGTAACTACCCTGTGAATAGTTTTAATGTTTGTGATTATGATAGTTAAAAACCTATTGATTGAAACTGGTAATCGAGTGTCGCAATGCCAGTGAGTAATTCTACCTATAAAATGCATCAGCATTGCTAAATGTTGATCCATTAATCGCAATCTAGACTGTAGCTAGGCTGTACGTCGACTTATGTCCGGATTAAGGATCCATTCGCCAATTCGCAGAAACGCTCCGTGACATTTGAAAATCAAGTTATTATCTCACACTGATTTGTTTGTGAAACTAATCAGATCTTAGTAGTTACAGAGGCTGAGTCTACTCCTTAAACTTAGTTGCGGTTTCTGTATGCTTTAGTGTTACATAATGTAATTATTATATAAGGTATTTATAAATTAGTGCTCAATATTGGACGGTGAGGTTTGGAATCGATAACTGGTCATGAAAGTAAAAGAAAAAATTACATGTATTTTTTATTAATATGAACTCATATTCGCCGCCCCACGTCTAAGAGCCATAGTGCGATTGAACGCACGACCCGAAGCAGCGCTACATCGCAGAATAGATAGCAGTAAATACGCGAGACATACCTACCCGCTTAGAGTATACAACGTGCGGACGATGACCCGCCCGGGCCCGCCGTCGTTTAGGCATAGACATCAGCTGCGTAAATATTCGCGAGTAGTTCCTACGTCGTTGTACCTATTCTAAATGGTTAGGTACGAGCATGTCCCGCATAGTCACTGTTGTTTATTCTGTGATGTAGCGGTGTGCGTTCAGTTGCGCAATGGTTATATATACATATGAGTAAAAAGAAAATGTTTACACACCGTAGGTACCTCTGTACCAGGATCCCCTGTGTCGCGGAAGGCATGGACACACACATTGACGCATCATGAACATCCAAATCCGAAATAAAACATTTCTTGATGCGAATTATAAAGAAAACTTTTTTGAAATGTTTTTCATCATAATATCGATACGTTTGCTAGTTTTATGGGTTTGTGCTTGTGGTAGCTTAGTTTCTACAAAATTTATAATTAAGAAGATTGCATAGGTACTTTCCGTACTAAAAGTTTACTATGCCCGTACGATTTGATTTTTTCAGTATTTAAAAGTACTAAACACCTTTATTAGAATACTAAATACCTTTTTTAGAACATAAAAAAACTGAAAAAATCAAAACGTACTATGCCCGTACGTTTTGATTTTTTAAACAATGTGATGATTCCATGAAAAATAAATCACTGAAATCGGACAATGTTAAGTGGTAGAAAAGAGTTTTCTCTTTTATTACGGAAATTACTAGCTATGCAATCCTCTTAATTAGTATATCGACTTATATGAAAGACTAGTTAACTTGCCAGCGACTACGTTCGATAGAGGCAAAATTTCAGAAAATCCTTCTTTATAGGATACTTACAGCATATCAAGTCATCAACTGCCGAAATTTTAAGTTTGTTGCACATTGGCTTAGGCATTACGTTGAATTTGAACAAGTCGGTCAAGACAAGACAAATGATAAATATATATAATAGTTCAATTTGGATCGATATGTGGTCGTTTTTTTTCCTGTACTTAGTGGATTAAGTATATTATTTATGACTTATGATACTCGTTGGCCATAGTGTTTAAACAATCTAAGTATACAATATACCTGACTATATGTACTTGTACAGGTACAATCTATGTAAGGGTATACGTCTTGTGTTCTTTACAATCTTATGTTGAGCCTTTATATGTATGCTAATATTATAAACGGTAAATATTCGTTGTTTGTTTGTTTTAATTGAATAGGCTTCGAAACTACTGGAGCGATAAAAAAAAATCTTTCACCTTTAGAATCCTTTTTTTTTGAGGGGGGGGGGAAATGCTGTCTACTTCCCTTCCGCCGCGAGGGTGACGGAAGGGGGTATGTGGGGCTCAGACCCACTAACCCCCCCCCCCCCCCGGCCGCCCCGTGAGCAGTCCTCCAGCAAGGTGGGGCGTGATGGAGTCGCGCTAGCATTCACAATCTCGCCCCAGCGGTAGGCCCGGATTGATCTTAACCGTGCCTCAGCGCCTGGGAAGGGATGACCTTCTCACCAAGTTCACCCCCTAGACGTGTAGGCCCGTGCAAGCCGGTGACCCCACTACGGGGGAGGGAGGAGACGTGCGAACCGTCTCCTCCGTTCCCCCGGCCGTCTGCGCCGGAGCGGATCAGCTCGGACATCATTCTCCCCTATCCGCTCCGCGGCCTCCTTCTGCGCCATCAACCATTAGAATCCTATATTATGTTTGATGAACATAAGCTATACTCTTATATTTTGATTCATTATCATCCATCACTATGCGGGTAAAACAGCAGAGCGCAAGTTTTAATTATTTTACTAAATTAAGAGTATTGACTGTACCAGGAATATATATATATATATATATATATATATATATATATATATATATCAGGTGTGTGTATTTGTGCGCACCAATATGGAGAAATTCTGTGCGCAGGGAGCGTCGCACACTTACAACACCAGGTCTAGGAACAGATTGGCGACACCTTCTCACGTACTTGCTAAATCTAGCAAATCTGTATACGTGGGAGGCACACATTTATATAACCACCTGCCAGATAGTGTAAAAAATGCAGCTTCTTTGAATATTTTTAAGAGAAATCTGAAGTTATTCCTTCAAATGAAATCGTATCATAATATAAAAGAATATACTCAAGATGAGTTGATCCTACATTCAAGTACTTAAGTATATACTATATAGGTATAACTATGTCCATTGTACTCGTAATAATAATGTTAAGTTTGACTTGTAAAATGTGATTTTACCAATAAATCTATCTATCTATCTATCTATCTATTTGGCTGTTAAACATGTGAAGTGGCAACCCTGACGGTCGTAGATAACGGGTAGTAGTGCAAGATCGCACCAGGCGGTCGGAATCGTGATGGGGATTGTCTGCATCCGGTTTGAGTTTTTGGATAAGACTTAAGGAAAAATATCTTATACAGAATGATACTTTCGCAATTTTTATACATTAAAATTTACGGATTAAATGGCACATATATTTTATATTTTTAAATCACTAATGCCTGCTTAGCGAAATCGATTTTTACAGTTTTAGAGAGAAAAATTGCATATCTTTGGACGGGGTTCGAACCTGCGTCTTCCGACATTCTGTCTCAGACACCATGACCTATGATCACACACACACGATATCGAGGCACAGAAGCATCATCGAATCGAGCATCGAATTTGTCTCGCTAGCAAGTTGATTTTAACCGTCGTGTGGGAGTGGAATCTATAGTAGTTGCTATTATAGTTTAGTTTAGCGTGGTACACAGCGCGTGTCCAGAGACATTTCACTTTCTTCATTCTTCTTAAAAACAAAAAAGCAGAAAATGTGACTAGGTAGTGGTACCATAATACCATACCATACCATAGTGACTCTTCCACAAGAGGCCAACCGTGTAATAAGTGGGGATTCCTCAGACTTGCATATCGATGTTACACACGTAAGATATTCTTTAATTTGGTTTTTTCCCTTGAGAGTGCCACTTACAAGTAGAATTTGAAAAAAAATTTAAACCGACGTCAGTTCTATTATTCAGCTCGTCCACAGGAGATGATGACGCAAATTATTGAACAGCTTTAGAAAATATATGACAAACTTAAGTAATGAGGAACTATAAAATTAGAGAGTTGCCCTCGATTACCCTAAGATTCCTCCTTTTTTGAAGTCAATTATTTTATATATATATAATATTATGTACTTAATTTAAACACTAAATTTATTAAGTGCGGGCGGAGGTACTTGCGCGAGAGCAGTCGACAGCTCGAGCAGTGAGTGTATGCCTGGCGACTGCTTAACTAACTGCCCGAAGCATTTGCAACTGCTCGAGCGGTTTCGCGTATTTGTGTACGTAGAAGACTGAAGACTGTAGTTCACTGTGCACTCGCAACTTAAAACAGTCTATGCTGACTGCTCCAAGCTGCTCCTGTATCTGGGGCATATATAAGCGTGCGACGCGTGATGATGCTTGATGCTCGCCTCGTCACTTGCTACAATTCATAAAAGATTTATAATGCACTAAAACTCCATCCTAATGTATTCAAGAAATGTCCATTCATTACTTATTACCAGGTTGTTTTGAAGCTCAACGTCACGTACAACTTGCGTCAAACGCAACATTAACGTTCATTTGGAACGTGTCGCTATCCTTATAAGTGGTATCAACCAGACTGTACGTGAATAGGTTACTGGGAAGCTAAATATTAGTCAACTTCCGAAGTTCCTGCTTATCAAGCACTTCACTATTATGTAAGGGAAGTCAGCTTCCGTCCGGGTTCCTACGCACTACGCACTCCAGTCTAATGTCCTAAACTCAGAGCTCTGAATCGATTGCAAAACCAGTCATCGACCATTACGATAGACCTGTGCCAATCTCTACAACCGACCAAAATTGTATTGCATTTACACAGAATAAGTAACAGTATGTACAAACAAATAGACACGTCGAGGCTCAGAATAAAATCGTCACGTGCAATATGTACGCAGTTTCGTTAGTTTATGGTGTGTGCTTGAAACGTGGGCAGGTTGTTTTGACAGCGGTCAAGGACAATTGCTTGGTCGTTCTGTGAAGGTCACAAGTCCAGCTTGACCTTGCTCGGAGTACCGAGAATTCGGTATGTGTTTGATGCCCTCTGATGTGATACGCATCTCTAAAGGTTAAACGAACGCGCAGTATTATGTACTTGTTGAATATGTGTCCCAAAACGTTTAGGGAAACTGGCCTGTCATAGGTCAGTTCTTATTCTGAACAGTAATGACATTACAAATGGTGGGTGAACATCTTTTTTACGTTTTGACTAGCAAACTCTCCGTGTAGTTAATTATAATCATTTATGTAAGTTACGCTTATTAGAGCTAAAATAACATGAATTATCTTGATACAATAGCCTAGGGGCTATGGAACTTGATCGGTACACGGAGTTGTTTTCAAATACAGAAGTATTTGAAAATACCCTTTATTTTAGAACCTGCTCGGAGCCGAGTTTTCATTACTAAAGTCTTAAAACCGTCATTCTAATTCGCACTTTACGTCAGTCTGGAGAATTAAGCATAGTCGTAAATTTTGCGCTGCCACCGCAAGCAACATTGCTATGCGGCAGTAAGCTTTTTACGTGTTCACGTAGGTATAATGCTTTTTTGTATACCTACGCCTACAAAACAATACAGTCTGAGATCCTAATGAGTTTCATTAAACGAAGCTCGTAGTACCCGTAGTGCTTATAGTTTTAGCTCTTAAGCTTCCTACAATTTTCATCATTTTTATGCTAATAGGAAACTGAATAATGAAGGTACGAGGCGCACCTGTGGTCCTAGCATGAATAACAGCGTAAGTGTAACGTAACGTGTCGTTCGCGGGAAACAGTACAAACTGTCATGGATCTAGGGCAACTGTGACACAGATAACTCATAGTTTGTACGCGGAAGCGTGATATGTTGACGCTTTTGATACTTTTTCGCAAATTGTTTGTGCTTTCGGCCTCTGGTGTTTAAAGTGCCAACCTCTGCCTATAACTACAACCATTTCGTCGATATAAATACATATCCCTACAAACCGAAACTCTTTTTAAACAATGCGATGGGATGCGACAGTAATGGTAATGAACATTACTGTTTTGGGGTTGAAATAGGTATGGTGGTAGTACTTCCCCGGACGAACTCGTTTACAAAGAGTTCTACTAGTACTTAAAATGATAGCATGTCCTGGGGGTCTACTCCCACCTTATACGAAACAATCATAAATAAGTAGCGTTTTGTAATAAGCTTAGAATAATCATACTTACCATCGTACTCCCACCGACACAAAACTGTCAACCAAATTTAATGGTAAGGTGCAATATACCTCATGAGATGGGTGCACGGATCTTCAAAAATTTGACACTGGAACAATGACACTTAGTGTCAGAAGTCACGAAAAAGTATGCGCATTGCGTGAAATATTTGGTACTAGGTCATCTAGACGATCCATTCTTATTTTAAGTTTGCTATATTGACGTGGTGTTACCAAATTTAATGGTAAGGTTGAAACATGACTGATTTATGAGGTGGGAGTAAGGCCCCTGACCTTGTTCTTTGCAAGCTATTACTTAGCAAGTATAACCTTAACATTCATTTCAAAGTAAATACGTCAGTAAGTATTGATGATATAAACGAATATCATCTGAAGCTATGTAAGGTAGTAGGGCTCATAGTATAACAAAACTTACAATCGCACACAGCAATCTATCGCCGCGGTGTGTCATTACAAGTACAAAGGTATATTTTAATTTGACGTTACATGAGGATGGAAATAGCAATTTTCTCGGTACAATGTTGACGGGGCCCGATACGTATCTGTGTAACATGATGATTCCATTACTGCTTTACCAGAAGTGGATGCGATGTTATCGGCGCAGCGGTGCTGGGGGATTTAGCCTGGTTTGTTTATTGGCTGCATATTGTTAGTCGGAGCATTGAAGTGTTATTTCGTGTGCAATGATTCTTTCATTTATGTTTTAGGGGCATTTTTTAACACTATATAGTACTATTTCACGTGCGAACTAAATGATTGCTGCTATTTCGCCGGTCAGATCGCGTGATTATTGAGATTATGGCTAATAGAGAAGACAGAGACATCAGACAGAGTCTGCGTTTCGAGTCCGTTTCAAGAAAGACGTTCCTCAGCTGTGGCGCTCGGGTCTATGTAAAAAAGCTGGAATTTTATGTCGTTTAGTTAGTTCCCCTGAAAACCGTGGGTCATCTTTCGTGAGAGTTCTTTATAAGAAATTGGCTTGCATTGGCAATTGAAATTGTATCTGGCTGTACTGGAAAAAACTTTAGTACATAGTTATATTAGACAACACATACAATAGTACTAATACACTTCTACTAGTACTAGTAGTAATACATACGACAGTACATAGAAACGCGAGTGAAGCCCTGGGCAAAGTCAGCTTGAAATATAATAACAATAAAACATGTAAACTTTTCAACCAAAACGGATATAAGGAAATATTTATAAATATAAATAAGTATATCTACTCTCGTTACGTAAAATTTCAATGAAAAACTTCAAAATGAGTTTAAATTGACACCTACCTTCAATCAACATAACACCAAAATTTAGGAAAAGTCAGTAGAATCATGTAGTATGTTACACTTTTACTCTAACAGAATAATGTTTTTTTTACCGATTTGATACAGGGCAAATCCAAGAAGTTAATTCAACAAGGAAATTTAATTACAAAAAAGTTTTGATTCAGATTTTAATTTACGTGGCAGCGCCCGTTTTAGCGCATGCGCGGTGATGTGCTGGGTTTTGGCGTTTCGTTGTTCTGAATTTCGTAGTTTTTTCACTGTCCCTTGAAAATGAATGATGAACTGAACATAGCTAGGTATTAAACCACTCGTGTGATGCTAATAAAAATTCCGCCCACTATGGCTCGGTTTTTAAACACTCACTCGGATTTGAATACCCCCTAGTTTGCAACAGTTTCATAAACTACTACAAGTAAAATGACCCTAAATCGATTATACATAAAAACTGGGCTTCGCTGCTTCGGTACATAGGCATAACATATATAACTAGCGACTGTCCGCGAAACAGTTCGCCTAGTAGCCTCGGTCTTCTGCCTCGCCATAACCTCCCTTCCTTTTTTGGTTTTTATTTTATAAGACCCTTCTTAACAATAATTAACACCAACTGTTTAATTTATTTAATTTTTAATTACTAACAATGTAATGTTTAAATGAAATTACTTATATAAAAAAATTTAATCTAAATGTTTTGTTTCTGAAGAAGTCCATGCTGGTGAATTTTCCTAGGTAAGTAGAGTAGTAGAGAATTATTACATCTATCATAATAAATAAACACCAACAAAAAAATAATTAGCGAGATTGTTCCATCCGTTCTCAAGTTATTCCATGACTAAGAAAAATTGGTGTATATATATATAGTATTATTTGTCTATACATTACAACTTTACATATTGTACTTTTTACTCTAACTGCACTTGCGTAAAAAAGCTGATAACGGAGGCAAAAGGAAAGCAACGGAGGCATTATCCTGTGATATAAAGAATTATTCCAGGAGCATTCACCGAAGAGTGGCAACGGACATGATTACTAAAATACATCAAAGACTTCTATAAACTTTAGTTTATACACTTTGGCATACCCACACTTTATGATCGAAGAAGTAAAAGTGGTGTCATTGACCCCGAGTCCAAAGTTCAGCCAAAAACTACTCATTAGCTCATTCTTTCATTTTGCTCGCCAATAAAAACCCTATCAATCTATTTTCACCGCGACCTTGCTCGCGAAACGCTAGAGTCCATCCCAATCGATACGTTACGTAGATATATAGAATAGGTAATAATGTTGATAAGAATTGTGACGTATCGATAAAATAACCGGCCTCAGTCTTACTGTAGTTAGGAAACCGTTAATAGCATTCATATTTTTCTTTCAAATCACTACTAACGACCGGTCCCAAAATTATATCTATCGATGGTTTACAGAGGTTTCTAGTATTCTAGAGATAGATATTTGACACTACTTGTATGGACGTTATGGCAAATTTCTTTCGGTAGTAAGGAAAAATGTCGATAGATAGGGATTATTGGGATATCCCATAAGAAAGAAACTTCGAGAAGTTAGAAACTAAAAATACCAGTTTGAGTCTTAGTTCATGTGGGCAACGTCCTGAGTTAAAACTAACCTACGAAACGGTATCGATACGCACGACGTATTACAAACACGTGGTTACGTATTGTATCGATCGCTCGGTTCAAGGGTGGTCGACTCTTGAAGGTACTTGTGCTTCAATGCGACGGCTTTCAGCTATCGTGAGAGATTCCGCCAAGCGTCTACGCAAGATTTTGGTCTCTGGAATGCGATACTGTAGTACCAGTACCTACTCTTCTGTTATTGATATTGTTAAAAGTCTAAATAAGTCTGGTATGCTTCTATCATACTCAGTATTTTATCTTTTTTTCTCTACCGACTTCCAAAAAGGAGGAGGTACTCAATTCGACTGTATGTTTTTTATTGTTGTTACCTTATAACTTTCGACTGGGTGAACCGATTCTCAAAATTCTTTTTTATGTTTGAAAGCTGGTGCTTCCCGTGTGGTCTAGCAGTTTTTGAGTTGCACTCCAATAACTGAATAGAATGGAAGTCGGCTTAAAAATTTTTCAATTGTAGTCGCACAAGTGGTATGCACACGTGGCCACGCTGGCCTATGAATAAATGCAGTTACAACCAGAGTAGATATTTATATTTTATCTGTGCCTACCCAAAGTTTCTAGTTGACGTTTACGTGGTAAAGTAACGTTTCTTACCTATACTATACTTCTTCGTAGGTACAGATTAGCAATCCAATCTATCTATATATATACCTACTAACGTGGCGATTAACATCAGATTACTAACAACACCAAACAAATGTTTGTCTGCCTGTCCGTTTGTTCTAGCCAATCTCCGAAATGAGTGGACTGATTTCATAATATATAAATGAACCCCTATTTCTCCTGGTCACGCTACAACTTGAGAACGGCATTACCGATTTCATTCTTCTTTTTTTAAATTGTTTTCTAATAATTTGTACAAGGTTCTAACAACTAACGTAGAAATTTAAAAAAAAAAGATGGGAGGTAATAGAAAGGCCGAAGGCCGAGCCAACAAGCGAACAAAGTCGCGGGCAGTCGCTAGTATATTATAAAAGTCGGAGCCTAAAGACGTATGTCAACTGTATACCGTCACCATCATAGAAGTCAAGAACTCGTCATCCGAACATTCAATCCCACAGACACCATCCTGTCTTGAATGACTAAAACAAATCACAGTACGAAAATAATAACCACAAACAAAATATATGATCATTCACGTTCAGTCTCCTGACCCTGAGTGGTCGGGTTCACTGCCAAAAATAACATAACACCTCGGGCCGGGGGAGAGTTCAGCGACATTCACACACGATGGACTTCCTCCACTGAAGAGTTGACAGCTCCGAGATTGTATCTGATGACGAGACGGACGGGAACTGACGATCTGTGGACGGAATACAAACGGCCATCAACAATTACATGTACACCATTAGGTAAGCATTCACATCGTGATTATTATTGTAGTATTGAATGGATCGAGATTGCTGATAGTATATTTCGATGGATCGTTGTTGATTGGACTCTGATTGATGTAAGAGGTGATGATAGGGTCATTAGGGACTTTTACTTTGATGTTCGTCTGGCCGAAGTTTACCTTAGTTTAGACATTTCTATAAAAAACTATTATGTTATTAGGAAACGGTACAAGCACTAGGCCCACCTGTGGGCCTAGCACGAATAACTGCGGAAGTGCAAAGTAAAGTAACGTGTCATTGACGTGAAACTGAACAAACTGGCATTTATCTAGGGCAACTGATACCTCAGTTTGTACGCCGAAGCGTGACGCATTGACGCTCACCATACGAATACGTTTTCGCAAATTGTTTGTGCTACGGCCTCTGGTGTTAAGTGGTTAACTCTGCCGAGAACAGATCCATTACGTCACAAGTGCTGCGCCTGTAACCCTGAGACATTCGTCACAAGTCGTTAAGTCTCATGTGCCTGTAATTTCACCGGCAACCGTATCTTTAAACCAAACGCAGTATTGGGAACTTTTCCGCTTAGAAAAAGGTATGTGGCAGTACTACCACGGACGCACTCTCCACAAAGAGTTCTACTGCTCCTGTCACTTTATTAATTATTACAAAATTTTACTTTTGAAAAACTTCTCCTATTGTTGCTAGAAAATACTTCCAGCATCCACTTACAATCTCTTAAGGCGTATGACTTTGTCAACCGAGCCGTTACTACTTCTTCAAACTATCAAAACAAATCAGCTGGGCTATTATGTATCTCAGTTGCTAACAAATGTGGATTGAAATCTGAAAAAATGGTCGCTCTATGTCACTTTTGTCAGCTTCAGTGATCAAATTACGAACATTTTTGCTTACTGGAGTTGCCAAAACTGACATAGGGCCGCCATTTTTCAAGATTTCAATCAACATTTGTTAGCAACTGAGATACATAATAGGGATCGTAATAACGTCCACTCTAGCACGCGCTGCAGAGCGGATTTTACGCCCACGACTCTAGGTCCTAGGTAAATGCAAAATTAGTTTAATTTTAATCATTTAATAATTTTAGCAAAATTATTAAATGATTATTAAACTAGAATAAACAAACAAACCATTTCATTTCAAATTAATTTACGCATCATACATATCAGTGTCATATGTAATTCGATGAGTCACGATGGAATGTAATGATTGAAAATTTTAAGGAGATTCAGAAAGAAGTTTTTTACAGTATTACTTTTTTAAAGCACTAACGCCTGCTTAAGCGATCTCAAACTTAAGCGGCCTAGTTGGTCAATGGCGTCTGACACGGAGAGTCAGAAGACGCGGGTTCGAATCCCGTCCGAGGATGGAATTTTCTCTCTATAAATTTCAATGTTTGAGATCGCTTAAGCAGGCGTTAGTGCTTTAAAAAAGTAATACTATAAAAATTACAAGGGCTGCGATGTCAATACGAAAGTTTCAAGTATTTCTAAATAATGCTTCTTTCGGTTGGATGGTACTGTTAAATTGTCCAATAGATGTCGCTCCGTCCCCGCAAGACGGTTAGTCAAATAGAGAGTTAAAATTCGATGCTCGGACTAGATTCTCGGTGGCCTAGTTGGTCAATGGCGTCTGACACGGAGAGTCAGAAGACGCGGGTTCGAATCCCGTCCGAGGATGGAATTTTCTCTCTATAAATTTCAATGTTTGAGATCGCTTAAGCAGGCGTTAGTGCTTTAAAAAAGTAATACTATAAAAATTACAAGGGCTGCGATGTCAATACGAAAGTTTCAAGTATTTCTAAATAATGCTTCTTTCGGTTGGATGGTACTGTTAAATTGTCCAATAGATGTCGCTCCGTCCCCGCAAGACGGTTAGTCAAATAGAGAGTTAAAATTCGATGCTCGGACTAGATTCTCGGTGGCCTAGTTGGTCAATGGCGTCTGACACGGAGAGTCAGAAGACGCGGGTTCGAATCCCGTCCGAGGATGGAATTTTCTCTCTATAAATTTCAAAGTTTTTTACAGTTTTGTGTAAGTAGGTATAGATGGATTTAAAACAAAACATTACACAAGTCACAGTACTGCTTTACATTTTGTTTACAACAAAATATGAGTTGTGGAAAAAATTGATAAGAGATAACGTGATGTTTTCCATTTCGTCAATGTACGGGCCTTAACGAAAAATGTTGGCATAAAACCAACTAACCATAGTCTCAGTTCAGTTTCGTAATATTAGTCGCTAACTACACTCCACCACACACCCGGCTCGTATAGCCTGGTTCTATTGTTCGCGAAAGGCCTGCCCGCTAAGTCTCCTTTTCACGGGGAGCTAATGTATTGCCAGCATTTACAACCAGGTTCAGGGTCGGTCGTATTACACAAAACTCGCAAATCATTCGCTACAGCTGATATAAATATTTAGGGTAACGTTTGATGGATCGCCCGCCTGGTTACAGCTCGTAATAAAAATGACTGCCAAATTACAGCAAACGCTATCTTTGGATCTGCTGCTTGCTTCCTAGAACATGCATAATTGTAGACATCGGCTCCAGTACAGAGAGCTGTAATTAATTTCATTACAGTGAATTGACGTCTTTTGTTCTATGTTTAGATATTTTGATCGTGGGATGGGATACTGTCGTCATCGTTGGCGAAATCTCTGTATTGTCACTTTCGCCTGAACCTGTTTAAAATAGTAATCCATGAACTTATTAATTTTAAATCTCACTAATTATTCAGATGTCCGCGTGATAACTGCAAATGGGAAAACCTATTGTCTGAGCCGTTGGATCCAAAGAACCTGTTACAAATTAAATAGATTCCGTTGCCTAATCGCCGCCACTGCAACCGGTCCTGCCGGTCCGAACTGCTCAAGGCAACTTGGACAAATGAGGCACCTCTATGGCGTTTCCTCTTGTTTCTAGAAGCACTGTGAATGCTAATAATGTCGTCATGTCCGCCTGTCCGCGGAGGCACGTGTTCTCAAGTTCAAGGGCATTCGGCTCGGTCGTTAAACTTCGCTTTTTGCACGGTTTGCGTAACTCCCAGACTGGCATAGACTAAACCACGGCTTCATAATACAGATACGACACTGTCGATACTTCCTAGGAAGTAATTAACAAAGGCTACTTGCTATGGAGTTTTACAAATCAAATCAAAATAACTTATTGAATTTAGTCATCAAAGACGTACACTTAACCCTTTGCGTCCCAGAGACGTAAATATACGTCAGTTTCATTAATAAATCTTCTGTTTTAATTATCACGGTATAGGAAGGGTTAATAGACTTTACTGCCGGGGTCCTAAATATATATAGAGCATCTACAGAGAAGCACGGGCAAGATACTTGAGAGGTCGTTATTTTCAATTATATGTTTTTACAATTTTATTATAATATTAAATATTATAACTATATACTAGAAGGCAACTGGGCAGAGGTGGCGTGTTCCCGCCAAAAGCGGCAGAGATGACACTGATGACAGACTAGACACTGGATGGAGACTCCTACATAACCACCTACTCCCCCCGGAAACTGCTAAACTTCGTTTGCGTAGTGAATGTGTGGCAATATTAAAAAAGCGAAAGTTTGTGAGTATGTTTGTATGTTGTTACTTCTTAAAGGTAAAACGGACCAATTTGAATCCTTCACCAACCCGGGTGTAAACGCGAGGCGCAGCTAGTTTATTATAAAACATGGAAACGGCAACTCGGGCTGAAATTTAGTTTCAAAGTATTCATTCTATAAACAAATGTTTAATGTTTTGGAAATGTAGTATGTATCTATGTTTAAATACCTATTTATCTCATCACATCATTATCAGCCCATTTTGGCTTGGTGGATAGGTTAGTGGCCAACCTATGTCGAAGTTTTCAGGCCGCCCGAAGGCCTTCGACACAGCCTAACGACTGTTGTCCTAAGACAAACAACCGGGACCGACGGCTTAACGTGCCCTCGAAACACGAAAGCGTTCAATTGAATAATGCCACTAACGGTCATCCATCCAAGTACTGACCGGAGCAAGTGTTGCTTAACTTGTTAATCGGTTAAGATCGCTAAGTCAAGCTCCGCTACGAGCGCACCTATTCATCTACTTACAGTTAAAAGCAATAAGTAATATATTATGTACGTTAAACAAAATATGCCACGTCTACTATAACACGTTTAGTACTCGTTTATAAATTCTAGTCGATTTTGTAGATTGATGGCAGCAACGTGCTTACGAGACATTGTATTGTATGACATAAATGTATTAGGTACCGCTGTTGGCAAAGTAGCAATTACAAATAGTAAAAACAATAGTAAATAGCAATAAATTGACTACATTGTTTCGTATGCTGCGTAATGTCTACCCAGTGAACATTGATTAAGGCTCCTATAGTTTGTCGCATTGATTGGATAAATATTGATGGAGAGAAATGGTTGCAACATGAAAATTTAGGCGGATTTGATGGAGATTCTACTCACAATTTTCTAGAAGAATCAATTTATTTGAAAAAGCTTCACACTATATAGGCCAGTAAAATAAAATTTAACCTTGCACAAAATTTCCGATCCAACTTTTTAAAAGGTTTAAGGCCACTTACTGAGCATAAAATCACAAAATGCTGACTCATACAGCTGGAGTTTCAAGTACCACCTGGAAAAAAGTTTTTGGCTGATATCTCGGAAACTATGCATTTTAGGCCAAAAGTTATTGAAACCATTATTGTAGCGAATAAAATTTTGCATCTTTTATTTCCTGTAAAAGTTTTTTGTAAAACTTACCGTTTACGATTTATAGCCCATTTATTTAACCGGTTCCAAGGTGGCGCTTGAAGCTCCTCCTGGATCTGTCAGCTTTTTGTGATTTTATGCTCAGTAAGTGACATTAAATTTATAAAAAAAATCTGAATTTTAGTGCGACGTTGAAAAATTTTACTGGCCTAATAGTCGGGCAACATGGTGTTTGCGACCGTCCTACGGAGTGACAGACTGTGGCGGGGAAGAGGTAGCATGTCATACCAGCACACGACTACAAGTTTGCCCTTCTTCGCTACCCGCTCACATCTTTGGTACCTGGTCTCCGCCACCGTCTGGCACCCCATAGGACTGACGCACACGGCGTTGCCGTACTATAATCGGAAATGCAACTTTAAATCAGCAATTTTATTTGCCTTCTATCTATCCAAGAGCCTTAATGAACAATTAATCGAGGATATGCGCTTCATGAACTCGTTAGATACGCCTTTTAATACAACGTAGTAAGAATAAACACTCATCATAAAATTAACAACGTTGTAACTTGTGATATTGTAATAATCGCCGAACCCCAGTCCGACAATATCAAAAAAGGTTCTTATGTGGGATATGTGATGACAAAACACTTGTTAGTCTTTCATATTTTTTTAACCCTCATTCATTGCGATGTGACATTGATCAGACGACGGCGGCAGCGGGTGGGCTGCGTGTCTGATTGTTGTATAAAAATAAATAAGCAATTTGTTTTTCTGTCTGTTTGTTCACACCTCGCGACCGCGACGTGGCCGGCGACGAGATATTGGGACAATGTTTATTTATTTTTTATGAAATTTATAACGACGGGCCCCTGTGTGTCAAATCGACTTTAAACCCTTTCTCGGTCCCCTAAATCGTTCTGTCACCATTCATCTCGACTCATCATTCCACATTCAACCTTATCTTATGTACGCAAGCAAAAAAATCAATTGACAAACGACAGAGTGTAACGAATGCTCGACAATACCACCACACCACCAGAAGGATGCCTCTCGGAGTGGAGTGAAAAGATGAATTTCAAGGCTAGACGTGCTCTAATTTAAAAAGTAACGCGCCCGCTGTTATTCGATCATTCACACCCTTTTTTGTGTGATTCTCATGAATCCCGGTAAAACAGTTCTCCCCTTTGATTAGGATCTAAAAGGTACTTCCGTGAAAGTGTTCCGTGGAACAGGTTTCGGAATTGGAATGAGGGAGGTTTTCCGAATAATGTGTGTAATCTGTGAATGGAATCGCTAATCACGGACGTTTTGGTGTCCTCTTGAATACGAATGGCCTATTAGCGCTAACAATAACACGCTCACGTGTTTGTGGACGAGTAATATAAAAATATTAGGTAGTGGGAGATCCACACAACATTATGGCGACTACCTATTAAGTAACACCATTTTTAGCCAATGATCGTTTTCCAAACTAAATTCAGAATATGTAAGGTACGAGTACATACGATACTTCTAGCTTAGTCATTTCTATTAAAATAACGTATTCACGTAAAATAATTTGAACATTAGTATCATTTGTGGTATAAATTCAAAATAGCTGATTGTGTTTCTTTTCTAACAAGTCTTCAAAGTGTGTCCATTTATTTATTTATGGTCTGGGAACATGGAGTTAAACCCGATGTCTGGGAAATACAAATTCAATAAAATATCACTTAGTTTTACTATGAGGCCATATATCTTTTCACACCCATGACAGCACCGAATCGTCCTATGTTAACCATAAAGCGCATCACCATCTGACCTTCACACAGGACCAAAGTCCCCATGACCGGTTCTCTGCACAAGTGACAAACTTAACAATGTGACACTTGTAGGCGGATGACTCACCAGTCCTATACCAAGGTCACCGGTCGTGGTACCGCCATTCAAATTTTATGGGGCGCTTAGGCACTTCGCTAAATATAGTTGACGGGTCATGCATGCCGTACCTTATTTGACGTTTTCCTGCTATGCGGGTAGGTAGATGGTGATTGACAGAGTAGTTTGGGGCTACCAAATAGCTATTGTGACTGCTTTGAGACTGCCCTTTTTAGATTTTTGCTCAGTATTGGTTCTAGCCAGGAGGTGTAACTTTTCGTGAATGATCTGTACATTAACGGTAAATGTAAATTGCAATAGTTTGCGTTCCTTCATTGTTTTATCGTTTTTTTGGATAATATACTTTTTGGTTTGGCAGACAAGCGTTTGACGAACATCTCACTTGATGTCAGGTATGATGCGGTTGAGAGGAATTGCGACCGACTGGCTCTTAGGTACAGTGGCCGGCCCAACCATTAGGTGCTTTATTACAGGTTATTTTATGTTGAGGATGGTAGCTTACCAGGCGGGCACAAGAACGCCCAACCCACATGCTGTGGATTTCATCACCTTCTCTAAAAGCACAAACACGAGGTACGGTACCTAATTTGCGGCGGAACCTAACTTCCCCTATTTTTTGAAGTGGGGAAATGCTGTGCACTTCCCTTCTGACACGGGGGTGACGGAAGGGGGTGCGTGGGGCTCAGATCCATCAAAATTCCCCCGTGAGCTGTGCTGTCCTGTGAGCATGATGGGGTCTCGCTACCATGCACCATCTCGCTCAGTACGGATTGAACTGGGATTGTACTGGGCCTCAGTGCCCTAGATGTGTAAGACCTCCGACTCTCCACCAGTGCGGAGGTCACACTAAAGAGGAGGGAGGAGGCGTGCGAACTGTCTGCTCCGTTCCCCCGTCCGTCTGGTCCGCTCGAACCTCATTCTCCCTGACCCGCTCCGCGGCCTTCTGCGCCATCACCGCTTTGAAGGACTCATGCAGGTGGCCACCGGTGGCGCCTGGCAAATCTAACTTCCCCTGAGCTATCAACACTTAAATAAATGATGTTGAAAGGTATAACGAAACAGTAGCAAAAGTTACTACAGACCTGAAAATAACCTTACGGGTCTATAAAAAATGGAAAATTCTTATGAATAGTTTCAATATGTTACTAATACCAACTAACAAACGTATTAAGGCTTCAGATCATTTTTGGCTAACAATTAACATGATTAACGAATGCAGATCAATTCGCAGCATCAGTGAGTCAGATCTCAATCTATGCTGTTGTTGCTATCTAATCTGTGACTCTCGCGCCAGCCTACCTACTGCGTGGTATGTGGCTACATCCTTTCTCAGAATCTTTAACCGCTTTCCGTCGGCGTCGCTACGCTTTGTATCGAATTGAGTCATGGTTCATAGTTCACTTGTATCTCTACGTCACTGTATGATAATGTTTCAAATTTTTACAATTGTACTAGCTCGGTGCACTAACGCTAATGCTTCCGTTTATGTAGAAGGTATTCAATTGCGGCTCTTTTACGATCCAAGTGCCAACAGCAATTACCTAAACTTTTGATACTTTTTGAAACATCGATCAGTGGTTTCTGTTCTCATTAAACTAGATCACCGATGATCAATTACACCAATTATACCTTATACTGAACAAAGGTATACATCCTCCACAGAACAACATACGAGTATAAGCAACATAAGGACATTTTTATGAAAACAGGCCATTCATATGTCTGGTTTTGCTGATTATAATCAGCACGATCGGCAGACGTGTTTTAATTGTAATTGGTGTTAATTGCATTCAAAAGTATGTACTCCTTAATTCATTAACATGCTGGTCTCAGTGTACAGCTTCTGCACTTACACCAGCACGCAAGAATTCAGCCAAATTGTGTCGTGTGTAACGCTGCAGAGCAGGGCCCATATGCTGCACTTAACCCGTTGATATGAGATTCGCCATATTTGGCCAATAATACAATAGATTTCGCAGAAATCAACCTACTTTTCCAGGAACTGCAACGTGTGTGGTTAATTAAATATGCATATTACGGAGGACGCATTAGGTTTCTAGATCTGCAGAATGAGAAAGGATGATCACAAATATACTCATAAGAATATACGTTATGAATACAATTAAAGATGCATGCTGCGCAGGCAACCGAGATACCGGAAGTAGTTGTCCCCCGACGTACAGCAGGGGTTAGGTTAGCTGATGCTTGACACCCCCACACCGCCTCGAGGGGTTTAAGAAACACGTCGTCGTCTCTTCAAAAAATTTTGTTATGACAGAGGCTAAGCCATAGTTTTTTATGATTTTTGACTGTGAATCGAATAGCATGTGTCTGTTTCCTTGGTTTTAATACTTTTTCTTTAAAGCAGAAGCAATTATGAGCTTATCTCTGCCTGACAGTTTCTAGAAACCTACCAAAACGTAGTGTACCTATTGTATTAAAAACTCTTGTATTTTAGACAAAGATCCGACAGAGATCGTTACAAAACCTGACAGAATATATAAATCTCATTAGAAAACCTCCCGCTCGTAGACTAAAAAACGTTTAGAAGTGAAGCACTGTCCACACATATGAGATAATGGGCATCTAAGTAAATGATAGTACGCTTCATACAGTGAGCCGCTGCGGAAGCGCAGGTCACAAGTTCAAATTCCCTCAGAAAATGTAGGTGAACGAACTCCCCGAAAGAAGTGGTTAAAATTAAATTAGAAGGCGTCCTCGCGTCAGCGCGTAATATCATGATGTATGGCACTAACTACGCCATCGACGAACCGTGGTGTTTATATTGCTGTATTATAATCGAATTATTTCCTATTGCCATAGCGTAATACAGTAGTTACTATGTCTGCTGCGCCGTGTATGAATGCATTGTTTGTATGTTTGATTTGCTTCGGCAACTCCGTTGGTCTTGCTTCGGCATCTCCGTTGGCTTGTTAGTGATAAGTGACCAGACAAGTCCTAGGTTCGATCTCTGACAAATACACGTGTCATAAGCAGAAATTTCTGTTCTCAGGTCGGTTGGATGTTTGTGATTTCTTTACGTGTATTTCCATGCCTCCTGCGACATAGGGACTCCTACTGTTGGGGGTATGAGAGCATTTACGTAGTATTATTTAATCTTGTATTTTGGACAAATAACAAGCTTACCATTATCCAGACACGTTGCAGTTCCTGGAAAATTATGTAGATTTCTGCGAAATCTATTTTATTGGCCAAATATGGCGAATCGCCATTCAACGGGTTAATGTGCAGTTTTATTTTTGTGTACATTTTCATTGATTCAGTCTAATATTTGCGGATTTATGATAACATTGGTACTACGATATGGTAGGTTGTTACTTTCGAAGTGCATTCTCATTATAATAACACTGTACAGTTGGACAATTACAAAAGGGGGTGGACGGCCAAACCAGAACTATGATGAATAGCGAAAAATGCTCAAAAAAGTCGCCGACGCGATATTCCGCTGACTTAAAATATTAGATAAATTTCCTTTTGCGAATTCGATTTTACTAAATTCTAATTACTCATTTTTAGTTTTTATCATAATTGGATATTTCTGAACATCAAGTTTCTATTTTCACATTTATTTTAACTAAATAAATATAAATAATAAATATAAATATTCCACAACTATCACACAACGCCATCTAGTCCCAAGCTAAGCAGAGCTTGTGTTATGGGTACTAGACAACTAATAAACATACTTATATATTTCTAAATACATACATATTATAGATAAATTACACCCAGACACAGAACAAATGATCGTGCTCATTACACAAACATTTGTCCTGTGTAATAATTATAATAAACTAATTATAAAGGATCATTCTTTATGCCATATACTCGTATGTCGTTACCACATGGTTTATACATTTTCAATGCAATATATATACATTAATCATATGCTCCCCTTGGTTGTCATAATATTAAGAGTAAATAATTATTATAATTACTCTATATTTTGAAGTTATAATGAACTTTCCTGCGAAATACCAGCCTCCGAAGCCATTTACATTCAAAAGAAAATGTCTAAAGCAACACATTTGGATGGATTAATTAAGTTTTATTACATTCGCAATATATAATCTTTACATTATATTTTTATATTTATCCTGTTAGCATGAATGGTTTTCCTTAAAGTAATAATATTATTATGCGTCCGTTTCGGTTGTGAATCATTGGTGAACAATCCATTGATTTGGTCGGGCGGTACACATGTGACTCAAACTTTGGTCTGTACCTACAAGTGCACAATAAATAAATAAACAGTATGTATGTAATTAGAGTTTGAAAACTACGGTGGTAATCCCTCATTTTATACTTATATAAAGATACCGGTTGCACTCACTTGGTATTATGTCGGTTTAAGTCCGACGTTTCGAACGTATAAGAAGTTCTTTTTCAGGTGTGCAACGCGATCTCCAACCCCAAACACTCCCTGAAGAAGAACGTCTTATACGTTCAAAATGTCGGACTTCATCCTCATCTCAGCCGTAGGACGTCCACTGCTGAACATAAGCCTCCCCCACAAATTTCCAAAAGGACCGGTTTGAAGCGGCCTTCATCCAATGTCGTCCTGCTATCTTTATCAGGTCGTCAGTCCAACTTTTCGGTGGACGACCTACGCTGCGCCTTCCGGTCCGTGGTCTCCACTCTAGAACCTTTCGGCCCCATCGGCCATCTGTTCTGCGTGCTATGTGCCCTGCCCACTGCCACTATAACTGGCTAAACATCTGGGCTATGTCGGTGACTTTAGTTCGTCTACGGATCTTCTCATTTCTGATTCGATCACGTAGAGAAACCCCGAGCATAGCCCTCTCCATAGCTCGTTGTGTGACTTTGAGCTTGCTTATGAGGCCCATAGTTAGAGACCACGTTTCAGTGCAATATATCATCACTGGTTACACACATTGGCCAAAGACTCATGTCTTGTGGTCTACGTCGGAATTAAACCGACACAATACCAAGTGAGTGCAGCCGGTATCTTTATATTAGTATAGTATGTATAGTCATAGTCATAGTAGACACAGAAAAATACATTATATATGTTATCTCAATCGATTCCATACTACGTCAATCTTCAACATGAAACTAACTTTGGCTACATTTAAGATTAATGCGATAACCCATTAAAACTAATGCGTGCTCTTACATAATTAAAGGAGCAAAAGTTTGTGGTTCATAAATATACATAGATGTGTCACTACCCGAATTATATTTCATCTTAAATAAATCGGAAATTAAAGTCTTGTTATATCTTCTCGTCTTTTTTACTGTGACGTCAGAAGAACGTGTATGTTGTTTTCATCAACTGATGTAATAAAAATGTAGACGTATTACCATCTACACGTAGATAGTAGAAGTATAACTGATTGTAGGTGTGTATCATCTGTAGATTACTAATCGTATTAAGAATGGATTAGTTTCGGCCAGAGTAAAACTATGCTTAAATATTATTTGGTTGAAGTTGTCGAACTTTGATAAGAGCTTTATATTTTGTAATATTGAATGACTAATTACTGCGCCGCTGTTTGTTGAGGAAGATAGAATTCGTTATTACTTATTCTCATGTTTTGTTTTAATATTTTTTTACATTTGCTGTATTTGAAGTATTTTTTTAGCATTCGGCTTTTATATTAGATATGCCTCTTCTTGGTGTTATCTACATATTCCTTCCATTCACACTGTGAAACAAATAGTGTTAAAATAAAAATGTTAAGTACCCTGCCACAAAAATGTTGCGTGATGATTCCGAGCACAATTGACTTGTCGTCAACGTCATAATAATATCTCGTTAACATCAATGCTCATATTCTTGTCGTGTTCTGACACGAATAGTCTGAAGACGCGGGTTCGAATCCCGTCCGAGGATTTATTTTTCTATAAAATTGCAACATTCTATTTTAATGTACAATAACGTATTCGATTCCTAACGTTTTCCCGGTAAGTAATATGTGTTAAATACACAAGAACTTCAATAAAAAATCTTGGATAACGCTTTCAATACACTGTACTGAACTGTCTATCCAACAAACGTAGATGAGGACCTCTTGGCCGATGCCATTTCAATTGTTCTTGTTACACCGTCGCCGGATAGATTAATTATAATAATACGTATGTATAACAAACTAGAACGTTCTCACTGTATTTGTCAAGTATAATTTTGCATGTGCCAAAATAGAGATTAGCAATGCCAGAATGGCACAGAGCAATGATCGCGAATACTTTTTGCCGTTCTTTTTGCGCTGGACCAGTTTATCGACACCGACACATAAAAGGATCGGTTTATACTGTGCAATCATTTTTATTGTGTACTAGAACTCGCCTGCGGCTTGGCATGCCTTCAGCTGCATGAGCTAATGTGCTATTGATAGCTGGAATTCGTATTCATGTTGGGAAAGAAGGCGATAAAACTTTAATTGACGCTCATGTCGATTGTATTAAGAGATTTATAAATAATGGAATCTTAATTGGAAGCTAGGCTTTCTCTTTTACTTGTTGAACAATTCTAGAAAGTGCTTTCCTGTTGTCTCTATAATTCTGTCTCTTTGATAACGACGTGGGACTTTCACGGAGCTTCTCGCTGTGCCGAGTCTTTACAGTTGGTAACGCTAGACCTAGTAATGAGTTAATCCTGAGCTTTTATTCTCCTCTATATTCATTATAATCTGCGATATTAACAATAATATTTCAATAAGACTTCGTGGAGATGTCGTTAACCTATTCCACTGAAAGCTATCATTGTTATTTGGTCCATCCGGAATCCATTTCATTCCAGTTTTCATCCATTACACTTTTGGTACTTATTAGTTATGAACGTCTGCTTATTCGTCTTGAAATGTGCTTTAAATAAAACACGTTACTAAAAAGCATATTTTTAAATACATAAGGAAAATAACGTCATAATAATATGTCGTCCGACGTTAGTATTCGCTCCGGGCTCCTACAACATTAATTCTATTGTATTACTAGTTCAAATGCGAAAGAATAGAGTATTTCAGTAGCTTTTCATACTGAAATAACCTGTACATATAGTAATGTAGTAATAGACATTGAGCTATGAGCCGATAATGGGAGCCGCGTGATGCTGACGTTTCCCAAAGGTTAACGTTGGTGTTGGCACCACGGACCCGTAGAGAGAGTGATGAGAAGGGAAGAACTACGTGATAACTATATGTAACGATAAGACTATTTGTCTAAGAATATTTGTTGATTCTTGCAGGAGTGTCAGGCTTTCTGGTCGTTTTGTAATAATAAAACGGGATTAATGTGAGACTTACGCGCTGTCCTTATCACGATCGGCAATTGTTTCGGCTTCGGAGGTTCTTGAGTGCGGTGCGCTCGTCGTTGCGTCCCGCCTCGCACTGATACTGATTCTGAAGAAGGCTTCCGGACGGAGCCGAAACAATTATTGTCGATCGTGACATTGACAACGCGTCTCACGTGAATTCCGTTTTATTATTACAAAATTAGTTTCAATAACATTACTTCTGCTCGTTGATACGTTTTTGTTAAATATTCTTCTCCTGCTGATAACAACACCACGCTAAAACTACTGATGGATCTGAATGAAAATTTTAATCTTGGTAGGTTATACACAGGACGTTTTTGATTCAACACGTAGGAATAAGGACATTAAGGGATCTTGGTAATTACATAAATAATGTTTATAATTAAGAAGTTTTGTTTGGTTCACCATACTTAAGATGAGCTGATACACAGAGTACTGACATCCGATCAGAGTACAGCTGAGGAGTAGAAGGGTCGGCTACCGATCTAGCTGACGCTTGGTTGTGGGCTTGAGCAAATTCAGAAGATCTTCCAGAGATCAAATCCAGAGTAGAGATTATTTTCTAGTGTCGTCTATAGTGAGACTTTCTATTCCAACTAACCGTAACTGAATTTGGAAATCTGTCTCCAATCAACTAACAGTGCATCCTGGCACGGCAGCTCTCCTCGAGAACCAGTCGCCAATGTAGCAATAACTTAATTTAACAACCAATTACCACCTCGCAGGCTGTAAATTAGATATAAAAAGCAATATTTCGGGTTTTTAAATACTTTTTTGTTTGTTACAGAATTGCAAACCGTCAACGAGCCCTCCAAATCTTAGTAAGTACAGTACATATTTTCCTGTTCGGTGGCACGTCGTTTCCGAGAATCTCGCTTCTTATTTGCCAAAATGTATATATTTTTATTATTGCGATGATCGCGAGGCGGCGACTCTATTTGTGTAGTGAATGAAATAACGGACTCTTGACTCATTCAGCTTTTTGCCACTTTTGAGTTTGGAAATAACATTACGTTGGAACTCTATTGTGTGTTCGCATTCAGCTTTTTGACTAGGTACTCTTAGAAAAAGGCGCTTGTCTGCCTTTTGTATATTTATACGTACCTCCGTGCTCTTTTGACATTGTTTTGTTTGTTTCTTCTGGCTTGCCTATTGTTTACAAGACAAATTGTGTGGGCAGGTGTCTGGTGATATTTCGTATGGAATTTACTTTTTAAAGCTTTTTGCGTTCCTCATGTTTATATATTAAAAACTTTAATTTACTATACCTATGTATGTATGAAGATGTTCGAAGCGTTAATCTAATAATAATTTGTAGTTTTAAAGTAATAATAGTTAATGCATCGAAGTGCTAGTTGTCACAGTTTTCGACGCTCTCGTCGTGACGTCGATAGGTATATCTTTTTTCTTCTATTTATGTCTAATAGAATATAAATATTATTAATTTATTATTTGTATGTTTTTATTTAAAAAAACATAAATAACAAGTAAAATTTGAAAAATTTTATACCGACTTCCGTTCTATTAAGTTATTGGAGTGTAGCTCAAAAACTACTGGACCGAATTTGATGAAATTTAAATGGGCAATTTGAGAATCGGTTCTCGAAAGTTATGAGGTAACAAACATACAAAAAATACAGTCAAATTGAGTACCTCCTCCTTTTTGAAAGTCGGTAGATAAATACATTTTTAAAAGTTTACAAGCCCTGTATATTTATTAATTAACGACCAATTCCAATATTAAGTTATTTGAACTATCCTAATTAAGTTGGTTATAAATGTCAAAGACAAAGTTAATCGTCCTTCAAGTATTCGATTCGATAAAATGCCGATTTTCTTAGACATACGAATTGGCAAATTACTTTTCTCTCGTTGTATCTGATTTGTGATAGAAAGGCAGACATAACTTCGCCAACATTATATTAGCTCATTATCGTTAACGACATTCTCCAGTTTTATTGCTTTGATTTGATTTCGTTTCGTTTACGACCGTTCTTGCTTCGATCTAAATTTAGATATGCAACAAACACTTCATTTTATTAAGATGAATGTGATTCGGCTCCGAAATACGTAATCATTCTTTTTGGAATATTCCACACGAGTTCTTCGCGCTTGTACTATCATTCGCTTTTTCCTGCAAAACTGCGTTGTTTTACGGGACAGTATTATTATATATCGATTTTGGATATAACTGATCCACGCAATTATTACGGGAGGATTTGTAGAGTTTACCATTGATTAGTTATCCGAATAGATAACTGAAGGTAATCTGTAGTTACCAGTCTCATTTTTTTATGATAGTGTTTGACTGCTATGGCACTTGATGGTAGTTGATGATGAGGTTGAAGTAGCATCATACTAGAACTCACGGTTAGATGCTCAGCGACAGGTTTTTAATCTCTACACATTATAGATATATAAATTAAAAAATATACATAGACATTGAAAACACACAACATGTCGTATAGACATTATGTAGTTAGTCCTTCTTTGAATAAGAAGGATAAATAAACTATATAATTAAATGCATTTGATTTGATACGTCATTTGATTGACGACTGCGACGAAGTCCAAAAGGATGGCTATGTGTTTCACCTGTAGGTATGTATGTCCGTCCCTATGTCCGCTCATAACTGCTCAAATGATATTGATGAATGATACGTCACTCGATGGGTCGTAATTTTATTTTGTTTTTTTTTTCTAGTTTCATAATCATCCCATTAAGTTCCCTCTCAGAGAGAGGTCCTAAGACGAACAACCGGAACCGACGGCTTAACGTGCCCTCCGAAGCTCGGAAGAGCTCAATTGAATAATGCCACTAGCGATCACCAATCCCAAGTCCTGAACGCAGCAACTGTTGATTATCTTGTTGATCGGTTAAGATCGAAGATCTTTTTCTAGTTTATATTTTTCAATGTGGTATCATAAAACATTATTTACTTTTTCTGGTTTGAACAAATGATATCGATTTCTTTGCTCATCCCGCCGTTATCGATTCGTTAACGTACAGTTAGGTCACCGATAACCCTGCACTTCCGCGAAGGGCGACCCTAGATAATGTGGCCGATAGTAAAGTAAATAAATACAACATAAAAAGATCATGTTATTTTTCTCTACATTTCCTACGGATGTAGCTATTTTTTGTTTATATGAATCATGAGAGAGGAAAGTCGTTCGCCCAACGGTTGGCGTCTCGTCTGCCGTGATAGTTGCAGTGCGCCGTCTACCCGACACTGCACTACGCTCTAAGTCTACGTCACTCTAAGACATATAATGGCTATTGGGTTCAATTCGCCCATTGTTTTCACGTGCTACAACCTTAATAAATAAGTGCTTTCTCATTATAGAGGCAGAATCTGCAGTGGTGCCAAAACGCTATTACTGCAAGATTGCTATTACTGAGTAAAAGCGTCCGCGATACCTTCCTAAAATAAGGCAGGATAACGGATCTTAGGGCCTGCAGGAAGCAGGTCAGCGTCTTTTCGCAGCACTGGTCCCCCAGCTAGTTTGGTGTTAGTGACACCAGAAAAAGTTATCAATTATGTAATATTCCTATGTAGCAAACGATCTAGCAATATATTTTTTAAACCTTTCATATTCATTGATTTTATAGTTAGATCACGGTGTTTTTTTGTAATCATCCATCGACGGAATGGAATCTTATTAGTTTTCTTCAGTTCCTTTTAAAGTATCTTTGTATGTAGTTTAAAATGTTAGTTGGAAGGGTCGGGTAATGGAAATAGTAGACATAAGTATTTCAATAGAAACACTTTTCTCGCAACTGAAGTCTATATGATTGATCATGACGTTCAGTCATACATGACCAATTAGAGAGAAAAATAAGTATAATAAAGCTACCTACAAAAGAGTTTATACCTCTGTCATAGCATTCAAAATAAGGATCATGCCTCGTTTACACGTGCCTCATTTGAACTCAAAATAACAATACATTCGTATCTTTCGACTAGACTCGCATCCTCTATTATTAGTATAAAATAAACTAATAACCAAAACAAAGGTTGACAAGATTTTTTTCTGAAAACCCAAGCCCTCCCTTTATCTCCGAAAACCGTTACTCGGCTTTTTTCGGTCTGCTTTCATCATTAAAGCTGGCATGGCAACACATCCCAAATAAATTAAAAAAACATCACAGATCGTGGATTTTTGTACTTTTTGTCAGTTAACTCCAACGTAGAGTTTCTACAAGGTAATGATGATGCGACGTCTGCTGATACCGGTTATTGTTAACTCCTCTTTGGAAATAATATTTTTATTATAACTTCAATTGGTCTCGTAAAATGAAGTGGCTGCATTTAGTTCATTCATATAATTTTGAATTGAATGTTACCTACCGAGTTGTTGATTCTTTTTTTAAATTTTTATGCAAATAAGTGACGAGATAGGCAAGAGCTAGTTTTATTTGTTTGATTGTGTCTACTTTGTAACAAGACAGGCAAAGAATTTAATTGAATTAAGATGCGCCCCGCGGTTTCACCCGCGTGATGAAGGATGATGATGATGATGAAAAAAAGTATTCTAAGTTACTCCTTGTAACATCAGCAGTGAAAGTCCTGTTAACAACGGTCCAGCCGTTTTAGAAACTAGCCGGTACATGAGGACAGACATACAGATATGTGAGGAATAACGATGTATGATATTTTCTATATATGTAAATGTATGAACATTTTAAAATTATATTCGACGATGCTTGTACCACAGTGCCAGGAGCGTGCTTGAAGGAGAAACAGCAAACTTCCTTTAATTAATTTAACGATACGCGAATTTGCGGAAGGAGTGGCACGATTCAAATATCTTTCAATACTTGTTTACTTTCCAATAATTAGTGCATATGTAAGACTTATTAAGTAATTAGTTACGTCAGTGCTTCTCAACTACACACTTCAGCTCTTGATTAATTTATTACAGTGGTTCTTAAACGGTGGTCCGCGGACCCCTGACAGTCCCTGAAAACACTCGAAATGGTGCGTGAAGCTATCTAAATTGAAATGTAGGTACATACATACATATATTAATCTGCATTCGTAACCGGAATGAATCTAGAAAGATTTTTTACACCTATTACTATTAGGCTATTACTTTCACAAAGATTCGATAAATACTAAAACAAGGATTTAGAGTTAGTAAGTGTATGTAGACACAAAAATAGCATTAAAATAGTACACATGGTATATATGTGTACTATTTTAATGCTTTTTTGTCTTATCTCTGTAATATAAAATATTCGTCGAATATTTAAGTATACGAGTATGTTGGCTTTAAACAGTTTTCATTATATATAGAATAACCTTTTATTAATTTATATTTACTGTTGGTATATTATTAGCTCCAAACAGTTGTGGTCCATGGTACGACTGGTACGACAGATATTGTGTGCAATGGCACCTCATCGTCAAAAGGTTCAGAACCACTGATTTTGCGACTGCATTTAGTGTCTACGTTTTTCATTACAAGTTGCATGTAGTATTCATCCAGGAAAATCCTATTCACAGTTCAATGTGCAATTCGGCCGCCGTATGAGTCATCAGAATAGCCAATGTCCATACCATGCCGAAAGATAGGTATCGTGATAAAATGATATCACCAGGTTTTTGGAAGCGGCGGCGCTTACCTATGCCTCATGTATTTGGAGTGGATTAAATAGTATGTAGGCTTATTAGTCATAGGCTTATTTATAGTACTTGTGGTACCAACGTAATGACTAATATTTTTGGTTAAAATATCACGTCTTTGGGGACAGACTGCGGAAGTGCATGTTTCTTAAGTTGTCTATTGATTGCCCGACAAATATAAGCAATAATACTCATATGCCCGAATTTCATTCGCCCGAATTGTTTGTTTACCATAAAAGTTATGAGACATACTCTTGTTTGCCCGTACATTAGATTGCATAATGATACGAGTGCCATACGTATTGTTATCCATTTGATTAATTGCAATAAGTTATTATTTAACAGAATATTTCAACGCCGTACTAAATAATTTAAGCGATTAATTAAAGCGAAAGGCTAGCACTTCGCCGGCCGCTGTCACGGCACGCTCGCTGCGCTCGCTCAGCTCGTGCGTTGTTTTTTCATTTTCTAACCTAACCTAACCAAACCTAAACTTATTGATCGTTTAGTTTAAACCGATTTTTTTCAAAAAGCAATTTCGATGACAAATGATGTTACTTATATGTGCATATGATAATAAAATTATGCCTTACAATGATGATACAAATGATGTTATTGAAATCGACTTTATGGAAAACAAAGTTTCTAGCACGTAACTAATATAGTAAACAATGAGTATGACATACGAAATTATGAGAAACAATATTATGTCAGTTGACCAGTATAGCAGATGAAATTATGGCAAATGAAATTCTGGCAAGTGGGTGTATCCTGTTTCTTAATTATTTTATTATTGGCGTGTATTTGATTTAGATACCGATAACTTCCTGAAATTAAGGTGATTGATGAAAAAGAATCTCAGGCAGACAGGTTTCTTTAAGTAAATGATGTGTTATTATTTGTGTTCACATGCCTTCCGCACCCGATTCAGGGAAACGCGGGAATGCGTGTGTTTGTAACCGAAAATTCAAAATTAGATATGTTTTATAGTACAATTACTTTTTTAAAGCTCTAACGCTTGATTAGCAATACCAAACATTGCAATTTTAGAGAGAAAATTCACTTATTCCTCGGACGGGATTTGAACCCGCGTCTTCCGACAACCCGTGTCAGACGCCATGACCCACTAGACCACCGAGGCTCGAGGTCCGAGCATCGAATTTTAATTCTCAATCTGATTTTAAATGTCATATGAGGATGTGATTTTTTTCTCGCTAAAATTGCAATGTTTAGATATGTTTATTCAGCTTTGTAGCTAGAGTAATTACTCGACTTCATTTCGCAATTTGTGAAACTAGAAGAATATTAATTTTACGTTAGTTATTATTTCAAAAATATATTCTTAACTTATATAGTAAGTACTGTTAAAAAAAATATAACACTTGTTCTGATACATTAACGCAGAGCCAAAACCGCTACACCAATAAACTTGAAATGCTAGGTGATGTCTTTTATGTTGTAAGCAATCCAGTAAGGATCGACTTTTCGAAATTTCAACCCAGTGAAGCGAGCGAAGCCGCTGGCGGGTTTACTAGTTTCCAAAACTTGCATAGTATTAAAAATTTAAATAATATTTCGCAAATCTCGTGATTCACACGACCAAGTCGAAACATTACCCAGTTAACTACAAAATAAAAAAAGCAACGTTAACATTTTGTATTTTTCGGTGTAAGTAGAAGCATTCACTTTAAGCAGGACCATTCACTTTGAGTTGTAAGTTACCGTAAGTCACTCAACTTCTTAATAGCGGTGTTAAAACATCATACATACCAATATTTAAATAAATTATTACTTATTTCATAATCTCGACTATATTCATAATTACTTCGTACTTTATTTCAATAAACTCCAATATCACATAAATCTCCCTCAATAGCTTACTCGAATTTATTGAAATTCTATAGAGTCCCATGGACCATGGTGTTTTAATACGTAACATCATGAGGCACAGCGGGACGCTGTTTACGAACGAACCCGGTATTATACGAATAAACGCGTTTAAAAGTCGAGTTTATACGAGAATCCCCTCACAAAGAACACCCAATTACATTCAATTTGATTTAGGTATTATGGCTTTTACTGGATAAATTGTAAGGGCCCATAGCTTGTTGGTAAATATGGGAGTAGTCGTCACAATTGAGTTTATGTTTATGAACCTTTGTGTTACTACTATGTGAATCACGTGTGGTCTTAGACTTAGAGAGTTGTCACAGTGTAGTGTTAACTATTTTATTATTGTATTATTCACGATACGAATTGGCGTTTGATAAGGTTTTATATGTTTTGTACATTTTCTTGTACTCTGTGTTGGTTATACATCCTTTTAGGGCTTTTTATTGCATAGTAATGGGACGGACAAATCGTTTGCATGGTAAGAGCTATGCATGCGCATTATTGCTTTTTATGATGTTCCAGCTTTATACTATTGGATAGTTCTTAAAGTCTGGTTTACTTATAAGTAAGTGTGCCGCCAGCTACGAGTATAGCGCCATTACATTAAAATTGTGTAAACATTAATGTCCAGAAATATTTTGCCTTCAATACATTCGCTTTGTGCTACAGTAACTGACACTGTTTGTTTGTAAAGTAATGCTCATCTCTGGTTGAAGCAAGTAGGCACAAGTGGTTAATTTAACCTTTTGAAGGTTCTAATTTGATATTTTTTTCAATGGGGATCTGTTTTTTGTCGGGACTATTGACAATATTATTCTCTATTGTTTCTCAACGTTTTCGTCGTTGTTGTTCGTTCTCAATGTTATAACTTCTTACAATGATCTTTTGGAATGTGAGTAAGTTACTTTACTATTAATCGTGTAATTTAAAAAGTAATGTCTTAGTTGCATAACGGGGGATCGACAGACAAAGCTTTTAATGACAAGTCCTCCGGTGATACCCTTCTAATAGTGCTGACGGTGCCAAATAGTACTACTATTGGACACCGATATAAATCCCTCACTCCTGAGATGTCTTTTCACAATATTCTCTAAAAAGAATCTACAAATAATCAAGATCCGAGAACGAAGAGTTGGAATCCTCGTTTCGTCCCTGTAGAGCAATATATCCCTTTCCCGCGCCGCCTGAGCGCGCAGCTTCACTCTGGTGCTCAGTTGAACGACTTGCGACTACATGAATCCTGAAGTTCCACCGCAACCTTCGAAATAATAAATCGCACCATTCTTTATGCCCCATCAGAAACCGCACAGGACCATAACGCCATTACTGCAGATTACGCTGCGGTCTGACATTTGCTTGTACATTTCATTTTTGCCAATTATAGTAATACTTTATGGCGTTGTGTTGCACAGGGTGCTCTAGACAGTGATCCATCTTGCGCAAATTGAGATGTGCTTGGACAAAAAAAATCAGCTGTACCGGTAGATCGTAAATCAATGTTAATTTCTGAAACACATCACCCATTCGAGATGTGAAACGAACTACTTCCTGCGGTCTCACAAATGAAGCTTAATAAAGGGATGGCTCATGGTCAAAACTAATATCACATCCAGTATTTCGACTCTTTTAGTTCGAGATGTCGATAAATACATGAATATTTAAATTTTCACTGAACTATAATCCCTATACTTCAGTAAGCTGGTGCCAGTATGAAAACCAACGCACTTAACTAAGTATAATGAACACTTGGTCGTTTGGTGAAAAAGTAAGTTATGTTAAAGTAATAAGAACAATGACAGTCTGATTAACAAGTAGGTTGTGTTGTCCACACAAAACGTCTAACACAAGTTAGACTATGTCTATAGTTAAGTGGTATGCCTGTGGAAGTACTACACCCCTTTGCCAGTTATTCAACCGTGAATCGTTGTCCCATATTATGGTTATAGGTAAGGGTGACGCTTAACATCAGGTGAGCGACTAACTCGTCTCGTCGCCGAATGTCATGAAAAAATGGTAACGGAACGTTGACATTTCTTAATTATTACTCATTAATTGAATCTTCCATTGATGGATGGGCAGACGTACGGTGGTGTTTTGCTAATCCATAATGGATGCTGTCTAGAAGTAAACTATTCAAAACCGTAGTCTGTAACCCCGTGGATATGATGAGTGTGAGCAGTGAGCATATGAGACTTTAGGATCTAGTATGCTTGCGAGTGAAATCTGAGATTTGAACTTCAGTTAGCATTAAGTGAGCTAGTGTTCAAACACTATTCATAATCGGAACAAAGACGTATAGTATGCCAAACTACTGTTTTGCACGAATATTATTATGTTGTATTTCCGCTGTAACTGCAGACGCAAACCATTCTCACAGTACAGTTGCGGTTATTATCCTTCCATATTTATTACTACACAAGTAAAAAAAGGTTTTATCTGTTCGATGAGAAGGGCAGCAGATAAGCGTTCGCAGCGTTGGTGGCCCGTTCGTATCATTGATGTATAAGTACATGTTAGTTATCTACTATCCTTTAGGTCTGCGACACGCGGCGCCGCCCGTACTCAGTATCGCCATTTATTATGGTTATAATTCTGAATGTATTGAACATTAAATCCTTGTAACAAGCGAAGACATAACATTCGGGGAATTGATATTTGTACCCCTTTCTACTGACGTGAGTAACTCTGCTCTCAAAAAAACCTATATTCAAACATAACCATCACACCTGTTACATCCCTGAAGATATCAAACAGTCATATTCTTGTACTTGCTCACAAAAGATGAGATGATCATGTAATTAGCAAGCGAGCTTATTACAATCCATGACAAAATAAAAAAGTCAAGACAGAATGTTGTGAACAGATAAGTGAGGCCGGTTTTCTAAACTACATGTGCGTGAATCGGTACTGCCATGATATATCAAATTAAATTAAAATTATTAAAAATTAATGCATAATTAATAAATTTAGATTAAATAATACTTAAAACTTTACGTGTTGCTTCCACGCGCCGCGATAGTTCGACTGACGAGCCAAGGCGTAGTTTTGTTGTAGGTTTTGTATGTAAATATGTATGGACACGCCGAGGCTTAGTTTTACCCGGCCTCACTTCTCTGTTCACAACATTCCATCTTGACTACTTTATTTTGTCCGAGATTACAATTCTATCCCATAGATGGCATTACGCCATTCATGTTCACACATGGACATGAGATGGAGGATATGGGATAGTAAAATTCTTAAATAGAGAACTTGTACGTTCAAAAGATCGAGGCCATAAAACATCTCGTTCGTCCAACAACTCTGCTCTATACATATATCTGCATACATCTACCACCTCTAACTAACACCATCTATCAAGTAATTTACAATTCAAAATATCTCCGAGGCGCACTCGACATGAGCATTGATCACTTGGAACTGTAAGTAAAGTAGTTATTCGTAAGTAGTCGAGTGGCGTGCCTCGGCCGGCCAAGGTCGCGACGGCATCTGCTAGACCGGCCCGACCGGACGTCTGGCGGAGGGCTTGCCACCTGGGCCTCTTGAATTCTTTACCATCACTACTACCTACCTACCTCTTCTGTGCATGGAAACATAAGTTTTAACTTGTCAAAATCTCCGAAAATGTTTCAATAGTATATGTGAACCTTCTATGTCCGCCGCAAGATATTTGTGTCGTGTGTGACTTCAAATCAAAGGGGCGTGCTTAAGTTTGTAGGTCAAGAACTATGACGAACATGTCTTTCGATATTGGACATCATACATTAGAAAGTGTTTTAAGGCTGGAAGACTGAGCCACGGTTAAAGGACCGAGGAAACACTTATTATAGAACCGGCTTTGAACTGCTCTCCGCAGCGTTGTGTATTTTGTTCGACTGATCCAGACTTGACGTGGCCAATTGAGAAGATTTTTCATCCATGTTACAATGTGGATCTCGGCAAATGTGATATTTCTATTAAATGTTATATCACCCGCGTGGTGATGATGATGATGATTAAAATGAAAAACATCCCATGTCCTTCCCCGGGATAAAATCTATCTCCTTGCCGAATATCAATACAATCTGTTCAGCCGTTTAGGCGTGATAGAGAGACGGAGTGACTTACAAAAGTTTTTATAATACATATTATATTTCATATCTCATATATTAGTTCAGCTAAGATCAAGTTGACTATGGTTAAATAAACGTCTAGTAGAGATCCGGAACTGAACTAGTTCTCTAGACTTGCTTTATTCGTACTCGTATAACTCCGAGACTGCTCCGTGCGAACAGGGTCAGTAAGGGCGTGGTACTATTGCATCATACATACTTCTCTGTCTTTTAGTTCAGTCTACGGTATAGTCAAGAGTTTATACTTATCAAGATTATTAATATTGTATAGATTACTATATAAGTTGTTGCTCTCAACTAGAGATTCATTCAATGCACATGAATTCTAGGACAGATATTATAATAATAAGCATTTTTATTGAAACCATAAAACAACTTTGTAACTTAAAATTAACACACAACACAATATAAAATAAATTTCAAAATTTCACACAACACTAAAGCACACAGTGTACATAACATACAAGTTAGTTATATTATGATTAAGGAATATAAATATAAGCTGACAAAGCTAACCTGTTTAGAACTCTAGATTATAGCAACGCTATATATTACGTACATTGTGTATAATACATAATTATAAACTTAGGTACACTATACGTGCCCGGTAAGGGCTTTGTTTATATATTTGTTATTGTTTGTTATAGTTTGTTATTTGTATTATAGTTTATATATAAAAGTTGTTTATATTGTATTATTAAAAACTTTTTTGAGTACCGAATATGTGACCAAACATAACAACTATAAAGCATTTACAGTAGTTATAATTTATTTAGAACATTAAATTAGAACTATTTATGCGCAAGAACTAAAATGCATTATCAAATTTCATTACTAGCAAAAAGTTTGAAGGAGCTCTAAATCAACGCCAATTGTGCAAAATTTTGAGAAATATTCATCAATGGCGAATTCTCGAAACTCGTTCCATTCATACAAATACAAAATAAATTCATAAATTTACATTCTTTGGAACGTTGAATAGAATGTAGTCGCCGCATTATGCAGAGACGCGGAGACAAAATCTCGCGTGCTCACAGTCGGATGGACGCATTTATCTAGTTCGCTTTTGTGACGGTAGAAAGGCGCGATTTTCTCCGGTGCACTGTATCGCAAACCCAGTTACATTCGGCTCCATAAATCAGAGTTTACCTTTCATTGTCGACGCAGGTGTCTGCGCGGTATCATCTCGCGGAGACTGCATTGTCCCGAGCGATTGTTCGTTTCATTCACCTGCGATTTGTCCGATCCTTATTAGCCCGTCGATCGGGAGCGTCTCCGTCCCACGTCCTGTAGACGCCGCGTCATCTCTCATTCAGCGACCATGCCAAATTGAGTCCTAACTCGCACCGTTAAGGTCTACTATCAGAGCCGGGACGCGTTAGACCGGATGGGAAGCCGAGATGCTGTAATTTGGCGGCACAATACCGCGCAATAATAATCGCAGCCGCGCGTAATTGCGACGACATCCGTCGCACAAGATGTACAGCACCTACTCGCACATATGTCCGTGTGAAAGTTGGAAAGGGCCACCAGTCACCGGGCGGACTTGTGTTATCGGAACCCGTTCTACGCATTTTAGATACATCGGCTTTCTTCCACGCACCGATACTTCGGATAACTCGTGCGCCGGGAATTTTATCGCTTTTAAATTGACAAGGCTGTCTTTGTATGTTCATGTCAGCCTAAAAAAGGGATTAGACGTCGTTTCACACCTAATACGGTTTGTTGACGGAAAACTAGATAGTGGAATAACAATGGGGTCCTACCGCAACGTACGGCCGCTTTGGACATATTAACGCTTTTGTTGGGACGGTTTTTTGGGCGACGGAAGTGGCATTGTGGGAGCCGCGGTGACCGCTGGTGATTAGTGCGCGTGTTTTGACAGCCGACGTTAGATAAATGCACTCTTTCACTTGATTTACAACCACGTCCGGTAGCAAGCATTCAAGTTCCGTATTCCTCTAATGTAATGACAACTGAGAGGAGTATCAAAGGCCCTGTAACTTGCGCAAACTCAGGTAGCCGAAGATTTTCAATATAAAAACTTCAATTGTACGAATCCGATAAAATGTCGTTTCCGATCGGAACCGCCCTTCAGAGATAAAGGTTTGATGCTCTGTTTAATTTTGTTGTATTATCAATGGTAAAAAAGAGATATTTTAAGTTGAGGGCGTGGGATCCGAGTTCGATTCATAAACCGGATATCCTTTAGTGGTTGTTATGAAGTTGGTACTTAAATTGATATTACAATAATATCTTAGCTTTTTACCCTTTAGAAGTACAGTACATACATCGTGCTGTTCATTCCCGAAGGGGTCGACAGAGGAGAATGTAGGGAGGAGTAGTAACATACACTCTTACGCCAGTCATATTAAACCATAATGCGTTAGCTTATTGTCATCCTATCCCATGGTCGGACTTACGACGTAACATTTAACATATGAAACAGTCCAATTCTTAAGCCAGGAACTGTATTGTAGAATCCATTTAAAGGTTCTGTGATCTATTCTATTATATACCTACACAAGTTGACCTGTTCGCAGTTTCGCTCGCGTGGCCTTGCGTGGCGTCATGGGTGTTAAGTTAATATTCATATTAACTTACAACTCATGACAAGGAAGGATATGTGGTTTAACATGGTCATATTGATGTCCTTGATCCGCTCGGAAAACCCCTACATCGTTCCGCCAAACACTTTTGTAAGGTTGTCTCAAAATTTACGCAAGATTTGAGTTTGTCGCCATTTTGAAGTAAAGTGTTGCCTAAATAACAATTCGACAGCTGACAGTTAGGGTTAGTAAAAATGGAGTTAAATTACCCGCTACTTCGTTCGCGTAGTAACCTTCTACGAAGTATAAGAAAACATTTAAAAAAAGACCAATGAAAACTGTAAAGCCGTTCTCAATTTATAGCGTGACCAGGAGAAATAGGGATTTGTCTTATAGATTAGTACGATATTGATATTGCAACAACCAACACAGTAGTCACTCGTAACATGTCAACCATTTAAATCAGTATTCAAATCAAATTAGTTAGTTTCTCTTAAGTACATCATTATACATTGCGGCTCTATCTGCCAAACTGGACGTACAATACACGCGTATCTTGGTAGATAGTTCCTTCCAAATAATTACATTCATAATTTCGTACTTAGCATTACAAATTACATCAAATTACTAGCTAAATTTTATTTTATCACAAGTAAATTATTATTGGAATATTTATTACTTACTAAATAAAAGTTTACAAAGATACAATAAAATGCAATATGGAACTCGGATATTTATAAGTATTTATGAAGACTTTAATTTATTCATCCATTACAACATGAGTTCAACATATAGACCGATTAGTGGTACATTATTTAGTAATGTTAATGTATTGTTGTCATGTAATGTATTGTTGGTAATCAAAAAAACGATATTAAAAAATATTTAGTGACACTTCCGCTGAAAAGAAAACAATGATTTTTGGCATATAAACAATGATTCCCGCATAAAATGCAATTTATTGATTCAGGCGTTACTTTGCGGAAATTGGATTTCCGCAAAGTAACGCCTGAATCAATAAATTATCTATTGTTGGTAATATTTATTTAACTTAGCTAAAATATAACTGCAATACAATCCAACTAGCAAATAGAAGAAAATAAGTGATTTTTTGTCCATGTATACTTAAGTAAAATCCCCAGTGTGTGGTATTCAACAAATCATTATTATCATATCCACAACAAGCATCAAGTTAACACCTAAAAAAGCCAATACACGCGGCTTCTCCCCACAGTCGATCTCTCATCGCGCAATGAACACATAAAAAACTAATAAGCGTTCATAAAACCATAAAAAACTATTAAGTAACTATACATCTATCACTATATCTGGTGGAGTGACGGATCAAGACGGGGGCGTAATCAGGAGTTGATTTGGCAGGGGCGGTCAGCGGTAGACTCGTCCGCGAATCATTCGCACGCCCCGCGACCACCCCGTCCGGTCACGCTCGCTATGTGCTTTTAGTAACACTCGTTATATCTGAAACTTGTGTTCTTTTTATTGTAAATACCTTTTTAGTACTTTAAAAGGTTGGTGTCCTTTTAAAACCGAAAACTGAATCACTTCATGTTTGAAGTGATTCAGTTTTCGCACGAGTAGTAGTCATTTCACATTATAGACATGTTTGAAATTATATTTTCTGTTCAGGAATATTCTTTAACTACTGAATTACGGGTACCATCGATATATTCTATCTTACATTTTAAAGTACCTACGAGCAAAATACGATACTTCATCCTTCTGAGATAGAGCTGAAAGCGCCCCCCAACCTGCCCTGGTTACGTCCACGTTCCAAGATGAAAGATTCAATCACGGACGGTCGCTTCCGAGAATACGCTCTCTGGAGGGTTTTTTCGCTAAAGTTCAATAGTTTTGGGGGCCCGTGGAACGTGACGCCGAACTTTTCTAATTGACTTGTTATATTTTTTATATGCTGTATGCCTATGCCGATAGGAATAAGACTAGTTTTTTTAACCTCATCATATTTGTTCAAAATTAAAAGATTGCAATAGTGTTGAAACTGGTATTATTCGTAAACTGCAACAAATTCACGGCCATAAAGCAACAGTATGGAACTGAATGGTATGGTAATGCAATAAAGACCTGCATTTTGTTGCTCATACTACGCGTCCAGGTCATGCCATGGCCCCTTTCATTAACATACACTATCTTATATGATTCTGAATGATAATTTAATATATATAAATAAGTTTAATTCCAAGAAAATATTCATAAAGAACATGTAGGTGAAAAGTCTTTATGAGCACCCTTATGTTAATTAAAACTTTTGTCCTACATGTTCTTTACGGATGGCAGAAAAGCCTGACATCAGTAAATCATAAATATATTTATATAATCTCATTCGGTAATATTCTAATTATGAAATGAAATACAGAATTTTATTGGCATATTTTATTTACATACATTTTTAAGAAAATTAAAAAAATCAATTAAAGCATTATTCTCCTAACAAAACAATGCTTTAAAACATTTTTTTAATTATTTAAGTACAATGTGGATTTGTGTGGAACCAAGGAGGTTTCAATTCAATTTAAGTACACATTATCTGTGGTGGCACAAGCCATACAAACAAGAAGAAGAAGAAGAAGACTTTTTCCATTTTGGCGCTATTTCGTACATACGAATTTGAGTAATATTTTGTTGGATAAAACTTTAGTAGCAAAATTGTCATGAGATTAAATAAAGTAGTGTATGCAACTGCATATAATTAGGTATTAAAACACTCGTGTAATCTTATTTAGATTTTCGATCGATCGGTCCTATTTTTCCATACAAAAATTATTTTCACCCTTTTTAGTGACTATGATACTTACAGGATACACCGTCAACATAGGCGAAACACTTTTTTAGTTATTAAAGTATAACTCAAAAACTGCTTGACTGAATTTGATGAAATGTATATGGTCGGAAGTATACTCTATCAAACAAAAAAGAATCATCAAAATCGATTCATAAACGACGAATTTATCCGCGAACACACATAAAAAAAACATATATCCGGTCGAATTGAGAAACCTTCTCCTTATTTGAAGTCGGTTAAAAAGGCGGCTCTATGTCAATTTTGAAAACTCCAGTAAGCAATAATATTAGTAAGTTGATGACTGATGACTTACGGCCGGTCCCAATAATCTATCTATCGCCGGTTTACCTTACTAGAGTTAGATATTTGACACTATTTGTATGGAAGTTATGTCAAATTTCTATCGGTAGTAAGGAAAACCGCGGATAGATAGATTATTGGGATCCTTCTTTGGTGATTTCGATCAACAGTTTTACAACGACACCAGCTAGATCGATTCCTACGGGATTTAATGGTGCTGCTTCACCACGCGCTTGCCACATTTTTTCGTCCGCACCAATCACTCGGGAGTCGTGAGATACGTTTTTTCCTCAGCCCGTTATTGACCTGCACCTTACGAGCGTCCACGACTACGAAGTACAAAAAACAATGACTCAGCACCATTTACAGTCCCATGTTACATGCCACTTTGGTAATTCATTTAGAAGTGGCAATGGATTGTGATGTTTTATATATCTTCGCATATCTCTATGTGTACACGAATCAACCGCTGCTAAGTGGGCTACTTTTTCTTTTCATGTGGAGATGCACACCTCTAAAAGCTCTAATGACGTACATATGCATGAGTTTTGTTCATCGGGCGGGATTGTAATAAGGTCTAAGTTCTTCATATGGTCAGACACACCTATAAGTCGGGTAGGTATACGCGATTTAATCCGTTTCAAGTTGTTAACCACACACATTGCAGTTCCTGGAAAAGTAGGTTGAATTCAGCGAAATCTAATGTATTATTGGCCAAATATGGCGAATTGCGAGTCTACGGGTTATTTTCAATGTATGTAATAAAATAATAATATAATGTAATACAAGTACAATTTGAAAAATTTAATACCGACTTCCGTTCTATTCAGTTATTAGAGTGTAATCAAAAACTACTGGACTGAATTTGAATAAAAATGGGACCAAACGGGAAGCATCAGCTTTTGATGAAAAAAAAAAATTTTGAGAATCGGTTCACCCTAGCGAAAGTTATAAGGTAACAAACATAAAAACATAAAAAAATACTGTCGAATGGAGTACCTCCTCCTTTTTTGGAAGTCGGTAGAAAATGTAATAAAAGAGTAATGTATTAAAATAATCGCGAAAGCCTAAGAAATCATTATGTCCGGTAGATTATTCTTCATCTATTCCAGTCCAAGCTCCGGTCGAAAGACGGGCCACTTATATTAACATTACCAGACGTCAAGTATAAGCTTTTCTAGTTCCGGAATCATCATGTTCTAATTCCAAATATACCTACATGTATGCACTCCTCCACTGTTTACCATGGGTGTCAAGAAAATAGAAACGACCCGCATTTCTTACGATTCGTAACATTTAGACACTTATACTTTCAGTCATGTGAACCGCCATGCTCAGGAAGGGATAGTTTGTACTGTATTCGTCAACGATACGTGTACGTTTCACTGTTTTCCGAACAGATACGACTTCACGATTACAGCCTATTCCGTCCTAGAGACCTCTGGTATTGCGGATGTCCGTGGGCGACGGTGATGACTTACCATCAGGTGAGCCGCCTGCTCGTTTGCCAACCTATTCCATAAAAAGTAAACTTACGCAATCTTTCGCGCTAGGCCCACTGCACTCCTATTATCATAGTCGTGAACTGCGAGCTCACATTAGACTGAAGATTGAGCATACTATCAGCGTTGTAAATGTAGAGCTAAAAGCAATACAGTGGAACTTGGTTAATTGGAATCTCAAGGGACCAAGAATGTTGTACCATTTATTGAGGGTTTTCATTAATCCAGTTTTCCAATTAGGCAGGTTCCAAATTATAATTGTCTCATATACAGAGGCTCCCGCTTATAGAGGTCGAAATGTACGGCTATTCCATTTTTAGAAGGAGAGTTGTCCCTTGTTTTTAGGCCATAACCTGAGATAGTACTGACAAACAAAGCGTGTGCGAAAGACATTCTAATGTTTGTAAACAAAAGTGTCAAAACCTGTCCCAACCCGATTAATTAGTTTCATTTATAGAGGGAGTCCCAATTATAAAGGTAAACATCGAATAAATCCTAGAAATCAGATCTCATTTAACCAGGTCTGAAAAGTCCCATTAATAGAGGTAATTCAATGAAAAAGTACCGGGACCTCATTGCAACTCTCAATCAAATCAAATCAAATCAAATCAAAATATTTATTTGTTAAACATGTGTTTACATACTCTTAGCATGTAAGGTCTTATAAAGATAGGTAGCTCATACATGTTTTGCCTGGCAGGGCATACAAATATATAAAATTTATTACAAATAATGTCATAATTACAGTTATAGCATTAAGTCACTTAATATTAATTATTTTTATTACATTAATAATCATGTTTATGTTAATATAAAATGGATGTATTAAACTCAGTAAAACATAAGAGAAACTTAAAATGTATCAGTCAAAAATTCACTTAAGTGATAATAACACCTCTCAACCAACAGTTGCTGCATCTTTTTTTTGAATAAATTACAATTTAAACTTTTGATTGAGTTAGGTATTTTGTTATATACTGCAGGTGCCATACAGAAGACGCTATTATGCATAAGCGCAGTGTTAGAAGAATGCAAGCGAAGTCTTGTAGTGTCGCGTCTATTTCGACTAACTACGTCAGCTAGACGTTGAAATGGTTCTGGATTCTCTTTAACAAACGTTACAGTATCGAGAATGTAGAGCGAAGGCAATGTCAAAAGTTTAAATTTTTTAAAAAAGGGTTTGCAGCTATCCGTTTTCTTTAAATTAAACATAGCTCTTATACATCTTTTTTGCGTCTTAAAGGCTATATCTTTATCTGTCGAGTTGCCCCAAAAAATGACACCGTAACGTAAGACTGATGCAACTAATCCATGATAGGCTATTACTACTGCTTCTGGGCTAATCACTGGGGACAGCTTAAATAGCGCGTACGCAGACGTGCTTATTTTTTTATTTAGTTGTTCTATGTGTGCCTTCCAGTTGAGTTTTTTATCTATAATAAGGCCGCGGAATTTTGTGGAGTCTACTTCTTCGACTGTTATATTATTATATGTAACCAATAATAGAGGTTTCTCGTTTATCCAGGTCCCATTTAACCAAGTTTCACTGTATTTCATATTTTTTTCGGCAGACCACCACCTCGTAGTGATTGAGGACGACGTCGTTCATCACACGTGTTGTCAATGAAACTCCGGCATCAAGCCCAGACGTGGGAATTCACTAAATTATGGAGCTTTTTATGGGAAAAAACAATATGACATTTGTTGTACGTTCAGATAAATCAGACTACGTATTACACATAACTATTTCAAAATAAAAAAATTGAAACTGGATTTCCATTCTGTTGTACCCGATGTTGATGACAAATTATTATTATAAAATATTTTCAAAAACTGCTGGTCAGTTTTTGATCAAATTTAAATGGTACAAAAAAGTTATCAGTAAAATCGTGTTGCTAGGTACGAAATTTAAGGTTTATAAAAAAAATTGTCTGTAAAGTCGGTTTACGGTCGAGCATTTTACGTAATAATGTCATATTATGCCAGTAAAAATAGAATTTAACTTTGCATTAATTCCGATCCGAATAATCCGATGTGCATTTTTTTTTATAAGGTTTAGCATCACTTACTGAGCAAAAATCACAAAATGCTGACAGATCCAGGTGACGCCACAATCGCCATCTTTAAAAAACGTTTTCGGCTGATATCTCGGAAACTATGCACTTTAGGGCAAAAGTCATGGAGACTATTATTATAGAGAATAAAATTTCGCATCTTTTGTTTATTGTAAACTTTTTTGTAAACCTTACCGTTTACGATTTATGGCCCATTTAATGAACCGGTTTTTCTATCGCGGCCAATAACTCTTGAAATATTAGATTACTCAATAAAATGCATCAATCCATTCTTAAAGATCAGTTTATTCTCTACAACTTTTGGTTCAAACTTTTTTTCTTATTTCCATACTTTTTGAGCTATAAGACGTTTAATGTTGGACTACCGGGCGTAAAGTTAAAAATTTCAAGATACGCATAGAATATAATAGTGCAAATTCAACAAATAAATTAAAAAAAAAACTCCCGATTTTTTATGTAGTTAACAATGAATAGTTCAATTCCTTAGCTGCAATAGTAACGAGCTTTATTTTATTATATTTCGCACAACTAAAAAATAGTTATTAATTATAATTAATTATGTTATGTTCAAATGCTATAATAAAATGAAATAAAACGAATGGGGAATATTTAAAAAAATAATATTTAAAATTTATTTTAATGTTTCCTCTTCATCTTCGTTAACCTCTTCGGAGGAACACAAAGAGGACTGTAAAGCCTCAATGAATTCCTCGTTCTGGTGGTCAAACTCGTCAACATCAACTGACTCTTCGCTGGAGACGAGGTTCACTGTCGGTTGATTTGTACAAGTTTCCGCTGTGCAATCCTAAATAAATGGGACCTCACGGGAAGCGCCAGCTTTCAAACATAAAAAGAATTTTGAGAATCGGTCCACCCAATCGAAAATTATGAGGTAACAAACATTAAAAAATACAGTCGAATTGAGTACCTCTTCGTTTTTGGAAGTCGGTAGAAAATTACTTAACATATCGATCCGATCGAGATTCATTACAAAATACTAATATTATTTAAAAATATTTCGTTATTACCATACATAAAGTAGATACATTTATTGGCTAAGCAATATTATTCAATTTAATTAAAGTAAGTTAGTAGTAATGTTAAAATACTACTAACATAATGTTAAAATATACAAGGAGACTGCTGGAAGCGTTTGAACATTCTCCCTTATTTATATACTCCCATATTCATATCAATATGTTATTTAGTATAAATTGGGCTTGTATAAATTAAGCGATAAATATCTACGTATTTATTGTTTAATTTATTGTTTTATTGTGTATCAGCATTAAAAACTTGACGTTGTATCACTTTCGTGAGTTCCATTTATTTTATAATCCATTGACAACTTTCGTTTCAACTACAGTTTTACATATATAACACCAAATATTTGCAATAAAACTGGATGGCATTAATGATATGGCAATTTGCGTCTTGTTTGCAGTGTTTTTATCACTTGGTTACGATAAAAAGTATATTTTTGTGCACTGTCATAAAATTGAGAAGGAACTTAATTTAACTCTGAAATATAGATGATCTTTAAAAAGTGCAAAATGCCGATCGTTTCTCCTGATTATTTGTAACACAAAATCCGCATTATAAAGTAGGGGTTACTTTGTCAATCCATTACTTGAATCAGACTATAAGGCTGAGCGCAGACTTGAGTCACGGTAGTTTTAAGACAGACTATTGCTTTACAAAAATTATGAAGACGCGCACACTTCAAACAAAACTTCTCATAGACAAAATTGTCTCATAGTCAAACAGTTTCATTTTAGATGTGCGACGTGTCATAGGCAAAACAATTTGGTTTTAGTTTTTAGACAGACTTGTCTATGTGAGGAAAGTCTGTCTTAAAACTGTCGTGACTCCAATGTGCGCTCAGCCTAAAACGTCGGATCTTATTTTTATTGTGACAACATCCACACAAGGTCTTCAGGAGAATAAATCTCTATATAGATAGCGATCGTTTTACAACCGATATCGGTCGGTGAATCGCCACAGACTGGAAATGTACCTTAGCTACGGCCATCCTTGTAACGGGCCGTGCTAACGTAAAATCCTAGACTGTGGCAATTTATCGACTGTCATTACTATAGCTTTCGTGTTAACATGTAGACTTCCGCCCCAGGTCCTAAAATAGGAGAAACTGTACTATGGTAATTTGGTGACTTATATACATACTTACATACATATACACACCTAGACACAGGCCAAACATACACACAAACGTTTGACCTGTCCCGGGACCGAGGACCTGTGGCTCAGAAGGCAGAGTTTCTACCAACTGCGCTAACCGGGCAGTCATTACATTCACATTAGGATTCCAACGATAAGGGCTCTCGCACAACAACTACTTTTCATAACGAAACGGAACTTTCGTGAACACGTAACATCGGTAACAGAAGCGATACAGTACCTACCCTGAAGATGCACAAGTTCTAATACCACAGAATATGTAATATAGTTGACTAATACTGCATTCAAAAGAAAAATAGTAGTTTATCTCTACCAATAATTACTCAAGTTTTGGCTAAAATAAGTTCTTGAAAGAAAACAAAATTAGGGCCTTTATTGCGGGATTAATACATAGTTTTTTATTACTTGTCACAAGGTGGGCGAGTTCCTTGCCCGGTGTTAAGTCTTCTATTTTCTTAAGTACATAATGTTATTATTATTTATTTACTTTTTCATCACTCTAATATTATCTATAAGTATGTCTGTTTGGATGTATTTTATATATTTTATTTTGTGACCACACCTTAAAATACCTCACAAGCGCGCATTTTTATCCTGGACAGTTATTCTGTGTAAATAGCGATTTCCGCGCAGGTGGAGCCGCGGGGTGCGACTAGTCTTCTGCTGGCATCTTGTTATAAAGCCACGAAATCTTGCTATGTCCTGGAAAGTATAATACCTACTACTGACTACATTACTAGCACGCATGGCGCTTTACAAGAAATGAACTACTTGCAAATCTCATACAAAAACCGGCCAAGTGCAAATCGGACTCGCGTATGATGGGTTCCGTAAATCCGTAATCCGTAAATCTCCCATACAACAGACATTTTTGCCGTTTTTACGGAAACTTCGTGCGCGAGTCCGACTCGCACTTGACCGGTTTTTTAGTATTCGTTGTTAAATCGCCAACAGAAGTACATCATTTGTTAAAATTTTTACTAACTAACTCTCACGGTTCATGAGATACAGCCTGGTCACAGACGGACGGACAGCGAAGTTTTAATAATAGGGTCCCGTTTTTACCATTTGAGTACGGAACCCTAAAAAGTATCTCTCTTTGTTTATCTTCATTTCTTGTTTACATTACAGTGCTAGACTAGACAGCAATTGTGGGTTAACTAAGTTACGATAGCGTGACGAGGGTTTCCGTAAGTAGCAACGATGGTAGTAGGTATAATGTAATGATCGAATCCGCCAACCTCGACTAGGTACTGTAGATGTGTTGAAATGGTTAAGGTTTGGGATAAGCTCGCTAACAGCTACACTATGCTCATATCTTTAAAGATTTTTAAACTCATTCTACTGGGTATATATCTAATATTTATATTAACACACAATTTTATAAAACAAAATATATTGCCTATTGTGGTTGTCTACTCTTTGGTATAACCCAAGCCAAGGAGTAGTCGCTAAAGTCCTACTTACGCCTTTTATTTTTCTGCATTACTTACTGTACTTTTGATCTAGTATCTTTCAAATCTGGTAATAAACAGCATTCGATACTAGATTATTCAAATATTAATATACTCAGGAGCGATTCCTGCTTCGTTGCAGCACGGTGATTAGAACTTTCTATCTTGCCAGGCGACATTGTAGTGAGGAAATTGAAAAGAAAAAAAGTTAAGGGCCAGTATTCTAAATAACAAGCAGCTCGATGCGGTTGCAACAGAATTATTCTTTTCAATTTTCTTACAACAATGTTGCCAGAGCCGGACGCCTGTCGACCATTCTTTTTATTGCTAATTAGGTCTGTGCCGTTGACGGCCCATAATGATCTTTGATTATAAAATATGGACGCAGTGCGGTGTTTCCTGGTCTAAGCTCTTACAACACCGCCCAGTGTGTTATATGTGGTATCAGTTATGATGACATAATGCTGTATTAATTCGGGTTCTCGGTTCTCACCGCCGAGCACTGAGCTCATCGGAGGAAGGCCCTTCTCAGGGTTATTAAAACTTCTTACAAACAAAAGAACCGACAGTTACTGCAGAAATCTTGTGACATACATGCATCAAGGTTATTTTTTGTAAGCTACGAATAGACTGGTGAAAAACCTGAACTATCAAAAACATTACCGCATAGCCAGCACTACCTAGGGTTTTACTAGAAAAAACATTTATTTTTTATGTTATCAAGTGTTAAGACTATGCTATGCACCTGATGTGCATGGTTGTCTGGAACAGATCTGTGACTGATAAGACCGCCCCTTGTGACACTTAAAAGTTTTCAATTGTAATGTTTTGATTGACAATATTATCGTATTAGTTTATTTTTAATATTTTTGTACTGTGGTGTTGCTATAGTTTATATATAGATAGTAAGCACCAAGCTGTGCATGGAATTTAAGTTGCACCCTGAGTAAAAGCTGAGTTAATGGGTGGTTCTGCGCTCCCTTGTCACCTCCAGACGTTGGTGTTCTCTCAGTCTCATTTAGCCAGCAATTTTACTTGCTAAAGAACCCATAGGTATATTATATATAATTTTGCTGAAACCCTAATTCATTGCAAACAAGAAAGCTAATAAAAAGATATTTTAGTATAGCGGCAACTTGTACCATATTTTACACATATACAGCTCTTTATTTTTCTTACCACTGGTATATTATCTTCTTAGTTATGTTTTAGTATTTAAATATAACTATAAACAGCACAAATCGTGTGTATATATTTAGTATGGGCTAAATACTGCAGCAGCACGGTTTTATTATAAAAAAATTTATTTGTAATGTAAAAAGATTAAAAAAAGAAAAATTTTATATTAAGATTTAGTACTTAAGCTACCTACTCTCATACCGGAAATATCCGATGTAAATTTGCGGGGCCTAGGGATGCAGCTAGGTAATCATAAAGTGGGCTACTTTTTAATAAATATATTTTTTGATAAACCTTACGTCAAGAAACGTGTACAGTCAGCAAAAAATGCATTTGTAAAAAAACAAGTTGGTATCAGTAGAGTCTTTTTTGCACAGGGATGTCTTTTCTCAAAAGAACTTAGGAAAAATCAAACAATAAAATTTTAAAAATATCTAGCAAAGGAAATGCTTTGGTGGCCCGTTATTGTACATCAACCTGTATAATAAATATATCCGTAATTACATAGAACGATACATTTGCGGTTTAACCTGATACGATTGAGGAAAATTTTTGCGTGATAATAACCCGGAAGGTATATATATGAATGATAAACAACGAATATTGTAACATTAAGGTCTAGACTACATATACATATATTATATTATTATTATTCCTTAGTAAAACTTAAAACTGACTCTGTACAAGTACATAACCAAATATTTTTTTCGTATATAAGGTTCAAAAATTAAGCACGCCAGAAATGTACGTACATGTTTATAATTCGAGCATTTTTTATAATGGTTTTGAAGCACTGACGCCTGCTTAGCGAAACCAAATAATGCAATTTTAGTGAGAAACATTACATACTCTGACGGGATTCAAACCCGAGCGTTCAGACGCGGGTAACTTCAAAAAATACAGTAAAACTTTTGGGTTTCCCACGGCCTTCTTTAATTAACACATGTTTTTCTCAAATAAATCAAAAATATAATTGAAGACTTTGCTATAAAAAACTTAAACCTCTGAAACATGTGTTTGGTAATATATAATAACATTAAAACAAGCTTATCAAATGTATTTTAATAAATTCGTTCGCCACCAATTTCTAGGAAATTGTTTGATCTATCGGTAGCGCTGCCCGTGAAACAAATGCAGTTTCTGAAAAATGCTAGGAAGAAACTCAAATACGGCTGTACCAACAATATCATTATCATTGATGACGTTTGAGTATTTATACCACCGTCCAGTCACGCGACTCCCGAAATCAGCTCCACTGATAAACCTATAACAAAGTCACACGACCTTTATCTAAAACACGTGTTTTAGAATTATCGGCGACGATATCACTGTGTTACACTTCCGCCATTTCGTAAACATCATTTTTGTTGCGAGCTAATTTTTCTATTTATTATTCTTCTTCTACGTCGTTGCCTCATAGCTGAGGGTCGTGGTCATCACAGGTCCATCGGGTCGGTTATCTTCCTCTACTTCTCTTTCCTTTCATGTGGCCGACCACTATCAGCTTTTCTAAATTGTCCGGCTTCCGCCGTGCTACGTGACCAAAGTACTTGAGAACCCTACGCACGAGAACCCTAGTCGAGAGATGAGCGTATTTAATATTAGCTATATTATATTGCTGAGTAAATTCATTCTGTCATTAGGACAAGAATATCCCGAAGTGAACTAAAGAGCAAATTGGTCTTTATTTTCCTATCATTAGCATAATTACAATGTTTCATAGAGAAGTTAATCTAGCTAATCGTGTGTCATAAAAAGTGTGAAATAACTTGTCGAAGTCGGTACCATGAAAGTTCAAAAGTATCACAATATTGTGCGCATGGTACCGACTTCGACAAGATATTTCACAATTTTTAGTGTTGCAGTCGGTTCTATTTTTTGGTAAAACAATTTTTGCACCCTTTTTAGTGAGCCTTGCTATTTCGGGATCTATGGTCATTCACCTTCAATTACGATATCATCAAGATAGGCGAAACACTTTTCAATTATTGGATTATTACTCAAAAACAGCTTACCTAATTTTTTTTTCTTCTTAGTATATATCTACAATCAGTGTGTACTATAAGCAGATGTGTTGAGGGCAGCTTGTCTTGTATAGGGTACACTCCACTGAGTATTACTCCTCTTGAGATCTAGATACTACTCTTTTGATTAGAAGATAGAACTGCTTTGCGTTTAAGCCTTGGCTCGTAACTTGGCGAAGTTAAATTAACCGCTAGTGTGTTTGGATGCTTCATTAATCTATCATTGTAGATGTTGCTGGCATTCTTAATCTCTTGCTTAATGGTTTTCATCTCAAGATTAATTATAAGATCAGTCAAGTAAAGTCAAGTCAAGATATAATTGACGAAATTTAAATGAGACCACCTCAGAAGTATACTCTACCAAACAAAAATCAAAATCGGTATACTCTATAAAAAGTTATGCGTGATCATACTCGTACACAAAAAATATACGTTTATTTATTCCTTAATATAAAAGTACCTGGAATATCTTATTTTCTTATTGTAACACTGAGAAATCGTGTGACATGTGATAGTGACTTTTATAACAATATAATTAAATATTAAAACAATGTAATACTTATGTATATAACTTAGGTTTCATACCCAATGTACGAATTGAATGAAACGAATACTGTTTTCACAATCGCACAATAATTGCTCAAGGTTTGCAATAACAATACGTCCCTAAAAACATGTTATCGTGGCATTCCCAGCGTCGAACTAGTACTAATGAAGGTGGCTGAAACGGTGGTGTGTTAACAATTACACACATTCAGTACTTTTCAAACAAGTTGTGAGGCCGTGGTATTCCCAACCCAATGGCTCTTAGTCCGTAGCCACGGCCTAAGACGAGTCAAATAAGAGCGCAATTGCCCTGGAACTTTTTCTCCGCACATATCGGTGTGTACGAGAAGAGATCCTTGCACCGTGTTGAAAAAAAAGTGACAGGAAAGATTTCACCATACCCCTAGTTCTAAACGCCATGTTCCCAATACTCAATAGATTTATTGCAACGTTATGAATTTTACAATGCAGGTCTTAATTACTTATTTTGTTGTTTGGGGTTTATATTGACCCTAAGTGGGTATGGCAACATTCCAAGAGTTATTCTTTCAGAAGTGATGTGTTTTGGGTACCCTACATAGACGGACCCACGAGAAAGGAAACCATGCAAAACCAGTAGACCTTGGTAAGACTAAGATATCATAAAATTGTGCCATATATTTTTTAGTAATTCATCATATGATGCTACTGACATTCTGTAGTAATCGAAGAATCTGTCAGGGTACTGTTGTAGTTTTCTCGCCGTAATGTGATACTGACTCTCCTTTACTCTGTTCACATTTAAAGGATGAATTCAGTATTTGCGTTTGCATTTCTTTTTTTTATTATGTAGAGCCAACAGTAATGCGATTAGTATTAATTCCTCTTCCATAAAGACATATGCATGTGCCGGGAATGACGAGACTACTGATCAATCTGATTTTTTAAGATTATGAATCCAGAAAGCCCTTCCGGCTGTCTGAGGCCAGCTTAAGAGTCACACTCGTCTAAGTAGTTGGTAGTCGGTAGGATAAATACTTTATACCTACGATTGCGTCAGTAGCAACAGTAACTTATTACAACCGCTAAGATGTTGCAAGCGCGACACATAATTTCTAGTTTGAGCAAGTTCTTGTTAAATGCGAAATATTACTTAAATGAGTAAATGATAGTATGCTACAACTGATCTTTCTGACTTATTGTAAAATACCTAGTATACTCAAAGGTTCTAAACCTACCTACGCAAATGCCTATTTTGTTGGAAATCTCGTACGAAGTAACATTATAATGTAACCGGAAATCCTTACATTGTCTTTATTTAAATAAAAATAATTAGAACGATGGAATTTGAAAACCAGTGTTGATTCAATCCTAGTGCTTATATGATATGAAAATTATATATGTATTATCGGATTGATTTCCGGTCGATACTGTATCTGCCAAATTTCGATCGATTCCAGCGTAGATATGCATCAAAGATATGTATCGTTCGTAGAGAAACCTTCACCGCTGATACTACGCTGAAACCAACCATTAGTCAGCTCTGCTTTTAAATAGTACCTGTTACTGAGGCCGTAGCACAAAGAAGTTGCGAAAAAGTATTCATTCGTATCGTAAGCGGCAACGCGTCACGTTCCGGCGTCCAAGATACAAGTTATCTGCCGCAGTTGCCATAAATAAATGTCGTCACTTACGCAGTTATTCGTTCTAGGCCCACTGGTCGTAGCAGCACCTAGCCGCTGTCACATGACAGCGTTACTTACTACTACTTTCATTCCTGCGCTTCGTTTTCTTGCTATACAGTCGGGTTATTGAAACAACGTTAGTCTCCATAACGAATCATTGAACAATACAATAAAGTAAAAAAGGGCTCCTCGCGCTCACCGAGCTACTTCCGACCCTGTGCATCTCTGCTCTCGACTCTGGGCGATACATGTTGATAGTACGTGTAAAATACTTCCTGATGCATACATGTGGCATTGTGTAATACAATGCAGGAGCTAAAGCCAGTTTTTGACCGTTTATTTTCTGAAGTAAACTATATTTTACAAATTTTGTACATCTTCACAATAATTTCGCTCTCAACTCACTCAAGCGCCATGACGAAGCCTCTTTTATCCTTCTCTGTCACTCCTTTTACCTTTCACTCATACATCTCTGTATTATTTGTACATACATACAAAATTTAATACAACAACAATTAAATACATTTCAGAATTTAATTCAAAAACGAAATTACAGATTACATACACATCTATGAGAATGTAGCTAGACCGTGGAGAGATATCTTATCTTCTGGGTTATTTTATTACTCACCTACATTAAATTCAGGAGCTCAGTGTTTAATCGTAGCAAATAGCAGCCTTACACACAAATGTCAGAACAAACGATCATACAAATGTATGAGTAATAAGCGTGATGCAACTCGCGGAAAGGCCCTTTGTCCGTTATCTTTTATCACAATATAGTAGGATTGAGATAGCTTCGATTTACCTTGCTAAAAAGCATTACAATATACTCGTACAATCAAAATGTGTTATATTGTGATAGGCTCTTTATAGATTCTGTCCCTAGACCGCCACAAGACATAACTTGTAGTCTCCTCATACACACTCTAGAGTTTTCTTGAAGAGTCTAGTCACATTAGTCACCGTGTCGCAATATATGAGATATAACGTACTAGCTGCTCTCCGTGGATTCATCCGCGCGGTGATGATGGATGATGATGAATCTCATATAGCCTTTTATTACTCAGGGTGAATGTAGCATTCTAATGGTGAAAGAATTTTTGAAATCGATCCGTACTTTTTGAGCCTATTCGTTACAAACATACTTACATACAAATCTTTCCTGTTTATAATATTATACTTCATCTGTCGACCGACCCACACTCAATAGAAATTTCATTGTTATATTGACTATCGACAGGTGAGAGGAGATATGGTCTTACTATATAACACGCAATAACTAATTACCAAAAGTTTTTTGACGGTTTTTTTTTAAATTGGCTTCATTTTACTGCCACTCAAAGAGATAATTCTTTAGTCGCATTTTCCCAGCCATTTCGAAGTGTCAGTCGCCGATCCTCGTGTTTCCTCTGAATGTAAGTCGAGAGCATGTTGGTGGTCACTTTCCAGTGTTTGCCTGGATAACCACCATCTTCTTAATTTAAAAACTAACGGCGTTCTTATCTGACTGTTATCCTTGGACGGTCGCCTGTGAACGCCACTTGCTATTCTAGGTCCAGAACTCAACCTATTATTTATATTAGTTTTTGTAGCTACGGACACGGTTTCCCCGGATACCGGGATCAGCTGGTACTTATATTAATCCGCTTCTATTTTGGAAACGGATCCCGTTGTCAGTGGATAGAACACGCCGAGATCCGTGGCTAGAATACAGTCTGATCCCAGGATCTGGAGGAACACACCCCTTTATCGTCACCATCAACAATGAGCAAATGAGATAAAGATCAAATGCTGGACTCTATAATGCTAAATAACGCTTACTGCAGTGCCCTTGAAGCTTTATACAAGTCGGGCTGGTACCTTGAGCTGTTAAATTGTCTAGCCCCTACCGTGGCACTCACAAAAATTGGCTTTGATCTTCTACCATCGTTTAACCACACACGTTGCAGTTATTGCAAAAGTAGGTGATTTCTGCGAAGCCTATTGTATTATTGGGCAAATATGGCGAGTCGCGAGTCAACGTGTTAAATTGACATTAACAAAGGGGTAGTGATCATTCTTTTGTGAGGTCTGTAAAAATGTATTTTTGACCACCAGTGTTGCTTTCTTTTGTTACTTACTGTCTTTTGTTTTTGGGGTTCTGTAAGGGATGATTTAGTTCAGCAGGGGCCATGTTTAGACCGATAATGTGATGCGAGATAGGACATGCATTTATCTCACTCACGTTAGAAATGTATGATAATGATTATTTGATTAATATGCATCATGATCGTATCACGTGTTAATTCTCGAACGTGCTTATCGTGGTATATATGGAGCATTCGTTTTCGTTCCCGCAATTCTTTAAATATTCTTATCTGAATATGACATATTTATGTACGGCTTACATAATATGTGTGACATATTTATGTAAGTCATTAAGTGTTACCCAATAACGTGCATCGTCAGTGCATACCCGTGATAATGCTGATAAGGTGACGTTTCATCATGGCGCCTGTACACAGATTATTTAGCAGCACGTAGCTAGGCCGCTCATTTGCGCATCGCGATTTTTTGCTCTTTCATGTTCCTCAATACAATACAAATATATTGACCAAAAAAGAAATAATGTTAATGTTATTAAAATAAGTAAATAGAATGGGCTATCCGCTAAGACCGATTTCTTCCAAAGAACGTATGAGTGGATACATATAAAATTAATTGAAACGGACAGCGGTAGGTATATATATTAAAATAACATATATATAACTGCTTGTAGTGAAATTGTGAACAACAAAACACTTACAGATCATTGTGTATTATTGTAGATATAACATGATCTATTATATATATAGATATAATTAAAATCTATATATTAGATGCATGATTTCATATGTTATTCATATAAAGACATGTTCTATATCATCAATCTGTTTGTTATACATCTAGTAACTGCAGAGGTTTGTAGGTATAGGTGTTTATGTGGGTATATTTACCTGGCTGTGTGTCGCAAACTCTGAGAATATATTTTCATGACTAGATTCATGTATCTATTGTATCTCCTGCCATATCTCTTCATGATTATAGGTGGCGCTGAGATCCATCAATAAAAAATAATTTTAGCTAAACTATAGCAAACAAATTATTCATAGTAGAGTTTTATTCCTACCCACGTAGAGGGCCTTCTACCACAAGATTCCTTAAACATTTTATTCCCTGATATTTAGACGTGACTGTCCTTTGAGCCGGATGATCTTGAGCCGATACACGGATAATGCAGAATTAATAATGGCAATAACCATACCTCTGGTGATGTCTGAAAATAATCCAAAAGTGGACCGTAAAACTTTAAAAGCGAGCTGTATAAAATGAAAGAAGGCCATAAGCATAAAAACGCATCGAGATATACGACCACGGAATGAGTACTTAAACCACTAGAAGGTAACCTATCCAGTGCTGGAGGCAAAAACAAGTACGTAAACAATCGATTGGAGTTCGCAACTGTCTCCGCTGCACACCCATTAACTTCAGAGTGCTAAACTTAATCGCAATCCCCGTATCTCTATAAATAGACACGTCTGACTTCGCAGACATCTCGCTGCGGCGGTTGCACCGCAGAAACATCACAAACTACACCCCACCATTCATCAAACTCGACCTAATCCGACTACACTAAAGTTCAATTTGCAACTACTATAGTGATTTAGAATTCAATCTGCAGCGTTAGACATTTGATTCACGAGCTTGAGTTGTAGCTGCTGGTTTATAAGGTTGGATATTGTTCGATGGGGTCAACGCACTGGTGTAGGCACGAGATAGGTCGGGAAAATGAAGCTCCGTTTATAGTATACCCCTTATAGTACTATCGTAGTACGCGCGTGTGTGTCAGTGGCGACGCGGCGGCTTGTATGTGTGCCACTGCAGTCGACTGCAGTTCGCGCATGTGTGCAATGCAGTGCCGCTCGTATACAACGTATACTTTGTGAATGGAGATTGTATTTATGTTTTTCTCGACTGAGGTCGGAGTGCGGTTTTATCGATTCTTTTTTTAAACATTCCTTTTTAGCTGCATGTAGGACGTGTATTGGCGGGAAATACTTAGTTCCGATTGCAGTTTTAAAGTTGTTTAAGACATGAAGGTTTTCGCTGCGTTTTCCTTTTTGCACGTACGGGTTTTGTTTTCGTAGACGCTTTCGCTGACGATGTCTTCAATTTAGAGCCATTTAGCAGTTATTAGGTATTAATATTTTTTGTGATACTGTATTATACGTCACCAAAGAGGATGGTGATGATTAGTGTGTATGATTCATCATCTGTAGCTGATTCAATTTGTGGAAATCGAATCGGTTTATAAAAAAAAAAACATTTTTTTGATAAGTTTCCACAAAGTAACATCTGATTCCTTATCTTTTATTTAATGAACACCGAAAGAATGTTAGTTTGAATTTAATGCCTGACCTTGAGATACAATATCAGTATGTATTTATATGCATTCTTTTGATTACAGGTACCTTATCAGTGATATCTGCGCTATGTACACCACTTGCGGCAATGGTAAGCATTTATCATGTGACATATGTCGTGTGACAATGAATCGATACTCTTTTGAGCCGATGTAGCTACGAGTACCTGACCGAGGTATATGTTATAGAATAGAATATATAATTATATTTATCCCTTAAATATTTCTGTGAGATATAGGCATGTCCCGCGTGGGCAAAGTCGCGGGCATTAGCTATTATTTTGTACTTACTAATTATCGCAGACTGAAACAAATAGCATGATTTAATAAAGCAGGTAGTCCTAATAACTCAGGTGAGGTCTTTGTTTAGGTACAGGTACTACAATACATGTGCGAAAACAAAAAACAACGAAACCTTTACATTTTGACATTAATTTTAGAAAGAATCAAACAAAAAAACTGTTGTGCGCAGTACTAAATTATATTTAATTTACGGAGCGTTTATAAAGTTAATTCGATTAAGAAAAAGATAGACACTTTTGAATTGAAGAAAAGTTTCGAGTACTTATACATATTTATTTATTTAATTTATAAATGCGTTTAAAATAGACTCTCCATTATATATAAACTCATTTCTACATAGAATGCCTACCTGCATTTTGGAGTGAAATAGAGACAGACATAATGTGGCGAAAAACTTTTTTCCACTGAAAATGCACTGGTTTGGTAATCGTACGTATTCGACAGTGTCCTGAGTGAGCACTTAACAATTACAGCTTACGTAAATAACTGAATATTGTGTTCAGGCCAGCATTACAATTTTTGCAAGTTATTTGACGCGCGTATTTCTGTCAAGGGTTTGTGAGGAAATGGATTCAGTCCTAAGCTATTTTAAATTGTTTCAATGAATGTATGCTCAATATATTCATTCATTTATCCCACAGGGAGCTGACAATTACTAGTAACTCATAACATCATAATTATCTTACAACAGTGTCAAAAGTATCAACTAAATATATTTGTTTCAACAACATCAGTATAGATAAAATGTAGGATGACATGTCTGTCAGGAATGAAGACATTCGTGAGGAAGCAGAAGATAACTCAGCGAACCAGCAAGCTGAAGTAGCAGTGGTAGTAATGAGTAATCTAAAATGACGCAAAACCGAAAATCTAAATGGCTTTTTAAATTATTGTTTTATAAACCTCTTTGAAGATACAAACTCTTCTTTTAGTTGAATAATGATGTCAAGGTGTGCAATATATGTCCACATACGACGGTAAAAGACATTTATAGAGTTAAAACTCGAAGCTCGGACCTCGAGCCTCGGTGGCCTAGTTGGTCATGGCGTCTGACACGGATTGTCGCACACCGAGGATGTGCATTTTTCTCTCTAAAATTGCAATGTTTAGTATCGATAAGCAGGCGTTGCAGTTATTGTAAATCACCCGCGCAGTGATAAGTGATGATGATGAATCTTATATAGCCTATGTCACTCAGGGTGAATGTAGCTTTCCAATGGTGAAAGAATTTTGGAAATCGGCTCAGTACTTTTTGAGCCAATTCGTTACAAACATACAAATCTTTCCTCTTTATAATTTTATAGTATAGACTCTATACTATATAAACTCTATAATATTATAAAGAGGAAAGATTTGTATGAGTATATATATATATATATATATATATATATATATATATATATATATATATATATATATATCTATATATATATCTATGCTCTATAGTATATATATATATACTATAGAGCATAGATGCATAGATAGAGAAGATTGGGTTCCGCATATTGATAGAGCAATGCCGAATGGTGGTCGATGTAAGCTAATGTGTAATGTAATGAATGCGACTTTACAACCAATTAAGAATTGTGGATTACGTACTTATCTTTCTGCCCATGTGCTATCGTCAGTATAGTATGGTGAAAGTCAAATGATTCTGTCCAGCCTTGGTTAGTTGTAAATAGGTGGCCGCCAGCCAAATCCCAACCTTCCTTGGAAATCCATTTACCTATATATATGTGATACATGTAACCAGTGTTTATATTACCGCAGTTACGCCGCTATCAACGCGTGCACTATCTACAGATAAACTATAATATAAGACTATATAATACATAGATAAATGGGGCCGCACGGTAGCCTGTCCACATGGCGCATGGTAATGATGCAGTTTATTGGCTAACAAATATCAAGGGAGATATTATGTGGCCGTTTATCTGGTTTAATGCTTCGGTAGACGAGTTGCTGTATTACGTGTTGTAAAAAATGTTATCGAATCGTTACGTCATACATTAGTACAGGATTATCATCGTCGTATCAGGCGTAGGAAGTCCACTGCTGAACATATAGCTTCCCCCAGAAACTTCCAAGAGGACCAGTTGGAAACGGCCTGCATCCAACGTCGTTCTGCTACCTTTATCAGGTCAACAGTCTACGACCTACGCTGCGCTTACCGGTCCGTGGTCTCCACTCGAGAACCTTCCGGCCCCATCGGGCATCTGTTCTGCGTGCTATGTGGCCTGCCCACTGCCACTTCAACTGGCTTGACATTAGTTCGTCTTCGGATCTCCTCATTTCTGATTCGATCACGTAGAGAAACCCCGAGCATAGCCCTCACCATAGCTCGTTGTGCGACTTTGAGCTTGCTTATGAGGCCCATATAGTAAGAGGACACGTTTCAGTGCCATATGTCATCACTGGTAACTCACATCAATTGGTCAGACTCTTGTCTTGAGGCACTGAGGTATTTTTGACGGTAGTACAGGATATTATGAGTATATAACTGTCATGGACAATCGTACTGTTTACCTCCACCTGAGGCCGTAGCACAAACAATCTGCGAAAAAGTATTCTTACCGTCAGCCACCGATTCACGCCCACCAGTCACGCTTCGGCGTATAAACTATAAGTTTTCTATGTCACAAATGCCCTAGAACCCTGGATAAATCAGTTTGTACTGTTTCACGTGAACGACACGTTACGTTACAGTTACGCAGTTATTCGTGCTAGGCATACAGAATTGCCCGCCTTATCACGTGATCATATTTAAATAAACAGTAGCGTAGGAGAATAGTTTGTACTACGAAATGCGGCGATTCAATAAAATTGTTAATGTTGACTATACTTACCAATATGTTTTTGCTAGTTATCACTATTTTCACTCGAGACATGACTGTTGTGTTAGGATTTGAATGACATGTACCAAGTGCAATTACTTGGTGAAATTAAAAATACTGAGCAAATAAGACTCGACAAGTGCAATTTGAAAAGTTTTATACCGACTTGCATTCTATTACTTTGGTAAAATCAGTTATTGGAGTGTATCTCAAAAACTACTGACTGACCGAATTTGATAAAATTGATATGGGACCACACGGGAAGCACCAGCTATCAGAATTTTGGAAATCGGTTCACCTAGTCGAAAGTTATGAGGTAACAAACATAAAAAAACACAGGCGAATTGTGTACCTCCTCCTATTTGGAAGGCGGTAGAAAATGTAATGAAAATCAGTAACTAGGTTCTAAGTTAGATCTTAGTTAAATGCTGAGTTGGGACCTATATTCGTGACAGCACGCAATATTGTATAAATACCTACAATGAAATGTATGTATGTGTTTTGTATATATATATATATATTTCTTTGTTTTTTTTTTACATTAACCTCATGTGTTACTTATATTCAAATTTTGTATTTTGTTTTTATGTTATGGTTTTATATAATATTGTGTGTGTCTGAATAAACATATTTCATTTCATTTCATAATCTTAGTGATATATAGTGCATACCGCGCAAAACTTTAGCTTGTCTAGGTGGCAATACAATTTTCACGTGCTTACCCATAATGCTACTAATTGCCTGCCTCGTCAATAAATAGCATAAAAAACTGCATCTCGTGATCATGACGGCTGAAACATGCACTGCCGAAATATCCGGAACTCAAAACTAAGGAAATATATTCAGTAAACATCCCGTTTCTATGTGATAACTCTTTTGCCATGTGATAAATATCAATCTTACACAGTATTTTATAATTAAAAAAAAACTAGAGAGTATTACCTATTACTTGTTATTTTTTATAAAGACACGTCACAGTATAAATATAGAGAAACAGTACGGAAAGTACCTACAAAAGTTAGAAACTGCTCACTCACGCAAACATGTGCATCGACTAGAGCCCTAAGCGGTTGTCGCGGTGCTGTCAGTAGTGAGGCCGCGTGAAGATGAGTGATCACGTCTAAGTTTATTATTGCTTTACTAGGCTTAGTTTCCGTACTGTTGCATCTTAATACTATGTTAACGTGCTCTTTGCATGTTAATATTAAAACGTACGCATTATTATTAAGAAAATCGAGAAGCATTCAAGTGGGCAAGTTGAAACTGTAGTTTGAATGACATCAGATCGTCTTTTTCAAGAGAAGTGCGGGACGCTCGCGGGGAGTCTGGCTTCGATTCCCGCTTTTCATATTGAGACGAATAGCTTGGCGCTATAGATGCAGCTTTAGAATCCTATTTTATTACATTGTCTATCTATAGCGGCCTGTTCATATCCATTTCTGGATGTAGGCCTCCTCCAATCTCTTTCTCGGTCTTGAGCTTTTATCATCCAATCACGACCTGCGTGACGTCTGATGTCATCTTTCCATCTTTGAGGTGGTCTTCCATCTTTTAGGTGGTTTTATTACATTGTACGAGTATATCATATTTATTACAGATAAAATAGGATTCATTAAGTGTCATAATTTAATAAGAAGCGTGAGTTCTGGCTATTAATGAATGTACCTAATATTATTAACTAGCTGACCTGCCAGCAGCTTCGCCTGCTGTGCTAAATTTTAAAAGTCCTTCCTTAGTGGGATGCCTACACCAAAGGCACTAAATGTCAAAATTTCAAGCGGTTTAATTTCTTCAGTTCATTTCATCAGTCTGTCAGTTAGGACAAGTCCTATTAATATTATAAACGCGATAGTTTGTGAGTGTGGATGTGGATGTGTGGCTGTTTGTTACTCTTTCACGCTTAAACGGGGGGCCTATTTTGATGAAATTTGATATGAAGGGAGATGAGGCGCTGGATTAACACATAGAATCATCTCCATCCATTACCACGCGGGTGAAAAAAAGTAATATTCTTGGGCACAGCATAGACAAAATAACACGATATTGGCCTACGTTAAGATCGTAAGGATGACAGTTCTGTCAAAGTTTGTGTCAATTTCTGATAGCTTAGTCAAAAGCACGCTATCATTTTGAGAGCTCGATACACTCGACGTGCTCCGCGACCGTCAAGGCTATAAACACAAATACCGTCAAGGGTGATGAAAAGTAATGACAATTTTTTCCATGGTAATGAATATTATATTTGTATGAACTTAGGTACTGTATTTTATTATTAGTGTTTACTGATTGATTTAAGTTTAATTAATTTGAAGTTATTAAATTTACTTGGTTTTAACCATGTTAATATTTTATGACATTTTGGTTAAAAGATAGATATGGCTTTGGAGAAGATAATAAGCTACTCGAAGTACTAATCCTGCGCAAACGACGTCGCGGGCACCAGCTAGTAAGTTATATAGATTTGGATTCCACCACGAACTATGGGCCTTACGAGTTCAATCTAACTTTTAGTCTCCACTCGTATATATCCTCGCGTATTGCAACTCCGCAATCGACGAGACTCAGCGAGAAGCAAAAACAAAAAAGTAGAGAGGAAACTCCACATATGCGAGCGCCCCTATCGGCAGACTGTTGCGTACAAAACTTTTGTAATATGTACATTGTACGTTCATATGAATTGTTTTACCTCTGTAGGCATAGGTGCTTTAGTTGTTCAACGTATGAAATGTTTTGCCTCTTTGCATCGCGTTTTAACGTTGCCTAACATTTGAAACATACCTCTTCCCGTGGAGAAAATTCCTGTTGTGTTTCGGGTTACTATTTTTTTAAACTGATTTATATAAATGTCCACTAATAAACGTAAATGTGATTAATATAAATATGTGGCCAATAATGCATTCACACAGTAAATATCGGGAGTAGTAGGAGAGTTTCTAAAAGTAGTTTTATTTAATCTGATTTTATATAATATATGATAAATGCCTAAGTTCGTTCTAGTTTATTACTTCTTCAAGCTGAAACGGTTGAATCGGATTTGGATGAAATTTGGAATTAACTTAGTTTGTTTGGTTTGAAATTAATTAAGCTTGTTTTTACGTATCTCATTATAATATTTTAAATAATTTAATATGATTTTTGAAGCACTAACGCCTTTTAAGCTAAAATTTTTCAATATTAGAGAGATACCTTTCTACTCGCGTCTACTGTGATGCTGGGATGGCTGCTTGGTCACCTAGCGATCTTGACGTGTGACTTGGATTGACAAAACTAAGGTTTGACTCCCGTTCAAGAAAACGTAATAGTTTTCACAAAAAAAAACCAAAAAGGAATATTAGAAAAACAATCAACCATGGTGCATCTCTAAAGGGATACCATCTCCATTCCATGCCTATAGCCCCAACAAAATAAGCATATTAGAGTCTCCAAGTGAATTCTTTGACGTATGCATTGCACGCAGCGATTCCAACAGCAACACTCCACGGTAATCATATGTAACGTCATATTTATTGGTGTAAAATGGGTCGAACTCGATAAAACCCATTTGTACGTAAGTGGGCAAGTCATGGTGTTTAATTGGCTCGCTATTGGAATGCGCGATATGGCTCGCTTGCGGAGCAATGGACCTCTGCTATTTTATAACTTGGGAGGCCATAACGCCATTCGAGAATATTAAAACGAGGCATTCGGTTATGGGTAAATGGTGTACGAAGAAAAAACAATGTTTTGTTTTTGAATGCGTGTGTTTACGAGTAATGTTTGCATAATATTAGTACTTTCAAAATATTAGTCCTTCGTTTGTAAATATTTCAGAAAAGTACATAAAATAAAAAAAAAAGATTTTTTAACTTAGCTTGTGCAAACTTGCTTCTTGTCAAAATTTACGTTTGTAAATGAAGTACGTATATCCCTACCTAAGTGAGTTTTGCCAAAGAGCAGTAGAACTCTTTGGTTTAAGAGTAGTAGAACTCTTTGGTTTAAGAGCAGTATAACTCTTTGGTTTAAGAGCAGTAGAACTCTTTGGTTTAAGAGCAGTAGAACGAACTCTTTGGTTTAAGAGCTGTAGAACTTTTTGGTATAGGAGCAATAGCACTCTTTGTTTTAAGACCATTAGAAATCTTGGTTTTCAGAGCTCTAGCACTCATTGTTTTAAGAGATGTAGAACTCTTGGTTTTAAGAGCAGCAGAACTTTTTTGAATATGTTTGTCCAGGGTTGTACTGCCACCAGACTTTTTTCTACCGTGAATCAGTAATGTTCGCAATACTGTACTTTGGTTTAAAGTTAGAGTTGCTGTAGAAATTACCGGCGCAATGCAGTTCATCATGTATGAAGAAATGTATCTGTTCTAAGCAGAGCATACAACTTAGGTGGCTTGTATCGTTTCCTAAAAATAATATTAATTTATTTTTAGTTGATTTCTAACTAAATATTAATGTTTTCATATTGTTTCAAAAGTGCAATTATTGCCAATACCAGGCAATAAATTTAGTCAATTATAATTTTAACATATATGAATTATAGCGCAATTACATACCCAGTGAAATATTCACGTTGATGTAGATTTTTATCCAACATATAATAGCTCTATGTCGCAGTATTTTGGCTAGTTTCTAGCGGAAATGATTACTGAAATATACGTCTTTATAAGTGCACCTTTAGATAGATTTCCGCTAAATACCGCTTGCCTCTATGTATTTCAATATTCAAACATGTTTAAACCAGACAACCCTGAAAAAAGTATTCTGTAAACAAAACTCATAATGAGAGAATAACTTGCGTCATACATACACAAGTTTTTTTCCACGACTATACAATAAATTAAATAAAACATGTATACTTATATGTATGTATATGTATAGATCATTGTAGTGGATTTAATCAGGTGTGCGGTTGCTATGGCTCCCTGAACTGGCACTGGGGCAGACAATAGGACCCGCTGAGTTTTAACGACATTCATGTGTGTCATTGGGTCAGTGTTGGTTCATTAAGATTTTAATTGTCTATAGTCGTTGCTATGAGGTAATATGCGCCTTTGAGCACGTGTTTTATATTCAGCATCGATTGTAGCCAGGTGTTGCAACTACTATATTGAATAGGTTAATATTTAATAACTTATCACTATGTTTTATATCAGCATGTACTTTTGTTTTGTCTATAGTCTGTTGCATTGTCTATAGTACATTTCAGAATTCATTCTAAAACGGCAAATAATTTCAATCATTATAGTTCAATGCATGTCTACAAATATTTCAGACAGTACTGCGGCACAGTATAGTTTCAATATCAAAACGTGGTTGTATAGCGAAACAATTAGCTAAGATAAAATCGCAATTAAACACGCGTATTGTCGGCATAGCAACAATGTACGCCGAGTTTGCGCAGTCTGCTATAATAAAATAAAATACTATTGTCATAAAAGTAATGGGTAAAGGGCTAGCATTATACTCCCCGTGGAGGAAGTGAGGAATTACTTCACTGGATAAATATACTTACTTAACGTACACGATTAATGTGCTCCTTCATCATACCTTCTCTCGCTCGAAGGACCAGGATTTTTGGTTCATTAATAATACTCTTAATTTATGGTAATTACTGAGCTCTCTATAAAATAACCTCACAATGTTGAATATAAACCATCTGTACTGCTAATTTATTCTAATTATCCTTATTCATATGTAAAAACCTACCGTCGGTTAGTGGTTGGCGCGATTAAGGTTTATGATAAAACAAATTCCCAGGACTAGACTCCATTTTCGTAAATTAATTCGATTAAAACGGATTTTTTACAGTATAATTAGTTTATTGACTGCATTTGTTTATGGTGTTTTTTTATGACGACAGGCGTTCGTGTCAAGCTAAAAATAGCTGCCGCAATCAGCGTAAAGGGATGAAAAGCTCTCCCCAATATTTCAGAGGGACTAGTGCCGAAAACCCTCACAAGCGAATGGTTTCCTAACAAACGAAGTTCTTGATAGAACGGTGTTTTGGCAAATTACTTAGATCCCTGATTGTCTGATGAGTTGAGGTTGGGGGAGGCCTGGTTAATTTGGAGACGTTGCGGATTAAGAAACAGGGTAAATAGTCGAGATTAGTACTGGGCGTGGGCAGAATCGAGGGCATGACGAAACTGATTGATAACGTTACGGTGACGTATCGTGATAACCGCCGACGACCGCTGTTGGCAGGCGCCAGCAATCGTGGCCTCACTCGCATTCTTTGTTTTGTTTTCGTGACGCGATACAACTATGATGTTACTCTCTGTTTCTGTACTGTATCTTTATGGACAACAACAACACTTAATATTACAAATAGATTTCATAGAAGATTCAGTAGCGTGGTAGTATAGATAAATATTCATAGAATTATAGTTATCTAACAATAATTTAACATGGGAAATGAACACTTACTTTTATGCCATTTAGTGAACAGTTTAAGCAACTAAGCGTGACCGTTGGTAAAAGTCACTCAAGATCGTTTTCACGGTGGTCGTAAAAAAAGACATCACATTCCACCCAAATATAGGACAATATCTATGCCCATTCATTTCATCATTGATCTGTAAACTGAAACGCGAACGCTGACTCATTCGACGCATATTCATCTTTCCACCCCTTTTTGCGGATTTATTACCGCATTCGTCACAGCGTAATATAACCAATTTTAGAATAGCTGCCTCGCAAAATGTATTAATAAACCATGAATGGTACTTAAACTTACATTGCTTTTAATCGCATTTGTCGCCGCGTCATCATTGCCCATAATGCGAAATGTGGGGAACTCCTCAGATATTTTTACATGACTCAACGTTTCTTCGTTCATGTTTTAATTGAGTTCTCTTTATGGCAAGGGATCAGTTTTTCTAACGTTTGCGCAGATGTTTTCTTGAGTACATACTTGTTTGCTCTGCAGACTGTAGCATATCAATCTTTGTTATCCAACCGTTTTTACCTACTAATGTCATGTATCGCTTTATTATGCTTTCGTTATTCTTAATAAAATTTCTTTTGTTGCAGATCCAACGCGTCTCGTCCAATGCTGAAGTTACCATCATATCAAAAGCTCTACAGTCGTCTTAGTCCACCACGATAGATTTTGACTCTTTGTGTTACAATTATGTCATGTTTCTTTAGTCCTAATAATATCTAAATTGTAATGAACCGTGCAGTTAACGCTCATCACTTGTTCTAATAATTAATTCCAACTTTTAGTACGTGATAGCTTAACTGCAGTTTCATTGGTTCGTAGGATGAATTAATTTGTAACGCGAGTAGTCCAACTGTACTTGTTATTAGGTGTTTACCATCGGCTATGGTAAGATCAGGGAGGAAATCGCAAAAATGATCTAGCATATAACAAAAACAACGTTATTACTCACGTTTTTTCGTTTTCCTTCTCGATTCTAACACTTTCGTGCATTTTATTAATTTTAAGTTTGTTTTGTTTAAGTTTTTGTGGTCGTCGGGTTTAATGTTTTCAATTATATTGACTAACAAATACTAAAATATTCTAACGCATGACTTCTTATTTTATTATATTATTTTATCGAAACCAACTCGCGAGTGTGCATGACATAAACGTTGTTATTAATTTTGATATTAAGATTTTATGTTTTATCCTATATTACATGTTCAGACATACAAGTACTTTGACATGTTTAGGTTTTATAATAATTGATTATTTACTTGTGATTATGATAATGTTTACTTCAACAATATGTGAATATTTTAATGAATTAATGAGATCAATAATTGTCGATACGCCCTGCTCAATGAAACTTGATTTTAGGTTTATATACGAATTCAAACTTAATTTCGAGTTTTGGTTAATGCATGGCAATACCCGGGGATTGCATTCCTAGTTTTTTAAAGAAGAAAATTTTGATTATGCAATCTGTTTTATAATATTTCAAATTTTATATTTTATTTCAAATTTTATGATGTTGTAATTTTATATGCAGATCAATATACATAAAGGTTTAGGCATGACTGGTGAGTTTTATTAAGATGTTGTCTGTTCGATTCCCACAGTAGTTTTGCAGTGTTACGATTTGAATGGTTCGTTTGGAGGTCGGACGTTAAGTCATTTTTCAATTAGTCCAATGTCATCAGGACGTCGCGACCTCTGCTCCTTGCGCCGACCTGATGACATACGCGATAATGTTCCTTATTACTGGTTCATTAACAGTTATTCTCGTTATCAATGGCAATGAGACGGTGGCATAGACTGAACAAATTTGAACAGTTGGTCCATTATTGTGAACGGTTCCTGTGGACATGTCGACATGAATAATGAGACAGGTTAAAGAAAGGTCGACAGACGCGGTTGTCTGTGTGCAAGTGGTACGTTGATCTTTTTGGTACAATACGTCTGCTACAAGTTGCATGTACGAGTACCTGTAAGAACATGGCAAACACTAAACGAAACAAAATTAATATTGAATTAAACAAATTTAAAACTGACTACATTGCTATATGTACTGTGAACTAGGTTGCAATTTATAATAGCGTGGGTATTTACTATACCAGAGTATCGGCTGCTGAACTAGGCTGCGCACCCATGCTTTTCAGCACACAGCGCGCTTACCCGAGTGTTGGGACTGCTGTTAGCCGTTTCATTGCAATAGTCATTCTACAATAAAATTTAAATTGACTAGCGGGCTGGCGCTGTTGGTAAATCCCTGCCTTCTGAACCACTGGTCCCGGGTTTGATCCCCAGACAGCTCAAACATTTGTGTGATAATGAATATGTCTGTTTAACCTGTGTCTGGGTGTGTACATGTATTTAAGTATATGTATCAGTCATCAGGTTACAATAGTACACTACAGAAGACCTTTTGGGATGTTGTCCCAAAAGACAAAAATACAACATATTAAAAATAATTTTAAGTTAGCTTTGTCTAAGGCGAAGGACATAGTAAAGGAACCAGATTGTCTTGCCAAGACGGATATTTTCGAGAATATGCGTTACTCAATCGCACTTTGTATATTGTCGTATGATAACAAATGTTTACATTGTGATATTGTAGAGATGGTCAAGGCTTTCCTTCTCTCACTCTCTCTTCCGTCCCGGTAGTAGATAATTTATCTTGTTCAACTATCCAAATAATTTATCATCATGCGAATCCTGATTATTAATTATATCAATGACAATACTTTTTTAGAATTGCCATGTTCTTACTTGGTCGCTAATATGAACCTTATTTTGAAAGCTCAAATTTGCGCGACGAGCTATGGAGAGGGCTATGTCCTGGATTTCTCTACAAGATCGAATCAGAAATGAGCAGATCCGTAGAAGAACTAAAGTCACTGACATATCTCAGAAGATAAGCCAGTTAAAGTAGCAGTAGGCAGGGCACATAACACGCAGAACAGATGGCCGATGGAGCCAGAAGGTGCTGGAGTGGAGACCACAGACCGGCAAGCGCAGCGTAGGTCGTCCACCGATAAGGTGGCCTGACGACCTGATAAAAGTCGCTGGAAGAATTTGTTTATTGCAGACGGAGTAAGTACTGGACAGTGGTTGAAATAATGATGATGTTTTTACTTTATGTGGCCTACACCTACAACCTTCGAACTGTATTCATAGAATAAAGGTTTAAATATATATTAATTTAGGACATGGCGTTTTCTTGTTTAGCTAAATGACTTGGTACTGATTCGCTTGTGCGTACACTAAACTAAAATTCTCTAAACTTTGGTAGTTCTTATTATGTTAATATTAAAATCTACATTCGAGTAACACTTAGAATGAAAATTCTAAACATATGATTATTCTATTCAAATGTGGGTAGTTATACATCAGTTTAGACTAGTTTAGGGAGCACGAACTTACATGACGATTAAATTTCCACTAAACATACCCACAAATAAACAGAAAGGGCAAATTTAAGAATTGTCACTTGCAAGCGTTAGACGAGTTTGGACTTAAGCAAGAACACAATAAGAACTACCACATATTTACTAAAAGTAGATTTTAGTTCGCTAGTTTAGTTTGGTGTTCGGAACAAGCGAATTACTACCATTGTACTATTAGGTTTACTGTGGTATAAGCGATTAAAATGCATACGATTGATAAGGATGGTAATTGTTGTAATGTTCGTTTTCGTTGGAGTTTGGAGAAAATAATATTAATTGTTTTCTATTTTTGCTTTTGCTTTAAATTCACTTAGTGAACTATTTATTAAAGTTCAGGCTTAACTTTTAAAAGCTTTTATATATGGATTGCCCGTTATTATAATGTTGGTAGGAAGGTCATTTCTTTTGATGTTGGAGATATAGTTTTGAGGAGTTTTGTTTTATTTAATGCACTTGCATAATTGTTTGGCTGAGTTTGAAACGTCTTTGATGCGAATATGGATAAAATAATTCGAACTCACAGTGTCTTTGTATTCGTTTTGAGGTAAGTCCCTCTGTATTGGTAGGTAGATCGAGCGATATCGTAGTTTCTCTGTGGCGCGCTGTGCACTGCAGTGCAGGCCTCTGCAAATATTTAAACATGTGATAACTAAGTGTAAAATAAAATAAATGGCAAAGGTTAGGCTAGGTCATGTTTAATTAAATATGCGTCATTCTCTTCAAACAGTTCACACATAATTTATTAATAATTACAAGAATATAATTTTAATTCAACACCTATCATATGATGCACCAAATACCTATCTGATAATTTTCAGACTGTGGTATCTACCTACTAACGGCCGGTATTAATAACCTTTATATCCAGTTTTCCTTACTATGTTTAGAAATTTGACATAACATCTATGCCGCGCGCTCCTAGTACTTTGCAAATAGTGTCAAATATCTATCTTTAGTAGGGGAAACCGACGATAGGTAGGTTATTAACACCAGCTGCTAAACAGTTTTTAAGCTATATCGGTAGGTAGTGACCATGTACAGATATTGAGGATCGGCCCGTTTCTATATACTACCAATAGAGGGGTCACCCTATAGAAACGAATGTCAAATACTAAAGGAAACCGTGGATAGCCTTAATGGAGGATATGGAGATTTTAGATATTTTAACCGATTCTGATGATTCTTTTTTTGTTTGATAGAGTATACTTCCGTGGTGGTCCGATATAAATTTCATCAAAATCGGTCAAGCCGTTTTTGAGTTATACTTCAATAACTAAAAAGTGTTTCGCGTATCTTGATGATATCATCATTGACAGTGTATCCCGTAAGGAGCAAGGTCACTAAAAAGGGTGAAAAAAAATTTTTTAAACAAAAATTAAAACTGACTTCTATGCTAAGAAGTGTGAAATAACTTGTCGAAGTCGGTATCATGCACGCAATGTTGTGATAATAGGTACTTTCGAACTATCATGGTACCGACTTCAACAAGTTATTTCACACTTTTTAGTGTACTTGTCGGTTCTTTTTTTTATTTAAAATAGAAATACCGTAGGCCCGTACGCCTTCGAGTTGCGAAGGGCCGGGGCAAACATGTACTCGTTATGATGATTCAAAATGTTTCCTCTCGGTTCTTGGGTGTTTATGATTTCCTGGTCAATGGCCCCCGCGATGCTAGGAACACTACGCCTAGGGCTTGGTTATGAGTGTGCAAATGTTATTATTATAAACATTTTCGATATCTTTTCTACGATCGTAGATCTTTATAGTAGTCTTTTAATGTAAGTGAAAGTCCTTTATCCAATTATTTCGTATAAATACAAATATTTTAACGAAGCGGTTAATGAAACAAAGTTGTTGGTATGATGAATGTTACAGCCGCGTTGTGTATCTGATTGGCTCAGTCTAATCGTATAATCTAGTTTTCATACCAAACAGTGTTTTGGCTATTTTTAAGTTAGTTCCCGTAAAATGCAAAAGGAATTTATTTATAAAAGTTTCGTGTCTCATCAAGACCTTTTTAATGGTATTTGACGGTTTAACTTACGCGGTAGGTATAGTCGAATATCTCGACCGGTTTCGTGACCGTCCGGGCCACTGCTTCATGGAGTACGTGCGCACTCGGCTGCGTTCGCGCTAGTACTGACCGTGGTAAATTGATGCCTTGAAAAGGTGATGCTGGAGACGGGTCTTAAGAATAAATAAGAAAAATTCAAAAGAGAATCGACCTTTATGATCCAGTGACAGCATATGATCGTTATTTGTTCAGTTCCTTTGTAGTCTTTATCTGGATCCATCTCTGTAATATTTGTCCAGAATGAACGGTTACTAAAAAAATCGTCTTGAAATCCTTTCAACCCAAACTAAACACAAAAGCTGCTTTTGTTTTTTCTTTCAATTGTATGATTGCGAATATCTTTTTGGTCACATCGCAATAATTACCTTTCAAAGATATAATAATAATAATAAATAATAGAAAAAACGATATTAAAAAATATTTAGTGACTCTTCCGCTGAAAAGAAAACAATGATTTTGGCCTATTTGGGGGTGTGCACCACGCTCCCTCCCGCATAAAATGCTAATATTTTTTAACCTCGTTTTTTTGATAATGGATTTCCGCAAAGTAACGCCTGAATCAATAGATAATAATAGAAAATCAGGTAGAAGGCAAAACGGTACGCGAGCGTTCATCAGCTCATTGGAGAGATCTAATAAAGACGGCGACTCAGTCTAGTATAGAGAAAATGATGCCAGGACCGCGAGACTAGACGAAACAGTTGAAATAATAACTTCTGCAGAACAGTTTATGTGCATTAAATTTTGAACCACAGTCGTCGATTTAAATTTTTAAAATGAAAAGAAATTGTTATGTATTTTAGGATTAGCGCTTATATAATATAAAACACAAGTTTATTCGCTTCAACATTTTGTATGAGGTATCAATGAATTGGTCTCTTGTAAAAAGGTAATGTTCCAAGATACATTACCTTTTTCATCATGTCTAGACACTATGTAACTTATTAAAACATACAATATTTTACGTTGATCAATCATAGATTAGACTGACATAGTGGGATAATACAGAGGAAACTGTAAGCAACTACCTTCGCACTAGGATTCCTAGGCATGGATACACGCAAGAACACATCAAAACATCCAAGATCCAAGAAAAAATATTTCTGGTTATCACAAAAATATGCCTCAGCCAGGAATCGAACCACTCCCCGCACCGCAATTTTCTACCGACTACCAAAAAGGAGGAGGTACTCAATCCGAATGTATTTTTTTTTGTTTGTTACCTCATAACTTTTGACTGGGTGGAACGATTTCCAAAATTCTTTTTTGTTTGAAAGCTGATGCTTCCCGTGTAGTCCCATGTACATTTTATCAATTTCGGTCTAGGAGTTTTTGAGTTACACTCCAATAACTGATTTTTACCAAAGTAATAGCATGGAAGTCTGTATAAAAAAAATTTAATTGGGTTAAACTATAGTCGCCCGGTACCCGCGGGGAGGGGGGAGGGGGGCGGAGGGGGGGGGGAGGGGGAGGGGGTGAAGCCCCCCCTGCATCCCCCCCCCGCCGGAGGCCTTTAGTTTTTGAGTAATAATTTTTTTAGTACTTAACCTCACTTTCGGCTATATCAGTATTTTTTACCTATTTTTTGTTTCACACCTAATCTATTAAGGCGGTTCGCTTCTGGCTTTTTCGTTGTTTGTCATGTTCTAACCTAACCTAACCTAACCTATTTTTTGTTTCACACCTAACTTATTAAGGCGGTTCGCTTCTGGCACTTCGCCGGCCGCTGCCGCGGCACGCTCGCTTCGCTCGCTCGGCTCGTGCGTTGTTTGTCATGTTCTAACCTAACCTAACCTATTTTTTGTTTCACACCTAACTTATTAAGGCGGTTCGCTTCTGGCACTTCGCCGGCCGCTGCCGCGGCACGCTCGCTTCGCTCGCTCGGCTCGTGCGTTGTTTGTCATGTTCTAACCTAACCTAACCTATTTTTTGTTTCACACCTAACTTATTAAGGCGGTTCGCTTCTGGCACTATAGTATTTGGGCTTAAACATTGCTTCCTTTCTTTTTTATAAGGGTCTTCGTGAATTGTTTGGTCGTAGGTCCATCCTTGTGAGTATGCATATATAAGATAGTAAACATGCATTATGTCGATAGCAATATTTTCGAAAAATGTGCCAATTCTGCGAGAGATCTTGGCACCGCTGCCCGATTTAGATTTGCATGATCTTTTTGAGCACACAAATGTACCAAAACTTGTGCATCCGCATGAGTATGACACTTTCATGGATGTCCTGTGGGTTCGACACCGTTTCTCAGTTGGTATGAGACCTTGGTCTTCACTATATTTGATGCATTGGTCTTTAGTGCCCAATTTTCGCACAACGTCAGTTAAATTCCAATGATCAATCACTTCAGTGACGCAAAGTTTTCGTTTGGTTATAAGCTCGTTGTCGTCGTCGTCATTACTCGAAGAAGGTCCGGCGACAGGTTCAACGGGCAGAACAGGAGCCGAAGAAGGTCCGGCTACAGGCTCGACGGGCAGATCAGGAGCCGAAGAAGGTCCGGCAACAGGTTCGACGGGCAGATCAGGAGCCGAAACCGCGTCCGCTTCGGGTATTGTACTGTAATACTCCATTACAGCCAAGTGCAGTCCAGTTTTCAAGCCAAGTTCAAGTCGTAGAGCAATCCAAACAAATCCGGTAAGCAAGCCAAGTTTCAAGTCGTCGCGCAATCGAAGGAAGTCCAGGGAAAAAGCCAAAGTCGTAATAAAAATTGAAAAACAAGAGAGCACACATTCACGAAACTACGAGAGAAACGGAATGAATGGATGACAGTCCATCTGTCAGTAAGACAAAATGGCGCCTTTTTTTTCTTACGTTTAACGATAACGATACGTTTCGTTTAACTCAGTTTGACAACTTAATTTGACAACTTAATATTGTACCATTTTCTCAACATTGCGTTCCATTTCACTTTTTTTTATCAAATTTTAATTTAATCATAATTAATTTAAACTACGTTTCCGGCAAAAAAAATTGCTGGAAGGGCTTCAGGTGGACCCCAATGATACCCCTAAACTCGCACCTTCATCAAAATCAGGTACCGGACGGCTATAGCCAACCCTTTAATTGCACTTTTATAAAATACTGTTTGTTCTTTAATAGCGAGTTAGTGATATGATAACCCAAGAATTTTGTTCTCACGTTTCATAAAGGTTAAACCGCGGTCAGTTCAAAGAGCCCTGATCGGATTTATTTCGAAGAAATCGAGCAATTCGCGTGCGAATTTATTGTCGTACAAAATACAGTGGGAGAGAAATTTGCAGTATGAACACGCTTTTATGAAAGATGTTGTGAATACCAAAATATTATATTGGATAGGTACATTTGGAAAATTGTCCTTGGCTAAGACGCACTGATATTTTTTATAGTATGACAAAATGTGATGATAATAATCATCATATTGTCCGCGAATGTTTGGATGTATAGGTGGTTACCCAATCACACATAAACGGTAAAACTGGATCTGGATTAAATAAGGTGGGTAGATATATAAGTCACTGGATTAACAGGATACTTTTCATTATCTTCTTCATCCACCACCACGCGAGTGAAACCGCGGAGTGCCGCTAGTAAGTACATAGTTATGATTAAGAACGAAATGCCGGGTGTACCGTATACCCAGCTATATATATATAATGAGCCGCGAATTGATAAAGGGATAGTAAAACTAAAAACTAAACACACTTCAGAAATAGAGGTTCAATAGGTTTAAATCAATATAAAACCTTTGAACTTTTATAACAATTTGAGCACTAGCTCAAACCGAGTGCTTATTCGGAAAGACAGGATGTGGGATGCGGCTAGGAAACTTTAGGTGCGTCAAACGCAGTGAAAATGTTTCGTCTAATATTCCTTAAAAGTTTCTAGTTTTATAAGACCAACCCGGTGGTGTAGAATTAATAAAATTATATAACCACTTATAAGTGTCATAAAATATTATCAGGAATGAAGGTAGAAATCTCCACATCTCAATAAAAATAATGTAAATAATAATAACTTTACAATAACATATCAACGTAGTTTATCTGATTATGTATACGTATAACTGCCGAAAGCTCTGACCGATAAATAAAGGTTGTAGCGCAAGTGACTTTCATTCGCGCACTGACGAAATTTGGTAACTTAATTGGGCCGCAGTCAGTCAGGAATTTAAAGCTTGTACTGTAAGCGAAGAGAAGATATGTCTAGCTGTCAGTATCTCTGCATAAATCCATAGATTAGAGTATGTATATCAGAAGCCATCCAATAAGAAGAAGAAGAAGAGTATGTATACAAAAGAACCGTCGTGGTTTTACGGTAAACTAGAATTCAGATTCTTATACAGCAGCCCAATCCAGCTATTATCAGCTGTCCGTCACGCAACTGTCAAGTCAGACTCGATAAAACTACAAAACAGTACATTAGCAGCGAAAAGGGTTAGTGGTAATTAATTAAGGATTTATAAAAGTTAAAAAAAAATCACCTAAAATTAATAAAATATAATAAAAAAAATTCTCAAAAAAGGTAGTAAAAGATACCTCGGGAACTCATTGATGGTGAAATCACATAAGACAATCTATTGAAAAGCTAATTAATTAGATAACTATGTAATTTTTCACACACATAACTTATATTTTTTTGTTATATTATGTGTAAAAATGTAGGTATAAGATTTTCTTTGATGATCGTACATAAGACACGAGTCTTTTTTATTTTGTAATATTCACTATTTTTTTGTTCCTTAGAAGTTATGAGTAGTACAAATGTAAACCAATCTGAGCCCAGTTGACCATTATCAAACATTGAAAGGTAAAACTGGTCCTTTAGACGAGTTTCAGACTTGGTCGAGCTGCCCCCTAACCCATTTTATTCAGCTTATGACTAGCATTAAAACAGTAAATAAGCACACCCGCGACCTCATTATCTAGATGCTTCTTTTAATTCTTCTTTTTTGCACAGACAATCATTTAAGGAAAAGCACAACCTTCTATACCATTCATGGATGCCATGGGGTTTCTAGCCAACACTACAAATGTGACTGCTAAGTATACTTTTAGGTAGATAAAAGTAAATAAAAAAAAAACATTTGCAAACGTTAGAGTGAGCTAGATGACTTTTACCCAGTTTAAAATCAAAAAAGTACTCTATCTCGCTATTTTAATTTTAGAAGTGGTATTATCTGCGTCCGTAGGGTTATCCCTCATCATATCATTTTTAATTCCACTGCAGTGTCAGAAAAATACCGGTGGGCCTACCACGAATAACTGCGTAAGTGTAACGTAAGGTCTCATTCACGGGAAACAGTACAAACTGTCATGTATCTAAGGCACACTGTGGCACAGGTAACTCATAGTTCGTACGCCGAAGCGTGACGCGTTGACACTTACCATACGAATACTTTTTCGCAAATTGTTTGTGGTACGGCCTCTGTAAGCGTTACCTAGTGTGGAATCACATGTGTTTAGATTTAGAAATACACTAGAGCGAGAGAAAATCGATACTTAATGACCACAGGACTATAGGGTGTTAGATAGTACAGTGCTCTATCCGTCCAGTTTATCGGTCAAATGACAACAAAAAATATATATTATCACCAGCAAACTGGTTAACAATCTTTAACGGTTTGCTGATTTCGATAGGACACGTGTTGTTTTTTATAGATAAATGCCTGTAACAACAGGTCCAATATAATTACGGCTCATTTTATTGAGCTTCTTGTATTGAAATGTGGACATTCATGTCAAAAGTTCAAAATGGGGAGACTATAAAAAGTATCGAATCATTAAGTGGCTTTAAAATTGATCTGTTGGCATGGCAGCGCAATTTCACCTTCACTTACCATACCTTTATGGAACATTGAGAAATACAACGAAGTAGAATTACGTATTTAGTAACCTGTAGAACCTGTATGTAACTTTTAAAATTATATATTTAAAAAAGCTCCGACATGGTATACTCGCGGCAGGCGATGACCTGTGGTCAGTCACCACAAGACCTTAAATTTACCGTTTACATCATTTTTGAGGTCCTCCACCTCCGCAAATACTGCTGTACCTACACTTGACCTGCTTATCATTTGACCAGCAAAAATTGTGACTCCAAACGACGTCATGACGTCACAGAGCTCACTAGGAAAGCAAATATTTGAGATCAAATTCCTCAAATTAGAAGCTTCTAGTTGCAGCAGTATCTTTAGATCCTCTTAAAGATCACGAAGCCGTTGATCCTAAAGCGGACTGATTTAAGAAACGCATGGCTAAGACCTCTTTATTTATTCTTACATATCACACAGAACTAATAACTGATGAGACTGAAAGGTTCTGGAGAGAAGGCTACAGACCAGCTAGCGTAGCGTAGGTCGTCTACCGACAATGTGGACAAACGACCCGATATTTATCCCGGGACGACGTTTGCTGGTGGCAGCATCCGGCTGGTTTTTATGTAAATCCATGAGAAGGCAGCATTCTGGAAACTTCGCGAAGACTTCTCGTCAAAAATACCTCAGTGCCTCAATGTGTGTTACCAGTGATAACTTACGGCACAGAAACGTAGTCTCTCACAATGGGCCTCATAAATAAGCTCAAAGTCGCACAAAGAACTATGGAGAGGGCTATGCTCGGGGTTTCTCTGCGTGATCGAATCAGAAATGAGAAGATCCGTAGAAGAACGAAAGTCACCGTCATAACCCAGAAGATTAGCCAGTTAAAGTGGCAGTGGGCAGCGCACATAGCACACAGAACAGATGGCCGATGGGGCTGGAAGGTTCTGGAATGGAGACCACGGACCGGCAAGCGCAGCGTAGGTCGTCCACCGACACGGTGGACAGACGACCTGATATAAGTCGCAGATGACGTTGGATGCAGGCCGCTCCCAACCGGTCCTTTTGGAAAATAATGGGGGAGGCTTATGTTCAGCAGTGGACGTTCTACGGCTGAGATGATGATGATGATGATGATGATGAGAAGGTTGAGCAATGGATTACAATTTGCATACAGCAATGGACTACTTTCGGCTATAATGATGATGGTGATGAAACATATCACCTAATGTTGCGGAGATCCGATCCATCAGACATAAATACACACACATACAAGTAGGCTGCACTCGTCATCCCGGGTCTCAGTTCTTTGGTCGCTGATTAACTTTGATGGTACGCTGCAAGTCTAAAGTAACATCTTGCTGTACATTTGATTTTCGAGGCAGATCTGAGGCCATAGAAAAGCCTATCCTTCAACAAATTCCTGACACACGGTGCCACTCGGACATACTTAGGCTACGTACTGGTAAGTGCCGAAATCTCTCGCGGCGTTCGCACACCCATTCCCTTACAAGCCCACGATCATTGTAAGCGACTGAGTAAACTCGATACGTCATCGATGATCACCGCGACCACAATGCTCGCGGATTGAAGGTGGGTTTACGTGATCGTTGCGGGCTATCACTATCAACCAAAGGGAACGGCAAACCGGGGCGCGACAGTTGTGAGCGTTGACGGCGCTTACCGGAACGTACCCTAAGTGATAGTTATGCAAGTGTCCGTCTTGGTAACCACCACGGCAGTGCCACGTATTCTACCTCGAAAATGTAGTGTGAAAAAAAACCCACTGACGTTGCGGTGGTACCCACTAATACGGAATGTCGCTGGAGAGATTGTATATTTACATTGAATGGTGTGTGGGACGAGTAGGTAATCTAATTATATGATACCTACTGTTTTTATGATATACCTCGAAACATTTTTAATTTAATTACACTGAAACGTCATGGTAATTAAAATAAATACATTCATATCCATTATAATGCAAAAGTTTTTGTAATGTGTATCCGTGACCTTACTCTAGACTGTCTGGGTAAACCTAGACATCGTAAAATAATACGTAAATGTAATATCTTGTTATTCTATTCGATTTTAGATTAATCTGTTATCAGAATTAGAGCAAAGTCTGACTTAATCACCGAGTAAGTAAATTTGTTTTCAAATATTAATTTTCTACTCGTGAGTTAACCGCTGGTCGTTCAGACTTGAAACTGAACTTAGTGGGTGTTTTTGTCTTGGTGGGTAGTGTACTAAGAAAGTGTTTATCGAAATACACCCCTAAGGGGTTAAAAATGTGTAAACGTTTGTATGAAAGTCCTTTGTTTATGAACTTGTACCTGTGAGATGTTGGATTAAGATTTAAAATAAAAATGATGCTATTTAATATCATTTGACAGGGGTGAAATGGAGGATGAAACTTTTTATAAAAAATGCTTTTTTAACATATTGGTGTAAAATTAATTTGTAAATTAAAAAAATACGGTACGCGAACGAAGTCACGCTAAACAAAAGCTAGTTATTTATATAATAAACTAATTATTGAACGCCTTCATCGTACGGGTATTTGTATGGGAAGTGTGACGCGTGGGACATTATTAAGCCCTCCCTCCGAAGCACAGATGCACTCTTGATATCTGCTTTAGCGGTTACCCATCGAAGTAGTGACCACAAGGTTTGCTTAACCAAGTTGAACAGTCACGGACGACTATTTAAGTTCCGCAATAAGCGCTTCTTATATTCGTTTTTAAGTCGTACCTTTGTACATTTGCCAATCCTGAAATTAATCCGTTAAATATTTATAGTTGCATGAAGATTTCACATCTTTTTCAAGAAGTCACAGTCGCATACATAAGTATAAAATTAATTCACTGTCCTAAGTCACGTTCTAGTAAAGCTGTGGATACATAATTTTATTAAAACTTTCTAAGGCGGTTGACGAGGAAAACAAACACAATGTTTCATGACTTTATACACTTTGCCTACACTCATGACTGTTACGAACACTTATGAGGATTTCATAGCTAGTACTTTCCATGCTAAAAGAGAAAACTCTTTTCTACCTCTTAACAGTGTTCGATTTCAGTGATTTTTTTTCATGGAATCAAGACATTGTTTACTATGCCCGTACGTTTTGATTTTTTCAGTATTTCAAAGTACTATAAATTTCCTTTTGTAGAACTTAAAAAAACTGAAATAAGCAAAACGTACGGGCATAGTAAACAACGTCATGATTCCATGAAAAAAAAATCACTGAAATCGGACAATGTTAAGAGGTAAAAAATAATAATAAATAAGAATAAAAAATCATTTATTGCCACTAAAGAAAAAAATTTCACACTTTTAAAATAACTTATAAGTTATGATGAATATATAAACTAAAATTTAACATACTGACTAATATTATTGAAATAATTAATATCATAGGGCAATAGGGGTAAACTCAGCATATGTTATGTTCACACTGTGATGTGAGCATAACGCTTTTTTTCAGTCTACCCCTGAGCTCGGGCTAAGGTCTTGGCCGAGATACTTAAGTAACAAAAAAGCACAGGTGAAACACAAAATATTACATCGATTACTTTAAAATAATTACTTGTATTTCTCGTACAAACAGAACAGCCACCGTATTAGCCCCTATTTATACCAAATTAGTGTAAGTTTTCTTAAATGACTGAGTTGTGTGGTGTATGAGTGTGTGTGTGTAAGAGAGAGAGAGAGAGGAGTAGTGTGCAAGAGTGTGTTGTGTGTGGGTGTGTGTGTGTGTAGGTGCGTGTGTGTGAGTGTGTGTTTATGTGCATTCATCAAATATTACACGTGTATTGACTTGGTTTCTTAAATCATTTGTTTAGTTCCCTGGATTTTAAAGATCGAGTTTTCTCTTTTAGCATGGAAAGTAATACGCAATCCTCTTAATCTGTCCGAATCAGCAAGCCTCATTAGAGGCAAGTTTCATTCATAAATCTATTGTTATTTTTTGTCCTGATGCGGACAAATTAAGGGCTAATTATCAACCAATATTACACGTAAAACTCAAAGAAACACTTATATTATTTATTATAGGAAAATTAACCCAATATAATAATAATCTCAAGCGCTTCTTCTATGATTCCCTTCCACTCCAACCAACTGAATGAGGTTCATGGAGCTTACTATCATTATTAGCCAACAACTTGCTCGACTCAGTAAAAAAATGTTCATTGACACTACACCGTTCATTCACATCGCGTGTCAATAATAACAGTCTTCCTCCGAACAGATAAACGATCTCGGACAAAGTTTTGGGGCCAGCCATGCGCTCGAGACGGTATTAATTAGTGTCAGAAGTCGAAATCAGTGATAATCACGTGTTTAAGATATTCGGGTACTTTGGTTCTTGTACAGAATTAAAGTAATTGTTGGTGCTCTTAAAAGGTTGGCTTGGAAATCGGAGCTTGCGGTAAAAAATGTTGTAAGACAATTAAGTTGAAGTTTCCGAATTATTAAAATAAAAATAGTGATATCGCAAACCGATCGGCTGTAGCCGATATAAATATCGAAAGAAGTTTCAGTCCCATTTGGATGGTGTCTCTCTAAATACGATCAGGGATAAGGAAAAAAAAAACAAAAGTTCTATGTACCTATTTCTCTTGTTTGTAAGCTGAAAAAGAAAATCGATGAAATAAAATGGTTACAACTGAAATTAGCTAAACTCGCTCAATATTCTAGAGTAATACAAAGATTAGTCAAACCATGTACTGTCAAAAATTGAGCTATAAAGGTATGTATACCATTTTCACTCTAAAAAGCTTATTTTATTCACTATTCACAGTGAATAAAATAAAATTAATAAAAAAGGCATTTTAATCACTGTTTAGGTGTTTGAATTTAGAACACACCAATATATTCGGTCTCCATCTATATGCTTATACAACTTCTTTGCGCAAAAATACTCGATACAAACTCTTTGTATAAAGAACTCTTCGAGATTTGATTATTTATTGTCGATATTTGCGACAAGGAGTTTAGCATTAGAATAAAATTTGTAAGTATTGTATTCTTTGCTGCCATTACAGAAGAAATTTACTCTTATGTTTAGTAATTGTTCCAATTTTAATATGCATTTTAATTAATTAATTTAAACTTCCTTTTCGTCATTAAATGTCTATCTTCGCTTAAGTTATTTCTTTCTCTCGTAGTCATGGTATAAAGTATATGTAGTATGCAATTCTTGAAAAGACGGATTTACATCGAGGGCCATGAATCATTCGCATCGCTCAGGATTCTAAAGCTTGTATAAATCGCTACGCTCGTGATTTAATCATCACGAATTCACACCTTCACTTACTCGTGATTTATCTATAGCCCTTTCTTTAAATACGTCCTTTATTCACTAATTGCCTAATATACTATTATGTATTATTGAATACAATTTCAGAGGGTAGCGGAAGTAACGGTATCATGTATGTATGTAATGTTGGTTTCCATCGAACCTCTTCTCTATTGAGTATGTAGATGAAGTTTAGTCCCGCGAAGTTGAATTGAATTGAATATATTATATAAATGCAAACGTACTATGCATACATCGCTCGTCGTATCTAATCAGCTGTTTTATAGGCAGCCTAATTAACCCCTTGCATCATTTCCTCGGAATTATTTCTAAACAACTTAAAATTCAGAGAAATCGATATTAAAATAGGTAGATGGATTTTCCCCGAGACAAAATGGGTTAAAAGGGATGTAGTAAGATGTTGATATTTGTCTGAGGTATGAGGCGTCGTATATTGTGATATGTTCGGTTTCGTATCGTATTATATTATGATATATTGATCATTGTTGTACTGAAGACATTCGGAAGAAAAAAAGCCGAAGCGAGGGCTAACTATATCATATTGTACAATTATGTGGTATATATATATATATGTATTACATATTTTATATTACGAATAATCATTATCACAGTTACGTAAACGTACGCATCGTTAAAATAGTTTATTTCCTTGACTGAATGGTATTTAAAGGATTTGAGAATTATTTAGGCTGGCAATACACGGACGCTTTTAAACCGTCAGAACAAAACGCTTATTATTCTAGAATAATGATCAAGGAAATCATGAATATTCCAAGTCCGTTTAAATTTCCAGTTATTACGAGTTTGCTTTATCTATATTCGTCAAAAATATGAAACATATATAAATTTTGTTTATACCAATTTGAAATATCATATTGTTTGAATTGTATTACAGTTAAACGCATGTATATGCACGTATATATGAATGTATGAAAATGTCTTTCATACTACCTTCAAGTGTTTATGTAACTTCCTGTAATAAAGCGTAATAAATTGTATGTAATAAATTTAACGTATATCTTATGGTTTACATTTGAAGGGCACAAGAACAAACGTTTCAGAGGCCACACAAATGCAGTTTGATAACTCATCTTCGAGATTCTGAAAACATGCTTACATCAATTATGTATACATAGTACTATGTAAGTAAATGTAAGATAGTTATTATTGTACTTATATATATTAACCCTTTGCCTACTGGAGACGTTAATTTACGTCAGTTTCATTCATAAATCTTTTGTTTTAATTATCACGGTATAGGAAGCGTTAAGAGTGATGGATCGAAAGATACCTTAGAAATTGACAGTAATAATTTAAGCAGATGAAATACAACCGTTTTCTATAACCTATCTTGATGGTTTACCCCACTAAAGATACACATTTGACACATTTAGTAATAGAACTCGATATCAAATTTCTATCCCTTATAAGGCAAAACGTCCATAGCAAGAATATAGAAACCGGCCGTTAATGATTGAGCGGTGCGTTGAAACTGCCCGCGTATAGCCACCCTTAGATTCTTTTCCACTTTCGGCCAGGAGCGGGACAGGTGAACAGGAATTTGGGACTAATTAAAAATGATTAATATTCACTTGGTATGCATTACACAAACACAAGTACGAAAATGTAGATACGAGTATATTATTATCTCCTGTTCGTACTCGGCTATCACATTGGAAGTACAAATAATATAATAATAATAATGATATGGGCTAACATCCACACAAGGTTTCAAGGTCCCAAACTAGGCAGAGTATGTACTGGTAACCTGACTGATATACATACGTTAATACATTAGTTTAGTTTTTTAGTACTTTAGTACGTCAGTAATTACTCGGCCTTCGGCCTCGCCATAACCTTCCGTCATCAGAATTCCATATATAAAATTAGCTTTTGGAGATTTTTAATTTTGACATTTAAACTCACAACACACAGACATTCTCACCCTCATACGCACAGACACACACATTTAGCTTTTGTAACATTACTAGAATTAAAGTATTAGCCATTCCCTAAAGTAATACCTTATATAGGAAAAGTACCTTATGTACTCCCTTAATACGGAATATAAAAGAAATATATAAGTTTTCACGTTTATAAGGAGTTATGTAGGTCAAGGTGTTTCCAAGTTCTCAGTATTATCAGGGAAAACATAAAATTATCGTCATAATTATAAGCAACTTTTGTAAAGAGTTTATACGGCATATTTCCGAGATATTTCTGTTTCAACGTGCTGTACAAGGACGAGAATAAACGAGACCGTGTGAGTCTAAACATTTTGTTAAAAGTCAAATCTATTGTATATTCTGAAGCCAAGATTAATTTAAGTTTACTGGGAATCGGACTCAGCCTCAATGTTATTAGGCTTAAAGTCTAGACTTGCGGATTCTTAGAAACATCTACCAAAGTTTCGAAAGTTCTCTGGCTAGTTATAAGTATAATTGTTTAATTAATAAATAAGTAGTAGTTCTGCGAACAGTAGACCTCGCGAGCAGTCTTATTAGGGCGAAGTTTAAACTACAACAGTTCATAATAACAGTTTATGCTCGTCACCCTGAGATATTAAGGTGTTATAGCTCTTGCCATGTAATTTCGCTGTGTAACGTTTGTCGTTTTGTATATACATAGGCTACTTACGTCCCGGATTTGTGCAAAAGATACGAGTACAACTTACTTAGATTCAATTGAATAGTTCTCAGTCAGTCAATTTCCAATACGTAAGGTCTAATTTGGGACTTTTCAGAACGCTCGAACTCATCAATCATATCCTAAGATAGCCTGTAGTACCACGAATTCGCTGAAACACCGGAAATGCTTCCGTATCGTAAACATGAACGACTAGTTCGAAGAGTCCGCTGAGAACGCTTTAGTGGGGTAAGCCGGTTCGATAACAATAACTAAAAGAATCTAAAGATGCTGACGCTGCAAGCTGCTGTTGCTGCTGATGCTGCAAGACTGCTACTCGTACAATTACAATCTTCAAATGATTAGTTTCTTGTTCTGACAGTTCATGATTTCGAGAGAGTGATGATGATCACATCAGTAGATATGTGTAGCAGCTATTAAACAGTGGGCCTAGTACACATACCAATATATGGTCTGTGTACTACTAGTACCATTTGCGTAAGAGAAGCTTAATTGTATCGTTGGCGTATACAGTACAAACTATCATTTAATAATAATAAAAATAATAATAATTTATTTTATTTTGCATAAATATATTACATTTTATATAATGAATCCATAGGCTCCCGAACTAGTTAAAAACTGTGTTTCGGGTGCCAGTGGCTTCTCCCATCTAGATTTATTTTAATATTTTATGCTTACAAATACATATAACAAACATATTTTCGTATATATAAACACACATATATGCATATATATATATGTATATATTTATCTAGTACAATTGCGGCACAGATAACTTCCTAGTTTGTGCTCTATACATCGACGATACGATTAAGTTACACTTACAGAAGTTTTCGTGCTAAGCCCACAACACCAGGATAAAACTTTGTATTGGACCATAATTAGTTCAACGGCGTAATTCTCGAAATTTAGCAGTCCAAAAACCCCATCGGTTTTCAAATCGGAATGTTATTCATTTGTTACTTTTATAGTAAAGAGTTTCTCTAAAAACAGTTACATAAATAATTACGTATGGTATGGCATACTTGACTGTATATGATGTATATTATAATAATTCCTAGTTATTTTAATAAAGTTGGTTCTACATGCACACGATAATCACGCTGCGAATTAACGCCGCCTTTCCTGCCATTATCCTTGCGTGAAAATATGTTCGTCTATAGCTACACTCGCATATATTTCACAGTAATGTTCACGTAGTATCTCTTTGGTTGCGTCGGTTAATTTGATCTACGTATGAACAATTGCGTCTATATTAAAACAGAACACTAAATTGAACACCAAAGTTTGATTCAGAAGTATCCGACACGCGAGACACGGTTCAATTGGAATAATTTTATATATACTTTTCTAAACTTCAAAAATGTATATAACCTAAGCGAATTTGTAATTTATCTAGTACAGCTGTGGCATAACTGATAGTACGATGAAGTATGGCGCTGTTTTAATTGTTTACGTTGAGGATACGTATTATGACGGTATCTTTGGATTGTCCCGTACTCAACATCCTATTAGATATATTTATCTCGACTCATCCTAAGCCATATTCTTAACTATCAGTTCGCAAGGTATTCGTGCTTCGGCTACAAACAGAACCCTTTGTTGCGGGACGAAATACCGACATTCATAGGCCAACGTGAAGCGTGAACGCGAAGCCGCAAATTCGTCCACTCGCGTTTCACGGCCTTCGCGCGCTTTCTCAGCGCAAGTATAAAGCCCGCTTAAGACTTTCATCTCATTTGCAATATGTACATTGTGCGTACAGATTTAATCAACGTTATTACCCAAACTGCCGTTCGGGAATCGGTAATGACGTCGTAAACTCTGACCGATGTTTGTGGACATAATAGTTAAAAGTTATTGTAGCATCTTTGAATAAATCTGCCTTTTCATAAGCAACATCAAACCTTATTCCAGCATTGTAGAGTTGGTTGTGGCTAGTTGTAATTCTTGCTGACCATACGTGCGGTATAATGTAAGACAGTGATTTAAGTTACGAAAAACCGAATGGCAAGACATAAAGGTCGCAATATAATAAAACACATTTCTTTATTTCTATGAAAGCAATAATATGCTGCAAAATATATAAATATAAGCAGTCTCTTTAGAGGACCTAAGATTAGATTTCTCTTCCAGTAAGTATTCCAGATTTCAAAGTTTGCTACGAAATTTTGTACCATATTTTTTATTTTGTAGTGTATCTATCACATAAAAAAGGGTAGACAGCTTACCTGATGGATTTTCAAATATAGTCGTAAATAAAAATAAATATATATTATGCAGACTTATGAGTGAGTATAACGAATCATAACGCAACACTTTGATTATGATTAGGATCTTACATAATAGGCCTATCGTTTTCTTACTATTTTATCCCTTTTTTATGAAGGTTTTGTGTTTAGGCAGACTAAATTTTTCAAGGACCCCGATGTTTCTATTATAATTTTTAACTGTTACGTGCGTAGCATTCTGGAATATTGCAGTCCCGTTTGGAGCCCGTCATACAAGCTACACATTGAACGATTAGAAAAACTGCAGCAAAGATTTTTATACCACCTATCCTACACTAACAATCTTTGTACCCAGCTGGACTCGTATGACTCTAGACTTCATCACTTTGAGATGTCTTCACTTCAACAAAGGAGGAACATCACTGACCTTGTATTTCTTCACAAGCTTTTCCATCGCTACATATACAGTCCCTCGTTGCTTGAGAAAATTAAATTTGACATCCCTCGCCCCGCTAGCCGTCTCATTAATCGAAAAACATTCAGTCTTCCACACTCACGTACGAACAACGGTCTCCATGCATCATTGTATCGTATTTGTCGTTCTTATGTCTACATCATGACATTTGTCATGATGTAGACATATTTAACCCCTCAGTCTCTTCTTTTAAGAGACTGCTATTATCTGTTCTTAAAAATAGTAACATAAGTAATATTAAATATATTTTAGTACACAATACTTGTAAGCATGCTGTGTTCACAGCAAGAAGGACGTGCGCACCTGTACATGTTTTGTAAGATCTAAATATTATTTGTGTTGTTTTTTTTGTGTACATCCAGTTCTGAGAAACAACAATAAAAAAAAACAAAAAAAAATTAAATATCCAATGTTTTGTTTTTGAAAACTTAAACTTTCGTCGTAGTAATGTTAGCATTCTATAATATTACAGGAGCAACCATACCTTGTCTCTACCTTATGTACTGTCTATAGGCAAACTGCGTGTCTATACGGTAAACATATGGTAATCAATCTGGTCAAGGAATGCGCGGTGCATCAGTGTCAGTGACCTCAAGTGTGAGTGTGTGTGTGTCACACTTTTATGCTGTTTACCAACACTTCCTGTTAAATTCTAGGATTTAGTTTGCAAGGTTTAGTCAATTTCGTTATTCGATACTCGGTCAAAGGTTAGTTTTGTGGTATTTGGTGTTATATTATGGAAATGGTTTTGTATGCAGATATTGTGGCTTTTGCACAATAAATGTGATACATGTTGTTTCTAATGAAATGCACAGTTTGTTAATTACCTAGGTTAGCCGTTACATTAGGAAATTCGTACAAAAATGTAATATTTACCTGCTTGTACAAATTTCTGTACTTGACGTTTGGGAAAAAAATATTGTGTACTCGTATTACTTAAACAATTTTGTTTTGGTTTCTCTGTAAAATATATGTTAGTGAGCGAGGCAGATCAACGGATTAATTATTCGTAGTTAGGTATTGGAAATGCGAGTTTACTAAAGTAATATTCTAATTTGCTATCCTCTTTTTCGTGGAGATTTTCTTTGAAAGGTGTACTTCGGATGTAACTTTAGAAAACTTCCTTTGACTGCCTATGATCTTCTAAAATCGCCAGTATTTTTAATGTTTCTAAAAACATTCTTAACTGTGGGATCCAGGCTTACCAACGTGGAATATTGGACTACCACCACGAACTTTGATCAAACAAATTGCATTAATACAACACCTTCGGGGATGTAATGGCGCGGTGCAATGATATTTTCAAAGTGCAATATGGAGAATTATGATCTCTTTTATCCGTGCTCTAGTAAATAATGATTGATTAAATTTTGGTCTGGTTTGAAACGTTAAAATGTTCTTATTCAAAGATACATTCTTTCTTTTTCTACACCAGCCGACACAGATACACGCAAGTAATCTGTGACTACACCCACAATAGGGAGTGACACATTAAATAAGTACCTAGTGATATAATCGTTAAATCGCGCGTGTCCGTCTAATTGGGCAGATCGATGCGGAGTGGAAACAATGAGGACTGTTCTGTTGGCCGATATATCACAATTATTAGTATTTCGGAGAACTGATTATGTCGACATGTACGGGACATTGTTCGAAATAGAGATCGTAGCTTAAAGGGCATGATGATGCCAAATTAACCGCTTGCTACAGGTCGGTATTATGTGGTGGCCACTAATAGTTTCAATGATAATACGCGCATTAACGGGGCTTCTCTGCTAAGTGAGTTATTATTTTATGATGCCGTATCTGAAAGGAAAAAGGTACCTTTGTAAGATGACTTTCTTGTCCGTTTGTTTGTCAAGACCTGTAATCTCACCATGCGCATCAAACCGAAACACAGTAATGCGAACATCAACTGCTTCATGGTGGAACTAGGTATGGTGGAAGTGCTTCCCCGGACGAACTCGTTTACAAAGAGTTCTACTGCTCTTCAATTCGTGCGTATATTTGGAAGTCCTAACATGTAACGATGATGTACGGCCGTAAGTCTGGTAACAACCAAATAACCAACAACGACGGTTAAATGGGGATGTCTGAGCTGCATTATCTAATACCGTGGTATACTCTCCTAAATGAATCTGCACATTACGACTTTGCGGCTAAGTTCTGAAGCCATTGGTATATACCATCTACCTCTTTCAACTTTATAACAATTTCCATCACAAGGTTGACTGGAAGAGATCGCTCTCAGCGATTATTCCACCCTTTGCACTGTAGATTTAAGTTACTTTTATAACAATACTTTGTATTTTTTTGTGTACAATAAAGCGTTTTTGGGTTTCATTGAATATAAGTATAGCATAAACGCATAACGCATAAATATAGCATAACGCATAAAGTCGCGTACTTTTTATAGTTTCTTATAAGACATGATACGTGATTACAAAAAATGTGGGAACCTGGCACTCACCGATTTCCGAGAACTGATATTAGATTTTATAGTAATATTTTAGTCACTTTCCGGTTTCAAACTTGGGTCGATTCTGGTATTATGACCGTTGTGACTTTTGTTATGTTAATAATGGAACTATTCAAGTTTAGAATTATTAAATTTTCATGTTTTTCATTTGCTTTCAGTTAGTTCTTAATAACCATGTACTAGGTCTGAGCTGTGTTAATGATCACTTTACTCTCTGTTTAGCCTTAGCTCGAAAATAATTTCTTAGGTTCTTATTAAATATTAATTTATATGATTTATCTTAGTAAGTAACCAATAATTGAATAATAATAATATTTTGACATAAGTGTAGCACGAATTTTTATTTTATTTGAACAATATGAAAGTTTATTTGACTATTGACATGGAATCTTGGAAAGGGAACAAACATGGCGGGCGGGCAGGGCAGAAACCAAGTCAGTCTTAGATAGAGCCTAAAGCAGTTTACACGTGCGAGGAATCTAAACTAGAATCTAAGGAGTATAAGTAGAAAGACGAATTAATGAAAGGTGAGTTGAGGAAATAAAGTTGGTAGACATTGGTGAATCGGAAATTTTATTACAAATTATTCATCTAAAAATCATATACAATTTACTCTAAAAACCGCTGTCATGTTATATACTTAAATTAACCTTAGTGTATATATTTATCTATATGAAGACGTACTCATAATTACCCCATATATTGTCAAATCAGAAATGTTAATGTTGTGAAAATTATTTTTGCATCATAACTGAAACAAGGTGAGTGATGCTTCACATCTTCATCTTCAAATCAGCTTTTAGTTCGACATCTAACTCAAGGCGTAGATACAGTTTGTGAGTACGAACAATAAATCATGTTGAAAGTATTAGGCCCAGGCTTACGAAATAATTAGACCAATTACTATTATTTATTAATTAGACCAAAAATTACCAATTACCTATAAAATTTATAATCATGACGCCATTACGAACTTGTATGAATATCAGAATAGCTCTCTTGTTAAAACCTAAACGTTATGAGACATATGATTTTAATTTAACACATGAGAAACAAAACAGAGAATGCGGATGATTCAATGAAGGTGGTGTGGAGAACAAACCTGTTACTCTTGTTAGAAAAAACTTGTTAGTTTTGTAGACGGGTAATGCTGTTGTAGACTGAACGTGAACTTTGTGTGGAAAGGGCATAGTCCAGCCAGACAGAAAGCGGCCTTGAGTTTATCACAATGCGGAAATTTTTAGCGCAGGGTACCGTGAAACTTGTAGTAACATCATACTAAAAATACTAAGATTACGTTATGTTAGAAAGTCATTTTTTCCCGCATTTCGTACATCATAGGATTACGTCGTTGCTTTGTGACGTTGACGTTGTGTTAAGAACCTTTTACTCAGGAATGCGTTGAGGAGTATCAACTTGAAAATAATCCTACTAATATGTTAAACGCGAAAGTTTGTGAGTATGGATGTATGGATGTATGGATGTATGGATGCATGGATGCATGGATGTATGGATGTATGGATGTATGGATGTATGGATGTATGGATGTATGGATGTATGGATGTATGGATGTATGGATGTATGGATGTATGGATGTATGGATGTATTGATGTATGGATGTATGTTTGTATTGATGTATGGATGTATGGATGTATGGATGTATGGATGTATGGATGTATGGATGTATGGATGTATGGATGTATGGATGTATGGATGTATGGATGTATGGATGTATGGATGTATGGATGTATGGATGTATGGATGTATGGATGTATGGATGTATGGATGTATGGATGTATGGATGCATGGATGTATGGATGTATGGATGTATGGATGTGTGGATCTTTGTTACTTTTTCACGCTCAAACGGCGGGGGCAATTTTGATGAAATTTAGTATGAGGTAGATGAGGCGCTGGATTAACACATATTATACTTTTCCCATCATCATCATCCATCACCACGCGGGTGAAAAAGCGTAATATGTTTGGGCACAGCATAGACAAAAATAATAAGATCTCCATCTACGTCAAGATCGTAATGATGAGAGTTCTGTCAAAGTTTGTGTCAGTTTCTGATAGCTTAGTGAAAAGCCAAGTCAATTTGACAGCTCGATACACTAGACGTGCTCGGCGATCGTCAAGGGTGATGAAATGTAATGACAGTTTTTTCCATAGTGTTTAATTTTATATTTGTTGTATGTACGACAGTCCTGTATTTTATTTAATGTTTACTGATTGATATACTTAGTATTTAAATTAATCATATAATACTATTGTAGCAATTGTGTTTCACCACATATTTTATGACATTTTGGTATAAATATAATATATCTACATATGGCCTTGAATAAGATAATAAGTTACTCGAAATACTAATCCTGCGCAGACGTAGTCGCGGGCACCAGCTAGTACCGAATAAATAATGAAAGCTATTATCATAATTGGAATATATTATTTATATTTAAATACATTTTAAATTGTTTATACTTAAAGTGTGTCATCACAACCTATCTTAACCTTTTAGTATGTTTGGGCACTCGATACTTATTGTTTTGCGACTAAACTTTATACTAGTTCACCTTATCCGGATGAAATTATTGCATAAAACATTGACTACAAATTTATAATTATTATAACTATAATATTTATTAGCACGAAAAGCAGTCAACTCATAAACTATAATATAATACTGTAATACAAAATGGCCGCCTCTTCAAAATGGCGGATTTCCTTTTTCTTTACAACCCTTACCTAGACGTAAGTCGTAAGTGACGTCATAGTAATTCCAATGTGACGACCGCCAGAACATTTTCCGATAAGGTTTTACATACTTTTTACCTTTAGGAAGTTTTGGTTTTAGTGGATTTATTTTGAGTTCATTGCTTACTAAGAATCTGTTCTGACGTAAGCAGTGTTATGAATGCCATCAGACAATAAACAAGGAAATGTCAATAATTATTAAGAATAATGGCGTGAACTTTCGATAGCTGTCATTTCCCTGCCTACACCACCGAGGTGTACGTGTGGGTATCTTATATGGCACAGCGTGAGAGTCGCCTACAGAGCATTGTGGTGCTCGGAATACACTTTCCATGCCAGCCGGTTCGAAAGGCGGAGACATACTGAGGTGCAAGTGATATAATTTAATTCCCACCAAAACAAGTCGTTCTAAATTAAATATTAGGGTTAAATGATTAGAATTACCATGTTAAAAAAAACTTTACATGACTGAATAAGGCTTTCCAACATATTTCGCATAACGTTGAATTCTATATGACGTCGTATTCATTGCGAGGTCATTTCCTCGATTATAGGAGTGTGATCACTCTGTGACATGCTTGGGGTTTTGACTGGTGTAAATAATCTTGTAAAAAAACTGGTTTAACGTGAGGTTTCCGCGTTGTCGATATTACAATTACACAGTCAATATCATTTTTATGCTATGAAATTCTTATTGATCTAAGTCTTCATGAGGAATTGGTCTTTCCATAATAGAGATAAGATTTATGATTTAAATAACAAATTCCTGTGTGTTTTATAATTATCAGTTTTTTTTTGGTTAGAATGTTAATTACTGATGAGGCTAGATCGGATATAATATTAAAAAAAAATCATTAATAGTTGTGCACTTGGTCGTACAGACTTGGTGGGACAGACAGTCAAACTAGGCAGGTCCAACTTCGAGAAAGAGGTCAATCGTCGAATCCAACTCGGCTGGGCAGCGTTCCGGAAACTTCGCGAAGTCTCGTCAAAAATACCTCAGTGCCTCAAGACAAGAGTCTTCGACCAATGTGTGTGTGACGTGAATGAGTGATGACTTATGGCACTGAAACGTGGTCTCTTACTATGGGCCTCATAGACAAGCTCAAAGTCGCACAACGAGCTATGGAGAGGGCTATGCTCGGGGTTTCTCTACGTGATCGAATCAGAAATGAGGAGATCCGTAGAAGAACGAAAGTCACAGACATAGCATTTTCACTAGCTAAAGCTTTTTTAACCTAAAATCTCTATCGTCAGTGTGTTCCACCACCTAAAAAGACTCCTCAAATGGAAATAATAGAAAGTACATTATATTGAAGAAGCTATCGTTTTTTTCTACAGACTTCCAAAAAAAGGAGGAGTTCATAACTTTCGACTGGGTGAACAGATTCTCAAAATTCTGGTGCTATCAAAGGTGCTACCCGTGTGATCCCATTTAAATTTCATCAAATTCGGTTCAGTAGTTTTTGATATACACTCCAATAACTGAATAGAATGGAAGTCGGTATTAATTTTTTCAAATTGTACTGGTTAGTAATAACAGATCGTACTGTATGATATCATTTTAATTGATAATCATTATGATATCCATAACCAATTTTTTTAGTATATTTATACGTGCCTGGTGTGCGTCAAACTTAAGGCGTAGGTGCGCCCGCGCAACTACAGTGAAATTTGTAGGTATGTATCTTGCGCTGAAACAGTTAATGTGCTTCTGATCAGTGGGCGAGGGTCTTTACACTATCGTTGATTGACGTGTAAACTAACTACACCTTATTCTGTTCCATCTCACATAGTAACTGCTTACTACTCCTTGTTCTCGTGCGTACTTACTATTTACGAAACTGTGTGTTTGTATTGGTACTCCATTTGCATTATTTGCCGGTCATTGACATTGTATTGGCAGATATTCACATAGCAACGTGATCTATCTTAACCAGTCAAGATAGTGCGAGTCATAGCGAAGTTAAGTTTCCGTAGCAATGATTATCACGGAAACTAAACTAAGGATTTTAATCAAAACTCAAATCAAGAAAATTGACTACAGCGCAACCTTTAGCTTTTAACATGTACATTCCGTATAAAAACGGGACTATAAAAATCTGGCGATAAAACTAAATACTGATTTTTAAATACTTTTATGATTTTCTATTGTATATTTTTAAGTTATACATACAACAATTTATACAGAGGCTTAATTATTAAGAGACTACAGAAGCCTGAAAGTCACTTTACTCACAGCTCTGGCATCTATTTGGTAAACATATGCAATACTTACTAATTTAGAGGCAGTTTTTGTCCAGAGAAAAGTGCGACTAAAAGTTATCTATTAGCGGAAGTGCGAAGATGTAGAAGAAAAACCCTAAAAACCTTTTTTGCCAGGCATCTAATATAAAATAATAACTTTATAATAATGGTTCAAACATTTTTAGTATTTATATTGCGGTTAGTGACACTATAATAACAAATAAACTCCGTGCGATTCTCTAAGAGCAAACATCGTTGCATCTTTGATAACATCCGTGAAACAAATGACGATATGACAAGAAACGTTGGAAAAACAACCTTATTTACAAGGGGGATATCGCATAAAGTATTTGACATCGGTGAGCTTGTCGACGAACGCACCGACGAATCATTAGAGAATCGCACGGCAGCGAAGCAATAGTGCGCCAGTATTACAGGGTTTGAAATTTGAAGGCTCAGTTTAAAAAAAAAATTTTTATCAAAGTGACTTCCTCTCGCCTCATGAAATGCGGAGATGGAATCAAGAAGCGATAACCATTAATGCTACGTCAATCGCTACCTCTATGATGACCTGAGCAATGCTTTTTCACGTCCGACCTTGAAAGAGCCAGAGCCATACCTGCAAGTAAAACATACGCCAGCAGAGCATTCCATATTTATCAAAGTGACTTCCTCTCGCCTCATGGAATGCGGAGATGGAATCAAGAAGCGATAACCATTAATGCTGCGTAAATCGCTACCTCTATGATGACCTGAGAAATGCTTTTTCACGTCCGACCTTGAAAGAGCCAGAGCCATACCTGCAAGTAAAACGTACGCCAGCAGAGCATTCCATATTTTAGTTACACGAAAAAGGTAGGAACTGCTAAAATTTTTGGTTCGTGGTAAGGCATTTTGATCGTATACTTATATGGCATGCTAAACCTGAACGACTAGTTCGGGATGGGAATGGAAAGGACGGAATAAGATTAAAAAACTCTTCAGAACATTCGCCATGAAACAAACGTTAAAAAATACTTAGAGAAGCTATAGTTCTACGCGTTTGGCTTCTAGGTGTTTATTGACTTCAGTGTCTCCAATAATACGGACAGCGCGACATAGCAGTCTGTCGAGAGCATCCATAAGGTACTTAACGGATCCATCCCAGAGATGGCAACAATATTCAATACAAGTTAATGTTAAATGACTTGGCGAATAATACTTCAATACCAATATCTCGGAGTGACAAGCGCATTGCAGTCCTCTTTGTAGTACTGCAATTTTCACGGGCAGATTGCAGTGCAAATGCAGCAGGGTAGTCTATACCACCGCTTGCCTAAGTCATAATATAAAGAATTTTAGATAATTTTCGACCTTCGTATCACCACAAAATTTTTAATTATTACCTATTGATCTCTCTCAATCTATGCAGTATATAAGACGTGGTAATAAAGTTGATGGCCAGTACTAACGCAAGTGGTTGAGTGTGATCAATGACTAATGTACAAAAAAACCAATCTAATTTAGTTTAAATTTAAAAGACTAGTGTACTCAGAATAATTTTAAAAAGCCTGTTCTAAGAAGATTAAAGGGCACTTTTTGCACTTACATGAATGAAAGAATGGCTTAAAGTAGATCAGTGATATGCTATGCATGGATATGATTACGGATATAATCGACCAATATGTTTATGGCACCAAAATATTAACACCTCGACGACGCGTTTACCTATTGTTTTTGAGTAGATCAATGAAGAACACCTGCAGGCCTAGACAAAATTCAAACAGGCGTGTTTCCGCACACGCTACAGACAAAAATGTGTCTACGAGCTTAGCGCCACGTCACGTGACTTTTCCACAGGTAATGTCAACGCAATACATTTGGAAGTTGTCGTTTGGCGTTAACGATAACAGAAACATCTTTTGTCTAGGCCTGCCGTGCCGTTGACTTCGAGGCATTATAGCGCTTATAATCCACACGCATATGATGTATAAATAAATGAGATACGGTCATCCATATGAGACGTATGCACGTATTCCTTAAGCACGCTAAGATGATTCTCGCCTTGAAAACGAAATTAACTTTGATCAGCACACAAGTCAAAATTCAGTACTTACTGAGCCGTTTTGAGTAGCCATTCAGCTTGTATTGACTTGAGACTGACTGGCTGGGAAAGGCTGACAGACTACTAGACAGTCAGTCAGTTTATCCACGTATTACTACTAGTCGCTCTTTCTAAAGTTTTAAATTAATTATCTAGTTTCTAAGCTTTATTTAAGCTTACACTATGGTGCCTAATCTAAAGTCAGTTAGTAAATCTTTAATGTAACCTTAAAGGTTTATTACAATAGAGAAATGACGTAATCGTCTGAACAAGTAACAAAACTTGTTTAGAAACCAGTACTTACGACTTCTTTCGGTCTTTTATAGAATACCAAAAGTGTCAAATGACTTATTAGTCTATAAGACTATCAATATATCCCATTCAATTATGCTACCCAGAATTTCAAATTATATCAATGCTGTTAATACCAACACCCATGGCCATTTTTAAAGTATTGTTAGGCATAACCTTACGAAGTAACATATTCATATTAGCTAAACAAAAGTAGTTTTTTGTACAATGAATGAATGATTTCGACATTTACGTCACGAGTTTCTAAGTGATTCATCGTGAGAGTTGAAATATCGATATGCTATATTGATTCGTCATACTGACTGTGAAAAAGTCTGACGATAGGTTCGAAATGTAACAAACGTGTTTCATTAGAGTTCCTCGCCAATTGGTTAGAACGGAACCCTAATGGTTTATTCAGTATTATATTAGTATCATAACCTCTGTTTATATAAGATAACGGTTTTACTGTTTTTAAGCTTTAAATAGTAGTCATAACGTACTAAATCCCACGGCAATGTTTTTCCGGTGTTAGGCTTTTAGAACTAAACCATGAACTTGTACTAAATTTCAACAAAAACACTGTGTGTGACACACATCAAAGATTGAACAAAAAAGAAGAGAGGGGAAATAATTAGGGAGGGGAGATAGAAGAAGTGAGGGGAAGCGAGAACAAACGATCGAATTAAGAATGTATTGTCTGTTCATCTTCTTCCGAAAGATTTTATGCATGGCTCAGTTACTTTTACATGCTAATCGCCACAGAGTTCTATTATATACATTTCAGTACGTATATATACGTCAGTCTTGTTTTGTCATGAAATAATGGCATGCAATGCTACTACTATATATATACTATACTACTCATAAGAGATAAAGTGTATTTGATGTGGAAACATTTCATTGTTTTATGGAATCATATTACTGTCTTGGAATATAGAGCACGCTCTTATCGGCATTATTTTTAATTTAACAGCCCCCAAAACATTTATCCTACAATATCTCTTAGAACGACTTACATATCATAAGGAGGGGATGTCACGAACAAACATCTGATATGGATTCTAATTACCGGGCTCGGAGATAACACGAATATCTTCTAAATAACGTCTTTTAAATGAACTTGAATAAGGGATTTCATTTTTGTCTGTTTTATAATTTAGGCCCGTTCGAACTGGCTAGCTAGGACGATGACGTATTCGCGGTTCGTAGGCTGCTCACTTAAACTCTGAAATAATCTTGAGTTATCTTGTTACATATTGTATATAACTTGTAAAATTTTGGAATACGTTACCCCCCATTTAAAATACTTTAAGGTACGAGTATTTTAATGTAACTTTAGCGGCCTTAATTATTATACTGCCCAAATTTAAATAACGTCATTTAGTACGGCGCAGCCGTGCGATTCTCAAGAGCAAACATCGATGCATCTTTGTCAACATCCGTGAAACAAATGAAGAGATTTATATATCGACCTTAAGTATCGACGAATCATTAGAGAATCACACGGTTGTTCTGCCGTGCGATTCTGTAATGTTTCGTCGACGAGCTCGTCGACGACCTCACGGATGTCAAATACATTATGAGATATAATTTTTCCAACGTTCCTTGTCATCTCGTCATTTGTTTCACGGATGTTGTCAAAGATGCAACGATGTTTGCTCTTAGAGAATCGGACGGCAGTTTTGCTGTGCGCACTACTACATGATGTTACTTAAATTTACGGAGAGTTTATAAGTAAGATCGTAAATGTTTCATTTCCTTCATCCAACTTTTTGATTCAGAACTTCTCGATGACTTACTTATCGTTGTCGACTTATTCGATGTTGTGTGTACCTACTTACCTGGCAATAATAATAAATAGAAAGTAAGTTTACTTTTTAAATACCTACATAATAAATTAGGGAAAGAATTAGGGAGGGGAGAGAGAAATGCACCATAATTTTGAAATATTCTTCCTTCAAGGCGTCGTTTAAAAAATTAAACTTGCTTTTGAAAAAGATTCGGTATTCGTACTGGATATAGTCTTAATTATATAATAGAGCCTAACATCGTGTAGAACCCTAAAACTAAAATATATTTTGGATAAAAATAAGTCCGGATCCAGTCTAAATAGATAAGAATAAAAATAATGGTAGCTGATGTTCTTCTATACCGACAATAGTCGCCGTCAATACTAGAGGTGTTCTATTCAAACAACCGATTTATCATTAACAAGCTATGTACACAAAAAGTATCCGTAACACGACGAATTGCTGTGGGCGTATAGGTCTTTGAATTAATCATTGGCAAATCATATATTTACACATGTAAACTATATCGCAAATGAATAAGGTTTATTTTAGCTTGGCAAACACCTGGAATAGTAAAATTTTCTTTAGCACGTGTTGAAGAATAATTTTAGTTCGTATTTCTCCTGAGATTTATTTAGAGTAATGGATTTTTTAGTTGAGATCTAATTATTTATTTAGGATGTCATAATTAAATTACAAGGAAATTTAGGTAATTAGGAGTGTTGTCATTATCATATTTTAATTTAAAATCAGATGTTTATCACTCTAACTTTATTATAGTGTGAGTGAGTGAGTGAGCAAGTTCTTATTTTTGTTAATTTTTCTCTTCACGCTGAAACAGGTAGGTAAACTGATTCTGTATACTTCTCTCTCTTGTGTTGAAAGGAAGTGTGAAGTGGGAGTAATCTGGAGTGAAATAAAAGTGAATTAAAATGCCAGTTTTTGAGGCCTTACTACAGTTTTTTTACCCGAACAACTTATCTAGAACTAGCTTCATTCGGGCTCATACAAACATTGAAGGAAGGTGATTATTTTAATTAATGTTCATACTAGCGGCAGTTACTTTCAGCATCTGGGTCGTGAATGCAAAATTAGCCACTAAATGATAAAAAAACATGTCATTCCATTATTTTTCTTTCATGTTTGTACATTTGCCATTATTTATTCTTATGTTAAAGTCAGATTTTTATTCAGTCAGTCAAGACAAGGACATAATATGTTCTATAGGACATGTATCTTATAAGATATACAGGATGGTTTATTGTTTTTTTTTTAAAACAATTCGGGACAATTACTGTTAAAAGTTAGATAAAAAAAATATAAGCAGTTATTGTTTTTTATAAATCGAGGGCATGTCTCCTTTCACGATTTCTCTCTCTCTCTGTCGTGGTTCCGGACTTGGCCATGGCCGCCCTTCTCAAAAAACCACCTAAAAGTGACCTAATGATAGACTTATATAATTATCTATGGAGATTGACGCGGAAAACACAAAAACATCATTTCATGGTTTTATACACTTTACCTACACTCGTGCTGTGCACCCGTTAAGTGTGAACGCTTAACGGTTAATTACCCACCACTATTACATCTCAAAATTCTAATAAACACGAATTTAGAAAAAATAACCAAAAATGCCAACGATAGCAATTATTGGATTTGTTCCGCCCACATTCATGTTTATCAGTCCTTATAGCGATACCCATTCAAGTAACATCACGAGTCGATATATGTCTAATCAAATTACTATTGACACAACTGCCTAACTGCGGTCCGAGTCATCCACCATTGAACATGTCATGCCTTAGATCCTGATTCAAGAAACGTAACTGTACATAAACAACATCAATAAAAGAGTACAGATGGTATCAACTGCCTATCATCTAGGCGCTGCGGGAGGAAAAGGTAACGTGACTTTGTAAATGTGATGTCGCAAATTATGTGCAGCATAGCTGTATTCAATTGTTCATTATTACGGCAAAACACTCACGGTAGGGATCGAATACCTGGCCTGGTTTTGAGCATATCAGATCATCTTCAGTGCGAGTGCGCAGCGGTGTCTGCGAGCTCCCGGTGAGTACTGCGGGCATCTATGTTGTTAACACTGTAATGCACGACATTCACTCAAAAATAAATAAATAATAAGTTTTCAATTTAATGCGTATAAAATCTGCTTTCCTCTTGGGTTTCACGCAGTCGGTTAATGCACGACGTTCCACTACATTAGCACTAAACAGTTAAAATATCGTCCTGTTTCTGTCCTTTATTTGCAAGCTGAAAAAGACAGAATGAGTATAGGTACATAACCTTAAAAAAACTTGAAATTTTACTAATATTATTGTTTCATTTCTGTCGAACCCTTCTCAAGTTATAAACATAAGTACAAACGCAGACTCTTCCCAGTAGACTCAGATGCCTCAGTTAATTAATAAAATAAAAAAGATTTTTACGTTACCATCTTGAGTTTTGACGGCCTCAAACACCTCCTTTGCCGAATTTGAATCGAATTTTCTATATGTTACCTGGGATTAATATTGTGATCTATTGTGAGGTAAGAAGTTCTAAAAAGATACAGTGACCCCCAGAAAATAAGCTGTCACTTTTAACCATAAAAAATAAATTATAATAATGAATTATTTATATAACTTTGATATTCGGAAGAATCATCACTATTCAATCCGCATCAAATGTGTAGAATCAACCTAGCCTACCGTTCTATATTTCATACCGAATTGTGTCTAGCTCATACCTATTTTCTACTACTCACTTTCTTGTGTTTTTCCTTTTAAATAATCTCTTCCTTTTCAGCTTGTCTTCATGCCGGTTCTAATCTGCGACACATAAGCTCTACAGCCTGAAGAAAAAATGCGATCGCCAATCAGTATCGGAGATCGCGGGCGCGGCAGAATGTGGCCAGTGTTTCATCAAAATTAGCACCCACGACACAGAATAAATAGTAGTACTGTTGTGAAATGAAAGTACCAAGAACTGTCCGCGGGTCTGATGTGCAGTTAATACGCTTAGGTTGGTGTGTTTGTTATGATGAATGTATGATTAATATGAAAAACAACGCTCTGTATGTTTGTCCTCATTGGGGAACATGTGTTGACTGTCATACTATATTAATGATACCACGATCATTTTCCTAGGTTAAACTTTAAGTCAGGGTGACTAAAAGCAAGACACAACCGTGACTGTCACCTAAAACACTTTGGTTTTATATATTTATTTCGTCTCGGTCTAACGTTTTTTTTATTAGTCAAGTTGGAGCCACAGCCTGCTACATTTCCGATAAAAAATATTTTACCACACCTAAAAATAAGTTTGCAAATGCGTGCTTTTTGCGAAGATCATTACTTTATATTCATACCTACTGAATGACAAAGCTATTATAAGCTATTGGGAGTTCGCAGTTGCTTCCATTTCGAAAAACTAGGCTCTACACAACACGACACGAGCTGTCAGAATGCAGAAAACCAGGTCTTCAGGAAATTGATTTTAGAAGACGCAGTGAGAAGACGTATTCTTGAACGGAACGGCATTTCGTGTACATTTTAACTTGCTATAAAATGACAGTTCTTGCAGGAAAATTCAGTTCATAGGACATTTTCAAGATTCTATTGTTATGAAAAAAATAATGTAACTGTCCACTGTGTTTCTTATTTCTGTAAATTATTATTGATGCAGCCTATAAAGACTAAATTTATTTTGTGGAAGTTATGCATTAAACCAATGGCCTTTGACGGAGAAATCTAGTAATTTGTAGAAATACTCTCTAGCCCAGAAGTGTGGCAGTCACCCTAAAGCTCGTCATAGCTTCCTTCCGACCAGGCTCCTTTAATTTTTCAGGCATTTCCCATTGTACACGTGACGATTCATAAGCTCTGCCTGTTAAATCCTATTAGGAATCTTTTTGTGCAGCCGCTGCATGGATTAATTACATAAAAAAATGTATAATTATTTGTAATGAAATATAAAACGTGCCTACACGTTCAAACCATCCACAAACCCAGCTGAAACCCCGACAGTTTCAACACCAAACTATGTGCCAATCGTGCTATTTTCATCTATTCACGTTAAAAAAGGTAACCCAAAACCAGGCGGCACGTGGAACGGAAACAGCGTATCAAATGAAAATCGCACATTCAACTAGCGTACGTGTGATACGAAACAAGACGCCTGCGCACTACTCTACATCCTACACAATGTGTGTTCATATAGTCACATTGTCCAAATACTCGGCCTGGTTATTGACCTGTCGGCCATGAGACCGAAAACTGGTACCTGTTTAAAAAAGGTACCAAGGTTTTGCGAATCTCTTAGTAACGACGTCAGGTGCTTTTATGGGCTCGTTAATGGGGAGCCACAAAGTATTATTCAATTTTGGTGAATAAATTCCAGCCGGTTTTTGACCTAATTTTGAGTGTTGGAAACTAAAGACGGTGCCTTGTGCTAGATTGATTTGGCATGGAACTAGCGTTGGGTTGGTGGATGTATCAGTTCGTATGTGTGGGTCGAATGTATTGCATGTGCAACTTTCATCGGCTTGATTGAAAGTTGTTTATGTTACACCTAGATGTACAATAATTATGTATGTATAGACATTATTTCATAACAGCTTCGACAGTGCTATATTTATAGGCATTCTAGCGACTGCCTGCGACGTCGTTCGTGTAGTACGCTCGGCCTTCATAACCTTCCATCTTTTCTTAATTTTTTTAATGTAAGAACCTTCTAAAAAGTATTAGAAAACATTTGAAAAAGATGAATGAAATCGGTAAAGCCGCTATCAAGTTATAGCGTGAGAATAGAGGTTCGTTTTTATATATATATGTATATTGATGGGAAAATTAAACCGTACCTACACACTAATAAGAAATATATAATAATAAGTTGTTGATATATGATATGAAATGAAGAATACTATAAATATCTTATTATAAAAATAAAGTACTTTTCACTCATTTTTGCTGGAAAATATAGGATTGAATTCGTAATACTTGTCCAATCCAAGTATTAAAACGTCGTTTATTTTTTTTTATCAATACATAATAGGTTATTAATAAATGTAAAAAATATGTATTTAATATATACTCATGTATCATGTATGGTATCAGAAGGGTACCAAAGGTGAATAAACACCCAAATTTTGTTGTTCCAGACACGTTCTGCCGTGCGATTCTCTAAGAGAAAACATCGTTGCATCTATGACAACGTCCATGAAACAAATGACGAGATGACAAGAAACGTGAGAATAACAACCTTATGTACAAGGGCGATACTCGTAACTCAAAGTATTTGACATCGGTGAGCTAGTCGACGAGCACATCGACGAATCATTAGAGAATCGCACGGCTGGAAGGGCGTGAGATTTTAGTCGGCCTTTTTATTATCCATGCGAGGATATAAACCAGGGTAATAAGTCAATAACGGTTCCGTTAAACCCTGGTTTTAGCAAACTTCGTATTTGTAATTCTGTTAAACTATGGTTTAAGCAAACTTCATATATGGAATTCCGTTAAACCATGGCTTAAAAACCTTTAGTCCACATTTTATAAAATTTTGAGCAAGTTTTGCGAATCTCATTGCTTACAGATTGCGGAACTTTAAACGCTAAACGGGATAAAAATAAATATTTACTTATTTCTGTGATGAGCAGATTTTTTTTAGTATAGGATCTACGATGTTATGATGTGTTATTGTGTGTGTCCACTATCCATGCCTCGCGCGACATAGGGAATAGTGTGTGTGTTTTTTTTTTAGAACGGACTATTGCTGTTTACCTCTACCGGCATTTACAGCGTCACCGGACGGTTGGCGAGCGCAGATGGCACTCAGCCAGATGCGGGCGCAGAGGGCGCACCGCCTAAGGCGAGCGTTGAAGACGCTTCGCCGCAAGGAGAGGAGTAGGCGACTTGCTCAAGGGTACCACTAAGGTACGGACCTCGGCTTGGGCCGTCGCCAGGAGAGAGGGGAGTAGGAGAGAATCGTCCCGGTACATAAGTGTACCGTTGAAAGTGGGCCCTATGAATTTTAACTCTACGACTATTTGGAGAGAATCTAACCAAGACATAACTTTTGCCTCGAGTTCGCCGGCGAGCTCGGTGTTTGACTGTGTTTACCACTAAATCATAACCTTGTGTACCTCGCCTCCCCCCATTTCCGCGACATGGGTCCACACCGCGACCAGGATCGTCGCGTTGTGCACTCATGACTGTACTTTGGGTGGGGCTACAATAAGAAACTTGAGTACCGCGCCCACAGCCGTTACCTGGGGCGGAGTCTACATCGAGGCCGGGGCCGCGGTGAAGACTCCTGCCCGCACCGTGTCTGGGACTACATAGAAAACCAGTGTTACCTCGTCCACAGCCATTTGCTGGGCCGGAGGATACATCGCGACCGGGGCCGCGGTGTATACTCCCACCCGCACCGTGGCTGGGACTACAATCGTGTGTGTGTGGATTACCTCGACTGCGACTGGGGCTGCGAAGAAGATCTCGGCCGGAGCCTACAATGCGATCGGGATCACAGCCCTGGTCGGGTCTACAACCATTACCGGGGTTCCCTTGGGACGCTAAAGCTGCCGAAGTAACGGCTGCGATGGGGTCGTCCGGGTCACCCAAAATATGCCTTGGACGGCGACGGGGGGTAGTGTGTGTAAATGATATTTTTATTATCTAGTGGCTACGACTATCGCTCCAAAACAGGATTACGAAGTATTCATATTTCCAAAATAATTGTATTTTTAGATTTGTTTTATTTATTTTGTCTGTGGTTAGTCGCGGGTGTTGATTGATGCCATAAATTATATAGTTTGGGATGTACGAGCGGACGGACGGATGATCGACTTCCTGTCTTATGTCACACCTCGTCAGTGGATTGGGAGAAAACATTGAAGACTTTTCTAAAACTTGATCTGATATAAAACTTTTGCGAAAAGAAAAGTATTTTTGTTTAATCCATGATAGGAAACATACCTTATACCTCACCCACTCAGAAAGTGTCTCATTACTCGTTGGTAAGCGGGTTACAAAGTTCGTAATTTTTCCCCTTCAAATGTGCGGCGGGAAAAGTTATATGGAATTTCATTTCCGCCCTCCGTGGCAGGGTAGAATTGTTGTATGGAAATCCATTTCTGCCATGTTTTTATTTTTTAGTAGCGTTCTTTCGTTTTTTAGCAGCGAACATAAAAATAAACAAACGTCAAATATCCAATAATTAGAAAAAAGAGGTGGGAATTATTTTATTGTACTCGATTTTTATTGAAAGGAAGGAAAAAAAACAATGTTGCGTATTGTTAAATATTGTTTTGTTTTACTAAATTGATCATTTAACAGCGCGCTTTTAATTATTCTAAATAATTTTACAAAATGTCATCTGATAGTGAAAGTGACGATTACATTTTGTAGTTTTCGGATGCTGTAGCTGGCCGTAGTCCACTGGGGGGTAGTGTTGTGCTTGGAGCCCAGGCTCTGGGTCGGGCAGCGTAGAGGGTCTGGTTATCCGGTACAGAATACCCCGTTAAAGAAATACTACGTATACATTAACGTCTCTCCACATATATTAGGTACCTGACTTTAAAGAGGAACTTATAATATTTCCTTATAACATAAATTAAACGTTTGAATAGCTTCTAATGCTAACTAGGTAAAATTCAAGAGCATAATTAATCAAGTGGTTGACGAGATAATAGGTCGTGAAATTTAAAAACTGGACGATGTTTATAGCTCAGACTGCGAAAATTGCCGCTGTTAAGACTGCGCTCGCGAGGTCTACTGTTCGCAGAACTACTAGTTATATTTTGGCTCATATAATTTGGAACGTTATATGTCTCATTAATCGCCGTTTACTTAATTGGAAACTTCTTATTTATTTTTAATCGACTTCAAAAAAGGAGGCGGTTATATGTATACACTGTCGAGGTGGTCCCATTTAAATATCACCGAATTCGGTCAAGCAGTTTTTGAGTTACACTCCAAAAACTGAAAATTGTTACGCCTATCTAGATGATATCATCATTGACGGTGAATGACAATCGATTCTGTATGTAGCAATGGTCACTAAAAATGGTGAAAATTATTTTTACCAACATAATATGTAACCGACTCAATACCAAAAAGTGTGAAATAACTTGTCGAAGTCGGTACCATGCGCACAATATTGTGATAAAAGGTACCTACTTTTGAACTACGAGTATCATGGTACTGACTTCAATAAGTTATTTCACACTTTTTGGTATTGAGTCGGTTCCATTTTTTGGTAATTTTTTTTCCCTGTCATGTATCGACCACCCTCTTAATTTTGTTTTATATAAATTAGCAAAACACAACTGCTGGTTGGTTATGTAATGGATCGTCGGATACAAGAGGTCACCAGCAGACAGTAATAGTAAGTAAGTTCACGGTATTATAAGTTACGCGTAGTACATATTATGCTCGACAATAGCTCTTTCGGCTCTGGCTTCCACGTCTACAGTACTGATAATGTAACTAGGCTCAGTCACATAGCCTGTCAGCTTTTCACCGTGTTACACTTGTAGAAATCTTCTTCTTCCTAAAATCGTCTTAGTAATAAAGTAATAAATCCACAGTTTTTAAACATGTTTTTATGGGATAAGTTGGCAAACGAGCAGGCGGTTCACCAGATTGTAAATACTCACCGTCGCCCACTAACATCAACAATGCCAGAGGACTCGAGGATGCGTTGCCGACCTTTGAGGAAGAAATATACTCTCTTCTTGAAGGTTCCCAAGTGGACATCGGTATGGAAATACCTCAAATGGCAGCTGGTTATTCATATTGGTAGTGTGGTTGTGGACTTCCACATTTCTGTCGTGACGTCCGATGGCGAAATTCCGCTGCTGATATTAGACCGAACAGTTCCTCGGTACACTACCCGTGATGTATGCGGGAGAATATGCACTGTGATCCGACATCTTTACGCAGTGCCAAAGAGTCGAGCCGATCGGAGAGAGCTTGAACGTGTACGACGACTCTATTATATATTGTTTTATCCTTAACCCGTCCAGTGTCTTGTTTTTTTCGGTTTATTTCTAAACTACGCATAAAAGTTCAAATAAAAATACTACCCTTGAATATTTTGACCAACTAATAGCAAGTTTATACCGGTAGCAAGTGTATTGGATCTGATAAAATTAGTTACAAACCAAAGGTATAAAAATGTGTATATATTTTTATACCTCTGGTTTCTAACTAGGTGCACGCGCAACATGGCATAGCACGTTTTTGTATGTACACATGGTGTACACGCGACACGTGACTTGTTAAATAGTATATGGTAAAGTCGCTTTTCACGTCTGTCTGTATATCCTCCTAAAACATGCGACGGATTTTGATAAATTGACGGGTTTCACCATTAGTTAGATATTTTTTCACGCATGGTACCTATATTAAAACCTAATGAAATTATTAGGTGAGTAAACAAGAACAAACTTCACAGTTTTAACGTCTTTTTTTTTCTAAATTACACCTTGCGAAGTTGGGCCGGGTCCTTAGTCTGGTATAAGAATATCATACACCTACGTATAATAGAATATTATGATAAATACGCTGGATACAAGCGGCTCTTATCTTGTATAATAGAACGTCTTGGATGGTCTTAATTTCCTTCAGAACTTTCACTAGGCAGAGCTACTTCTAAACCCAGTAGTTGACAGGGCTGGATATACTTTGGTATATTTAAAACTGAGCCAAGTCCGCACGGCTAGTGGTCGCGCCGCGCCGGCACCAAACTGGCCGCCACCCACTAACGGGTGAAAGAACTCGATAACCTCGCACCAACTCATCTGATCTCATCACCAGGACTAGTTACTATTTGGGATGCTGCAGGGGATCCAGATTTAGTTCGGATAGCAGATTGAACAAAACGTGCACGTCATAAAAAATAATATCATAAAATAGAGCCGACTTCTACACTAAAAAGTGTGAAATAACTTGTTGAAGTCGGTACCATGGTAGTTCGAAAGTACCTATTATCACAATATTGCGTGCATGGTACGGACTTCGACAAGTTATTGCACACTTCTTAGTGTAGAAGTTTGCTCTTAATTAATATCTCTTCATCTTCTACATATAATAAAACTGTATAGAGGTCGAATTTCTGTACAATGAAAAACCGAGTCAGAGGGATGTAAGGTGTGATAATTTTGGTTTTTTTTATTTTTTTTGTTTCTCTGTATGTTTGTACGGGCTAATCTCCGAAACGACGGAACCGATTTATATGAAATTTTGTATGGTGGTAGCTTATATCCCTGGTCAACATATAGGATACTTTTGATCCCGCTAAATTAAAGAGTTTCCGTGGGATAGTTAAAAAAACTGTAATAAACCGTAACCCGCGAGGCCACGCGAGCGAAGCCGCTGGCAGGTAGCTGACCTGCCAGTTTATAAATTATGCACCAAAATGTCACAGTTGTAACGTTAATTATTATTATGTTTCATCAACATTCATCAAAAGAGCAGGCATTTAACTTGTTTGTAATGACTTAATTATAAAAAAAATACTTATTTTTGAATAATTTGCAAGTTCCGAGGTGCTGAGAGCAATAGCCACTTTTGACACAATAATACATAGTATAAGTACCTATAATAAAGTGGTATTATAACAATTAAGCTTTCGACATTATAGTATCGACCCGCTTAAAGCTGCTCGGTTGGCGAAGCCATTTATTAATCCTTATTATGTTACTACGCCTATTCTATTTATTACTTATTTTGGCTTAAATAAATATGTTTAAACTTCAAAAAATAATATTTCGGGGGACGAGTGCACTCCACTGCTACGCAATATGTAGTATTACGTATACGCCGAAGCTCTGTAGACCACAACTTGCCCGTCTCGTGAATCGACAGAATAAAAAAGAAGACAAAAGACAGTCAGCAAATTTTAAACGTTTTCTATAGCCTGTTAATATTTAATTTTGGGTTAATCCACGATACGTTTTAAACTATTTATAGGAGAATGTTTTCTCATTAATATTTATTAGAAATTACATATTAAATATAGCAGAGAACACAAAATATCTTCGTGGAGTGGAAGCCCTCCCGATGAGGATAAATTAAATTAGTCAAAATAATAAAGAGGCAAGCACATGACTCCAGCAGTTCCCACACGATTGATCCGTCAATGATCGTGACCACCCAAATGAAGACTTAAACATACCTCAATCAGTAAAAAAACCTTTTCAATCCAAGTCCGATTTAACAGACCATTTAAATCATCTCGGCTAATAGTAATTAATGCATAGCAATCAGCAAAAAGTGCGGTCAACGGTATTCAAATATAACGCCAATCACGACTGAGAAACACTGCTCAGAGAGTAGTGATTAGTACATCTGTCCCACTTGAACATTAGAAGAGTAAGTGAGACGGCAGATTCCATTCGAGAGCTTTTTGCTTAAAACTTGTCTTGTTTGAAGGCGAAGGAATGCAATGTTGAGAATAAAAAATATAGTGCCCGATTGAGTTGATCGTATCGGCGCGGGTTTGGCCAATTATTTGGACCGAAGCGGTTGCCATGGCAACGCGGCTTGTTTGGACACTCGTATTAGTGCTGGCTTAAAAATGCCCCAGTTCATTATACTCACCTGTGAATGTGACCTTTTTATGTTGCGAAAAGCGCAACCATAATTTATAACGCTTTATGCATATACGTTTATTTCGTCTACTAGTTTCAAACAGAAGTAATCCAGTATTATAATCGTGGTGTTTTAGCTCACACTTTGTTCTTTTCGATATGGCGAATAAATACGGAATATTTATGATTTGGAGTAGACTAAAGCCATATTTTATCCACGCTAGATTAGTTTATTTGGCATATTAATTTGCTTTTTAACATGTTAGCGTGCTTATTAGTAGGAAAAATAATTTATGTTGTTACTATATATGCAATTGTTATCTTGTTGATATATGCAATGTGATTGAAGGATAAACTTAAACGGCCTTACTTTAATAAACGTTGCTTAAATTTAAATAATGTCACTTAGTACGGCGCAGAACATTTTTCCTTTGCGTAGTACTATAACGTCATTTAAAGTTAATCAGCGTTTCTAAGTAAGGTCGTGTGTTCTTACTTCATTTATACCATCCGAACGTTTTATCGAAGTAAATATTATCCGGCAATTCATATTAATATGAAAGTGAGACCTCTTCGATATGATATTTATTGCCAGCATTCGACGTGTTACATTTCAACTCACAGCATTTTGTACGTAAACTTGATGTTGAAAACTTGGTCTTAATCGACTGATTTAGATTCAGTATATTGTATGTATTTTTAATTGTGTTTGGTCATTTCGGTACAAAGTCATATATTAGGCTTGCACTTGAAAATCACTTTTTACAATTGATGCACTGCGGTGAAAGCGTGGCTGGTGTAAAAAGGTAAAAAGCTCAGAACTAAGTACAGACAGACAAAAAAACACAAAAAATATATTCATTACGGGCGCAGTCTGTGAGACATGCCGACGTTGTTTGTACGATGCGCAGCTAAAGTCAACAGGCTGATTTTCCAAGTAAGCTTCTGCCTCATAGCAGTACGTATTGTGTTTCAAGTCTGGGATTAAATATCGCAAATAAGCTAAATAATGTGCTAAGCAGTAATAATACAGTGTACACTGATTCCTATTTTAATATTTTTTCTTATTCAGTATTTTTTTAGTTCAAAACAATTTTAATATTTGTGTATTGATGATAGAGATAGGTGATGCGGTCAACAAGATAAATGTACTGTACGTATGAAAAAAAATGTAGACATGGATTGGCGTTTCTGTGATTGTTTTTGTAATATTAGGCTCTTCTACAAAACGCAGTCTTTGACGATTGCTGAGTATTTGCCGAGTTCTGACAAAGATTTTTTGTGAGAGACAACAGAAAAGTCATAATCATCTGCACAGAATCAAAGATCCAGGAAACTTTTGCTGGTTGTGTGGCAATTTACGAAGTATATGGGAGAAGATATTTTGAGATAATAATAGGCTATTATGATTATATTTTTTTTGCCATCAGTACAGTCCGTCTGAGTGGTGGTCACCGAAGCACGGCGCGCGTCGAAATCCTCATAAAGGAAGTCAATATTACCGCTCAAGTCATTATGTAATGATTTTTAATTACCTACTACTTACAACGCTTAATTTTCCCGAGTTATAAGGAATGTTTATGTGCGGCAAGCCTTATTTACGGGGTGTTGACCGCTGATAATGTTTGTTGCTAAATTGTATGATATGAAGTGACGAGACAGTCGTTTGTCTGAATTAAGTGTCATGACAGATGCCATCCAGCATCCAGCCATCAGCTTTAAGGAGCTGAAATAACTTTTGAATGTCGGAACAAAAACATGGCTATCGTTTATTTAGTTTAAGTTTTATTTGTATTTCGACCTGTAATTATAGTGGAGTATATTTATTTTTATAATGTATTTTACTTTTATATCTTGATGCAAAATGACTATTGTTCTTTCGGTGGCTCAGTGCTAGTGACTTTTAAGTTTATTGGGTTTTTTGATTACTAAAATTGTAGTTTATAAATTAATAATAATAACAATAATATGTATTAAAATTTTGCATACTTACCAATAATGGTAAAGAACTGATGAAATATGATAATAACATTACTACCCAGGTTTTTCAAAGAGATTGATTTGCTTTAATTTGAAAGTATTTGTAATGGTGCACGAGTGTAGACCCGACCGATCAACCGACTTAGAAACTTTTCTACCAACTTCCAAAAAAAGGAGGAGGTACTCAATTCGACTGTATGTTTTTTGTTTTTTTTTTATGTTTGTTACCTCATAACTTTCGACTGGGTGAACCGATTCTCAAAATTCTATTTTGTTTGGAAGCTGGTGAAGCTCGGTACCAGAACTTTTTAACTGGACTACTTTGAAATGTTAAACGGCAGTATGAACGCTCACTCATGGAAAATGCTAAAAATCCCTAACAGTTATGGCAAGTAATAAACCAAGTTACAAATGTAAAGCAAAATCTTCTATATCTAGCTCTTAAGAATTAATGGAAATAGCTACAACTCCTATGGCTAAGAATAAAATCAATAAATATTTCGCTAGCATAGAAGAGACATTGGCGCAAAATATTTTATCTAACGTTAACAATGGTATACCTACCACAAATTCTGAAATGTCTCCTCAACCTTCGGTCAATTCATTTTTATTACTTGAGACGGATCTAACAGAAATTATCTCAATAATGAACTCTCTTAAAATGAGTAGCACTGCAGGCTTAGATCTTATATCAACTAAAATAATTAAAGAGAACAAAGACATTTTGGCTGGACTTCTGGTTCACATTTGCAATTTGTCTCTTAATTCAAGTTGTTTTCCCAAACCTTTTAAAACCTCAGTTATAATCCCTGTACATAAAAGCGGATCTAAAAACCTTGTTAGTAATTTTCAACCTATTTATATTTTGCTATCTTTTTCTAAAGTTTTGGAACGAGTCATTAACACAAGGCTAATCAGCTATCTCGAAGAACGCAAATTGTTGTCACAAAATCAATTTGGTTTCCGGAAAAGTATATCTGCGGCAGAGGCCGTTGCTAAACTTACTGGACAGGTAGTGAAGAGTCTGGATGCAGGAAAAATGCAAGGCACCTTTCGCCTTGCATTTTTTCTAGATATTGCAAAGGCATTTGACACCGTGTCCATTTCTCTTCTGATTCTAATGGTGGAAGCTCTAGGAATTCGAGGTTCTCAACTTCTATTATTTAAGGACCTAAGTGATCGGAAACAGCGTTTTAGAGTGGGTAATACTCTCAGTGATTCAGAGGTCGTTACTTATGGAATCCCTCAAGGCAGCATTCTCGTCCCGACTTTGTTTCTCATCTACATAAATCAATAGTGCAATTTGAACATTGTAAATGGTAAAGTTATAACTTTCGCAGATGATACTGCCATAATATTCCAGGGCGAGAGTTGGGATAAGGTTTTCTCTTGTGCTCAAAAAGGTTTCAATGAAGTGAGGTTATGGCTAAATCAGAATTTGCTGAGTTTGAATGCTGAAAAAACCAAAGTACTGGCGTTCTCTATTAATAACACCACACAACCACCATCAAACATTTGTTAAAATGTAATAGCTCACTCCCATGCTGATAGGGGTTGCCTTAGTAATAATTGTAACTGTGCTGTTTTGGAAAGGGTTGAATCGTTACGTTACTTGGGTGATATTCTGGATAACCAACTGAATTTTGATAACTACATTAAAACACTTACTGGTAGGATTCGTAAACTCATCGCAGTTTTCAAAAACATACGACACGTATATTATAAACGTAAGTGGTAAAACTTATTAACTTTTTTTTACGCAGAGTAATCCTTTATGGATACCACTGGCCCCGGGGGGAGCACGGTGGTTATGTGGGACTCTCTACCAGAAGGGCAGCATACCCACCAAACCTTTGCGGTGTTCCGTCACTGCTGCTTTTGGCGGGATCGCGGGACAGATTTCGCACACGAATACAAACCCGCCGCGGCTGTCCGTTGCCGGACCATTCTCTGTTGCAGCACGCCAGAACACTTGGCGTGCCGCAACTGCCTCGGGGGACCAAACCTGCAAATGGACTGGTAAAACTACTTAACTGCTAAAACTGTTTGTAACCACGTCGTACCATAAAAACCCTAGTAGTTCTCACTCTGATTTAATCAAAAAATACTTTATATTTTAGGGTTATCTAAATTTATCAGAATTAGAATAAAAAAACAATGTTGACATATAATAGCAGGTTCCTTTCTTCCGATACTACATATGAACTTATCAAACATTTCCTTTTTACAAGCCTCATCCGATTTGGAAATCTCTAGATAAACCTGTTAAATTTCAAAAAAAGTTTTCATCAACTATTCTTAAGTTTTCTTTCAACAAACAAACAAGCGCCCAATTTATCCCAGTAGATTTTAGAAATCTCGGTAAACTTGGTCATTTAAAACTACTACCCCTCTAGTCGCTAGCGCAAAGCTGATGTGATGTATTTTATAAAATAAGTTTGTATGTATTTTTAGGTAGTGTGGTTTTATTTAACTTGTTATTTATTATTTCATGAATGTTTGATTAGCATGTATGTCTGTTATGAAAAAAATGCTACTTCGATGGCAGTTAACCACACATGTTTTTGTGCGTGTAAAAAATTGATATCAACTCTTGGTATCAATGAGTTCAGATGACAGACAGACATGACATACGGTACCCCACGTGCTTCCGATAAAATCTTTAATTAATTATATGATGCCCAGTACATATTAAGTAAGCCAAATAGATTTCCGCTCGGTGAACAGATGCCTAATAAACTTAAGATAGAGAACGTTGACTGATACAATAATATAGAGTTAAATAAATTAAAAACCTCTAGGTCAACAGAATCAAACCTAGGTTAGGTTTGATTCTATATACTATAGACTAAACATTAAATATTGAAATTATTATAATGCACTAGCTAACCTGCTAGCAGTTTCACTTGCTTGGTCGGTGGTATGGGGCACGAAGCCAAAGAAGTAAATTGAATATGATGGTGAAATTTCCAAAAAAACCTTCGTCAGTGGATGCTTCCAACATGGCCTGGGATGCACATGAATACCTCTGTACAATATGCTACATAAAATGTATTTTAGCACTATACGTTGTTTGATGAAATATTGTATTTCCTTACATACAATGTATTTTTTCTGAAATAAATGGTATTATATTATATTAATATAAAAGGCATCAACTGGCAAACTATCAAGTTTGTAGCAATGTTTATATTTGCGTTGATGAATCTGTGATCGACTACTACATATTACGTATTTCGTTTGAGTCCGCATAGTCTTTGCATTCATTGAAAGGTGTTATGGTACGTTGATGTCTTATTTTGCTTCTGTGACAGAAGTGAAGAATACATAACATACATACCGTGCAAAAACTACCCAGAGGAGTATAGCGATTCTTCAGGAACTACGCGTTAAATAGCTATATTATAGAACTATACAATTAACATGTAAGAGCATGTGTAGATAATTCTCATGTCAGTTTACACACTCATACTCCGCACTAGTTCGGGGAGGGGAGCGGGATATGTCGGACTGAGGCCAATTTCTCCCACAGATGTAAGTACCCTGTAAGAAGCCGCAACCTCCCTGGGCTGTTATGTGGTCTTGGAAGACAAAGTGTGCGGAGCAGTCACTTAGGGGCCGCCCAACTACGCCCTGCCGGCGCAGCCCCTGGATTCCTGGGTTTCATCGTGGTGTAGGAAGCCATAGCTACCGAGAACCTCCATCACGATAAGGTGGGAACCCTCTGGGAGGGTGACCGACCTGAGCAACCATTAGATACTTGTTTCAACCTGTTTCAAAACTGACAATCGTGATGAGATGTTTATAGCAAATTATGTTATCGTTGAAACGATATTTTCTATTGTTATAACACACTTTCTATACGCACTACTTAATGAAACAATCATGACTTAGAATTCGTGTTTCACTTCTCTAGAACATTCGATACACAATTGATGGTCCTGTTAGCCTAGTTGGTAGTGACCCAAGCCACGAAGCTCAGGGACCAGATGGCCGATGGGCCGGAAGGTTCTGGAGTGGAGATCACGGACTGGCAAGCGTAGCGTAGGTCGTCTACCGAAAAGGTGGACTGACGACCTGATAAAGGTAGCAGGACGACGTTGACTTCCAAACAGGTCCTTTTAGAAATTTGTGGGGGAGACATATGTTCAGCAGTGGACGTCCTATGGATGTGATGATGAAACATTTCTGGCCATCAAACAAATATTTGCCCTAGCCAGGGATCAAACCTGGGAGCCCGAGCTTCGCAGCCAGGAAAACATCACACTGGTAAAACCCATTTGCTTAAGATTATCGTTATTTTTCAAGAACTACCCGTTGAATTAGAACAAAAAGTAGCGTCAAAGCAAATTTCAATTAATAAGTCAACATACAGCTTGAGTATCCAAGCTGAAACGGCGCAACATTCACAAACACACATAACATAAAAATACATACTGACTCACTCACTCACTTTCAAATAAATAAAATTGACGGTGATGATAAAGCTTCATTTCAAATCAGGATCCTAAAGCCAACCCCTCTCAAAGCGTTTGTTCGCATAATCTTCTGTATATATGATTTATAATATTCACAATGTTATAACTTAATAAACATATTAAATAAATTTTTAATATTAAAAACTATAGCTTTAACCACATCCGGTAGTCTTTTTCAAGTGAGTGCAGAACGATATTAAACCAAAATAATATGTGATTACTACAGAATCGCATTTCATCTGATGTAACGTCTTAAATCACCAAGATCTAAACCCAGGTAAATGATAAGTAATTTTACAGAAAGGTATTTCGATCCCTGTCTAACTGATAGATGTGAACAGGATAAAACAAGTTGAAAATATCCTCACCCCTATCACGTGAGACCAAAACAAAGCTAACTATTATATATTTTTGATACGCAATGATATGCGCTATTATGCTAATAGTTGCAATTAAATAAGTAGATTCTCCAGTTGAATATAATGATAACTTGGGAAGACGTGTAATGGAAGATCCATTTGCGGCTGTTCATCTAGCCAATATTGGAGATAATGGGAACTACGATACCACAGACATATAGAAAGAAACACACAGCAGGCATACACCGAAGCAAACTAATCACACTCTTTTTTGTCGGGTGTTCATTAAAACAGTAGCATAAGTTGCATTATAACTTCTATCTCGTAGTGTAGGTATTACTTAGGGAATGTATCATGTAAGATGCGTTTCTATAATAAATATACATTATATGCGTATATTTTCAGAATGTTTAATTTGCATTATAACTCGTATCTCGTAGTGTAGGTATTACTTAGGGCATTTATCATGTAAGATGCGTTTCTATAATAAATATACATTATATGCGTATTTTTTCAGAATGTTTTAGTTGCATTATAACTTGTATCTCGTAGTGTAGGTATTACATAGGGCATTTAACATGTAAGATGCGCTTCTATAATTAATATACATTATATGCGTATTTTTTCAGAATGTTTAAGTTGCATTATAACTTGTATCTCGTAGTGTAGGTATTACTTAGGGCATTTAACATGTAAGATGCGCTTCTATAATTAATATACATTCTATGCGTATTTTTTCAGAATGCAATCACAGTTTCATATAATTACATTTATGGCGAGGTTAAACAGACAATTTCCGGTGTTAGAGCTTTAGACCGAATATTAAATGGTAAATAGTAATATGCATACCTAATCAACTTAATAATTTGCATATTAATTACAAGTCGGTAAACATGGGGATTATCCATTTTTTCATTCTTAGGTAAAGGTTAATAGAAGCATTATTTTATTTTTCGGTTTTGTCGACTGTCTGGTGCATGCATAGTAATTATTCTCTATTCTATGTCAAAGAGAATAGAATTTTTTTTTATACTATTGGTGCCGTATCTAACATGGTACTATAATGGCATTGGATATCCTACATTATTATTGTATATTGTATTGATATTTGTCTGGACATTGATGTTTGCATGGTTGTCTGGAAGAGATCGCTTTGAGTGATAAAATTGCCCATTGTGGCGCTTAATTATAAGTGTTTGATTTGTTGACAAAATTATTGTATATTTTTTGTGTTATTTTTTTGTATTGATTACTTATATAAAAAATCTCAATAATACTCCAGTGCCTCAAGACAAGAGTCATAGACCAATGTGTGTTACCAGTGATGACTTATGGCACTGAAACGTGGTCTCTTACTATGGGCCTCATAGATAAGCTCAAAGTCGCACAACGAGCTATGGAGAGGGCTATGCTCGGGGTTGCTCTACGTGATCGAATCAGAAATGAGGAGATCCGTAGAAGAACGAAAGTCACCGACATAGCCCAGAAGATTAGTCAGTTAAAGTAGCAGTGGGCAGGCACATAGCACCCAGAACAGTTGGCCGATGGTGCCGGAAGGTTCTGGAGTGGAGACCACGGACCAGCAAGCGCAGCGGAGGTCGTCCACCGACATGGTGGACAGACTACCTGGGCGTGACCTGGGGCGACGATAAGGGTTGCAGGACGACGTTCGATGCAAGCCGCTTTCAACCGGTCCTTTTGGAAAATTTTGAGGGAGACGTATGTTCAGCAGTGGACATCCTAGGGCTGAGATGATGATGAGGAGATGATAAAAAAATCTATGGCTTCCGAACTCATTCACTCGATCAACTCATTTCGAAAATATTACCTTGCTTAGTCAAAAATGGGTAAAACGGGTTTGCTGAGTACTTGAATTGAACTATTCTGGAATATATAGTAGATAGGTACTAGCTACGTGTTTAATTCTTTGCCGCGCCACATTACTTACCAATATACAACACAATCCGCCACTCGATTCACTTCCGGCTTTGACTGGATTCCTAAAACTAGTTCCCAGAAACACTAACGGTTTATCTAGATTTTGTATTGATTGATATTTGATCAAGCTTTCACGAGACATTAATAACATGAAAAATAAGCCTTATCACGTCCAAGTAAGGTATGTAGTTGTATTTTTACATGCTAAAAGTGATTTATAAAGGCGAAAGCGGTGTGTTTAAAGGCTAATTTATTTAATACGGTTGGTAAGTGTTCGCTTAGCCGCTGGTATCAACTGCGTAAATATACTGTAAGTGGCTGCTAACTAATTTAGGTATTTTCCAAAGCTTTGAATATTTTCATAGAAAAAGATACTTGATACGCCCTTGTTTAACTAGTAACTACCCAGCCTACATATTACCGAGGATGATTAAAGCATACTCTTATATATATCTACTAGCTGCGCCCTGCGGTTACACACACGTGGTGATGGATTATGATGATGAAAGTACCCTATGTGTTAATCCAGTGCCTCATCTACCTCCATACCAAATTTCATCAAAATTGGTCCAGCTGTTTGAACGTGAAAGAGTAATAAACATCAGCTATTCATCCATCAATCCAAACTTTCACATTTGTAATATTAGTGGGATTAGTGGGATAGTGGGATATCTATACATGTATACAAATAAATAAAATTAAAGCGTCTGTAATTCCAAACTTACAGCTTTTAACTAAAAGCGAAAGTACTACATACGGTACTTACATAAAAAAACCTTTTAAAATTGTTGTCTGTCTGTTTGTTCCGGATAATCTCTGAAACGTCTGGACCGACTTTAACGGGACTTTCACTGACAGATAGCTGTTCTTTCTTATAAGGAAAACTTAGGCTACTATTATTTTAGAAAAAAATTAAAACTCTATCTCTCTGTCTGTTTGTTACCTTACTAACTTAAATATAAACATATATCTTATTTACAAATCAAATTTAGGCTTTAATAGTATAAAAAGTTTTGTTAACTAGTTATGTTATAAAAACTAACGTGCATTTCACTAATTTTTAATTAGAGATACGGCATTACTCACGTAATATTTATCGGATAGGTCCGACTATAGCTTCGAGTACATTCGGTGGTCTTTTTCAAGGAAGACTTTTCGACGCCCGCGTCGAAGACGTCTCGCTTAGCACAACCATAAACTTATAATAAAACTTATTTCAAGTTTACCTGGAATCTCATTATAAGTATAATTAAATATACATTTTATCCTAGATATCTAGGGTATAATAATATAATATAGGACAACATCCACACAAAGGTCTTCAGGTCCCAAACTTGGCAGAGCCTGTACTATGGTAACCTGATGACTGATATACATACTTAAATACATATACACGCCCAGACACAAATCAAACAGACATGTTCATACACGCAAATGTTTGACCTGTCCGGGGATCGAACCCGGGACCAGCGGCTCAGAAGGCAGGGGTGCTACCAACTGCGCCAACCAGCCTGTCAAACGGGTTGGATTGGGTGTGTGCCGAGGATCGGGGAAAGCGAGTAAGAACAGATCCTTCGCAAATAAATTTACTTTATTATTATTAGGTAGAGAGTAGGTAAGTAGCAGAACGGCACATTTATAAAAATACTAGCGGCTGCCCGCGACTTCATTCGCGTAGTAGGCTCGGCAATTGGCCTTTATCATTTCTTATTGTTTTTTAAATGCTTTTTTTAATTAACATTCTACGAACTATTAGAACACATTTAAAAAAAGATAAATGAAATCGGTAAAGCCGTTACTATATATACATATTATTGTAAGTTACGCTTTGCGTCTTTTGCCTGAGCTTGGTCAATGTATTATGTAATGTACACTTAATAATTTAGTTGTGCACGCAATGCTAGATATAAGTTGCAATGAATGACACTAGCTTGTAAGTTTTTACCTGTTTTGAACAGAGTAAGCCCTTTTTTAAATTGTATTTTATACCAAAAATGGTAGCCGTTATAGCGTGACCAGAAGAAATAGGGGTTCATTTTTATATACATACTAGCTGCTCTCCGCGGTTTCACCCGCGCAGTGAAGGATGATGATTATGATGAATCTTATATAGCCTATGTTACATGTAGCTTTCCAATGGTTAAAGAATTTTTTTAATCGGTCAAGTTCTTTTTGAGCCAATTCGTTACAAACATACATACAAATCTTTCCTCTTTATAATATTAGTATAGATAGATATAGATTACATACCTAGACGCACTGTATTATGTATAATTCAAACAGAAGTACTATTCACTCTACTATTCACACAGTTACTAAATTAACTATTCACTCTTCAACGGAATTAAATAAGTTTTCTATCTTTAGTCTAGCTGCGAATAGTACGACGTGATGAAACCAGACTTACTAGGTGGGAGGCCTCATATGGAAGACACCGCTGATGTCAGTGCCAGCGCATTGTCGTACGTGCAGTAATATTATGGTTTGATGCGCACTGCAGGAAGTAAAAATATGGAGCGGATGATACTCATAAACGGGCAGAGTTTAGTAACTTGCTCAACTTTATTCAGCTTTAAAGTCTAGGTGATACTACAAAAATAATGAATGCTGTCATTACAAACAGGCGTAAGGTAAGACATATCCTACCCATTAATGCTTAAACAACTCTAAGATCTTCTTTACAAATCAAATTTAGGATTTAATAGTATAAAAAGTCTTGTCTAGTTATCAGAAAAAGTTTTGTTATGAAAACTAATGTGGTTTTCACTCATTTTTAATTAGAAATACGGGATTACTCACGCAATATTTATCTGATAGATCCGACCATAGTTTCGACAACAGTCGGTGGTCTTTTTCAAGGAGTTTTCGGGACGCCCACGTCGATGACGTCTCGCTTAACACAACCTAACATATAATAAAACTTATTTCAAGTGTAATTTCACACACGTCAGATTCATACTTCACCCCGCCACGCCGCCGCCCACGACACCTCCTGGATGAACCCCGACGGCCCCATCACGACAGCTCTGGCGTCGATCAGTCAGCCTCCTAATATTGGTATTTCAGGGTCTTCTCGCCGAGCCACGATATTCAGTCGGATTTCCAGTCTTCACAGTTAGACATCGAGGTTGTCACAAGCGACCTCGAAATAATCCTAAATCAGATACAAGGTAATCTGTGTTATATTTTAATGTGTACTCAGGCAAAGGTAACGTATCGATTTTCGATTGTAAGTTCATAAGTATCGTCCTGTGTTTTATTTCATTAATCTGTGTTTTGTTTTCTTTCAGACAGTGCTGGCGGCTAACGGCACCTCTATTCCCTACTAGGCAAGGGTTCCCTCTTGTCGTTGTCTAGCGCTTTATGCGCCCTTGTTGTCCCTCGGTTGAGTGCTGCGTGCACTCACCAACAGTCCGGTATCGCTTCTAATGCCCGTAGCAAAAAGCTCTAATTCCTTCCTAAAAAAAAAATGTTATTCAAACTGTCTCGAGTTAGAAACAAACAATTCTTATATTATTTCTTGAAATACTAGACATATTATTCATAGTATTAACATTATGTTCTAATTTAAATTCACTACCAGACTCTCAGGCATCTCAATCCTTTAAATATATATTAAATTCTGTTGCTCAATTACTTTGTCCATGAGAACTGCCCCGATTGTGCTGCACTGAGCAAAAAAAGCGAAAAAAGCGTAGGAAGCAAAGCGCTCATTAAGCTAATATGAAAGGAACGAATGCCGGGCTCTTCCTGGAAACGCAGATCTGATGGTGTAGGTAGAGCAAAGTGGTTCAGAAGGAAATGTTCAAAGATCACTGTAAATCATGATTGTAACTACTGCCAGACAACCGACACTTTTACTACTGTTTCCAATCAGTATATACACACTTATTGCTTAAACTAGATGGCCTGTGTGGGGCTTCGCTTGCATTGCCTCGAAACGGCGCCTCTAAATTAAAAGTAGCCTAAGTTACGCTTTATAACGTCATCTACCTGCCAGTGAAGGTCCCGTACCTTTGAAGATTAGCAAAAACAAAGATACAGATAAAAAGTTATAAATTGTTTTCAAGTTATAAATATCGTGTATACTTTCATACGCAAGAATATAAGAAGTTGTTGTTTGGACATTACAAACAGACACTCGAACTTTACTTACAGTTTTCGGTTTCCAAATTCAATGTGCGTGATGATGACGGTCCAGAATTTGGAAACCTGAACGCAAAACCACAGCGCTCTCAGCAAGTAGGTAGATGTGTACAATAATGCGCAAATTGATTGCACTTTGCTATTCTATGCACCTTGGCGGCCTTAGTAACAGAAACGTGTGGTTATTGTCAACCCCAGCAATTTCCAAACGCCGCTTGGTTGGAATCTACGCGTTGTACTGGCGATGGTATGTGCTGACAAGGACTGACCTTGTTATGTTGTACCTTCTACAATAGCGTTGTATATGCAGCATTTTGTTGGTAGCGTCTTTATTTCTTGGAAAATTACAGAAAATATTTCAATAAAATACATTGCTTATGTAAACATCTACATTAGACTTTTTGAATACGGAAAAATATTATAAATGAATTGGAAGACAATAAACAATAGGATTAGTATCAATGTATTGTTTTTGAAGTCATTATAAAAGTTATAAAACACTTTATTAAGGCTAATATGACGGAAAATCAGTTTTTGCAGAATTTTAAAAAAATTAGTAAATAGAAAAAAGTAGCACTGAAGAAAACTATGCAGCATTAACCAACATACTCGCGTTTCTTGGAATTATTCTGTTCCGTGTGTCACATCTTATGGAACAATAGTACAAGTCCCAGAAAAGACGGCAATCTTCCAAGAAAAGAGGAACTTGTTTTTACGTTAAAGAATCGTTGATCTTAATCTTTATGTTGCTCAAACAGGCTTGCTTGCATAATCAAAAAATTGTGGACGCATCAGATTAGTGGTTTAGTCTTTCACGGTTGTTAACTAAGTTACAATTAGTACTCAAGGAATGCAGATTATGATTTACTAGATTTTGGAGTTCCCGATATTTCGGCACAGTTACATGAACCATGTTCACGGGTAGACTGAAGATGCGGGTGTGAAAAAGTTCAAAGTTATTTATAAGCAGACAAAACGGTCTACCCTCTTTCTCACTCTTTTATTTCATTTATTTTATTTTACTTATTTTATTTACTACGGATACCGTTGGCACTAAATATCGGGAACTCCAAAAGTAAAATCATGGTCTACATCCCGTGAGTACTAATTGTAACAGTCTAATTTTGAACAGTCTCATTTTCCTTACTGCGTTATTACACTGTGCCACTGCTATTGCTTGCCCAAAATTTATAACCTGCCAAAATGAAATCAACTTTTAATACAATATAACGTATGTCTTCGTTGGTCCAACGTTTCGGCGCCTTACTATTGACAAGTATATCCAGGTAAATTCTGGTGGACACCGGCCCCATTGCCGCTTGATGCATTGCTGGAGATGTTTGATTTATGCGGGTAGGATGGAATTTTGGAGATCCGTTGAGAAATTTAAAGGTAATTGTTGAAAGTTGAATTATGACAGTGTTACAGCCTCGAATGTTTGCAGCGGTTGAGATTAGATGGACTCTACTTCTCTCAGCAAGTGTTTAAGCGGTAAATTTCCCATCATAATAATAATAAAACCGTTAGTCTAGTAGGAAAGTACTTCAAGAAAAAAACATATAAAACTTCCTCGAAATAACTTCCTTCAACTTCCTTCAACTCTTGGTGTTATTCCTTCTCTCCCCATGGATATTTTATCACAAGTACCCCTTTCTCTATACACGCAGGTAAATTACAAAGGACATCAGTATTAAGGTATGTTGATTTATAGCCATGGTCTTTTGATTTATTAGGGTAAGAAAGAATTGGCATAGCAGTATGGGTGTGGAAAGGTCGAATGGAATCGGATAAAATTGGAATTTGTCATTTGTACATTCGGGAATATATTATTGAAGCAATAAGTTATTCGATTCAAAATAATTTATTCAATTTAGACGTCAGGATAGAACTTATACAACCACGTCATTTATTAATTACGTATATGAACCCCGCGGCTTTACTCGCATGTTGTAGGGAATACGGTGTCACAGAACAAAAAACTTTGGCAAACCCACGTCGTCATCATTTTGGGAGAATTCTGAAACACGTGTGACAACATTCGATTGATAATTTTTGGGGCAAAGTTAGAAATTAGTAGAGTAGAGAGAGTAGATTAGTAAAGTAGATAACACACAGCCTTTGCTATTTCCAAACATAAATGAGGCATTTAAGGCATTTTGAAAACATCTAATAGTACACCACATCATTTATGATAAAGGTTATTTTATACTAACTTTTACATGGATATACTAAGCAAAAACCATTTTCCCATGCAATCTTTGAACTCCATTTCTACCTTAAATTAAGTATTTTAAGAAAATTCAGAAACACGCAAGTGTGATGCATTTTATTTTAATTCTGCTGTGTTTGTAAAAAATGGTATTGCCTTGATCTGTCAGGCAAGTCTTGTTTTACTATAATAGATATATGTACTTCAAAATACTTTACTGCCGTATTTAAAAATAAATAGAGATAACGTAAAAATAAAGAAACGCCGAGGTGGCAACAAACACGGGTAAAAAAAACCTGAAATTGAGTTATAATAGTTTTCTGTAAAATATTATTTATTTGGCGTTAAATAATATTATATAATCTCATTCGGTAATATTCTAATTATGAAATGAAATACAGACTTTTATTGGCATATTTTATTTACATACTTCTTTAAGAAAATTAAAAAATTTAATTAAAGCATTATTCTCCTAACAAAATAATGCTTTAAAACATTTTTTTAATTATTAAAGTACAATGTGTCCCGACCAAGGAGCTTTCAATTAAATTTAAGTACACATTATCTGGGGGGAGCGCTGGTTCCGAACCAATAGACCAATAACACTAGACTTTTTCCATTGATATTGGCAAAATTGTGGTTACGCCGCACAAGCCATACAAACAAGAAGAAGAAGAAGACTTTTTTCCATTTTGGCGCTATTTCGTACATACGAATTTGAGTACTTAATATTTTGTTGGATAAAACTTTAGTAGCAAAAATATCATGAGATTAAATAAAGTAGTGTATGCAACTGCATATAATTAGGTTATATAATTATATGCAGTTATCATATAATATATATTATATGATAACTATTATATATATATACCTATATATATAATAGTTATCATATAATATCAAAATAAGATTACACTCGTGTAATCTTATTTTGAAAACTACACTCATGTTTTAATACCCTCTATTATATGACAGTTGCATAAACTACTATTATTCTTATTTAACGCCAAATTGTTATAACAACACTTTTTACAATAGCACTTTAAGTTCAGAAAGTTGGAATTTATTACATACAAGAACAGAAATGTACCTACCTACTTGCCTGTAAACCTTTCCAATACAGGAATTATCATTTTCCAACTATAACGTACATATTATACGGAACACGTTGAACAGGATTCAGGCTTGACCGCGCCTTAACGATCGCCATCACTGGACAAGGCGGTGATCCAATTAATAATAATAATGCATCAGTGAGTAAAAACAACGCAACGATGTGCGATTTTGGGCCCGAATCGGGCGAAATGCCACCGCCTCGGGCTGAGCCGAGTTCAACGTACTCGGGACCAGAACTGGTTCAAATTATTTGCCCAAAAAAGCCCTTGGCAGTCCAAGACGAAGTGGAAGGCGAGGACTAGCGCGCTGCGAAATGTTTCTGGGCTCCTTTACATTTTAGCGTTATATAAATTGGTCTGGGTATTTTAAATTCCCGCAGAGATGCCACGGTTCCAACAGCAATTTGCAGAGTCTATATAAATTTTCCACGCTTTATCGGATGGGCAGTATGACCAAAATTGTTAAAGGTTCGTCAAAATGATGCTGCGAACTGGGGTCCAAACGGTTAAAAAAGATTCAACCTTCATGGAAATAAGATGGGGATAGGCATCTCTGATGGAATCCTTTTTGGGATAAAGATTAATATTTAGGTGTGTTCTTAAAATGTATATGTCGAGTGGTACTTATGTTAAACTTTTTGATTTTTAAAAGCATATTCGAATCTTACCGCACGCTGTTTCAGCAGTGGCTTCCAAAGTCAGTAAGAAACCACTACAACTAGTAGTTCAGCGAACAGTAGGCCTCGCGAGCGCAGCTTGCCGCATATTACCAAAATCGTCTAGTTTTTAAACTTCACAAACTATTATATCGCCAACCACTTGCCCAATTATGCCCATATTCGAATTTCCTCTTAAAACTCAGGTACATAATGTGTGTACCAAATTTTATTAAAATCGGCCGGTAAATAGCGCCGCAGCAAACTTCCCTCTTTTTAGGAAAAGTACAAGTTTTAGTAAAAGTAAATCACTCAAAATGGCCGACGACAAAAAAGTACATAGAATAGTAGAACATGCATACCAAGTTTCGTCAAGATTGGTTGAAAAATGCGACCTGTACAAGAGGACCAACATACAACCTAACAAACATACGGACGGATATAAGTTGTTTTTGATAGTTAAAGCAGAGATGCTTCGCTCGCTCGGTCAATTTATTAAATATATTTCATCATCAGCCTGTAGCAGTCCACTGCTGGACAAATGCCTCTCCAATTGCACGCCACTTAGGTCTATCTTGGCCTTCTCGCATCCAGTTTTTGCCAGCCGTCTTGCGCAGATCGTCACTCCACCGTGCCTCAGGACGTCCTACACTACGTTTGCCGAGACGCGGTCTCTCTCGGTTAAATATAGTTAGTACATTACAATGTTCTTTACATATACAGGTACGAGTACTACTCTAATATTCGGGAACATACTAGAAGAGAGTCGCCCTTGCTTATTCTGTTCACTCGCAAATCATAAATTTCAGATAGTTATAAAAATATGTACCAAATTTGCTCAGTGCCAAATTATGGTTATTTTGAAAGGTGCATAATTTCCGGTGACCACCCAATTCGATTATACAAATTATATGATTTCGATCATATAATTTGTTGCTGCTGCCCTGCTTTATAAATTGTGACTCAATTATGACCTGATCGTAAAATAACATGGAAAAAGAAGCAGTAACGTATTTGACGTAGCCGTTTTAAAGGCTCAAAGGCCTGTTGCCTAATCAAGGGCTCACGGAGGGCAGTTGCGAAACTTTTAACTCTAGGTGAACTTATACTACCACGGAATAGAAGCTAAGCTAGGACACGGAAGAAAAGATAATTTTAGAACATTTGGCGTTGAAACTAGACATTATATCGAAACGCGATTCTTAAAGAAACTTCGAACTACTTGATTTAATATTGTTTTGATAGATAAGTATGAAAATAGCGGTGGAACAAGTTTTGGGTAGTAAGTAGATTGGGTTGTTTATGTGTTGCTTCTTCTGTGTAAGATAATAGGAAGACTATTTGAATTTTATGCAGGAAGGAGGTTGCATTTTCCCAGCGAAAGTAACACTAACATTTCTTAATTGTCATATTTAATATGGTTTCGTGTATGCTGACTCACAGCTAATTAGAATCGACTTGCCTTCTAACTCCTACCAGAGGTACAAATGTCAAATCAGTCCTAAACTTCTTCTTCTTAAAGTGCCTCTCTAGCTAGTGGAGGTTGGCGATCAGCGTGGCACAGTCCTTCTTGTTTTTGGTTCGGCGGAACAACTGACGCCCTTGATATTTCAGTCCACTCCCGGATATTCCGCAACCACGATTTTTTCCTTCTCCCCACCATTCTTTTTCCAGCAATTTTACCCATGATTATCAATTGCAGAAGGTCATATCGCTGATGACGGAGGACATGACCGAGGTAAGAGATTTTACGTATCTTAACCGTAGGCATGAGGTTGCGTTTTTGGCCCACCCATTAAAGAATACGTACATTGGTCACCCTCTGAGTCTAGCTAATGGACAGCATGCGTCTATATGTCCACATCTCAAAAGCTTCAATACGTTTTTTAAAATCTTTTTTAATGGTCCAAGCCTCACATTCATACAAAATAATGGGCCAAAGTCCTAAACTACATATCTACAACAACCTACTCCTTGATCAGTTTCTAACATTAGTCATTTGTAATAATCATTTGTCAGGATACCGCAAACCGCAGTACGCGTGGGAAATCCGGTATTGCGAGAGATCTCGCTAATACAAACTATTGTTGAATCTGTATGTTCTGTGGGACCGCATTGCTATCGCTACGCTGCTGCGAGCGACTGGGAACCCAAATACGGGAAACCTACCGCTTTAGCGGAGTTTCCGCGATGTATTTATATCACTGACATAGTTTTATTGTGGTTAGATAAATAGGTTGGCCTTCATTTAGGTAAAAGTGTATCTTCATTGTGATATTCCATTCAAAATAACTTCTAAACTAAACAAGCTTTCGGACAATGACCAACTTGACCAAGGCTTTTAAAATATCATTTTATGCGATTGACTTTAGAAGTTGAAAACGGAAATGCAGCTTGGCTCATGGTGGTGGGACTGGTGGTGAGAGTGGTGGTGAGGGTGGAAAGGTGAGTTAGATGCGGGTACTAGTCTCATCAAATTAACATTTTGTCTAATGTTTGTGTCTAAAATTACATAGGTGTTGTCCCTTAAAACTGTATAGTATAGATTTCTTTTAGGTTTACGCGATTTTTAAACATTAAAATAAATCGACTTGAAACGGATGGTATAATTGGGCTTGAATTAGGGGCTTGAAAAAGATGTATTTTTATTTTAACCGGCCGTGTCAAATACATTTCAGTAAACATTAACCCGTAAGAAGTGGTAAGAGGCCCGTATAATAGTCGCTCAGTAGTACCTACATTTTGACTTAGGACACATAAGGATAGATCTGAATACATAAAATTGAATAACTAAAATTTGTGTAACATTAGGACCGTATTTACGCAATCGCTATTCGAGTGCAGCCGTGCGATTCTCAAAGAGCAAACATCGTTGCATCTTTGACAACATCCGTGAAACAAATGACGAGATGACAAGAAACGTAGGAAAAACAACCTTATATGTACAAGAGCGATATCTCATCAGATCTCAAAGTACTTGCCAACGGTGAGCTCGTCGATGAGCTCGTCGGCGAATCATTAGAGAATCGCACGGCAGATGTGGGTAAATTCCAACACCGAGAAAAGAACTAGGCGGCCGATTCCACTTACCAAATTGCAATCGAAACGTAGCTGAACGGTGACTTCTATGCGTTTTCTTATTCTGCTATTGAAAACAGTCCAGCTGCAGTTACGTCTCTTTGACACCAGCGATCGATCAAAACTTTATAATCTGCTCCTTCGATAGATCATACACGCGTTGTAAACTTATTTTTCTATAAAGTGTCTTATATAATTATATTTAATATGTAACGTTTACGTGACGTTACGTTCCAATTTGTCTATAGAATTAGTAGAATGATTTTTTTGCCTAATTATCGAACGCCAACCGGAGCCGAACCAGTTGCAGCAGGATAGATAGTTGGACGTTATGAAATAACAGAATTGACCTGCAGGTTCTCATCAAGTCACTCGTTTTTTTATGTATAGCCACTCAAAACAGCTTACTGAACCATTCATTTAAATTTCATCGACGTCAGTTGAATAAACATATTCTATTCTATTCGTCCTTGTTCACCTTATACATACATAGTATAAAATATAAGTCGGTTTCTGCGTCTGTATATTCGCTAAGTCCTCCTATACCACGCAACGGTTTTCATCACCAGTTAAGATTTTTTCAGGGAAGCATTTTGTATTCTACTAATATTATAAACGCAAAAGTTTGTATGTATGGATGTTTGTTACTCTTTCAACAACAACAAACGGACCATTTTAATAAAATTTGGTATGAAGGTAGATGAGGGGCTGGATTAACTCATAGGATACTTTTATCATCATCATCACCATGCGGGTGTAACCGCGGGGCACAGCTAGTATGATAAAATCTAATCAAGTTTATATGTAAGTACAAAGAAAACAACTTCCCTTTGTTTAACTCTTTTGTTCTCGTTTACACACATGCGAACCCGGGGCAGCTCGCAAGTATATAAATATTATAATTATATAAGTATGACATGTAATAATGACTCGTGTATGGAAGTTACTGTTTAAAATTCACTATAGTTGAGATTCAGTACAGGGCGTCCTTCAGGAATACGGGCCTGAGTAATTGTTTGTTTAGACTCTGTTGTCGGCCTTCCGTGGCTGTGTAACAACATGTTGTTTTGTCTACCGTCTACTGTCTACTGCTCGTCTGTTATTCTAATGTTCTGTAGGTATCACTCAAGTGGATTCCGTAACTCCAATTTCACAATCTTTGTTTTGGTAGTTAATGTTCGTGTTTTTTAGAGACTTTAACATCCTGCTCGCTTCACTTGCAAAGTTTCTAATTACTACAAAAGTTTAATACTTGCATAATCTAACCATTACATTAAATGCCCACTATTGGACTCTTAGGGAGAGGAATCAGGCTTTAATTAAGCGGCTTCAGTTCGAATAAGTGGCCAGCAGCCAAGTTAAGGCCAGCAAGAAAAGTTACATACATAATCAGCCTATTATATTCCCACTGTTGGGACTCGAGAGAGGAGCTGGGCCTCCACGAGGGCCGCGTGGAGGATTATGTTAGGAGTGCGGCTTGGTGGATAGGCTAGTGGCCAACCCATGTTGAAGTTCCCAGGCCGCCCGAAGGCATTTGATATAGCCTATTACGACTGTTGTCCTAGAGATACACCAAGTACCGACGGCTAAAGGTGCCCTCAGAAGCACGGAAACGCTCACTTGAACAATGCCACTAGCACACACCCACTCAACTCCTGACCACAGCAATTGTTGATCGTTGGAGATTGCCAAGTCAAGTTCCTCTGCGAGCGCATCAAGAAAAAAGAAAAGTTACTTACTGAGATTAAAATATTTGTAAAATCTAGATAGGGATATAAAAGTAGACTCTGAACTGAGTTATGGCACTGAAACATCATCTCTTACTATGGGCCTCGAAATAAGTTCAAAGTCGCACAACAAGCTATGGAGAGGGCTATGCTCGGGGTTTCTCTGCGTGATCGGATCAGGAATGAGGAGAAAGAACCATGAACGAACTCACTGACAAAGCCCAGAGAAAAACCAACAAAGTGGAAATGAGCCGGTAGGTTCTGGAGTGGAGACCACGGACCGGCACGCGCAGCGTAGACCTGATAACGGTCGCAGGACGACGTTGGATGAAGGCCGCTTTCGACCGTTCGTTTTGGAAATCTATGGGGATAATCTATGTTCAGCAGTGCATGTCCTACGACTGAGATGATAACGATGATGGTAAATAGACGATTAAGACGAAATATGCGTCAAATTTGACGATTCGCCGTTACGAATATTTAAAACTAGACCATTTAAAACAATTAATTGACATTTGTTTTTTACGTCTATTAAAAGTTCACAAAATTCTTTATTCGGCTATGGTCACCGAAACACGATTAAATAAATTTGGCTCGATAGAAAAAAATCGTAAACTTTCCTAAAAAATACCCTTTTTGCCGTTCCCGTCGGTGGAATGAATCAACTTCATTTAATTCCTATCAAAGATATTTATAAACAAAAATACACATTTTAATCCTAACAAACACACAAATCCGTCTATGAACTCAGTTTTTTGTAAAAATGTAAGATTATTTTTAGAAAATAAAGTAAAGTTAATATTGAAACCATTTGCAAACGCGCACACTGAGTATGCAGCCATTACCATGGCTCCCGACCCCCGCTAGTCGGCCAGAGTGCGTTGTCGAGAGTGGACGTGTACAACTTTATTCCCTCCAGCGCGCCCGGACGACTACATTATTTTAGTCCATATTATCGACTTTTGGGAAATAAAGATAAGAAGAAAAATAAAACTGCTCGGAATTACAATAGAAACAGATTATCGAACTTGCAGACAAATATGTAAGTACCTACCTGATTGTTTTCATTCATAGTCTTTGCGTAGGTTATCTGTAATTGATTTAGCTTAGTGTTATAAAATATTTTATGATGATGAAAATAAGGCGACCATAATCAAACTAATGTTATAAATGCAAAAATTTCTAAGTGTCTTAGTGTGTTAGTTAGTTTTGAGAAGTAAGTAAGACGGTTGATTGAATTTGTATGATATTTAGTATGGTGGTAGCTTATTATATGTATATATACCAATATGTTATTCTATAGGGTATAGAATAGGTATACATATTTATATATTTTATCCGACCTGATGACTACCTGGTCAGAGTTTTCAGGGATTAATTTAGAATATTAGTAGGAATTTGACTTTTATTTTTACAGCCCTCCGCCCTACAAATAATTGTCTAAGGAATCCCATGAGGATAATACCGAAGTATTGCTGCCAACAAATTTACCGGAATCTTCCGATGCGTTATACGAAAATCTTCGACCAGTTATTACACCTGGTTTCTTCAAGTAAGTTACATAGTAAATTTATATCTGCGACCACATGGTCGCTTGCCAAAAACAGGCGAGTAAAAAATTAAAAAAAGTCTGTATGGATTTCTACTTCCCATCTCATAAGTCTAGTAGGTATTACTAGATTGTTATATGCACTTGAATGAAACATGTATATTGTATACGTTTTCCATCTAATTTGGTGCTCAAGAATAAGCCACTTGTATAGGGCAGACATACCGGTTTTAATAAAACCGATATTTTTATTTAGGCGTACCGCTTTATTTATATTTTATTACTAACATATCCCTAGCTTCAGCATTCCGGCTAAACTACCCAACGCCGACATAATATATTAGAGTCCAGAGGGTTAATTTCTTTGTAGTTGGTTATATAATAATATCTTACAATTTACTTTTATTTAAGAAATTTTTATGATATGTCAAACTAATTACTTAAAATTATTTTGTTATTTTCAAATAATTCAGATACTCTTTGTATTTAATTTGTGTTTAATTTGTTCAGTATTAGTAGTACAGTATTTTTATCAAAGATTAATAAAGTAAGAAGTAAAGTAGTTACTATTTGTTATTTTTATCATAAGGTTACTGAAGTAACAAGTTAACTTGTTACTTGTCATTAACCTTTTGATAAAAATGTTCAACATGATTTTGTATCTATTGTTCCAGTGAAGAAATGCCATTCCTAGAAGAGCCGGAGTGTGAGATAAGCACAAAAGAATCGACAGGTCGCAGAATAGTAGATATTGTTTTTTTAAGCAATTGAAGGACTTAAAGCACAACCCTCTCTTTAAGTGTGATTTCAGCTGCTTGGTTTTACAGACGGAAAAAAGATATGGGCTTGTTTCAAATTTTACTTGTCTAAGATGTGCAAGAAAACTTTCGAAGTGTGTTCGGATGATATAAATAAATGATACCGGCCTTAACGCACTGCAGCAATTTCTGGAATTGTAGCTTCTGGTATCGGATACTCACAATTTGAGAAAACTATGGCAGCCATGGATATTCCTATTTTTCGAGAAAAGTATTACGCAAAAATACAAGACCATATTATGTTCAATGAATTGGAGACTACAGCGGTAGAGGTGATGGAACGCGCTGCTGCAAAAGAACGGGAAGCAGCAATCGAAGAAGGAAACTTAATAAATAGTGTTCCCGTAATTAATTTTTTGCAGACGAATCATTGTGCAAACGCTCATATGGCAACTTATATAAAGCGCTATCTGGTGTAGCTGCAATCGTTGGTCGAAAATTTGGGGAAGTTCACTTTCTCGGTGTGAAAAATAAAACCAGAAAGTAAAAGAGAGCATCATAGAAAAAACCTAACACGTTGAAAATAAAAAGAAATAGAGTTAACCTTTTCGAAAATCAAAGGAGAATGCAGGGGAACAAGTGGCAGCACCTGATATGTCTGATGAAGACAATAAGGAAGCATATTCAGAATTCATAAAAATCTGAAAAAAATGGCCAATGACAAAGTCCAATTTTTTATATATTATAAAATACATACAAAAATAAATATAAACAGTAAATGGTACTATCAGGTCAAATGGCAATTACGAGTTACTGATAAACAAAGCAGCGTTTTAGGTATTTGGGGAGGAGAGAATGAAAAAACCTACGTTTTCATATGAAAAAGATGAATACTTTATGCTATTACTTAAATGGAGGCCGAACTTGTTACTTTCTACCAGACGCATAATAATATGCTTCCGAAGTTAGTAGATTCACGACGAGACCGTGGCATGCCGTTGAGAGGCTCTGAGAAGTAACTATTTGTTTTGTAGCTTAACTTACTTTAATTAACTCACCTCTTACTGTAAATCTCTTCTCATAACTTTGGAAATACAAATCTCACCATTTCTTTAGATATTATTTATTATCAATAAGATTTTTTATTGAACATCTGCATTTTTTTTAAAATTTATAATGCTTTAGTTCACAGACATCAAAGGGTCCGTGGCATTGTTTATATATATATATTATATATTAAACTTCTTTTTATAATTACATAATACATTTGTGAAGGCCTGAAGGGCACTTAGAAAACTTTTGAAAACCTGCATTTATTTAAGCTTTCAGTATTAATGTCATGATTAATAAAAAAGTTGTTATAACAATACCTTTGTGTATACGAAATTTATACCTTAGTTGAAGTTGATTTTTGCATTTTAGTAAAACAACATTTATTATACCGGTTTTTTTATCTTACCGGTATTTGATAGGACTTGACCTGGTTGTGTATCAAATACCGGTTTTATCTAATTCAAGCCCTAGTTTTATTTGTAACATGGTCAAAAATTATAAAGTATTGGCAAGTATTTTGGTTCAACCAATGCATAACTAATATTATGAACTACTTTTAGGTACCTTATAGTTTGTTCGTTTTGGCATATAATAGGTAATCAAAATAAAATTTATTGAAAATCACAAAAACTATTTAATCGTTTACTCGTGCCAATTTACAATAAAGACACCCAAAGCCTAGTATGATAATGGTATTAGTAAATATTGTCATAAATCTTTACACCATAATAATTACCTACTTAAAATAACGTACCTAATTAGTTAACAACGCAGGCGAATTGAAAATCATAAGTCAGTAGAATACTATCAAGTAACCATACGCCCGCGAGTGGCTATGCTGGCTAGACCCCTTGCGCCGCCCGGCGGTCTGCGTCTGCTTCACCCCCTCAATATCCGTGTAACGTCTCTACCATTTCGCCTTAAAGATAAAATGAGTAAAAATTTAGATAAAACGTGGAAGTCCTTTTTGCTATACCTACGGGATCAAGCTCACGCTTGGCATCATTTGTTGATCAATTATGCGACATGTACCTATGTATATAGGGATATTGATTGTGGTTTCTTGGTTTCGTAATTTTTAGATGGAAATATATATGGTCATTTTGTGTAAAATGTGCAATAAATAATAAACACATATTATACATATTGGACACTATAAACGATGAAGTACTGAAAATAAAAATTCTCATATCAAATAGAAAGATTGATGCAATTTAAAGCTTACATAAATAAATATTATCGGACGACTGCTTAGGATGTAATTAGACATAATGACCATGAGTCTCACCATGAGTGTACGTAACATTGGTTAATGTAATATCTACACCGTAAATCACGATACAAAATTAACAAAATATTTTAGCATTATTAATAGCTTCGTATGATTGTTGCCTGTCAGTGCTTGCAAAGTCTAAAAGTGCCCCTGCTCATGCACTCTGACTATATCCTAAAAAACTTAATTTGCGCAGAACCACGTCTCATGGACAAAAACAGGTCTTCCCATACTCTGATACAGGCGAGATGCCTGCGGGACCTCATTTGAACTGGAGCGCGTCGACGACTTTTTTTGATTTCGGACTTTTGGCAGTTACTTACACTGAGGTCTCGAAGATGTATGAAAAATGGAAATGCCACTGGTTGCTAAGCCGCCAGGGTGGACGAGCAAGTACAAAATTATTACACTTTCAAAGTACTCAGTTCGATTCATAGAAGTGAAGGAAGGAAGCTGATACCTGCAGATGTTTCTAGAGTTAATTACTTTACTTGTTTATGTGCGAAGCCTAAGTCCTGGAACGTCACCCATGCTGCTGTAGTACGTGATATAACGCTCTGGATACTCTAAAGGATGGTTATCCAGGTACATCCATAAAGTTTTCACAATTATTCCACCGCAGACACCTACGTCCAGCCGTGTAACTTTTTCTCTGGAAAACGGAACAGAATTGCTGCGAAATTATCTGCTACATTCTGAGTATTTACTTTTCCTCATAAACGTTCAAGCGAGCTCAAGTCTTCTTACGTATATGCATTTTGAAAGGGTAAGGGTAAGAAATGTACGAGCTGCGTAGGATATTAAATTATGTTTTAGTTATGCAAGTTAATTCATTCAGACGTTTTATTGAAATTTGACTCAGTACGACTGCGTTCACGTTATAATAACGATGCGTATAATACGAGTAGCTTATAATAATTATTTGCTCTTTGCAGACCCTCCAGTTGCCCAATTTGTAATGGCATTTTTCATCCTTATAATTCCTTCATACATCATTTTTATGTAAGGCATCATTCAAGCAAAAACATAGAAGTCCGTTATTTAGCAGGAAATACCGAGTCTAATATAAATATCGAAACTATGACAAGAATGTGATCAGAACCGAAAAGAGAAAAATAGCGTATTATCAAAGTACAGCCGTAACTTGACCTGGCCGCCCCGAACATAACCATTATAAAACTTTTATCCAATGACCTGTACTTTTTGGGCCTTTGGCCTTGGGCGGCTGAGTTAAAATTGTCTTACTGAACTTTTCACCAGCACACCCATAGTACGTTTAGTTTGGTTTATTAGAGCTAGCCGGTCAGACGGTTCGAGTGTGCCTTTCGATGATCGTGTGCCACTTCCATTCTTTATTAACCACCGCCGTTCCTTCAGGCATATATTATACATTTTGCAATTTTGTTCACCGGTAATTGCATAGCGTTCTCGGCTCACATATTTAAGTTAAGCATTTAATGTTTTCTCAAAATAACGAGTAGGTGCGTGTGATTGGCCGAAACTGACTTTAATCACAGATTTCGTGTTGTTGCATTATGTGCATCGATTTGGGCGATTGTAAGAACATTATATATAAGTCGCAATTCTACATTAATAAAAGATCACGATTTGTGCAGAAATGATTCCAAATACAAAAATGTGAAAAACATATCCTCCCACTAGCTGACCCGCCAGCGGCTTCGCTCGCGTGGCCTCGCGGTATGCGGTTAATTACAGTTTTTTAAATATCCTACGGGCAATCTTTAATTTACCAGGATCGCAAGTCTCCTATATGTTAACCAGATATTTATGCTACCATCATACAAAATTTCATTTAAATCGGTCCAGTCGTTTCGGAGATTAACCCCTACAGACAGACAGACGAATAAACAAAAAAAAACAGAAAAAGTAAAAATATCAAAAAAAGATTAGTTCGTTAGTTAGATTACACTCCTTACATCCCCTGACTCGGTTTTCAGCATTTTTTTCATTGTGCAGTAATTCAACCTCTACAGTTTCATTATATGTAGTGATAAGCGAAAGAAGGTCCTTTCTACCTCTACCAAAAGTAGATGATTCTTGATTAGATGTACAGACTTTGAATTGTTCTTACACAGTTGGCTTGTTACATATCAAACAGCGTAACAATCTTATATGTCATGGCAACCCCATCCGCTTAAAAGGTAACAAAATGCCGAAAAGTGCACTCAAAGTTAATAACCGCGGCGGCCTGTAATCAACGCACGCATTTCAGTTTTGTTATATTTAATGGATAATTAACAAAGCTAATAAATCTTTATAATCGGATTTCTGAAAGTATTTGATTTGGCGGCATGCCCTTCTCTTATTACCATATTATTCTTTTTCTCTTTATACAAGACAATTTCTTTTTTACATTTAAAATATGTTTTCTGCGTGCCGGTGTCAGTGTCGGCTATAATTAATTTTATTTTCGGTATAAGCCCATTTTGTACCCATCGTTGGGACTCGAGCCGTCTTCTCAGAGAGGGTGGTAGGTATGGGTCATAATCCACCATGCCCAGCGAAGTTTTTACGCCGCCTAAACGTATCCGACTACGCTAACTTAATTTAAAATTTCATCAAAATCTGAATATCCGTTTCACGGCGAAAGCGTTACAAACACACACTCACGAACTCTCGAATCCATATCTTTTCAGATAAATAAAATTGAAGTGTCTGTTTTTAATTCCAATTTATCAGATTTTCACTAAATGCATAAAATATGAATGTATAGAGTATAGTACATTTCATAAAAAACCATTTATAAACTTTTTGTCTGTCTGTCTGATTGTTCCGGCTAATCTCTGGAACGGCTGGACCGATTTTAACGGGACTTTCACTGGTAGATAGCTGACGCTATAACGAGTAACTAAGGCTACTTTTATTTCATCATCATCCATCACCACGCGCGTGAGACCGTGGGGCGCAGCTAGTTTGTAATATAAGTGTGATTACAGCAAAAAGTAATATGTAGGTAGTACATAAAAAACACTGTAGAAATGTTCAAGAAACACGGTTCATCAGATATTTATTTGTTCAACAACTACCATTTTATGAATGATTCATATACTTCACATTTTGCACCATTTTGTTGGCAAAAACAGTATTAGTCATGATTGCATCTGAGTATTAACGTTATCCCACTCATACCTCTATGCCGCGGGAGGCATCATACCCCTGTGCTGCGGGAGGCATGGACATATTACAAATATCCAAAACCCAAGAACAAACATATCAGATATTTTTGCAATATTTTTCCCAGCCAGAGATGAAACCTGGAACAACGCGCTTCGAAGGTACAGTCAATAGTCAATATCAACTTGGTCAACGGGGCTTCCAATATTAATAAAATCTTCATCACATATCACAGAAACAAAGGAGATTTGAAAGGGGGCCGGTGTCGCAGCAATATGCCTAAAAACAGAACGCATTGAACGGCGGTCGCGATATTGCATGTAAACAGTTTACAATGCTTGCTTTGCACTTACGAATATTCAAACGTTGTTCAAAAATAGTTTTTTTATACGGTTCTTATAACAAATATCATTATTTTGTCTGTTTGCTTGTTGCAGAAGATCTCCGAAACGGCTTTTTGACGTGTCTTTCACTGGGAGATAGCTAATGTTATACGAAGTAACGCTTTCATTTAATACGCGCCGTATCCCGTGAGGCCGCACGAGCGTTGCCACGGATGGGGCTTTTTGGGTGAGTTTTGAAATAAATTTGTCTACATTCGAAAGCTTGTAAATGCTTAGGGGCCTCTAGACCAGTGTAAATTTACCGATGATTACAAAATAACGACCAAATCTTATTGCATTGTTCTGAGTAGATTATTATGTAATGTAGATATTAAGTAACAATAATTGCAAGTATTCATTAATTAAAGTAATTATAAGCCTTGTTCGGGTCAAATGCTCAGAATGCAATGTCTGTAAGTACTATAAGCGTTTACCTTTGTAGCGGTCAAAATGTTTGCAAGTTCAAGTTTAAAATCTTTTGCGTGTCCACAAACACGCATGTTCCCATGAAAAGTATAAACAAAACGCTTACTCAAATTAAAGAATTAAGTGCAAAAATCACGCCGGACAGCCGGATATAACGTGTTTTGTATTCATTTAAAATACGTATAATCATTGCGAAACGTCAAACTGGAACTGCCTCCCGTGTGTTTGAATTACTTTGAATAGATCTGGTTAAAAAAGAAAAATATCTGATTTGGAGAGATGAATCTGTATAGAAATCTGAAATAGTGCAATTGTTTTTGGGGCATTCATTAGTTAGGTATTCAGATTTTACAATGTAGTTTAACTTTATAACATTTCTGTAACCTTATTTCTACAGAAATGTTTTTTTTTACATTTAGAGCAGTGTGCGGCTACCCTTATTTTCCATGTTATTTTTATTTAATCAATCAATCAATCAAGCGTTTATTGCTAAATGAAGTTTAATAGCAAGATACGAAAGTTTCGATAGTGGAAATGTAATAACATTTTCATTTATTTTTGTCCTATTTTATTGATTCGCCAAAGCAAAAAAAAACTCCAACTATGTTGTTATATTACTATCAGTACAATCACAGATTACTGACAAACAGTAGAAACAACTCTGACACGTTTTTTCACGCTCTCTGATCGCTGAAATGGCTATAATTATTATTTATTTTGTTAATTGTAAGTCATTACATTTTAACCAATTATCTCTGAGGTGATTACAATTGATTGAATCACTTGTTATAATGCTTACAACTACCTTGAGCAATAATGACAGTCGATCCAGTAAGTTTCATGTTTGATAATGCGACGTGGATACACTAGTCTGTCTCCACGATTCAATTCATACCAAATTTCATCAAAATTGGCCTCGTCGTTTGTGCGTGAAATAGTAACAAGCATCCACACATCCATACATCCATACTCACAAACTTTCGCATTAATAATACTCTTATTATTAGGATATATTCAAAAATTGTTGTGTCGGCCCCCTGTCATCACTTTGCTCTAATGTCAATAGCATAGACTAATATTATATGGTAAATAGTTTAGGCAGCGTACGCGATATAATGACTTTTTGTATTTTTTTCCGCACCTTGGGTTACATTATCGAAGTTTTTATACAGATCCCTAACTTTTTGAAAAGTATATATAAGCCTATGTTCATCAAGGAAAATGTAGGATTCTTTCAAAAAAATTCAAAATTCAAAAATTATTTATTCAGTTTAGGCATCATAGACACTCTTATGAACGTCAAAATTTTTAAATGATTCTACCGCTGTCTTCGGAAAAGAACCACCGCCGAGAAGAAGCAGCAAGAAACTCGTGGGCCATTATTTTTTCAAGTCTTTGTACATTGAGGTTACATATGAGTAGTATTAAAATAACAAATTTATTCAATAGTTGGCTATTAGGCAGAAGTGGAAAGCTTCCAGGCATCTTTGTCTTCTAATGGTGAAAGAATTATTCTAATCGGTCCAGTAGTTTCGGAGCCTATTCACTTCAAACAAGCAAACAAACATATCTTTCCTCTTTATAATATTGGAGTGTCAACTTTAGTTTAGTCTGTAACAATTTTTTTAATTTTAATCATCAGAGTATGCATACAATATCAAAGTAATTTAGTAGATACTTTATATTTTTAGTATGCTATTTAAATGCTATGAACAATGTCAAAAAATATTGAGTTATATTATCCTTGTGCTCTATAGAGGCAGCCAGGGTTTTTTACCGATCTTTGAAGCTTATTAGAAAACGTTAACCTATGGTAAACATTATCTACCGACTTCCAAAAAGGAGGAGGTACATAATTAGACTGTGTTTTTTATGTTTGGTACCTCATAACTTTCGATATGATGAACCGATTCTCAAAATTATTTGTTTTAAAGCTAGTGCTTCCCGTGTGGTCCCATTCAAATTTCATCAAATTGGGTCTAGTAGTTTTTGAGTTACACTCCAATAACTGAATAGAATGGAAGTCAGTATAAAATTTTTCTAATTGTACTTGTTTGTTCATATAAAAATCAGTTACGCATTTTGTCAGTATGAGTAGTTTTTTGATCACCATCTTTGTTATTCGCTTGGAGTTCATAAATAACTTCCTTGTTTCACAATTACTTTTTTTATGATTATCTGAGGTGATGGAAAGTACAAGCGAATACCAAGCCACAAATGTCCAATAGTTCCAATGGCGAGCTTTTTTGCCCGGTCACTTGATAACACATAATGCGTCATTTAATTTTTTGTTAGTGATACATTTCTAAACTAGTTTAAGACTATGACAGATTGTCGACGAACAATGCCTAAGGCTAAACATGATATTACTTTTTAAAAATCAAGTCATATCCGTATTATCAAATAAATAGAAGCCAATTTTAGTAGCATTAAACGCAACAAACAATTTGGTTTGTTAACATTGTCCAAAGCAAAAAGAGCTCTAAATTAAAATACAATTAAGTAGATGATAGTTCAAATTAGCTCGGTAGTAGATAGTAAGTGATAACACGCCCATCCCGAGTAGAATATCCAGTCGAAACGAATTGGCGAGAACGGATTTTGTGAACCGTTTCGTGAACTTTCAAGTATGGTCTCGATATCCCACCAGGCGGTTCATTGGCCCAATCAACATCCGGGACACCAAACAAGGAAAGAATCAGTTTTAATCACAATCTACACTGCTGCACATTTGTCTCTCCAATTGCAAGCCACTGAGAAATCGTAGAGGCGTCAAAGTTTAAGACTTCTTGTATCCGACTGATACCAGGAGCTTTGCGAAGATCCTCCCTCCACCTAGACTGAGGGTCTGAGATGACTTTTTAACTATTATTTAATCTGTGTTAAGGAACCTTTACACTACCCGTAAGTAGAGCGATTGTCGGTCATGAGTTTGAAATGCGTCTTATTTACACTACCAGAGAGATTATTATATTATTACTATTATATATTTACACCACTTGAGCACGCAGAACCAATATCACTAATCTGTTTGCACTTCAATTCTACAAAAATAATACATCTTATTTTAACCCCATTGTAAGAATGACTCGTCAATATAATGAGCTGGTTTTAAATAACCCAGAATTAGACATTTTCGATCCTAAGCTCAGCAGTTACATAAAAACTGTTAAAGATATCCTCCATCTTAAACCGTATGGTTCAGACACAACAGCGGTGTTGCGTCTGAATAGTCCACCCCGCTTAAAGTTTTAGATTCTCGATTATGTATAATATATATATCTGCATCAACCTGTTGGTATTCATCTGCAAAGGTTATTGCTTTGCAGGTGGATACTTTCAATCCCATCTATCTCGGTACTTTTTGTATTTCTGTATACACATATTTTGAGTTACAATCCAGTAAAGAATTGTATTAGCATCTATATTTATAAGTGAGAAATTCATTGTAATTTGTTTTGTTTATCATAATTAAATAAATAAACTACCCGTCGGTCGCCAAGTAAATTACTAGCTAGAGTGCCATTCATACCGTAACACAATACGCACTTATGGTTTGCAGCAGAATATCTTTCACTGCGTTTGTAACAACCAAGACGGGATCTTCCACTAGCCCTACCGATTTTCTCGCCTCTTACGTTTCGCATCTCGATGACGGAGGGAGCATATTCTTTCGCCCTCGAGCAGTGAAGTAGGTTATGTAACGGTTTTATGGAGCTAAACAAGATTTCATGATGTCGCATGTCATATTGGAAAAGCTATGTATTTACAGACCTAAATACCATAACACGTAACAACGACAAGTAAAAAACAAAAAGTGGCCGAAAGAAACACAAGGCCTATGCGTATTTCTGGTGATAAATGATCTAATCAAACGTGTCTAGAACAATTATCGCGGGTTTCCATCACGAATGATGTATCGACAACTCAGTCGTACCTGTGGTAGGTACATGAGGGAGCCAAACGCGGTTATATTTCGGTATTGCTATTATAATTTTTGATTCTGTATGTTTTAGTAGCATTTGAACTCTTTGTAAATGAGTTCTCCCGGGGAGGTACTGCTATGATACCTTATATCTACCGCAAAGCTGTTCGCATTACAGTCTTGTGGTTCGAAGGGTATGGGTGCCGACGAAATTATAGGCATAATGAGACTTAACAACGTAATGTCTCAGTTCGTCACTTGTGACGAAATGCATCTGTTTATAACCAGTGGTTATACCACTTAACACCGGTCGGGTCTCGGGCATGTACCTAATGACTTATAAAAAGGAATGTTATTTCTCTCTTTTTTAATGAAGTTTGATAAGGTTATCAAATAAATACCTAGATAGTTGTCATTGCAATCCGGATTTCTTTTTTACATTTGGAACTGCTATTTAAGAAACACTTTAGGAAATCTCAGAAAACTTTAATAGTATATTTATCCATTTTTTAACAAAAAATATGCTTAATTTTGAACCTTACTCTCTTTTTTAAATGAATTTTGAGCCGAAGTGGGGATCGACCTGTATTTTATGTAAGTTAGAAATAATTTAAGAAGATTTAACATTAAACATAACGACCTATTAACTATATGACAACAATTCAATTATAACAATTAACTAAAGCTTGACCTCGCTAAAATATGAGACGTAGAAAGTAACGAAAACGAAAACACTAACTTACTTTTCTACCTACTTCAAAAATAAAGGAGAAGATACTCAATTCAACTGTATTTTTTATGTTTATTACCTCATAACTTTCGACTGGGTGAACCGATTCCCAAAATTATTTTTAAGCTGGTGCTACCCGTATAGTCCCATTTAAATTTCATCAAAATCGGTCCAGTAGTTTTTGAGATACACTCCAATAACTGAATATAATGGAAGTCGGTATTATTTTTTTCAAATTGTACTTGTCTTTTAAATATATCTAGACAACCTAATCCTCACCTGACTAACTACTAAGCCAAACTTGTAAGACTGGCATTCGTACTCGTAATTAGTAAGTGCCCTATAACACACAAGTACTTATGTGGGGGGTATACCTACATTTCATATTATAATCTATGTTTTCTAAAACATTGAGTCTCATAGAGACTATGTTAGCTATGCACCTGTGAATTAGGTCTAAATGTCACCGTTGATCAAGTTCAATAAAGCGCAGTGCAGCGAAAACGAGATCAACTTTGCATGGCAACGTGTGGTGTGTTTGGTGCAAAAGCTTCGTTCTTTCTCGATCCTTTCTTATAAGTACATATATCATGCTTGGATAAAATAGCCAGGCATTACCTGTATTGTAATAGGTAGCCACTCCTATCTGTGACAACTCTATCATAAAACCGTGAGTTCATCATTTTATGACTGTGAGCAACGCGGTACCTAATGAGTTGAGAACAGTGACCTTAATACGGCATTTTGACAGTACGTGTTTCCACGTCAATTTTTGTTTGTCACGCTGGTTCTGTCGAATTAATTTGTGTAACAGCCTACGTTTCTAATATTATCAGCAGGGTGCGCCACTGGTCGATTCAAATATACACCTCTATATAATTATTACACGTACATTGAGGTACGTTGATAGCGGGAAAAAACACAACAATAACTGTCGTTGATTTTGATTGATGTTAACTCCTCTCCTGATGTTCCCCGCCATACTAACTTTAGTTGTCTTGTGCCATGTGTGTTCTCTCCATATATATAATTAATTAGTAAGTTTATTCGTGCTAACCAAAGTACCTGTCTGGGTGAGCGAGTTTTGCACGTAAGTAAACAATTGATTTTCTTGGTCTAACCTCAAACCAAACACTTATATGCTTAGTGTTGCTTAACAACGCCATCTATTGTCAACTGCGCTTTAGTGTGGTTGTGAAAAACATGTGTGTGGTAAAACAGTTTTAATTGACTGAAAACACGGCTAAAACCACGTTTTCTAAAAATTAAACCTAGCTAGATCGATATTATCACCCTCTAAACCCCTGCGTACTAAATTTCATGAAAATCGTTAGAGCCGCTTCCGAGATTCTGATTCAATTCTTAATATTCAATTTATAATTCAATTCTTATATATTCTTCTTATATATATATGTATATCTACTCGTATAAGAATTGCTCGTTTATAGGTATTAGATAGAAAAGCTCTAACAACTTTTAGCTTAACATATCTGACTGTGAATCTGTTGTATAAAATATTCATATAGAAGTTCATGTTATACATATTAGTACCTAATTATATCATTTGTGCCATCCTGGGTATGTTTTGTGTTGTCATATTTTCAGATTGAGTTTACCTGGATGCAAAATTTAACTCATCAAGGTCCGCTATTATAGCCACCGATCATTCTCTCTCGTTTGTTGTCTGCTCTATCTATTGGACACTGGTAGAATTGTGGCGAACCAGCACATGCCGCTCTTAAAAGAAACATGAAAAACTGATATTGATTGAGGTTCCTTGGTTTATGTTTCTTTTAGTTTTTACGTGTAGTATAGGTTTATTCTTCTTCTTCTACTAGTGCCTCTCCAACTAGTGAAGGCTGGCTGTCAGCTCCGCATATCTCATTCGGTCTTTGGCGAGTTTAAATAGCTCCGCGACACTTCCGATTCATGTCCATTCTCGGATATTGCGCAGCCATGACTTCCCTCTACGTCCAACAGGTCTTCTTCCGACCACATTGCCCATCATAATCAACTGAAGAAGCTCATATCTGGAGTGCCTAAGCACGTGGGTTAGATAGGCTACCTTCCTTCTTTTGATGGTTTGCATGAGTTCTCGTTTCCTCCCAGCTCGACGTAAAACCTCAACATTGAGATGTGTCCAGCTTATGGCCAACAATAGGTTTATTATCAAGCTATAAATGTTCGTAATGGTGCACGAGTGTGGGCAACGTGTACAAAATCATGAAATATTGTTTTTGTGTTTTCCGCGACAATCGCCTTATGCATCCACCGGTTTACTAGAACGTCACTTAGGTGGAATAATGACTAATTAGAACTTGAAATAAAATATAATTTGATGCAAAATAATCCAATGGGCATTACAGGTTCTGAATTCGCCCTCCTCGGACATGTACGAAAATCTATATAAAATAACTTAACTACATACCTAGCTATTTATTAAGTAGTTTTTGACGTGATAACGTGTTATAAATCGATGAACGCCGGCTGCACGCACGAAAAAGCATGACTCATTGTCACGTTACGTTGTCATGTTACGACTAAGTTGTCTTTTGACGTTATCACGTAAAATTATCGTCCGTAAACCGACTTTACATTCAACCATTTTTTAATATTTGTACAAGAAAGTATTATAACATTTGTGACGGGACTTTCACTGGCTGACGTTATAAAAAGTAACATTGGCTACTTTTGTTCAGAAAAACAATAAAGAAGCGCTAAAAAAATTGTGTTATAGTAATTTTCCGCGCGTGTGTAGCCACTGGGCGGTAAATAAAAAACAAAACATTAACAGCAAAAACAGAAGCTTCTATATTACAGTCGTTACAAATTTAAAAAATCCTACATACCCTCCTGCGTTTATTATGCCGTGGCGTCGCCGAGGCGCGGCAAAAGGTCATCGCGCACTAGACCGAATCATGTGTTGCACGAAACGGAGCCACTCCGAGCGAAACGCTGCACTAAGGACTAAGTGGCTCGGAGAGTTATGGGCGAGGATGCGGAGTGACTTATGCCGTCATGATATGACCACTAACTTTTACTGTCTGCTTATTATTTTTACTTTTTGGCACTTAGGTCGATGGAATTCAATTTCACATTACTGTGCTACCATTTTTGTCGCAACACTTACTACTTTACTATAAAGGATTTAAAGTTTCATCTTTGAGTAGGGACAAGTTTTGCAATTTTAGCGAGAAAAATTCACAACCTCGGACGGTATTCCAACCCGCATCTTCCATGTCAATCCGTGTCAAACGCCATGACCACTAGGCCATCGAAGCTCGCCGTCCGAGCACCGAATTTTAACTCTATATAATGATTTTAATCGTCGCACGAACACTGAGGTACCACTCAGTGCGCACAAAGCGAAAAATTCTCTAAAATTGCAATGTTTGGTATAGCCAAGCAGGCGTTATAGTGCTTTAAAATCATATAAATAATAGTGACAGTATATAATAGAATTAAAATCGTTGCTTGAGTAATAACTTTTCCTTAAGTAAGTGATTACTTTTACTTGTTTATAAATACGGCAGTAAGACTTTAGTTAATAAGTGTTGCTTAATTAACTTGAAGCATGCGAGATAGACACAAACGAAAACTTCCTTTCATATTTCCTCGGTTGGCGGACCCATTCGCCTTAACCTGTCAGAGTGAGAAACCGACGTAGACGCTGTAGATTTTTTGTTGTGTGAATTATCCGGCTGCAATGGCGTCGTTGAGGCGCAATATCGGTGGCCATAAAAAATCCTTTCTCTTTTTCTATGGCGATTTATAACCACGACCAATTTGGTATGAACTGTAAACCTCAGGGTTTTAACCCTTTTATAATATCTCACTATTATTATTATATATGTGAAAGTTTAGATGGATGGATGTTTATTCCTCATTCACGCTCAAGCCAATTTTGATGAAATTAGATATGGAGGTAGGCGAGGTGCTGAATGAACACAAAACATACTTTTCATCATCATCGTCATCATCATCCATCACCACGCGGGGGAGCTGGGCCAATTTTGATGAAATTTGGTATGGAGGTAGATGAGGCGCTGGATTAACACTTAGGATACTTTTTATCATCACCATCTACGCCACGGGGGTGAACTGGACCATTTTTGATGAAATTTGGTATGGAGGTAGATAGGCGCTTGATTAACTCATAGAATACTTTTCATTATCATCATCCATCACAATATGGGTGAAGTACGGGGCGCAACTAGTGTGTAATAAATATTATTGAAGTATGTTTTTTTTTTGTTACATTGACATTTGATAAACAAGCATTTGACCACAGTCTCACCTGACGGAAAGTGATGACGCGGTCTACGGTGGTACATGCTTGCCTTAAAGGTACCTATTCACTCTGTATTTGAAGACTATGTCGAAACGTCGTATGTACGAATATGTCGGGAAATATAGACGCTGGTAGGTTGTTCCATACTTCAGCCTTACGCATTATGAAGCTAGATTTGAAGGGCTTCGTGCGTATTTTTGGAAATTCGACCATGTACGGATGACGTGTTCCTGTGCGTCTTGTTGTTCGATGAAAGAAAGGAGATGAGGGAATAAGATTGTGAAGATCGATCGCACACTCTCCGAAGTGAATCCTGTAAAACACCGATAAATAATAGCTCTTTGTGCATATAATATGACTATGAAGAAATTGTATTTCAGGGTGGTTGTTGAGGCGTTGAATGTGAGATGAATGTTCATTAATAGTTATTTATGCTACGTTATAAAACACATACTGAAAAGTAAAAAGCACTAGTGCGGAAAAGTGTCACTTTACGCACGAGGTTTTCGAGCTCTTTCGAGATGTTAAGGAGCTTTATGAGGATCTTTGGAATTGTTGAAGGAAACGTGTTGCGAAGTGCTGTAAGAACCACAGACAAAAGTACATATAAGAGCAGTAGGACGCCCCCTAGTTCATTCTCGAACCGATTTTATTTCATGGTTGATATGTTGTACTTAGGTATATTGGACTAGCTACACCCCGTGGTTTTACCGGGCTTTTTTTTGTTTGAAAAGTGAATTAGTCGGGATTGTTTTTAATTATGTTTGATGAAAATTGCTTCAAGATGGCCGCTACAAAATGGCGACTTACATTATTTTTCCACAACTCCCTATCAAATGAAAAGGCTTGACTAGTAGAATATACTATGACCGATTTCATTATTATTTTGATTTCATTATTTTTTATTCGAAAATGTGGAATAGTTTCAATTGGGTGCGAGGGGAACCATGGAACCCAGCTGGTTTTCTACAAACTTCATAAAATGTACAAGAAGTGAAGTTTGACCGATCCAATGGCGACAAGTCAAAAGGACAAGTTGCAAAGTCGAGTTTGCGCGGGGCCCCTCTAATTCGCATTTGATCAGTTTTATTCGCTCCGCACGGGGCCCTTGGGAAATCACTTAGGTACGCTACCTACCTATAAAGAAAACGACATTCAGCATACTAAAGTATTTGGACGCTTTTGCGTATATTTTCGTAGTTGATTCTTTCTTTTAGATAGATTTTATAATGGTAATTCTCACTTTAGGGGATTGCATAGTTAGTACTTTCCATGCTAAAAGAGAAAACTCTTTTCTCCGATTTCAGTGATTTTTTTTTCACGGAATCATGACATTGTTTACTATGCCCGTACGTTTTGATTTTTTCAGTATTTTTAAGTTCTAATAAAGGAAATTTATAGTACTTTGAAATACTGAAAATCAAAACGTACGGGCATAGTAAACAATGCTATGATTCCATGAAAAAAAAATCACTGAAATCGGACAATGTAAACAGATAGAAAAGAGTTTTCTCTTTTAGCATGGAAAGTACTAGCTATGCAACCCTCTTAATGACTTTTAAATGTAGGTAGCTTGCTTCACTGGCTGCGCCCTGTGGTTTCAGTCATGTTGTGCTGGATGATGTACGAATTCATCATCTATCTATCTACCCAATTTCGTCCGAATCTATTCAGTCGTATTTGATTGATTGAGCAACAAACGTACACTCAAACTTTAACATTTACTATCTATACTAATATAATATTATAAAGAGAAAAGATTTGTGTGTAAAAGTATGTTTGTAAGGAATTGGCTCAAAAAGTCCTGGACCTATTTTAAAAATTCTTTCACCATTGGAAAGCTACATTCACCCTAAGTAACATAGGCTATATAAGATTCATCATCATCATCATCATCATCCATCACCGCGCGGTTGAAACCGTGAAGAGCAGCTAGTATTTAATAATTTCTTGGGCTTTCGCCATTCTTATACATTGAAATTAAACAACACTTTAAACGGATTAAATCGTGTACATTATTAATCCCGACGTTTCGAAAACATTTCAGTCTAGCCGGGCCGGGACCATGTTCACTAAAACATGTTCGAAACGTTTAAGGCGCTGCGCAAAGCCAAAGATCCGTAAAACGCTATGTTTTTCGTCGCACAGTTTAGACGCACAGTTATTGATACAAACTTGGAATAAATACAGTGGAATTGGAATAAGTACACAATATACAAACATATATTGCACAATATTTACCTGGCACCTTGATAAAAAACAATTACATTATAATTAAAACGACGGAAAAAACTCTTTCGTTTAGAATTTCTCAATATTTTAAACGACAACTAATATATTTTATGTAATCAGAAAAAAAGGTAATGTATTAAAGAAATATATAGATTGTTTTACTCTTGTGGCTTCTTATATTTTTAAACAAATTAAAACTGCGAAAAAGTTATCGTGTTTACAGACGCACGCTTGGTTTTGTCACGGCTAGTGCTTCACCCGTTCAAATACCTAAAAGTTTGCAGGGCTTAACTTCAATTTACAATAGAAATTTATGCGCGCGACTTCATTTGCTTTGAATAAGGTTACCGCTATCCCTCGGAAACTATACGTCGGATCAGGATAGTATACCTGTGAGTTAACCAAATTTCATCAAAATCAGTTTTGCCTTTTTTGCGTGATTGAGTAACAAACATGCAAACATACAAGGTTCCACATCAATTTTAGTGTGGCTTTAATATTCCTTTACAGCGTCATATGTGCCTAAATTAAATTAATTAATTCTTGCATTGTGTAGTGTTACATAAAATGAAACTAAAGGTCTTTCAGTCTATTGTTTAAAGTTGAGACAAATTGTAATTTTACTTGCTAGTCAAATGACCTCTATGTAAACTATATATAAAGGTTAGTGTTACTAGTGTATAATCTTTGTTATTTTGCATTGTCATTTAAAATTCTGACAGCATTTTTAGAAGGTACCCACTGGTAGCATTTATAATAGCTTTTACTCGAAATAAAAAGAATAAATTAAATATAGGCGTCAAAGCCCACAAAGTCAATTATTAATTCATGTATCTTATTTATCTTGGTATAAATAAATAAATCGTTAAAGTACTATTATTTATTCTGTATTGTTACCAAAGTATACGTAATAACAAACACCAGACAAAGATCATGTAACTTAAATACGTAACATTAAGTACTTACTTGGAGTTTATGGAGGCTTTAGGAGTTTGTATTGTAATAATTTTAATATCAGATAACATTTCCATTATAGTAACGTATAATATACTATTTTGTAAACCATATGATTATTATATTCAAATGTTGGTAGTCTTACATCAGTTTAGACTAGTTTAGAGAGCACGAGCTTACACGACGATTAAATTTGCACTAAACATACCCACAATTAAACAGAAACGGCAAATTTAAGAACTGTCACTTGCAAGCATTATACGAATTTAGACATAAGTCTAAACAGAATAAGAACTACCATAATTGACTAAAAATAGATTTTAGTTCGCTAGTTTAGTTTGGTGTTCGGAACAAGCGAATTACTACCAGGGTCACTTAAATACAATACCCTAAAATAAAAAGACAAATTGAATAATAACTTTTAACTTACCTTGAACAATTCTTTAACCGATTTCGACAAGTTATTTCACACTCATTAGTGTTGAATTCCAGTTTTTGGTAAATATTTTTGGTTATCCTTTTTAGTGACCCTTGCTACTTACGGGAGGATTTTCCACCGTCAATTACGATATCATCAAGATAGGCGGAACACTTATCAGTAATTGGATCGTCTATATTTAGAATCTTTATTTTATTTTTATTTTAGAATCTATATAATCATACATTTAGAAATTTCATTCTAAGTGTTACTCGAATGTAGATTTTAGTATTAACATAATAAGAACTACCATAGTTTAGAGAATTTTAGTTTAGTGTACGCACAAGCGAATCAGTACCAATAACTAAATTTTTTATTTAATTTTACGTCGCTATTCAAAACAAACCACTATAGTCCCGTATTACATGCACGAAAATATTTAACCGGCGGTAAAAACCACTGACCTAAACAAACATTGCAGTGTAACATATAAATCAATGGTAAAAACGTATATTTTGTACCTAATTTGTGAACTCGAGTGAGATTACTACGTCCGCAAATAATGAGTCCTAAGTCCATTCACACTGTTACTACGTGAAAATGTAGGCTAAAGTAAGTTTACGGTTTTGTAACACGAGGATATAATTGCGTAGATATTCGCTGGTTGGTTGACATTTGTAAAGTAGTTACTGTTACAAATTATTTATAAAAAAAACGCTAATATAGCCTGCCACCCTCATGAACCCTGTAAATTTTGTGTAACATTTACTGTCAAATCTCCTCTTAAGTAAAGTTTCTGTTTCAACTCAACATCTTTCTGCAGTACATATTCAAGTTGTGAATGCGTCACTAAGACTTGTCTTTTTAGAATTGGGACGATAGATGCGATGAAGACAAGATTACTAAGAATACAAAGCTATTTATTGCACGCTTTTTCTTTCATCATCATCATCATCATCATCTCAGCCGTAGAACGTCCACTGCTGAAAATATGCCTCCCCATAATTTTCCAAAGAGAACGGTTGGAAGCAGCCTGCATCCAACGTCGTCCTGCGACTTTTATCAGGTCGTCTGTCCACCGTGTCGGTGGACGATCTACGCTGCGCTTGCGGTTCCGTGGTCTTCACTCCAGAACCTTTCGGCCCCATCGGCCATCTGTTCTGCGTGCTATGTGCCCTGCCCACTGCCACTTCAACTGGCTAATCTTCTGGGCTATGTCGGTGACTTTCGTTCTTCTACGGATCTCCTCATTTCTGATTCGATCACGTAGAGAAACTCCGAGCATAGCCCTCTCCATAGCTCGTTGTGCGACTTTGAGCTTTTCTATGAGGCCCATAGTAAGAGACCACGTTTCAGTGCCATAAGTCATCACTGGTAACACACATTGGTCGAAGACTCTTGTCTTGAGGCACTGAGGTATTTTTGACGAGAAGACTTCGCGAAGTTTCCGGAACGCTGCCCAGCCGAGTTGGATTCGACGATTGACCTCTTTCTCGAAGTTGGACCTGCCTAGTTTGACTGTGTGTCCCAGGTAGATGTACTCGTCAACAACTTCGAGAACTGAGTTCCCAACTGATATTGGGATAGGTACAACATTAATTAGACATAGTTTTCGTCTTATCCATGTTCATCTTAAGACCTACCCGTTGGGAAACTCGATGGAGGCCTTCGAGCATTGTACTGAGGTCTTCCATGGATTCTGCCATGACTATAATATCGTCGGCAAATCGAAGGTGAGTGATGTATTCGCCGTTAATATTAATGCCAAGTCCTTGCCATTCCAGAAGCTTGAAGGCGTCTTCCAATGTAGCGGTGAACAGTTTCGGAGATATAACGTCTCCCTGTCTCACGCCTCTTTGCAATGGAATTGCCTTCGAACTCTGCTCCTGTACTCGGACTGACATGTAGGCGTTTTTGTACAAACACTTCAGCACTTCAATATACCGATAGTCAATACGGCACCGCTGGAGAGACTCAAGCACTGCCCACGTCTCGATCGAATCAAAGGCTTTCTCATAGTCCACAAACGCTAAACAAAGAGGCAAGTTATACTCTTCGGTCTTCTGTATAACTTGCCGTAGCGTGTGGATGTGGTCTATGGTACTATAGCCTTTTCGGAAACCGGCTTGTTCCGGAGGCTGGAATTCATCAAACCTGCGACTGAGACGGTTCGTTATAACCTTCAAAAACAGCTTATAAACATGGCTCAAAAGCGAGATCGGTCTGTAATTTTTAAGTAAAGTGTTGTCACTTTTCTTGAAGAACAGCACCACCATGCTTTTGTTCCATGCTTCTGGCTTTGAACCTTCGAGTAAGACGGTATTAAAGAGCTTCTGAAGGACTTTAAGTACCGGTGTTCCACCTGCTTTCAGAAGCTCAGATGTGATACCGTCGTCACCAGGCGCCTTGTTGTCCTTAAGCTGTTTCAAGGCCATTCTAATCTCGCACAGGCTGATGTCCGGGATATCTTCGGTATAATGTCGGGTCAGCGTGGCTCTTGGGTCTTTGGCCGAGCTGCTAACAGGTTTAGCGACCGAGGTGTATAGCTGTCCGTAGAAACTCTCTACCTCTCCTAATACTTCTGCTTTGGTCGACGCTACACTACCGTCTTCTCTCTTCAGCTTCGTCAACTGGCTTTGCCCAATAGACATGTCTTTTGCAAACACTTTGGAGCCTTTTTTCCGCTCTATCAATCAATCAATCAATCAATCAATCATTTATTGATAACGCCAAGTTACAAGTCAATATAATAATAACAATTGGTACAAATCGTACCTTCATCATTAATCATAATTCAAAATTAATAAAGGTTTTAAGTAATTGAAACATGTCATATTATAGAAATTAATACAAAATTAATTATGAAAATACATTGGATTAAAATAAAATAAAATAAAAACACAATTATATAACAATATTACATAGATCAACGATACATAGGTCAAAAAATATAACTATAATTATATAATAGGTAAATTGTAAAATTCGTCTACAGTGTAGAACGCGTGTTCTAAAAGCCATTTTCTCAGTCTTAATTTAAAGACCATGGTGGAAGTTGCATCCTTTTTTATAGCACCCGGAAGACGGTTGTAAACAGAAGGGCCCATTACATATACGGACCTCTCCGATTTGCGCAGCGTATGCGCGGGAGTGACGAGGACGTGAGCAAACTTGTTACTGCGCAGAGCGCGGTAAGTATTTATGCCTTTCTCCTGGAACTTATCGATATTATTATATGTGAAAATAGCGACTTGATATATAAGTTCACAGGGAAAGAGGCATGATTTTCAGCTCCTTGAATAGGTCTCTGCACGACACGTCATCGGACACACCCATGATTGCGCGCACGGCTCTCGTCTCTTTAATACGGTTTGTATTAAAGATCCGGATGTCGTGTCGCAAGGACTTCCATATTCGTCTATTGAGCAGCCTATATGCTTCAGCATCATGCGAAGACTGCATTTTCAGTGAGCGTCGTTCAGCCATGAGGTTGAGGGTATCGTTGGAGAGTTTCTGTGGCCTATCTGTACGGTGGGGTTTAAAGTATTTGGAACCCACTGTATGGACAGTTTCTATTAACCTGTTATTGATCTCGTCCACTGAAGCGATGTTCTCAAGGCAATCGAAGCGATTGGATAGCTCAAGTTGAAAGCTCTCGGGGTCTTGTATATGGGCACGAGTGGGTCGGAGCGTAGACTTCATTCACAGACCGTGCCTCTTACCATTCGGTGATCACTACCGGTTTTAACCCTGTTGATCACGGAGACATCAGTGAATATTTGCCTTTGGTGGTCATAATGAAGTCAATCTCATTTCTCGTGGAACCATCGGGACTCAGCCAGGTCCATTTCCTGTGAGGTGGCTTCTGAAAGAAAGAGTTCATCATAAAGAGTCCCTCTTTCTCCAGGAAGTCGGCCAACCTCTGTCCCCTACGGTTCCGTTGTCCATATCCAAATTGCCCCACTTTCAACTCATCCTCGCTTCTCTTACCCAACTTCGCGTTGAAGTCCCCCATAACAACTAGAAAGTGCGTTTCAGAGGTATGTATGGCCCGACTAATGTCCTCATACATATCCTCCACCTCATCATCCGGGTGCGACTTCTTCGTCGGTGCGTATACCTGAATGACCTTCAGCGAATATCTTTGGGATACTCTGAGTATTAGGTATACGACCCTATTGGAAACGCTATCGATCTTAACTATGTTGTTAGTAAGGGACTTGTGGCCGAGAAAACCGACACCACCTTGGGACTGTTGGTCGCCCTCCCGGTAGTAGAGTAGGTTACCTGATTTTAGGGTTATCGTGTCCTCACCCGCTCTACGGACTTCAGATAACCCCACAATGTCCCAGTGTAACTTACTCATTTCTTCTTCCAGCTCATATATCTTCTCGTCTGTCCTCATCGTGCGTATGTTGTGTGTCACCAGGGCCAGTCGTCGTCGTTGGGGGTGGTAGCCGGGCGTCTGCCGGGGATTCTTAGTACCCCCTGCCCCACCGTTACCGTGGCCGCTACCGTAGCCAGGAATAGCGGGGCTGCCAGGGACTGGGGGCCTGGTTCCTAATGTGTCTGTCATTGGGGGGATTTTGCCAATACTCGCCACGCTTGGCAGGCGGGTTGGCGAGCGCAGTTTTGAGGTTTTAATACTGGGAAGGTGCTGCTGCCCACCTTCCGATTGTTATCCCTTAGCAGATTTTTACGCACCCACGGGTAGAGTTGGGGGGGTTTTATTCTAAGCCGGTACCCCACGGCTTCTCTCATTATACGATGCTGTATAGGAATGTGTAGTTAATAATGTGCATATTTATACATTTATTTAATTTCTATAGTAATAACACTTACTTACACTTATACTGTTCAAATAAATATAAAATCATACTCTTAAGGTAGTAGTTATTGCCGCAATGCACAATGCAGACATTCTGCCTAGAATTAGTGGTGTCAAAGCATTACTGATGATATGTTTGAAAGGATTTAAGAAAATAAAGAATTAATAGACCAAGAATTCGTCTTTGTTCTCACAAGCGAGTCCAGTACCGCACAGAAGTTTAAAGATAAAAATTGTGGATGACACTGGAACAGTTACAACTTACCCGTTAATCCTTTAATATCCTACCGGTTATCCTCACTATGACTAGAAAATAATCCTAGGCTAGATATGTAATAGGCCATATCATAAGCCGCTAAATAAGCAATTAATTAAAAATGACACTGGTATATCATTCTATGTTTCATATCAAATTGCAGAATTCACGCTCGAAAGTAAAACAATAATGTTGTATACAAATTTTTCCTTATAACTTGATATTCTATCCACATAGAGATATATGTAATGAAGACAGTCCTTAGCCAAGTTTCACATAGTTAAGTACTTTAGTTTCTAGGACAGTAGGAACAAGGTAAATCAGTCATAGCATAAGGCAATACCATTGTTTACGGATCTATCCCAAAGCAATCAAGGCACGATCCCTTCATAGGGAATTCACAACCACTACCTACCTATAGGTACCCGCCACCACCCGACTTATGATATGGCCTATTACATATCTTGCCTGATGTATTAAAAGCCAACTTACGTTTAAAATTTCAGGTTCTTCCTATTGGGGGAGACCTTGTACTCTCTTGTATCTAAGACGTCTGCCCAGCGTGGAGATTATGACATATCCTCCCTTGGGGGAGAACTTGTTCAACGGTGGACGTTCCGGATGACATCATAAGGTTTAAGGTGGCAATAAGCTCGCCTCAATGTGATACTGTTCTTCGCATATTCTGTGATGAGAACAACACCGTGATTGGTGTATAGTATGGGTGAATAAATGTAGACACATCTAGCTACCCCTTCAGGGATGTAAAGGCGTGATGGTACATACTTGTGTGTTTTGTTCAGGCATCACATGGCGGAGCTAGTTTAAAATAATTGAATTAGTCAACAAACAACGCTGGAACCATTGATTGCGAAGGAGATACTTCGGCACGTGCCAATTTTGCACAAGCTAAGAATACAGACACCAATTGCATTTTTGATTCTATAAACTGAGATACGTTTTCGTTGTCAGCATTTGCTTGCTTTTACGCTGAACTTCTTTGTATTTTTAACCGACTTCAAAAAAGAAGGTTATATGTTCGTGTGTATGTATTTTTTTATAAGTATGTTAACCGATTTCTCCCCCATTTGTGGACCGATTCTTAAAATTATTTAAGTGTTTACACACACACTTCCGAGATAGTAGTCCCATTTAAATTTCATCAAAGTCGGTCAAACAGTTATTGAGTTACACTCAAAAAAACTGAAAAGTGTTACGCCTTTCTTGATGATATCATCATTGATGGTGGATGACAATCGTAATCCCGTAAGTAGCAAGGGCCACTAAAAATTACGAAAATTTACCAAAAAAATTGAACCGACTTCATTACCAAAAAGTGTGAAATAACTTACTTTAGTATTTTTTTAGGTAATATGATTCAAGCGGCTAAAGTGAGCCCTCTGATTTTCTTTCCCATGGGAAGGTTAGTCACAGCGACCGATCAACGAACGACGTGTGTCTATCTTGATATGTCAATTTACATACATAAGGCCCACTCAACATCGGGTCACGGGTTCGATTCCCGGTTCGTATCAATTCAATGCTTCCTATGATGCCTGTGTATGCACGCACGAATGTAAACCCACATTTTTATTATCGCCAGGGATTATAAAAAAGGGATCGGCATATGGAAGTGATTCTGCAGTTTGGATAGGGTCACAATGGAATCATAATGTTCTTATGGTGACAACTTGAATCCTGTGATAACACCGGTGCTCATGACATTAACCCTTTGAATTATTATTTTTACTTTTTATTTCCTACAGCTGGGTAAAGACCTTAGCCTTAGCTAATCTGTTCAATATGGCGAACTCATTCATACAAAAAAATTAAGTACTCTCTTTAATGACCCTTGCTACTTTCGGGATCGATTGTCATTCACCGTCAATAAATATATCATCAAGAGAGGCGAAATACTTTTCAGTTATTAGATTGTAACTCAAAAACCGCTTGACTGGTTTTGATGAAATTTGAATGGGACCACCTCGGAAGTAAATACTCTTTCAAATAAAAAAAGATTTTAGGATCGGTCCACAGTGGGATAGAAATTGGTGAACATACATAAAAAAAGAAACATTCAGTTGAACAAAGGACCTCCCTCCTTTTTTGAAGTCGATTAACAACGGGTCGCCCGCCATAGGTTCCTAGGCCTACTCGACGATTTTAGCAAATTAGTTTTTTTTTAATATAATCTATCAGAGTTCAATAGAACCGCAGTGGTTGCAGTGCATGCAATTGTAAAGTAATTATGATCAAACTTGCAGAATCGTGATGCAGGATACGATGTTTTATAGATACTTATTTGTACTTTAAGACTTGTCATGAAAAAATATTGCTCGATGCAAATGCATGTAATGTTCATACGTTCTGTTTCTATGGACATCAAAAAGGTTTTAGTTTTATCGACCGACTTATAAAAAGGAGGAGGTACTTAATTCGACTGTATTTTTTTTAATGTTTGTTTGTTACCTCATAACTTTCGACTGGGTGAACTGATTTACAAAAATTTTTATATTTTGTTTGTTTAAAAGCTGGTGCTTCCCGTGTGGTCCCATGTAAATTTGATCGAATTCGGACCAGTAGTTTTTGAGTTACACTCCAGTAACTGAGTTTTACCAAAATAATAGAATGGAAGTCGGTATTACATTTTTCAAATTGCACTTGGTTTTATCGTTTTTATTGGACTTTGAATACTCATCATTATGACATAAGTGCACGCTTGAATCAAAATGAACCAAACTTAGGTACTACCTACTATCAAACTACAGTAATGACATAAATACGAAACTAAACTCTCTGTCTGTCAGTTTGTCTGTTACCTTTTTACAACTAAGCAACTGAATGCATGTGAAGTTTCATAGTTTTTCATCACGTGTATTATAACGCGGAGCTCAGCTAGTTTTATAGTTTTTAACCGACAGAAAAAACAGGAGGTTATATGTTTGCCTGTATGTTTTTTTGTGTATGTTCACCGGTTTCTCCCCCATTTGTGGACCGATTCTCAAAATTCTTTTTTAAATGTTACATTGGATTACATCTCCCGTTGGCATAAAATCACAAGTAGGTACTAGGTGTGGCTTTACCTAACTACTGCGGATGAAGGTGCGAGTATAATATAGTATTTTTATAATATTACAAGTTTTCTCAACCACAACAGTGACTCAGCATTGCAAATTGCAATACCCGTTGAACTAAAAACCTAACGAACCTTTGTCAATTTGTACAATGACCAATTTACTTGGACTAGTCAACCAAAACCCTTTTCCCTTTTGAAATCAAGTGTTTTGAGAAAAGGGAAACCAAACGGTCTATTGGATATTAAACTTGTTTTTCGAATGAGAATACTTTTACCCGACTTCGGCGAAGTCCAAAAGGATGGTTTTGTGTTTGACCTGTATGTATGTACGTCCGTTTCTTCTATCCGCTCATAATTACTCAACGCCTTAAACAATTTCGTTAAAGTAATAGTAAATATCTATAACTAGAACGTCTTCCCTACTAGCATTGATTGACGCAGGTTTCGCGCGACACGCGTCCCTGGATGTCAACACGCCATAAAACAAGTGCACATCGCATCTACGTTATGTTGGTAGCATACCTACGCAACAGGAAACAATGACATTTACAAACTACCAACCCCGACCACTCTGCCGGCACTCACGTAATAATTGCCGGTAAGCGTCCTCCGCCCCCACTCACCGCCTCTTCCCACGTTTATCGCCTATTTATTGCGATGACGTTCTACTTACTCGGGGCCGCGCGATCTAAGTACGCGAGTGTAACTCTCTCGGCCGCTCTTTCCTCCGTAGTGGCGTTATTAGTAAACTGCAAAGCAGACACCCATCCAAATAGTGAGCGCAACAAGCTTATTTAACTAAGTTGATCAGTTTAAGACAACAAAGCGAACTCGAATGCGAGTGCTTCAACACGATGTTCAAAATGAAATCTACAATTTTGAGATAAAATTATATATTCGCTTCCATGAACTGAGCACTTTCGGGCTTCGGAGAATACATCCCACGGACCTGGCTGTTGTCCTAGAAGTCATTACGCTCTGTCCGAGACCTACGGGCAGTTTGAATACTTGAATACTGGGGCACAGATTACTGAATAAGACTGGGGTTGGCCTCTGGCCTATTCGCCCCACGCACAGAGTCCACGTCGTGGATCTTTGCCCTTACTGATCTCTCTGAGAAGGAGGGTTCGATTGTTCTGGCCGCCCTAGGTATAACATGACTAAGCACCCTTTACCGGTTTACTTTATTCTCTGTCTAAACAGTTATATCATCATTATTACTATTTCTACAATAAATAATTAATTAGATTGTTGTGGATTAAGAACAGAGTAGGAAGTAATTATTCGGATATAAGCCCTTTTTAGGTGCCGTACCCAAAAATTAAACGGGATTATTACTAAGACTCCGCTGTCCGCCCGTCTATCTGTCTGTCTGTCCGTCTGTCACCAGGCTGTATCTCATGAACCGTGATAGTTAGACAGATTAAATTTTCAAATTCAAAATAATATATTTTATTTGTGATACACAGGTTCAAAATTCAGCTAGTAAAATTAAATAGTACAAGCCGTGATCAGCCATTTTGGCATACAAATAATAAAGTTGTCAAACTATATTAAAGAACATTAAAATAAATCAATTAAAATGAGGGTCACGTCATTTACGCCGGATATACAATAAAAAATAAGAAAAACCAGTATGAAATTCAGTCAAACAGGTTCATACAACACAATCTTAATATTAGAATTTATTTTGTAAAAAGTCATTAATGGAATAAAATGCATTGTCGATTAAAAAATTAAATAATTTACGTTTAAAACATGTCAATTCAATTGTTTCTTTTATTGGTTTGGGGATGTTACTCGTATTATAAATTTTTGGTGCCATAGTGAACACACTTTTCCATAAAGACTCGTTTTATGATTGATGAATTTTAAGTTTCTCAAAACAGTTCGGTTTCGAGACGTGGAAACAATTTCAAATAGTTTAGGATTGAGTCGAATAAAGAGACATATTTCATATATATATTTCAGAGCTTTCAGCTTTTTCCAAACCACACATGGCACGAATACAACGTTCTGGACATTTGAAGACTTTTTACAGATGATGTATTTCTGTTGCCGCTATAACAACAAATAATAAAAAAAACAGAATAAAATAAATATAATTAACGGGGCTCCCATACAACAAACGTGATTTTTAGTGGCATATTTAATTTCTTTTTATTTTTTTAAACATTACATTGTTAGTAATTAAAAATTAAATAAAAAAATAATAATAATAACTATCTAATCTATAAGCCCCATGAGATATTTTATATATTTTATATAAAATAATATTAAAAAAAAAAAAATTATAATAATAATAAATTAATTAAAATAAAATAATTATTAAAATTATATTTTAGATATTTTATATTTTATGCCGTCTCATCTCCCTGGGACGACTGATCGGGCTGGCGCTGCCGCGTCTAAAGCGGAAGACCTCAAACGTCATAAATATGTGTATTTAGACAGAATGTACATGCCTGAAGACGAAAGTCTTCAATCAGTGCGTCCTACCCGTCATGACATACGGAGCCGAAACGTGGACACTGACGGCTCGAATGGTCCACAAGCTCAAAGTCGCTCAGCGGGCTATGGAAAGGGCTATGCTCGGTGTTTCTCTGAGGGATCGCATCAGAAATGAAGTGATCCGTCAGAGAACCAAGGTCATCGACATAGCCCACCGGATCAGCAAGCTGAAGTGGCAGTGGGCTGGCCATATTAGCCGTAGAACCGACAACCGTTGGGGTAAACGAGTTCTAGAGTGGAGACCGCGTCTCGGCAAACGTAGTGTAGGAAGTCCTGAGGCACGGTGGAGTGACGATCTGCGCAAGACGGCTGGCAAAAACTGGATGCGAGAAGCCCAAGATAGACCTAAGTGGCGTGCAATTGGAGAGGCCTATGTCCAGCAGTGGACTGCTACAGGCTGATGATGATGATGATGTACATGTTTGTGCCATTTGGGCAAGTTTGGGGTCGAAACTTTAGGCCCATGGGGGCCGTCCGCTCTCAACTTGTTTAGGGATCTGGCGAAACGTTTGGTTGAGGCGTCGGGTGACCGAAATGCTGGCGCCTATTTTGGGCAAAAACTTAGCATTGCCATCCAGCGTGGCAATGCCGCCAGCGTTTTGGCCACTTTTCCCCTCACCATGGGGCTTATAGATTAGATAGTTATTATTATTATTTTTTTATTTAATTTTTAATTATTAACAATGTAATGTTTAAAAAAATAATGAAATTATATTTAATATGGATCTAGAGATTCATAACTCTTTTTTTTTTTTTGTATAGGTTGTACGGAATCCTTCGTGCGCGAGTTCGACTCGCACTTGGGCGGTTTTATTTTTTCTTCCCTATATCTGACAGTTTATTTTTAGTTAAACCATTTTCTTGACTTTGCAACTCTTGATTACTTCCTGTTCGAACCTTTTCAACCATTCAGAGTAGCGAGATGTGTGCAGAGACGTACAGACTCGGTAGAGACAAATCAGTACCTACAAACTGCTTTATTTGAATGGTGTAACGTTTCACTAAAGTCTTCTGCATATATCATAACCCGTAGAGTATCTGCGAGTAGAATATTAGTGGAAAAGCTTTATTATATTTTATCTTAACATTGTCCGATTTCGGTATTTTTTTTTCATGCAATGGATACATTGTTTCCTATGCCCGTACGTTTTGATTTTTTCAGTATTTCAAAGTAATATAATTTTTTTTAAACTTCAAAAAAGTAAAAAAATCAAAACGTATGGGCATAGCAAACTATGTGTTGATTGCATGAACAAAATCACTGAAATCGGACAATGTTAACAGGTGAAAAGAGTTTTTTCTTTTAGTGTGGACAAGTACTAGATCCCCTTAAGTGGATAAGTATGACTTACTACTATATTTATTTCTTAATATCGCTACGTAACGGTCCGGCACGAAAGTATCAAATGTTTATATATCACATTACAGCTACGGAAATGTGCATTTTGCAACAATCCAAGGACCGCATTGTCGCCATAAGTCTATCTATCTATCTATAGTATCTTTTCTATATTTTTTTTAATCACTGTAATCTTAGTCGATACGCCCCTTCGTCCCGGCGCTCTTATAGTCTTAAGCCTAATTTAGTCTGTATGGTAGGCCTGGATCAGGCCCTGCTCACGAGAAGGATGATTAAAGCAAAACAGTATGTTTACAAAGTTTTACATGAAAATTGATATACGATTGGGAAAATAGAAAATCTCTACAACACATCTATTCGCTTATGCACACGAAACCTTTAAAATTAACATCGCCAATTAAAATAAATAAACAAATCTCACCGTCCCAAAAAAAACAAGCAACAAAGAAAATGTAACACGTCTATTTCGATTCGGAAAACTGTCTTTCGTCGCGGTTTAAAACGGGCGGAGCCACTGACTTTTCTATTCTCCCACTTGAGGTCAACGACCGGAAAATGAAAAAAAACTTTTGGCATCCGTTTGATGGTTGTTACGTGACGTCCCTTTTATGTTTTTTTAATGCGTATAGAACACGAACATTGGATGTAGTGACTGATACAGAGTGTCTGCGACATACGAGAATGCTGGCCTGATTGAATGTAAATTTAGATTTGGTTTATAATTAAATTAACTACTCGTATGTTTTGGTATACTTGTTCAGACAGCCCGACTGAGGGTTATGCATTTAGGTATGTATGTATTCCCGCACCCAAAAAGGTTCTATGGATTTAAATCAATAATGAGTTTATAGTATTTGTCATCGACTCGCAAATAACAGAGGGTATAATTTATAATCAGTTTAACACCAATATCACGTCATATTGGATTTCCGATAGAACAACTGATAACAGAAATCTCAGTGGAACAATTCTGTATTAAAAATATTTTTTCTTAGCAGTTTTTTTATTTAAATTAAACTGTAGTCTCAAGTAAAACTAGTAGTAAATCTGGTACACAAGCCTTACATTTTTTATTTTTATATCATGTTTTATTTGTCATATTACCAGATGAGGAAACAATAAAGTGGTTTAAGGGCATGATGGTAAGTGCCACTGCTGACATTATTGGTGCAGTCCAGAACGGCAAGTTGAGAAGTTTTGCTTGAAACTGCACTACTAACATTTTGTGTTAAAAAAATACCGTCTATCTATTCAAAACATTTAAATACATTTAAGGCTAAACACTTTATGAATTCTAAAAATAGCAACTTGGTACAAAGTGTAGAATGGCAACACCGATGTTTGCACCGAAGCAAATGAGTGGCCATTCATTACACAAAGTGTAAAGTTTTATTTTTCAGTTTTATTTGTAGTCCTTACTCGCTGAGAAAAGGAATAACATCCTGTGACGGGAGCGTTAGCAAAATCGACCAGGATTTATTTTATATTTTATCTATTAAATCTTATAGGAAATTAACCTTCAAATAAATATGTCATTCCTTTTAATTTAATATTCCTCAGATGTAAAAGCAACACCATACATATCAAATTCAAAAGTAAAAACATAGTATTTAAAACTTTATTAGTATTGAAGGCGACATGCTTATATATTTATGAATTAAGTTGCTAGAATAATGCAAATTGTGATTTATCTATGCCGCACATACGTCATGTCAATGACCCGAAAAAATAAAAATACGCTGATGCATAACTTGCAATTTCAACACACATTCTTTCAATCACAGACTGCAGAGTCATTTAATATAAGGTAGGTGTGTAAAATAAACACAGATATCAGCGATAGAAATAAAAACTAGAACATAAAAACATTAATGGACATAAATTTAGTACTTTGTTGACATAATCAGTATAATTAATTGCTAAGAGATTAGAATTAAAGTCTAATCTTTCAAATTCTTAATGCTCAAATTGGGAGCAGATTATTGAAAATCCAACTGTAGTATTTAGATAACAATAATTTTGATATTAATGTTTGGGATTGCGCAATTTCAAAAAGTTTGAGTAAGGTTCATAAAAAATATATGTCTGTGCAAATTGAACTAGTTCAGGTTCAGATCCCATTTGGACGAATCGAAGTAGACGCGAGTGAACCTGCTTTATCCGAGAATTTTACGAGTGGATTAAAATATTGTCCTCGAAACTATGAAATGATATCACAGGTGTTATTTGTGAATTATCTTGTGAGTTTACACGCTCATACTTCATGCAGTTATTTTTTTACATCCTTATTTATTTTTTTGCTAACCCTACACTCATATTTTGTGTGGGAAACGTAGCAGGCGTCATCGCTAATTTAGTGCAAACATGCATATGCGGGAGTCATTGTCTTATTTGCCATAAAGCCTGTAGCACACTGAACGCGGAAAGCGCGCTGTGCGTCCGAAAGGAATGTGTTTGCTAAATCTTGTTCTTATAGTTTTCATATTGATCGCCATTAATATACCCGTTTTAAAATCTTGGTAACAATAACGCTTCATTTCTTACCTTAATATGCCTCAAATGTTATATTTAATTACTAACCGAGGTAATAGTACAATCTTATCATTTATAAGTAATTCTATCTGGATTGCGTGATAAAAACTAGTTTGGCCTCAAATCGGCAGATAAAAAATGTTCCTCGCGAATTTTCACCCTTTAAAATATATATGGTTTTAAAACCTTTTGTAAAACAACTAGGCATTTTCAACGAAACTTCATTTTTACCAAGTTTCTCGCATTGTTTACGTTGCACGTAGTTTATACTGCCCACTTTAAACTTTGGAGTCACCGACGAATGCCAACAGTGAAGTTTCATTTTCTATTTCGTAATCTAAATCTAAGACAATGGCTGTGCTCCATACATTCCTTGTCTTCCGACCCGCACAAGCCCGCTGGCTGAGTGCAACACGTACGTCCTGCCAGTGTGATGGAGGCTTTAGTCTTTCTGAATGCATGCCATGCGTGCGTGCGTTATGCAACGCATCCGGCCTCGGTGCCGTTGTGTCGTCGACGCTTAGTACGTACTTAGGCTCGATTCTATTGTTATGAACGTGATGATTTTCCACTGATACTTAAAAGATTTCATTATCGTTGACGTCTACTGTATTAACAAACTTCTTTGTAATAAATAGTAGAAATTGATAGTTAACAAACTTATAGCTGACAAGCTTTGTCGCCAGTAGCTCGAGCGCTACATAGCAGCTCCTTTTAGTAACATTTTCATTGTTAAACTATTACTATTAACCGACAAAACACTCACGAGTAAGAGATCGAATACATCTTGCCAGGTTTCGAGCATGTCCGATGCTCATCTTCAGGGCGAGTGCGCAGAGGCGTCTACGAGCTCCCGGCGGGCACTGGAAACACGGGTCGACGTAGACGTATTCGATCCCTAACGTGAGTGTTTTTTCGGTTAATAGTAATAGTAATTATGTGTAAATGTAAATGTGTCAAACTCACGAGAATTTCAATACAAAAAATGTTCATTTTTATTATCTACCATTATATATTAAATATTAAAGCTACCAGTGTCGTCATTATGGCGCTATTACGGCTATATTCAAATAGCAGAATTGCTATCTTCTCACCACAGTAATATCATAATAAAATAATGTAGTCTCGTTTTAATATCTAACTTTCTAACCTTTATTATTAGAAGTCACGTTGAAACAAAGAACATCGAAGTTCGTAGGATGGTTATGAGCTTCAAGATGAAGGAGAGTCCATGTGTTCATCTATTCACGAATACTGTGTCATTTCATATTCACCGATTAACTAAATCCGTCCTCAAGCATTCCTCTTTGGTCACCTGATTTTACCATACTACTTAGTGTGTATAAAAAAGGCAATTTCAATTAAGTAGATGATAGTGAAGGAAACTTCTGCTAGTCATCAACTTGGCAGGTACCACCACAGTGCCAGATATTATTCCTAGAAGCCGTAATGTGTAAACACTGATTTTAGGTTAAAGTGATTTACGGAAGTGAGAATTACGGAATGACAAGCGAAGTTTTATTTTGCACAGAACTTTGAACCTTAATTCCACATATTAAACGTCCACAACATATGATTTTAAGGCTCTTTATAGAGTCTACCTGCCTGTTACCATGCTCACAAGAGCAGGAGTTAAGCACCCACCGACGTGTTACAGCAGCTGTCCTTGAGAGCCCATCACCATTCAAGCTCTAGTGACCATCTTCAACCACATCATATAACTAACCATCAAGTGAGGTCACTAGTGGTCAAACTAAACTAGGTATATCAAGATTGTTTTTAGCACCATAAACAAATAAGTAGCATAGCAAAAATAAAGTGCATTGACAACGAAGTGAACCAAAGCAAAATCGATGGCAATGTCTTGAATCTACATATATAAAAATGAACTCCCATGGTCACGCTATTACTTGATGGAACAATCTCAATTTTAACAAATTCACACAAAAAAAAAAAATTATTTAAATTTTTTTTGTTTGTTAATTATTGTCAGGAAAAGGTTCTTATAAAAGAAAATCCAAGATAAGATGGAAGGCTCTGACGAGGCCGAAGGCGGAGCCTACTACGCGAACGAAGTCGCGGGCAGTCGTATCTTTATATTTACATGTTTCATTCACCACAGCTCGAAATTAATAAGCAGTCGTTCATTACCGGTAAGTGTTAAACAATGAGTAGGTATCAATTACTACTAAACATAAGAACGTACGCTTTCTCCCAACCAGAAATAGAACTAAGGTACTAATAGGTAAGGCGGTCAAGGCCGATCGTTGTGAAACCTTATTCTTATTTTCTCCTTTATAAGGACGCTCGTAAGTCTGTACATTTGATATTCTTCAAGTCAGATAAATGGCGCGTTTTATTTTATTTAGCACGGCTAACGGGCTGATAGAAGGTATCTAGTTGCGTGCGAGAGTAACATCCCCCAATACATTCAGGACAGGGAAGCTTTGTTTGCTACAGACAGAGACAGTTCAATTCTACTCGCAACATTAATTAGTTTAGTAACTTCGAGTGTTTGTTAGGAACTAGTTGCTTCAGTTGAATCCGTCTGCAAAACTTTGACTGCTTGCTATATTTCTGATTGTTTATTTTAATACAATGTAAAAGTAGCTTTTTAACCGACTTCTAAAAAGGAGGAGGTTATATGTTCGTGTGTATGTTTTTTTTATGTGTATGTTAATCGATTTCTCCCCATTTGTGGACCGATTCTCAAAATTCTTTGAGTTGTGACCGATTCTACAAAAAAATTTTTTTTGTAGCCGAGGTGGTCCCAATTAAATTTCGTCAAATTCGGTCCAGCAGTTTTTGAGTTACACTCCAAAAACGGAAAAGTATTACGCAGATCTTGATAATATCATCATTGACGGTGAATGACAATCGATTCCGTAAGTAGCAAGGGTCACTAAAAAAGGTGAAACATTTTTTTTACCAAAAAATGGATCCCAGCCACATGTTGAACGTACCCAACAGCAATGATATCACTTCAGATAATTAAAAAAATATTCTAATGGAACCGACTTCAATACCAAAAGTGTGAAATAACATGTCGATATTGTATATTTCACACTTTTGGTATTGAAGTCGGTTCCATTCGAATTTTTTTTTTGATCATCTGAAGTGATATCATTGCTGTTGGGTACGTTCAACATATGGCTGGTTCTTCAACCAGCCATATGTTGAACGTACCCAAGGCCATTGACAGCTGACTTGGACTACCTCTGAGCTACCACCTCTTCAACCAGCCATATGTTGAACGTACCCAACAGCAATGATATCACTTCAGATGATTAAAAAAAAAATTCTAATGGAACCGACTTCAATACCAAAAGTGTGAAATAACTTGTCGATATTGTATATTTCACACTTTTGGTATTGAAGTCGGTTCCATTCGAATTTTTTTTTTAATCATCTGAAATGATATCATTGCTGTTGGGTACGTTCAACATATGGCTGGTTGAAGAGGTGGTAGCTCAGAGGTAGCCCAAGTCAGCTGTCGATGGTCTTGGGTTGGAATCCTCTCTTGGGCTTAACGATATTCAAATGTAATTTATGATAAGATTCAGATCACGGTGGCAGGACGCTTTAGCCGACTGGCTAGCTACCGCTCTGAAGAGTTCGATGATAAAATCTATGCCATCAGGGGTATCATTTTATGTGACTACTAGATCAGATACATATGTACAAAATCTATCTTTAAGCAATTGAATGTTTATTATGCTGGGCTTTTGTGATGGAAGTAGCCAAGAGATTGAGGCTTGCTAATGTGTTGATTTATGATGGTTACGTGCTTTTAAATTTGAATACCTTTAAGGGTTTCCTGATAAGATGAACAGAAAAACCCAACAAGATCTCGGAAAGACGTCGAATTATGACGTTGTAGTAATTCTTAGACTTGAAGTCTAGGCTACACATATGAGCAACTATACAATTGAACCTATGTTATCGATAGTAATTTTTAAACTTTCGCGATTTGAACACATGTTTTAAATGTTTATCGGGACTTATCACGTATTATTACTTACTATAGACTTATCACACTATGTTATCGAATCAGCCGAGGTCTTTATGAGCTTTTCCATCTATTTTTAACCACCACTAGTTTTGAATATTAAATTGATGTTTTAGAATATTACTTTTCAATCAAAATGTCTAAGCTCTTGATATCTATCCTATTGATAGATCTATATATTGTTATTATTATATATTCAATTTATTTCACGGATTACGTCCGGTCCTTTGCAAAGGCATAAGTAGGGCTGTGGCCAACACTTAGAGGCCTGTTTGGTATAAAATATACAATATAGTATAAAAACAGACATTTTGGATGAAGGGTAACATGGTAAATATATCTATTACAAAAATGTGTAAAATATTAAGGCTATTTATATGAACTTATTAGTGATTAGGGATATAGTGGGCTATAGACGAGACTACGGCACCTGCCAATTTCAGTCTCATTTTTAAATATTTAGGTGACTTGCCACCCACTAAACGGGCCCCCCATAAGGGCCACCATCCATGGTGACAAATATATAACTATACTCCACAGACTCCAGAGTCCGTACCTTTTATTAACTTACTAGCTGCGCCCCGCGGTTTCACCCGCGTGGTGATGGATGATGATGATGATGATGATGAAAAGTATCCTATGTGTTAATCCAGCGCCTCATCTACCCCCATACCAAATTTCATCAACATTAGCCCCCCCGTTTGTGCGTGAAAGAGTAACAAACATCCATACATCCATACATACAAACTTTCACGTTTATAATATTAATAGGATTGCAATGTATGTATTAAAATTTTGAAGGACATCATAACATGCTCATTTAGGAGACATAGGGAATCTACTTATTTTCTTAAGACTATCTACATAATACTTCATCTGTCAAATGACCCACACTCAATAGAAATTTAATTTTTATGTTGACAATCGACAGGTAAGAGCTGTCAGCTCAACGCTTGGCTACGTTCAATTTCCTTTACTTGAAATCAAGCAAATGCATGGCGTAAAAACGTACAAAATTCATAAAAAAATATAACCCGTCAATGTATGTGTATTAAAAATTACTATTTTATGATATGTGTTTCATAACAAATACCATAGTGAATAAAGAGAAAAACTGCTTTAAAGGTCAAATTAAGTGGTTTTATTTGTTTTTTTTTTAATGTATGTTGAAATAAGTTTTAATTCCGTCAATGTGTACTTAGAAATCTTAAACATGTCATATGATTTTTTGTAGTTTTAATTAAATCGGTGCTTAAGAGATAAACTGCTTTAAAAACCTTCATTTTTCTTGACATCGTGATATGACAGCACATTAATTTCAACTTTTTTTCTCTCTAGTGCTTTGGCCTTTATCTCACTTGATAGTCCTTAATGATGCAGCCGAAGATGGTGACACACTTGACCTAGCACTGGCACAATACACTAACACTGGATTTCATAGTCAAGATAGGGGCTCCCCTGGGGGACAGTTCAGGCGCTGTGTGACGGATTCAACCTCTATGCATTTCATAGACCAAAAATACTCCCACTTTGATAGATGTCAGGGGCTGGATGCTGGATGACCGATTTTCGATCTCCAAACAATCCCCTAGTCCAAAGATTGTATAAAGTGTAGTAAAATCAGTTTATTACTGAGTTTTTTTTTTATTAAAGTGGACGTGGAGAATGATTTACGGCTTCATGGTGTATAATAGCCGATATTATCCGCATATTCTGTAGTGCTTCATCTACAGAATATGCGGATAATATCAGTGCCTAAGCGATATATCTGTAACCACCTTAACCCCACTGAATTCTACGGTGATTTGGAGTTTCGCCGACGATATAGATTTACAAAGGGTACCATACTCAGAAATATATTGCCTCTTTTTGGAAACGAGCTAAGTTAAGGCGCAGTTCTCACAGAAGCCTACCCATACCACCTCTTTTTATTTTTTTATTGACACGCTTCTATTTTATGCAACAGGATGTTTCCAAGTTTGTACCACGCATAGTTTTACGTGTATCAGAAATTCTATGCAGTCTGCTGGGTCAATAGATAAAGTTTCCATAACGTAGTGTTTATATTCTCTTTGGTTTGCTTCACCATTTTTTTTTTATTTTTACAATGATCTGCAGTAAAATGGGCAGCATAAAAGTACGTATTTTCAAATCTGATCTGTCAATGTTACAGTAGTGACACAAAGCGAGTGAATGATCATAGAAAACACGTGTGAAATTCTGTTCAGCTGGGGGCCCTTCCAATCATTGTTTATGTAATACAAAGAAGAATCATTCAACCTCTAGGTGAATGCTGAATGATAGTTTTTGGGGGACTGTTCATCCCCCGACTATGAATTCCAGTGTAAGACAGCTCCCGGAACACGCTGTTAGATGCTTAGCGACAGATTTTCAAACTTGAGAGTCAGGCGGACACCAAAAGTGTCACCATGCTGAGGAATCCATCACGATCTTACCTTCACCGGAAGCTCAAGGTGGTGATCGATCTCATGGCCGACCCTTGTTACGAGTAGATCAGCCGCGCGATTCTCTAATGATTCGTCGTTGCGTTCGTCGAGAAGCTCACCGATGTCACTTTATGAGATATCGCCCTTGTACATAAGGTTGTTTTTCCAACGTTTCTTGTCATCTCGTCATTTGTTTCACGGATGTTGTCATAGATGTAACGATGTTTGCTCAGAGGAATCCAATAATCTATCTATCCACAGTTTACCTTACTACCGATAGAAATGTGACATAACGTCCATACAAATAGTGTCAAATATGTATCTCTAGTAAGGTAAACCGCCGATAGATAGATTATTGGGATCCGCCGAATAATTTTTTTAATCATTTTTTTCATCACCGAATCAATCAATTCGAGAATCACACGGCCGATCAGCTATCACCGTTTCAATAGAAGGAAGGTAGCATTATATTCTTTCAGAAGTCAAATTGAGTGTTTTATATTGATTAGTATTTTCTTTGTATTTTTATCACGCTATAGTAATACATTTTGCCTAAACATTTATCGATAGGCCAGTCACCCAGCAAATATGAGGTCAACATAATCACTGTACCTTGATATGATATCGGACCCCATAATCTGAAGTGTGCTAAATTTATTTTATGTATTTCTTTTATATTCTTATAACTGTGGAACTTATGGATGTTCTGGAAACCTGAATCATATGCGACCTCAAAAACTTTTGCACAGTTTTGTACGATAAGATATTTACTAAGTGCATGTTATAATTTGATAAGTAACTAACCTACATCAATAAAAATGGTATTCTAGCATTTCTAGCTTGAAGTAGTTCTACTAGATTTTTTGAGGCGCGCTCGTAACCTGATAATAGTAAAAAGCAGAATTTTTAAACACCTAGTGTAACAAAGCAGATCGATAATATATTATGAAAAAAAATAGTAAGGTTAGAAAAGGAATAGGAAAAAGGAATAACCGAATAGAATTCATAAATATTACTCGCTTTCTGCAGAAAAAACCCTGAATAGATCCAAAAAAATAAACTTTCACGTCCAAACTCTCAGAAGTTACAGCGATAACACTATATTTTTTTAGGTAATACATAGCCAATAACCAGCAGTTTTTTCAATTGTGTTTGTATATATCGAAAAATTTAAAGAAAACGTACAAAATTTGCGCATTTTCGCATTACATCGTCCAATCTAACAAGCGATTTTTAACCTTACGTAAAGCATCGTAAATTATTTAAAAATTGGGGTTGGACCGCGCCTTAACCCCCCACGCAATTTCGATCTGTGGCATCTAACAGACAAACTGATTTTGATATAGTTTTTTTTGTTGTTGAAAGGTGACTTCATCATGAATGTTTTAGCTAAGATAGGTACAAGAAATTGAGCAGTTTTTTTTAATAATTAGGAGTTAAGTAACGAGAAGGGCAAGTCTTGTGCTTGGTGGTCAATATTACGCTAGCCAACGACAGTTGCAGTGCCACCCAGGGATTAGAACTGTTTAACATTAGAACAGTTTTGCGTGGCACTGCACTGTGCCCTTCCCCTCGAGACATTGGTTTGAGTCTCTTTCGTAAATTGTTCGAAGATTGTCAGCTCTATCTCTACTAAATTGATCGATCTAATCGATTCGAAATGTAGTTTCCTGTTATTCTTATGATATTGCACGGATATAGTAGTAGCCTTGACAGCATTACTTGGTATCAGCAGGATGCCCAACTCTTCGCCAACTTACAGGTATTGTGTTTGGGCTCATCGGAATAGTCTCAATGGATAAGATATGGATAATATATATATAAGTATCCCACTATCCCACTTCCCACTAATATTATAAATGTGAAAGTTTGGATGGATGGATGGACGGATATCTGGATGTTTGTTACTAAAACACGGCAGACCGGCTGAACGAATCTGGTTGAAGTTTAGCACAGTGACAGATTATAGTCTGGAATAGCACATAGGCTACTTTTCATCATCATCATCATCAATATCTATCACCGCGCGGGTGCAAATGCCTAATATTTTTGGGCACAGCATAGACAAAATAACAAGATCTCCGCCTACCTCTAGATCGTAATGATGACTTATTTTATGTCAACAGAGTTCTGTCAAAGATGTGTCAGTTTCTAATAGTGAGCGTAGTCAAAAGCGCGCTATGGTTCATTATATAAAATAGTTATAAAATGTATCAAAAGAGTAATATATATCGTTAAAATATATAGGTTCTGTTACGGTGAATACATATCATTCGCCAACTTCGTAATTTTCTTGTTAAGGCTTTCATATAAATGCGGACGAAGTCGGTTGTAACAGCTAGTATAAGATATAGATAAGATTTTTATGACGTTTTAGAGATATTTTTGCTTTAGGGCATTTTTTTTTTTTGATTGAAATAATCTACGAAATGAGCAAGCTGTGAGCAAGGTGTTTGCATATGATATAAGAGTCACGTTGGCGTGCATTAGAAGAGACATTATTTTTGCAATGGACAGAAAGCTGTGGCAAAATGGCAATAAAGTAGTCGACGGCCGAGTTATATTTGAAGGACGAGGCAAAACCGTGCACATCAAGTGATCTAATAAGGACCAAGCGCTAGGCGAGACCTTTATAACAAAACGAGTCCGTTAATGCTATTTCCGGCGAAAGCATGTACTTCTGTTTAACTATGAAACTATAAACTAATTAACCACACACGTTGCAATTCCTGGAAAAGTAGGTTGATTTACGAAATCTATTGTATTATTGGCCAAATATGGTAAATCGCGAGTCTACGGGTTAATTATATAAATAGTGAAGTTTAATTAATATTCAAATAACATTAAAGTTAGCATAGTAAGTAAGGCCGGTATTCCAGAAATAAGCTCAGAATTTCGACTTGAGTGAAGATTTGACAATAAATGGCATACAAAAGGTGGATTTAAACAGAGCATATTTCTGGAATAGCATTAGACAACGATAATTCTTCGTTTCATGAACTACCTACCCTACTTGTTACAAACTAAAATTGTGACTTATGAAAACATCAATAACTAACAACTTTACATACGCATTAATTAGAAATTGCACCCTTCCTTTTTTAATCAAATCAAATCAAATCAAATAATTTATTTGCTAGAACACATGTACAAAGTCGAGATCTTATAAAATATAGGTCACAATGTATTCTGTCTGCTAGCAGACGTGCAAATTTTCTATATCTAATACTCTAAAAAAGTCGAACACAATAATCCCGAAATTCATGTACATTATAAAAACAATTCGAAAGAAGCCAATCTGATAATTTACGTTTAAACAGATTTCCATCCAATGCTTTAATTTCATCTGGTAAATAATTATATAGAGTTATGCACATATTGTACACATTCCTTTTATATAAATCCTTACGGGCAGGTGGTTGATATAGTAAATTTAGAAACCTCACTCTTTTTTGGCGGGTAAAAATTTGTCCACGTTTTTAAAAAAAAATCAGGCTGTTGTTTCACTAAGACACAAGCATCTCTAATATACATACACGGTAGAGGAAGTATGTTACATGCTTTAAACAGCGGTCTGCAACTGTCTAAAAACCACGCCCTGTTTATGACTCTTACACAACGCTTTTGTATTTTAAATACTCTGCCTATATCGACTGACTAATTTTCAAAAGCTTGCGTACTAATAATATTCATGTGCCCATCTTAATTTGGTGGGACATAAAAATATATTGCTTGTACTCCAAAAATAATAAAACAAGAAAAGTGTCCATTCATTTCTATTGTCGTTTTGAAAATTGCTGGTGAGTTGTGTACCAAAAAATAGTCGACCCAGGCATTGTTTTTTTAACAATGAAGCAATTGTCGACCGTGTGAGAAAACTTATAACCCTTTTATTCTTAATCGTCTGAAAATTTTAAACCCGTTATAATTTGTAATAATAAAACCAGATTAACGTGAGACTTAGGGCCCAGATACACGAACAGCTTGAAGCAGTCAGCATGGACTGCTTCAATCTGCGACTGCTTAGTGAATTACAGTCTTTTACATACACGAAACAGCTCCAGCAGTTGCATTTGCAATGTTTCGGGCGGTTGGCTATCAAGCAGTTGCCAGGCATACACGGACTGCTCGAGCTGTCGACTGCTCTCGCGCAGTTACCTCCGCCTGCGCTCTTCATTCCACGTTTCGCGCGCTTCCCGCCCCTGAATAGATATTGTCACTTGTTGAGCAGTTAATACCAACATCTCGAGCAGCTATCAATGGCAGATTCAAGCTATTGACTATGACTGGAAGAGCGGTCCGTGTATTGTGATCACTGGATAACTGTTCGGCTCTTACGCGTTTCACTAAGTACTATATATCTTATACTTCAACACGTCAAGTTCTTGACGAAATAGTTTTGGGCGACATAAAATCCTACTGTATCCTCATGGGAGTCTCTTGTTACGAACTTACATCTTTAAAATGTATTTAAATAGTTTCACTTGAATAGTTTATCCCAAAACTTTGATCTCTCCCCTCGCAGTGAGCCAGGGGATGGAACCGGTAAGGACTTTGTATCAAGATTCAACCCCTTTTACGAGTATCTGACATTAAGGTGACACTGTCTAGAACTTACACAGACGTGAGATTTAAAGTTATTATTAAATTTATAAGTGTGCGTCACTGACACACGACTGTCACTACCTGGTATATAGTATGGTGTTTTCCTAAACATTTTTATCTAAGTTTTCAAAGACTAAAAACTCTCCTTCAACCACTGAACGAAACCAGCATCAGGACTACTGGGCAAGTATCGAGGGTTGTAGGCAGTCGAAGGAGGCTTTTCCGATTCTAAATCTGAAATTCTCCAGAAAACTCCTCAATCTTAAAAGAAATAATGTACGACATATCGTCGGAATTATGACCGGTCATTGCTCCTTAAACAAACACCTGTTTAATCTAGGTGTTACAGACAGCCCCCTATGCAGAGGCTGCATGGAGGCGGAAGAAACAGCTGCGCATCTGCTCATTGAATGCAGGAGCGTGGCGGCACAAAGGGCAGCAAACCTCGGCTCGCCGAGGACTGTGTGGGAAGCCTGCGCCAAGCTGAAGGAGCTGCTGGCTTTCCTGGGCGACACCGGGTGACTGGACAGATCAGCTTCACCCGGCTATCACGCAAAATGGGCCGCGCCACAGCGGCCTGGTTGCGGAAAAAAGCCAGCCCACTAAGTACCAAGTACCAAGTACCACTGAACGTAAACCTCGTATAAAAGGCTCATAGCGACACTTCGCTTATAAAATATATCGCATAAGTCAATATTGAAATAAAAACATATATATTAAACAGTTGATATGGTTTATCGTCGGCTTGTTGGCGAGGTCATGATTCAGGAAATAATTTAACGTTATTACGCCTAATTTATTGTATTATAGGTAATAAATTATTTGTAGTATCTGGCGAACTTGGTTCTGAACTATTGGCCTAGAAACGCCGCCCTAGTTATTAGCATATCAGAATAGGTCTTTGGGTAGTCTAGTTACATTTACGCTGTTAATTCACATTGTCTTTATCTTATCAATGTATTTATCAAAATCACCTATTTGATATATTAACGTAAAGTTGCCATTATCGGTACCGCGAACTCATAATTGTAATCGTTTAATTTGCAACGACATTTTCAACAGAGTTTCAAGCAGCCAAAGTGTGCAGAAACTGATTCTTTTCCGCACTAATGTTTTTACATTTCAGTTTTTTTTTAACTTCGTCGTCAGGTCGAACGTTTTTATAAATTAGTCAATCACAGATGTTCTTTTAAAAGGTACATAAAAAGGAAAAACGAATACTTGATTAAAATTGTTATTAATCAATTTTCATTTTGATTTTAAACAATAAAATCATTTTAAATATTTCCTAAATATGTTTTTTTTCACCGCACAATGCATAGTAAAATGTTGTACATATGTATTTCCGCACTTGTAGCAAAAATAATTATTATAGGTTCGTTATCACAAATAGCACTTTAAGTTTGTAGATTTAATAATACATAATTAATGTAATAAATTGTTTGTAATTCTTGCCGTTCATTACACTCAACTAATATATAATGATGTTCTTATTATTTATTTAAAGTTTTCCCTTCTCACGTGAACAATCCACAATTATTAATATTTATATTTAATTCTTGATATTTAATAGCACTGTAAATTATATTTAATTATACTTACATTAAAACTTTTAGTTTTAAGCGCCTTGGTGCTGCCAATCAGCTCCCGTATCGAAGATGCTTCGCTGACATTATATTACATTATATATAATTGTAACTTGGCTCACGACCAGTGTTTCAACGAAGAACATATTGAACATAAAATCGAAAAAAGATGTTAACAACTTGATAATTGTATGGTTAGCATTTTTAGTGAAGTCATGCAAATTCATATTATAGAGTATTTTTTACAACCCAATATAAAAAACAATTTATCATGTATTAAGCCATCAAGCGTTTTTGTTCAACCTTCATTATGTGAATAGGTTAAAACGAAATACGGTACCTGCATTATTATTTTAGGTACTTGTTGGGCTGGTATCTTGGTCAGTAATAATGCGAAGGTAGACAATAGATCTAGAATGGAAAATAGGTTTGAAGGACTGCTACCGGAACACACCGCTGGAAGCTTAGCTATAGGCTTCCAATCTTGAGGATGGTATCAGAATGTGGTATGTAATGATGTTACCTTCGCCGAAACTTCAAGTCCGAAGTAGGGACTAGCCGACTCTGAACACTCCTATTCTTCAAGTGAATCTGAATGGCCCAAACTTATCCAAAATAGCTTGGTCTATCTTCGGTCTCAACGTCACTCCATCAGGTGATATTTAGACTTAACATTTGAGTACATTAAATTGAAATATGGTAAAGGGATCCTGAGATGATAGATCTGTAAGAAACCATGGCATGACATAAAACATGTATATTTTTATTATAAATCTAGTCAAGAAGTAATGCAATAATTTCAAATTTATTATAGACCTAGTCAGGAAGTAATACAATGATTTCAAATTTATTATGGACCTAGTCAGAAAGTAATACAATGATTTAAAATTTGTTATAGACCTAGTCAGGAAGTAATACAATGATTTCAAATTTGTTATAGACCTAGTCAGGAAGTAATGCAATGATTTCAAATTTATTATAGACCTAGTCAGGAAGTAATACAATGATTTCAAATTTATTATGGACCTAGTCAGAAAGTAATACAATGATTTAAAATTTGTTATAGACCTAGTCAGGAAGTAATACAATGATTTCAAATTTGTTATAGACCTAGTCAGGAAGTAATGCAATGATTTCAAATTTGTTATAGACCTAGTCAGGAAGTAATGCAATGATTTCAAATTTGTTATAGACCTAGTCAGGAAGAAATGCAATGATTTCAAGTTTATAACAGATCTAGTTAGGAAGTAATACAAAAATTTAAAATTTGTTATTGGCCAAGTCAGTAAGTAATGCAATGATTTCAAATTTATTATTGACCTAGTCAGGAAGTAATACAATGATTTCAAATTTGTTATTGGCCTAGTCAGGAAGAAATACAATGATTTAATTTTTTTACAGATATTCCTACAGTGGTCGCCGCGATCTTGCAGCGTAAACTCACTGAGGCATCGGACATGCCCAAAACCTAGGTCGATAACGTCGGCTAATTACGTAAGTAAAGTCGGTTTTGATATTATATAAATATATGTCAAACTCACGAAAATTTTCAAACTAAGATATTACTAGAATGAATGAACTACTACGATGAAGATCTTGATAAAATCTTCGGATGATATATACATTTGCCATTGCAACTAATCCAAGCGCCTTAAGTTCTTGACGCCTTTATCAGACACTATCTAATCAGGTAGTGATTAACCTACTTTGTTGAGGTAATGTGTATATATAACTATATCAAACATTTCGTTTAGAAACATTCTGTTACAAATGTTTGTGATGGAATCATTCAAAAATGCGCGCGGAGCTTAAGCTTGCGTAAACTTTTGTTTTTTAATTTATACTGTCTACTGCCCGTGACTTCGTTCGCGTGAAATATTTATAGAGATCCCGTTACTCCTGGGTATACCTAGACTTCTTCACATGCTGTTTTCATTCCAAACTCCGTCGGCTTTTCAGCGTGAAGAAGTAACAGTTACACACTCTCGCGCACGGTTTAATATACACTAAAATAAACTCTTAAACGCTCACGTTAAGAAAATTTGCATACTACTGAAAAACATGAACTAAGAAAACACTAAAACTGAATTAAAATTCCGCCTTCTGAGGCCAGATATATATCTGGCGGAATTTTAGGCGGATTATTAGACAAAATACTCGTATATATTGATTGGTCTGCTAAAATAGAAAATACCTATCATCGTGCTAACTTCATGAGCTCGTAGTAAACTCTCTTTATCGGTTCCGAAACCTTGATACGGTACTTAGATGGGTGATCAGTAGTGGCATTTTCAACAAAGTACTTCCGTACACCTGGGGACACGATAACTCAAGCACGGGACTCAAGACATCCCCTCAGAGGAGTTGGGGCATTAATCCACCACGCGGGCCCAGTGCGGCTCGCTTGTTGGGTAATATCTAGTAAAACCATGTCGGAGAGGTTCGGGCGGGTAGAAAGCTCCACCGATGGAAACTCTCCTATACAGTGTACGATGGAGTTACAGTGGATTATGGGTATTCCTTATCTCTCTGATAGAAACACCCAGCAGTGAAAAAGTAATCAGTTGATTATAATAAACTAACATCTTTAAAATATGTGACTATATACCAGAACGCATGCCAATTTGTTATCGTGACGCCCTCGTAATATTAAAGGACGGATTATGACAGCAAAGTTATATTGACCTATTTCTTTCGTTGCCTTGCGATGACTTAGGGAAAGATAAATAAATACTTATCGCAAAACAAGCATTGTTTATTAATTACGATAATATTTTTGTGCGCCAGGGACCACGATCGCTGAAAAGGACTTTATACACAAAGGCCTTTATTAACAAACTTTGCGTAAACCTATATTAGGCGTAACATGCTTTGTCTTTCACGCGTGACATTTACTGCAAGCGAAAAATTGACAGATAGATGTTTTAACTACTCCGGGTGTAAGCCAAGTTTATTAATAAGACCGTGAGAATATTGTTGAATGAAAAACAAAAACGGTAAACAACAGAAAATTACGTCGTTATTATTTTTCTCGCTATTCTCTGTATTTTGATCAGGGCAATTATTTATAGCTTTTAAACAGCACTTGTGAGGTGTCCTATTGTTAGTTTCAAAAATGCGCTGCTATAATCACAATCATGACATAAAGACGACAATTTTTTTCGATTTAAATCAACATTTGATTGCAAATGAGATACGTAATAGCCCTGCAGGTCTTTATTTATTATACATTCGTAATATAGGTTTAAAAAAATATCTGTAATAAGACACTTAGTACTTTCTTGAGAACATAGCGATACTTAAAAAACCTAATATGCGTTCATCGTTATAATAAACGAAACAGAAAAACTCCTCCACAACTCCCTAAACTTTACAGTTGTAATAATTTCCACCATCATTAGACACTCATCGAAGTAATAAAAGACGGACGTATATGGTACTTTTTTGTCAATTAACTACTCGTACTACTTATGTTAAAGTAATGTAGTTGTTTACTATCGGCGTAATAACCACTTTGTAACACTACGATATATATTTAGGTATATATCTTTCAATGCGACTTCTTCACTGTTACAGACTTTAGTTAACCGATGACTGGTCATGTTGGAAGACAGGTTGAGTGGAAAAGGAAGGCTACGAACATTACCTACTAACTTTACTTTACTAACTTAATGTCTGTGCAAAAAAACCGCGATGGCGTTACTGAGAGCTAACAGATCAGGGGGCCTACTCCCACCTTTTACGAAACTATCATAAATCAGGAGCGTTTTGTAATAAGCTTAGAATAATCATACTTACTATTGTACTCCCAGCGACACAAAACGGTCAATCAAATTTAATAGTAACGTTGCAATATGACAACTTTAAGATATGGGAGTACGAATCTTCAAAAATTTGACATTTGAACAATGAACCTTAGTGTCTAAACTCATTAAAAAGTATGCGAATTGCGTGAAATATTTGATACTACGTCATCAAAACGTCTATCGTAATTATAATGGATTACGACGTAATCCATTATAATTTTAAGCTTGCTGTATTGACGTGGTGGTACCAGGTTTAATGGTAAGGTTGAAACATGACTGCTTTAAGAGGTGGGAGTAGGGCCCCTGGGCTCTTATTCGCTATGACCATTGAAACAAGAAACGAGGCACGCATCTTCAAGGAATTACCGTGGAATCAATACAAAAATGCGATCATTCCTTTAAGATACCGTAACGTGCCGCGTTACTTTTTGAATGGTCATAGCGAATAAGGGCCTAGATTTTTAAATGGCAGCCCAATCCAGCTTATTATCTGTCCATCACGCAACTGTCCAGTGTGAACTTCAACTCGATAAAACTATAAATATATTAGCAACAATTGCAGTAAAACATTAAAATAGTAAATTAGAACAAGTGCGACATCTTAGGTTGTTTTCTTTTTGCGCAGACTCTATCTATCTTTAAGTCTAGCATTTCCTTTTTTGCCTCCCACTTAGCCTTAGCAACCAATAATTTCAGGTGCTACGATGAATTTTCACGAATTATAAAAAGGGATTAACGTAAAGGAATGTTTTATCTAGAGGATTGCTGGCGCCTGCCACGGCGCCGTCTTTCCACCTCTTATCGTGATTTCCTAGATACGTGTATACACACACATATGGTTCCTTATCAAACCGCACAACTCATTTATAAACCTTATCATTGTTGAATAAGGTTTAGAATTACGCAGGTTGGTATTTTTCTACAGACGGAGCCAGTCGTCCATACGTTACGTGTTCATTCATTTTACTCGATTATTTCTAACGAGGTAAGGCTCAAAACTGAAATTGAATATGGACGTTTGAGGGTAGTTCCTGGAGAAGATATGTACCAATGTGAAATGTAAAATGCCTGCTTTTCTACAGACTTCCAAAAAGGAGGAGGTACTCAAATCGACTGTTTTTAATTGGGTGAGCCGATTCTTTGACAACAAATTCTTTGTTTAAAAGCTGGTGCTTCCCGTGTGGTCCCATTTAAATTTTATCAAATTCGGTTCAGTAGTTTTTGAGTTACACTCCAATAACGGAATAGAATGAACTGAAATAGAAAGTCGGTATTACATTTTTCAAATTGTACTTGTTAATATAGGCCATTACCTACTTGCTTTTAATGTCTAACGGTAAGTGTGCAAAGTAGATATTACACCTCGGGGATAATGCCATCTACGTCTTGGGTGAGTTTCAGTGCTCTCGCTATGGTGCAAACGAAGTTGAAATGACATATTCCTTTTAAAATATTATAAAGAGCATAATAAGCTTCAGTGCGTGTTACGTGAAGCGACGTCAATGGCGAACTATTGGAAAAAAAACATCCCGATATACAGGGTTGTCGGAAAAATGCAGACAACCTATCGAGGTTTACTTATGTAAAGCATAACAAATAACATTAGTTGTACGATTTTAATTATAAAATTATTTTACCATACAACAATTAAAAAATAATAATAAATCGATCTAAACAGTCGTAACTCTGTGGTCGGTTGACTACGTGCATATACCTACGTGTGCCTACGCTACGTAGAGCTGACTGAGCTACGGAGCTCGCGGGGGCGTTGCGTCGTTGACGTCCTAGTTGCTTTACCTTTAATAATATAGAGCTAAAAAGTGTCAGATGAGTACCACAACAACTGAATGTTTTTATTGTGAGAAAAAGTTTGGTTTTGAGAAAAGTCGTAGAACTAACGTTGTTTGTTCCGATGTACTGCAAGTACTCTTAAGAGGTTGTTAGCATTTATCCAATAACCCTGTATAATACAATTTCATTATTTTTAAATCACTAGGTAAGATGTCTTATAGTTTCATTCCATTCAAACATATTTTGGTTCAAATATTGCCATATTTGAACCAAAATATGTTTGAGGACAGGACAACTAAAAGTACTAATCTCAGTTTAAATGTCTCATCAATCACAGTATGACGTCAAACAAATGAATGATCTCTCAGTCTAAGTTCAAAGAATCGTAGGCGCCCAACACAATAATATTATATCGGACCCAATATTGTCAAAGCAAACATCGAAGGACCACATATAACTATATCGATAAAGCTCGGGGCACACCATCGTGGTCTAGTTATGGTCGCACCGAGAACTTCGTATTCTGATTTCATATAGGTACTGGCTCAATAGTGATGGTTATGTAGGTATCTCAAACTATAAATATACAGCCTGCGAACAAGTTCAAATATTCGTATGGGTATTTAATTTACAACACTTGTTCTGAATCGGCGCCGTATTGATTGTGACATGGGGTGACACTTGCAATAACAGTCGGTTAAATATTGATTGACCTGATTGACGAGTTATGGAGTAAAGGTAACGTTTACAAAATCACAATTTCTTCAAGCGGAAATCAGTGTCAAACGACTAAAGCCTTCTTGCACGATATTCACTAAATATAATCAGCGTTTAACGTTTTTAAAACGTTACGCTGTCTTGACCAAACACAAAACAAAAGACGGGATAAGAATGTCAATTCGTTTTGTTTATGACTCAACGCGTTTAGTTTTACGTCGTTTAACATAATAATACCGAACCATAAATAATAAAGTATTACTGTAGGAAGCTCAGACGCTCAGTGTGAATCAAGGTTTTAATTTCGATTTGACACTTAACTATAATATTTGCGCAAAAGTGGTTACTTTACCTAGGTCTCACAATATTTATTTAGCGCTAAACAATATTAAAACATATTTACAATACTAATAATACAAAATTTAAATAATAATGTCATGTGCCATTAGAGTCATTTAAATATAGTGATTGTCATGCAAAACACCGAGATCAACTAACGAGCGTTTTATTCGAATACAATTGTGATATATGCTAAAGTAATACAGTGTGTCTTAAGCATTAGATCAAATACCGTAAAACATTATCAACATCAAAACCCAGACTCGTTGCTCAAATATTTTTCATTGATAAACAATTCGCGGAAACTGCATTGAATAGGTGTTTTGTTGCAACTGTAAGGTAAACAAAAATAAAACCTCCGTTTACCGGGAAAACCTGTATTACACAACCGTTAGTTATAACCTACCTGCAATTATTTATTATGTGGTATTATATAAACATTGTGATAAGTTTGAACCAACATATGTTGAACCGTGTTCTTGAATAATGAATGTATAAACATAACATATAGAACCATTGAGTTATGACCAGTTTTAACAGCGATCAGGATTCTTCAACAAGCAAGAGACCCTCGTCGTAGCTATCACTATAGTGCCAACCCAAACTAGTATTATAAATGTGAAAGTAACTATGTTTGTTTGTAACTTTTCATGAATTAAAGCTTCAGCGCACCAAACGCAGGACTTGCGCGGTGCGTTCCGTGAACGGCGTGTTGTATTACATCGAAAATTGAAACACAACGGGATCCCGCTGATCCCGCCCTGGGGCCCTACTCCCACCTCTTAAAGTATTCATGTTTCAACCTTACCATTAAATTTGGTACGTCAATATAGCAAGCTTAAAATAATAATGGATTACGATAGACGTCTTGATGACGCAGTGCCAAATATTTCGTGCAATTCGCATACTTTTTTGTGACTTTTGACACTAAGTTTCATTGTTCTAATGTCAGATATTTGAAGATTCGTGCACCCATCTCATAAGGTAGTAATATTGCAACTTTTTGATTTTGAAATTGAACGTATAAGACGTTCTTCTTCAGGGAGTGTTCACGCTTGGAGATCGCGTCGTGCGACATAATACCAAGTGAGTGAAGAGATGAGATGAGAATATATACCGGATATATTAGTATTTCAATAGTAGTGAGATTCCCAGGCAGATTTTTATACAATTAGTCAGAGTAAGCCACAGTCACATAAATGAGTATGTCATTAACGGCCGTTTTCAATATTCTATCTATCCATAGTATTCCTTATAACCGATACAAATTTGACATAACGTCCATACAAATAGTGTCAAATATCTAACTCTAGTAAGGTAAACCGACGATAGATAGGTTATTGAAAACGGTCGTAAGTCACTACGCTGTCAAAGTCGCGTTCTAGTAAAGCGGTGTGTGCATTACTAAAACTTTCAGCAAACTACAAACTAAAATACTTTACCTATACCATTCCGAGTCCATTAACGGTCAATAATTCACCACTATCACACGTCAAAACTCAAAAAAGTAAACCACGAATATTACCAAAATCAACGAAATGTCATTGAGGGTTTTTTCCCCGCCTTCATCCACAAGTGTGAAAACAGAATGCAAGAGCCAATCTTGGCTTTGCAAGCAGTATTCTAATAAAATATTTTACTTAACATTTGCCATCGCGCTGTTATCATCATGCCTTTATTTATTATGGCGCCAGTGCAAGATAACATGGTCACTCATACTGCACCTGTATTCGAGGAAAAACGTTCGTAAACAAGTTTTTCTAAATGATGGCTAAAAGAAAAATAGATATTACGTCAGTGCCTAAATGATCAAACATTACATGTACTTATTTCGTAAGAATTGGTTTCGATGATGTCAACACTGATAAATTACAGGTTAGTAATAGTAGATTATGCACCGAGGGAGTAAAGCAGTGTCTTACGTCACGGGTTAGACCCAGGTCGGTACGTAACGGGGACTCTGGAGGTTCCCGAGTGTAGCGAGGGGATTTTAATTTAATTCCCGAGCAGAGCAAGTGAATTGTGTAGAGTCCTAATTGAAGCGAGGGGTTCAGGCCGCCCAAGACGAAGACAGGCTTTACTCAAGGTGAATACTCTACTTTTAATACTACTGCGAGACAATAAAAACTCAGGGCATCTAAATACAAACAAAAAATAAGTAAAATACAAAGTAAAATAAATTTAAAGTTAATATTAATATTGGAGACATTTGTCTAGTAATAGAGGGAAGGACTAATATTTTTGATACAAACATTTTATGGAAGTTGTTAAAATAACACCGTCTTTTGTTTCAAATTCATTACAATCGCGCCTTCAAGAGTTGATGTCATTATAACAATGATATTTCTATTGTGTCTGGCCGTGTGTGACCTTTGATGGAATAAGTCTATATTATTTTGGTATATATTATATTGGGATCAGTCAGACTGTACATCTCATATCAAACTCTTGCTAGGCTGGTGCGTCCTATACTTTCTAATCAGCTTCTACAACTTTGCCAATCAAGTGACAGACGATATATATGTCGTGGTTTGTTATTCGTTTTTAACCGACTTCAAAAAAAGGAGGAGGTTTTTCAATTCGAACGTATATATATATATATATATATAAGAATAAGAATAAGAATATATATATCATCATCATCATCATTATCAGCCGGAAGACATCCACTGCTGAACATAGGCCTCCCCCATAGAACGCCACTTGGACCGGCTACTCGCTTCCTGCATCCAGCGATTCCCCGCGGTTTTTATGAGGTCTTCGGTCCACCTAGCGGGGGGCCGGCCTACACTACGCCTTCCGGTGCGTGGTCGCCACTCGAGAACCTTTCTTCCCCATCGGTTATCAGTTCTGCGAGCGATGTGGCCTGCCCATTGCCACTTCAACTTGCTAATTTTGAGAGCTATGTCGGTGACCTTAGTTCTCCTACGGATCTCCTCATTTCGGATCTTATCACGCAGGGAAACCCCAAGCATAGCCCTCTCCATTGCTCGTTGAGCGACTTCAAGCTTGTTAATGAGGCCCACAGTAAGGGACCACGTCTCAGTGCCATAAGTCATCACTGGCAACACACACTGGTTGAAAACCTTGGTTTTCAGGCTCTGAGGTATTGGGGACGAAAAGATGGATCGAACCTTCCCGAACGCTGCCCATCCGAGCTGGATTCTTCGTGCGACCTCCTTGTCGAAGTTGGACCTACCTAATTGGACAGTCTGTCCCAGGTAGACGTACTCGTCTACAACTTCGAGTGTATATATATATATATATTTTGTTTTATGTGTGTTCGCGGATAACTTCGTCATTTATGAACCGATCTTGATATACTTCCGTAGTGGTCCCATATAAATTTCATCAAAATCGGTCAAGCCGTTTTTGAGTTATACTTCAATAACTAAGAAGTGTTTCACCTACCTTGATGATATCATCATTGACGGTGTATCCCGTAAGTAGCTAGGTCAATAGGGATCAAAAGGGAGAAAAAACATTTTACCATGATAGTTCGAAAGTACCTATTATCACAATATTGCGTGCATGGTACCGACTTCGACAAGTTATTGCACACTTTTTAGTGTTGAAGTCGGTTCCATTTTTTTATAAAAAAATTATCCCTTTCGGTGCTAACGTTTATCTCCGCTGATCCAACAATAAAAAGTGCGATTTCGTCACTCACTAGTGTGCAAATGAAATTGGAGCGAACAATAAATAAAGCAAGCAAAACTGGCCCCTGTGACATATAACAATTTCAAATTCGACATTAAGCCCTACGCTCACGACGATTTCATGCAAAAGTAATAGCACTGTAAGTCCGAAAATTACGTCACTTACGACTTCACATTCGCCTACCATTTGCCTGAGGCCGTAGCACAAGGGCGCATAAAGCGCTAGACAACGACAAGGGCGAACCCTTGCCTAGTAGGGAATAGAGGTTCCGTTAGCCGCCAGCACTGTCTGAAAGAAGACAAAACACAGGTTAATGAAATAAAACACAGGTTAATGACATAAAACACAGGTTAATATTGATGATACTTAAACTTTCAATCGAAAATCGATACGTTACCTTTACCTTAAAACATATTACCAAAATATAATACAGATTACCTTGTATCCTTGTACCTATAGTCGCTTACGACGACCTCGATGTCTAACGAGGCCGTAGCACAAACAATTTGCGAATAAGTATGCGTACCTATAGTAAGCGTTAACGCGTCACGCTTCGGCGCACAAACTATGAGTTATCATTGTCTCTAATAGTAAAAACTGTCATTTATCAATGACAATTTGTACTATTTCACGTGAACGACACGTTACGTTACACTTACGCAGTTATTCGTGCTAGGGCCACTACTCATACAATTTAGTGACACTTTTGAGCGCCTTAACAGTACTGATGGTGTGATTCCACAGACCATATAACCACATGGTCTGTGTGTGATTCGGACCGCACTAATAAACTCTTTAAGCCGTGGTTACGTCAGAACTGAAGATTTATGAATGAAATCATGTGCTAGGACTCAAAAAGTCAACTGCCGTTCCGTATTTCGTGGGGCCTTTTTTATGTCCAAGATTTATTACATCCTTTGGACATCTTTATAATAAACTTCATTTGATTGTCTGTAATAAGACCTGCGTTACCATCTGCTTATTAATGGAAGGCAAAAGAGGTGATGGATGACTACAACAACACACAAGCTTAGCGAGGATAAACAATTTATTGTTTTAAATTTGGTGATAATTTAGTATTTATTTGACGTTTTACTTTGCTATATATTTGGTGATTAGTTAATAAAAAATATGTTTTATTACATTATCACCAAATATAGTAATAATCGAATCGCTCGTAGCGGAGCTTGACATGGCTATCTTAACCGATCAACAAGTTAAGCAACACTTGCTGCGGTCAGGACTTGGATGGGTGACCGCTAGTGGCTCAACTGAGTGCTTCCGTGCTTTGGAGGGCACGTTAAGTCGTTAGTCCCGTTTGCTTGTCTTAGGACAACAGTCGTTAGGCTATCTCGAAGGGCTTCGGGCGGCCTGAAAACTTTGACATGGGTTGGCCACTAACCTATCTACCAAGCCGCACTGGGCCCGCGTGGTGGATTATGGCCCAACTACTCTCTGTGAGAGGAAGGCTTGAGTCCCAGCTGTGGGAACAAAATGGGCTGATTATGATTATTATACGAGAGACAGCAATAATGATTATTAACTTATCACCAAATATTACGCTTGTAAACGAAAAACAATTTTTTTTATTTAATTTGTGTTGCTTGAATGGAATAGATGTTTTGCATGTATGTCTACTGTCTACTGGGTAAGAGATATATTTATTACATATTACAATCCGTTCAGACATTTGTGTGTATGTGTGTGAATAATCAACAATCATGTGTGTGAGTGCACTCACAAACTTTCGCATTTATATAAACTAGCTACGCCCCGAGGATTTATGATGATGATGGATGATGATGATGAAAAGTATCCTACCTATGTGTTATTCCAGTACATACCAATTTCATCCAAATCCGTTCAACCCTTCTGACGTTATTGAATATTGAATTACACACCTCCTTCGCGTTTATAATATTAGCACAGCATAAAGGTTTACACAGACTGTGAGACTGCGACATTAGTAAGATTAGTGTGATAATGTGACTAAAAAGATAAATTTGAAATTACAAAACTCTTCTATTTTAATGTAGTATTAGAATAGAAGAGGATTTTCTACCGACGTCCACGAAACAAGGAGGTACTCAATTTGACAGTATTTTTTTATGTTTGTGACCTCATAACCTTTGACTGGGTAAACCGATTCTCAAATTTTTTTTTGTTTGAAAGCTGGTGGTTCCCGTGTGGTCCCATTCAAATGTCATCAATTCGGTCCAGTACTTTTTGAGTTACCCTCCAATAACTAGTTTTACCAAAGAATGGAAGTCGATTTAAAAATGTCGAATTGTACTTGTGTAATTTATTATTTTTTTATTTATTTATTTATTATTTTCAAAATAATTCAAATTAATCGGAAACTTTTGTATTCAAATTCAAATTCAAATTCATAAATTATTTATTCAGTTTAGGCATCATAGACACTCTTATGAACGTCAAAAAATTTTTAAATGATTCTACCGCTGTCTTCGGAAAAGAACCACCGCCGAGAAGAAGCAGCAAGAAACTCGTGGGCCATTATTTTTTCAAGTCTTTGTACATTGAGGTTACATATGAGTAGTATTAAAATAACAAATTTATTCAATAGTTGGCTATTAGGCAGAAGTGGAAAGCTTCCAGGCATCTTTGTCTTCTAAGTAGTGACTCAATTTATAATAGGCTTTTTTCATTAGTATATTTTTGACACGTAACTTGAATTTCCCTTCAGTGAGCTCAGTAATGTCTTTCGGGATTTTATTATAGAAACGTACACAATTGCCTAAGAAGGACTTATTTTTAGTTTTCGTGAGTCTAAATTTAGATACAGCTATCCTATCCTTATTTCTAGTATTAATATTATGCATATCACTATTTATTCTAAACTTCTTTATATTTTTACGAACGTACATTATATTTTCTAGGATATACAAAGATAGAAGAGTTAATATATTAATTTCTTTGAACATTTTGTCTTAAGGATTCTCGGGGACCCATTTCGTAGATGGCTCGAACTGCCCGCTTTTGCAATATAAAAACTGTCTCTATGTCCGCCGCTGACCCCCACAGCAGGATACCATATGACATTATGCTGTGGAAGTAAGCAAAGTAGACCAGTCGAGCAGTAGCTATATCTGTCAATTGCCTAATTTTATGAACCGCATATGCAGCTGAGCTCAGTCTTCCAGATAGTGCATCAATATGAGGACCCCATTGTAATTTAGAGTCTATGCTAATACCTAGAAAGACTATTGCCTTGTCAATTTTCAATTTATTTCCGTCGAGTAATACGTTTGGCTCTATATGTCTTACATTAGGCATGGAAAATTTTAAACATTTCGTTTTCTTTGCGTTAAGAAGCAGGTTGTTTGCGACGAACCAATTTGAAACAATAGTTAACGCGTTGTTGACTTGAACTAGTTCTCTATCTTTCCTATCTACTTTAAAAATCAGAGAAGTATCATCCGCAAAAAGAACTATGTCAGCAAGGCCCTCAACCATATGTGGTAAGTCATTGATATATGCTAAGAATAAGAACGGACCCAAGATCGACCCCTGTGGAACCCCCATTCTAACCAAAGATCCAGAAGATGTCACGCCATTAATGCCAACTTTTTGCTGCCTATCTGATAAGTATGATTCTACAAGATTCAGAGCAGCTCCACGAATTCCATAGTGGTGTAGCTTATAAATTAGAGTGCGGTGCTCTACACAGTCGAAAGCTTTGGAGAGATCACAAAATACGCCAATGGCATCCTGTGAGCTCTCCCAAGCCTCCAGCACATGCTTGACTAACTGGACTCCTGCATCTGTTGTTGATCTGCTTTTCGTGAAACCGAACTGATTTTCATGTAAAATCCTATGTTCATTAAAATGAGACAAGAGTTGTTGAAGCATTATCTTTTCGAATATTTTGCTCAAAGCCGGAAGCACAGAGACCGGTCTATAATTTGAGGGGTCGGCCTTACTACCTGATTTGAAAATAGGGGTGATTTTACTCATTTTCATTAGGTCAGGAAATGTACCTCTATCAATACATAAATTAAATATGATCATCAAATGTGGCGCTATAACTTCTATTATTGACTCTAGCATTTTTACGGATAATCCCCATAAATCCTCTGTTGCTTTAACGTTTAAACTTTTAAATGTTTTTATTATTTCAAAACTAGATATATGTCGGAACCTAAACTCAGGAATTTGGAGCGGTAAGTTGTCTTTCAGAAAGCCCACTGCAACACAAGGGCAAGAATCAAGAGATTTGGTGACTTCTAGTGGTATATTGGTAAAGAAATTTTCAAATGAATTCGCAACATGACTAGGGTCTGAAACTTTTTGTATCAATATAGAAGTAACCTTTATATGTATAATATATTCCATAACAATAAAAATGAATTGCTAAATGTTTTCTTAGCGCTTAAAGCGAAAAACTCGATAACAACTCGACCCATCCATCAACATGCAAGTGAAACCCCGAGGCTTAGCTAGTGTTCAATAAAATAATTTATTTCATTACTGTAGCAACAAAATCTTAACGAACAACCGTTGCCTTATAAAATGTTATACGATGAACAAACACAAATATTTACTTAACTTTTATACCGCCGATCAGTTCTAATATGGCTGTATAAAACAAAACAGAATTATACGGTCGAATCATTGATAAACAGTTTTTGTGGACTATTTTTAGCAATGTATATCATCTCTTTTAGTATCCATTTTACGAGTATGTTTATTGATACGTCGGGAATTATTATGTCGGGCGTAAGTAGGTATGTATAATATTAAAGTCGTAAAAGGATTTCATATAATATGGCAAGATGTATGTAGACGTAAATAACCCACATGTTCTTGTTGAAGAAAATGTTTTATTGCTCTGAAGTCTAAAGGAGGTAAGTTTATACAACTTTTAGTATTGTTTATACTTTTATTGCTCATGTGAAGCGCTTGTAGAGTTGAAACGCTTATAGCGGAGTTTGCCAAGTGTTTCTAATCTGTTTAACTAGGTTAAATGAAATTTGCTGCAGTTACTAACAGACGTTAGCCCATGTTGGGGACATTTAGGTGATATTAAATTCCGATACTAGACAAATCACTAGACAACAACTGATGACCGATAGGGTCGGAAGGTTTTAGAGTGGAGACCAAGGGCCGGCAAGCGTAGAGTAGGCCGTCCACCAGGAGTCATTGTGGCGGTAAAGAAATATTTATTAAATACATATATGTATAAGCTGACTAACTAAATTCTTCAAAATACTGTAGAAGATAAATAACTATTTAGACATAACACAAATGTCAAGTTGAGTTACCAAGAGTGGTGAAAGGTAAAAAACGCGAAACTGACTTCACTACTGGCCGACGTGCTACTTCTACACCTGCAACTACAATATGATTCTCAGAAAGCAACACCTAGTTTTATATTAAGCATAACTCACAACCTTAGAGACATACCTTATTCAATTCTTACCTTCAAGAAGCGAGCGTTCCTTCCTCAAAGGCCGGCAACGCATCTTCCAGACCTTTGGTATTGCGGATATCAGTCGACGACGGTGATTACTTACCATCACGTGAGCGGCCTGCTCATTTGCCAACCTATATCTCGTAAAAAAAGTCAATCTACAATAAAACTGACAGAGTTATCGGTTAACAAAGGTACATTAAACATATATAGATAAAACCTTCTTCTTTTAAGTCGGTTAAAAGAGGTCATTCAACTTCTGATTTATTAACAATATCACTCACTGATACGTGTAAAGGCAATTGACACAGTTTATAGTAAAACAGATGCTTTTATTGTACAGTAGGGTTGACTTGTTTGTATTGTTGTCAAACGAAGCGCCATGTTTGCTAACGGAAAAATCTCCTTTGTTAAGTAAGTAAGAGATCAATTAGTTATTAGTTTTACATTATTCTGTTGTAATTACCAGGGCGGCATAATTGTATCAGCGACTAAGCCCTTTGGTTGCGAACAAAAAAACGTAAAGGCAATTGGTACACAATGATTAGGTAAGAAAAGTGATCTTTCATTTCCCGGCGATATAAAACGAAACGGCACTTTATAACCTAGTAACTACATATTTAGGTAGAATACGTATAGTTACATACGTTCAATAATATCAAAGTTTAGTCGGAACGATAAAATTACGCTTAAGTAAACATATAGGTAGTATTTTTATAGTTTACTCATAAAGTAACGTTTTCCTGGAATTATTTTAGCGAACGCCCCGACAATCGACGGGCAAAGTCGCTCATTGCCTCCATGTGTGTGTGTATGTGATATTTTTAATTCATGAATAAAAAGGCGGCAGAATGCGCCGGTCGTTCGTTGCAAGGCGTCGGCGTACGAAAAATAAAACTGAGAAAAAACGGCCGTTTCCGGAGTAAACAATGTCTGCAAACCGGAACGTGTTTTGAATGACAAACAATGTGTTGAAAGTTAAATGACTTGCCGCTGTTGCGAAGGTGAGTGCTACCAGCTTTGATTCAAATTTGGCTGGATAAACGAGTACCGACCACCGTTACTACGCTGTAGCCGTAGTACGCCGTAGCTTATAGTTAGTATATAAGGTAATAATATAAAATTTTAGGTAGTGGTAGGACTTTTTGCAGGTCCGCAAGGAGAAGTACTACACCTTGGCCAGTTATTCAGTTAAGCAGTAGTGTGCAGACATTACTGTTATGTGTTTGGCGAAGGGCAATGTTTCCTGCGAAATTACAGGGCAAGAGATTCGTATATCTCTGGGTAACGAGCTGCATTGTCTTGCAGGGTTTTGACTGTTTTAGTTCGAATTCTGAAAGGCACTGGCTAGCGTGACGCTTAACACCAGGTAAGCGACTTGTTCATCTCGTCACCGTCAACATAGGTGCTGAAAATATCTTTAACCTTATTTTAAAAAATGAACACAATAATGTGCAAATTTTAAGCCCTGACGGCAAAAACGACGAGGTGTATAAGTTTGTCTGCGTGTATGTTTGTCTGCGGCGTCGTAGCTCCCGAATGGATGAGCCGATTTTTATTATGTTTTTTGTTTGAAGGTGAATTAGTCGGGAGTCTTCTTACATATGTTTGATGAAAATCGGTCCAAGATGGCTGCCGTCACAAAATGGCGGATTACATATTTTTTCACTACACCCTCAATATGGGTAGTGCTTTGCACACGACGGGGCGGGCCGGGCGGTCAATTTCGCCGCGAACGATAGCGCAAAGGGAATTCTATACTACCAAAGCACACGGAGGGCAAAAAGGCATATCCGTACTCTTAGCTACGTAACGGCGAAGGCAGCCGCGGGCATCGATGGGCAGACGCGGTCTTTATTGCTTCGCGGTCAAAAAGACCACCGCGCACTGTCGTCTGCATAGCGCCTTAATGTTGACTCTGTGCAGTCAACATTGATCTTGATCTCATGACTGTTCCATCGTAAGCATAATCCTACTAATATTATTAACCCGCAAGTTTGGATGTTTCGATGTTTGTTACTGTTTAAAGCAAAAACTACAGAAGGGATTTTAATGAAATTTGGTATGTAGATAAACGAAGCTCTGGAATTAAATATGAGATACTTTTTCATCATCATCATCATCATCACTACGCTGGTGTAACCGCGGGGCGCAGCTAGTACAACTATATATTTTGAGTAGTGTCTTGATAAAATGAATAGTAGGTGCATTTTTATATTACTAGCAAATGCCTGCATCTGTGTTCGCGCGCTCGGCCTTCGGCCTCGCCATAACCTTTCGTCTTTTCTTGGTTTTTCTTTCATAAGTCTACTCCGGTCAATAAATAACAACAAAAAAAGAATTATTCAGATTTTTCCATCCGTTCTCAAGTTATAGTGTGACCAGAAGAAGTAGGAGTTCATTTTTATCTAACATATAAATAGGAGTTTGAATGACGCGAAGTGTAGGTACACAATATCAGTGTGTTTACGTATACGACTGTATTTCACTGTCCAGTCGCAGCTTGAAGCAATCCATGCTGACTTCTTCAAGCTGCCAGTGTACCTGGGGCCTTACTTTTTTCGATCGCTTATTTCGATGTTTAAGTTAAGTTTAAGTTTAAGTACATGCTCGAGTATCCAATACTACAAGAATAATAAAAGTGTATTTTGCGTTCTCACGCGGAAGTTACACTTTACAAACGAAATTTGAATACCAATGTGATGCTTTCATTTTCAACCGATTTCCAGAAAGAAGGTTTTTTATGTATGACGCTTAACTTTTTACAAAGAGTCCGATTTTCATAATTATTTTTTAATGTAGTTTTTGTCTTGGGTAGATTATACTTCCGAAGTGGTCCCATTCAAATTTCATCAAATTCGGTCGAGCGGTTTTTGAGTTATCTTCCAATAAATGAAAACTGTTTCGCCTTTCTTGATAAAAATTTGATTTACCTGTTTTTCACGAATGGCAAACGTACAACCGCCTACGAATCCAAAAAAATACAGAAAAAAGTGTAGCATGGAAGTTCCAGTGACATCAGATAACCGCGGGCAAACGAATGTCAACCAGCTCCAGTAGGTATCACATAATATATAATAGTACTACATATATACCTAAACGTACGTACCCGAGAGATACCATGTGTATGTTTATTTATTATAATATAGTTTTGGGAGAAGCAACAATGGTCGATCACATATTCACGGGAGATGTGCGGATTTCCTCTGATTCATTCTATGCGTGTTTAGAACGATGATCATTGTGTTTACAGACATTAAACTCATAATTGCCTTATCGCAGACAACACATTCACCTCTCTCTACATAATTCAATGCGATAAATCATACGTGTATTGCGATAAGGTGGTAAAAAGTCAAGGTATTTACTTACTAGTCCGAGTAGCATCTGCGTAGTGCATTGACATTTCTATTTGCATAGAGTATCAACTTTTTTATACTTGTATCAGTATGTATCCATTTTTAGGTGTGTTTAATGTAAATGATGAATCAGATAAGTAAAAAATGTTGGCTGTTAGAATTCCATAAAACGACATTTCTTGCAATAATATTTATTCAAAGGTGGGTTTTCAGAATATAATAATTAGATACATTAGAACTTAGATAAATTAACCAATAACATTTATATAGAATAAGAAAATATAGGCATCAAATTGAATATTTTATTTATATATATATTTATATTTTATAAAATAATAATGTACACTCTTTTATTAGTTCTTGTTTAAATCGATGGTATATGTAGTAAGAACATAGGTATATGTTGGACAGTTTGTAAATTGAGACAGCGTGTTGATATAATCCATTACATTTATATATATATAAATGTAATGGATTATATCAACGTAATGGATATAAATGTAATGGAACAAAAATATATATATATATATATATATTATTTTTTTGTCCCTTTTTATCTGCCATCGGCTTATGCCATAATCAGATACGTTCCAGGATGGTTGATGTTGGTGCTATTCCAGTAAATGGCACCATAATATGTAAAGAGACTCAATCTCGAGTGTCCAATGTCAGAATGTGCCATCGTTTTAGGCGTTTAACATTTTCTTTGTTTTATTACATTTATATAGGTAAAGATAATGTTTTTAGTAGTATTATAACATACATACACATCTTTCCTGTTTATAATATTAGTATAGATAACGAAGTTAAAATGTTATTAGTATATAAAACGACTTGACTCATGTTAACAGTGAAATTTCTCGCCCTACGTGTCGGACACGTCTGATGCCCATCTTCAGAGAGTTGAAGATTTCATTGTACTTTTATTTTATTAATGTTTGTATATACTCATTTCTTGTATTTACAAGAACTAAACTCATACGTTATCGCAGACAACACGTTTACCTTTCGATTCATAATTCAATGCAAACTTTTTCAAAGTAAACTTTTTCGATTTACTCAAAGTGGTAAGCAAAAGTTGTTGTACATATTAACACATCCAAATGAAATTATGTAAATTATGAGAGGCGATGTTTTAAAACCAGAGAAGTAAATATGAAGCTAATTTTCATCATCATCATCATCATCTAACTTTACCTATAGGTAAAGTTATTAGTATTCATCAAGTTCAGCTAACTTTTTTGTAATTGTGTTTGTTCTGATGTAGATTTTAATATAAATACGCCTATAACTAGTGCTCATCATGCGGCACTGATTCTAACGGCCCGTGGCAATAACGTACCACGGCATGTTACGGACGAACTTAACTTAAGTTCATTTAAATCGCAACTAAAAGCATGGCTCGTCGAGGAGGCGTTCTATGATGTAGAAGATTTTATAAAAATAAGATGATCATGTCCCATAAATATTATTCTAATGTATTTTATGACATCTGTATTAATATAAATGTATTTTTATTTGATTTGATTAATTTTATTTACTTAATTATTATTTTATGATTATATTATTTTACTAAATTATTACTTGTTCAGAACAAGTAGTTTGACAACAATTTTTTTTTGTTATATTTACATTATGTACTCGCAATACTATACTAAATACGTACTTGTAATATTATTTTTACCAATAAATGATTGATTGATAAAAAAAACTTATCTATCCCCGGTTTCCCCTACTAGAGATAGATATTTGACACTATTTGTATGGGCGTTATGTCAAGTGTCGGTAGTAAGGAAAACTGTGGATAGAGAGATTGATGGGATCCCCATTAATCTATTAATAGCAATCTTATAAATCATCCAATTAGCTAACCTCCTGTTTATTTATGATAATTCAATCATGTGCAAACAAACACACATGTAAGTCTTTAGGCAATCTAGCTGGTTACCCGCCTAGAACAACTACTATTCCGGAGCTGTCTTATACATTTTTAATCCTCGTCTAATCAAAATCCACAGTTCGTCCATGAAAAATTTGGATGTAGAATTTTATCTTTCGATATACGATCCGTGGCAGCTAGCAGAGGCGCATCTTTCGGTGCGATCTTAGGCATTCTACTTTTTAAAATGTTATGTGCAATGAAATTTATTTGTACTTATCGTATTATTCCCTCCAATGCCAACGCGTTTTTAAAGTCTTTCTCTGGAATCTCCTTAAAATAAAATGCGAGGACGGGTTTAACAGATTCCAAAGATGAGCTTGTTAATTTAATTATGGCTGGTACGGCGCGCGGTTGGGCGCGGAGCCGTACACATCGAATAAAGTAATAATTGAGGGTTAGCTCAATTGGCCAGGGCATCTAAACCCTGGTGCGCGGAGTCAGCCGTAGCATGAGACTCTAGCGGTTGTGGACTGTATTTTGGCGGAACCAAGGTACTGGTTTGCGGTGCAGATGAGTTTAAAAAATAGGTATAAGTTGGCAGCCGGGCGGGAAAGAAACGAGAGGAGTGCACGCCTACCTTGTAGTTATGGTTTGCTGCCTCCGATGACGTGCCAGCAGGCCTGCTGCTAGCTCCTTTGGTGGATTTTGGGCTGCGCGACGTGGCCGATGATGGATGGCGTCGTGCGCCTCGTGCGCAGGGCGCAAGCGAGGTGAAAGTTCGCGAATGATACACAACAACACAACACTGGAATTGGCGTATTTAAAAGGGTGTTGATGCGATTAAAGGTACTATTTTATGAGAGCGGTTAAGATTTCCAGCTTCTCTGATGGCGGCGCGGACGGTTCTCCCCGTCTCCCCAGTGCTGCCAACCACTTGCAGCGGCCGCATTCGTGCGAGCGGGACGGCTAGATAGGTAGGCGTGCAAATAAGGGAGACAAAATGGTTTGTGGAAGGATGCCGGAAATGGAGATTGACTGCCAACTGTATAAAATATATTTGCTATGAATACGGCGAAACCATCTCTCCCGGCCTTAAAGGGTTACCTTTAAATAATATAAGATGCGGTAGCGAGAATTTACATGTGAATACTTAACCTAACCTTTAAGCTAAAATGAAAATATAGAGCAATGCTCTACACAAAATTATTGACTTGGCAATGGGCACAATCGAACAACTGGGCGCACGAAACTCCCTTTACTAGTTCTCACGGTAACTACACGCGTTGTTCCATCTTCCGAAGGATGAACAGCTTCTACTACACCGAGAGGCCATGAAAGAGGCGGTGCGTTGTCGACTATGATAACTACTACCGATCCTAGCTGGATGGGAGTAGATGGCGTGGTCCACTTAGCTCGAGACTGCAATTGATGCAAGTACTCGACTCTCCAACGCTGCCAGAACGACTGGACCATACTATTTAATAGCGAATGTCGCTCTATTAGATTAGATTCTACATGAGGCGAAGGTAATGAAAATAAAGGCGCGGTATGAAGGAAATGCGCTGGTGTGAGCGCCGATGGTTCAGCGGGGTCACTGCTCAAAGCGGTGAGCGGACGCGAGTTTACTAGCGCTTCGACTTGAGCGAGCACTGTTAAGAGTTCCTCATACGACAGTATCTGTTGACCTATAACCTTGAATAGATGAGACTTTACAACCTTAACCATGCTCTCCCAGCATCCACCCCAATGAGCGCTAACTGGCGGAATATTTTTAAAGTCGACGCGACTTTCCGAAAGTTCATGATCAAGGCGCGGTTTGAATTCGTCTAAGAACTTGTACAGATCACGCAGATATGATCTACAACCGACAAAATTTGTAGCATTGTCTGTGTAAAGACACTGAATCGGTCCGCGGCGTGAAAGAAACCTCTTAAAAGCAGCGAGGAAATTCACTGTGCTTAATTCCGTAGCTATTTCTATGTGCAAGCAACGCGTAGTGAGACACGTAAAAATACAGAGCCATGCCTTGCGGCTTTTGACGCCTCTACCACGCACGGGCGTGTACAACAGAGGACCTGCGTAGTCGCAGCCTGTATGCGAAAACGGTTTGTCAACTTGGTTGACGCGAAATGTTGGCAAATCCGCCATCATTGGAAATGATGAGCGCGGCTTTGCTCTGAAACAAGTATTGCACTTGTGTATGCGATGGCGAACGACTCGTCGTGCGGCGAGTATCCAATAATTATGCCTGAGTAAGGACATTAGAAGTTCGGGGCCAGCATGCAAATGTTTTTTATGATGATAATCGATTATCATATCGACCACGTGGTCGTGTCGCGGGAGAACACAAGGGTGTTTTTGCGAATAGCTTATGTCAGCATTTGACAAGCGACCGCCGACGCGGATGATGCCATTTTCATCGAAAAACGGATTTAATTTTTGTAAAGCGGGAGAACAATTTTGTTTTTTATTTAGCTTATTTATGTCGTCAGCGAAGTGAACACGTTGCAATGCGAGTATAATTTTCATCTCAGCGAATTCTAAATCTGAACGTGTCACGGTAGGTTTGCGCGGTAATATGTTTAACAATCTATACACATAAACAACAATACGCAAAAGCTTCAACCACGAAGATATGCGATTAGCGAGTTCGTAAATCGGCGATTCAGTTGCGTTAATAGTCACCGTATGTGCTAGCGGTTTTTGTTCAGGTACTTCATCGATATCATCGCGGCTGAACTCGGCAATAGGCCACTCTGTTGGATCCTTGGTAGCCCACGGCGGTCCCGAGAACCATAGAGGATGGTTGTTAAGAACCGCGGGAGATAGACCGCGCGACAAGCAGTCAGCAGGATTTTCGATTCCTGCTATGTGATGGAAACAGCTGGCGGGAACGTTGTCGACAATAGTGACGACACGATTGGCAACAAACGTCTGCCAGCGGTGCGGAGAGGAGTTGATCCAACAAAGAACAACCTTGGAGTCCGAGAAAGCGAAAACATTTGATATTTTATATCGCGGTTGGTAGATATCAATCACCTTGCGCATCAACTTCGACAAAAGGACCGCGGCGCACAACTCCAACCTTGCGGTGGAAAGTGTTTTGAGAGGCGCGACCTTAGACTTGGAGCACACGAGTGTAACAGTTCTACTATCACCGACGGCAACCTGTAGGTATATGACGGCACCGTAAGCACGTTCACTAGCGTCTGCAAACCCTAACAAATTCACGACGGAACCCTGAACTACTCCCAGATGTCGCGGTATACGAACCTCGTTCAGCGAGGGCAACTCGTTACAGAACTGCAACCATAATGTTGCGATGCGCTTAGGAGGTGTGTCGTCCCAGTCACATTTTAAAAGCCAGAGCTCTTGTATGAGAAGCTTAGCATATAATATGACGGGCGCCACCAAACCTAAATTATCCCATAGACGCGCGACAGCGGATAAAATGATGCGTTTAGTACATCCCGTTTCAGGTGCGGCAACCCAGAATTTAAACATATCGTCCGACCTGTCCCAATGTGTGCCCAGTATTTTATGCGGCGTGGCACCCCTATCAATCTCAAGATCTGAGGAGGCACGATGCGATGCGGGTATTTCGCGTAAAACGGCGGCGGAGTTACTGGTCCACTTGACAAGGTCAAATTGACCGCACTTGAAAAGCTGTATGAGCTGGGTGCAAGCGGCGACAGCAATGTTTACATCATTTTGTGATGAGTCATCCGACATTATGGAGAAACACACATCATCCATATAAGTTGAACATGATGCAATCGCAGCAGCGATGGGAAATCTATGCTTTTCGTCAGCTATAAGTTGATGTATTACGCGGACAGCGTGGAATACGCTAGATTTCATTCCAAAACAAACTCTGTTAAATTCATAAACGGATATTGGGTCTTGCGGGTTAAATCTGAAGAGAATTCGCTGGTACTTACGATCGGATTCTTGCATCCCGATCTGCAAGAACATTTGACGGCAATCAGCAGAAATCGCGATTTTAAAAAGACGGAAATTTAAAAGAATGCAATTTAAATCATCCTGTAGATTGGGTCCAGCATGTAGTATTTGATTAAGTGACAGCCCTGAGCTGGTCTTACTACTTGCATCCAAAACCATGCGCACTTTTGTTGTCGTCTTGTCGTCACGTTGCACGCAATGATGCGGTACGAAATAGGATGCGGCGGGAGTTACGTAAGTTACGTTATTAATAGGCCCTATTTCGTTTACATACCCCTTATCAACGTAGTCGCGAATGATATCGTTGTAGGCGGAACGCAACGTTTGCGACGACTCCAACTTCCTTTCCAAACACAGAAAGCGTCTATGAGCGGTGGAGAACGAATTCCCTAATTTGTAAACATCGTCGCTAAACGGTAATGCAACGGTATACCTACCACTAGCATCGCGCGTAGTGGTGGAGCGGAAGTGACTATCACATTCGAGGTCATCTTGACTGTGGGCGGGTGGAGCGCAAACCTCCTCGAGAACCCAAAACCTTTTAAGAAGGTTGTCCAAGGACGGCTGCTCAACGAGAGCGCAACAAGCGGATGTCAAATTTAAGTTACGTTTAGGCATTAAGACAGGCGCAGAACCCATAATAATAAACCCTAAAACCGTTTCTATAGCGGGCGGAATTCCCTTCACGCTGCTATCAACCACGCCAGGCAGTAACAGGTGAGAGAATATATTCGCGCCTAGAAGTACTTGCACTTCCGAGGGCGAAGCGAACGTACTGTCCGCGAGCGGTAGTGATAGAATGTGCGCGAACGCAGATTCGTCAACGGGAACCGAAGGTAGGTTGTCCGTGATGCGGTCAACAACAAGTGCCGATACGTCATAGTGAACGTTGTTGGAAAAACGCGAATATATTTTAAAGTCCGTGGAACCTTTAATAGACTTTTCAGAACCACCGAAACCCTTAACAATCATTCGCGTATTTTTATTGTAATTTAAACCTAATTGTGCGCAGGTCTTATCTGTTACAAAGTTACTTTGCGATCCCGTGTCAAGTAAACATTTTACTAAATGCGGCTGTCCCTTACTATCGTAAATCACAACTTGAGCTGTTGACAACAGTATCGTTGTGGGTCGCATACATTGCTCGTTTCTATCTAAACAACTCAAAGCGTTAGGTACGTGCGGCGCAGCAATGGATGTGTGCAGTGACGATACATCCGCCGCGTGCGTAAGAGCGGGCGAATGGGTGCGAGGCGCGAGACTTGCGCTGCTCACTGGCATAGCGCGTGACGGTGCGAGCGCGGGTTCGACTCCCGGCGCGGACAACGATCCATTGTCTCGCGATTGCGATGCACTTTGATAGTGTGAGTTATTAAAGTGTAATAATGAGTGATGTTTTTGTTGACAATTACGGCATTTAAAATTAGAATTACATTCGCGGGCTTTATGTTTTAAACTTAAACAATTAATGCATGCATTAAGTTCCTTGACACATTTAAATCGAGCGGAAGGCGTTATTTCGTTGAATTTGGGACACTTAAATAAGTGGTCATGAACGAAGTTATCACAAAGACATTTCTTATGAGAGGCCGAGACTGCTACATAAGTCTGCGGGTTAGGTACGTAGCTTCGTGGTTTGTTTATATTATTGTTATTACTGCGGACATTGGAAGTACTAGTACCTGTGCAAGATTGCACGTTGTGGGATACCCTATACTGCCCCCTAATGAAATCCGACAGCTGAACGAAGGTAGGTAACTTCGCATTGCGATATTGTGACTCAAAAGCACGGACCGTCCCTTCATCTAATTTCTTTAAAGCGATATGTAACAACATGAAGTCAGATAAATTATCAAGTTGTAGGTTTCTTAATGCACTAGCAGCGGTGACAAATTGGTCTAAAAATAACTGCAATTTAGATAACGAATCGTTGCCGGTCAACTTGAGATTTATCATCTGATCTAAGTAGGTACATGCGAGCGTGCGAGTATCCTGGTACCTATCAACGAGACATTCCATTATCATATCGTAATTATCAGCGCATGGCGTGATACCTGAGAACACGGTTTGTGCCTTCTTTGAGAGCTTCCCTATTAAATAGTACAACCTCTCAGCGTCCGTCAGCATTGGATTGTCGTGCACCATAGATTTATAACCAGCGTAAAATAAGGGCCAATTTCGAATATCCCCATCGAACGGCATGATTTCGATTGGAGGCAAAGATGGCATTCTACATTTTAAACCTGAGCGTTCAATCGAACCTTTTTGATCGAGATCAGTGTCCACCTTGGAAGGTTTAGGTTCAACCCGACTAAGTACTCGTTTGATTCGGCAATATAAATCCTCAAACGCGATTAAAGATTTAAAGCTAGGCTTGCTAGTTGGATCACTTAAAAGAAGTGCGCGATTGTGCTCATTGACAATTTCTTTAAACTCAGACCGAATATCATCTATTGTCTCGACAGAACATAGAAAGTTTTCCATACATTCCTCACTAGTGTGAGCATTCTTCGAGTTATCATAAACGATTTGAATGAACTCGAAAAGCGTGTCACGTTTAGTTTCTAATAGGGTCACATCTGCATCTAACTCAATGTTTGCCTTCTTTGTAGGCGGCATTTTGACGAACGAGTGATACCTATTACTGTTGCGATGCGGCGCGGTTGCCGATCACAGTGCGATAACGTAAACAACAGCTGTAGATGCGAGCGGTAGGTAAGCAATTACGTAATTATAATTAGGTAACTTTCTATGATTTGTTACACGTGCGAAATAGATAATATAAAGGCAATTACCTTTACTAAAGCGAGTAGGTATTTTAAGTAACTGACGATATTAAATTAAGTTATTATTACTAGGTAAGTAGGTATAATTAATGCGAATATACCTCACTCAAGGGTAAGTTAGGTATACGTAAGTTTGAGATAAGTAGGTGTGGTAAGTACTAAGTACCCACATGTGCGGTATAAAAATAAGTTTCGTTAACGGATTTTTGGTAACACTTTTAAGGCGAGTATTAGGTTGAATGCGGTAAATTAGCGGGTAGACAAATACAGCTAGACAAATCTAGACTGAATGCGAGTGTAAGTAAGACGAATCTAGACTTAAATGCGGGAGTAGGTTAGACGAATCTAAGCCTATATTTAGCGGCGGAAACTAGACGAATCTAGTCCTAATGCGGAAGTAAGCTAGACGAATCTAGGCTTAAATAGCGGGGATCACTGAGGATACTATGGAGAACGTCCGGTCAGAAGGATCAAAATGGTACGGCGCGCGGTTGGGCGCGGAGCCGTACACATCGAATAAAGTAATAATTGAGGGTTAGCTCAATTGGCCAGGGCATCTAAACCCTGGTGCGCGGAGTCAGCCGTAGCATGAGACTCTAGCGGTTGTGGACTGTATTTTGGCGGAACCAAGGTACTGGTTTGCGGTGCAGATGAGTTTACAAAATAGGTATAAGTTGGCAGCCGGGCGGGAAAGAAACGAGAGGAGTGCACGCCTACCTTGTAGTTATGGTTTGCTGCCTCCGATGACGTGCCAGCAGGCCTGCTGCTAGCTCCTTTGGTGGATTTTGGGCTGCGCGACGTGGCCGATGATGGATGGCGTCGTGCGCCTCGTGCGCAGGGCGCAAGCGAGGTGAAAGTTCGCGAATGATACACAACAACACAACACTGGAATTGGCGTATTTAAAAGGGTGTTGATGCGATTAAAGGTACTATTTTATGAGAGCGGTTAAGATTTCCAGCTTCTCTGATGGCGGCGCGGACGGTTCTCCCCGTCTCCCCAGTGCTGCCAACCACTTGCAGCGGCCGCATTCGTGCGAGCGGGACGGCTAGATAGGTAGGCGTGCAAATAAGGGAGACAAAATGGTTTGTGGAAGGATGCCGGAAATGGAGATTGACTGCCAACTGTATAAAATATATTTGCTATGAATACGGCGAAACCAATGGCTACAGTAAGTAAATTCGGTAGGTGTGAAAACCGTTGAGGTTTAAACAAACCTTGAATTTGACTCTTTTTATAAAATAATTTTCTGACAAGCTAAAGCGTTATTTCACATGAAGCTGGAAAGTTTCTGCTATAAATAACTTGTAATCTAATGTGCTGTGCAAAATGGTGAAATATAGACATTTATTGTACCACGTGGTAGGCTTGACTTGATTTACATTAACATGGTAACATATGTTTTGCGTCACATTATGAAACTTAATTTTTTTTACATATGGTATCTAAAATAACTTATGACGAATTCGTTATTAAAACAAAACAGTGCCAAGAATTCTTTAGAAAATCTTCAGCGATTGTCTAAGCTCCATTGTATTATCATTTATACGGAGCCGTATAAATTATGCCTTCAAATTTATATTAATAATGTGTATTTGTTGTGTGCCGTGTTTCTGTCTTTTCTGATTTTGTTGTGTTCTATCATGACATAGTAACTCCTTTTCAGAGACTACTATAGTTGATACATCTATCTAGATTGTCTTTGACACTTCTTTTCTTAATATTTTTTACTATTTATATTGCGATATGCAATAAATTCATGTAATTAAGATCTATCTATATTATATTAATATTTGGACTAAACGTAGACAATTAGTAATTAGCATGAAGCAAATGAGTACTTGCATAGAGCAAATAAAGTACTGTAATTGATTTAATTAGTATTTACATACAGCAAAAAAATACTTACTTCGTTATTTTTCTATGGGAATTGTTTTTATTTTTGGATTTATTGAATTGGAAGTTTATTTGACAAGAACAGTAGAGTGGATTTTCATATAAAAAAATTAGGTAATTGACTTTTGTTATAGGGTGAATCCTATTACAAAAGTCAATTAACCTCTGAAAATTTACCTCTGAAGAGGGTAGTTAAAATTGTTCTTGTTAGTTACAAAAAAGTAAAGTTGATACAAAAAATGCTCCACCATGACAGTGTTTCCACTGCCGTGACCAGGATTCGAACCTGGGTTACTACGGCCACAACGTAGGGTCCTAACCACTAGACGATCACGGCTACTGGGGCTGTGAACAGTTGAGCGAAACATTCGATCTGAAGCCAAAACTGGACTACTTTCACTGCTAGTTACGCAAGAGTCGGCCACATTTTTTGTCTCTCGAAACGCCATTTTTTCCCCCGACCATGAAATATATACCTACCATGAAATTAATAACGGCATGGCTGTCGTATTATTAGCTTTGCTTTTTTAATGTGCTGTGTTAATGTGGTAAAGTGGTAAAGACCCTTAGCTACGTAAGCTATGCAAAGCGATTACAGCCGAGGGGTAAAGAGGGTACCGGCCGTCAGTCTGACAGCTGGTTCGATTCCTATCTCGGGCTTGAGCTTTCGGTGAAGGTAGCATCATGATGAAATCCACAGCGTGGTGGTAGCGCAGGTTCTTGTACCCGCCTGGCTAGCTAAGTACCATCGAAAAATGAAAATCTGATGCACACACACCGGTGCAACTCACGATGTGTTTCAGCAGCTGTCCTTGATAGCCAGTCGTTAGTCTAGGTCTACCTTCGACCACATCATTTTGACCATCAAGTTGTCAAGCTAACATGTATATAAAACACTTGTGTGAACTGCGCTGTCAATGGGTTTATTTTGAACAGCCGTGCGATTCTCTAATGATTCGTCGTTGTGTACGTCGACGAGCTCACCGATGTCAAGTACTTAATGAGATATCGCCCTTGTACACAAGGTTGACTTTCCAACGTTTCTTGTCACCTCGTCATTTGTTTCACGGATGTTGTCAAAAATGCAACGATGTTTGCCTTATGGAGGATCCCAATAATCTATCTATCCACGGTTTTCCTTACTACCGATAGAAATTTGACATAACTTCCATACAAATAGTGTCAAATATCTAACTCTTGTAAGGTAAACCGGCGATAGATAGATTATTGGGACCGGCCGTTAGAGAATCGCACGGCAGGAATTCAATCATGTTTGTTGTATGCCTGGGTACATCGATCGCGTTATTGTTTTTTTTGTAGTGGTTCATCAAAGTGACTCCCTCTCGCCTGATGGAAAACGAAGATGGAATCAAGAAGCAATGACCATTACTGTAGCCGTAAGCTGCACTAATCGCCATCCCTATGGTGACCTGATAGATGCTTTTTCACGCCCCACTTGAAAGCTGGGTATAACCGGATCGAAATTGAAATCCTGTACCCAGGCATACAACAAACACGATCGATATTGAGATCCTGTTCATAAGACCCAAACAGACCCAAATAGACCCGTTAAGTCTTCTTTCGCTCTTCTTTTATCTTTCTGGACATAGTGCCAAAGGCAGGTAATGTTATAAGGTAACTTGATGGGCACAGATTAGGCCATAACTGCTGAGGTTTTAGTCGCAGTTTACCACCAGACAGTTTACGCAGACGTCAGAATCGTCCTTCGGAATTTCAGTTAAGCACACACCCATTCGAGTGATTTTGCGTTTTAAAGTATGAATCACCTGTCGAACAGTGCGAGTATGTGGAGAATTGGTTTTATTTGCGATATTATTCTTCGCAGGGATTTTACTCTTATGACTTGCCTCGCCTCAAGGTTTACTGGGAGTAGGTACATGTCTATTGTAATATATTTTATGAGCTTAGAGATTTTCAATGTTGAGGGAGGCTAGCAGGAGTAGCTAGCCATTGCGACATTATTCATTTTAAGCGTATAATTGTAGTTAAATATTTTTGTATACATTTTTAATGTATTTCTGCTGTGTCAATAAAGAGTTAATCCATCTATCGTGCTAGGCTCACTGTAGATCGATACGAAAAATGAAAAAAAAAACAATAATATGTATTTGTCCTGTTTTTGTATTTTTCATGGTTGTATTTTTATTCAGACACTAGCAAACTCCTTGAACCCGGCCTGTGTGTCGTTTTGTGGCGGCTTATTTTCAACATTAGACGTCTTTAGGCCGATAACATGATAAGAATGTTAAATTTTCCACGAACAATCAAATCTTTTAACTTGGAATATTCCCGGACCTCACGTGTCTTGTCTATAATCGAGTATTGTGTATAGTTATAGTTTAAGTATAGTTTCTTGATGCCCACTCAGGCCGTAAATCTTTGGGTTGACGATGACTTGGATGACGTCAGCGTTGATGCTCCTAGCCAGATCAGCCACCTTATTGTCGAACTTGAATGAGAATGAAATGTCACTTCATTCTCATTCCCATTGATGGTTACAGCCAATTGGCTTGCAGTATTTCGTCCAGAGTGGGATTTTAATGTCAAAATGAAGCTCATTTCCATTCTCCGTAAGGATAGGCAATAATGCCGCGGCTCGGCAGTACCATTATACAATTTCAGCAAAGGTATTATGTACGACTAGCTGCGCCTCGTGGTTACACCCGCGGGGTGATGGATGATGATAATGATGATGATGATAAAAAGTTTGAGCGTGAAGAAGTAACAAACATACAAACACACGCACAAACTTTCGCCTTTTTAATATTAGTGTGATGATATTAGTAGGTATTGATTTTCCTGAGACTTAACATATTATGTTATTTTGGACCGCAAGGATTTCTCTAAACTAGCACACATAGATACAATGTAGGTTGGCAATGTAAAAAGTATTTTATAAAGTGTAGGTGGTAGGTATATGTGTGCAGTATATCATTTTGTTTGGTTATCATAATGAATCATATACTAGTCGTAAAAATACTAAGAAATCACTATTTTGGTAATTTGTAACCGTAAAAATGTATCGAATGTTTCACATGAAATGTTGTTCTATTGTAAATATTATCTAGTGTTGATAGAAATATAAATTTTTGATAAACTGCGACGCCGTCGGCGCTAAGTTATATTTCAGCTTTATTTAAGGTTATATGTGATTTGTGTTCAGAAACTTCAATTTTGTATTCATATTATGTTATCAAATAAAAACTGATCTTATATTCATAAGTTTTATTAGCTCGTGTCCTTTCAATACGGCCAGGTCAGTAGCCACTTTATGCCCTGTTATACAAATTTTGATTATTCATACCTGTTCAGGTAAAATTGAATAAAATTTAGGTTTGTAACCCATTACATGTTACAATGTTGTCAGGATAAGAACAACATCACTTCTCTTTTTTAAATTTCAATGTTGAGATCACTAAAACAGGCGTTAGTGCTTTAAAACGTAATACTATAAAAATTATAAGGGTTGCGATGTCAATACGAAACTTTAAGTATTTCTGAATAATGCTTCTTTCGGTTGGATAGTGCTGTAAAGGCTGTTCAATAGATGTCGCTCCGTCCCCGTAAGACGCTTAAAGCCAGATAGAGAGTTAAAATTCGATGCTCGGACCCGAACCTCGGTGGCCTAGTTGGTCAATGGCATCTGACACGGAGAGTTAGAAGACGCGGGTTGGAATCCGGTCCGAGGATGTGAATTTTTCTCTCTTTGAATTTCAATGTTTGCGATTGCTAAAGCAGGCGTTAGTGCTTTAAAAAGTAATACTATAAAAACATCACTTCTGCCAGTAGTTTCACGAATATTTTTCGCAAATGGTTTCTTTTTTTACGTCATTAGGGAACAAGCTCATCAGTTTACGGAACAACTACGACGCTCACCTAGTGCTAAGCAACCTGTGCCTACAGATACATTCGCAATTACAACTGCAATTAATTTCACTAGGTAGAAAGAAGCATGACGTCAGTACTTCCCTCTTCTTGACGAACTCGTTCACATAGACTTCTACTGTTACTGAAAGCCACCAAGCCGCATTAGGCCCACTGGTGTAGTATGGCCCATACTTCTTTCACCGAGAGCAAGGTCTGAATTCCAGCGGTGGGATCATAATCAGCTGATAAGTACTACACTTAATATGTTGTTTCATTTATATTAAGTCTATAAATCTATACTTAATATTATAAAAAGGAAAGATTTGTATTTATGTTTGTAACGAATTGGCTCAAAAAGTACTGGACCGATTTCAAAAACTCTTTCGCCATTGGAAAGCTACATTCTCCCTGAGTAACATAGGCTATATAAAATTCATCATCATCATCATCATCATCCATCACCGCGCGGGTGAATCCGCGAAGAGCAGCTAGTCATATATTATAATCGTTGGCAACGTAAACAAAAAGCACGCTGGTCTATAAAACCCGAACTATGATTTTTCTGTACCACAGTTGTACTGTGGCCCTAGCACGAATAACTGCGTAAGTGTAACGTAACGTGTAGTTCACGTGAATCAGTACAAACTGTCATTTATCTGGGGCAATTGTGACACAGATAAGTCATAGTAGTGTCGAAGCGTGAATACGATAGGCATACTGTTTCGCAAATTGTTTGTGCTACGGCCTCTAAATTAATTTATTTTACGTGTGCGTCACACATACGCAAATGATTTGTTATGTTTCCGCCACAGTTTTGACAGACCCATTGGCCTTAAGTCAATGGAATCCAATATATTACATTACTTCGTTAGCTTATAAGCGAAATTTTTCTTAACTTTTTAAACACATTTTTTCTTAACTTTGTCCTTCTCTTGAATCTAATAATCGAATTAAGTACTGCTATTGTAAGTTATGTAATATGTATATGTCATACACATTAATACTTATATTAAATATTATTAAATAATAATCGTATAATATTAAACTCTCTTTCAATGTTTGTTCAATAACAATCACGCCTGAATGGCTTTTATATTTATTTATATATAACATTACATATAAGCTGCGCTTGCCGGTCCGTGGTCTCCAATCCAGAACCTTCTGGTCCCATCGGCCATCTATGTGCCCTGCCCACTGCCACTTCCACTGGCTGATCTCATAGGCATTATTATATATAACATAAATCTGCTCAGACATTCGAGATTCTCAAAAATCAATTCGATAAGATATTAAACTTTATGTGTCAGACAATAAGCATAACACCGCAGTAGAGACACCTTCCCATTTACTCAACTGCCAATCAAAGGGGACGCTAATTTGATAAAACCCTAAGTGGTAATAAATAATAACACTTGGACATATTATTATAGCGAGCAAAGTGAATTTTTATTGTCTGAGACGCATCAAAGTTTTTTCGCAACATTTAAAGTTGCGCAAAAATTAATCGTTTACGAGTTGCCAATTCGAGTTTTTATTTTTATTTATTTAAGAGGTTGGATGCTAAGTTAGCACCATGGTGTCTGTCGGTATAAAACATTATAGTTTACTATGCATCTTCTACCGCATCGATCACGGGCAAATGTATTTAATGTATTTCAAATTCAAATGTATTTATTTGCCAGAATATGAGTGAAAACAAAAGTTGTTTAAAAGGTAGGTAAAAAGTACTTCACATTCCACCGTTCAGGTATGCAAACATTATTATTATATGTTTTATAGGCTATAATTTGGCTTAACTTTTTTTTTTAATAAAAAAAAAATATTATTATTTTATTATTATTTATTTCGGTTCACAAGTTTTTAGAACTATAATACATAATATATTGGGGATTCCCTTTAAGCAAGATATGCCTGTAATAGGAGTCCCCGCTCTTCCTTAGTATAGCACATCGTAACACGAAATAATTAAATTAAATTAAATCAAATTAAATCAAATCAAATCAAATCAAATCAAATTAAATCAAATTAAATTAAATTAAATCAAATCAAATTAAATTAAATTCTTATATAATTTAATAAATTAAATTCTTATATATTAAATTAAATTAAATTATTAAACTTAACTTTTGGCTTAGCTTGTTACGAGGGACTGTACTTACTGTGTTAAACTACTTATATCCAGAATGTCTGTACCTCACACTCTTTGTTTGTTTGTTACCTGAACAGCTGAAAGGATCGTAATGAAATTTGGCAAGTAGATAGATTATATCTCGGGGAATGACAAAGGATACTTTTATCATCATCATCCCACGCGGGTGAAACCGCGGGTGAAACCCCTATATGCTGCAGAATTATATGTCTTTATACCAATATAAAGATACCGGCTGCACTCACTTGGTATTATGTCGGTTTAAGTCCGACGACGTTTCGAACGTGTAAGACGTTCTTCTTCAGGGAATGTTCACGCGTGACTCCCTCATGGTATACCGTATCTTAAATTAGTATAATGTGTGATAAGATAGTTTTCAAACTCTAATGTATGTCTTTTCACTAAAATAACTGAACAGATTTTGCTGAATTTCTTAATATGGGTAGACGAAGTCTTGGTACATTGACTGCCTACAGGACGCTCGTACAAACAGACATTTTTATATAAAATAAAATGATGTTTTTTAAAACTAGCTGCACCTTGGGGGTTCACCCGAATTTTCCGGAACAAACAATAGCCTATGAGTAGCTTAATGCTAGAAAACCAAATCTGGCTATCATATACATCTACATGTCATACATCAAAATTCTTTAATTTTTCAAATTGGTCTTGTAGTTCCAGTGGCGCGTTCAAACAGATAAACACTAAAACTCTTCCTCTTTATTAACTTATAAGCAGTACAGATTACATTTTTGTGGATGCAACCACCTTAAGTAATTTATTCTTACTGTCGTAATTTTATTGTAAGGTGACATCGACTGATGAGCGAAATTAAGTGCAGGTAGCGCCGTGCGGTTTGTTTTGGGTAAATTCTGTTTGAGATAAGCTCGGATTCGGAATGGATTTGGGACCAGCTGATCGCCTATATATTTTAATTTTGGTCCCATTATCGGACATAAGTTTTAATTGGTTTAGTGTTAAATTTATACATTTCCGGTAACACTTTATACATTTTCATTAAATAAAAGTCACAAACCGGCCTCAATTCAGCGTAGTGCTGGACATTCCGCCCCTTCTGTTGAAGTTTGTTTTTTCTTTACAGGTGAGCTAAAACAACTAACTACAATTCATCATCATCATCATCTCAGCCGTAGGACGTCCACTGCTGAACATATGCCTCCCCCAGCAAACTACAATTAAGCTAACTTAAAATGTACACCAAACATACCATAGTAGTTCTGCGAACAGTAGACCGCTCGAGCGCAGTCTTATCACCGGCAATTTTTAGCAGTCTGAGCTAACTGCAGAGCATCGCAATTCAAAAACTTTGACAAAGGTTTATTTTGACAAGATCTTGACCTTGATCTTGAATTTTGCTAAAATGTTATATGTTGTAGGTACCAAATGTTCTTGCCCAATATTACCAAATCCAGTTAGTAACCTTCACAACCTATTATATCGGCAACCACTTGACCAATTATGATCATATTTGAAATTCCTTTTTAAAGTCAGGTAAGTTCCTAACGTGTGTCATTTTTAGGAAAAATATACTCAAATTTCTCGCCAACGGAATAAAAAATATATTGAATACTATCAAGGCAGATACTATATATATGGTCCTTGATACTATTCAATATATTAAATTAATATTATATAATATTAATATTAAATATTATATTATAAATGTGGTCCAATTTCATCAAATTTCGTTTAGATAATTTTTATTAGTAATTAAAAATTAAATAAAATAATAATAATAATAACATTCTAATCTATAAGCCCCATGGTGGGGGGAAAAGTGGCCAAAACGCTGGCGGCATTGCCACGCTGTATGGCAATGCTAAGTTTTTGCCCAAAATAGGCGCCAGCATTTCGGTCACCCGACGCCTCAAACAAACGTTTCGCCAGATCCCTAAACAAGTTGAGAGCGGACGGCCCCCATGGGCCTAAAGTTTCGACCCCAAACGGCATAAACATGTACATTCTGTCTAAATACACATATTTATGACGTTTGAGGTCTTCCGCTTTAGACGCGGCAGCGCCAGCCCGATCAGTCGTCCCAGGGAGATGAGACGGCGCCAGTGTGTCCACACATGTAGCATCCCAAACCAGGGGCTGTCCCATCTTCCACGGGACGATAGTCATCCCATCTGGTCTCTTGCCGTCATCCCGCATCAATCCGTTCGGTTCCAAAACTGACGGGACTCCAGCACTGACAAATGCCCGACGGATGATATCATTCAAGCTGGCGTGCCGCGGTATGCGCCCCGCGCTCTTTACGCATGAGAGTGCGTGGTGGCCGAACCGATCCACCATTTCACCGCAGACACAACGGTGAGGGACCTGGCAAGGGGTAAAATACTAATAAAGTAAAATAAAATAATAAATATAAATAAAATAATAAATATACTAATAAAATAAAATACTAATAAAGTAAAATACTAATAAAATAAAATACTAATAAAGTACCAATTATATAATATTAAATAATATTATATAATTAAATTCGTCAAGATCTTGTCAAAATAATCATTTGTCAAAGTTTTCTGAATTGCGATGACCTGCAGTTAGCTCAGACTGCTGAAAATTGTTCTACTGAACATGTATACTAAGTTTCGTCAATATTAATTTTAAAATGCGACCTGTGCAGGAGGACCAACACGCAACTTGACAAACATACAAGAAAGGCAATTTGGGCAGTTTAAGCAGAGAAGAGAGTGTGCTGGATGGGTGTCACCAGGATCTCAATCATAGATACATCCAAGCGAACACTACCCTACAGTATCTGCTGACGAGCCGAGAAAAGTCAAGTTGATTGCAGTGATAGGAACGATCAAAGTTTCCATTTAAACAAAGAGTTACCTTGGATTATTTCGTACACCACGCAGAAGATCTAAATTCTTAGATCATCCAGTATTTTAGTTTCACTTTAAGCCACAATCCACCAAGCCGAACCGGGGCCTTACTATGAGATATTAAAGCAGGACTTATAGACAACTGCCCGGTTTATTCATACCGTGACAACTTTAACGCAGGCCTGCCCAGGTCTACAGTATTCAAGAACCGCAGAAAAACCGTTCACCTGTTTTTTGTATGGACTCTCACTAACATGTCGCTCTAAGCCCACTCAGTTTATTAGCTTACAAACGTCTAGGCGTCTGCAATGTTGATTATAGTAAATTGTTAGAATGCCAGTCACAATATTATCCGTTCACCTTTGAGAAAAAAATATTCAAACAGTTCACTTAAATGAGCGTTATGGTATGATTTCATTCAAAACTGTTTATGTCAGGTTCAAGAACTGCACGGAACTTGCATGGTTTTTACGAAGCTGATAGTAAGGCCCTTGGACCCACATTGTGGGTTTTGGCCAATTCATCTTTCTGAGAGCTCGAGTCACAGCCGCAGGGAACATAATGGGCTGATTATGTAATCAGACTACCTGGATGACATACAGCTCAAATATATCTTCTTTATTTCCAGGGGTTAATTAGTCATGAAAATGGCTGAACGCCTTCGCAATACATCGAATTCCCACCCATTATGAAAACACTTATAATGTGTGTGTACTATGAGCTATACTGTGTGCCTGCGGCATGATTCCCTAACTTTGCTCAACCATGTTTTTGTTTGCCAAGTTCCCTTAAACGATTGTTATTGCCGACGATATGATAGGTATTATAGACGTGGGCAAAAACAATGGTTTTAGGCGATTCCCAGGCGGCGGGTCCCACGGCCTCGCCCGAAGGTTGGCCTTAGTGACACACTCGCGTTTGCCAATTACTGTCTACAGTAGCTGATAAACGAGCTTTAAACGGCAGAGGCTGAATATGAGGATAGTTTTTATCATATGTTGAGACGGGCAGCTCACCTGCCGTGCGAGCATGGATCTCACGATAAGCTTGTCGAGTCGATAAACTGTGGGCCAAGTCTCATAGCTATTGAACCGCGTTATCGCAACTCAATTGCATGAAATTTGACGTGTTTGACAGTTTTTCTAGTCTGAGACCATGGCACGTAAAACAATTTCCGAAAAAGTATTCGTACAGCCGTGCGATTCTCTAAGAGCAAACATCGTTGCATCTTTGACAACATCCGTGAAACAAATGACGAGATGACAAGATACGTTAGAAAAACAACCTTATATAAAAGGGCATCATCTCATAAAGTATTTGACATCGGTGAGCTCGTCGACAAGCGCAATGACGAATCATTAGAGAATCGCACGGCTGTAAGCGTCAATTGTCAAGTTGCCCTAGATAGTTAGATACAGTTTCACGTGAACGACACGTTACGTTATACTTACGCAGATATTCGTGCTAGGCACACTGCTCGCTATTTAGGTTCAATCGCGGGCCAGCTGCTTCCTATAGATAATTTTAGACATAGAGACCTTCACGAAGCTTAACGGTGGCGGTCCTATAATACAATTTATCTGATTAAGGAAATAATTAGGACCACAGTTCCATGGGCTAGGAAGGAAGTAGGAATAATTAATTTATGTCGTACGCAGTTTAATTAAGTCAATTGACAGAGGTGGGATAATAATTGACACGAATTATGTAACTTTAATGAGCACAAAAATGCATCATGTTGACTCATCACATGCCATCCCACACCACGTTTGAAAAAACACAGTATTAGGTAATCGCGGTCGACGAACACATTAAATGGTTGCGATTGAACTCTTGATTCGATTTCATGCAAAAAAAACACAGTCGTACTTGTTGGTTCGGGAACTCATTATTAAAGTATCGCAATTCCGCATCGAGTTTTAATAAAATTTATACTATTAGTTCGTCAAATAATATTGTATCCCAAACGTATTTTTAGACACAACCGGTCTGTCAGACCAAGAGGTAAATAGATAGATGTGAAAATCAAAGGGCGCGCTTGCCGGTTTATGTTTATATTCACATTCATAATTAATTATGAAACTATGGAATCTCTTCTAGATATTCTTATGATTTGTGCAAAACTTAAATTAAAAATAAACTTAAATGTATGAAAAATTTAAAGGAATCCTAAAGTCGTATTCCGAATCGTTTCGGTTTTGAACGTGTCCATTGTACTGAATCTAAATCAAATATAATAGGATCGAGTTCGAGTTGATATCCAATTTTTTCATTATTTTAAACTCCACGGAGGTGATAGTTCGCTTTTAGAGAAAAGGAGGCAAGCTCCTACAGGTGTGAAAGAGAGGGAAGCAGGTAAAACAGGAATATTTGTAAAGTCTATCGCATTTTCGGTGGTAGCACAGATTACTGAATAAGAACAGATACTTCACTCAGTAGAAAATTTCCAATACCTATTACGATAATTGCCTACTCCCTCGCGTCAACAACCACTGTATGCTAAAATGCGCCTAAATGCTCAAGCGTACAGCAGTGATTGCTTCGCACCGCGCGATTCCACAGTAATCGCAGGGCTGCCTCTTCGATAAAATTAAATTAACATAACTTTTTATCTATGTTATTGAGAACTGTGAAAATGTTCTGACTTTTATGTGGCAGTTAAAAATTTTATCATTTATAAAATATTTAACCAACTTAAAAAAAAAGAGGTGATCAGACATACAGGCCAAACTGAGATGTTTGACTTATATGGTTTGTAGGTATGTATGTTTGTGCGCGATAATCTCGCGTTTGGCTAAACCGATATCGATGCGGTTTTCAGAAAAGGATTTGTTACATTTAGGAGAACGTTTTAAAATAAGTATAATACTTCTTAGTTTGATGATGATCTTCGGAGATGTTCACTAGAAATGAAAAAAAAAAGCCTTAAAAAAAGAGAACCGACTTCAAATAAAGCACTAAGCCGTAAGTTATTTTATTAACGAGTGTAACACTCTCACACAAAAATACATAAACACTGCAGTTTTCGAAAGTTTTCACGCGAAAAGTAGATGGCCTTCAAAATAAAAAAATATATCTAGTTCCTAGTTGTACATATCTAGGTGTATTGTACTACTACCAATTATCACGAATCAAATTTATTAAGATTAATAAATTTGATTCATTTTCTCGCAACAAGTAACCTTACAACAGACGCGGCTTGTTCATAGGTTTTCATCGGGCGTAAGAAAAAGAACTCTCGCTACACAGACTTAAAGCGCATTTTGATTCGTTACGAGCGCGTCAAGGACTTGTAGGCACATTTTTTTAAGGTCACGTCCATGCTTTGCAATGTTTTATGAACATTATTACAGTTGGTAGTTTAGCAGTTTATATTCGAATGTTTTCTTTCGAAGAGTGCATCTTCTGTACCTTGTACTATTAATTATTCTGTGGTATAACGTTTCTATGTAACAAAATTATGTAAATCTGTGTCTGAAAGGCAAGCTAATGCTTAGTATATACCTATTAAACTGTCAAATTCTAAGTGGATACCGGTGTCCGCACACCTACTGTCTTTTAATTATGTCTCTAATGACGGTATGTGAATGGAAAAAAAATTAAACGACAAAAACTAGTAATTCATCACTTACCTTTCTTCATTGACAGGTAAATGGAAAAATGTTGTTTTGTAATGGTGTTTATTACGGCATCGTAATACGCGTACGAACGAACAGCACTATTAAAATTGAACGGCGTGCGCGCGCTTCGCTTGCGAAAACCGCACTGAATTTGATCCGCCGGCGGACCGAGACCGCTCGGCTGGGCGGTAGGCACTTATAGCGCGCAAGTACATGGAGTGACGGAGGCCTGGTGGTAGTGCCATGCTGTAACCCCACAGCCGAATGGGCCGGCACGACCATACTCCCACATAACACCGACGTGAAGTAACATAGCCTGCTATTACGTTTGTCGGTTTGTGGGAAGTTCCAGAGGCCCAATTCCCCTCTTCCCCATTCTCTCTCTCCTTCCCCCTTACCCCTCCCTTTTATCTCTTCCTTCCTATCGTCTAATTGTTCATTCACATATCATTAGTATTGCGGATGTCCGTGGGCGACGGTATCACTTACCATCAGGTGAGCCGCTTGCTCATTTGCCAACGTATCCCATAAAAATAAAATTACTGCTATTAAAAACGAAATATAAAGTTGTGTTTCAAACAGCACATAATAGATGGTTTGTATGAAGAAGAATAGTTCCCTTTATCCCTGTTCTCCCTATTCTCCTTTATAACAGAGATCACTAGATTTATTAGTATAATAATGAGGAGGCAAACCATAGATTTGACATGGTGGTAGGGCACTTCTGGTGTCCCCTGACTATCTTACACCCTCAAGTTTGAATATCTGTCGCTAAGCAGCCAACAATATGTTTCAGCAGCTGTTCTTATGAGCGCATTCCTTATGAGTCGCTATTCTAGATCTAGTGTGATACCATCTTCGACCACTTTGAGATAGTGGTTAACCACTTAAAACAAACCTATCAAGTGTAAAGTGTAAAACATGAAATCATGGATATGGATAAAGTCTTGACTAGACATCGTTGGATCAATCAATGTTTTCTTGAGCTCGAGGTCTATAAACCATCACGATGTGCAGACAGAATTAGAATTTCCTCACTGAAACAAACAACTACTTTTCTTTCTATGGTTTTAATGCATTAACGCATGCTTAGAAAATCCAAACTTAGCAATTTTAATAAACAAAAATTATATTCTTGGCCTGACTTACGCGCTAACGATGACAATGCACAAACCATGCCAACAAATTTTCGGATTTACGCAAGGTACTTGAACCCTCCTCTTCTAGTAATCGTACATTAGAACTCTTCTCTGGGGTAAAATATTTTTATCAAAAATGGCCGTTAGCAACAGAATTTAAGTGGAACAATCGTCACATTTGGTAATAATTCATGAAGTGCTAATAGCAGACGACCCTACCACTCACTACCACTTGCTAACCAGCGAGTAAATACCACAAAGGTACTGCATGGTAACCTCACTGGACGGCCTCGACTTGAAGACATATGAATTCCATAAGTGTTGCCAATGATCATGAATATTTAGAACATCATAAACAGATCCGTTCGGTTTGTCTCTACTGTAGAGGTGTAGGAATCATCTTGGCTGGCCGGTTGACGCAGTTGGTAGCACCCCTGCCTTCTGAGCGGTTGGTCCCGGGATTGGGATCCAGACAAGTCAAACATTTGTGTGCATGAACCTGTCTGTTCGACCTGTGTCTAGGTGTGTATATGTATATCAGCCATCGGGTTACCATAGTACAGACTCTGTCTAGCTCAGGATCTGAAGACATTTGCGTGGATGTTTTCCTATATTATATTATTATTATCTGCAAGTATTTGTCTTCATTGGCTCAAATGCAGTGCCAGTTACTGTCTCGAAGCTGCAGTATGAACGCAGTACTATGCTAAGGTTGAAGGGCATAGTAGCAAGTATAGTTACTGACCAAATATACCTGAGCAACTATGATAGTATACAGGAGATCTGTAAATGCTCACGAGTCATGCCGCTTGACAAGTTTTCGGGGCTGCACAAGGACAAGTTACCCAACTTGTAACGGTATCGTCACTGTAGATGAAACTTGAATTCGACAATATGATCCGAAATCAGAACAAGAATCAATGTAGGGATAGAAAAAGGAGAGAAGGCGCTGAAGAAGTGTAAGGTAGAAAAGACGACTTAATAACTCATGGCTACCCCTTTTTTGGGCAAGGTCGCTACATTTGATAAACGGGATTGACCTTTTACATACGATGTGAGAAATGCATTGAAGTAGAAGAAATTTACATTGAAAATACATTTTATTAACATTTCTATCTCCTCTATGAATATCTTAAGCTTAGAACTTTTCAGCTCTCCCTCGTATTAAAAGGAATAATCCTTTCCAGAAATATCGTACCGTATTTTTTACTTGTTTTTGAATGTGGTAAGTTAAGTAATGTGGTGAAATGTTTGAATATAAATAAGGTTAGGATTTGAAGTAAAATAGATGACATACAAAGCCCCACCTTTCTTCAGGTCGGAGCAGTCGCCCGAGCTATTTGCTATGCTGAATAAATATGCATTTTTCGTGAACGACTCACCTCTCTTAAATTTATAAAAGGTACCTAAACGTGGCAAAACTAACAAACTGCTCCTCATTTGCAGTGGGTACTTTGAGTTTCACCGATTGTAGTAAACATGGCTGCTTTAACAATGCTTTCACCATCCCTACCCACATTCCATTATCTCCAACCTGCGTGGTGATAGACGATGATGATGATGAATCAAAATAATAAGTATGTCCTATGTTGCTCATTTATTTATTCTTTCAATGTGTGTGAAATAATATTTCAAATCGGTACAGTAGTTTCGAATTCAATTCAATATCAATATTCCTATTCAATTCAATCAAACAAACATATCTTTCCTCTTTATTATATAATAGTAGATATAGATCAACAAATCCACTAGGTTTTAGAACTATATTAGAGATTTTAACACTATATTTACCATATATATATCAGTCCTAACTTTATCTTCTTAATTATCCACTTGATTGAAACTTTCGTAAGTATTACCTACACATTTTACTATGTTATTTTGACGGTTTAACTTACGCGCTTAGATTAAGCATTGGTCTCGCTCTCGGTCGAAGCGCGCGCGCGGAGACTAATCATTAATCTAAGCTTACGCGATAGGTAGTCGTATTAGAGTCGTAAATATGAATAGCCATTTTTTCAATTAAACTAATCAATCGATTAGGTACGAAATATGGCCGTTTTACTACGTACTAAGTGGCGTATTTTTTAATAAGGTGTTGTACAAAGTGATATTATATGCCATCGCCAAATTTTCTAAATAGCAACAAAATAGCCGCAAAAATTTCGCTATAAATAATTACATTTTATGTATTTCGCTTCTTAGAATGCGAGAAATATTAGTATCAAAATAGATGGTATCATCTAAAACAAAAATGTATAAATATCTTGTATTATATATTTCTTCTTGTGTATAATTGTGTTTAACACTTTAATATGTAACTTTAATTATATATGCGTATTACATGTTAGCGACAACTGTGTAAACTGAATATAAATACAATTATGTAAGCCGCACATTTGGTGTCAAGTTATGATTAATGTTTTATTTGAATATGTATAATGAATTTCTTCATCTTCTTTAGAAGCTAATGAATGGTATGAGGGAAACTTCTTGTTTGATAAACTAGACAGTTTATCAAACAAGAAGTTTCCTACTGATGTCCACACCATGATGAAGGGAGCACAACCATAAAAACCACTTTTTCTGTTTTTTTTTTGTAGTTTCTAAAACAACCACTTAAACCTAATCCATCTTGTTACAAAAAATTTACGCCCAGATTTAGTCTGGAGTATATTTGGAACAACATTCATTCAAATTCAAATGATTTATTTTGCAAAACATGTGTAACATTACATTCATACCTGACCTTATCACAAAACTTGAAAATGTTCTAGACTCTTCAGTAAAGACTTAACTTCTAGTTGAAAACTTACGAACAGATAATAATTAAACGCAATTATTTTTTATGTGTATTGAACGTCACTCGGTCTCAAAGTTTTGCCTAAACATTCAATCTAACCTTCTCAAAAATATTATATGTAATTTTTTAACCTTACAGCGGTGCGATTTTCTAAGAGCAAACATCGTTGCATCTTTCCGTGAAACAAATGACGAGATGACAAGGAACGTTGGAAAAACAACCTTGTGTACAAGAGCGATATCTCATAAAGTATTTGACATCTTTGAGCTCGTCGACGAGCTAGTCGACGAATCATTAGAGAATCGCACGGCAGACAGTCTTTGTGCGTCTAAACGTCTCCTGGAATTCAGACTAAGAAGTATTATATATATGTACCATAGACACATTTCGCAATAAGAAATTTCCACCATTTTAGACCATGATTGACTCGAGCCTGTTATCCTTGATAGGGTACATATACATAATATACCTACATCTTATTGGTGGCCGTACAATGTAATTTTATCATTGGGAGGGCAGACAAAACTTTAAAGAGTTCATTCACTTCAAACAAAAAGTTTTTCAAAAGCCCCGACTTCCTTTGCGTGGTCCGAATTAATATAAAAAAACACAAGAAAATAAAACCATTGTTTAAAAAGTTAAGATGGGTCTGGAATTGCGATGACAAGTTGAGACATCAAGTTGGAAATATGCATCATTGTTTATTAGATGTACAAGATGGCCAGGGTTGACACTTTCTGTAGATCATGTTCAACCGTAAAATAACAGCTGGAAGACTGCCATTGAACGATTTGTGTCTATTCTTGAGGTTGGTATTGCCATCATTTTGCCTATCCTTCGGTAGACGGCTTACCGTAGGCCGGTTCCTAAACGCCAAGGAGAAGAGAAATGATTACCACATACTCGTATTATGTGGTCGGAACCAACCAGAAAAAAATAAAGCCGTGAGCTTCTCATAAATGTATGATAAAACCTGTAACATAGTGAAGTAAGTCTCATCGCTATATACTAACGAAAATAGTATCTGGACGGTGGCGTCCTAATTTAATCCCACCGAAGTCATCCAGACTTCTAGCACATTCAAGATGCGTCCATTGGATTACGTTCTTGATTAGTGTTTCATTCGAGCCCATAATCGTTAGTTGACCGTGTGGTGACATAAAATTGACCTATTGATATAGCGAATAAAATAAAAAGCGTCCATTTAATTTTAAATAAAAAGAAAAAAAATCTTAAATTAATTACACAAATCAGTTACAGATTCTGTATTAAATAAGTGGTAAAATCTACTGTACTGTACTTGAACATCAGTTAAGAACATGTAAATATTATCTGTTCTTCGATGATCGGTGGGCACGTGACAGCACTAATTGACCTGGGGGTGCCACGGGTACTTGGATTAGGACCCGTAGGACCCCCAGGGGTATCTTCCAGGGGTATCTTGGGTACGGAATGGTGAGAGCGAGTCCTTAAATGCTTAAGTAGTATACTGTCGCTACCTTACAACTTCGATGTCACGAAACTTATTTCGAGGTTACCAACAAGATATGAACCACGTGTTGGGATATTTATTTATCTAACGCTGATAACCAAAAAATAGCTTCTAATTTTTTTATCTTGCCTTATCATTTCTAAGCCTACCGAGCAATTAGATAACATTTCTTTGTTTAGTTTCTGATATGGGCAACGTTTATCAAAGGATCAATCAAAATTTATGAAACGGTCAGAAATGACCTGAATATGTTGATAAAGCAGTGTGTGTTGCCATGTTACTTGAAATAGAAACCAAATATATGAAATAAAGTATGAATAGTTACGTAAAGAATAGATAATATTTTATAACAGGTATAAAATTGATATTCGCATTGCTATAATGGATAGAATATATATATAACCTTTTAAGGTATAAAAGTAGAAACCTCTGAGGTTAGAAAACAGCTTAGCATATTTGTCGAGTCCCTCAGGGTTCTGTACTGTCACCCATTTTCTTCTCGTTGTATATCAGCGGCATCCTTGGATCTGAACCTAGAACTAAACGTTAAAATCGCGCAGTTCGCAGGTGATAATGAAATCTACTGGACTCCAGGTCAAGCGGAGACTTGCCATACAACGGGTCGTAACCGACATCCGTGCATGGTTGCCATGATCCCACTCTGTGGGCCTGCTCTTGTGTTTTACCCAATCCGTTAGTTGCTGTGGTTGTCTTTGAGATTGCTCTGAGCGATAAGACTCCCATTCTGAAACTTTATTCATGACAAAATTATCGAATTTCTTTGTTCGTTGCTGTGGTTTTACAATAAGGAGTTTATCTATCTGTGTATGTATCGTTTTAGCTTTAGATAAATTTTGCCAGTAATCGATAAAAGACAGCTCGCGATACAGCTATCGCGGCTTGAACCATGTTAGAGACAATATACGATAGATAAAAACAGTTTATCGACGTGACAATTTTATCGAACCGACGACGATCCGCTACTGTTTCGTTTATTATTCTATATCTAAACTAACATTTCTTTTGCTTATTGACTCAAGTGCAAGGTTCATACAGTGTCATTCCATCCATAGTACAATAGGTAGTTTTTTTATTTGGTCAACATTCTCCAAGAGGATGTTCTGCAGATATTAATTCTATTTTCATGCTGCAAAAAGGGCTATGCGAGCGATCTACAGTTTAGCTCCCAGAGTTTCCCTTAGACAGAAGTTTAAAGACATAAACATTCTAACTGTTGTCTCTCAGTTTATCTATTAAATTCTAATGTATGTAAAGAAAAACATTAGCAGTTTTGATAAAAGGAGTGATGCTCATTCCATCAACACGCGAAATAAGCACAAGCTATCCGTACATGTAACGCGCCTCCACAGAATAAGTCATTCTTTTATGGGACAATGTATACGATTCTATAATAAAGTTCCCATTGTTATCCGAGATTTGCCTATTAATAAGTTTAAAATTACTATTAAAACTAAACTCTGTCAAAAAGGTTATTACAAAATTTCGGATTACTTGGAGGATAAAACAGCTTGGGACTGATCACTCCAGGATCTATCTACTCGTGTACTAAGATGTCAATGTGTAGCGTGTCTTGCCCTTCTGACACCATTATTATGTTCTCTTTTGTAAGGCAACACACTGGAGCTAATATTTGTAGTACCTAAATAAAAACATTGTAAAAACATCTATATAAAAAGAATGGCCCCGAGTTTCTTGCCGCTTCTTCTCGGTAGGCTCTATATATTTTGGAACGCGGCAGTAGTTTTAAAGTACATTATTATGAAAAATTTACGTTCATAAGTGCGTCTTTGACGCCTAAATTAAATAAATGATTTTGACTTTGATTTTCAAGGATGCTTTTTATAATAAGTATTATTTTTATTACCAGAAGGTACAAACACGAGGCCCTGGTTTTAAGTGGTAGCCTCAGCTTAGCTCAGATGTATCTCATCACAAGTGACGAACTGCCTGCGCTCGTAACCCTGAGACATTAAGTTGTTAAGTCTCACGTGCCTGTGATTCCGCAACCATATCTGGCAACCAGAAGGGATATTATGTATCTCAGTTGCTATCAAATGTTGATTGAAAACTTGAAAAATGGAGACTCTTTCTCTGTCAGATCTTTGAGAGATTTATTTAAAGAAATCAATATATTAACGTTGCCTTCCTTATATGTATTTGAAAATATAATGTATGTTCGTAAAAATTTACATAAATATAAGTTAAATAGTGATCACCACACTTTTAATACCAGAAATACAAATAGGATAGCTGTACCTAGTTTTAGACTTACGAAGACTAATAAGTAATTCCTAGGAAATTGTGTGCGTTTTTACAATAAAATCCCAAAGCACATAACTGAGCTCACAAAGGGGAAATTGAAGTTGACTGTAGAAAACGTCTTATCAATAAAAAAATAAAATAATAAAAAAAGCTTACTATAAAGTTCGACATTATATAGAAGATAAAGATGCTTGGAAGACTCCACTTCTGGCAAGCTGTCTCTCTGCCACCCATAAAATGTAATATTTGTAGTACCTAAGTAGAAACATTGTAAACATCCATATAAAAAGAATGGCCCCGAGTTTCTTGCCGCTTCTTCCCGGTGGGTTCTATATATTTTGGAACGCGGCGGTAGAGTCTTTAAAGTACATTATAATAATAATAATAATAATAATAATTTATTTCATGACCAAAACTTATTCTATGAATATAATATGTAGCACGACATCTGTTGTACATAATTAAAAATAAATAATGAAAAGTTGACGTTCATAAGTGCGTCTTTGATGCCTAAATTGAATAAATGATTTTTGACTTTTGACTTTTCTCAAATCTTTGTCAAAAGTGACAAAGGTTTGAAAGGTTTGACTCTTTCTCTGTCAAACCTTTTTCAAAAGTGACAAACCTTTTTCAAAAGTGACAAAGGTTTGACAGAGAAAGAGTCGCCAAAGGTCACTTTTGACAAAAGCTAGGAAGCACAAATGTTAGTGATAGGAGAAAAGGGACATAGAGCCGCCATTTTTAAAAATTTCAATCAAGATTTGTTAGCAACTGAGATACATAACAGCCCTACTGAACTCAGTGTAGCAATAGAAATAAAGCGTGGTCGCAGTACCTCCACGGACGAACGCATTCACAAAGAGTTCTACTGCTCTTAAAATAAATTTTAAATACAGCTCTTCTAAATATGTATAATAAAAGTAAAAATATAACTATAATAATAATAGGCGCTACAGAATAATGCTTATTTTAATTTTAAATACGTAAGATAAGGGTTGCCCATTCAGCACGTTCTCATTCCTCACATACCTACACATGATTAAGTACTCGTATGTCACAAATTTACCAAATGGACAACCCTATGCAACCGGAAGGCGCATCATAAAAATGGCGCCAACGTCAGTCTCCGCTGCGTCTGCGCACGGCTTATTCCGCTCACATAACCGCCTTCCGGTCAACTGACTCTTCACTCATCTGTGACGAAGTCAACAAACCTGGAATCCATGGGATATGGTGACTAGGAATGCATTACTATGTCATGATTCCTGTGACGTCAATAGTCAGGAGGCGGGCATTACTAAGTATATCTTATAAGATATTACTAAGTATACATATAAGTATAAGACTCAAACTCAAACTCAAATGATTTATTGCTTATGTGCCAAGTTAACATACAATGCAGGTGTTGTTGCATAAGGTTTACAGTAAGTACATGTCACATTACATTGTTACCCCTTGGGCACAGATTACTGAATAAGCCCTGGGGGTGTTGCAATTGTGCAGAGAGGACCAGCCTATTTTAACGTATTATCATTGAAAAATTCGTCAATATTATAATAACACTTCTGCAAAAGTATTTTTTTAAGTGTGAATTTGAAAACGTTCATTTTATTTTCGCCTTTTATTTTGTTAGGTAGTGTATTATAAATTTTAACTGCCATTGCCTTGGTACCGGAACTGTGCATTTTCAGTCTAGAAGTAGGTATTAAAAGTATTAGTATGTTTCCGTGTTGGTCTAAGGGGATAATTTCTCGTCTGTTCACATGCTTTTAAAAAGTATTGAGGATATTTTCGAATAAACATGCACATTTCCAAGATGTAGATGGAGGTGAGGGTCAGCATTTGATATTTGATAAAATATGGTTTATGGAAATGATGTATTGTTAAATCTGGAAATTCTATGTTTGCAAGTATTCGTACATTTCTTTTGTGCGATGAAAAGGTTATCTACGTTTACACTATTTCCCCATAGTATGATGCCATATCTTAACCATGAGTATGCATATGCGTAATAAGTGGTCATAGCGGCATCAAGTCCAGCTGCTCGCCGCAGTTCCCTTAGTCCATACATAAAACTTGATAATTTTAATTGAATTTTTTTAACATGTATTTTCCAATTTACATGCGAGTCTAGTTCTAAACCTAGCAATAAAGCAGTGTTCACACATTCAATTTTTGTATTATTATAACAAAAGTTTATGTCAATAGGCGGTTTTTGGTACGGGCGAAATTGCATTAATTTTGTTTTTGATATATTGAGGGCAAGGTTATGTTCATTCATCCATTTAATTATGTTATTGAAAATGTCAGTGAGGTTCTTATTTAAATTAGAATTATTATTACAAGATGTCAATATAAAAATGTCATCCGCGAAGAGTACACTGGATTCGTCAATACATTTAGGAAGGTCATTTACATAGATTAAAAATAGGATACACCCAAGGGGACCCTTAACTAACCTTGGGGGATTGAGTGATTTAGTAGGGTGGGGGTTGATCGGATTGTATTTAAACTTCCAGAATCATAATCTACGTTTTCTAATTCTACATAATATTTGCGATTTTGTAGGTATGAGGTGAACCATTTATGTGTTATGCCACGTATGCCAATGTCAAAAAGTTTATCTAATAGTATATTATGTCGAACTTTATCGTATGCCTTACTCATGTCTAATAGGATACCTATAGCATGATTCCTACTGTCAAGTATGTTTAAAATTTTATCAACGTATGTATATACCGCCAAAGTAGTTGATCGATTTTTCCTAAAGCCGTTTTGTGATTCATTAAATATATGAAATTTCTCACAGAAGGAATTTAATCGCTTTTGCATAACTTTTTCATACACTTTTGACGATGTAGGCAATAGGGCTATTGGTCTGTAGTTGCTGGGGTCAAGCTTCGACGATTTTTTGTAGACTGGTTTTATTAGGGCTATTTTTAGCTGGTCAGGGAAGAAGCCTTCAATGAAGGATTGATTTATTAGTAAGTAGTACGGTAGCGTCAATTGGTCTGCGCAGTTTTTTATTAATATTGGAGGTATTTCGTCCACTCCGTAACTATATTTGCTTTTTAGATTTTTAAGTATGTTGTTTATTTCGCGCGGTTTAGCTGGGCGAAGGAACATGGAGTTATCTAAGCGCGTACGTGCGGGACGGTAGCGCGGATCTCCCCCTGCGTCTGCGCTGCCCGTTTCACCTATTGATGCGAAAAACTTGTTAAATTCATTTGCCACCTGGCGTGGGTCCGACACTATTTGTTTATTTATTTTTAGTTGAATGTTAATTTTATGGTTTAGTGTGGTTTTATTAGTCCGCTCTTTTATTATTCTCCACATTGTTTTAGTTTTGTTATCTGACTTTTTTATTTCGTGCATGTATTGATTTCTTTTAGATCGGTTGATGGATTTTTTTAATAATTTTACGTAGGATTTATAATACTTTATTAGACATGGGTGTTTATAGTGAGTAACTAACGATCTTACAAGTCGCATATTTTTACAGGAAGACATAATAAGTAATCAATAAAATATTAACTTATATAGTGTTGTCACGAGTATCTGAGGCGGTCCGCGGTACTTTTATCTACCGACTTCCAAAAAGGAGAAGGTACTCAATTCGACTGTATATTTTTTGTTTTTTTTTTCTTTGTTACCTCATAACTTTCGATAGGGTGAACCGATTCTCAAAATTATTTTTGTTTGATATTTGGTGCTTCCCGTGTAGTAGTATAGTAGTGGTAGTTTTTGAGTTACTCCAATAACTGAATGGAATGGAAGTCGGTATTAAATTTTTCAAATAATACTTTTTTAAGACTGATTCGTATTTGAATGGCATTTTGAAGAAAGGTGCTTTAAAGATGATTTATGTAAACGTGAAAACTTATCGTTATCCCCTCACCAGTCGATTGTCCATATAACAATGAAATTTCTATTGTGTCTGGGTCGTTCGACTGATGAAGTAATATTGTTCTTTACTACTTTACTTTAATTAAACAAGCAAACAATATTTGGTTAAGACCACCTCGGACCAACTACGCAAAAAGAAATTTAATGTACGAAGGCGAAAACTATATAATAAATTACCAAAAGACATGAAAGCAGTAAACTGTTTACGTACTTTTAAAAAACTATTAAAGAGCCATATTTTAAAGGATTTTTCATCCATTGATAATTTATATTGTAAGTGAATGTAAGCATTCGATACTGCAAGTACTAGTAATTACTGTAAGCCCTTGCTAGATTTGTCACTATGTAATAGGCCTTAGCGAACCAGTTTCATGCTACCTTTGGACTTGACACTGGGGAATACCGCTCCGCGATTGTTTAGTAATTGTGACGAAACTCGAGGGAAGATAATAATAAATTTTGTTTTTTTTTTATTGTATAAAGTACCACTTTTAAGCTCAAAGTAACAATGAATAGTACATGTTACAGTTTAATAAATATAACCGTATGATACCTCCTTACTATGTACTAAATAGTAGATTTTACACGATACGTGTACTTAGTTAATATCATACTCGTAATACCTAAACACAAATAGAGCAAATTATTTGTTGACGTACATTATTTTAATATTGAAATTTATAGAGAGAAAAATTCCATCCTCGGACGGGATTCGAACCCGCGTCTTCGGACTCTCCGTGTCAGACGCCATTGACCAACTAGGCCACCAAGAATCTAGATTCTCCGAGTCCGAAGACGCGGGTTCGAATCCCGTCCGAGGATGGAATTTTTCTCTCTATAAATTTCAATGTTTGAGATCGCTTAATCAGGCGTTAGTGCTTTAAAAAGTAATACTATAATTATTTTAATATGTTTGTACTTTAGAAGGCAATATGCTAGCCGGCGTATATTTTTAATTTTATAAATGCGTTTCTCTCTAAGTGAAAGTATGATTCTTATGAAAAATAAAATCTTACAACAAAATTTTTAATATATATATTTAATATGAGGACGGTTGTGTATTCAAAATATTTTATATATACTTATTATTTGATTTATTGTATGGTCTTAAGGTCGTAAGTCGGCATTGGATGCAGGCCGCTTCTTACTTACCTTTTGGAAAATTATGGGGCGGCCTATGTTCAACAGTGGACGGCTAAGACGATGATGACGATGATGATACAGTGGTAGAACTTTTACACATTCCGTCTGCGGAAGTGCCACACTTTTGCCAGTTATTCAACAGTGAAGCAGTAGTGTGCAAATATTACTGTTTGTAATTTAACATCTTTATAATATGAATCCTCAGGGTGACGAGCGCAGTGCATTGCCATGCGGCGTTTTAAATTCTTGTAGTTTTTGTAGTTCAAAACTCTGGATGGCACTGACTTTTATGGGCAAGCGTGACGCTTAACATCAGGTGAGCAATATACTCGTCTCGTCACCTAATGACATACAAAATGTAACATTTTTAGGATCTTCCTACACCATAAAATGCTTGATGGATTTTGATGAATAAAGTATCATTGGATTGCCACGCAACATGCTACGCAAGTGAAATAGGATATTTGATCTGTCATAAAATCCAATATGGCAACCATGAATCACCACATTGCATTAGTTATGAAAGAAATGTTTACCAAATCCTATCAAGCGGGGTATCTATTATTTATCTCATATAGTTAGGTTTTATTTTGTCATGTTTTTCCAACACAATAAATACTCAAGTTAAATTGTTTTTACTAACCTTTTGTACGGAGTAAATAAGTATACTTTTGATTTGACTTTGCATTGATTTAATTTATATATAAGTACATATTATTCGGTGATTGGTTTTTTACTTCACCCTTTCACTTAAAAACCTACGCATCATGATATACATAGACAGTCATTTTGTTTGCGTTGGTGTTTATACATAGCCGATTTGTTTGAATATGTAAAGGAGTCTTGTAGCATGAATTCATATTAAATGTTTAGGACTAACTACTGTGACTCAGGGGAAGTACAGACTTCTGAATCCTGAATCACTTACTTCACGGAACCTTTAGAGCTTTTTGGGCGGAATAGCGAGCATGTGACGGTATTAAATTTAGGCACCCGCTGTGAGTCATGCTGATTTCATTCTTAAAACACGACATTTGTGAAGTAGTTCTAAAGCATCTGGCACGGTCTATAAAACTGCTTGCAGGCAAGTTATCATTACAAATATTATATTATATTATATTATAGTTATTATTATTCCTTAGGTACTTTCATCATCATCATCATCATCATTTCAGCCGTAGGATGTCCACTGCTGAACATATATGCCTCCCCCATAATTTTCCAAAAGGACCGGTTGGAAGCGGCCTGCACCCAACGTAGGTACTTTAGGTACTTTACTTTCGTTTGAATGCAGATACGTTCAAGCGATAGTAGTATTAATATAAATTTCCTTTTTTAAAACTAAACAAAACTGAAAAATCAAAACGTACGGGCATAGTAAACAATGTGATGATTCCATAAATAAAAATTCACTGAAATCGGACATTGTTAAGAGGTAGAAAAGAGTATTCTCTTTTAGTATGGAAAGTACTAGCTATGCAATCCTCTTAACAGGCCAATTAAAATTTCATCTGTCCGTATGTTTGTTAGGTTGTGTGTTGGTCCTTCTGTACAAGTCGAATTTTTCAACCAATCTTGACGAAATTTGGTATGTATGTTCTACTTGTGCAATATATATTTTTTGTGGTCAGCGATTTTTGAGTGGGGAGTACTTTTCCTAAAATGGGGGGAAGATTGCAGCGGCGCCATTTACCGAATTGAGGTTGGAAATATTTCCAAAAGGAAGGTTCTTCTTCATAAAAGCTTCATAAAAGTTTAAAAACGGTAATATTAGGCATTCTCCAACTGCAGGTGAAAAATTGCCGCTGATGTGATTTTGCTCGCGAGGTCTACTGTTCGTAGAACTGCCAGTGTATTTAACAACACCTAAAAGGAATTATGTCATTCATCCTAAAATAAAATAATTTAGTTTGCGTGAAAATGAAATAAATAATGATCTTACTAAAAATAATACGTAGCTAAGAATTTCGTCGCCCTTCTAATTGCGATGTTTTGAAACATAAAACATATGCAAGACATAAAATTCATGCAGACAATTTGAATCTATAATTTATCTGTGACAAATTATATCTAAATATCGCCTGCATTCAGAGATTTGTGATACTACGCTGAACATATATATGATTTAGAATAGAGACATGCTCGTTAAAGTCATATTAAAATATAATTTATTAATATAAAACAAGGGAGATGGCGGGATAAAATACAAAACAAAAGCTATGGTTGATTTCCTAAATAAAAATAAATTTTTCCCAGTTCAAAGTTTGACGGGTAATAGTAGTGGATTATTAACGTTACGTGTTCGTAATGGTGCAATACCAAGTATCAGGTAGTAATCATTTATATATAATATTGAACATTATCATAGATAATAAAAAATAATAATAATAAAATCATTTCAATAGCCTTGTCATTTTACCCATTTTTATAATAGATTTATCATGTCACCATCCATCCAAAAGTTTCTGTTTTTTTTTATACTACTTTGTATTTTTTATACCAAACAGGCCTCTAAGTGTTGGCTACAGCCCCACTTATGCCTTTGTAAAGGACCGGATGAAATCCGTGATTTATTTTGAATATAAGGAATAATAATAATAATAATAAATAATAATAAACTCTGCAGGGATACTAGAGAAATTACTGCTGTAGGATAGCATATAGAGCAGTGGGAATCAGCTACTATAACATAACTCCATGTAGGTTTTTAGTTAGTAAACGCAAACGTTAACACAAATAAGTAGAAAGAAATACAAAATTAAACTTGGTCAACTTACCCTAGGAGTTGCTAAGTATGTCACCTACTTTGGTATTAATTATATTTAAAACACACATGCTATAGGTAGGTATATGTTACGTCAAACTGGACTTTAGGCAAATATTTAACTGTGATATTTAATACATCTGTTCAAATCAAATGACACTAAATGATTATTCTCTTTGTTTCGAGCCTTACTACGCTTATAATTGTGGGATTTTTCCGAATTCTAGTATTGATTGTGTAAATTAAATGTTTTATAATCAACTCTATTGTTTGTAGTAATGTATGTGGAGTACAGCTGGTTTCTATTGTAACTGTCAATGTCACAATCGAATTGTGTATCTACCTGGTTTCTAATAGGCCAGGGGGCCAATTTCACTAACTAAATCTCTTCCTACTGCAATCGAACCGTAGCTGAATTAAACGTTTGATCTTATTCTGCTATTGAAAAACAGTCCAGTTGCAGTTACGTTTCTATTGACGTCAGCGATCGATCTAAACTTTATACTATGCTAACTCGATAAATCATGAATGTGGCGCTAACTAATATTCCCACTCCCACTCTGTGGGCCTGCTCTTGTGTTTTACCCAATCCGTTAGTTGCTGTGGTTGTCTTTGAGATTGCTCTGAGCGATAAGACTCCCATTCTGAAACTTTATTCATGACAAAATTATCGAATTTCTTTGTTCGTTGCTGTGGTTTTACAATAAGGAGTTTATCTATCTGTGTATGTATCGTTTTAGCTTTAGATAAATTTTGCCAGTAATCGATAAAAGACAGCTCGCGATACAGCTATCGCGGCTTGAACCATGTTAGAGACAATATACGATAGATAAAAACAGTTTATCGACGTGACAATTTTATCGAACCGACGACGATCCGCTACTGTTTCGTTTATTATTCTATATCTAAACTAACATTTCTTTTGCTTATTGACTCAAGTGCAAGGTTCATACAGTGTCATTCCATCCATAGTACAATAGGTAGTTTTTTTATTTGGTCAACATTCTCCAAGAGGATGTTCTGCAGATATTAATTCTATTTTCATGCTGCAAAAAGGGCTATGCGAGCGATCTACAGTTTAGCTCCCAGAGTTTCCCTTAGACAGAAGTTTAAAGACATAAACATTCTAACTGTTGTCTCTCAGTTTATCTATTAAATTCTAATGTATGTAAAGAAAAACATTAGCAGTTTTGATAAAAGGAGTGATGCTCATTCCATCAACACGCGAAATAAGCACAAGCTATCCGTACATGTAACGCGCCTCCACAGAATAAGTCATTCTTTTATGGGACAATGTATACGATTCTATAATAAAGTTCCCATTGTTATCCGAGATTTGCCTATTAATAAGTTTAAAATTACTATTAAAACTAAACTCTGTCAAAAAGGTTATTACAAAATTTCGGATTACTTGGAGGATAAAACAGCTTGGGACTGATCACTCCAGGATCTATCTACTCGTGTACTAAGATGTCAATGTGTAGCGTGTCTTGCCCTTCTGACACCATTATTATGTTCTCTTTTGTAAGGCAACACACTGGAGCTAATATTTGTAGTACCTAAATAAAAACATTGTAAAAACATCTATATAAAAAGAATGGCCCCGAGTTTCTTGCCGCTTCTTCTCGGTAGGCTCTATATATTTTGGAACGCGGCAGTAGTTTTAAAGTACATTATTATGAAAAATTTACGTTCATAAGTGCGTCTTTGACGCCTAAATTAAATAAATGATTTTGACTTTGATTTTCAAGGATGCTTTTTATAATAAGTATTATTTTTATTACCAGAAGGTACAAACACGAGGCCCTGGTTTTAAGTGGTAGCCTCAGCTTAGCTCAGATGTATCTCATCACAAGTGACGAACTGCCTGCGCTCGTAACCCTGAGACATTAAGTTGTTAAGTCTCACGTGCCTGTGATTCCGCAACCATATCTGGCAACCAGAAGGGATATTATGTATCTCAGTTGCTATCAAATGTTGATTGAAAACTTGAAAAATGGAGACTCTTTCTCTGTCAGATCTTTGAGAGATTTATTTAAAGAAATCAATATATTAACGTTGCCTTCCTTATATGTATTTGAAAATATAATGTATGTTCGTAAAAATTTACATAAATATAAGTTAAATAGTGATCACCACACTTTTAATACCAGAAATACAAATAGGATAGCTGTACCTAGTTTTAGACTTACGAAGACTAATAAGTAATTCCTAGGAAATTGTGTGCGTTTTTACAATAAAATCCCAAAGCACATAACTGAGCTCACAAAGGGGAAATTGAAGTTGACTGTAGAAAACGTCTTATCAATAAAAAAATAAAATAATAAAAAAAGCTTACTATAAAGTTCGACATTATATAGAAGATAAAGATGCTTGGAAGACTCCACTTCTGGCAAGCTGTCTCTCTGCCACCCATAAAATGTAATATTTGTAGTACCTAAGTAGAAACATTGTAAACATCCATATAAAAAGAATGGCCCCGAGTTTCTTGCCGCTTCTTCCCGGTGGGTTCTATATATTTTGGAACGCGGCGGTAGAGTCTTTAAAGTACATTATAATAATAATAATAATAATAATAATTTATTTCATGACCAAAACTTATTCTATGAATATAATATGTAGCACGACATCTGTTGTACATAATTAAAAATAAATAATGAAAAGTTGACGTTCATAAGTGCGTCTTTGATGCCTAAATTGAATAAATGATTTTTGACTTTTGACTTTTCTCAAATCTTTGTCAAAAGTGACAAAGGTTTGAAAGGTTTGACTCTTTCTCTGTCAAACCTTTTTCAAAAGTGACAAACCTTTTTCAAAAGTGACAAAGGTTTGACAGAGAAAGAGTCGCCAAAGGTCACTTTTGACAAAAGCTAGGAAGCACAAATGTTAGTGATAGGAGAAAAGGGACATAGAGCCGCCATTTTTAAAAATTTCAATCAAGATTTGTTAGCAACTGAGATACATAACAGCCCTACTGAACTCAGTGTAGCAATAGAAATAAAGCGTGGTCGCAGTACCTCCACGGACGAACGCATTCACAAAGAGTTCTACTGCTCTTAAAATAAATTTTAAATACAGCTCTTCTAAATATGTATAATAAAAGTAAAAATATAACTATAATAATAATAGGCGCTACAGAATAATGCTTATTTTAATTTTAAATACGTAAGATAAGGGTTGCCCATTCAGCACGTTCTCATTCCTCACATACCTACACATGATTAAGTACTCGTATGTCACAAATTTACCAAATGGACAACCCTATGCAACCGGAAGGCGCATCATAAAAATGGCGCCAACGTCAGTCTCCGCTGCGTCTGCGCACGGCTTATTCCGCTCACATAACCGCCTTCCGGTCAACTGACTCTTCACTCATCTGTGACGAAGTCAACAAACCTGGAATCCATGGGATATGGTGACTAGGAATGCATTACTATGTCATGATTCCTGTGACGTCAATAGTCAGGAGGCGGGCATTACTAAGTATATCTTATAAGATATTACTAAGTATACATATAAGTATAAGACTCAAACTCAAACTCAAATGATTTATTGCTTATGTGCCAAGTTAACATACAATGCAGGTGTTGTTGCATAAGGTTTACAGTAAGTACATGTCACATTACATTGTTACCCCTTGGGCACAGATTACTGAATAAGCCCTGGGGGTGTTGCAATTGTGCAGAGAGGACCAGCCTATTTTAACGTATTATCATTGAAAAATTCGTCAATATTATAATAACACTTCTGCAAAAGTATTTTTTTAAGTGTGAATTTGAAAACGTTCATTTTATTTTCGCCTTTTATTTTGTTAGGTAGTGTATTATAAATTTTAACTGCCATTGCCTTGGTACCGGAACTGTGCATTTTCAGTCTAGAAGTAGGTATTAAAAGTATTAGTATGTTTCCGTGTTGGTCTAAGGGGATAATTTCTCGTCTGTTCACATGCTTTTAAAAAGTATTGAGGATATTTTCGAATAAACATGCACATTTCCAAGATGTAGATGGAGGTGAGGGTCAGCATTTGATATTTGATAAAATATGGTTTATGGAAATGATGTATTGTTAAATCTGGAAATTCTATGTTTGCAAGTATTCGTACATTTCTTTTGTGCGATGAAAAGGTTATCTACGTTTACACTATTTCCCCATAGTATGATGCCATATCTTAACCATGAGTATGCATATGCGTAATAAGTGGTCATAGCGGCATCAAGTCCAGCTGCTCGCCGCAGTTCCCTTAGTCCATACATAAAACTTGATAATTTTAATTGAATTTTTTTAACATGTATTTTCCAATTTACATGCGAGTCTAGTTCTAAACCTAGCAATAAAGCAGTGTTCACACATTCAATTTTTGTATTATTATAACAAAAGTTTATGTCAATAGGCGGTTTTTGGTACGGGCGAAATTGCATTAATTTTGTTTTTGATATATTGAGGGCAAGGTTATGTTCATTCATCCATTTAATTATGTTATTGAAAATGTCAGTGAGGTTCTTATTTAAATTAGAATTATTATTACAAGATGTCAATATAAAAATGTCATCCGCGAAGAGTACACTGGATTCGTCAATACATTTAGGAAGGTCATTTACATAGATTAAAAATAGGATACACCCAAGGGGACCCTTAACTAACCTTGGGGGATTGAGTGATTTAGTAGGGTGGGGGTTGATCGGATTGTATTTAAACTTCCAGAATCATAATCTACGTTTTCTAATTCTACATAATATTTGCGATTTTGTAGGTATGAGGTGAACCATTTATGTGTTATGCCACGTATGCCAATGTCAAAAAGTTTATCTAATAGTATATTATGTCGAACTTTATCGTATGCCTTACTCATGTCTAATAGGATACCTATAGCATGATTCCTACTGTCAAGTATGTTTAAAATTTTATCAACGTATGTATATACCGCCAAAGTAGTTGATCGATTTTTCCTAAAGCCGTTTTGTGATTCATTAAATATATGAAATTTCTCACAGAAGGAATTTAATCGCTTTTGCATAACTTTTTCATACACTTTTGACGATGTAGGCAATAGGGCTATTGGTCTGTAGTTGCTGGGGTCAAGCTTCGACGATTTTTTGTAGACTGGTTTTATTAGGGCTATTTTTAGCTGGTCAGGGAAGAAGCCTTCAATGAAGGATTGATTTATTAGTAAGTAGTACGGTAGCGTCAATTGGTCTGCGCAGTTTTTTATTAATATTGGAGGTATTTCGTCCACTCCGTAACTATATTTGCTTTTTAGATTTTTAAGTATGTTGTTTATTTCGCGCGGTTTAGCTGGGCGAAGGAACATGGAGTTATCTAAGCGCGTACGTGCGGGACGGTAGCGCGGATCTCCCCCTGCGTCTGCGCTGCCCGTTTCACCTATTGATGCGAAAAACTTGTTAAATTCATTTGCCACCTGGCGTGGGTCCGACACTATTTGTTTATTTATTTTTAGTTGAATGTTAATTTTATGGTTTAGTGTGGTTTTATTAGTCCGCTCTTTTATTATTCTCCACATTGTTTTAGTTTTGTTATCTGACTTTTTTATTTCGTGCATGTATTGATTTCTTTTAGATCGGTTGATGGATTTTTTTAATAATTTTACGTAGGATTTATAATACTTTATTAGACATGGGTGTTTATAGTGAGTAACTAACGATCTTACAAGTCGCATATTTTTACAGGAAGACATAATAAGTAATCAATAAAATATTAACTTATATAGTGTTGTCACGAGTATCTGAGGCGGTCCGCGGTACTTTTATCTACCGACTTCCAAAAAGGAGAAGGTACTCAATTCGACTGTATATTTTTTGTTTTTTTTTTCTTTGTTACCTCATAACTTTCGATAGGGTGAACCGATTCTCAAAATTATTTTTGTTTGATATTTGGTGCTTCCCGTGTAGTAGTATAGTAGTGGTAGTTTTTGAGTTACTCCAATAACTGAATGGAATGGAAGTCGGTATTAAATTTTTCAAATAATACTTTTTTAAGACTGATTCGTATTTGAATGGCATTTTGAAGAAAGGTGCTTTAAAGATGATTTATGTAAACGTGAAAACTTATCGTTATCCCCTCACCAGTCGATTGTCCATATAACAATGAAATTTCTATTGTGTCTGGGTCGTTCGACTGATGAAGTAATATTGTTCTTTACTACTTTACTTTAATTAAACAAGCAAACAATATTTGGTTAAGACCACCTCGGACCAACTACGCAAAAAGAAATTTAATGTACGAAGGCGAAAACTATATAATAAATTACCAAAAGACATGAAAGCAGTAAACTGTTTACGTACTTTTAAAAAACTATTAAAGAGCCATATTTTAAAGGATTTTTCATCCATTGATAATTTATATTGTAAGTGAATGTAAGCATTCGATACTGCAAGTACTAGTAATTACTGTAAGCCCTTGCTAGATTTGTCACTATGTAATAGGCCTTAGCGAACCAGTTTCATGCTACCTTTGGACTTGACACTGGGGAATACCGCTCCGCGATTGTTTAGTAATTGTGACGAAACTCGAGGGAAGATAATAATAAATTTTGTTTTTTTTTTATTGTATAAAGTACCACTTTTAAGCTCAAAGTAACAATGAATAGTACATGTTACAGTTTAATAAATATAACCGTATGATACCTCCTTACTATGTACTAAATAGTAGATTTTACACGATACGTGTACTTAGTTAATATCATACTCGTAATACCTAAACACAAATAGAGCAAATTATTTGTTGACGTACATTATTTTAATATTGAAATTTATAGAGAGAAAAATTCCATCCTCGGACGGGATTCGAACCCGCGTCTTCGGACTCTCCGTGTCAGACGCCATTGACCAACTAGGCCACCAAGAATCTAGATTCTCCGAGTCCGAAGACGCGGGTTCGAATCCCGTCCGAGGATGGAATTTTTCTCTCTATAAATTTCAATGTTTGAGATCGCTTAATCAGGCGTTAGTGCTTTAAAAAGTAATACTATAATTATTTTAATATGTTTGTACTTTAGAAGGCAATATGCTAGCCGGCGTATATTTTTAATTTTATAAATGCGTTTCTCTCTAAGTGAAAGTATGATTCTTATGAAAAATAAAATCTTACAACAAAATTTTTAATATATATATTTAATATGAGGACGGTTGTGTATTCAAAATATTTTATATATACTTATTATTTGATTTATTGTATGGTCTTAAGGTCGTAAGTCGGCATTGGATGCAGGCCGCTTCTTACTTACCTTTTGGAAAATTATGGGGCGGCCTATGTTCAACAGTGGACGGCTAAGACGATGATGACGATGATGATACAGTGGTAGAACTTTTACACATTCCGTCTGCGGAAGTGCCACACTTTTGCCAGTTATTCAACAGTGAAGCAGTAGTGTGCAAATATTACTGTTTGTAATTTAACATCTTTATAATATGAATCCTCAGGGTGACGAGCGCAGTGCATTGCCATGCGGCGTTTTAAATTCTTGTAGTTTTTGTAGTTCAAAACTCTGGATGGCACTGACTTTTATGGGCAAGCGTGACGCTTAACATCAGGTGAGCAATATACTCGTCTCGTCACCTAATGACATACAAAATGTAACATTTTTAGGATCTTCCTACACCATAAAATGCTTGATGGATTTTGATGAATAAAGTATCATTGGATTGCCACGCAACATGCTACGCAAGTGAAATAGGATATTTGATCTGTCATAAAATCCAATATGGCAACCATGAATCACCACATTGCATTAGTTATGAAAGAAATGTTTACCAAATCCTATCAAGCGGGGTATCTATTATTTATCTCATATAGTTAGGTTTTATTTTGTCATGTTTTTCCAACACAATAAATACTCAAGTTAAATTGTTTTTACTAACCTTTTGTACGGAGTAAATAAGTATACTTTTGATTTGACTTTGCATTGATTTAATTTATATATAAGTACATATTATTCGGTGATTGGTTTTTTACTTCACCCTTTCACTTAAAAACCTACGCATCATGATATACATAGACAGTCATTTTGTTTGCGTTGGTGTTTATACATAGCCGATTTGTTTGAATATGTAAAGGAGTCTTGTAGCATGAATTCATATTAAATGTTTAGGACTAACTACTGTGACTCAGGGGAAGTACAGACTTCTGAATCCTGAATCACTTACTTCACGGAACCTTTAGAGCTTTTTGGGCGGAATAGCGAGCATGTGACGGTATTAAATTTAGGCACCCGCTGTGAGTCATGCTGATTTCATTCTTAAAACACGACATTTGTGAAGTAGTTCTAAAGCATCTGGCACGGTCTATAAAACTGCTTGCAGGCAAGTTATCATTACAAATATTATATTATATTATATTATAGTTATTATTATTCCTTAGGTACTTTCATCATCATCATCATCATCATTTCAGCCGTAGGATGTCCACTGCTGAACATATATGCCTCCCCCATAATTTTCCAAAAGGACCGGTTGGAAGCGGCCTGCACCCAACGTAGGTACTTTAGGTACTTTACTTTCGTTTGAATGCAGATACGTTCAAGCGATAGTAGTATTAATATAAATTTCCTTTTTTAAAACTAAACAAAACTGAAAAATCAAAACGTACGGGCATAGTAAACAATGTGATGATTCCATAAATAAAAATTCACTGAAATCGGACATTGTTAAGAGGTAGAAAAGAGTATTCTCTTTTAGTATGGAAAGTACTAGCTATGCAATCCTCTTAACAGGCCAATTAAAATTTCATCTGTCCGTATGTTTGTTAGGTTGTGTGTTGGTCCTTCTGTACAAGTCGAATTTTTCAACCAATCTTGACGAAATTTGGTATGTATGTTCTACTTGTGCAATATATATTTTTTGTGGTCAGCGATTTTTGAGTGGGGAGTACTTTTCCTAAAATGGGGGGAAGATTGCAGCGGCGCCATTTACCGAATTGAGGTTGGAAATATTTCCAAAAGGAAGGTTCTTCTTCATAAAAGCTTCATAAAAGTTTAAAAACGGTAATATTAGGCATTCTCCAACTGCAGGTGAAAAATTGCCGCTGATGTGATTTTGCTCGCGAGGTCTACTGTTCGTAGAACTGCCAGTGTATTTAACAACACCTAAAAGGAATTATGTCATTCATCCTAAAATAAAATAATTTAGTTTGCGTGAAAATGAAATAAATAATGATCTTACTAAAAATAATACGTAGCTAAGAATTTCGTCGCCCTTCTAATTGCGATGTTTTGAAACATAAAACATATGCAAGACATAAAATTCATGCAGACAATTTGAATCTATAATTTATCTGTGACAAATTATATCTAAATATCGCCTGCATTCAGAGATTTGTGATACTACGCTGAACATATATATGATTTAGAATAGAGACATGCTCGTTAAAGTCATATTAAAATATAATTTATTAATATAAAACAAGGGAGATGGCGGGATAAAATACAAAACAAAAGCTATGGTTGATTTCCTAAATAAAAATAAATTTTTCCCAGTTCAAAGTTTGACGGGTAATAGTAGTGGATTATTAACGTTACGTGTTCGTAATGGTGCAATACCAAGTATCAGGTAGTAATCATTTATATATAATATTGAACATTATCATAGATAATAAAAAATAATAATAATAAAATCATTTCAATAGCCTTGTCATTTTACCCATTTTTATAATAGATTTATCATGTCACCATCCATCCAAAAGTTTCTGTTTTTTTTTATACTACTTTGTATTTTTTATACCAAACAGGCCTCTAAGTGTTGGCTACAGCCCCACTTATGCCTTTGTAAAGGACCGGATGAAATCCGTGATTTATTTTGAATATAAGGAATAATAATAATAATAATAAATAATAATAAACTCTGCAGGGATACTAGAGAAATTACTGCTGTAGGATAGCATATAGAGCAGTGGGAATCAGCTACTATAACATAACTCCATGTAGGTTTTTAGTTAGTAAACGCAAACGTTAACACAAATAAGTAGAAAGAAATACAAAATTAAACTTGGTCAACTTACCCTAGGAGTTGCTAAGTATGTCACCTACTTTGGTATTAATTATATTTAAAACACACATGCTATAGGTAGGTATATGTTACGTCAAACTGGACTTTAGGCAAATATTTAACTGTGATATTTAATACATCTGTTCAAATCAAATGACACTAAATGATTATTCTCTTTGTTTCGAGCCTTACTACGCTTATAATTGTGGGATTTTTCCGAATTCTAGTATTGATTGTGTAAATTAAATGTTTTATAATCAACTCTATTGTTTGTAGTAATGTATGTGGAGTACAGCTGGTTTCTATTGTAACTGTCAATGTCACAATCGAATTGTGTATCTACCTGGTTTCTAATAGGCCAGGGGGCCAATTTCACTAACTAAATCTCTTCCTACTGCAATCGAACCGTAGCTGAATTAAACGTTTGATCTTATTCTGCTATTGAAAAACAGTCCAGTTGCAGTTACGTTTCTATTGACGTCAGCGATCGATCTAAACTTTATACTATGCTAACTCGATAAATCATGAATGTGGCGCTAACTAATATTAGTGTATTATATACTTGTGTCTTATATACTTTTATTATTAAATATCTTTAACGTTTCGTTTGTGTGACGATACGGTCCCATTTGTCTATAGAAATAGTAGAATGGCTTTTTGGGTAATTATCGTACGACAACAAGAATTGAACTCCAGTGGCAACGGCATAGATTGTTGACCGTTGTGAAATATTAGAATTGGCCCCTGTATTACTTATCTACATACCAGCAATACCACAATTATGTAGTCACGTGCTTGGATACAATTATCGAATAGAATATGAGTTTTCGACGTGATAACGTATAAATCGATGAACGCCGGCTGCACCCACGACAAAGCATGACTCATTGTCACGTTACGTTGTCACGTTACGCCTGAGCTAAGGCGATAGAGACGTACGATCGGCCTAAGCGTTCGGCTTGTCTTATGACGCTATCACGTAAAATTATCGTCCGTAAGCCGACTTTACAAACAACCATTTTTTACACGACTTTTATTGCATTAAGATATCTACTTACTTAAATTAACATTAACAGTAGTTTTTTAGGATACCAATGTATCTAAAATATCCGTATGTATTTAAGATAAATTGGTATCCATAAAAAACTACTGGTAAGATCTTGATCAAATTTAAATCGGGTCACATGAGAAGCAGCAGGATTCAAATATAAAAAGAATCATCGAAATTGGTTAGCTCGAAAAATGCCCTGAGTTCATATAAAAAAGGAAAATGCAGTCGAATTGAGAATTTCCTCCTATTTTTGAAGTTGGAAAACTATTCACACACTATCTCTGCGTTAGAAATCTACGGAGGAGGCATATGTCCAGTAGTGGAAGTCCTCTTACTAAGTGATGGTATTTTAACGGCTCGACACTTCATAACATATCTTGGCGATGTCTTCGTCTCGCAAGGAATCGCCTGGTTGTTCAGAGACGCAGATTTGGCCAGTCATGTTTTCAGTCTCAAGAAGAAAAGGCCAACTAAGCGACTTGCAACTTAGCGCTTAGTCGGCTTTCACAACTTCTATGTGGGATGTTATTGTTACGAGTGCATATCTTTTGGATCTTTTTGATGAGACATCTTCAGGTGTCTGAACAATCACGAACGAATACGACGGAGCAATAGTTTTCAAGTGGAAACTTTCCGAAGATCCTAGTTAAAGTTTCAGTAAAGGCCATATGTGTTAGAACAAAAAGTCGTGTTTAATACATTAGGTATATAACTAGCCACAGGCAAAAATGTATCTCCGTGAAGCCAAGATTTAAAATATATTTAGATTTGTTAGAAAATGTTACAGGTATGAATATTCCTCCAGAATACATTCTGTAATTAGCACACCTAACTCTATATCTAGATATCTAATAATTCTCGCGTGTTCGCGATTAAATGGATTAGCATAGACATAAGAACTAAAAGCTGGAAGTATAACTAGAAAACCTTTAAGGTGCAACATTATTATTCCTGTACATAATTCCATAGGGTATCTGTGGTATGATCTTAATTAAGGTGTGGTCACGGTGTATTAATATTTTTAATGGTCCTCCATGTTACTCTTCTGGACGGTTTCTCGCCTCGTTGGCTTTTGAAGTTGGCGCCAGAATGTAAAGGCTAGTTTACGTTGGGTTCAATGTTTTTGTTTTCTTAATCTATGTCCCTGTTTTATTCAGTTTTCAGTTATATTGTCATGGGGCAGACTTGTTTAAAAATAATCTGCTCGATGTGGTCACTATAATATAGACAGAAACACTGATGTTTTACTTTATGTGTATGCTTTAAGTAAGTTAATATCTATATACCACTCGCTGCGCCAAGGTTTTTGTAAGGACAAATAAGTGTTAAATAATTCAATTATCAATAATTTAATTTTATGATTTCATATGCTTATTCATGCATAATCATTATAATTATTTCATGTACATAAAGTAATTGTGAGATTACTTTATGTTCTTGAAAATTTACATATACTCGTATGTTAAATAATAATGTTATGTTAAATATAATGATAATTGGTAAATAATAATATATATGTGCAAATTTATGTACATTAAAATGAAACAAGTTTGAATGGATTCCATATCGTATATTTATAATATATGTAAAATTATTTTAAGTTTAAAACTCTTCAGCGATCTCGCTCGATGATCTCCGGTTCGAATTATAACATTATATATTTGAATGAAAATGTTCCCGATGCATGCAGTAGTAACTCACGGTGTCAGTGGTTCTTGAAACCTTGATTTTTATCTTTGAGGTAGATTTAAAGAATATTCCCTTTACGGAGGCGTCGGGATGGGATTCGTGAAAGGTGAGGAAACTTGTGCAAGAGTAGAGTGTCTTAGTTAGTACGGCAATGCCAGACATTCTGCCGTAAAACAAAAGTGCGCTGGCAATACTATGTGAGGTGGGGTGCACTTATACATTTCTTTGTTTAGGGCACTAAAGTATGTGAAATTACTGGGCGAAAGTCACTCAAAATTCAGTGTCTCAGATGATGACCACAGTTCAATGCCAAAACTGCAGTTCTAAGCTCTGGATGGCACTGCATCTGTAATGCGCAAGGGTAGTGTCATCAGACTGCTGGACTGTAGCTGTAAATATCGTGATGACTGAACTCCAAGCAAAGATCCAGTCCAATACTTAAACTTTAAGCTCTGTCTTGCACTGCAACTCTCATAAATAGACGTAATGCTTAACTAAAAAACTAAATTTCAACTATCATTAGGCGCACTACTTGCGTGAGGTGCCGCAGGCACGGTAATAGATTGATAATATTACCGTGCCCCAGTAGAAGTTGCAGACGAAGACAGTAGCTCTATACATAAATTTGACTGAGAAACCTTTATATAATACCTACTGGAATTTCTATGATTTAGTTTTAGTACTTGATCTATAAGCTCATAATTTTGACAATCGTTATATGCAAAATAATGTTATTTTAAATAAAAAACTTTATAATCAATTATTTACTCACGTTCACAATCTTTAATTCTACGATTTCTGTTAAAAGTTAAAACATCGCATTGTTGGTAAGCACTATACCCGTTGTTATACCTTGTACCCAAGTCGGCTTACAGACAAACATTGCATTTTACGTATAGTGAATGTCCGAAACAAAACAACCGAGTATCCTGACAACAATGAGCTATAAAGCCGGTGGTCATTTATTGTTTTTAAGTAGTTAAAGAAATAAAGGGCTATAAAAATGGATCCCTTGTGAGTTTTGCCGCCAAATATGACCCTGGCTCAATTAAGAACCAGCAACTTTCTCTTATGGAACTCCATAACGCTTTGGTATTTTGTAATCATATTGTTTATTTAATTTATGCTAGAAGGACGTTTTTATGAATCGACAATATTGTGAACTTTTGGCAGACTCGAACACCATGTGTCCAGTACTAAGAAACGTCAAAAAACCCGGGAGCAATTTTATTCAAATAGTTTCTTTAAAATGTGTTAATTACAATATTTAATAACATTTACTTGGAATGACAGATGGTAACTTGGCAGATGTGGCGTATTACAAACATCTTTGTCTCTGTAATAATGACTTCCTTATAGTAAGCAATTTCTCATTATCATTTGTATAGGATGTATTCAAATTTCTTCAGTGCGCTGATTTCATGTTTCGATATTTAATATCAACCTTTCTTTGATTTGAAGTAGTAGTAGAAGTAGTAGTATCATGAGATGTTGGTTTTTTATTGGATTTATATCAATGTTATTTTTAATGTTATTTTAATGATAAAGATGCTTGGAATACTCCACTTCTGGCAAGCTGTCTCTCTGCCACCCATAAAATGTAATATTGGTAGTACCTAAGTAGAAACATTGTTAACATCTATATAAAAAGAATGGCCCCGAGTTTCTTGCCGCTTCTACTCGGTGGGCTCTATATATTTTGGAACGCGGCGGTAGAGTCTTTAAAGTACATTATAATGAAAAGTTGACGTTCATAAGTGCGTCTTTGATGCCTAAATTGAATAAATTATTTTGAATTTTGACTTTTGACTTATGAATGTCTAATGTGAAACATATAATCACATACAATGATAAGTGGGCCGAGCACGAAAAGTGTAATGTAATCGCATCGTTAACGTATTCAGTACTATCATATTTATTTAGTACAATAGTGGCACAGATAACTCACAGTTTGTACTGAATACGTTAACGATACGATAACGTTACACTTAAGCAGATTTTGTGCTCGGCCCAAAGTATTTTCCGAAGAATCTCGTGCAGTGTGAACAGTGCCTAAGCAGCGCAGGCGCATGCAATGACTAGCGCATGCGATGCAGAGCCGCCAAAGCACGGAAGCTCATTTATTTTGCAAGGTAATGGTTACATATGAATTCTAACTTCCGAATAGAAGTCATATAGATTGCCCGCTGTCTGACATAACAGGTGGAAACTGTTAAACTCCGTAAGATAATCCAAAAGTAGCATAATATCTGCAATTGTAAAGTAGATCGTATATTTGTTATTTTGTGAATAAAACCGTCAATGATTGTTCTCAATATGTGATCATCATCAGCTCAAAACAATTGATTAAACGTAGTATTAGAAGCTGAAAGGTGAAAGATTTTAAGGCTTGCTCAATTAATTAAATGACATGATTTCCAAGGCTTGCTAGAAACACCTGTCAGTAAATATAGGCATTTCTATTTGTAATTTTAGGTTGGTAGAAATGCAGACAGGCTATCAGCCGTGCGATTCTCTAATGATTCGTCGGCGAGCTCGTCGATGAGATCACCGATGTCAAATACTTTATCAGATATCGCCCATGTACACAAGGTTGTTTTTCCAACGTTTCTTGTCATCCCTTCATTTGTTTCACGGATGTTGTCAAAGATGCAATGATGTTTGGTCTTAGAGAATCGCACGGCTGGTCTCACAGGTATTTCTAGGAGTAGTTTTATCATCGCAAGTACGCCGTCGTCAACTACCTTGGTTTATTAGTGACAGTGGTGATCTAAAATTTAAGCAAATAACCAGTAGTAATAACCAAATATACCTCTTCTGGGTTGTCTTTACCTGAGTTAGCCTGGCTACTCTGTGGCTAGTAGGAACCGTCGAAGTGTTATAAAACTGCCATAGAACTGCATATATCATACCATTCATTACGAAACAATTAGCGGACCCGCGGCCTATTTCCATAAACTAGGAAACGATTAACGACCGGTTGCAACATTCGTAACAGACAAAACAATGAAAACAGCTAAATTTAGAGAAGAACAGGAAAAAATGGCGGAATTTCCGCAATGGTGCGTGTCCATTGCCGGTTAGCGAAAGAGCTTTTTGGAGCTTTCATAGTCTCGAAGTGTACCAAAGGTTTGTTTATATGCCGTTTCTAAGATGTGGGATATTTCAAGTCTATTCTACTACATCAGGCCGTGCAGATGAAAAGTTGAAGGCCATTTGTAAAGAGTTAAAGATGTGCATAATTATTTCCAAATACCGACATTATAAAAAGAAAGCACGTGTATAAATCACATCGATTAATTCTTCCTATACCGTGATAATTAAAACAAAAGATTTATGAATGAAACTGACGTATGTTTACGTCTCTGGGACGCAAAGGGTTAAAGGTTTCTCGGCAGTTTTAAAATACATAATAAGCGATATACAAACTCTTTGTTTATTTTAAAATATTACCATGATTCGATTTTTTTTAGTAAAATAAAATTAAGAAGAAAAAACAAGATTTTATATAAAATGTTCTTCTCTCATACTTCCCTTTTCCCAATTGGGTCTACAGTGAACTGTTATATTTTATTCAATTAAGTTTTTTTGTGTCGTAGTATTCTTTGTGCGTACTCTTCTTCGTCCGGGGAAGTATTTACTTACTACCCACCTTTTTCTACCGCGAAGCAGTAAAGTTCGCAATACTGTTCTGTTCTGGTTTGAACAGTGCCGTCACGCCGGTGAGTTCCTCATTTGTGACGAAATGCCTCTGTTCTAGGCAGAGGTTAACCTGGTGTTGTACAGTCTTCTCAGATCAAATATTTATTTTTTAATCTCACCTACTTTGTAGAATGGAATAAACAAAATATAATAACATAGAAATGGAAGAACTTCTACTACTACAATAAAGGTGGGTAAAGAAGATGACGTTATTATGTAAGGAAGAAAAAAATATGTGTACAAAGAAAATATACTGTACCATTTTTGCATTTATTGTGCAAGATGTATGTGTATACATCTAGAGAGAATTTCAGGCAGAAAATTTCAGTCCCATTCATAAACCAGGACTGCATGACATTATTTGTTGCGCCTCAGACGAAGAAGGTTTATAGAAGCAATGTACGCAACGCTTGCATATATATTGGTATCAGTGGTAGGAAGCGTCGGAGACATTGTGTCCCAGTTGGCACCAGCTCGCCTCCCACGGCTGTCGCAGAATCAAACATCAGTATACCTGTCACTATGTACATATACACTAAAACCATTCTATTGCTCACAAAAATACTGATACTTAGTTACGCAAAAATTTGACTTCCTATATAAAGAAAAATGTCAACATTTTCAATGGGGGACATTTTCAACCGAAAACTTTCAAAAGGTAGATTCTCGCATAAGTTTTTACATAGAAGCCCGAAGAAGAAGATTTTGATAACTGTTTTTTATTTGGTACAATATACTTCCCAGGTTCGGTCCAGTAGTTTTTGAGTTACACTCCAATAACTTAAAAATGTTTCGCCTATTTTGATAATATCTCATCATTTACGGTGAATGACAATCGATCCCGTAAGTAGCAAGGGTCACTAAAAACGGTGAAAAGATTTTTTATCAAAAAATGGAACCGACAACACTAAGTGCGAAATAGCTTGTCGAAGTTCATCATGAAATTTTTTTTAATACTGTTTAGTGATGAGACGGGCAAGTCTTTCACATGTGAGACCGTTACGAGATAGTTGTTGTGCGATCCAGATCTTGTCTGCACGGCATTGCACTGTGCTGGTCACCTCAAGCCATTGCTGCTCATCCCTATACGCATAGCCATTTCATGATATTAAGTGATGGACTTGAAAGCACGACATCAGCCCATAAAAGTTACAACCGGAGATTTGAATCAAAGTTTTCCGCGGCGCTGCATTATGGCTAGTCCCATTCGCCTCATAAGTTCACTTGCCAAAGTGTCTTTCAAAGCTGCTAAACTCAGTAATGCTAACATATTCTATATTGTTGAAGCGCTCGCAGCGGAGCTTGACTTGGCGATCTTAACTGATCAATAATGAGCTGCGGTCGGGTGTTGGATGGGTATCGCTAGTGGCAATATCCGCATCCGTGCTTCCGAGGACACGTTAAGCCGTCAGTCCAGGAGGCCAATTCTGTTATTTCACAATGTTCAACAATTTATAACGCTGCAACTGCAGGTAAACTCCGGTTGTCGTTCGATACTTTGGCAAAAATTCATTCTACTATTTCTGTAGACAAATTGGATTGTAGCGTCACAAAAACATAACATAAACGCTACTTTTTAATAAATATATAATTACCATATACGAATATGAGTTAACAACGCGTTCATGATCTATCGTGTTACCAGAACTTAAAGTTTTGATCGATCGCTGGCGTCAATAGAAACGTAACTGCAGCTGGACTGTTTTTCGATAGCAGAATAAGAATACGCATAAAAGTTGACGTTCAGCTACGGTTCGATTGCAATTTAATTAGTGGAATCACCCCCCTGGTTGTTTGTGTTAGGAAAAAAGTCGTAAGGCTATGTCGAAGGCGTTCGGGCGGCCTGAGCAACGACAAATTTTAGCCACTAGCCAATCTCACTTGATACAATTATAAATATTTACCTCGATAACTTGAGGAATTTAATATCTTAAAAGTCAAATTACAAAGGAGTTATTTAAAGTGACTCGTGAGATGCTTTTCAAAATGTCTACATTATGTATCATAGATAGATAGATAGATAGAATTCTTCATTACACAATAGGCGAACTTAATGCTAATTAGCATCTAAATTTTCCAGTTCTAACTTTTTTTCGTTCTGCTAATATTCCTCTCAACAATATGAAGCAGACATAGGTATGAGTATGATGCATAAACCAATATGCATCGACGTGTTATGGTCTTATTACACACTAGCTGCGCTCCGCGGTATCACCCGCGTGGTGAATGATAATGATGATGAATCGAAATATAGAGTCTATGTTCATCAGGAATAATGTAGCATTCAAATGGTGAAAGAATTATTGAAATCAGTCCAGTAGTTTTTGAGTTTATTCGTTACAAACATAACAATACAAATCTTTCCTCTTTATAATATTAGTATAGATATGTGTTTGTGGTTTAATAGTTATTTCAGTTACAAAAGTTTATAGTTGGCAATGGCAGACCAAGCATCATAGAACTATACGCCTAAGAAGTGCACTTCTGTACACATAAACTGACAACCTTGCCCTTGTTACGTACTTGATAATACACAAAAACTGAAAACCTCAGCTGTTTAAACCAAAAACCATCCCTAAATGTCAAAATACGACTTAAACGTTGACACGGCAATGCAGCCGTGCGATTGCTCTAAAAGCAATTCGATTTAATTTATTATTAGTTGATGACTTTTTTTTAAATATTATTATTATTGGGGGAGGCGTATGTTCCGTCTGTATGTGACGTCCTACGGCTGAGATGATGATGATGAAACATCGTTGCATCTTTGACAACATCCGTGAAACAAATGACGCGATGACAAGAAACGTTGGAAAACAATCTTATGTACAAGGGCGATATCTCATAAAGTATTTGATATCGGTGAGCTCGTCGACGAGCACATCGACGAATCATTAGAGAATCGCACGGCTGGTAAGGTAATCTAGCGGATAAGCCAAGCCTAGCCTAGCTATTATATCAGCGATTGTCCATGGCTGCCATCCGCTCTTGCATCAATAATCAACATTGTCTATTCACATCTGGGATCGATGCTGTTCATTGTTCTACTTGCTATTATTTCGTAGAGCAGCCTCTTTTGACTTTACAGCGTAATTGATGTTTTGCTTTATTGTTTTGCTCAGATATAAAACAAATAAGTGGAAAACACTATACAAATCTAGCACACCAGTGTGTTTATATGCACCAAGAGGATGAATAATTACATCTATTTATATTATATTAACGGGGCTTAATCGCGTTAGTAATAGTATTTATTTACCTCGACGTTTCGATCAAGTTGCATTGATCGTGGTCACGAGCGGACTGAAGAGGCGGGTGTCACTGTCTTGAAGTATGGAGATACTTTTTAATATACCCCCAACAGTTGTTATAAAAAGTCATTGTCCCGACACACAACACTAACGATATCGACAGATTTTTCTGAGGATAAATCGCGACGGGAAAAAGTATCTCCATACTTCAAGACAGTGACACCCGCCTCTTCAGTCCGCTCGTGACCACGATCAATGCAACTTGATCGAAACGTCGAGGTAAATAAATACTATTACTAACGCGATTAAGCTCCGTTAATATAATATAACTGTGTGTTCAAATCGCGAAAGTTTAAAAATTACTATAATTACATCTACTTCTTTTCCTTACATCGTGTTCTGCTCTTGTAAAATATTGCGGTACTTGGAGCTTCCTAGATCAATAGGTTTAGTCTAAGTTGGTTTACACTTTTCACCGTGACTTCATTGAATTAAACAGCATAAGGATTCTCTACGATTTTGGGTAGAGCCAAGGACACGTGGAATGCGGTGCTTCGACTAACTGTTATATTATTAACTATTTTCTCTTCGTATAGTAAGTGAGTAAGTAAGTATTCCCACATGATACCTTATTCACAGTATAAGGTACAATACATAACTGATACGTGTAGGTAACTTATTTTTTACGGCAGGCTACAAACTAGGCTATGTCTATATCTAGGGAGTCCGACATAAAAACTAGTTATACAATAGATGTGTGTACCTAATATTTGAGGATCGGTTTGTGGACGTAGATAGCTTTTTTCAAAATACAGCGAAGATATAAAATAATAAGTAATAAAAAGTAAGTAATTTTAATTTTAGATTCTTAACACGCCTGCCTGATTATTTGAAATTCTTTTATTTCTTGCCACTAAGTTTTTAGATAAAATATGTAGATATTTTTTTTGCATTTTTACACTCTTTTTGCAATTTTTCTAATAAAACTGCACTTTAGTACATAGGTAAACACAGTAAATAAAGTACTTCCAGACTATCTTATAACATGTCAATAAGTATATATTTCTGTAATTGTCTTGTCACTTGATCTATTCTAAAAACAAACATTTAACTCAATGATACGATAAAAATAAATTTACATACAATACATCGGATATGTCGGATATAAGAAGATTCCAATCGATTTGTATAAGAAGATTCCAATCGATTTGTATAGGAAGATTCCAATCGATTTGTATAGGAAGATTCCAATCGATTTGTATAGGAAGATTCCAATCGATTTGTATAGGAAGATTCCAATCGATTTGTATAGGAAGATTCCAATCGATTTGTATAGGAAGATTCCAATCGATTTGTATAGGAAGATTCCAATCGATTTGTATAGGAAGATTCCAATCGATTTGTATAGGAAGATTCCAATAGATTTGTATAGGAAGATTCCAATCGATTTGTATAGGAAGATTCCAATCGATTTGTATAGGAAGATTCCAATCGATTTGTATAGGAAGATTCCAATCGATTTGTATAGGAAGATTCCAATCGATTTGTATAGGAAGATTCCAATCGATTTGTATAGGAAGATTCCAATCGATTTGTATAGGAAGATTCCAATCGATTTGTATAGGAAGATTCCAATCGATTTGTATAGGAAGATTCCAATAGATTTCTTTTAACTTAATTACGTTTATTTAGTTAATATTATCACTAAACTATGTTAAAGTAATTCAGGATTCTTTTAACCTTCTACACTGGGTCATTTTCTATCCCTAGCATGAAAATTTGTGTAAGTATAACGTAATCGTATCGTTGATCGTACTGCATACGGCAGTACAAACTTTCATTTATCTAGTACAAAATGTGGCACAGATAACCCATAGTTTGTATTGTATACGTCAACGATACGAATATGTTATACTTACGCCAATTTTCGTGCTAGGCCCAATTTACATTAAAATAAGATAAAAAGGGATAATATCAATTCTTTTACCAACAATACATAAAATAATTGGATTTGTTGAGTACTGTTTTATACAACGTGTTATTTCATGGTCCTTGGCTCATCCGCTCCGCTACCATTTAGGCTTCCCGGTATAGAAGGTTCTGTTTGCTGTGACATGTCAAAAACCTTCGCTATTAGCATTACGATAGTCACGGAAAGTCGTGAATGAAACTCAGACTAGACCTATAGAACTAAAGACGGGGAAAATAGTTATTTACCTAACGTAATTGTATTCAGCTTGACATTTGAAAATATGATTGTGCACCAGCATCGAGGGAACCAACCCCTCTCTGTGCACCAGTAATATGAAATTGAATTGTTAGTCTAGAATATTACTGAAGCGTTCGTTTTACTCAGCTCTATAAATCTTAGATGGGCAATGTTAATTAGAATTATTAGCATTATGTACCTATAAAGTTAACAAATAAAAAATAGAGCAATTAATGCTCGCATATTATTATAAAATCCAGAAAGATTTTTGAAAGAGAAAACAAAAATCGACTTCTACAATATATGAGATATCTAGACCGTGTACAACATTAAACTAAAAAGTAGAAAAAAATGATTGATTATTAGTTCAAAAAGCAATATGAAAAATACAGCCGAATTGAGAACCACCTCGTAATCGGATAAAAAAACGTATTTTGCAATAGGGAACATGAAATATAAGATAACACTTCGCACTTTTCCAGTTTTATATTTACACTACGACGATAACTAAGACTTATCCATATTCAAAGACACCAATACCATTGTTATTTTGAAAGCATAAGGAAGTCCCTATGAGCACAACCTAGTTATATTTTATAATATCAAATGCCGCACAACTGCGTCAACAAAATACCTTAATAAAGACATATGGGCTTTTTCCATAGACGGGACTCTGAACCGACGTCCAAAGATTACTGCAATTTGTTTCGTTCAGAAGCGACACATTAGATTTTGTACAATAATGTAAAAATGATTTAAAACCTTTTTAATAAATATGGGCTTCTGTATAAGGCAAAAAAGGTCCACAGTTGCAGTAGTGACGTTTGACTTTTCGTTAAGGGAACCAAACCAATACTAAACCTTCGTAAAGAGAACGTGCTTTAACCACTTAATGGTAAGTAATGATGCCATGGTTTATGGTAGCCCATGTGTCCTAGGCTCGTATTCTAGAAGTTCGCTCTGTTGTGAATCTGGCTTGAGTACAGATGTCAGTAAATTTTGTATGGGATTTACTGTTAAATCTCCCTTTCGCCTGAGGGTCTGAGCGTCTTTCTGGAATACCGGTATTAGGATACCAACTGACTCTCAAACACTGTCTGAAATGCCGGAACACACTGCCAGGTCATTATATCACTGCTGACCAATGTACTTCCCCTATAGATTTTCAAAAAGACCGGTTGGACGCGGCCTGCATACAGCGTGGTTTTGCGACCGTTATCAAGTCCTCTGTCCACATTCTGAGTGGATGATCAACGCTTGCGACTGTCACTTCAACTGGCTTATCCTCTGGGCTCCTCAGTGACATTCGTTCGTCTACGGATTTCCTTATTTCTGATTCGATCACGTAGAGAAAGTGAAAAGAATAGTGCCAGGTCACATTCATCATCATCTCAGCCGTCGAACATCCATTGCTGAACATATGCCTCTCTCATAATTTTCCAAATGGACCGGTTGGAAGCGCCATGCATCTAGAGTCGTCATGCCTTTTTTAAGTCGTCTGTCCACATTCTCGGTGGATAACCAACGCTACGCTTGCCCGTCCGTGGTCTCCACTCCAGAACCTTCCTACACCATCGGTCATGTGTTCTGTGTGCTATGTACCCTGCCCACTGCCACTTCTACTGGCTTATCCTCCGAGCTGTCGATGACTTTCGTTCGCCTACATATTTCCTCATTTCTGATTTTATCACGTAGATAAACCCCGAGGTAGGTGCTAGGTGACATTGGTGATCCTGGCAGTGATACTAACGTCAATATGTCCTCACGACGTGGCCATCGAAAGCTCTTGCCCTTAGGCTTACTTACTAGCATTTTAACGGTCAGCAGGCCGGCAGTCATATCACACTGTTATTGCTATCATTACTTCTAAATATGATGGAGCACGTGATAAGGTAAACAAAATATATGATTATTACATTATTTTTTCGCAAAATCTGTATAAACACGTCTACACAATTACGCGCAATTTCTTCTTGCACGTGGGACGTAGACGGATAACAGTGATAGTCGTTGTTTACTAACACAATGTTATTGTTATTGTGTTACATATGAATAACACGATGAATAATACAAGGCAAGTATCAAAATAAAATAATTGTGTAATTCGTATTTATCGTTATCGATCAAATTATATCTACGAGATTGTTTTATCAGAGATAACTGAATAACGTCGCCATAGAGGGGAGTACTACAGAGATACAGTGAAAGTCGTGTATTCGTTTAATTTTTTGTAAAATATACTATCAAGTGATGATATCGGCAAATCGTGCGCTTGATTAAACACTCGTTTCTGGATGACTATTGCATTGGCACCTAGAGATCTATACTGAAGTTTTATATAGCATATTACTATGTCTCTTAAGCACAGCAATTTGCTTTTAGTTGTTTAGTTGCTAGCTAAATTCAAACTTTAGCACAATACTGCTAACACAGCATTCCTTTGCAGCAGAATATCTGGCACTAGAGTGATACCCATTAAGACAGCCTCTCCAAGACACAAGAGGCCTCCCACCTAAGTCGGAGGTTCTAGCTTCTTACGATTGCAACCTGAATATTCTTTAACTCCGACCGCTAATGGAGTAAGTAGTTTGGTCACTTAACAATTTTAAAGAGATCATCTTTGGATGACATGCCGTTCAGCCAGGTGCTGGTTTGAGTTCTATCTAGTTGTAGTGCCATCCAGAGTTCATGTTTTAGTTTGCGGAGCATTGGGACCCTTGAAACTGGAACACAGCAATGCGAACATTACTGAGGTTGTAGAAATAGCCAGGGTATGGTGCCAATGTTTCCCCGTACGTTCACAAAGACGACGACGACGTTCTACTACTACTAAACAAGTACTGGGCAAATAAGACTAAAAAGCCAAATGAAACGAGCGGCAGTACACAGTAGCAACTACTCAACAGTTCAATTTTATGCAACAAAGTCAAAAATATACCTATTTACTCTCTAACTCTCCTCCTCAGTCTTTCCCTCAGTGTTGAGGATCGTGACTCTTCTAAAGTCTTCTAACTACTTCCCTCCACCTTTTTCGGTCTGTGGCTTCATGGAGAGCTACTTTAATTGACATATCTAGCTTCTGCGAAACCTGGTCAGACCACCGTTTTGGGCTTCTGCCTCTTGGCCTTTTGCCGTGTTTTTCCTGTGACAATTAATCTTTCCAGGTTGTCTCCAACTCTAAGATCCTGGTAAAGTTCTTTAGTAGACCGTCTGTCTATCTTAGTTAGTCTTCATAAGATTATGTACACAAGTGGAAAGTAGGGATACGGTGTATCCATAGGCACGCTAATATTTGTTGAATTTGAATGCAAGGGAAAATCAATACAGGTAGCATATAACGTACAATGTTTCATTTGAAACTTGATATCATAACCGTTCGGTCAACATAATTTAACATAATAAAGGCAAATGCCGACATGTATAACAACTAATTTTATTCTGTACCATTGTTAATTTGCCATCTCTCAAGTTAGGTATTTACGTAAATGTTAATAGTTGCTTGCATTAAGTCATTTTATAGTCCGATGCACTAGGAAATTATTTGTTTGTACACCCTGACAATAATTAATCTGTCGTTGAAACTTTGCAGTATGATAACGTAATGTTCATAGATTACGATTAAAATAGAATTAAAAAAAAACTTTAAGGTAGGTTTAAGGCACCTAAACATGAAAATCGCTTCTAGCTCCCGGTGGAAAATTCCTCCGTCCGTTATTCCTTTGGTATATGTTACTTTGTATGAATATGTATGCAACAGAACCCAGGAATATTTTCATGTCGAAGAAGCAAAAACTTAAAATAACTATTTTGCATCATAACTTGTTCAGGAAAATTCCTCTGTCAAATTTGATCTTATTATTTCTTTAAATGTATAGATTTCCCAATTATCCAAAAATAATACATTTCTACACACCACTATGTCTTTGGTTCCAAAAAGAAAAACATTATATTGTTTCTTGTTTGGATAATATGTTAATTGTAATCTATAAACATTACTTTATACTGCAAAGTTTCAGCGACAGAGGAATTACTGCAAAGTCTCACCCTTCAATGATTACTATTAGGGAACGTTTCAATAAGTCACAGTCGAGTGACTTACAGAAACGGTTTGGCCATTTTTATGCTAAGTCACCATTGATTTTTTTTACCTCAGTGCAAGTCCCTATACTGTCTAGTCTAAGTACCCGTACTAGTAAAGCGGTGGATGGATTACTAAAACTTTTTTATTCGATTGACGAGGAGAACACAAAAACAACATTTTATGATTATGTACACTTCGCCTACACTGTACACCATTGCGAACACCATCGTTTAATATATATATATATATATATATAGCGGTTAATATCCACCATCTAAACACATTAAAACTAGAAATGACACAAATCTAGAAAAATTAAACAAAATCAAAGATTTTAGGTTTATTTCTTGCTACCAGGCATCCATGTTTTGTTCAAAAACTGCGCTCCGCGGTTTCACCCGCGTGGTGATGGATGATGATGATGATGATGATGAATCGAATATAGCGTATAGGCATAATATAACTTTCTATTGGTGAAAGAAGTTATTGGACCGATTATGTAGTTTTTGCATTTATCCGTTACAAATAAAACTATCGAATCTTTCCTCTTTATTATTAGAGTAGATAAGGATTAACACCAAGGTACGATTAATGTGGCCTAGTTTGTACCAGCGTTGCATATCTTAACACGGAAAAGTAGATGACATAACGGTATATATATGGTATTGCATAAATTTGTATAGACATTGGTGTCCTCTATAAAACTGTTGTACATCACTTTGCTCTATTGTCATTATTTTCCTCAGTGCAGTACTATTGGATATTTTTAAAATGAAAAAGTAGTTATTTTAACATGACTGTAATAGTAAGACATATAGTATTGCTGACTTTATTGTAGATATTGATGTTTTCTATAAAACTGCACTTTGCTCTATTATCAATAGTTTCTGCAGCGTGCGATATAAGGATGTTTTTTGGTATATTTTTCACACCTTGGGTACTGGGTCTACATTACCAAAGTTTTCATACGGATCTCTAACTTTTTGAGAATATTATATAGCCTACGTTACTCGGTGATAATGTGGCTTTTGCAACGGCAAAATAATTTTAGTAATCTGTTTAATAGTTTTTAAGTTTATTCGTTACAGAAAAAATACAAAAATTCAAAAATAAATCTTTCCTCTTTATAACATTAGTATAAATACATTATTAACAAAATCGCATGTCAAATGTTTTGTGTTAATAACTCGATAAGAAACGATAGATGAGGGATTGATGTGGTTTCGAGTCGATTTGTTTAGTTGTCAAAAAATCAGGGGATCCAAAAACTCGACGGTTTGAGGGCGAATAAAATGGATAGATTTACAACATACTATTAATATAATAAATGCGAAAGTTTGTGAGTGAGTATGTTTATTACTTCTTCACGGTGAAACGGCTTAACGGATTAGAGTAAAATTTGTAATGGAGATAACTTATACCCAGGGGTGCGTTTTTATTTACGGACGGTCGGACGATCGCTGTAACCAGAGACAGATAATCAGACACAAACGTACATAATATTGCTCTGGAAAATGGTCCTGCGGCCCTACTCCCACCTCTTAAAGTAATCATGTTTCAACCTTACCATTAAATTAGGAACCATCACGTCAATATAGCAAGTTTAAAATAATAATGCATTACGATAGACGTTTTGACGACGTAGTATCAAATATTATACTCAATTCGCGTACTTTGACGTGACTTTTGACACTAAGTTTCATTGTTCCAGTGTTAAATTTTTGAAGATCCGTACTCCCATCTCTTAAAGTAGTTAAATTGCTACCTTACCATTAAATTTGGTTGACAGTTTTGTGTCGGTGGGAGTGCGATAGTAAGTATGATTATTTTAATTCTAATTCTTATTTCACGCGTTGGTGGTGCCACGGGGCGGAGCTAGCGCAATGTGCATTGAAATTGCAATGTCCTCGGTTTATTTAATAAGTATCTGTGCCGCGGGAGGCATGAACACACATAACAACAGATCGCAAGTTGCGATTGCCGCAACATCTAAGACCTGAGAACAAATATTTATGCTTACTACAGATATAAGGTGACCCGCCAGAAATCGAACCTGAGACCTCGCGCTTCAAAGGCAGGGTTACTAACAAACGAGCTTACGGAGTCTTTAAATTATTCTTCGAGAATTTCTGGAATTTAGTAATTATCTCAAATTTAATAAAATACGGTTAGAACTGATTAACAAGTACAATTTGAAAAAAATTATACCGACTTCCATTCTATTCATTTATTGGAGTGTATCTCAAAAACTAGTAGACCGAATTTGATGAAATTTAAATGGGACCACGCAAACAAAAAATGAATTTCGAGAATCTGTTCACCCAGTCGAAAGTTAAGAGGTACAAACATTAAAAAAAATACAGTAGAATTTTTTAGAAGTCGGTAGAAAAGATGAATCCATTTTAAATATGTATGGACTACTGCATGGAATAATATTAATCAGTAAGCACCTAATGATTATATAATCCGCTTAGACATTTAATCGACGCCCTATATTTATACGAGTATCAATAAATGTGTCTGTACGTATAGACTGCTATCGATATGATTTTATAGCATACAATTCCGCGATTGATATAACTAAGAAAGAATAATCAACATTGCCATTATCAGAAATTCGTACTAATATTAGTAGAGTAGTATTTTATTTTTATTATTACAACATATTCAATCAGATTAAAATAAATTATATTTTTTCAAGTAATATTTGACTCATTAGATATTATGTTTGACGAATCTCTTATTTTGTGTGCCAATATGACAGGTCATGGCTTGTACTATACTTTTGGCATCCATATTTGAACCTGTATATCACAATTAAATAGATAGGTATATGAATTTGAATTTGGCAGAGAATTATATCTGCTCCAGTGCCTTTTAATATAGAAATAATGTACTAACGCAATACTAAAGTTTATTTACTTGGGCTGTTGGTTTTTTTATGGTACTTATTCCTAACAAGTACGAGGCCCACCCGGTGTCTGCCTATGACAGAAGCAAATCGTCACAAGTGGCAATCAGTACTGCTCCTGTAGGCTGCCAGATCAAGTTGGTCTGCAAACTCTCGCAGTGGAAGAAATAAGAATCTGCTGACGGCTGGCTATCAAAGGTACCTACAATGTCACAAGCGGTGCCCTCTAGCTACATTTGGCCCCAAACAGCTCCGATCACTGAGATATTAGTCTCATTTGCCTGTAATTTCGCAGTAGTATTGCTTGAAGGCAAAATATCCAGCACTTAAGTGGAATTATACAATTTAGTTCCTTAGTTAATATGGGCCCGTGAAATAAACCCACATCTTTGTGTTTTTCTGACCAAAATGAACTAGATTAAGGAGAACGTTGCGAGGAAACAGGTTTGGATAGCAGAATGGAACATTATGGAGCTAGAAAATCTGTCGCGATGTACCTAACGGGGTGAATACCTAACCGGCAACTGTCACAGTTGCCATGAGTATTCTAATGTTTTTTCGACTGTATAAATAACAACGAACGAGAACAGCGGTCTCAGCCGTAGGACGTCCACTGCTGAACATAGGCCTCCCCAATAGGTGCTAAAAACCCACTAAAAACTTAACTACGAAAAAAATATAACCCGCATATATTTAAAGAGGGTAAAATCCGCCATTTTATGTAGATCGAGATGAATTGGTGAAAAAAGTGCTCCTTCACCTGGAGCATTTACTTGTATAATCCGCGCACGATGAGAATAGGATGGATCCGTGTCGTACTTATATCGAAGCTATATTTTTGATATACGTTGACATGATTCCATCCCATTCTCATCGCGCACGTATTATAATGTAACATTTTAAATTCGATGCATCACAATACAATACGGCCTCCCTGACTTGACGAGCATTCGGTTGTAATGTTGTAACATTACAACCGAATGCTCTACAAGTTGTGTTAATAGTTATATCATAATTGTATCATCAAGTTGCGCACTGTAATGCTCGGTGCTTTTCGATAACCAACGTAATGATCGAATCTGTAACATTACGGTTGTAATGCTCGGTTCGCCTCCCTCACTGATGCAATGTTCGACACTGAACGTTACATTACAGGCGAATGCTCGAAGTGAGGGAACACCTTTTAGTACATTACTGCAGAATCCAGTAAGTCTTCCTGGCCAAGTATGAGTTAAACGGACCTCACCGCAGGTGAGCAGAGATGGCTTTCTTGCTGGTTGAGGCTTGTATAATGCTTTTCTCGAAAATGAAATTAGTTTTTTGCTAATTCGACTTTAGCTTTTAAATCATTCAGGAGGAGCCATCTATTTCCGATCAGATTCGCTTGAACTCATTTTTTGGGAGTGTCAATGTTCACGCGGTAAATTAAAACACAATTGTCGCAATTGAATGTGAAATCCCGCCAGCCGTTTTTTTACTAAAAAGTTTGCGTTTAGTTTTGAACATTGTTCTATTTTTACATTACATTAATGTTTTAGTAAAAAATGTAAATTATTGTTTTTGAATCTCCATGTTAATTTTAGAATGGAAAGTTTAATCCAACATGATTTATAAACTGAAATTACTAAACACAAACATAAAATTCACACTATAATTCTACAACATTACTAAGTACAAAATGCATCGTGCATACTTTTCTGCGTCGCGTTAAGTGTCACAGACTATAAAATGGCTGTTTAAGGCTCCAAAAATATATCTATCTCATTTTATGAGATAAATATATATTTGGAGCCATAACCATTTTATAATGGCTAAACTCTAATCTGTGTCTGGTACTATGTTTTTTTTCTAAGCAGATACAAAGAGGATGACCTACTGTCCAGTAAGTAAGTACTGGACAGTAGGAGAATCCAAATTTGAAATCTCGCTTCTTACTGAACAGTTGTGAACAAGTCTCCGGTAGAGTTCACTTTCTGGATACTTTTTAGATATGTTATGGCAACATTACGTATACAATTTTTGAGAAAATATCATTTATCAAAATCGGTTGAGCGCTTGAGTATTTACGGGTGGACATAGGAGCAGACACACATACATACAGGTGAAACACCATAATCCTCTTTTTGGGATTATCCGTATTCGGGTAAAGACTAACATCGTAGAAGTCATCGGTAGAAGTATTTATATCTGTTTTAGTTAACCCAATTGCATAAGTACTTAAATTATGAGTTAGTATTATTTTATCAGCTTATCGTATGGATCCCGAACTGGGCCGACTTATCGGCCACGTTGAATTTTTTAACGATAAATTTAATAATTGTTGCGAAGTCAAGGAAATAATTGTGGTATCTTTTAGATAAAAGATAGCAGATAACAGTGTTTAATTTTCCCCGCAATGGAAGTGGATTTATAATAGCGTTTTTTGAAGGATTGTAACTTCTATAAGTAGGTAGTACTTATGTCGAGTACTTGAGCACCTTTGGAGGCTTTAATTATATAGATAGGACGAATTTACGTGTATATTCAAATATGTACCTTTAGATTCACAGGTCAAAGTTGATATTCGTCTCAAAAAGAAAAAGAACCATATGAACACATACAGGCTAATTAAGCCAACGTTCAAAAAAAAATTTCAAATGCGAAGATCTCAAACTCACTCGTCGATAGTTAGTAAAGATTACGCAAATATTGTGTATTTTAGAAAATACACAATATTTGTATAGATACATCAATAAAAGAGATAAAAATTAAAGTAAATATAAGCAAACAAGTACAATATGAAAAAATTTAAACTGACTTCCATTGTATTCAGTTATTGAAGTGTAACTCAAAAACTAATGGACCGAATTTGATGAAGTTAAAATGAGACCACACGCGGCACCAGCTTTCAAACAAAAAATAGGTTGTGAATCGGTTTATCCAGTCGAAAGTTATGAGGTAACAAACAAAAAAATACAGTCGAATTGAGTACGTTCTCCTTTTTGGAAGTCGGTAGTAAAGGCTTAAACCCCAATTGAATACATCTATATCTAACCAAGAAGTAGCTCAAGACTACAGCTGTTCTTGTTGAAGGATTTCCGTTGCCGAGCGCTCGTTGCCTGGTTATTTTATTCATCTTCTACCTGGTCACCCAATCACTACATATAATCACTAATAAATATAAATAGTATATTATAATATAATAAATAGTATATTATAATTAATAAGTATAATATAATAAATCACTATATATAATAAAACTGTAGAGGCCTTATTTCTGTACAATGAAAAAAAAATGCTAAAAAGAGTCAGGGGGATGTAAGGAGTGAAATCGAGAAACTATTTTTTTGGTTCTCTGTCTGTTTGTACGGGCTAATCTCCGAAACGACTGAACCGATTTAAATGATTTTTTGTATGGTGGTAGCTTATATTCCTGATCAACAGATAGGGTACTTTTGATCCCGGTAAATTAAAGAGTTACCGGGGGATAGATAAAAAACTGTAATTTACCGTATCCCGCGAGGCCACGCGAGCGAAGCCGCTGGCGGGTTAGATAGTAATTAACCACACACGTTGCCTTCCTGGAAAGTAGGTAGATTTCTGCGAAATCTATTGTATTATTGGCTAAATATGGCGAATCGCCATTCAACGGGTTAATTAATTTTCTAGACGCGTGTAAAAATGTCAATATCGCATCTATGAACAAATCTTCGATCAATCTTTTTTGTTCGTAGCATTACCTACGCAACAGATAATAATGACATTTGAAACTGCCAACCCCGACCGCTCTGCCGGCACTCGCCTAATGATCGCCGGCAAGCATCCTCCGCCCCCAACCACCGCCTCTTCCCACTGTTGTCGCCTATTTGCCGCGAAGACGTTTTACTTACTCAGGGCCGCGCGCTCCAAGTACTTTTCCTAAAGCTTGTACTAAAACTTATGTACATCTCATGCCAATATCATTACTGTCAAATAAGTACCTCGGATATATTTAACCACGTCTGTAATATGAATCCCAAATTCAAAAGTTTTCACTTGGACTATATTGTCTGTAAAACAATAATTGTAAAAATCTACAAAGATTGTAAAAACTGGGACTTAACTAACACTGGTTCAGTACGTCTTTAACTATGTTTTATGCCTTATTTAAGTCAATAGAGTTTTTTTTTATGATAATGAACCTGAAAGTCGTTTGTAATATAGATATAAATAATTTATTTATTTAGCGATTATAAAGAACTTATATTTAAACATTTTAATGGTTGCTTTTTTAATTTTAAATTCATTTAATGAAACACATAACAGTTTGGATACACACTATTTGATATTCACCATCAAGCAACCATTTAACCATCAAGACGACCCTCATGCCAAAAATGTCTATTCGCTGTGGACATAAATGTCTTTATAAAAGTAATCGTTTCAAGCGGTTATCAGTACGTGTGTGATAGCTTATCGACGGTAGCTAACTTACTGTTAGAAGTGGTCAATACACGGAATATAAGAAACAATACGGAAAGGACTATCGTGGTTTACCCGCAGGGCTATTATGTATCTTAGTTGCTAACAAATGTTGATTGAAATCGAAAAAAATAGGCGCTCTATGTCAATTTTGTCAGCTCGAGTCATCAACTTACTAACATTTTTGCCTATTGGAGTTGCCAAAACTGACATAGAGCTGCAATTTTTCAAGATTTCAATCAACATTTGTTAGCAACTGAGATGCATAATAGCCCTGCAGATCTCGCCAAGGTGACATTTAAAATCAGTATCATTTCATATTTAATTGTGTAAGTGTGACGCTTTTATTGTAAATATTTTGTATTTATTAAAATTAGTTGTGTACCTTTTAAAGCGAATCCTACATGGATATATATATTTGAAACTAATATAGAATTGCGATATTTTTAATAGCATAACATCAAACAAACGACAAGAATCGTGGCGGTTATGCAATTATTGCTAGCTATAATTGTTTAATACTATTATAATAGGAAATACTTTAAGATATACTAAATTGTATATTACATATACGTCATATGCCGAGACGGAATTTTTTTTTTGGTAATTTGCTCATACGCCCTGTACAGAATTAATCAATATGAAACAAAATTAAAAAACAGGCAAGCCGAGATGTCCTCAGTTCACCTCTAGGCGATGTATAAATGTATGCCATAAACTTACAGAATGTTTTATAAGCAGATATGTTATTTTACGCGTCTAGTCGAACACAATATCAGCTGATAAACTAATTTGTTGAACACAAAATGCATTATTCTTCCGATTGCCGTTCTAAATGTTTTCGTGTGCCGTGGTTCAAGTGTTCCATGAAGTCCAATGCTCCACCGCGCCCTCAGTTTCCTGTAAATACAAATATTTGAATTGGCTTGCTATCATGGCGGTTTAGAATTGGAGAGTCTGAAGAAGCGTGAATGAATAATTTTAATAATGGAATGACAACGATTTATTTGCATAAAAAAATATAAAAAAACATGTATGTTATTCATATGAAACATTTTATCTCTAATGAGATAAAATGGTTATAGACTGCATACTATTACAGCTGTGAAAATATAACTGGCAACGTTGGGGTACTATTTATCTGCCGACTACTACAGGGATGTAGTAGTACTGTTAACCGTCCGTCGGTCAGCGCCTAAACCGCTGAGGCAACAAACTTGAAATTTTGTTAGTTGACGCCTTTTATGTTATAAGCACCCACTAAGAGGGATTTTTGGAAATTTTATCCCTAAGGGGGTGAAGCGCGCAAAGAGGCTTTTAGGTTGGTAGATAAAAAATAAACACCACATCCGTGACTGTATTCATATATTTCGTTCTACTAATAACCACCTTTTTTTAAAGCCACTCAATCCAATGTTTAAAATACCAAATAGGTAAGTATTGAACTTTCTGAAAATAAATAGAGTTTTTTATGGAACCGTGCGCGCGCCATCTAGTCGTAACTCGAAACCAAGCACACAGGTCGTAGCACAAACAATTTGCGATAAAAGACGCCGTAAGCGTCAAACGTCACGCTTCAGCGTACAAACTATGAGGTATCTGTGTCACAGTTGCCCTAGATAAATGACAGTTTGTACTGTTTCACGTGAACGTTATGTTACATTACACTTACGCAGTTATTCTTGCTAGGCACACAGGTTGTCACCCTATCCACAGAATAAGTAATACACTTTAATTTTGTATGCGGGACGTCGTAGGTTCAGCGGGTTGGGGTAAAAGTGGCGGGGGATCCTTAACGAAAGCAGAATACTAATGGCGACTGAAAAGTGGGGGAATATTCATTTTCATGGGGCCGTAAATAAACAGTGACTCTGCAATTAGTGGGATGGAAGGATACCTACCTAATGAACACTTTTTTGTATAAAATAATAAACATAATAACGTTTGAAGTTTATAGAGAGAAAAATTCACATCCTCGGACGGGATTCGAAACCGCGTCTTCTGACTCTCCGTGTCAGACGCTATTGACCAACTAGGCCACCGAGAATCTAGTCCGAGTATCGAATTTTAACTCTCTATTTGACTAACCGTCTTGCGGGGACGGAGCGCCATCTATTGGACAGTTAACAGTACCATCCAACCGCAATAATAACGTTTACTACTAGAATCGCCTCTGTCCGTGATTTATGAAATATAATAGTATTAGTGTTGCAGTGCCCAGCCGGGTTTCTTGTAGTGCTTGATTCCCAAGACTTTCCATGTGATATAGACTAAGTTTCTTATAGATAGATTCTAAATTTGATGATATGTAATTTTATTTAGATTTATATTGTTTTATTCATGCCTACTATATATCATTATTCATGCCCTAATAATTAAATTACTATAAATATGTATTAGATATAAGCACATTATTATTGTATGTCCGAATGGACTTAGCTGTTGGTACTATTTATAATATTTAAGAACGATATGTAACACAGTCTAACAATAAATAAATCTGAATCTGAAGTTATTTGTAAGATTCAATACAATACAATGATTCTTTAATGCATACCCAAATAAACGGATATTACTAATAAGGACTATATAAATAAAAGTGGTTACACAATCGGCGGAATCAATATTCTGGAAAGCAATAAAATCTGAAATCTGAAAATATATGAAAAACCTGGTAGTAACTAAATGTTATTATGGTTTAAATGATTTTCCTAATGACAAATGTTCAGTTATTTGTTAGCTTTGTCCCTGGCACACGCAATAGCACATCACGACATCCAAGAACTGAGAACAAACATTTCGGTCCATCACACTTGTTGCCCCGGCAAGAAATCTAACTTAGGACCCCGCGCTTCGAAGGCAGGGCTTCACTACCAATTGAGCCAAAAGTCTTTGAAACTACCTACTATTTATTATTTATAAGAAAAATATATCTTATACGTACAAAGTTACTGATATAAAATAAATCTACCTATTGCAATAAAACTAAATCCCTAAAATATTTCTAAATTAGGTATAGATATATTATAGATAAAAAACAGCATTTAAGTCCCTGCCTACGGGTAGAGTGCCCAAAAAGCTGGCAACGTTACCTCGTTGAATAGTCAGGCTGATACGTTGTGTGAGGTAAGTACCAGCTCTTTGGTCACCTGTAATTTCTTTGAGGCGTCTGCACAGCTCCTTTACTAAACGCCGTGCATCTGGACCCCAAGAACCCATAGTTTCAACCCCAAACGGAAGAAAAATATAATTTTCTCCAAGACAAGCATATTTTCTCCGTTAGAGGTTTTCTGGAAAATCTGCAGCAGCACCTACCGTTATTATAATTATATAATACTATTATAATTATATTTATATATGATTACTTCTACTATTATAATTCTACGTCCTTATTCAAATGTGGATCAAGTTCAAGATTACCAGATGATTAGCTGTGTAGTAACTATTGTTCTGTTTGTCCTTTGCAAGGGCTTTTTAGCGACTATTCAAAACCTAGCTTATGTTATTACATACTAAAACTTGAAACTGAGAGAGTAACTTTAAGAAGCCGAAGTAAGAAGAACGCATGATAAAATCAATGATTTTGACCGTCAGTACTTTGAACAGATTCAAATGTTCTGGCATGATGCAGATATATACATATATATCTGCATCATGTTTTAAACGTACAGCACCTAAAGTCCTAAACTGAAACACGTACAATTTGAAACCCGACTTCCATTCTATTCAGTTATTGGAGAGTATCTCAAAAACTGCTAGACCGAATTTGATGAAATTTAAATGGGACCATACTGAAAGCATTAGCTTTCAAACAAAAAAAGAAAGAATTTTGAGAATCGGTTTACCCAGTCGAAAATTAATAGGTAACAAACATTTAAAAAAAAACAGTCGCATTGAGTACCTCCTCCTTTTTTTGGAAGTCAGTAGAAAATGACACTTTCTGCCGCCGATCAAAGTAACAGCAGAAAGGTTTGCTTTTGATGAGGGCTAGTGAATAGCGTGGTCTGATGGAACGGCGGTCTGTCCAAGGTCTGGCAGTCGCTGCTCAGTGGCGAGAATTGTGAGAGGCATATGGCCCAGCAGTGGACTAATAAAGTCTGCCACCCATAAAATGTAATATTAGTAGCACCTAAGTAGAAACATTGTAAACATCTATATAAAAAGAATGGTTCCGAGTTTCTTGTCACTTCTTCTCGGTAGGCTCTATATATTTTGGAACGCGGCGGTAGAGTCTTTAAAGTACATTATAATGAAAAGTTGACGTTCATAAGTGCGTCTTTGATGCCTAAATTGAATAAATGATTTTGAATTTGACTTTGACTTCTGTTGTTGATGATGATGATGAGGCTACGGGCGCTTCGAGCACTGTAAAGTTTCTGTATACTAACTTGATTGTATACATAAATCAAGCAAACTAAAAGAATATAACACGGCTACGGAAATAAATAGCCGGCATATTAAGATGCAAAAATCCGCCCTCCTTTTGTGCTTCACCGCAGTTGGGTAAGAAGTAAAGTTTCCATACCAACAATAATTCATTCAGCGGCGTTGTATGCCTACTGTACTGATAAGAGAGGCATTTCTTAGGAAATCGATTAGTTAGGGTGATACGTCCTTAGTACTTGCAATCGCAATGTGATTGTGTACTATAACTTTTTAACTAAGACCGCAGAATCATAAGTAGTTACTACTAACGGCCAGTATCTATCGCCGTCTTACCTTACTAGAGATAGATATTTGACACTATTTGTATGGACGTTATGTCAAATTTCTATCCGTAGTAAGGAAAACAGCCGTGCGATTCTCTAATGATTCGTCGATGCGTTCGTCGACGAGCTCCGATGTCAAATACTTTATGAGATATCGCTCTTGTACATAACTGTGCAAACATAACTGTACATAAATGTAATAGGTTGACACGGCTGTCGATAGATAGTTTATTTGGGCTCTCCCATAATACTACCACTGCGAGTGTGGATTTTCGATAGAATAAGATTTGACAGTAGTTATCGATAAAAGACAACCTGCGATACAGCTGTCGCAGCTAGATCCATGATAGAGACAAGGTACAATGTATGTAATTAGTTAATCGACGTGACAAGTTCATCGCGGATAGATCTACGCTTGCACTGATAGATAAATAGATAAACTCTTTATTGCAACACTACATTATAAAGTATAACAAACAAAGAAATAGGATAATATAATAGAAAATCATTACTCAACAAAGAAAAACTTTAAATTAAGTGTCACAATGGGCGGTCTTATCGCTCAGAGCGATCTCTTCCAGACAACCAGACAGACTAACACTGCATCAGATGTGGTATTATTTAATGCTCTCTTACCCTCTGAACCATTTCTTTCATACTAATTTTACTTGTAACACAATAACCTACTACATACAGCCCAAGCTCAAAGTAGGGGTTGATACTCCTGGGTTCTTATCCCTCAATAAGGCTTCTCCCACATTTACCTTTCAACAATTTCTAATGCTGGTTATGGACTTGCGGTATTTTTTTCGCTGCAGGCTCTATGGCATAAATAAGTACGTGCTGTTACTAATAATTATAAGCAGTAGTCATAAAAATGTATATACATAAAACGTTTTTTCCAACGCACGTATTTTCATGTATAAGACAAGTGCAATTTGAAATATTTAATACCAGTCGGTATTAAATATTCCATTCTATTACTTTGGTAAAAATCAGTTATAAAATGTCACTCAAAAACTATTGGACCGAATTTGATAAAATTTACATGGGACCACACGGGAAGCACCAGATTTCAAACAAAAAAGATTTTTTGAAAAACCGGTTCACTCAGTCGAAAGTTATGAGGTAACAAACATTTAAAAAAATACAGTCGAATTGAATATCTCCTCCTTTTCGGAAGTCGGTAGAAAATAAATTTTAATAAAATCCTAAATTTATTTATGTATATAGAAAATATATTGCAGTACCTATAAAACATAGCCTATTCTATGAGAAAATAGGTAAGTACTATCGCATAGTCACTTACCATCACATGAGTAACTGGTCAAGCACAAGCGTAGAAACCAGGCGAAAAAAGGTTGTGGTCACAGCCACCCGAAAATCAGCAAAGTACGAGTCTGAGCATGAACTCTCTCATGATAGATATAGTAAAAAGTCGCTCGTCTGATGTTAAGCGTCACGCTTGCCCAAAACAGTCCAGTGCCATTCAGAATTTTGAACTTATAGGTACAACACTTCAAAACCGTGCGTGGCAAAGCACTGCGCTTTTTATCCGGAGATATTTGATGTTCTTGCTCTGTAACTTCGCTGGAAACAACTACAAAGGATATCAAAAGATGTCAAATTAAAAAAAGAACCTTACGTTTCTTTTTCGCGAAAACGTTATTAATTTCATCGGTATCCAGGTTTGTACATTTTATAAAACGTCATATCATCGGCCTGTCGAATATAAAAGTGTGACGTCTGATGTCACAAGTCTTTTAGGGTTGTGGGGATGCCCATTGTGCCCACAACGGTGGATCCGCGCTTGGTAGAAACTAAAAAATGCATTTCAAGGAGTGCTTTATTGTGTCAAATGTGACAAAAAATAAAAACAACAGAATGGTACATGAAGAAAAAATCCCAGAAAAAGTGCAGTTTCTGTGAATTAGTCAATAGGTTACAAATACAATTCTTGTTGCTGTCGAAAGCGAAGTTAATTAATTCAAAAATTAAAATAATACAAGGAGAATGCCGTATTATTCAGTATATTATTTTTCCCGTACACGTCATACCGGTCCTTTATCATGGCAGTATTTGAACACAACAATGCTATCAATTCGGCAACCTATCAAAAACAATTAGGAGTCTAGTTTACTAATTAACACTATCGCATGCTTACCTAAAACTACAACTTACACACTGTTAGATTTTCCTTAGAAACAGCAACAATGCACCACCTATACTTTAACATTATACGTAAATATTGCTATCAAATTATATTCTCTGATAAATCTATTCATCTCTGAGAAATATTCTTATTATCATATTAATTTATAGTGTACTAGCGACTGCCAGCGACTTCGTTCGCGTAGTAGGCTCGGCCTTTGGCTTCGCCATAACCTCCCCTCTTTTCTTAGGTAATTTTCTTAAAGTAAGAACCTTCTACAAAATATTAGAATACCAAAAAATAAATGAAATCGGTAAAGCCGTAATCAAGTTATAGCGTGACCAGGAAAAATAGGGGTTAGTTTTTATATATATACTAGCGACTGTCCGTGAATTTGTTCGCGTAGTAGTTATGGCCTCCGGAGTCGCCATAACCTCCCATCTTTCCTTGTTTTTTTTTCATAAGAACATTCTCCTGTCAATAAGTAACACAAAAAAAAAAAAATTAGCGATATTTTTCCATCCGTCACAAGTTATAGCGTGTCCAGGAAAAATAGGGGTTCATTTTTATATATATAGAGTTTTCTTCTTGATCGATTCCTCACGACTGAGGGTCGTGACCACCATGAATGGCCTTCTGGACTATGTTTCTCCAAGAATTGCGGCATTCGGCTTGTCATTGCGGCATAGATGTCGGTTGTGCGCAAACACAAACGGCACAGTACGCTCCCACTGCACAGGCCATTCATTTGCTCATTGCTATGATTGCTCAGATGCCAGACCTAGACATTTTTTTCTGAGTCTATTAATAATAATTTAGATTAAGATTTTAAATTAATAGTATAATAATAATTTAGGACCACTAAAAAAAATTTATATTTTATAAGAGTAGATTGTCTTTAAGACAGATAAGTGAGTGTTTAATTTAAGGCTGGCCGTGCGCTTTGGGTATCCTGTAAGCACAGTATGCATTTGATAAATAAATAGATAGATAGATTCAGGTGTGTTCAAATGTTTATCTTAATATTAATTTGTATACAAAATAAATGTATAATCGCCATAATAACCTGAATGTAAAGGTCTAGTCTGATAGAGGTACATCAGAACATTATAATCATTTTATTTTCCGAATACTACATACTCGTTTGTCACCAAAATACATAGGCTTTGCATAGCATTGGCGGCATCTATTATAGACTAGATGTCGCCGATGCTCTCGGAAATCGCAATCGGAAACGAAAACATCATCGCTATTAAGGCGCGGTCGTATCCTGATAATAGTAAAAAGCAGAATCTTTAATCATCGAGTGTAACTAAAAAGATCGATAATAATCTATGAAAATAGAATAAATTACTTAGGTTAGAAAAGGAACAGGCAAAGAGTAATAACCGAACAGAATTCATAAATATTAGTCGCTCTCTGCAGTAAAAAAACCTAAATAGGTGCATAAAAATAAACTTTCACGTCCAAACTCTCAAAATTTTCAGCGATAACACTATATTATTTTTTAGGTAATGCATAGCCAACATAAGTACTAAAGTAGTAACCAGCAGTTTTTTCAATTGTGTTAGTATATATCGAAAAATATTAAGAAAACGTACAAAATTAACGCATTACATCGTCCAATCTAACAAGCGATTTTCAACCTTACGTATAGCATCGTAAATTATTTTAAAATTGGGGTTGGACCGCGTCTTAATATTTACAGTTCTATCACGCATCTTTAGATATCACTACATATAATAAAAGTGTAAGTTATAAGTTTGACAGTTCCTCTCTCTCCAACCTCTGTCGTGTAAGTAAATTGTGGAATGCTTTGCCGGCGTACGGATTTCCTTGCAGCTATGACCCTGGGTCTTCCAAGCGGGGCTTGAAAAAGCATCTCTCAGGTCATCATAGGAGTCGCGATTCACGCAGCTTACGGCTGTATTAATGGTCGTCGCTCGGCAAGAGGGAGTCATTCTGATGAACCAATATAAAAACAAGTTGATCTTTATGATAACTTCTAATAAAAATCGTGGGAGTCCTTGGATTCGTAACTGTCTCGCAGGCAGGTGCGTACCACCGACGTAAATGTTCAATAAGGGATACGGTATCAGTAACCATTGCATTTTTTTTGTACACAAATTGTACACAAGTCGTGGGAACTCAAACAAGGTGTATAAATTGTGTACAACTTGAAAAGTTGACGAAGGGTTGACGTTTTTATGAAAGCACAAATCTACAGCTTAGTTTAGGTAACAATATTCATACAGCCAATTTTCATGAACATTATAACGAAATGGCTTTATATGCAAACACACACACACACACACACAATATACATTATTGACACTCATTGAAAAAGGTTGTCGAAACGATATATGGATCTATCTGACAATAAAATTATTACATAAGTAATCCCGTACTTTTCAGTCAAATAAGTCAAAACCACTTATTAGGAGACGGTACAAGGACGAGGCCCAACTGATGTTAAGCAGTAACCTGTGCCTGGAACAGATGCATTTCGTCACAAGTGTTGAACTGCACAACGCCCGTAACACTGAGGCATTAAGTTGTTAAGTCCCATGTGCGTGTAATTTCGCCGGCAACGCCCTTTAAACCAGAACACAGTATTGCGAACATTACTGGTTCGCGGTAGAAATAGGTATGGTGGTACCCCGGAAGCACTCGTTCTAATACAAATAATTCTACTACTGCTAAAATAAGCTGACGTTAAATTTTATAAAAACACGATTCACAAGTACAATTGAAAAATTGTAACTGACTTCCATTCTTTTCAGTTATTGGAGTGTAACTCAAAAACTACTGGGCCGGATTTGATGAAATTTAAATGGGACAACACGGGAAGCAGCAGCTTTGAAACAAAAAAAAATTAAAATCGTTTCACCTAGTCGAAAGTTATGAGGTAACAAACATAGAAACAAAGTACAATTTGAAAAATTTAATACCGACTTCCATTCTATTCAGTTATTGGAGTGTAACTCAAAAACTACTGGACCGAATTTGATGAAATTTGAATGGGACCACACGGGAAGCACCAGCTTTCAAACAAAAAATTTAAAAAATCAGTTCACCCAGTCGAAAGTTATGAGGTACCTAACAAACATAAAATAAAATACAGTCAAATTGAGTACCTCCTCCTTTTTGGAAGTCGGTAGAAAAGACCGCGTAAGCGTTATGTAAAAGGGATTAGCGACACTTTCTTCGACATAATGGGGATTATCACACTTCCTGTTATGACAACCAGTTCCAACCCTATAGCGGTCACAGTGATTTGTATAAGTATAAATAATTTATTAGAAATAACTCTCTCGGTATTATTATTCTAAACAGGCAACATTATTAGTATACAGAGTTTTTATGATGTGATAATGTTAATGATTTGAGTTTTTGCTAGGTAGGGCAGTTGAAATGGCTGTCAGGAAGATGTAAATTAGTCTTTTAGACCTTTAATGTTATGAACGGTTATAAGCACATCTACATATATTTGTAATTAAAAATTCTCATTAAATTGTCACTTACAATAAATTATTACATCCTCACACTTACCTAAATTGTTTTAATTAAAATTACCTCTAAAGCCCTCATTACGTGTACACACAAGTAATACGGAGTATATTATATAAATTCTTTGTATCATGTCATCCATAAAGCGAAAACATTATGTTTTATTTCCAGATTTTTAACCGACTTCAAAAATAGAGCCGTTTACATTTTGACCCCTTTTTTATGTATGTTCGCGGATATCTTCGAGATTTTGATGATTATTTTTGTTTTTGTTTCGTACAGTATACTTCTGGACTCATTTAAATTTCATCAAATTCGGTCAAGCAGTTCTTGAGTTACACTCCAATAACTGAAAAGTGTTTCACCTAGTTTGAGGATTAGTTAATATCTGACGATGAACGTCAATCGATAAGCATAACAAGCGAGGGTCAATAATACGGGTGAAAAAAAATTATACCATAAAACGGAACCGACTTCAACACCAAAAAGTGTGAAATAACTTGTCGAAGTCGGTGCCATGCGCATGATATTGTGATAATAGGTACTTTTGAACTATCATGGTACCAAATTCAACTAGTTTTACTACTACTTTTTGGTTTAGAAGTCGGTTACATTTTTTAAGGTAAGATTTTGTTTACTTTCAATTGTGTAGATAAGTATAACTTTTATAATACTCATAAATACCATGTGAAAAAACTTAATTGTTTAGTTAAACAACAATCATAATATTTTTTACCGACTTTTTTAAACAATACCATCAAACTATGGAGTAAAATGGCGGTTAAACAGGCAACAATGGCTAACGTTGATTTTGTTTAATTTGCCAAGATTTGTTTCTTCTAGGCACATGTTCTAATGTTTTAGAACCATCTGTTCTGAAAAGTGAAGTTAGAGCCGCAATTAACCACCTGATAAAAAACAAGGTAGTAGGAGATGACGTCATCCCAATTGAAATATTCATCTATGGGTGAATACGGCGTTGATATGCTGCATGTTATTTGCATTCACGTCCAATAAGACAACCCTAATTATATCTCGTATTGAAATCATCATCATCATCATCTCATCTGTAGAACGTCCACTGCTGAACATAGCCTCCCTCACGAATTTCCAAAAGCACTGGACATCCAACGTCGTCCAACCTTTATCCGGTCGTCAGTCTACCTTGTCGGTGGACGACTGCGCTTTGGTTTCTAAGATTCAGATATTGTATACATAATTACACTTTAAGTTAATAAATCTGTCATAGTGAATCACTGCCAAGCTTTGATCAGTCGGCCTATTCCCACCTTTTACGAAACTATCATAAATCAGGAGCGTTTTGTAATAAGAATAATCATACATACTGTCGTACTCGCACAGACACAAAACGGTCAAGCAAATTTAATGGTAAGGTTGCAATATGACTACTTTAAGAAATGGGAGTATGGATTGACACTGGAATAATGAAACTTAGTGTCAAAAATCACGTCAAAGTACGCGAATTGAGTGAAAAATTTGATACTACACGTCATCAAAACGTCTAAATTAAACCAATATTATTTTAAGCGTGCTATATTGACGTGGTGGTACCCAATGTAATGGTAAGGTTGAAACATGACTACTTTAAGAGGTGGAAGTAGGGACCCAGGGCCGTTTCACTTGTCACAATAATAGAGTGACACGTCGTAAAATGTGACAGTTGTCAACCCTAGGCAAATGCGTTTGACTTAACTGTATGACACGGATTATGACGGGTTTGAAGTCGTTACCCTATATTTGTTAATTCTTTATCCGTAAACAGCTAATCTTTATTTATAGCCAGGTAGAGCATAGAATCGTGCTTATTTTTGTACTTTTTTGTGAAGGAAATAACGTTGGAATTGTAGATTAAGTGGCTATTGTTTGGCAACCCTAGTTAGTTGCGTTCGGAAGTATACATATTCTACGCTTCCTGCTTGTCTATTTGTAATAAAAAAAGGGTTGAATGAATGTGAATTTAATTGAAGGGTGTTGTGAGGGGTAGGAGAGGTTATTCAGGCGCCTATCTAATTTAAAGTTTTTTTTATAATAAGCATAACCTTAAGATAACGTTCGAACATGAAGCAACTTCTTAGAACATACCAACTGCTCTCCGCGGTTTCACCCGCGCGGTGATGATGATGATGATGATGATGAATCTTATATAGCCTGTTTTACTCAGGGTGAATGTAGCTTTCCAATGGTGAAAGATTTTTTGAAATCGGTCCTGAACTCTTTGATGCAATTCGTTACAAACATACATACAAATCTTTCCTCTTTATAATATTATAAAGTATATAGTATATTATAGTAATGGTATAGAAATCTTTTAGGGTTATAGGTTACGTAAGTTGTTAAGTACTACAAGTAGTAAAACAAGGAGTTCTTCTAAGATCGTTTTGTCCGTCTGTATGTCCCTAAGGACAGATAGACGGACAAAAATACACGAGAAAGTATTAATACCTTCCTTTAGTGTATTTTCGCTAGTACATACAGTTACGGAACCCTATAAGTACTAAGTAGCTCGACAAGCTCACGAGTAAACTTGTTGCAAATCTTACTATTTAAATTAAATTACATGACGAGACGAGCAAGCCTTGCGTCTGATGGTAAGCGTTAAGCTTCCCATGACAGTTGCAGTGCCACCCAGAGCTTTTAGCTGTAATTTTGGGTAGCACTGCACCTCGTCACCCCGAGACATTGGTTTTGAATCTTTTACTTCCTGGAAGTGAATTTCTTTGCTACAGTGTTCCCTTTACACATTGACGCAGTAGTTGCGCCACTATTGCTTTGCAGAATATCAGCCGTGCGATTCTCTAATGATTCTTCGATGCGCTCGTCGACGAGCTCACCGATGTCAAATACTTTATGAGATATCGCCCTTGTACATAAGGTTGCTTTTCCAACGTTTCTTGTCATGTCGTCATTTGTTTCACGGATGTTGTCAAAGATGCAACGATGTTTGCTCTTAGAGAATCGCACGGCTGGCAGTGCAGTGATACCTACCAAGACGGCCACATAATGTTCAGTTAAATATAAACAATTCGTTTCCTCAATATTCATAAGTAAAGGTCAAATATACGCAATATAATAATTAAAATGTTCAAATCAATTCGAATTGAATTGATTGAAAATTGTGTTACATTTATTAGTAACAAACAAGAAAACAAACTTAATGTTTAACCAGAGTTCGTAAAACATAGCCCGCATATCAAACGTAAAAAATCAGCTCTCCATTTGGGCTTCGCCGCTGTCGGGTAAACATGTTCCCAGTGACACTCGCACTATCAAGACGAATCTAATGACGAATCATTTATCAAAATCGGTTGAGCCGTTAAGTAGTTACAAGCGGACATACGGACGGACATACATACACGTCATACACGTAACCCTCCTTTTGGGTTTCGTAATAAAGGATGTTTCTAATTTTATATTTTCAGCTGAAGTGTTGGGTGTAACAGCTGTTATGTATATGAAGTATGCAAAGCTCAAGACGTCTCTGTAAGCTCAGTTGATAGTCAAGTCACCCTGCCTTCGTAGCGCGGGGTCCCAAGTTCGATTCCTAGCCGGGGCATACATTTGTACCATGAGCGGAAATTTTTGTTATCGGGCCTTGAATGTTGTGATGTGATCCATGCCCCCCTCGACACAGGGGTTCCTAGTGCGGGGGATCAGTGTGTAAAGGTTAAATGCTATTTATTACCTACACTAAAAAGGCAGTTAAACAAAGAGGTTATATTTCCAGGTTATATTTTAAGTCTACTTTCGCACTGGAAAAGCCCACCTTATGTATATGTTACGTAGTATCCGTATTCTCTTTGCTGATAATCTCCAAGTTGTACAGGTGCCTTTTGAGATGCTGCTTTCCATTCCTTTACCTGCACTTATTACACCCGGGGATGGAAAACTTCAAATTCAAATTATTTATTTGCAGAATTAATGTACAGACAAATGTATGAAGTTATATGATTTAAATATAGTTCTTTGACATTCTAATACAAAATAGTTTGCAAATAGACATATATAATAAAATTAAAATTACAATTAATTAATACGCAAATTTCAAATGGCACTACAGGATAACAACTTGGTCATATAATCCTTAAAAACTTCCTCAAGCGAGTTGGAGTATGCTGGGAGGATATTCAATAAAAACTATTTGTTTAATAATAACGACTCATCAACTGACTTCTAAAAGGTGGAGGTTCTCAATAATTCGGATGTGTTTTTGTGTCTCTAACATGACACCAAAACAGCGAATTTCTTCGTCGATTGTGAATTTCAGCAGCATCAAAATCGGTTCAAAATATTTTCTTATAATGGCTTTGACAAATTTTGCGTATTTTGATATTATTATTATAGTAACAACTAACTAATTAACTTGTAAAGAAGTAAGAAACAGACACTGACTATTTAATTTACGCAATCAAAATGGATGCATGGATATACCTGGAATTGAACGTGTTTTATTAAAACCTCAAACTAAATACTCAAACATTGCAAGAAATAAAAAAAGAACCTGCTTGCAGGCAATGTCAATTTGACAGCAAAGTTCTATTTATCGATTTCAGCGTTATTTCCGCGTTTCCGCGCTAAAAGTTTGTGTTTTATTACGATGAAGTTTGTTGTTAAAAATTCTGCAGCAATAAGTCAGTAAGATAAGATTATTAGATGTGATAATAAGTTTAATATTGTTCTAAATTACAATACCTATAGATTGCTAGGTAAGTAAGTATGTAATATCTATAAACTCAAAAGGAAAAATGCTGTTTACGGACTTACATAGTTAATCTACATAGTTAAATAAATTCTATTGTTATAATATTTATTACATAACCTAGGAGTAATTGCTATTAACACAGAGTATTTTATCTATTTATATTTATTCTAGAGATTACATACATTCGTAAAGTTTATTTATTGTAATTTTTTATTTTTATAAATGGGCTTTAGAAACTCGTAAGATTTTGAAGAACGATATGTAACAAGAAGCTTTAATAAAAGAGCTTGTAATTATTATTTTTTGCAATCTTAGTTTATAACATATTAAAATATTACTTACATACCGAATTATTCTTCATTTAGTTTTGAGATGCTATTTTCAATCGATCACTAGATTTCTTTTGCGCGTATCGCACTAGATAGAGTACATCATACGACCTTTGACATTTTATAATAAGTAAGCCATCTATTTTGAATGTAGGTTTACTAACGTTGTTAGCCTAGGAGAGATAGGTTCGAAATAGTCATCTGAGGCTACCTTATTCAAAGGTGCAAAAACAACGTGTGGTGTTAACATAGTAAATTCTCTTTTTACTATGGTATGACGCGATGTTTTTTTTTTTGTTGCGCGGGAATGCAAACGTCAGGAATGCGAGGTCGTTGATCCCGGAGGTCGGGCGCGGGAAAGCGGTACGTAGGGTTGGTTGTTTTGTTGTGGGATGACCTACCTATTTGTCCCCAACTCTACATAATGCTCTGAAACTCAATACAACAAAACATTGCAAAGCCCTTTTTTAAACGCTTTGAAGAGTTTCGAATACATTTTTTGCCATTATTTTTAATCTGTGCTTTTGGTATCCTATCTATTTTTTAATAACCTTATTAGACAGGTTACCTACTTATTGGTTTTGTTAGTATTCAGTTGTTATGTAAGCATTCCATTTAGTTATATGATTGTGCCTAGGGATGGTAGCCCATCTTCTTATAGGCTGATAGCACGGATTTAGAAAGGGAGATTCCTAGATCCGTGGTTGATAGCTATATTTAGTTCTACCTAGTTATGTGTTAACTATGTACAGGTAATTGTATTTTTTAATGCTATGCTCTAGTGCCAAGCCAACGTAACATAGTAAGTAGATATATAGGGACTAGTTAGAAGAGGCTCCGTTGAAGCTTACCTACTGCCCGCGTAAAGCATTGAGATAAATAATAAAATCAAAGGTGTAACGTTTGTATTGTATCAATGATTGTATTCTTTACAGTCTATCTGCTGAAATAAAGTATATTTATTGGCCATTGGATAAATAATAGTAGGCAGGTGATAAGTATGAAGATAAATTAAAAAAAAAATATGTAAGTAGGTGGTACCTACCTAAGTATGGTAGACGGTAGAGTATTTTTTCGTCTCTGTAGGTACCAAGGACTTCTGAAGAAAAGGGTCATGGTGGGTCATTTATTGTATTAGTATGGTAGGTAGGGATATCGCAGTTTTGTTATCCAAGCACGCATCGATCGGTGCATGGATATCGTTTAACTTGATAGGTAGGTAAGGTACATCACCCCTTCAGAAGTCCGTAATACCTGTAATATATTGTAGGTACTTACCTACAACTACCGGCTACCTGATTATATTTTTATTATTAAGGTCATTACCTACCTACAACTACGGTACTACGACTTAATACGTAGGTACCCTATATTTCTATATAGTAGGTATACTCGTATCTTCAAGAACTATAAAAATCATTCAGGCGTAGAGGTATCCACATTACGAGTTATTTACAGTGCACTTAATAAATAAATACGGTGCAATTCATCGGAATCGCTCAGGTAGGTATTCTAGTTTCGCGCCATAAGCTGCCCCCCGCTCTGGAATGCCGACGGACAAGCTTCGATGTTATGCGGTTTTGTGGAACGAAGTGACACAGCCTCCCCCATTCGAGGCTAAAAGCCGAATGCCGTATTGTTGCCGTTGGCTTGGCGTGGCGTGCTCCCGTGCCGGCTGCCGGCCCGGCCGATCGCCGCGCCGCCCGTCCCGAAACGCGAAAGCGACGATCTTGCACTGCCGTTGCTTACTCAGTGACGACACTACCGACCGAAAGAAACGAAATTAAATAATATTACCTATTATGAATGCAAAAGCAATGTGTATCGATGTTCCGCAGGCCGGCCTCTTCGCATCACCTTTAATTACTTACTTAGTTACTTTTTAATTTACTAGAATGTAAGTATAATAATAGTAGGTACCTACTTACCTAGGTAGGAATATACTACGTAACGGCGCACCGCACACACAATTATCATCGAGAACCAAATAGGTAGATACCTATATATATATATATATATATTATTATTCAACATACACGTAAGTAGTTAGGTATGTACCTAGTATATTTTTTTAAGTGAATAGGTACACATATACCTACCTACCTAGCATTAACACATTGTATAGGTATAAAATTTTGCATCTGTATCATCTACCTAGGTACCTATCTACTAACTTCTAGCACGGTAATATGTCTATGAAGCTAATCTTTTTTATGCTGTTTTAATATTATCTACAACATTACCGTGATCGTACGTAGGTAGTAATGGTAGGTACCTACCTCAGTGGCTTCTAACAATGATGTTATAAACAGAGGTTAATAAAAGGTGTAGTTAATCTCATTGGCTTCTAGTGCATAGGCACGGTAATATTATCATCAATAATATAACCGTGTCATAGGTACATAGGACTTACGTGAATATAAAGTACCTATGCTCGGTAGTAATATTATCGTGTTATTAGACTGTGTGCCTGTGGCTGCGTTGGAAATATTACGTTATATTTACGGTTACGAAATGTATGTATATTTCCTAGGGTCATATCTTTCTCAGTATTTGGTGAATGACATGAAATTAAATGCCGGCCGGCACCGGCACGGCAGTCGTAGGTAGGTATTCCGCGCGGAAGGCGGGCTGCGGGAGAGACGCAGGGTACGGCGCAACCGCAGGCTGGCGGCGGCCGCGGCTTGCGACCCGACTACGACGCCAGCAAGCAAGTAGTCGCAGTCGGCACTCGGCAGTGCTCCGCTCCGTCAGTCGTGTCCACGGCGCCACACGAATTGCACGCGCGGCTTTCATTAGACCGGCCGGCTCCCGAATAATGTTTCAGTGTTTGACAAACTCAATCGGAGGTCTCGGAAGAAGTATCGTATTTAGTAATTTACACTGTACAACCGTTTGCATATTCTCAGTGAGTGTTACGCAGTGTGTACGGAAAAAACTTTGTCGAAGATTTTAAAGAATTTTTGTGTAAAATTGTGAAATACGCCGGCTGCGGTCGGATTGCGATTTGCACAAAACTTTTTAGGTGAGTGTCAAATAATTAAATGTTTAGGAAAAATATCTTTACTCCAGTGCATAAATTGTGAAATTCCATCGTTCTGTGTTCGTTTACGTTCGGCGGCAAGATGCCGGGGCGTTGCCGGCTAAACTCAAGCCATGATGGCAGGGCTTTTTCTGCGAATTTGGCGTCGCCGCGTCGTTCAAATTCTTTACGTTTTACTTGAAGGCAATATGGATAATAAAAAGTAATGATATCGATAATTTAGAATTAAATGAGTAGGTATGTAGTTATTAATTAAAAGATTTAATAATAAGTGTACAAAAATTTAATAAAATAAAGTCGTTGAAATATTAGAGTATTGTAGGAAGATAGGATCTTAAAAGTTACCTTGTAGTTGTTAGTCATCAGTAATTTTGGTACCTAGTATGTAGAAATAAATTCGAAGTTATGTATAATGTAATAATATTATATTTTAATTTAAAGTGTTTCATATTATTCTGTTCATAACAATATCGAGTGGTAGATTAGATAGGTTTTCTACCTAGGTATATCTCTTTTATATCACACGCTTCAAAATTATAAAATTGCTGTGTAGCATTACTCTACCAAATCACTGTTATTGCACAACATGTACGAAATTTCTAAATTAGGTAAACATAATATTGTGTTATTTGTTGTAGGCGGGTAGGTAACTAGCTACTTACCCTATTTACATTATAATCCTGTGTCATTCTTACCATGTCCCTGTATTACGCAATTTAATACAATGGGTATGTACTAATTGTGTAGGTATATTTAGCAAGGACTAGGTATCTACATAATATGTAATAAGTAGTTAATAATTTTAGTTAAATATAATTGGATATAAACTAAGACGTTTATATCTATTTATTACATTATCCCTAAAATAAAAATACCATAATAGGTATAACAATTCATTATAATGTTTTATTACATGTGAAGCTCAATATTGCACAATTATTAGATTGTAACTATTAATGTTGTATTTTTTATTTAATGAATGAGTTAAAATTATAAAACCCAGCCTAAGAGTTATCAAAACTCATAGATGTCAGGATAAATTAAAAAAAATACGAAGGTATGAAGTAACCAAGTACCTACCTACCTACTTAAAAATTAAATTATAACAAAAAATATTTCAGTGAAAACGATTGACATAGTAGGATGAAGATGGTATTTCACCCATTGTGTGCAGTACCTAGTCTGTCAGACGCAAAATAGCGGGAAAGTGAGTCGTTCAATTGTTTTATTAGTAAACACACATTTCGCGCCATTCTGCGCTTGTAAACAAAAACAGTTTTACGGAAATTTTACCTACCTGACTTGAATCAATGCGCGCAAAAACTAGCCCGGATTACTGAGGAACCCTTCGTGACCAGGTAAAATTAGTACCTATATCGATGAAAAGGACAGAGTTACTTTGCCAGGGCGCGACAATGAGTTATATTGTTGTAAAGCCAAAAGTACTCTTATTGTATCTATCTCACAGAATAAATAATAGTACAAATCTATGTATCCCGTATACATCCCAGCAGTTCCAAGGACGAGTTAGTATGTATGTGCTATTTAAAACACTTCGACTTCATATCCAGACTTCAGTATGGTTTCGGGCTTCGTGTTGGACACTTCCCTTATTGACTTAGTGTTGTGCAATTTACATTATTAATATAAGAGGTCATCCTTTGATTTTATTTTCATTATTTATCCAATACTGTGCACAGTTATCCTTATTTTAAATTATTTTAACATAACTTGCAATTTCGTAACATAAAAAAATACAGAACTGAAATTTAGTGACATATTTTTTCATTTTTGGTATCGATACCTAACTTTAACTTTTTACACTTAAATAATAACATTGAATATTTACTCACTTTCCATTTCATGTTTTCATTTTAGTAAGTGGTTACTAGGTATATAGCTAACGTTTAATTTTCTGTTGTTGCAGACGGTGTGCGTTGAACCCATCGCGCGCATCGTCCCTGTGATAAGAGGGCCCTGCCTGTGATATCGACGAGTTCGTCTTAGCTTTAAAATAGTTATTAATATAGAATTAAAAATGTCGCCGCCGTTCGACTTCAACCTCTGGGACAACCTCGACGAGGACTCCGTCAGGTTGACGCAAACGTCGGAGTTTTGGATACAAGTGCAGTCCGAAGCCGACGGGCTGGACATAGTTTCACCCGCGAACTTTTACGGATCGGATGCACTTCAGGATAGTGACGAAGACTGGAGTATAATACCACCGGAGGAAGCTCACAAAGATAGCAAAGTGCTCCATGACTGCATGTGGGCGGGATCATGCACCGACTTGACCACGATCACCAACACGTTTGTGCCGTCAGATTTAATACCGGCGACGCCTGGACAGAGTCTGCTGCGACGGGACTTGTCGCCTTCCAGGCCGGATACGCCGCCATCTCTGGACGGAGACGAGCCCCCTCAGTTCCGTCATGCCGTTGATGTTGCGAGCACCGCACGACGTCTTCTTAGAGACTCCGTGGTTGCAGTTGCTGCCGATCACTCGTACACTTTAGCGAGACAACAACCCCTAAGCGACTGCCTCGGCGTGCAAACACCTTCTGACTCTTGTGAATCAGGTACGTTATTTAAACTATTATCTAGTTCTCTGGAATGTCATCTTTATTGTGCATATTTATTGGTAGTAAGTAGCCATATGTGTTCCTATAATTATGTACATTTTGCCTCCAAATATTTTTTTGTTGGAATACTAATATTAAACTAGCAATACTTTCGAGTGACTTATTAATAGTAGAAATTGGCCTGATAGTAGAATTGGAAAATGGCCTATTTTTAATAGTAGAAATAACGTTAGATGACAAATAGTATTTTGTCAGGAATTAAGTGGCTAAAAGCCACTTAACATAATGTCTTCAAAGCTGAATAGATATCGGTATAGAAGGCGGCAAGTTGGTTTCACGGGCAGGCACAGGCAGGTTAAATAGTAGGTACTCAGGACGCAGGCGCTGTATGGTGAGCGCGGGAAATCGCGAGTATCGACCGTCATTCCACGTCCCCCGCTCCGTCTAGACGCACCCGCTATTCTGTTCTTCCGGAACCTTTGCCCATTGCGACCTTGAACGGCTCAACCTTCATTAAAGTGGAATTGCGCAACGCGCATTCAACATCTCCCGGGATCGACATGTTAAATTAGAATGAAAATTAAATTACTTCATCCCATAAAAACGTCCCGACCGTGTCCCTTGGTCTGTACAAAGGTCGTAAGTACAACGACCGAGACGTCCCGACCTTGTTGCATCCTCTTTTGCTCCTGTTCTGAATTAGCGCTTCCCGCCAGCTGCGATAGGGTGAACATCCTCGGCCCATTAAAATGATACATTGCGGTCTATCGAACTTGATTGGCTTCCCAATAAGTGCATCATTCATGACTGATTTCTATTTGCAGTCTGATTGGTCTAAAGCCGTCTTGTTGGACTTAAACCGAATTCTCAATAATCATTCAAAAAAATACGGTTAAAATAGTACATAGATAATACGTGCTTTTAACCATGGTTTTAACGTTAGTATGTAGTCATGATTTAATATTAAGACTGGCCTTAAAGTTGCATGCAGATATCAAATGTTCAACAATGTAGGTTGTTATGTTGTTAGCTAACACCAATTTAGTTATCAATGGTAGTGGGTAAGGTCGCGATGGGCATGTGTTCGCTCACACGATTGCGGACATTTTATTATTCATTTACAAATTAAAAACTTGTTGCGCAGCTTTTATTCACAGTAAACAGCTCAACTTTTAAACAAAATTCAAACAGCTCTTATTTAACGGAAGATATAATTGTAGTATGGTTTGATTTACGGCAGGCTCCCAGACTGTGATCTCGCTTAGTCTAGTCCGTTACTCGTGTAAGAATGCAGCGGATTGAAAAGGAATCTCATTGAAGTGAAGCCCGTTCGGCAAGCTGGACCGGTTTGAAACGCGGCCCTCTTGTCTCACTTGCCCAGATGACAATTTGATAGACGTCTCAATAATCGCTCTCTCTGATCGGTCCGTAAAGGCAGAGCCGTATTCCTGAAGTACGCTCAGTAGTGAATGTAGGCTACACAGTAAAATTTTAGCATTACTGCTTATATTCCCAGCTGAGGGTATTTCTAGAATATCGGCCTATAACAACGGATTGTGATGAAATCAGTAAGGTTAGGATTACAAATTAGTATCCAATGATAGGTATGAATCGTAAAATCGCTTTCGAAAAAATCTAAGTCCGTTCCGATGGTAATATTTAGAAGCTAAACTTCTCTCATACTTTATTGTATTTGGTATATTAATAGCACCGACATACTCAACGTAAGTTCTTCGATTCATTTATATCCCAATACTAGAAAGAAATAAACTGAGTTTGCGCTTTAGATAATTCGCTAACTGTATCTCCTTTTAATCGTGCAGTATTGTAAAAATGTTACGAGTTTATTAAATATAATAAAACCATATAATACCCATGTACACATTCGACGGCGTTTAGCACAAAGGGTAAAAAAAACTTTAAAATTATGTATAGTATAAATTTAACCGTTTAATATAACTAAAATAATATATTTATATTTTATTTTAGGTGTCCTAGTAAGATAAAGTTTTTTCTTTCATGTAAATACCATATTCGTATTTTGGCACTTTACACACAAAGACGCACATATTCTTGACGTATTGCAGTCTTGTGTTAGGGTATTCACTTCAATATCAGGTGGCCTTACTATCAGCTTCGTAATAACCATACAAGTTCCGTGCAGTTCTTAGACCATACCATGACGATCATTTAGGTGAACTGTTTGAATATTGTTTTCTCAAAGGTGAACGGATAATATTGTACCTGGCATTCTAACAATTTACTATAACCAACATTTCAGACGCCTAGATGTTTGTAAGCTAAATAAACCGTGCAGTTGTCTAGAAGTCCTGCTTTAAGAGCTCATGGTAAGGCCCCTGGTTAAGTGGGACACTGGTTTACCTGTGAATAGTAAACTCCTTAAAGGGCAATTTGGGGCACAAAGATCCGGTTTGTTCAGTTGGCCTAAACATTTTAGTATCAATCAGTGAGCCAAGGCTACGCGCCAGTCTATAGGAGAGTATTTTTTTTATATAGCGACAGTATTAAAGCGTCAGTCTTGACATAATTTATATTGATTACTACTTAATGTGATGACTTATGTAGAAGGTAATTATTTTAAAATATGATTATCTTCTTTCGAAAAATTAAACTTAAACAGTAATTAATAAACAGCTATGCTTCTCTAGTGCAGCCTCTTTAAAACGACGATCTATTTTCAACGTTAAATAGTTTTGGAAATTATTTTTTTAGGTAGGTGTATTATCGAGACTTGAGAGTATTTTTCCCAGGATAAAGTAATACAATATTATCTGCCTAATTGTATTATTAACATATACCTATCGATACAGGTAAAGATTATCAAATTAGAGATAAATACTAACACATTTTGAGCTCCTACGAATACCTTGAAGGTTTCTCACCAGTTCAATATTGTACGAAGTTGGTAGGTAGGTACGTAATGACTCAAATATTGTGATCAGCAGATTTGTCGGTATTAGAAGCCTAACCTAGTATTGCAGCCTAGTCCGTGGGCCTGGCCTGGCCTACATTCTATTGATCTCGACATTACGTTACGTACCTAGTGTTCACTTAGGTATCCTATTCATGATTAATGTTGTTCTGTCCATTTACCCTTAAAGAGTTAATTTGCCCATTTTATAATACCTATGTACTTGATACATATATATTTAACTTGTATTCTTACATCTTATTTCTTATAGAAAAACCAAGGTAGTGATACCAGCTCTCATATCGTAAGATCGGTACAACACCGATTACAAAAATATATCAAACAACTTGCTTTTATACTTTAAGGCGCCAATGTACTCCCTTACAAAGCCTGCTTTTTTAGTCCTGCTATGTATCCATCCCCATTCCCCACGGACGTCCAAAGACTATGTAGGTATGTTCCGTTCACTAGGTTAGTGTGTCAAAAATGAAAATAATACCTACTCTGCTTTTATCGACGTTTCTGATAAAATACTTTCGCATCGGGCGGCTCTCGAATACGTAGGTATGTAGGTATGTAGTGGAAAAGACCTTGAGCGTTATCGCCCACAGAATATGCACTCGGATATTTAAACAATCAGTATGAATGTGTTGATATTCTTGATACCCGCTTATTACAATCGTAACTGAGTTGATGTACTATGTTGCCGCCATCTTGGCCTCCGTGCGACCTTCGCATTATCAATTACCGATAACAATAGTAATACTACAACGTGACAATGTGACACCCTAACATAAATTTGTATAGTGTTATCAAAAAAAAAAAAACCTTAAGCTACACTGAACATTGATATGACAACATCGCAACAAGATAAACCTGGTAAATTATTAAACTGGTGATCTCTGTTTCGACATTTACGCCTATGGAATTTTTTCACAGTGTCTTCATAGATATTGGATTAGAATAACCAAAGCCGGTTTCTTGATCTGTCGTCGGATGGGCGTGGTGACGGCTAGCAACACGAATATTGTTAATTCAGCTCATTTGTATGCTAAACTTCATCGGAAGGTCGTCTCAAGTTTGACATTATGTACCAAGATTATTCCACATTTCCGTGAACTTAACCAAATGTTATGCAAATAGATAGCTATTTAGCACAATACATCATCGTTTTATACGCAATAAAATGGTCACAGAATATAATTAATAATATAGTAAATATCGAAATTTTAAATATACTCGTATATAATTTGAGTTATCGATAATTAATGCACATCCCTACACAAGAATTTGTGAGAGTGCGGGGTAATAGATGTTATCGACATGCGATACAAATCTTGATAATATGAAACCTTTCGCGCCATCTAGTCGCCTCAGCCTTATTGGTCCTCTAGTCACGCGAGTGGCTTCTTGGTTTTATTTGCTAATGGTCATTTAAAATTTGTATTGCGTCACATTATCAAACTCACGCATGTGAGCGTCCGTGAACTTCCGTGCGGACGCTATCCAAGGTCGCGCGGTATGAACGATCGATCGATGTACGTACACGATAGATTAGCCTCGTCTATTTTAGCGGGATCTCGACTGCGGGGCACAAGTGGGCCAGAATCGGCCAGATGACCGAGTTTTCGCGGTTGCGTAACATCACAGAAATAACCTGTGAGCCTATCTGTGCTTAGCGCCTATCGCGCCTGCCCACTGAGCAAACAGGCAACCAACATGTGTCACGCTCAATTCATTGTTGATGCCGATTTCATGCCTCCGAGCCGTTGCTATGCCAACTAATATTGTGTTACACCGACACACTTTACAATATAACTTATTTAAATATCGATTAGATAAAAAACCGAAACGTTTCACTTAAGGCAGCGTTAAGGGAAAACGAACTGAGTATTTTATGTACTTTGAACTAATTTGAAATCTTTAGATATTAGAATCATAAAACAATTTTATTAGCTTAGTTGTAGATATAATTCGTACAATAATAGAAGTATTATATACGGTTGCATAGGATATTATAGGATATATTTGCTATACAGACGGTGTTAAAATTCAATAGGTACCTACTTAGCTAAATAACCAATTATTATATACCTACCAATTCGTTTTCAAGGACGTACCGTAATAAATTAAGGATTAAGTTGATAATCGCCAGAGGAATTCGTTCGGATAATTGAACACGGAATGCGGTGATATTTCCATACCCGTGATAAACTGATGCCAATATTTTATAATTGTTGTGTCATTAGCGGAGCATGCTGTATAAGGTGGCGTGCGCCGTGTGCGCGTCACGATAATTTTTAATTATCGCGCTCAAATGCCAGTGAACTTGGCCTCGAAGTCGTGCCCAGCCAAGCGTGAACTCAGCCCCCGCTTTACCAGGTCACACTTGACGACACCAATGTACCCATCGCATTCCAATTTTAAACGTACTCTTCTATTTTGAAATCTGTCATTCAAGTTTATGGAAATTGAATCATTTTACCGTGTTCCGATTCCAACGAGTTCATTTTGTAACATCCTTACCGGGGTCGATTCAGAAATCCATCGCACTTTGATGACAGCCGTTCAACTATCTTACGAAATCAGCTTTAATCGTGGAGTTATTAATGTACTGCTACTTAAATGGCATTAATCAATTTCACTTGTCGCATTTAAACGTCGAGTCCGGTCGTAATCATATGTTGAGTCGATTCGAGGTAGGGTTGTTCCCGCTGCCATAACCATACTTACCGCTCCGGCCTATACCAACATTATCGTCAGTCACTAGATAAACATGCTAATCATTGAGATAAATCTTATCTTTCCTTTAAATTCAGTGCAAATTCATTTCGACTCTAACAAGGAAATGCAATGTTTTTTTTGGAAACGGTCGTTCATTATGGCGATACAGAAATACCGATCCCGGATGATTTATCATCGGGAATAATATTGTACCGTTTTAGTTCATCATCATCATCTCAGCCGTAGGACGTCCACTGCTGAACATAGGTCTCCCCGCGTTTCAGTTAAATGCCTGTAATGATCACCTACGTAACATGAACGTCTAGAGTAGCTTATAGTAAAATAGCGTTAGAGGCTAGAGTAACTACACACCTACATATCTTACAGCCTATGACTCATAGTGTTTCTCACGGCGCGGCTAGTCGTTCCCTTACCTAGAAATTCTGACTAATCAAGTCGAAATTTTAATACGCAGTTAAAATAGATGAAAGCTCATTTTGATTTGATAATTTTATCGATTTTCTTGATCTTGTAAAAAATCACATCATCATACAATGTAATGAAATGGAGAGAGCTGGCGATTTTTTACCTTGTCCAGCACCGATCGTACAATAAAAAGCGGATTATCTCTGGTATCTCTGGTAACGTTTAAAATTGGAACGGGGCGGCGGATCTAAGAATCGCGTCTCGAGTGATGGAGATATAATAGATATGCACTAGACCGGATCCCGGCGGGCGGCGCGCGACAATACCGCCCGTATCGGTTTACACGGAGCTGAAACAAATACTCGCAGTGACCGTTAATCGCGGCGACGCGGCGCCAGTGCCACGGAGAAAATCGTCACGTGGAAATCGACTCAGACAATAGACGCCTTGCATAGGGTTGCCAGCGCTAATCTTTTGTTTTCGCACGGCCTTTCACTTCACTTCTATTAACATTATTACCATTTTCGTCGGTATTCGTTTTCATTCTTAGACTACCCACAATTTTTAAAGCTCATTGTCGCTGACGGTTATATTTGTCTGTTTAAATTTATTTCAGGGCTCATCGGGGTGTGTCTTTGCAATTTAATTTGATATAGCGATAGCAACACGGCCCACGCCTAGATTTAGACGTAAGCGAGGCGTGTTTGACGACAGGCGCCGGTACTCGAATTAGATCGACGCGTAGCCAGTGTAGGCACGATAAGCGACCACGTAACCATGCGGAAATGTAGTAAAAAGATCGCGTTGGTGTGTAAATTTATCGGCGCTTACTCCGATAAATGTGTCTGATGCGCATTTTTTTCTTAAAAGTGCGCAGTTGAAGAAACAATTTCGCTAACATACTCATCTCGCGCACGTTTCGTAATCGTATTGAACAGCTGCCCACTTACCTACTTACCTTCTATTTCCAGTGTCTAAGTACTCTGGACTTAGACGTTGACTTTGTCCTTGCTATCCACGCAAATAGTTCAGTTCTACCGAACCGTTAACCTTTAATCACAATGAACCGCTGACATAATTATTTGTTAGTGCAACCGGATAATGCGGCTGCAATCGGTTGGATTCCGCGAAACCTACACTCGCCGTAAACACGATGCAGACTCGTCTACATCCGCACTCGGTCGCTATGCAACACGATCGCATAACGGACTCTGTATACTGCATACTTACCTACTTAATCCATTCATAGAACTCTACAATGCACTGGCAATAGCCGCCGACCCTATCGCCTCTTATCGCCGCATTGCGAAACCGACCGGAATCCAGGCCGCTTCCGCACCCCGCTCATTAAAATATAACAGAGTTAGTAGGTAGGATACTCTAACCTGTACATTTGGGAGCCCCAGCCCCATGGCTTCGGTTCTAGAAAAAGCAGGAACATTATAGCAGAGAGGCGCCCGTGTTGAGGCTGTCATGCTTGACGCCATGCAACTCCGTACGCCTCTCACATTCTAGTTAGTACGTTACGTATAGGTATACTAGAAGCAGGATCGATAGGGGACCGTGCCGTTCCCCGACAATACCGGTCGAGCCGGTCTGTATGTCAGTTTCGAACGTGCAAGCCGGTCGGCCGCTGTTATCGTGCAACTCTCGCGTGACAGTTAATTCCGAATCAATGCTCTGTTAAATGGTTGCGGCGGAGGCCGGAAAGCGTGTCCGTCGCTTGATAATCCGGTATCCATTGAGTGCGGACGCTGCGGCAGCGCGCCGCGCCTGCGCTCTCGTTTTGGCGCGAATGGCGCGCCGTGACGTCAGGCGTCTGGATCGATGGCGGCAGACGCTGCGGTAGTACGCCGGGGTCGACGTCCTCCCCCCTTGTCGTACGCCGCCCACCCCACCCCTTCCCGCGCACCTGACTACTGCAGTCGCATCTCCCCAACTTGGACTAGCGCTCGCGCCCTTATATCTATTCACTACGATAACTACTCATGACAATCGATGCATTCCTTTAAAGGCGATAATTAGGCGTAATTTGTAACATTTATGAATGAAATCGAGCACGCATAACAATGAGACGATCGGTAGGACACCGTAAGCATGTAATTAAACTCCGTTATCCGTTGTTACAGAGGAAGAGATTGACGTAGTGGGCGACACGGCGCAACAGACGCTGGTGTCCATTGGGCACGTGCGGACTGACAGCCTGCCGCGTGTGCCATCCGTACATCAACAGAAGCAGTTGCAGCGTACTATATCCGTCAAGTCAGTGTCGCCGCGGCCCGCTGCGCGCAAGAAGATGGTGCCTCCTCCAGGCATAGTGTCGGGGTCTCGTCACGGGCGCCGGGCGAGAGGCCCGGGACGCCGCGGCCGGCGTCCCAATACCGACACGGACTCCGAGGCGGAGTCCCCGGAGATCGAACGTCGCTCCATTCACAACGACATGGAGCGGCTACGGCGCATCGGCCTCAAGAACCTCTTCGACGAGCTCAAGAAACAAATCCCCGCCACCCGAGACAAAGAGCGGGCGCCGAAGGTGGTCATATTGCGTGAGGCGGCCGCACTCTGCCGGAAGCTCAACCAGGAGGACATCGAGCGGGAGAAACTGAGAAAGAAGCAGACCCAGCTGCAGACCAAGTTGAAAAAGCTGCGCACCATGCTTTCGGTGCGTTTTCGCTCGTACTGAGCGCCGCGCAATCCTTGACCGGTTATAGATCCGTTCCCGAGAGTGGAACTCCCGAGTCTTCGCGCGTGACACTTTATGGACTGGTAACTTGTATGAGGCGCTTCCGAACGCTGTACTAAACTTTCATCCTCTTAATTTCACGATGCGGGCGCGAGACTTCGGACCGTTTGTAGTTTTCGTATATCCGTCGCCGTATCGGTTGCGAAATTTCACACAAACGTCACTTCAAAGTTTAGTCCCGAGAAGTTGTTAGGAATTAGTTGTCGATAAAAGGTCAGCTTTTACGGCTTACTTTGTTTCTGTGGCTCCGCCGACGGTTTCGAGTGCTGTGAAGCAATGACCGCTGGCTTGTTTTGCTCAAAGCGTTTGCAGTGCCAAAGTGAGCCATAAAACAAATATATCCTAGGTCTTCAGTAAAACGTCTTAAATAGTACATACAGACTGCTTCGTAAACTAGTAGACTGGTTTTTACCTATAAAATGTTTTTTGAATCATTCATTTAATGATCATAGTCAAAATAGCGCTACAGATATACAATCAAGAGATTGTAAATGTCAAATTACGCTAAGATTTTTTACTGGACCTTCCATTAATGATTAAGTATTGACCCGTGCGTACAGTGCCCATGTAGGACAGCAGCGCGATGTTTGTACTTTGTATGTATTGTATTGAGTTTGTCAACGCTGTAAATATTGTACGTTGAGGGTAGTCTGCAAATTGTCAGACGCGGGGAGTGGCTATCGAAAGCTTGCGGGCAGTGAAGGAGTCGTATGGCCACAAATATGTTTTCGGCCCGAGTAATGTAGCATTTTATATTTTAAACCTTTAGCTCATACGAGCGAGGTAGTGATATCAATATTGTTTTAACTTTGATATTAATATGTTTAAATTACATTAGGTTAGCTCGCTTACGGTTTCTTTTTGTAGTGTTTTCTAATTTTGTAAATTTTAACACTGATTATTTTTATATGTAGACACGCAATTAACTCAGTCACTAGTTTATCGATAACATTCATAATATTATATTCATTGTATTGGACCATTTAATCGATTCGTATGCAGTTATGAATTACACTTTTGGCTTCGACTTGAAATCATTATATAAAATTTGGTTAAATTTAAATTTTAGTTAATAGACATAATAATAATGTTTTGGCATGTGAACTCACAACTCGGACAGCGAGCGTGGTAATATTGATATCGAGTTTCTATAAACCATTTCCCATCACTATGATAAAATTAGACGTTCGTGATCGAGAGTTAAATCATGCATTTTCACATGTTTTTACGGTCATTGCATATTATATCATTAGCACATGTATACATAATTATTATATCACTATTATTTTTAAACGTGTTCGTCATGTGAAGTCGTAAAATTAATCTACTTAACACATTGATAATTTGACAGTGAAAGTATAATCTCAGTGACATTTATCTAACTATATTTTATTAGACTATGTATTTTGATAACAACATCAAAACCTATAAAATTTGAAATGGTCCAAAATGGACTGACGTAAAATAATAACCAAGAAATAGTTCCTCATAGTACCTACTAATAGTAAATTTTGCATTTTCTTTATGATAATATTATTGCAGTAAGTTAGTGATGTACTCGCGGTAGTTATTGATTAATCGATAAAAATGGCCTGTTTAGAGAAATAAAAGTTCTGAATACCTACGCGTTTTTGGATACTTTATTCCACTCGATAATAAATTGGTATTCTTTTTAGCTGTGTTGTTTTATATACCAGTGATATTTTTATTTTTCTAATCAGGTCTGCAATAGAGATTGATGTTTTATCAAGCACATGGTCAGCAGTTTTGTACGTTCGAAGGCTTTAATTGTGTGCGGAATGTGCCTTGCTATATGTAAATTTGAATTATAGAATATTAGGTTTATACTCGAATTAGTTGCAAGAAATATTTTTTTGTGAGAAATATTATGTAGGGAATATAGCATCGTTCTAATTAGTAGCACACGAGGAGTTATAGTTATCGTGTTAAAGGTTCGCAGTTTATCTTCCACTAGACGTTAACGTGTAAATACTAGATGATAGAGCTTAGTTGTACGGTATCTCTTGTTTAAGATTTTTTTTTTATTATGATTTTTTTAGTAATTGTTTAGTTTCTAAACTGGAGAGTTACGAATTCTCGAATGTTGTACCTGCATTTATTTTTTTTGTTAATCTTATCTTGACATCAATATCTTTAAAGATAATGATTTTAGTTGTCCAAAAATAAAATTGGTTTCTTATCATGGTGATATAAAACCAGTCTTAAAATAGTTTTTCACATAAGAAAGTCAGTAGTTAAAAGTTAATGATAAGGAAATGACAGCTTTATACATCGGTAGACAAATCGAGATAATATTGTAATAGTGAATCAATAAAACTGCACATTATTGCGACAAGGCACATTTCCACCACTGCCAAAATATTTTAAATAGGCGAAAACAGTTTTTACATAACACATGATTGTTTGTACATTTTATAAATAAGGTTGAAATTGTAAGTGATGTTTATAGATTAATTTTTATTATTTTGATATAGTATCTTGGTATGGTATCCGTTTATGTAAGAGCTTTCCACCTAGTTGCCGCCGGGGGAGGGTGTTCAGTTTATAGATTGTTGGATTGTGATTGAGGACAGATCGCGGGGCCCGCAAACCGGCGGTGGCGTATACGCGCCGCTATAGAGAATGCAGGGCGCAAAATAGATTCCGCCTAATATTAAAGTTGTTCCCTGCAATCTTTGAAGTGGCGTTCTAATATCTAAGGACATGTGTACTTACCACGTCTATTTTTTGGATACTATTATATAAAAAAGAAGTTTTTTGGTTTTTGTTCCTTAATTAATGTATGAAACATTAAGATAATCATTACATATAAATAAATGCTGATATCGGGTCCGGACAGGTCTGGGAAAGTGATGGTTGATTTTAATTTTTATAATGTTTCTTGTAAATTAGGGAAATATCAGTGTTAAGATTCTGTGATTATGTACCTGTGCGGTATAATTGGGGTTGATGTTCCTAGTCCTGTTTGGTCCGATACAAAAAAAAACATGAATGATTTTTGATTTTCTCTACTTTTTCGTTTCTCTATATATTTCCTATAGATTATAGTTTAAATTAAGTTTCAACTTCCTACTCCTTGCCCTAATCGTATACATTGTAGCTAGGTAAAGAAATCTCATTGCATTTTTAAAGTTATTCTTATTCATTAAATAATCGAGTAGGTATTGATTTCACACACAGTCATTAGTAGGTAATTGATTAAATAACACAAGAGTTATTGTTACTTACTAAAGTAATTTGCAGTGACAGGCAAACAGAATTAACTATTTAATCACATTTTCTTCATGAGAATTGAGAGATGTATTATAGAGGTCCAATTCATTAAAGCAAAGTCATGTTCTAATTAAACACCTATCACTCTCTAGGATGAGACGACGTCGATATGGAAAATATCGATAGTAATCCCAACCATATTCTAGCATCATGGGCCAAATTATTGGTATCAGTAAGTACCTACAGTACGTACGCAATTAAAAAAAGAGACTAGAAACGTAGAAGTGTTGAAATGATAATTTTACTACGCTAGAGAAGTTAGCCAGACATACACTATAGACTATACATAACGGTATATTATACCGCTGACCCGCCATCTTCGTTCTATTCCCCAATAAGGGTGAAAATTCCAAAACCTATAAAGCATGAACTGCGGAAATTTCAAGTTTGTAAACCCAGCGCTGAAGATCTGTGTTGATGAATTATGATCCCAATAATCTATCCGCAGTTTTCCTTTCTACCGATAGAAGTTCGACATAACGGCCATACAAATAGTGTCAAATATCTATCTCTAGTGAGGTAAACCGACGATAGACATACTCGTAGGTTATTGGCACCGGCCGGTTAGTCAGGCTAAGTATATATGAACCCTATTTCTGCTGGTCACGCTATAACTTGAGAACGGCTTTACCGATTTCGTTACAAATTCTTTTTTTGTTGTGTTAGTTATGGTCAGGATATGGTTCTTATGAAAAAAAAAAAAACAGAAAAGATGGGAGGTTATGGCAAAGCCGAAGGCCGAGCCTACTACGCGAACGAAGTCGCGGGCAGTCGCTAGTACTAACATAAAATTAAATTTATGTAGTGTAGCAGTCCGAGGATCGATCGATCTCAGTTTATTTTAGTGTCTTGCGGGTATTTTATTTACACTTAACACTAGTTGCGCCCTGCAGTGTCACCCGCGTGGTGATGGATGATGATGATGATGAAAAGTATCCTATTTGTTAGTAAAAAGCTTAATCTACCTCTTCCTTCACTTAATATAATCAAAATTGCCCCTGTTCACCCGCGTGGTGATAGATGATGATGATGATGATACGTATCATATGTGTTAATCCTGCGCCTCATCCACTTCCATGCTACATTTCCCGCGGTTAAACCCGCAAGGTGATGGATGATGATGATGATGATGAAAAGTATCCTATTTGTTAGTCCAACGCCTAATATACCTCCTTACCAAATATAATCAAAATTGCCCCAGTTCACCCGCGTAGTGATAGATGATGATGATGAAACGTATCATTTCTATTTTTCATGCTACATTTCTCACGGTTAAACCCGCAAGGTGATGGATAATAATGATGAAAATTATCCTTTGTGCTAATCTAGCGACTCATATACTTCCATTCCAAATTTCATCAAAATAGGCCCAGTTTAGTCGCGTGGTGATGGATAATGATGGTGATGATGAATAGTATTCTGTGTTAATCCAGCACCTCATCTACCTCCATACCAAAGTTCATCAAAATTGGCCCAGCCGTTTGAGCGTGAAAGAGTAACAAAAATCTATTCAAACATACTCACAAATTTTCGCATTTATTGCATAATATTAGTAGGTTTAGAATAGTAGATTATTTAGTTTCATTATTTGGTTTGGTTATAACTAAATTATTAGAGAATTTAATGAAAATTTAAGCGATAAGACCTCTATTTGTCAATGTATTTTATGGTGCGTGTCAGAATATTTTATTTATATTATTATAAGGTGCGTGTAGAAGAGATCTACAGTACTTAGCAGGTGGTAGAGAGTGATGAGAAGTTTCTATATACAAAGCTATTGCTAGCGTGGAATGGAACGTTTTAGGTAACAAGGAGGTGTCAAAATGTCAAAATAATAGTGAAGTTCGCGCGTTCGGTCAAAAGTCAAAACAATGGCTTTGCGATCTGTAATATCTTCTCGGATCCCAATGGTGGTAGTTTTAGGTGCTACAGGCACAGGAAAGACTAAATTAGGTGTGGAATTAGCACAAAAGTTTGGTACTGAGATCATAAGCGCAGATTCTATGCAGGTACGTAAAAAAATTGTATTTAGGAACTCCAATTCTAACCTCAAAATTTTGTTTATTATTTCATATTTATTAAATTTGTAAACCTTGTTGTATGTACTGAACGTGATCCCTTATTTATATGGTATATGTATATGTAATAAGAATATGTAACGAAAGCACAGTCTGCTAATATAACATTAAATTTACCCACTTCGGCTTCATAACCTAGAAAATATATTGTACTTTAAATCTTTTCCTCTTTTTATTGTATAATTTTCACATAGTATTTTTGGCATAGGTAGGCACATCACTTGATATGCGAAGAAGTAAAACAAAATATAGTCTAATGTAAAATATATTCAAAGTAGGTATGTAATACAAATAATTCAAGCAAATTGAAGCATGAGAAAACAAAGCTCATAGGTTGTGTTCACTAACAATTAGTTGCCAGATAGATGCAGTGAAATATCAAATAATAATAATATAAGACCTTTATACCTGGTATCATAATATAAGATGCAGTGAAAAATCAAAATATAGAATAATATTTACATATCCAAAGGCAAATTGAGTTATAATAAAATTGTTATTGATAATAATACCCACACCTTTCTGTGAGTAAGACCAAATAGTGTTAACACACAAAATATGTTCATTCGACAATGTATATTCATAGAGTCAGGCTAGTGAGTGTCTGAAGCTAAGAGACTTTATTTTAAAAAGTTGGTAGCTATTAATACAATATGCATATGAAAAAAAAAAACTTTATTTCAACATGATTATAATATACTGCATTAAGTGTATTAGGCGTTAGCTTTAGTTTTAAGCTAAGTGCTCAAGTAAATATATATAATAATAGTTAATAAATTGTGTAATGTTAACTTCAACAGTCTGATTAAATGTCATAATTTAGTCCTGCATTTGTATTACTACCGTTTAATTCAATCAAGTGTTTGTAAAGACGCACATGTGTAGGTGAAGTTTACAATACTACGAAACTTGTTTTTCATGTCATCCTCATAGATCACCCTAGAAAGTTTATGTAAGTGTGCACCACTTAACAGTGTGACTGTCATACTACTGATTAGATCCAAAATGAGTGTAAATTGTTTCCGACTGTCTCAATAAAAATGGTATTGGACTCATTAAATAATATCACTTTGTATATTGCATTTTATATACTAATAGTACCTCTATGTCACATACACATTGAATTTGAAAACTAGTTTCTGATTTCAATGTAACTTTCAAGTTCTATGGGAATTGAGTTGTCAGAAGTAAGTAAAAAAACGTCATGATAAAACATATAACAAAGTATGGTTTCTCTTATCAATACATTTGAGACACATGTGAGGCCACCAGAGTGGGCCTTTATCATCCTTACTAATAAATATACAAATAGTGTACTTGAATTAACCGTAGACTTTCCATTGGACATATTTGGCTAATCATCATCTCAGCCATAGGACGTCCACTGCTGAACATAAGCCTGCCCCCTGATTTAACTAATAACTTAACAGAATTTAAAAAAAAAACATACTGCTATTCCGAGAAATCCAATGCAATGGGTCAATGTTAGTACCTAAACAATTGAATAGTTATCAAAGATAAAGAATTCTTCTCTCTTTTCCAAAATGTTTAAAAATGCCACCATTAGAATCAAATCACCAAATAGATTAAGATTAACTAATCTTTTTTTATTAATATGGCTTGTGCGGGGTTGCACAAATAGTATCTCTACCTATAATAAAACTGTAGAGGTTGAATTTCTGTTCAATAGGAAAAAAATGGTAAAAACCAAGTCAGGGGGATGTAACGAGTGAAATCAAACTAATTTAGATTTTTTGAAAATTTTTTGTTTGTCTGTACAGGCTAATCTCAGAAACGACTGGACCGATTAAAATTAAATTTTGTATGATGGTAGCTTATATCTCTCTCTGGTCAACGTATAGGATACTTTTGATCCCGGTAAATTAATGAGTTCCCATGGGATATTTTAAAAACTTTAACTAATCGTATCCCGCGAGGCCACACGAGCGAAGCCGCTGGCAGGTTAGCTTGTTAATAATAAATGAGAAAGGTTAGTGCTTAAACTTGTTTGTGGGCAGAGCCATTGTTACACTGATTTGTTATGCTTAAGTGGACAAACTGTTGGTGCTGCTGTGCAATCCTGATCTTATGGCTAGGTGAGATGCGATATTGAAGTTTTAAATCTAACAGAATGCCAGATTTAACAATGAAAGATATTTGTATATTTGTTTTTCTGCTTGTAAGGCGAACCAACCTGAACATTATCACTACCGACTACTCAAATAAGAATGATTGTTTTAATCTAAATTACATTTTGTGTGTGTTGAAGATAATGTAAAAAAAAATTAAAATGAATGTACACGATGGATTTTTGGAGACCAGACAGAAAGAGCAGGTACCGTAACCATTGTAGTAACAGGAAAATGTTCCTAGGACCATCCGATACTTTTGAGATAACCTCTCTCTCACGCGGTTTCACCTGTGTGGTGTGGTGATGTATGATGATGATGAAAAGTATTCTATGGCCTTCACCGGGATATAATCTAGCTCCTTGCCAACTTCCACTAGGATCCAAATATTGCAATTTTAGAGAGAAAATTCACTTCCTCGGACGGGTGCGTACCCGCGTTTTCCGACAGTACGTGTCAGATGCCATAACCACTAGGCCACCGAGGCTCCCCGTCCGAGCACTGAATTTTATCTCTTATATTATTGTAACCGTCCGCCTGTACCGACAACTAGGTAAGTACACATATACTCGCATATATATTATATAATATAGAACATTTCAAGAGAGAGAGAGAGAGACAGTGTTACTATTAAAATTTTTAGCGTGGATGATTAACGGTTAAAACAACAAAGTAGTTTAATGCCGGCATTTAAAACAATTTGGCGCACCACGCAGAACAGATGGCCGATAGGGCCGGAAGGTTCTGGAATGGAGACCACGGACCGGCAAGCGCAGCGTAGGTCGTCCACCGACACGGTGGACAGACGACCTGATCAAGGTCGCAGGACGACGTTGGATGCAGGACGCTTTTTTCTAAGCCGCCTTTGGGTACGTTCTGGCAAGCACCGTCAACGCTCACAACTGTCGCGCCCCGGTTTGCCGTTCCCTTTTGTTGACAGTGACAGCTCGCAATGATTATTTAAGGTGCGTTCGTTTAGCTTATGAGGTCATTGATGGCTCTTTTGTTAAAGCGTTCGGAAAGCTCAAAAACGTTATTTTTGCCACTTTTGCCCATACCCTATTCGAACGGTCAACTGAGCATAAGACCTAAAATCGCTTGATTATGCTGTCAAATACATAGTTGTCAAATAACGATCACAAACAACCATGCTCCGGACGTGGGTCAAAAATTGCACTCTTTTTTAGCTTTCTGGATTGAGCAAAAAGAGACATGAACAACATTTTCACCCACAGATTCCCAATTCGAACGCCCCTTGTGAGCGTTTTAGCGTTATTTTCGCTAAAACGCTCAGAAGTGATCTATTCTAACGCGTCTTCGATGACGTATCGAACGCCGGGAGTGATTTCTGCGCTTTCCGGAACGTAACCTTAATGATAAGGAAATATCCAGTAAGTACCAACATAGTATTTAGTAACATACCTACATAGTTAATAGGAGTCATCACCAAAAAAGTTGATCTGCCTTTTGTAGTGGGTGTCGGCAATGAATCACCTCTAGCGGACTGGACACTCGCTATTTGTGATGTGGGAAGATGTATAATAAGATGAACATGTAGAGATAGGTATACGTAGTATAGTTACACTTCGTAGTTGCGCCCTGCGGTTTCTCCCGCGTGACGATGATAAAAATTATCCTATGTGTTATACCAGCGCATCTCATCTTAAGCTCATCTGTCTACATACCAAATTTCATCCAAATCCGGTCAGCCGTTCTGATGAGATCTAGAGAGATGCCAATCCGTGCGCTGAGTACAAAACCTGGTGTCGCAAGCAGTGGCCGTATTCCGCGTTCAACGTTTTGTTAGCTTTGATAAGTTTATTATGCACTGCGGTATTAAAGCTTATCTTTTGAATATTCGTAAGTACACAGTATTTTTAATTGTAAACTGTTTACATGCAATATCGCGACCGGCGTTCAGTCACATAATACAAAAGTTGCGAACCGCCGCGAGCAATGTGTTCTGTTTTTAGGCATATTGCTGCGACACCGGCCCCGCCCCCTTGCATACCCCCCTTGTTTCTGTGATCTGTTGACGTGGTTGAGTTACAAAGCTCCATCCACCATACATTCGCATTTATAATTTTAATCTTCTATGATATATATAAAAATGGACCCCTATTTCTCTCCCTTATCTTTTTTTAAATGTTTTACTTCGTAGAAGGTTCGTATATTGAAAAAAATAAAGAAAAGACGGGAGGTTATGGCGAGGCCGAAAGCCGAGCCTTTTAAGCGAACGAAGTCGCGGGCAATCGCTAGTAAGATATTTTATTTAACAGGGTGTTTCAAAAGTGAAGCCAGAAGCAAGTGATAAGTCATGTTAAAATATTTATCACAAAAACAGACAAAAGTGGTAAGTACCTAATGCATTTTTTAAATTATTGGTACTCGTATTTAAATATTGCGAATATCTACACTTTGTGGTGGTGTACTCCCGTTTCTAGAAATCCTTATAAAAATCTATAGACATAAGTATCGGGATATTAAACACCAAAACAGACTGTGGATTTTCTCGATGTTTATATGTATTATATCATTAATTAATTTTTTATATACTACTTATATACTAGCTGCGCCCGGTGGTTTCACCCGCGTGTTGATGAATGATGATGAAAAGTACTATACGACCTATCTCAAACCTATAGAATATATACACACAAAATTTCATAAGAATCGGTCAAGCAGTTCGGAAGAGTTTCGGTGACACGAGAATTTTTTACCTACAAGTAGAAGATTATAAATGTGCGTATCACCTGCTTCCGGCTTGACGTCTATTTCTGGGACAGCCTGTATATATAGTTACTCGTACACTCGGCTATTATCTATTCAGCCATCATACTATGTATTTCCCTCAAAGCTACTCAAAAGGTGAACCGATTTCGGCTTGCGTTGTTTGTGTTCTGCATTTAAGAGGATTGCATAGCTAGTACTTTCCATGCTAAAAGAGAAAACTCTTTTTTTACCTAAGTATATAACATTGTCTGATTTCAGTGATTTTTTTTCATGGAATCATGATATTGTTTACTATGCAGTACGTTTTGATTTTTACAGTTTTCTTATGTTCTACAATGAAAATTTATAGTACATTGAAATACTGAAAAAATCAAAACGCACGGGCATAGTTAGTAAACAATGTGATGATTACATGAAAAAAAAACATTGAAATCGGACAATGTTAAGAGGTAGAAAAGAGTTTTTTTTTTTGGGATGGAAAGTACTAGCTATGCAATCCTCTTAAGGCGAGTCGGTGACGCCGCGTAGTAATTCAAACCGGTAACTATTATGTTTACGATCATAATATACATTAGGCGTCGAGATTAATATTCGCCATTATTTATCTTGCACAATCTCATTGTATAATTTAGGTATTAGGATGAATAACTTTTGTCATAACTACGCTGTTAAATCATTGTTTACATTGTCGAACTCCGTGTTTGAAACCTTTTTATGTTCGCCGTGTCTGTCTCGGGTCTCCTTATTCGTGAGGCCATTGAGGCTTGTTGTTTTATATCGATTTTTTAGACGCGTTAGTTGTGGGCTTTGCGGAGTTTATTTCTATTGTTCCATATTTAAGGAATGTTTGCCTCTGGGTTTGCATCTTGGTTTTTTAAATATAAGGATTTCACTTTCGCAGATCGAATTTAGTTTTTTTATTTATTTATTGACCGAGTGTGCGAAGTGTCTCTGGTCTAACTGGCCAAACTGACTTTCATCTGTCCGTATGTTTGTTAGGTTGTAGTATGTACGTCTTCCTGTACGGGTCGCATTTTTCAACAAATCTTGACGTAACTTGGTACCTATGCATGTTCTACTATTTAATATAATATTTTTGGTGGGGTACTTTTCCTAAAAATGGGGGAAGTTTGCCGCGAAGCTATTTGCCGAACGATTTAAAAAAATTTGGTACACAATTTAGGTACCTGACTCTAAAGAGCAGTCTCGAATATGAGCATAATTGGTCACGTGGTTTCCGAGATGGGTTGTGAAGTACTGCGATAAATTGCCGCTGATGACTATGTGCTCGCGAGGTCTACTGTTCGCAGAACTACTAGTTTGTTTAGTAGGCAGACCAATGAAGTGGCTTACTTTCGATCTTCCAAACCCGAATCAGGATCTATCTGTCCCCAGGATAAGACCCAATCCAGGGATTGGGTCTCAAGACCTTCTGTATCAAGACACCCGAATTGAAGTACATAAGTATCGAAGTAAGAACCTCGGTGTCCTAGTTGGTCAATGGCGTCTGACACGGAGAGTCAGAAGACGCGGGTTCGAATCCCGTCCGAGGATGGAATTTTCCTCTCTATAAATTTCAATACATAAGTATACTGTAAATCAGCAGGAATCCAGGGGGTTTATAGCAAGCGCCCTAAAACAATTTTTACTACCACCAAAACAATTTTTTTACCAGGCCTCAGAGTAGCTGAATACGCAGCTACTATGGCGGTGCAGATGCTACTAGTGTCCTACGAACTTAATTTGCAGCTAAATTGTTATTTTTTTAATGTAATTATTGACAAGACGGCCAACTCGTGCCCCTGATGAGCACTAGGCTTGCCCATGACAGTTGCAGTGCCATTCAGAGCACAGAACTGTAGTCTTGCGTGACACTGCACTGCTGCGTTTGCCACTCCGAGATATGGTTTATAGGTCTGTAATACTTTCGTCCAATAATTTCACTTGCTACAGTTCCCTTCATAGCCTAACACAGTAATGCTTCTACACTATTGCTTCTACACTATTGCTTCTTACTTAGTTTAGGTATTTAATTATAATGTACCTATTAAGTAACCGCGTCTGTCTTCCATGGCCCTTTCGAAAATAAAATTAGAACCATATTAGCCCCTATTTGGTAATATTTGAGGACAATACACTCTGTGAGACAATGTTTGTTCACGTTATGTCCATTTCTACAAAATTTACGACTAAATACTAAATTGTCGTATTAGCACACGTATGCCACTTTTGTGTGCCATAGTGGTGTCTGTTATGACACTAAAAGGGCTGTTATGTTACTTGACCTGTTTGATTTAAATAACTTTAGACCAAGGAAAAGGCTGATTTTTATAATTCCTTAGAATGTACACTAACATAATCCAAAGAAGAGGACTGATGTTTTTTTTACGGTTGTCTTTTTACCACACCTATACCATATAAGATTTTTATACCAACATAATTAAACCGACTTCAATAACGAAAAAGTGTGATATAACTTGTTGAAGTCGGTACCATGATAGTTCAAAAGTACCCATTATCACAATATTGTGTGCATGTTACCGACTTCGACAAGTTATTCCACACTTTTTGGTGTTGAAGTCGGTTTCAGTTTTGGTAAGTATATAACGTATTTTCAACATTTATAGTGACCCTTCCTACTTACGGGGTCTTTTGTCTATCACCGTCAATGATGATATAATCAAGATGGGCGTAACACTTTTCAGTTATTAGTAATTCAAAAGCTAGTTAACGGAATTTGATGATAATTAATGTGACCACCTCAGAAGTATACCCTACCAAACAAAATAAGAATTTCGAGAATCGGTCCACCAATAGGGAGAAATCGGTGAACATACACAAAAAATACATACAGTGGAACATATAACCTCCTCCTTTTTGAAGTCGTTAAAAATTGCCTGTTGTCCTGCCGGCGTTCGCTGATTCTAGCACGCAAGATTAACGTCCACGAGATCAAGAGAGATCAATGTCTGCGTCTGCGCCAAGGCCGACTCGTAGCTTTCGGCCACCCGATGGAGCCTCGGATTAGTTGACCGATTGCAGTCCACTGTCCTATACCCGAAGTGAAATAAGAAGTTATATACGTAAAACCATGGGGGAGGCATATGTTCAGCAGTGGACGTCCTACGGCTGAGATGATGATGATGATGATACGTAAAACCAGACATCAAATGTCTATATAATAATATCACGGCCCGTAATATCAATCGCCGCATATCTCAGAGTTTAACTAAACGAAGCTTACATTTGATCTACAGTTTAAAGCCTTCTCCTAATTTCAATGGCTTATCACTGGTTGATTAGCTAAACTGAGTTTAATTATTTTAAATGTAGCTTTGCCAAATTTTCATTATTATCGGTCAGTTGTGAAAAAATGACGGCGCGATTTTATACGTTATATTCTTCAAAGACAATTTAATCACTTCGTTTGTATCCTTAGATACAATATTCTGCTTTCAAGTCTAAGTTCTAAAGAAAAATACAAGCCGAAAGCCAAACAGCTGATGGAGAGTAGCCATTTTGTTTTGTCTCTGGTTTATAATCTACAGAACTGACCTTCCTCGACCGATTAAACTTTTTGATGGTTTAAACTCGCATTCATAGGTTAACTGCCATTCATATTACGAAAAAATATTGATAAGGATGGTTTAAAGTAAGAGTCATGGATTAAACTGCGGATGATATTACGGGCCTAACTGACAGCTTTGTGGGTATAAGCGCAGAAGTTCCATGTAAAGCCACGGATTAATCCTAGTGCCGCGGCTATGACCAACAGCTAATGTGCTTCTTACCCGAACCCGACAGCGGCGAAGCCCATAAAGGAGGATCTATGTAAGTAGTGTGTATTCCCGTTTCGGGTCAGCCGTTTTAGAGTTTAGCCGGAATAAACAAATAATTATATTTCTTTATTCTAAGTACCGTATATACTTTCATATGCATTTAGTAAATAAATAAAAAAAATGTTTAGACATTAAAAGTTCCTATCCCTATGATTTTATGTATTTGTGAAGAACAGTCTACGTACTGTGACGCAATGACTGATTGATTGAAAGAGAACGCACAGGTAGACAAAATTGGCCCAGTGGCCTACCTCGAAGGTATGCAAGTGTAATGTAATCGCATCGTTTACGTATACAGTACAAACTATGAGTTATCTGTGCCACTATCGTACTAGATCTATCTCCTCTACGTACTGTGACGCAATGACTGATTGATTGAAAGAGAACGCACAGGTAGACAAAATTGGCCCAGTGGCCTACCTCGAAGGTATGCAAGTGTAATGTAATCGCATCGTTTACGTATACAGTACAAACTATGAGTTATCTGTGCCACTATCGTACTAGATAAATGATAGTTTGTACTGTATGCGTCATCGATACACTTACGCAAATGTTCGTGCTAAGGCCATTGTAGATTGGAAATTTGAAGAAAACCCTAAAGTACCTATTCTAGACATGCACTTACCAAGTTTTTTTTTTAAAATTCCAAATTCTAATTAAAACCAATATGAGTAAATATGTTACGATACTAATATTACCTAATGATGGTAATATGCTATGGCGATAAACTTCATTAATGTTCATATAAAACCAAAATAATTACAAAGAGTTTGCCCAATTTTTTTAAATCAACCTTTATGTAATGTTGGAAAGGGTGGGTAACTGGGTATGGAGAAAAAACTGTGAAGTTATTGTCGGGTGAATCCGCGGGGCGCACTTGAGAGGCTGGAATATCAGTTTCGCGGTATTTTAACTTCAGATGTCTGTACACAATAATAGCTATACCAATATTTCACTTTTAATATTATTTAATTTATATGACAACATTAGGCCATGTCCGAGGCATTAGACCTGTTATCGCGCTACTACTCCACTAGTGAATCTGCACTGGACGTGTAGGTAGATCATGGCACATCTTTAAAAAATTACATAGGAAGGTCTTACAGGCATGTTTTCTTATCACAAAACTCACTGAGTAGTTCATTCTTCTTTCTGTGAAAACCCATGTCCCAACGATGGGGTACCAATGTAATCGGCTAGTTATGCTATAGATATCATTATTTTGGTGGCGACTGTGCGTAAGGGTTGCATAGTAGTTACAAAAAAGTAATAGATATTTTATGATTAAACGAACTAAGTGAAGTTCTATCATAATTATCCGTAGCACCTCGTACGAAGAGATAAGTATCCTGAAATAAATATATTATATACACATGTAGTACCGCATAGTTGCCACCGCTCGTGCACTAGTTGAGAGTTAGTAGAATAAAAGAATTTGTAGATGGCCACCCACATCCGCCATCTTGCCCTTCCCGCTAGTCGCACCCGTCATTTAGTTTAGAGTATCGTTACAGTTGCGTGATATTACCGGAAGTTTATTCGGGTAACATAAGCTAGCTATGGGGATGGGTGGGTGATTGATACTTATCTCTTCGTACGAGGTGCTACGGATAATTATGATAGAACTTCACTTAGTTCGTTTAATCATAAATTATCCTTGCACCTCGTACTCGAGATAAGTATCCTGAAATAAATATATTATATACACATGTAGAGGTTGAGAGTTATTTTCGGAAATATCACAGCTGTTATAGAAAAGAAATGACTGGTTAAGTACAAGTAGCAGTCTTTATTAAAGGCATAATCAATCGCTTATGTCCTTCTCTCATAATTATAAACATCTATAATCAGTAGGAAATCACATAATGAAGCTATCTTATCTATGCATTAGTACATGAAAATCTTATTATATAATCTTTGCGAGTATCTAACTTAATTTAATTATGGTTAAATACTGCTCTAGCTAAGGAAGTTTGATCATTGTCAATCAAAATTGTTCTTTGATAGAAGCGACCAAAAGTGGCCGAAGTGCCACTCCACCCTGCTGTCTTTCTAATGACGTCGATGTTGACACCCAATTGATGAGCTCTGGAGGTAGACGCGTGTCGGGTGGAGTGTGCTGTGAATATGTTGATATCAATGCCGCAATCATTAAGTGTGGCTTTTATCCACCGACTAATTGTTTGCGTGGTCACCTCTTTGTGCGGTTTCTTCAAAGCCATGAAGAGCTTATTATTACTACGAAGTGAGGCTGTTTGGTGAATGTACGACATTATTGTTTTAGCTGGACATATCTGAGGTCTTTCGTTGAAAAAAGGGATGTGTAGAACAGGTTGGTTTATGCCTGCTTTTGAGGTTTTGATTAAATCGGGTATTTTAATATTAATTTGTGCTGTTGTGTATTCAATATTGTTTATATTTATTGTATGTATTGTCTGTACTCTTTGTGCAGTTGCAAGGGCTAATAAAGTGACACATTTTTTAGTGAGTCTTTCAAGTGGAAGCGTTTCGTTAGGGTACCATTTACTCAAGAAGTCCAGTACCTGTGACGTGTCCCAAGTCACGTTGTATTTCGGTGCGGGGGGACGAATCCTAAAGACTCCTTTATAAAACCTTTTTATTCTGTCATCTGTGGAAATGTGTGAACCTATCAGGAGGGATAATGCCCCCCTATAGCTATTGAGTGTACCGTATTGGATACCAGACTGGAAAATTTGCGTTAAAAAATACAGAATTGTGGGTACGGAAGCTTCAAAGATGTCGCGATCGTTTTGTAAACAGAAACTGTACCATCGCTTTAAGCATACGTCGTATTGTTTAATAGAGTTGTTACTCAGGGATGCCAGCATGATGTCAATTGATGATGGGGGCACACTTCGCCTCAGCAGCGCCGTCCGCACAAGACTCCGGCAGCCAGGGTAAGACTGCTGTGAATCTTGCCCTTGCTGGAATGCGAGATAATGACATTTTCATTGGGTTTGAGAATAAGCAGATCTGATATGAGAAGTTGTCTAAACACAGGATACCAGGGCTGCGTAGGCCACATAGGGATCACTACGATGCCCCTTGCCTGGTCTGTCCTTATTTTCCGCAGAGTTTTTAGGATGATTGAGAACGGCGGAAATGCATAAAAAAACCACGACGACCAGTTTATTGTAAAAGCGTCGACATTAAACGCATCCGGGTCCTTCTTCCAAGAAACATATAAATCGCATTTTTTATTAATACGGCTTGCAAATAGGTCGATTTGAGGGGGCCCGAACTTATTTTTTATGCTTCTAAACGCATTATCTCCCAGTTCCCACTCGATATCAGGATGTGAGCGTCGTGATTCCTTGTCTGCTATTGCGTTGTCAACTGACTTAATGTATGAAGCAACTACAATGATTTTACGTTGTTCGCACCACTGCCAAAGGCTTTTTGCTATTTCAGTTAGGTGGGGGAATTGAATTCCACCCATTCTATTTATGTAGCTAATAGCAGTGGAGTTATCTATACGCATTAGTATTTGGCAATCCGTATAGTTTTTGGCGAAAATTTTGAGGGTAATGAATGCCGCTAACAGTTCGAGTTGGTTAATGTGAAGTTTTTGTTCTGCGCTAGACCATGGCCCACTGGCTGTTTGTTCCCCGCATGCAGCCCCCCACCCCGTTGTTGAGGCGTCAGAATACAACTCTAAGCTATAGTTGTCATCTCTTATCTTTTTTACTGCGCGGGGGATATTTTGAAGCCACCATTCAAGGTCTGAGTCCAGTGTGTTAGGGATTTTCATAATCTTGTCATAGTCGTCGTGACCTAGTAAGTTGAGGTATTTACAACGCTCTAGTTGTTTTGTGTACAGCCATCCGTACTCGACGGCGGGACAAGCGGACACTAATAGACCCACTAGTTGTGCAAATTGTCTAATTTTGCATGATTTAAGTTTCATGAATTTTTTAATTTCTAATGATATTCTCTCTCGTTTATCATTAGGTAATTTGACGTTCAGTTCATGTGAGTTAATTATGAAGCCTAGGTATTTACATGAAGTAGAGGGAGTCAATACGCTTTTATTAAAGTTAACTATAAATCCTAAGCTTGAGAGCAATTTGTTTGTAATTTCTACGTTATCTAGGCAGTTTTTATACGAATCAGACATTAGGTATATATCGTCGAGATATATACTGGAGAGGTAACCCGCGGACCGTAGTAGTTTTAAAACAGGTTTCATTGTTTTGGTGAACACATAAGGTGCTGTGTTTAAACCAAAAGGCAGTGCGTTAAATTCATATAGAATATTATTGAACAGAAATCTTAGGTACTTTCTAGATTGTTTATGTATTTTAAGTAAGAGATAGGCATCTTTGAGATCTAATGTTGCCATTAGGCAATCTTTGAATACCATTTTTAAAACCGTACGTAAATCTTCGAGCTTAAAATGGTCAGTTTTAATATGTTTATTGAGGTTTTTTAGGTTTAGAATGAACCGCATCTTGCCGTTTGGTTTAGGTCTTAAAAATACGCTAGATACGAATTGGTCGTAGCAAGGTTCGCATTCTGAAACAGCACCGATCTTTAATAGTTCGGATATGGCTTCGTTGAACTGTGATCGTTCTTTATGTGTATAGTTTGGTATTGCAGGTGGATTAGTTTGGCAGACTGGACTAGAGAAGTCTAGTTTGTAGCCTGATATCCAAGACAGGATTGTTTTGTCGTTGGTGATTTGTTTCCACTGATTGTAGAATAAGGCTAAGCGTCCTGCATATTTTACCTCTTCTAAGTCCGGCGATGGTAGTTGGTGTTCTTCTGCGGCTGCGATGATGTTCTGTATTGTTTGGCGGGCTGACTCTGGTGAGAGGCAGGCTGTCGACTCTTCTGTGATGGCGCCGGCGGTTTCCGAAAAGGACCCGCCGGGGCTTTCGCGTTTAAATTGCCGGCTTTAGATGTTGACGGCTGCGGATTCTTGCGGTTTTTATTATAGCTGGTTTTTATTTCAGCACTGGATTTGGAAACGGCTTTTGCTGTTTTTAGTGTGTCAGGTAAATTTTCCCCGAATAAAAACTTGTCTATTTTGGAGGACATTATCTGTGTCTTCACGTCTTTTTTAAGTGCAGACATACTGAACATTCTTCTAGTGACAGAGTCTGAGTGCTGAATGTCACACAGAAGCCTGCACGCATCCATGAGTTTCTTTATAAGCTCATTGTCTTTGTTTTGTGCACCTAACAGGGAAGACGTGGCCGTCGCGAGGCAGGATATGGTCGATCCAAGGAGTTTTTGTTTAGACTCTAGGGCCTTGTCGCGGTTGACTAGAACTTCAGGTAGTGTTGCCTTAATCTCTGGGTTTATCAGAGGTGCACCTAGCAAAGTCCCGTTAGACGGGAGCAAATATTTCTGTTGCAACTCTTTCCTTGACTCTTTTGTGAGACCATTGGTAGTTATATGTTGTAGACGGCTTGAAAGTTCTTTGTGTATGTCGGGGCCATATTGGACATTGTTTTCGGGATTATCTCCTAAGATATCCAATATATCTTTGTCAAGTGTGGAGTTGTCCACCTCTTTGTTCGTCTCGTTCGGGACTGGTTCCACATCGGACAGAGATGTGGGTAGTTCAGAGGGTAACTCCGTACTTGGCTCTTCAGAGGCTATCTCTGTGTTTGGCTCTTCCTCTGGTGGTTGGTTTTCTTCCCAAATTCCCGAGAGGGTATTGTCTGAAGAAGAAAATAAATATATATATATATATAGATATATATATGTATTTCAGAGTGTGAATATGCTATGTATAACATGTGTTATTTAGTAAGCACCCGGAATGTGGTGAGGCAGTCCGATAACAGCTCGAGTACATTCTTTAGTGGTAGGCATTTTTTAGCAAAAACGATGAGGCAGTCCATAGATCAGCTCGATTTGAGTTTGCTTTAACATGCCAAGTTCATAAGAGCGCAATTTTAGTGAGGGTAGAAAAAATTAAATGCGGTGAGGCAGTCCCAAGATCAGCTCGATTGCATTTTATAATTTTTTTTTTTTTTTTTTTTTTTTGTAAGTAGGTAGGTAAATAAAAATGCCGTGAGACAGTCCAAAGATCAGCTCGAGTGCATTTTGTTATAAGAAATTAATATTGAAATTAAAGAAAGGATAAATAAAATGCTGTGAGTCAGTCCAAAGATCAGCTCGAGTGCATTTTATAAGAATGAAAAACATAATATCGGGTTTAGTCATTTAAGGGTTTGGGTAAATAAAATGCGGTGAGGCAGTCCAAAGATCAGCTCGAATGCATTTTTACTACGAAAACCGATACCGGTGTGGAAGGCTTTTGATAAATAAGTGGGTACCTACCTTCATCGACAATCTTGGAGTTTGCTTCGCTCGACGATGATGACGTCGATTCCTTCCGTTTACGCGCTCGTTTCAGTTTCTTTTTTAACTTTTTTATTTGATCACTAATAAGGTCGAGATCACTATCACGTTTGCGTTTAGGCATAGCTGCTTTTCTCTCAGTTTAGGGTGTAAGTGCGAAAAATAGTGTTGAACGGTTGAGCACTAAACTGCGAATGACGGGTGCGACTAGCGGGAAGGGCAAGATGGCGGATGTGGGTGGCCATCTACAAATTCTTTTATTCTACTAACTCTCAACTAGTGCACGAGCGGTGGCAACTATGCGGTACTACATGTGTATATAATATATTTATTTCAGGATACTTATCTCGAGTACGAGGTGCAAGGATAATTCTTATTGGACGCCCACTCGCACCAAATTTTTCGTTTGGTTTCGGCGTACTGCTGTCCTTGCTACACGTCTAAACCATCTCAGCATACGTTTCTTACCTCTCGTCACTATGTCTTCATTCACTCCACACCGGTTTCTTATCACGCCATAGATTGAGGAATCACTCTTGTATTAATAATGTATGTACTTACTAATAATGCTAATGTACGATTCTATTTTAGTCCCAGCTTGTTTGCTTAAAACCAGATGGATTACTTAATAGAATAATCAATAGTTATAGAACATTAACGTCGTATAATTTGCTGAATATACTCGTAAGGTATATTATTATATAAATATTAGTATTAAGATATAAATAGGATCATGTGTTGGTATAACATTTGTCTCTAGGGTCAACCTTACAAGAGGCCGGCCAAATAAATAAACATTCCGTGAAATGATCAAACAATAGCGGCGAAGACAGACAAATTACGCCCATAGTCCTATAAGAGGTTTTTTATTTATATAAAAAGTTCTTATAGGAGCGTGGACACAGTGTTTTAGCTGTTAAATCTCTGAGAATGTTTCTAAGTTTTCTCGAACAAGACAATCTACTTCGCCCTTATTACACAATTCTAGTTTTACTTTTGGTGGGCACCAGCAGTGCTACCAAGCAGTAGTGTGTGTGTGTGTGTGTGTATATATATATGAAATGATGTAGGCAGATTATACATCAGAACCATTGGCTCTGGTTGGCAAGTGTTATACAGCAAAGCAATGAATCTATGAGCGCCATTGCGATAGCTGTCATAGCGTAGCGTACAAAATAAAACTATATTTTACATTTATTTTTAACTTTTGTGAAATAATCACTACCAAACCACATGGCACTTGCTTGGGCCTGCCCCAATAGCATAATAGGCATATTTTTATGCACGTAATTTTTTATTCCTCGGCCCTTTTGCAAGTTAGAGAACAATTTATGAAATAATCTCGCAGTGATCTCTCTCAATGATCCGTCCGAAACATGGATCGGGGATAAACTTGCCACGTCGATAAACTATTTTTTGTATACTCGTATCTATCGCGTTGACAGGTATCAAAGAATTATTAATCAAATCAAAAATCAAAAGTATAAGGGAAAAATATCCGCCAAAACATGACACTGGCAGAGTAACGTCTTTCCACGTTAAAAAACCACATAAGAAGAAGAAGAAGAAAGATATTATTATATCGTATCTTGTCTGTACCATTTATCTAGGCGAGACAGCTATATCGCGGACTCTCTCATCTATATGCTAATTTAAATTCAAATTCATTTATTAGCTTAAACACAGGTACAATAAGAGTTAGTATAAAAAATTTAGTCCTCTATGCCTCTAAATGTTAGTCTCTATCCTTTTCAGGCATGCTAAAATTGTAAAAAAATAATATTAATATACTTAACTAAAATTAATCTAAATTATTATTAACTAACTAATTTAATACAATACATAATTCACATAAACTTATCGCTAAGATATTCAATGATAGAATAATATCCCTTATTTATGAATAATTAATGAAGTCTTTTCTTATATATATGGACGCAATCTGAGACCAATATGTATTTATGTAAATGGTTATAATATAATCTTGGAACCATACCAAAGACACTCTTAACAGTGCAGTTTTATGTTTCTGTACACAAATTTTATTATTATTACGTTTGCTTTTTAAAATTTAAAAATATATTTAAGTTGTTCCTAGTAAATAAAATAATTTCATATAGATATAAGCATGGAAATGTCAAAATAATCAGTTTTTTAAATATGTCATAAGAGTCTATTGCTCGTAGATGACAATGATGATGCTATGTCAAATTTTATCCCATATATCCACACTCCATGATAGCAGTGCCGATTCACGGAACCTCGTAGTACTAACTAAAGTCTCTCTTTAAGAGAGACGGAAACGTAGCTTAATATCGCTACCTTACTTACAACACTAATCTGAAGTAGCGCTACAAATAATACTTAAAAAATCCTATGACATCGTATGAAACAATTCAAACCAATATTATAGCTATAAAGATTACATAATATATGTTACTATTCCTTAGGTATGTATTATTAGAAGTGTTTAATTAACTGTGTTACGATATCCGTCTGTCTGTCAGAATAGCGTGCTCCATTAATTTTAGCTGTTTAAGTTGTACTCAAATTACAAGTTAACTATCGGTTCTTTTGATTAGACAGCCTTGGCATTTAGGATTCTTAGTAGGACCTAACCTTTCTCAACCAGGTACCTAGACGTCTGGCATAGATATATTTAGCTTTTTAATTATTTTAGTTAATTTCCTCATCAAATCAAATCTAATTGTTTTTGTTTGTTAATAATAAAGTAGGGGATCAATGAAATTACTTTTGAACATGCCAAGGCCCTAGTTTGTACATGTACCTACTATATTGGAGACTAGCTGTAGGTACGCCCGTGTCGTGATGGATGGTTTTGATGATGAAAGTATCTTGTGGGATTGTCCAGTTCCTTACCTATCAAATTTTATCTAAATCCGTTCAGCCGTTCTGGCGAGATTGAGTAACAAATATCCATTCAAACATTCGCATCTATTGTATTAGTAGGATACAAAAGAAACTACATTTAAATAAATAATAAAACGCGCTGAACTAAAATCACTTTTGAATTATTGTTACTTGATAATTTAAACTATTTAAATCACATGATTAGGTCAAAAATAACCCAATGTAGCAATGCAATAAAAATGTTTGAAATTGGATTTCCATCTTAAAGCAACAGCTTTCCTCTATATATATAATTATATATCAATTCAGCATAGTTATCTTTTTTATAAGAGTTCAAGTTTATTAAGTAGGAAATTAGGTACTTCGCATCAAACAGTTATTTAAAATGCAAGGCGGTAAAGGTAATTTATGGCGCGAATATAGCCAAAAATCAACTAGTATTTGTATTGAAATCGGAGTAAGCGAAGGAATCCAGGATTGAACCACGAGTGAAGCAAATGGTTCAAATCCTGAGCGTAGTGAGGATTACAAAGGTACGAGACGCAGCCACAGAATAAATAATAGTACACGTAAATTGACTTTACTGCCGAGTGAACCACACAACTCTTCACCTCACTACAGTAAGGGAAATGCTAGCTGCAAGAAAAACAGCATTAACAAATGTTTAGTTTTTTTTTTGCATTGAAATTCTCGTGAGTTTGACACATATTTAACTATTATTATTAACCGGCAGAACACTCACGTTAGGGATCGAATACGTTGACCCGGGTTTCGAGCATGTCCGATGCTCATCTTCAGGGCGAGTGCGCAGCGGCGTCTGCGAGCTCCCGGCGGGAACTGTGACGTTAACGTGAGTGTTTTGCCGGTTAATAACAATAGTTGAATTTAAATTAGTGTTTATTTATTTTAAACGTAGAAAACTGTATCTGTAAGGACGAACCTCGTTTCTGAAAAATAATAGAAAAAAGTCTACTGCATTTTTTGTCACGTTCTAATCTATATACCTACAGATAAATAAAATTGAATTGCCTGTATGTTGTCTGATATGAAAGTAAAAGTAATAATAATAATTTATTTTTAATAACGTTGCCCCTTTTGTCACCATTCATGGTGGTCCTTATGGGGGGCCCGTTTAGTGGGTGGCAAGTCACTACCTGCCTAAATATTTTAAAATGAGACTGAAATTGACAGGTGCCGTAATCTCTTCCATAGCCCACTATCTTCCTTATCACTAATAAGTTCATATCAATAGCCTTGCCATTTTACCCATTTTTATAATAGATATACCATGCTACCATCCATCCAAAAGTTTCTGTTTTTTATACTAGGTATATTGTATTTGTTATATCAAACAGGCTAACAGGCATCATGTGTTGGCTACAGCCCCACTTATGCATTTGTAAAAGACCGGGTGAAATCCGTGAACATAATTGAAATAATAATAATAATTTATTTCACTGAAAAGTTTTTACAATTTTACTTACACATAACGACTTAGATATATGCCGTGTATTGTTGCAATTTAATTGGCGTGCAGAACCTACACTAAGAAAAACTTGTGTTGTAGATTCAGCGTTTCCTTCATATTGTACAAGTGTATAATTTTAACGTACGTAGCCTGTGTTACAGCTAGGTTCAAATATAACATAATAGTGAAATCTAATAATCTAAAATTCTTTTACACTGATCTTAAAAATAAACAAATTAATAGGTGTGTGTGTGTATGGGTGTGTGTCTGTGTGTGTAAGGAGTAAACATTTTGTAGTTGCGTAAAGGAAAGAAAGTTAGAAGGTAAACAGTATCATTTAGTTATAAAAAAAATATACGGTATACTTACATAACAAACTTTTTTAATTCAATTTTTTTTAATGTGTGTCTGTTCCGTATAATTAATTTCAATAAAACGACTGGACCGATTTTGAAGGGACTCACTGGCAGCTACTTTTATTTTAGAGGTGCCGAATCGCGCGAGGGCACCCGATTGAAGCCGTGGATGGCTCAGCTTGTCTGCTGTCTATAAAACGGCGTCTATATTCACACCCTCATCATATTGTATCATAGATTTTTGTATACAGATAAGATGCTAATAAAAGCTCAATGGTAATGAAGTCCATTGACTTCTACACCACGATACTTCGGAGACTCATTCCATTGCATTGACGCATTATTACGAGTAAGCATGACATCATCTTCTATTACGCGGGCAATCTAACTGGTCCTGTCTGGCCGTGATTCACTTTACATATTGAACTGTCAAACCGACTTATGCAATTGATGATTATTATCCCACTTTACAGCTGTTTTATGTAGCTGCTAAAGTGTCAAGTTGTCACACTTTAAGGATCCATGTTCGTGACTTGGTTTTCACAAAATATACTAGTACATAGTTCTGCGAATAGTAGACCTAGCGAGTCTTATTAGCGGCAATCTTGACCAAGTTTGCAAACATTTTATATGTTGGTATGGTAACAAATGTTCTTGCCGAATATTACAAAAATCGTCTACTTTTCTACCGACTTCCAAAAAAAGGAGGAGGTACTCAATGCGACTGTTTTTTTATGTTTGTTACCTCATATGAACCGATTCTCAAAATTCTTTTTTGTTTGAAAGTTGTTGCTTCCCGTTAAAGGAGATACATTTTATATAGGCTAGATGTCGCCGCCAAATGGTTCCGGTGGGCCTAACACGAATACTGCGTAAGTGAAACGTAACGTGTCGTTCACGTGAAACTGTACAAACTGTCATTTATCTATGGCTATTGTGACACAGACAACTCATAGTTTGTACGCAGAAGCGTGATGGGTTGACGTAATACGTTTGTGCTACGGCCTCTGAAAATTAAAAATGGCGTGTACATGACACTGTACCCGCCCACAGATGAGCAAGATGTAGGTATAGGTACCTAATAGTGCCGACTGCCGCCTGCCGTCGACATGTGATATTGATTCACTATCCTGCACGTTAATATTGTAAAATATTCAAAATACAAGATTTTTTTAATATGAACAGAGAATGGCCAATACTTACTGCTACTATAACTGTACTACTTTTTTTTGGGGGAGGCATATGTTCAGCAGTGGACGTCCTACGGCGAAGATGTTGATGATGATGATGAATACATACTAAAAATAGTTCATTGCAGTTTGTATTATAATAGCAACATATCGTAATAAAGTTAACACTAAGGTCATAAGGGTTACACTTATTATAATAAAATTACAAATATGAAATGAACACGCCGAGCTGATGGTCGATGGGTCCGGTTCTGGATTTGAGTCTACGGACCAGCAAGCGTAGAGTAGTCCACCGACAAGGTGGACCTAGGTGAAGGATAGAAGACCTGATAAAGGTCGCAGAACGACGGCTGCAGACCACTTCCTACCGGTCCTTTAAAAATCTATGAAAAGGCCTATGTTCAACAGTTGACGTCCTACGGCTGAGATGATAAAATAGTAATTTTTAAACTTTCGCGATTTGAACACATAGTTATATTATATTAACGGGGCTTAATCGCGTTAGTAATAGTATTTATTTACCTCGACGTTTCGATCAAGTTGCATTGATCGTGGTCACGAGCGGACTGAAGAGGCGGGTGTCACTGTTATCACATTAATTTCTTGTTCATTTTATTTTCCAAAGTGAGTTTGTCTTCGGATGTTAATGGCGACATGTGTAAAAACCCGATAAGTGTCCGTTAATGAAGAACATATACACACCTTAGAATGTTGCACTTTTTAAACACAAAAATGGATGTTTGCGCGGTTTTCGGTCTACGTTGTTTATATTTCGAAGCCCATGTCTATATACACACGTTCAGTTCGTTCATAGCTTTTCCCGTTCCTATAACCATTCTAAAACTCACTCGTCGTTCAGAACCACACATATAAAATTAAGGTGGATGCAGGAAGCGTGTTTTTTACAAGTTTCTCGTTTTCGCTTTATCGTAAAAACGTTACATGTCTCCATGCAGTTTTATGTATTATATAAGTATATGTCATCATTATGCAGTCAACATCATTAATATATCAAAATTAGTGCCTTTTACATTTTCAGTGTCGACTGTTATGAATCATCGTTTCTCAAACAGCTGTGCCATGTTGGGCCATCATGTCATAGTGAAATCCATATTTGATACGTATCAGAGTTCTTCGACCTCTTTCTCTACCAAATGTAAATAAACAATATTCTATATTTGCACTGGGTACTCCGTTATTATATACTATTTATTGTACCTATGCCAAGATTGGCTCACTCTTGCACTGATCGTTGCCAAATGTACAAGTAGGTACCTATCCACGCGAGCGACTGAGGAATTCTCTTTGTTTGGACGGTGTTTTGTACTATCCTTTACAATTTATGCAATGCATTTATAAAACGGTATTTGGATACAACCAATATCTATAGATATAGAAAGACTAAAAGAGATTTTAACTAAAATAAGATTGTCATAAAAAAACCTCGCTGCTAGATCACGCTCTCCATGAGGATGGGCATCAGTACGGCCCGAACACCGGTCGGAGTATAACGACTAGATGATAGACGTGAGTGTTTGCCGGTTTTTACCATTTAACTAAAATAAGATTGCAATTGAAAGGAACTGATGACGTGCGGTACTGAAACGGGGTCTGCCACAAGTGACCGTGTAAGTAAGCTCAAAGCCAACGCACAACGAGTTATGGAGAGAGCTTTGTTTGGTTTTCTTTGCGGTTAGTACGAAATGAGGTGATCCGTAGACGAACGAAAGGTCTAGTGGGTAAGCCAGTTGAAGTGGTCAAGGTGGCAGAAATATTGACCGACTGTGCCGAAAGGACACAGGTCCTAAAGTGGAGATCACGGATTGGTAAGCACAGCGCACATCGTCCACTTACATGGTAGACAGACGGCCTAACAAAGCTAGCAGAATGATGTTGTCGGCTACTTCCAAGCAGTCCTTCAGAAAATCCATGTGAGATGCATTATCCAGCAGTGAATGTCCTACGACGGACATGATGACGAATAATATTACCATTTTAACCAAATCACACATAATTTAGAAGATAGCTCCACCAGTTTAAATTAATTTTAATTATAAAATGGTTCTAATTTTATAGTCAAAACAGATTCAAACTTCAATATGATCAAATAACTGAAACATGATTCAGTTAGCTAATGTATCGTGGGTGTTCGAATTTAACCTAAAATTATAAATGTCGAGTTCAAAAGAACGGAAAACGAGCGATGGCTTCAGTCGAACTAAAGAAGTAAACATCAGCTTTTCTAATCCAAATAGAACATTATCTCACCTGATGATAAGAGTTGATGCGGTCTGAAATGTAGCATAGCAATTCTAAGAGATGGCTATGCACTAGCTATTTGAAAGCGACCAGGTTTTATCTAAAGGGATTTTACTCAGGAAATTTAATCTTATAAATGAGGAATGAATGCACTTCGTACGCGAAGGTATGAAAGGATATGGTATGTAATAGTCTGTCCGGCAGTTCGATGATGAAATGGGAATGGAGGAATTGAATTGTGTACCTAATTCTAATGGCACTCGCCCAAATGTTTTTGCTAGAAAACCAGCAAGCAAATGTATCGTAATTTTATTTGCAAAAGCACTTTTACCATAATATTCTGATTATTAAGTGTCTCTTATTAGATAGAGCTACGGAATACGCATAGCTGACAGCGACTGGAGAAGACGAGCTGTATTAGTGGCGTGCATCAGGAGGTATTTATGTGGTGTGTGCAGTGGTGTGATGCTGGCTGTTGACGATGAAGTGTCTAATAATTTTAGTATTAATTTGTTTATTGTCTTCTTTTTTTCTGTACTCCTAGTCACATGTGCTTATAGCTACAATTTGAGCTAACTTGTCACCATGGCAACGGAGTGCAAACGCATGGCCAGACCTGAAAGATCTCAAAATGTTGCCATGTAGTATATGTTGTGTTACTTTGTTCACATTAGTGCGCACATCGTTTTTCAATGTCTTCATTGTATCGTCACCATAGTAAAAGCATGTAAAAGGCAATCTCGAACGTCTAGTGCTAATTATAAAGTCACACGTGGACAGGGACTGTCGAGACAGGTTATTAACATCGCGCAGTCAGCCAAGATGTCAGACTATTCTGTTTTGTGTAGATTGGGCACTAACGGCATCGGTTAGAAAATCGAGGTCCATCATACTTAGTCGTCCGAGTGAAGGGATGTATAAGGGGAAACTTTGGTTAAGAGTAGTTGTTGTATGTACAATGATAACTTACGATGGTCGATCTCTAAATTATGGCAGATCTTATTCTCTTTAGTCTAAAATGCAAATTAGTATAACACTCCGAATGACAGCATTAAATTAGATATTTCTCTTTGTTGGGTGATATATTTTAAATAGATTAGTCGTCACTTGGTGCTCGCTAAACAAACCTCAAAATACACGTATTTGAATAGAATAATCTTATTTAAAAAAATGTTATTCTAACTGTTACACGACTTTGGGGTTTAGTGTTAATAGACTAAGTACTACCATAATTAAATTTGAGTTTGCTACTTTAGTTTAGTGTTTTAAACAAGTGAATCGCTACCAATTGAATCCTTTTTAATATAATCTACAGACTTCCAAAAAAAGGAGAAGGTACTCAATTTGGCTGTTTTTTATGTTTGTTATTCGATAGGGTGAACCGATTCTCAAAATTCTTTTTTGTTTGAAAGCTGGTGCTTCCCGTGTGGTCCCATTTAAATTTCATCCAATTCGGTCCAGTAGTTTTTGAGTTACACTCCAATAACTGAATAGAATGGAAGTCGTTATTAAATTTTTCAAATTGTACTTGTAAATATAATTTTTAAGGTCATAATCTAGTGGGGGAAGGACGTGGGAGGTTACTTGGGATTGTAAAAAGAAGGTTGAAATTTATAATTGTCTCGGCCAAGAATCAAACCTGAGACTCCTCGCTTCGAAGGCATGGTCACTACCAACTGAGTTAACGTAGCTGACATAATATAATTCAAACTTTTTTCACTTGTGGTATTTTCACAGTCTCCGAGTTTCCCTCGAAGATGGGAGATTGAAACTAGCTTGTGTCTTGAAGAGTTTTCGCTAAACAGACTTTCGTGAGTTGAACCACAGATGAGCCAACAGTTCGAGGTTGAATGGCCACTATTGGATATGGTATTTTAGGTGTCTTTGATTTGTCTACTTTTGTTGGATGGTGGCTGCGGAATCAAAAGAGTTTCGTACAATCGTACATTGTGTTCTTGTACTATTGTTTGTTTATTTTTAGATTTGTCTTGGAAAATGATGAAATCTTATTATTTTAAGCTTGCCATGAAATTCTATGATGTTAACTATATATAATGTCTATATATGAATCCTATACAACCTATAAAGCCCTTTTTTTATCGTATTTTATGTTTGTATCATAATCAGCCCATTATATTCCTAATGCTGAGATTCGAGCCTTCCTCTCAGAGTAGGGCCATAATCCACCGCGCAGGCCTAGTGCGGCTTGGTGAATAGGCTAGTGGCCAACCCATGTCGAAGCTTTCAGGCCGCTCGAAGGCCTTCGACATAGCCTAACGACTGTTGTCCTAAGACAAACAACCGGGGCCAACGGCTTACCGTGCCCTCCAAAGTACGGAAGCGGTCAGTTGAACAATGCCAATAGCACACCCATCTGACTCCAGACCGCAGCAAGCGTTGCTTTACTTGTTGATCGGTTAAGATCGTCAAGCTCCACTGCGAGCGCTTCGACTATGTTTGTATAAGTAAGTCAATTTATTATCATTCATAATGAGGATAATGTTCAATTAATATTGTATTAACAATTGCATTTGTGATGGCATTGTGTGGCAACAATCCCCGTGCCCCCTAAATAACATAAGTTTCTCATCCGTACTACATTGTAACTGTGCAAACATCTTTACACAATCAGCTTCCATTGGACTTGTTATCGGGTGCCATTACCAAATTAAAATATAAACTACGCGTATGTTCTTTTTATTAGCTTTTTTTGTAGTGACATAACGTGCTAAATGATTATTCGTGACCGCCATAATCGTCGGAACGCACTTCAAGGCTTCACGTTTTTGTGAATTTTATCGTTCTATGGGAATTTTCTTAGGTTTTAACGTCTAACTGCTGTTGGAATGGGGACAGAGGTGACTGTACGTGTACACTGGGTGCTTTTCCTGATCTGAGGCCGGAGCACAAACAATTTGCGAAAGTGTTCGTATCGTAAGCGTCAACGTGTCACGCTTCGGCGCATACAAACTATGAGTTATCTGTGTTACAATTGCCCTAGATACATGACAGTTTGTACTACTTAACGTGAATGACGCGTTACGTTACACTTACGCAGTTATTCGTGGTAGGCTCACAGTACGCAAAAATATCGGTGTATCAGTAGTATTGGTTAAATGTCGCACAGAATCTACTGACTTTAAAATGTTTAGTGAAGTATGAAAATATCCCGTTAATTAGTGGACAATCACATAATACTAATATTATAAAGGTGACAGTGTGTTGGTATGATTTTTCACGCTCAAACGGTTGGGCCAATTTTGATGAAATGTTGTCTGGAGGTAGACGAGGTGCTGGATTAACACAAAGGATACTTTAATCATCCATCACCACGCGGGTGTGTCCGCGGGGCGCATTGCTTCACTACAATAACAAACAAAAAATCTTACATTGGAAGCATTGGTGTCCGCATTAAAGAACATATGTTCTTTAAGCTATATAGCTGACATGAAGAAGAGACGCTCGACCAAGTCTGCAGTATGAACATGTTCGGGATAAGCCAAACCACAACATCCGGTTCGATGACCCACAAATTCTAGCTAGGGAGAACCGCTATGTGCCGAGACTGTTAAGAGAGGCATTGCAATTAAAAAAAACATCATGATTTGATTAGAGATGATGTTTGGCAAGTACCACCTGCTTGGGATCCAGTGATCAAGTATAATACCAAAACCAGCACAATATTGTAAGACCTGGACACTGTGAGTACTGCGTTCATCGGAAACGTTTCTAAAATATGATAGGCGGTACATAAAATTACTTACATATGTTTATAATAGACAACTGCATCCAGTCTACCCGTGACCAGTACACCCTCGGATGAACTCATTCACATAATGTTCTACTACTCTTAAGTTAAATGGAATTCGATGGTAATGAAATGAAATAAAAAAATATTTATTGGCAAAAAACATTGTAACAAAACAAAAAACTCATTTATATATCAGGATTTTACCTTAATAAATGTTTTATGGCAATAGGAGTACGCTTAGCACTGAACTGTGTTAGCATTTCGCTAACACAAGGCTGGTTTTCAGCGCAATCTTATTCACTTGTATTCAAAAAGATGGCTACTCGCAGAAAATACCCACCAGCTTGTCAATTGACAGTATTTTATCATTTAAAAATGCGCTAGACACCGCTTCTACTTAGCGGGGCAAAATGTACATATTTTTAATCTGTTTTACTTTAGTAAGAGTTATCATAAAAGATAATATCCTGGCAACATTCTTGCTTATTCTATAATTTTGCGGTGATTATGACTAAATAGCTAATATTAATTTTGTATCAGACATTCTAAATTGTTATAGGAAACCAGAGGCAATTAACGAACTCGATAACTATCACGTTCTATTTGAATACTTGTAAAGTGTAGTATATACTTGTAAGCTATAAGTATTTTCTTTCAATATGATAGATAGATGATGAATTGGATTTTTGAGACAGGACCGAGGTACCTTAAACGTTACATAAAAACGTCCTTAGGAGACTGAACAGAACCCTCCAAAACTCGTTTAACTCCAAAAAGTTCGTTCCAATTAAACACAACCGTTGCGTGTTTTAACGCGGGTCAGCGCTATCTAGTGAGTTGTGACTGCACTACATTAATATGGTTCTTTACATTTGTAATTAAATATCACTTACAAAACGAAGTACGAAACATTAGATGGCGCTGATTGAACCGAATATAAATACAAATATTTACATTTGTAACTATACGTCTTAAGAGACCTTCCATTACTTTATTAGATATTTTATTAAAAAAATACAGTCAGCTAAAAATACTATATACCAAAATATTATTTTAATGCCAATCGATCCTATTTCATATATGAATTAAAAGATTATATGGGGTAAACGTGCATGTAGGTATGGATAAACTAAGGTATGAATACTAGAATAGAAATGTTTGAAATCGAAAAACTTTTCCCATTTATATAGAATATATAATTTTTTTTTTTACGTATCTTACCTCGGACATGAGCTTTAGGTGAAGATGACATCTTGTGAAAATTTACAAAATGGCGTCGGGGAACTTTCCAATGCTTACCTGACTAGACACCCCCCTAAAGATCATCCGTCATAAGCACCTAATTCACACCAACCAGGTTCACAAAAACTAGCAGCTGTGCTTGAGAACCAGTCACCATTTATAGGGTTCCGTGCCTCAAAAGGAAAAAGGAACCCTTATAGAATCACTTTGTTGTCCGTCTGCCTGTCTGTCAGGGCCTTTTTTCTCAAGAACGCATAGAGGTATGCAGGTGAAATTAATACCAAATACTCAGTCTACGGTCTCTTCCAGTCACCACACCTTACGATTTCACAAGCGAATTACCTTTAGGATACTTCCCGATGATCGAAAATCATGAAATTTGGCAAAAAAGCAATGTCTTACAGCACATATAAAGGAGAAACCCTGAAAAAAGTAAAATATGTAATATGATAACAAAAAAAGCGAATTTACTATTACTAACTTAATATTTGCGGTCGGCGTAAAAACCGTGTCTGGATCGAATAGCAAAGTTAAGTTTGTAATTTAACGTAGTCTGTCTTTCTTCTTCTTCTTTAAGTGCCTCTCCATTACTGAAGGTTGGCAGTCAGCAATTTTTCCTTGTCAATCGCCAATCTGAACAATTGCCCCCTGTCCACTCCCTGATATTACGGAGCCAAGACATCTTTCGTCTACCCGATTTACGCTTCCCGGGTACATTTCCCATCATGATGGTCTGCAGGAGAGAATACCGATCATGCCGTAGAACATGTCCGAGGTAGGCGACCTTTCTCTGCTTGACAGTCCGGATCAGTTCGACATTCTTTCCCATTCGGCGCAAAACTTCTACGTTCGTGATTTTATCCGTCCAACTGATGCGAAGCATGCGACGGTAAGACCACATTTCAAAAGCTTCTCCTTTTTTATGGAGCTGTGCTTTCATGGTCCACGCTTCACACCCATACTAGACGACTGGCCAGATGTAGCATTGAAGGAGCCTGGTTCTCAATTCGATGGAGAGTTGACGACTGCGCAGGACTTTCTGCATGTTTGTGAATGAAGCACGGACTATTTCGTCTTTAGTTAGAGCAATAATGTACGATGCTTTTCTAATGTATGGAACCTTCAATGTGTGAGTCCAACTCGCACTTACCTTGTTTTAATATTTATTGAATCTCACACCATCTCTGAACATCAATTAAGTTTGTGGTCAATTGGTAGAGTTTCAACCATAAAAATACCCCACGCGACTGCGGCCTTCTAATCTAGCTTAGCTATTGACGCTCAGTTCGTTAACGTCTTCTCGTGTCATGGAACTTAGCGACATGAATCATGACATGTTTTGCACATCACACTTAAGATAATACATGAAGTGACGAAACAATTCGACTCGGTTCAGCCGATGTCGCAGAACAAAGCACGAGAATTTTTGACGGTAACTTTAGCATCTCTGCGAAATCCAATGATGTTTTATCTGTAGACTTGCCAGGTTCTTACATCATTGCATTATTCTATGTTCAACGTTTTGTATTACACTTGATGGGCAGTGACGATGCTGTAGAAGAAGAAGTGATAACACACTAGACCTAGACACTAGACCTTGCCACTAGAACTTGACTCTAGACCTATGCACTAGACCTAGAGACACTAGATGTTTACCCTAAACCTAGCCACCAGACCTAGACACTAGGCCTACACACTAGACCTACACACTAGACCTACACACTAGACTTACACATTAGACCTACACACTAGACCTACACACAAGGCCTACACACTAGACCTACACACTAGACCTACTCACTTGACCTACACACTAGACCTAAATACTAGACACTAGACGTGGACACAAGATCTAAACACTAGATCTAAAATAATATTAATAATAATCAGTTAATTGACAGTAAATTAAACGGGCATTTTAACAATTTACAGGCTTAGGACTACCTATTTGATATAATAAAGTATGCACCTTAATGCAAATAGTAATGTTTATAGGTAGGATCTGATGACACCTGAAGTAGTAATAATAACATTTTTTTTTAATTCAGATATTCATCCATTCATTTGTTAGTATGACTTATCCTATGTTAGTTCTAAAATTAAAATGAGTGTACATTTGTTAAAGTCCAATGTCGGGCTATTGTCGCTCACCTTCTACCTCTGTAATGAAACTGTATTTCAGACGCCAGAGCCCTACGTTTTATGGAAACTGAAAAGTAGATGCATATACACGTAAACGTTGTAAGTACATTTTTAATAACATCAGAATAGCACCTGGTTCGCAAGCACAGCTGCCTGGACATACTGCTAGGTGCTTAGCGATAGCTATTCAATTTTAGAGTGGTGGCTAGCCAGGCGGAAACCATAAGTACCATCATTCTGTAGCTTTCATCGATGATATGACGATATACGATGATGCCGTCGAAAGCTCAAGCCCGAGATGGGGATCGATCTCGTGGTCATCTCATTGACATCCGATGCTTTTTATCCCTGGCCCATCGTCGCTTCAAGTTTGAGCAGGCTGTATAATATATAGATACCAATAAAACTAGGATATCATTATGTCTCACTTTTAAGTTTGAATGAATTCGTTAGTGTAAAGAAGCTATAAATAATATAATAATTGCATATGGAATAAGCCACCGAGAAGTTGCACTCGTCTCTGTGTATTCACAAGCGAATTTTGAATGAAACCCCAATGGGACGTATTTGACACAGGTATTCGTGCCTATACGGCATCTTATTTTTATAAAGTCATTGGCTAAACCTAATGACTATATATTTACTATACTTACTATATTTCTAGTCCATGACGAATTTTGTTTTTAGTGCCAAGAGTAGGTAGACAGGCAAGCAGCCCGGCCGATGGAACGTGATCACCGTCGCGCTGCTAATCTCTAAGAACTTTTATGACGCCCTTTTAAACAACCCCATATCATAGCGCAGAGGAAAACCTCGGCGGGAAGCTTCATACAGATTTTTATTGTACGCGGAATTAATGTTCTTGGGCATGCTGTTTCTAGAGAGATATTGAAACCATCACGACCGTAAATGCACAAAGGGAGTTGGCGATACTCAGGCGAGTCGCCTATAAAACAAACATGACAAAAATTAATGATAATTATTTCTTGCCGTATTGACCGCTCTCGACGACCCCGAATCCCACTTATCAGTGGGATTTTTCTAATGGATTGTAAAGGCTAGCGATAAAAATTTTATTTTTATTAAGTTAATTATTTGTTTTGCAAATGTGCAAAAGTAATGATGCTCCGATTTTGAAGTTCGCTACGTACCTTTTGATACTATCAAGTAACGTGACCGGCATATCATGTGCCGGATGAAAAGCACTATGTCTGCCTAAAGCAGCTGCAGTGCTATCAGAATTATGAGCTGAAGTTTTGCATTGCACTGCACTCGTGACCCCGAAACACAAGTTCTGAGTCACATGACGAACATCGTCGAGTATTCTTACTTGCTATTGCTACGTAGGTACTCTTCAAACGTAAACAAAGTGATGGTTGCAAACTAGGCTTTACTCTACTATTAGCTGTTTTATGGCCTTCCTATATGGCGGATTACTTATTCTGTAGTGTCACGACGGAATATCTAGAATGCGACCTCGCAAGACGGATTTTTATCACTTAAGTTTAGGGTTCCGTACCTCAAAAGGAAAAAGATATATATATAGGATACCCTTATAGGATAACTTTGTTATCCGTCTGTCAATACCCTTTTTATCAGGAACGCGGAGAGATATCAAGTTAAAATTTATATCAAACAATTAGGTCCATGGTCTCTTTCAGCTGTGAAAAAATCAAACTTGTAAGTAAAAGAGATCAAAAGATATGACTATCACTATACATTATATCACATTTTTTGTCACAAGGTATTCAAAACCTATATAGGGTACTTCTCGTTGACCTAGAGTCATGAAATTTGGCAAGAAGCAATGTCTTACTTCAGATACTAAGGAAAAAATCTAATAACCGTATTATGTAGCTTAATATAAGAAAAAAAACGAAATTACTATTACAAACATATAATTTGCGGTTAAAGCAAAAATCGTGTCTAGGGATCATACGGAAAAACTCAGTTTGTTTTTTAACCTAGTTTGTCTTTAACCCGTAGACTCACCATATCTGGCCAATAATACAAAATATCTCGCCATTCGCCTGTTTTGGCCAGTAATACAAAATATTTCTCAGAAATCATACTACTTTTCTAGGAATTGGGATATGTGTGGTTAATAAGAGATTTTAGATGTTTTTAATAAAGGGAATCCTCGTTGCGCAAGTCTACTCGCACTTGGATTAATTTTAATACATTTAAGTGATGAGACGGGCCAAGTGTAATGATTGTGATCATTACGTTTGCCCGTCACAGTTGCAGTGCTACCCAGAACTTTGAATTATAGTAATGTCCAGTCACGTAATTGCCAACAGTCCGAGATCACGTTTTGGGACTCCCTGAAGGGTCACGCTCTTCATGCCGCGAGGGTGACTGAAAACCCAAACTTGTCAAATCCTTTACAAAGTTAGGGATTACGGATCGTTATGCGATGACAGCTTAAATTCAGTATAATTTTCTAACCATAATTATATCTAAAACTCGATATCGTTTGCGATTAATATTTATGCGATTGCGATAATTTGTAAAAGCCCACTTTTTAAAAGCCGAAATAAAATAAAGAAATATATTAAAGTTAAGAAAACTATCAAAAGATGTCAAAAGTTATTAAAAAAACAAAGCTATTTTGTCAAAAATGTTCAATTAATTAAAGAAAAGTTGTTACTAGAGGAAAGAATTCAGAATTGTTTGGAAGAATTGGAAATAACTCGACAGTTATATGATAATGACACACTGGAACTCCGCTCTGAGCTGCTCCATAAAGAAAAGATCTTGCAGGACGTATTTACTAGCTACAAGACAGCTCAAGTTCAACTTAGTGAGCATTACAAGACTGCAATTGAACTAACGGACCTGGTGGCTTTGAACGTGGAGTTCTTGTTCTTGTTCTTGTTCATAGTGGGGGCGATAAGTCCTGCACTGACATCCCGCTTGGGGTGTATTGTGCATTTCCCCCGCCAGCCTCTACCCGAGCCATCCCAACTCCTTCATATAACGGAGTATGGCCCTGGGTCGCTGGCACAACTGCTCCAGTGATGTTGGTGGTATGTTAACCGATGTTAATCGAGAACTATACTGATTTTCAAATAGTCTGGTTGTGTTCCGTATATTTTCCGTAGCCGTGCACTCCAGCAGCACGTGCCTCACGGTCTCGTCTTCCTGTAAACATCCTCTGCACAGTGGACTGTCCGTTGCACCAGTTTTGTGAAGGTGATAATTTAGGTTGCAGTGGCCTGTGATAAGGCCTACTAAAAGTCGCAGGTCTTCTCGCTGCAGTTTCAGCAGATTGTTTGTTGTGTTCCTGTTCAAGGTTGGAAACATAGATCTTGCTTGTTTGCAGTCCTTTTTTTTTTTCCCACATATTTTGTTGTTCTAATTATAATTATATTCTAATATGTTTCATTCATAATTATGTTCTAATTATAAACAAAGTAGGTTCCGTACTTCCACCGCTGAGGGCTTGCAGAGGTTGTTTAAGTCTCCACTTACCTGTTGCTTGGTTGCATTTTTAGCGAGGATATCTGCTTTTGTGTTCCCCGGGCATGAGCCATGTCCTTTAGTCCATGCTACTACGATTCTATATTTCTTTGATAAGTTTTGGAGAACCTCATGACACTCGGCTATCACTCTTGACCTGGTTACCGGCCTTCTAAGTGCATAGATGACCGCCGCGCTATCCGTTTTAAATGCTAGTAGTTCCCTTTCTTCAGAGACTGTGGTAGCCATCTCGTCTTTGTTTTTGTTTGAAATGTCTTTTGCTGCTAACAGTAGGCCCATGGCCTCTGCTTGTGTCGGTGATGTGGTCTTATTCAAGGCCTTTGAATTTGAGATACCAAGTTCCGGCGAAAAATACCCGCAACCTGTTCCCGTTTTGTTTTTTGCCCCGTCTGTGTACATGTTGTATGTCGGCGATAAATCATCCAGAGCAGTTTTCTCAGTAACCAGCTCATACCTTTTCTTGTCAAGGTACGTGCTGACTATCTTATCAGTGCCTTGTATAGATTCTGGGATGATTTTTGTCGCCTTTTGAAGTATTCTACTATGGTTTGTAATCGGTCCTGTGTCCTTCCACTGGCCCGTAGATTTTATCCTTAGTGCTGATGCCATTGCTTCTTGCTGTATATGAAGATGCAAAGGCGTTAAGCCTAATATTACGTCTAGGGCTGCCGACGGTGTAGTTTTCGTGCATCCACTGATAAGAGAGCAAGCCAATCTTTGGGTTTGCTGTAGTTTAGCTATTGTGGTTACCAGATTTGTTCGTGGCCACCACACTACGCATCCGTAGGTGAGGACTGGCCTTACTATAACCGTATATAGCCAGCGGCATAGCTTCGGCTTTAGTCCCCAGTCTTTTCCTACTGCTCTAGTGCTCTGCATGAGAATATTTGTAGCTTTTCTGGTAACATGTTCGAGATGTTTTCCCCACAAAAGTTTGCTATCCAGCCAAATACCCAAATACTTAACATCTTTACTGAGCGTCATTTCTTTACCAAATAACGTAGGAAGTTTAAGTTTGGATAACGTTTTACGTGTGAACAGTATCATATCTGTTTTATTAGGATTTACCGATAAGTTGTGGCTATGACACCACTCCTCAACAATTCGAAGTGCCATCTGCATTTTTTCGCAGAGAGTCGCCTCGAAGAGTCCCGATACCATTATAGCCAAATCGTCAGCGTAACCGATAGTGACTATCCCATCTTTGTTTAATAATTCTACGAGTTCGTTAACTACAACTACCCATAACAGAGGTGATAAAACCCCTCCCTGTGGACAGCCTCTCGTGACTCGACAACGAGAGATGCTAGAGTTTTCAATGCTTGCGACTCTATTGGATAGCATGTTAGTCACAAACTTGTTCACTCTGTCATCTACGCATTTGTCTCTTAGCCCAATCTCTATACTGGAGAAAGTGGTTTTATCAAATGCCCCTTCAATGTCAATAAAAGTGGCTAAACATGACTGTTTATTCTCCAAAGCTGATTCAATCTTTTTCACTACATGGTGGAGAGCAGTTTCTGTAGATTTGCCTGATTGGTAGGCGTGTTGATTTTTGTGGATAGGATCTTGTGCTAGTGGTCCACTTCTTATGTATTTGTCACAAAGCCTTTCCAAGGTTTTTAATAAGAATGAGCTCAAGCTGATCGGCCTGAAAGACTTTGGATTCGTATAATCGGATTTTCCTGGCTTAGGTAGAAAAACTACTTTAACTTCCCTCCATGACTTAGGTATATATTTCCATGCTAAGCATCCTCTAAATATCGCCAGCATGTAGGTTTTGATCTTTGTCAGGTTCCATTGGATTAGTGCAGGAAAAATTCCATCCGTACCGGGCGCCTTAAATGGTTGGAAGGTACTCACCGCCCATAGAAGGGATTCTTCCGTAACTATAGAATTTGCAAAAGCCCAGTCTTCGTTATTGGGATTTTTTGTAGGTTCTGTTTTCCACCCTTCACAGTTTGCTAAACAACCATCAGGAAAGTGAGTTTGTAGGAGAAGTTCAAACTGCTCCTGTTCCGATGTTGTATAGGTGCCATCGGACTTCTTTAGTGTACCTAGTTTTACCTGAGTGTCACTGGACACAAGTTTTCTTAGTCTCGCAGTCTCACTCTCTGATTGAATAGAGTTGCTGTATTTTTTCCACGAATTTTTTTGACTCATTTGCACTTCTACTTTGAGTTTGTGTCGTGTCTTCCTGTACTCCTGCCAATCGTTCATGTGATCGGTGTTCATTGCCCTATTAAAATAGTGCCTTGATTTTTTCCTCAGTTTACTGAGTTTCTTGTTCCACCATTTGTCTTTCATTTGCAGTATATTGCTGTTTTCTGTTTTTAGCGGACAGGATTTGTTGTAGCTGCTTATCATAGAGCGTACTAAGAAATCTGTTGTCTCTTCTAACAGTTGAGGCTCTAACTCTGTGGTGGCATCTACCTGTGGTCCTGTTTCTAGTGCCTTTCCTAGAGCCACCCCCAGTAGAGGTTTATCAGTTTTCTTAGGATTTCTATAAGTGCGCGGTTCATGCTCCTGTACTTGAAGGCCGAATCTGATTCTTTTATGATCCGAACCAGAGAACTCCTTTGTTGACACTCGCCAGTTTCTAATGGTGTCGCCAATTCCTCTTGTCGCTATTGTTATGTCGACTATAGTTCTGGCTCTTGACGTTACAAAAGTAGGTTCCGAGCCTCTATTCAGAACGTTGAGGTTATGTCTTAGAATAAATTCTAGCAAGTCTTTTCCTCTTTCATTTGTGTCTAAGCTCCCCCACACGGAGCAGTGAGCATTTGCATCACAGCCCACCACGCATTCTAGCTTGTTTTTTTCACAGAAGTGCATTAATTCTTCCAGTGCTTGAGGTGGCGCTTCAGCTTCAATGTCCATATAAACTGACGCTATTATAACACTTTCGAGTAGTCCTTGTAGGCCCGTCTCTAATTTCACTACAGTTAGATCGTCGGTACACAAGTGTGTTACTAAGGAGGCCTTATATGGATTAGGTACATAAACAAAAGTACGCGCTTTCTTTAGAAAGGGAGGGGAGAAAACATTACCCTTTAGGGCATTAAAACCACTCACCTTCCCACGGCTTAGATATGGTTCCTGGACCAGTGCTATAGTGTTGTGTTGCTCTTCCAGGGTTCTTCGCAAAGCGGCGAAACCTGTGACGCTGTGTTGGAGGTTGGCTTGGATAATGTCAATATGATTACTGACTCCATGCCTGGTTGTGCTACCAGCCATACTAGTTATATTTTTTGAAATTGGGTATATATTATTTTTATCCTTAATTGTAGCCATCATTGAAAATATTTGATCACCAACAGACTAACTATATATATATATATATATATATTATTAATATTAATATTAATTATTATTATTTTGTAGTAGGAGCTAACTACTATTATTAGGGAAGGTCGTGGTGGAGGCGATTACGACTTCCGCATCCATGGATGATGCCGGCGAGAAGATATTTAGACCCATAATATCGCCACTAATATCATCCTCGCCGTCATCATCCTCGCCCAGCAGACGCCTAACCTCCTCTTTTGACCAACCCAAATCTTCGGCGAGCGCCGCATCTGGTTCGGTGGCAGGGGCCACTGACACTACGTCGCCGCTCTGAGCATCGTCCGCAGCGCCCGTACCCCCCGACGTCGTCCCCACAGCGCCCCCGAGTTTCAGACCTCGTACCTTCACGTACACCGTCGCCGATAGGTAGTGAAGACGACAACCTTCACGCTGAAGGTTTCCTAGGTCCTCTGGTGGCACACCCATTACGAGAATGTGATTGAAACTGTCACCTGTAGGGCGTGACTCGTGGGTGAAAAGCTGCCACCTTTCCACGCCTACTCCCGGGTTCTGAGCGATGAGCAGGTTGAGCAGGATGTCAGGTCGTTTGGCCAGATCCTGCCTACCCCGCCCGAAGTCCGGAATAAAAAGAACTCCGGTGTGGTACTTTGGCACCTTACTCTCTGGCACGACTATGTACCCACCCGATCCCTCCCATAACGGTGACAGATGCTCCACCGTGCTGGTGAGCCAGGCGAGCGCATAGTCGTCTCGGGCCGCATATCTCACTCCACCGCGAAACAATCTCGGCAAGGCAGTAAACCTGGGCAGTACGGTGTTTGGACTGCCAGCGTTTGCCAGCAGGGTGCCGATAATCGTTTCGTCAATGGCTTTTCTTAGGTGTACGGCGCGGATCTCGTCCATCTGCCTTCGGTTCCGGTCCAAAACAACAACCCTATGTGCCACCTTGACCGCTTCTGCATACGAGACTGGGTCCGCGCCTTTACCTTCTTTCATAATTTCCGGCTCGGGATGAGTTGGAGCCCCGGTCGCAGCGGCGGCAGCAGAGTTTCCTCCATCCAGGCGAGCCTTTTTATCAACTGCTGCCTGACTGGGCGACACAAGGTCTGAACTTCGCTGCCGCTTTGCGGAGCGGGTCGCCTCCTCCCCATCGACCGTCCGTTTATCGTCCACCGGGCCCGCGGCTCGGACCACCTCACCATCAGCCACTGCGCGCACCTTCCATTCCTTATCCGCGCCCTCGTCATGGACTAGGGTTTGGTTGAGATCGGAAGGAGGGCGAGCCGTACGTGGTGCAGCCGTGCTCTCCGGCGCCTCACCATCAGCCACTGCGCGCCCCTTCTTTCCCTTCCCCTTTCCCTTGCCCTTGCTATGGACCAGAGATTGGTTCGGTGCGGAAGGGGGGCGAGCCGTACGTGATGTTACCGTGCGAGGCCCCGCGTTTATTTGTGATTCGTTTTCCGGGTCAGGGGGCGTGCAGGCGTTAGCCACAGCGTGATCCTGCGTTGCGCCGGCAACTACAGAATCATGCGGGACGGCGCGTGTCATGCATGCAACGACAGCCGGCGCGAGCGACGACATGCCTGGTAGATGCAGGATGCCTTCCCGCTGCTGTCGGTAGATTAAATCCGCCAATTCGGCTTCGCGCCTCCAACGCTCCCTCTTTTGTGATTTGCGGTTTTTTCCGCGATATGCGCTTTGCGAGTTTACGGTAGGCTTGTAAGGCTTCCCGATTCCTCGCCCGTTACCTCCCTCCAACTCAACGTTTGATTCCGCCGCCAAATCTCCCTGCCGCTTCAGCTGATCCCTCTTGCGCGCGTTGTGGCGCGCAACGTGGTGACTGGGCTTCTGCACTGGTCCAGGTGGCAGCGCCGACGTCGTCATCGTCGTGGTCGTGGTCGGTCCAGTAGCAGCAGCGGCCGACGAGGCCTGGGACTCCACCCCGCCGTCGCCTTCGGTAGCCAACTTCACACCCTCCAGCCCGGAAACCAGAGGGCGCCGGGTGCTAGCCGGATCGCATGGCATCTCAGTATCTTTATTATAGCTTTTCGACATCATGGTTTTTTATAAAAGAAAAAGAGCTCTGTGGAGCAGAAATGTTGATTAGTGGGCGCAAAAGCAATGGTGTAAGCAGTTGCCCAAGCAGCTTACCCCTGATTTTTTGCATATCGCTTGAGGAGAAAACACCTCAAGAAACACAGAGGGTGTTTTGCCCCCAAGCAATAAGCCGGCCACAGGCTGCCGCTGGGGAGGAAATGCAAGGCTCGGTATATTATCGGATGAGATAAACTACCGCACCCTTATTCCCCCCTGGGTGCCCTCCCTCTTTGTCCGGGCTTGGGACCGGCTCCATACTAGTGATTGTGCTGTAAGCGAAAGCAGTGCCAGCGGATGGAAATCAATAACTAAGTATGAAGGCGAGGTTGAACGTGGAGTGTGTGGAGGCTCTTGAGAATAGTCACTCGAGCTGCCACATTCAACCACAACCAGACTGTACTAGCGCCCTCTCAACATCTCTGTCAAATCAAAACAGACCAACATTGATCACAGACACGGTCCCAGGCGGAGAGCAGTATGTCAGCTCTAATCCAGTTCAACCGCATAAAATCATGGTATTTTCAGACAAAATAGGTGTAGTCTTTGGTTCATTATTAAGTAACTCAGTGCAGTGTGCTGTGGAGAACTATTGTATGCCGGGAGCAACCTATGCTCAGATTGAAAAAACAATATTAAACTCAAAAATAGATAATAAATCAATAGTTGTTGTCTTCTTAGGTCATAGTTTAGGTATTGATAGAAAAGAGGTTATTACTAGAATAACCACTTTGTTAGAACTTAAGGCATGTAAAATAATGTTATGTGCCTTCCCTTATTCAGATTTATTGTCTGAAAAAGAGAACTTGCCCATACACTCACTCAACACATTAATGTATAACTTGACATGTCGTCATAGTGACAAACTTTTATTTTTTGACTGCAATAAGTTTATTTGTAATTTTAAGTTGACATGGGACAGCATGTACTGTCCTAAAAAATCCAGACAGCTAATTGCTACTTTGGTAGCTTTATATTGAGGCAGTTATAGGAAATATAACAAAGAGTAGTGACAATGTTGTAGTTTTTAGTACATGTACTAATAATAGTAATAATGTAGCTATTAATTGTTTAAACTTTTAAACAAGACAACAGAGAAGTGTGCTGACATCTTATCGCTATTTTATCAAAATATTAACCGCTTCTCTGGCAAAATATTAGACATTGAACTTTTATTAGATAAACATAGATTTGATGTATTAGGCTTTACAGAAACGTGGCTAAAACCAGATAAAATGTTATTTAATGTTACACATTTTGAGGTAGCCAGTGCGTTCAACAGAATATCTGCTGAAGGGGGAGGGTGTATTATTCTTTGTAAAAGAAACATAAAATTTAAGGAACGGTCTGACATAGTAGGTTTTTCTGTTGAACGTGTCTGCGAAATTGCTTGTGCAGAACTGGAAAGTCATATATTATTGTGTGTATATCGGCCACCAGCATCTAATTTCTGTAATTTTATGTCCATAATGGAATGTGTACTCAAGAGATTAACTAAAAGCAATAAATCAATCATTGTATGCGGTGACTTCAATATTGATATTTTGGTAGATTCAACTGATAAAACTAATCTTATCTATTTGTTTAAATCTTTTAATTTGAATTTTTTGTTCAGTGAGCCAACTAGAGTAACCGACTCTTCATCCACCTGCATTGATAATATTTTTTCAAACTGTAAGACTACAGAAAAATCAGTAATGGTGGGAGTTAGATCAGACCACAATGGCCTCGCTATCAAATTCGAAATCGGGAGAACTAAGAAAAATACCATTATCGAACATAGGCCGCTAACAAAAGGTAAACTAGAAAAGCTTAAACAAAATATAGAGTTGAAACTTAGTCTGGTGGAATTCACTTCTGAAGATCCACATGACATTTATAGTATATTATTTTCATTAGTAAGTACAGAATTTAATGAAATCTGTCCGAAGAAAAAACTGCAGCTCAACGGTAGGTTACAATTTGGTGACTGGTCAACTAGAGGTATTCGAAAAAGTAGAGACATAATGTTTGAGTTATATCACAAAAAATCTTTAACTTCTAGTAAAGATTTTCATGATTATGTAAGAAATTACTCAAAAGTTTTTAAGTCAGTATGCAAACGCGCAAAAGCTTTGTTTATAAGGGATAAAATTAGAAAATCTAATGACAAAATTAAAACAGTTTGGAAAACTATTAATACAGAGACCGGCAAAAGTAAATCTTTTAATTCAGAATATGTGCTAGAAATGATAACCAAAAAGTTTCAGACCCAAGTCATGTTGCGAATTCATTTGAAAATTTATTTTCTAACATACCACTAGAAGTCACCAAATCTCTTGATTCTTGCCCTTGTGTTGCAGTGGGCTTTCTGAAAGACAACTTCCCGCTCCAAATTCCTGAGTTTAGGTTCCGACATATATCTACTTTTGAAATAATAAAAACATTTAAAAGTTTAAACGTTAAAGCAACAGAGGATTTATGGGGATTATCCGTAAAAATGCTAGAGTCAATAATAGAAGTTATAGCGCCACATTTGATGATCATATTTAATTTATGTATTGATAGAGGTACATTTCCTGACCTAATGAAAATGAGTAAAATCACCCCTATTTTTAAATCAGGTAGTAAGGCCGACCCCTCAAATTATAGACCGGTCTCTGTGCTTCCGGCTTTGAGCAAAATATTCGAAAAGATAATGCTTCAACAACTCTTGTCTCATTTTAATGAACATAAGATTTTACACGAAAATCAGTTCGGTTTCACGAAAAGCAGATCAACAACAGATGCAGGAGTCCAGTTAGTCAAGCATGTGCTGGAGGCTTGGGAGAGCTCACAGGATGCCATTGGCGTATTTTGTGATCTCTCCAAAGCTTTCGACTGTGCAGAGCACCGCACTCTAATTTATAAGCTACACCACTATGGAATTCGTGGAGCTGCTCTGAATCTTGTAGAATCATACTTATCTGATAGGCAGCAAAAAGTTGGCATTAATGGCGTGACATCTTCTGGATCTTTGGTCGGAATGGGGGTTCCACAGGGGTCGATCTTAGGTCCGTTCTTATTCTTAGCATATATCAATGACTTACCATATATGGTTGAGGGCCTTGCTGACATAGTTCTTTTTGCGGATGATACTTCTCTGATTTTTAAAGTAGATAGGAAAGATAGAGAACTAGTTCAAGTCAACAACGCGTTAACTATTGTTTCAAATTGGTTCGCCGCAAACAACCTGCTTCTCAACGCAAAGAAAACGAAATGTTTAAAATTTTCCATGCCTAATGTAGAGCCAAACGTATTACTCGACGGAAATAAATTGAAAATTGACAAGGCAATAGTCTTTCTAGGTATTAGCATAGACTCTAAATTACAATGGGGTCCTCATATTGATGCACTATCTGGAAGACTGAGCTCAGCTGCATATGCGGTTCATAAAATTAGGCAATTGACAGATATAGCTACTGCTCGACTGGTCTACTTTGCTTACTTCCACAGCATAATGTCATATGGTATCCTGCTGTGGGGGTCAGCGGCGGACATAGAGACAGTTTTTATATTGCAAAAGCGGGCAGTTCGAGTCATCTACGAAATGGGTCCCCGCGAATCCTTAAGACAAATGTTCAAAGAAATTAACATATTAACTCTTCCATCTTTGTATATCCTAGAAAATATAATGTACGTTCGTAAAAATATAAAGAAGTTTAGAATAAATAGTGATATGCATAATATTAATACTAGAAATAAGGATAGGATAGCTGTATCTAAATTTAGACTCACGAAAACTCAAAATAAGTCCTTCTTAGGCAATTGTGTACGTTTCTATAATAAAATCCCGAAAGACATTACTGAGCTCACTGAAGGGAAATTCAAGTTACGTGTCAAAAATATACTAATGAAAAAAGCCTATTATAAATTGAGTCACTACTTAGAAGACAAAGATGCCTGGAAGCTTTCCACTGATGCCTAATAGCCAACTATTGAATAAATTTGTTATTTTAATACTACTCATATGTAACCTCAATGTACAAAGACTTGAAAAAATAATGGCCCACGAGTTTCTTGCTGCTTCTTCTCGGCGGTGGTTCTTTTCCGAAGACAGCGGTAGAATCATTTAAAAATTTTGACGTTCATAAGAGTGTCTATGATGCCTAAACTGAATAAATAATTTTTGAATTTTGAATTATTATTGAAACAAAGACTGGTAAATTTGACTGCCTGGTGACGTAGTTATGAAATACTTCTTTATTTAAAGACATTAAAATGTCTGCTTTGTCAAAATATTCAAATTGTAATTAATCGGTTGATTATGATTGTAATTTTTTTTTATCAAAAAGTAGATCCGAATTCTACACTAAAAAGTGTGAAATAACTTGTTGAAGTCATTATTAATTAAAAATACGGGATCGATGACGTCTCGCTTAGCACTGTGCTAAGCGACACGTCATCGACGCGGGCGTCCCGAATGCTCCTTGAAAAAGACCACCGAATGTGCTCGAAGCTATAGTCGGACCTATCCGATAAATATTACGTGAGTAATCCCGTATTTTTAATTAATAATGATTGAAAACCACGTTAGTTTTTATAACAAAAAACTTGTTGAAGTCGATACCATGCAAGCAATATTGTGATAATTGGTACTTTCGAACTATCATGGTTCATCTATCATCTATTTTTTGATAAAAAAATTATATTCACCCTTTTTAGTGACCTTGCTACTTATGGGATACACCGTCATTGATGATACCTATCATCAAGATAAATCAACAGTTTATAGTTTTTGGAGTGTAAATAAATTTGATGAAATTTATATGAGACCACCATAGAAGTATACTCTATCAATAAAAAAAGTTCAAACACGATGAAGTTATCCGCAAACACACATTATATATAGGCCTCTTTATTTTTGAAGTCTGTTAATAAATTGATGAAACCTTTTACAAAGAAAACATAAATAAATATTAAATTTGAATTTTATGTTATTTTGCCAGTTTATTTATGCCTGAATTATAAATTAATGTTAGTTTTGCATTTTGTTTAAATTCTGAAGCTCGCACGAATATACACAAACCGCTCGGAGTGCGTAAAGTCGCACTTTCAGGAGTTTTATTCTAGCGTACGGTACGGCCCATAGGCCAATAATTCCCTGGAATCGGTGGCCAACTAATTACATTATTTTTATGTACTTTTTATTTATGTTTTTTTAAAGCACTCCTGCTTAGCGAGACCATAACTTTGCACCCGCCTGATTAAGTGTCATTATCTAAAACTGCGATGACTGACTGGTAGATGGTAGCAAATCTGTTTTCTGAGTCGCTGGTACCGGGTTCAATCCTCGGACAGATCCAATATTTATGTGCATGTCTTTTAGACCTATGTCTGGTAGTAGAGAAGAGTAGTAGTATATGTTTCACTCTGTGGTCGTTTCCTCATGACTGAGGATCGTGGTCATCGGTGAATGTGGATGGTGTACACCGAGATCGTATGATCTGCTTCCATCGGTGCCTATCCATCGCGTCTCTGATAACTGAACAATACTCGATTGAGGAAGGCTGCTTCAGTTGGTCGCTCCATCTGGTTGGGGATCGCCCGCGGGGTCTTTTGTCCTCCGTATTCCCCACCACGATAAGTCTTTCAAGGCTTTCGTTACCTCTTCTAACTATGTGGCCAAAGTAGGTCAGTATGCGCTGTTGGCAGATTGTGGAGAGACGAATCTGAATACGAAGCTGTGAAAGGATCGATGCGTTGGTATATGGTAGTAGTATATATATAGTATGTATATTAGTCATCAGGTTGCCATAGTTACCGGCTCTTAGTTTGGGACCTGAAGACCTTGTGTGGATGTTGTCCTATATTATGTTTAACTTTTTTGTGGTCATGTATTAATCATACAAGTATAAGTAAACCGGAACGACCTACTAGTTAACACCAATATGGATGGCATTGGTGTGTTCCAATAATGTAAATGAAACCTATGCGCAGTACTTTACAAGGATTGTCAATATTGTTTCAGCAAATATTCATTGGTTTCTGGTTTTGAATCTACATATATATTATTAATTAATAATTACTTGCCTCAACTAATTAATCAACTCAGAGCTTAAACCTAACATAAATGTTAACATTTGTGTGTAATATGTCTGTTTGTTCTGTGTTTGGGAGTGTATATAAGTACTAGCTGCGCCCCGTTTCTTCCGCGAGGTGATGGATGATGATGATGATGATGATGAAAAGTATCCTATGTTCTTTCCCGGGATATAGTCTACCTCCTTGCCAAATTTGATTACGATCCGTTCAGCCGTTTAGGTGTGATATGGCAACACAGACAGAGAGAGATACAAAAGTGTTATTTTAAGTTTTAAGTTTATTATTAGGTATATTATTATATAGCGGCCGTACGTTGGACGCTCTCGGGCCAGTCCTACAAGACTGGCGCGGGCGGTTCCACGGTTTCCTCTCATTCCGTCTGGTGCAGGTGTTATCCGGGCACGGATGCTTCGGATCATACCTGCACCGGATCGAAAGGGAGGAAACACCGGAATGCACTGATTGTAGCGCGGCGGAAGACACGGCGCAGCACACCCTCGAAGTGTGTCCGTCGTGGTCAGAGCTGCGCCACAGCTTGGTTGCCCTAGTCGGGCTGGACCTCTCGCTCCCCAGTGTTGTCAGCGCCATGCTGGAATCCGAGGAGAACTGGGCAGCGGTCGCCTCCTTTTGCGAAAACGTGATGTCCCAACAGGAGGCGGCAGAGCGAGCAAGGGAGGAAGACCCCTTGCGGCGCCACTGCGTAGACGAAGGAGGGGTGGAAGAAGGCGACTGAACGATAGTCGGCTTCTCCCTCTCGGTGGTGAATAGCGAGAGATATGCGCGGGGGCGCCTTCTATGGCCTCATTTTCTATTCCCCGGTGGGGGGGATGCGTAATGCATTTTTCTAAACGTCAAAAAAAAGGCTCTGACTAGTTTGCGGCCTGAAAACCTTTAAATTCATTTATCAATTGCTCATTAATGAGTACACAAGAAAATATACGGATGGAAAAGTATCAATTTTAGCACAACATATTTACCCAATGAGGTATGCAATTCATTATGAAGGCATAGATCATCATCGTCATCATCATCATCATCATCAGCCGGAAGACGTCCACTGCTGAACATATGCCTCCCCAATAGAACGCCACTTGGACCGGTTACTAGCATCCTGCATCCAGCACTTCTCCGCGGTTCTGACGAAGTCGTCGGTCCACCTAGCGGGGGGCCGGCCTACACATCATCTTCCGGTGTGTGGTCGCCACTCAAGAACCTTTCTTCCCCATCGGTCATCAATTCTGCAAGCGATGTGGCCTGCCCATTGCCACTCAACTTGCTAATTTTGAGATCTATGTCGGTGACCTTAGTTCTCCTACGGATCTCCTCATTTCGGATCTTATCACGCAGGGAAACCCCAAGCATAGCTCTCTCCATTGCTTGTTGAGCGACTTTAAGATTGTTAATGAAGCCCACAGTAAGGGACCACGTCTCAGTGCCATAAGTCATCACTGGCAACACACACTGGTTGAACACCTTGGTTTTCAGGCTCAGAGGTATTGGGGACGAAAAGATGGATCAAAGCTTTCCGAACGCTGCCGAGCTGGATTCTTCGTGCGACCTCATTGTTGAAGTTGCACCTACCTAATTGGACAGTCTGTGCCAGGTAGACGTACTCGTCTACGAGTGTATCGTTTCCAACAATTATTATTACCGGTATAGGTTGAACATATTATATATTGGACATGATTTTCGTCTTATCCGTGCTCACCTTAAGACCAGCCTGTTGGGAAACTCTAATAAGGTCGTTGAGCATGGTGCCGATATCCTCGAGCGACTCCGCTATTAGGACTATATCATCGGCAAAACGAAAGTTAGTGATGTATTCGCCATTAATGTTGATGCCAATATTAAGAAGGTTTAGATAACAAATTAAAATATGATCATTTAATATAAAAATAAATTTTTGTTATAATATTATGAGATAAACTACAATACATATATTAAAATGTCACCCTTGTGTGGATGTTGTAAAAACCCTCTGGGGCTTGAAATTTAGGCGGTTACTAATAACGGAATTTGGATTGACTAATTAAATGTACGTTGAATAGGAACCTACAATATGAACTACTAGTTGTCCTCCGCGGTTTCATCCGCGCGGTGATGGATGATGATGATGATAATGAATCTTATATAGCCTGGGTTACTCAGGGTGAATGTAGCTTTCCAATGCTGTAAGAATTTTTGAAATCGGTCTAGTATTTTTTGAGCCAAATCGTTACAAACATTCATACAAATCTATCCTAATAGTGGATGCTCTGAAATAGTATTCAGAGGTTTGAATGATGTGACGCAATCCGCCTTGAAACTTGCGGCCTCCACTTTCCGTGTTGGGCGCGAAACTATCATAAACTATAATAAGAAGCATTATTATACGAGTATACTGTGTTTACGACGTTTACGTCGTAATTTCGATATCACGATAACGGGGTCTAACATGGTCAGAAAAGTCAGTGGAAGTCAGTTTTTTGACTTAGGTCAGTAAAAGCCAGTTTTTACGAGAAATGGTCAGTAGTCAGTATTTCAAGGTCACGCTTCTATAAAAGTGGCAACTATTGTAGATCGAATTTTGAAGTATGTTCTGTGTGAATATAAAGTAATTTAACTAAAGGCTTATATTACTGAAGATTTTTGGGACGCCTCTCTTTACTGCTAGTGCTACCAGCTGCAAGGGCAGCTATGACCCTGGGTCTTTCAAGCGGGGCGTGAATAAGCATCTGTCAGGCCATCATACGGGTGGCGATTAGTGCAGCTTTCGGCTGCACTAATGGTCATTGCTTCTTGATTCCATCTTCGCTTTCCATCAGGCGAGAGGGAGTCACTTTATGAACCACTATAATAAAAGACAAAAAAACCTTTAAATTAATTGATTAATTGCTCATAATGGGTACACAAGAAAATATACACACGGAAATGTATGAATTACAGAACAATATACGTCTTTTTTTACTCTCCGACATGTTTCTCTCTCTTTAACAAGTACAATTTTAAAAATTTATTACCGACTTTCATTCTATTCAGTTATTGGAATGTAACTCAAAAACTACTGGACCGAATTCGATGAAATTTAAATGGGACCACACGGAAAGCACCAGCTTTCAAACAAAGAATTTTGAGAATCGGTTCACCTTATCGAAAGTATGGTAAAGGTATCAAACAAAAAAAAATACAGTCGAATTGAGTACCTTCTCCTTTTTAGAAGTCTGTAGAAAAATACACTAAACATTATATATCGCTGGCTTAATTTTCAAACATCGTATCTCCATTTGTTCAAATTTTACAGGAGGAAGTAATAACTTAAATTAAATAACTAACAATAAAAACAGTGGAACAATACTTTACGAAGTATAAAATTAAGCCGGCGTATGTTTGTTACTTAAAGGTGAATGTTTCATACAATTACTAGCATACATAATTAACTAACTACAACTTACACATGCATATTTGAATGATGAATTGCTCGACGAAGGCTCTGCCGTCCGATTCTCTAATGATTCGTCGTTGCGCTCGTCGACGAGCTCACCGATGTCAAATACTTTATGAGATATCGCCCAGCCGTGCGATTCTCTAAGAGCAAACATCGTTGCATCTTTGACAACATCCGTGAAACAAATGAAGTGATAACAAGAAACGTTGGAAAAACAACCTAAGTAAATGGTCAGTTTTTTGGTTGCAGTCAGTAAAATCAGTATTTTTAACCATGGAATCAGTTTCCACCCCTGCGATGGTAAACGGGAATAGCATTGCCTACTGAAAATATTTATGTACGCAAACATCGAAGTTTAATAACTTTCAAATTTATAAATATACGCAAGTAGGTATCGAAGGAAGTTTCATTGGAATAGCGTTTATATTCGCGAGCGCTACGAAGTGACTTTTTTACGCCCAGCACTTTGTAGGGAAATGTATGATTAGGCATGTTTTTAATTATAATTTCTATTAAATATTATAATTATAGAACAATATATATATAAAAAAATAACCCCTGTTTTTCTGGTGACCCTATAAGAGGCCGAGCCTACTACACGAACAAAGTCGCGAGCAGTCGCTAGTCTATAAAATAAAAATTATCTCTTATTTCTACTGGTCAAGCTATAACTTGAGAACAGATGGAACAATCTCGCTAATTCTTTTTTGTTGTGTTAATTGTCAGGAGAAGGTTCTTATGAAAGAAAAACCTAGAATAAGTCAAAGGCTAAGTCGCGGTCAGTCCCTAGTCCGAAACAAAAATGAAAATACTATGTAAATTATATGATGATAATACACTTATAAAAGTAAAAAGTTCTCTAAGACCATATAATATACCTATAAATATACCGTTTAGCCATACTTATTAGTGTTAATTTAAACATTTCTGATTATATCGAATAGCTGAAACCCCTATACAAAACAACATATTAATATGTTTATGGAGTGTTTGAACACCATCTGTTCCGGGAAAAACTTCCACCTATAAGTTTCCGGGATCCCGGGATATTTCCGCCGAAGTTTCGTAATTCGCCTGATAGGGAAGCTACAGGAGCGAGGGTAATATTGTTCAAAAGGGCAGGCCGGGCGAGGAGGGGAACCATAACGAAATTGTTTATGTAATAGATCAAAACAAATATATCAGGCATATTATGTGTTCTGCCTGAGGAAGCCATGTATAGAATATTTGTAGTATGGCAAATGGTCTGTGATTTCTTGCTAGCGCATTGCTAGAAGGGCTATTTAGCCCTTTATGGCAATTAATTTAAGGCAATTATATTCATTAAATTCTCTTGCTAATATTAAAAACATTCTAAATAACTTATACAAAACCTAGAAGCGTAGTAGCGGAGCTCGACTTGGTGATCTTAACCGATCAACAAGTCAAGCTACACTTGCTGCGGTCAGGACCTGGATGGTTGACCGCTAGTGGCATTATTCAACTGAGCGCTTCCGTGCTTCGGAGGGTTCGTTAAGCCGTTGGTCCCGGTTGTTTGTCTTAGGACAACAGTAATTAGGCTATGTCGAGGGCCTTCGGGCGGCCTGAGAACTTCAACATGGGTTGGCCACTAACCTCACCACCAATCCGCACTGGGCTCGCGTGGTGGATTATGGCCCTACTCCTCTCTCTGCGAGTCGAGTCCCAGCAGTGGGAACAAAATGGGCTGATTATGATGATACAAATCCTATAGCTGATCAAACAGCGGCTTTGTTCGCTTCACCGCCGTGTGGGTGAAGTTGCAAAAAATCCTTCCTTGTTGCAATGCTCACTACCTAAAAAGCATCAACTGACAAAATTTCAATTTTGTAGTCCCAGCGACTTAGACACTGCGAGAATTAACGTTAGAAACGGGACATTTACCATGGTAACCACATGGTAAATATCCCGTTTCTAACATTAATTCTTGCATTAGTGACCATGTCAGTTTAAAAACTTAGACACTGCGATAATGAAACAGTCAGTCATAAGAAAATTGTAGACCAAAAACTCTGTATATTGGACATATGTTCAGATAAACCCATAAGGGCTGTTAGAAATATCAATAAACCGCTTTAACAAATATTGTATTTCTGTTTGTTACATTAATACTCACCTACTCAATTAGATTAATTTTTCCTAAAGATACTTATTTCAATGCGACGTCAGGAAGCCGAATTATAAACAAAAGTAGTGGTAGTGGTATTGTAAGCTACTGAATAGACTTAGATGCCATTTCAGCAGTAGTTTTACTAGAGTTTTCCTAAACATAATAATGCAAAATGTGTTATAGTAAATAACGCGACAACGCAGTGTCAGAAACAAAACTATTTCTCATCACCGAAACTATAACTCGAAGATGACCGGATAAAAAACCACCTATGGCTATAGTACATTTTCTTATTTTTTCTAGATTTAGGTTTCCTGGAGTTTTAACTTGTACCTAACGGTAGTGGAATATTAACCGTTTGAAATTATATTATCCTTTACTAACCTTTGTGTTCATAATGGAGTATGAGTGTAGTAAAAGTGTAGCGAAATCATGAAACGTAATTTTCTTGGTTTGTTCGTTAATCGACTTAGAAAGTTAAACTGCCGTATTTATAAACAAGTAAAAGTAAGTATGTACTTAAGCAACGATTTTAATTTTCTAGGCTATAGTATTCGCATCAATGTAAATAAATCCTATGTAAATAGGGCGAATTTATTAGAGCCAAAGTGAAGTTTTACAAAAATAACATTCGCACACAAATCACTGAACACGGAATTGTAAAGGATCTATTATGCTATAAAAATCCCATGGCAACAACATACAAGTATAAAAAAATACATCCAATTTTATGTCATTACTTACTTTAGCGTGTACTTTAGTTGGTAACATTCATTGCTCGACTATAGAATAAGATTTTATGTTGAAGTATTCTATCGCCAAGTAATTACTTATTGCCAAATTACTTAGCAACAAATAATTACTTGTTTATACATACGGCTGTTAGTAATGCATCCACCGTTTTGCTAGAATGACATACTTATTCATTTGACTCTTTCTACTGGAGTAAAAATCTCACTTGATGAAACAGTCAACATGCTTAACTTAACGAATGACAAATGTACAAAAGTACGTGTCCACTATTAAAGGAAAAAAACTCCAAACCGCGCTACCAAATTCAGTATGAGTAGACCGATTATGATAATGTTCTATCACTCACCATGTTTAGATTCACACCAATTCAAGCGACCATTGTTCTTGAAGATGTCGCTACAATGCTATGCTAATGACACGTGTTAACTATGTACAAAGAATGCTATTTATATCTGTCAGTATATAATTAATATGTAATTAATGAGACTTTATTGTGTTACGCTGTTTTGAATTCTTCGGGTTCTTTCCTTGTATAAAATAGCAATATTTTTGCTGTGTCGATAAAATTATTAATAGTATTTGTGCTGGTGTGGGGACTACGAAGAAATAATATCAGGAAGAGTAACTGCCTTAAAAAAATGACCCAATAAAAGTCGTGCTAAATCAATTACATCGTTCACGCCGCTATCTAGCGCTATGACTTAGCTGTCATAGTAAACGTTGCAACACGCGCGTGGACCAATCCCTGCCTTTCTTCTGAAATTTAAACCAATCACCGAACATGTCTATTTTTAACTTCGGAAATAATTCGTATTTGGAATCATACGTCGTTTTGGTTTGAAGGACCACTTTTTGTGTGGAATTTGTTCTGAGTTATGCTTCCTGACATTATTTCTTCGTAGTGTGGGGGCACTGTCACGCTCTTTCTTATTTTACTCAAAAACCTTTATAGTTATATCTATCTTAGCTGCTCCCCACGGTTTTTCCAGCGTACCTAGTGATGGATGATGATGAAGAAAAGTATCCTATCTGTCATTCCAGAACCTAAAGTAACATGCCCAATTTCAATGAAATCTGGGGATTCTATTTTAAATTTCTCTTACAATATATGATAACTGCAGAGGGTAGGAATGATGACAATATAAAGTTTGAGGCCGTCGGTGCCTTCCAGTCGACCCATGAAGCAGTAATGTTAAGCTTTGCCTTCTGGTTCCAAGAATTCTCATATCTAGATCCTATCGGATGAAACACGAGGTTAATTCCAATATGTGACTAAAAATTAAACTTGTTTCAAAGTGTCATTAAATATATAAATAAGTATATATCTAATCGTATATCATTTTCAGATTCAGTCACGTAATCCATATGTAGGTATATCTCATAATAAATTCAACATCAAAACCGTTATTACCAATTTATACCCCCATTAATTCAATGCCAATTATTCTTTGTTCTGTAACAAAGGTTTATGTATATGTCTATTAACAATTCCTATTGGGCCAGGAAGTAAACCGGCCCTAATATAGCCGACTCGTGCGCAATACCAGCCAGTTTTTATATGACAGGCCCCCGAAACTTGAAGCCACAGTATATTGGCATTGGCAGTAAGACAACTACATAAATCACACATTGAACGCACGTCATTGCATACCATTTTCTATAAAAAGGCAATAAAAATCATGTCCGTTGTAGATATGGGGGATTTATAGATAATGGTATGGAACCCGCGCGAGTCCGTCTCGCACTTGGCCGGTTTTTTCTGCATATGTGTATCCTCGAATATCGACGTGTAATAATGGTGGATTATAAATTAAAAGTGTTCGTAACGGTGCAAGATTATAGGCAAAACATGCAAAATCATGCAACGTTGTTTTTTTCTTGTCATTCGTCCATGAAAGTCATAGTAATGCATCTACTGCTTGACTAGATCGTTACATAGGATAGTGTCATATGGAAGGATTTATTTGACTGTGACTTGACTCCGACAACTTGAATAAAAATCTAGCTTGATGCAACTATAAGCATATACGTAAATAACTTGAGGAATGGCAAATGTACCCGCCGTTTTGGCAACTGAGTTTCGCAACAAGTTGCGATGGAGAAGTCTTTCTTCTTTGTTGGCTGCTCAGTACTGCCGATAGATTTTTGTTTCCATAGTCCGCTACCAGTTGCAAGCTAGAATTTTTACAACTTTTCTTAATACGCAATTATATGACAGAGGAGGCGTCAAACGATTGAATATCGTGTTTAGGTTATAAGCTAGAACTGTCAAGAAGAGAAGGGAAGATAAACTAGTTTGAAAAGTTACAGTCGAATCTGTAAGAATTTATGGGTTCGAACTTAATCTAACAACCTAACAAATTCGCTAAAAAATTGCGATGATATTACTGCAAAGTTCTTTACTGTGTACTAGCGGAATTTTTCGCTCGCTTATATTCCTTTAGTGACATCATGAGCCAGTGACCTATCGAGGCCGCCTGTTCTAGTAGGGGGAAGATACACGGTCGATAAATATTGCGATCAAATATCGTGGTATTTGATTTTGAATCGTGATCGATTCTAATTCGCTTTTACGTTTGTATACTGAACAGGTTTGAATTATTTGTTAGAAATTATTTTGCCATAGAAAATTAGAAACATTACGTACACCATCAGGTCCTATTTACTTATTCTTATTCTCTGTGGGGGCAAATAGTCCTGCTGCGGGACGTTCTCGCTTGGGGTGTATTGGGCATTTACACTATCAGCTATCCTAGTTATTCCAATTCCCTTAAGAGGAACGAGAAAGTATCGGAATATGGCTCCAGCTCGCTGGCACAAATTGTCCAGCTCTAATATGGAGTGTACTGAAATAATGGAGTCACCCTTATTTGGTTGCGTTTGGTCCTCAAGCCAAATAGCATGCTGGTTCTTGGTTCTTTGTTCAATAACCAAATACCACCTTGCCATGGATCGTGATCCAGAATATGATTTACTAACCATTAATGAGATTACAGCGACTGTCATGGGTCCAATTTGGATGACGAATTTGAACGATTATTGCAATCCCATAAAATCGTTAAAATTCGTTATCGGCTATGGTTCTTAACTTCTTATTTATGGGTGTTACGATCCATAGATACACGATGCTGTACGTGTGATTAAGAACACGACACGACTCTTTTTATTTCTAATAATCCTTGTTTGATAAATATCACTTTCCATATGCTATGTGGTCAAACGACCACATCCGACCACATCGCGCTTGTATCGTGAATATATGTTATACGTGAAGTGTAGCATACGCCTTACGCCACAGAGCGTCAGATGCCGCGTCTGACTGTCAAATCGAGCCAATCATCTTTTTAGACACAGATATGTTGCTCGATCTGGTGACTTGAGAGCATTTGATAAGAAACTCGTAAATGTTGAGGGATGGACCGTTAAATTTTGGAATTTACAAAGAAGTATTTCCTATAGATTTGATAACCTCCTTTCAACTAGTGATTCACTCCACGGAATAGATTATTAGTTCTAGAGCCGTTTCAGTTCTAGTTGGAGGCTGGAGAGACCTTAAGAGTACGTTTGCTTACACGTGGTTCCTGCGGTCCAGAATTCGTCTACACCAGCAGTTACTAATACTGCTTCTGTTCATTTCTGATCCCTCGAATTCGAGCAATCAATACTTTGCTATCGGGTCGAGGTAAAGTAACAAGAATTAGCAGTAGCTCTTGGTATATTTGGTACGCTTCTAAACTTACTCGTTCTCAAGCCGTGTTTGCATCACGATAGGACGACGATTTCGGCAAATAAATAAAATTAGATATTCTACGTCCGCTTTTTACGTCGCATTTATTTCTGGAATCGTATTCTTTGATATTGCTGAATGCTGAGAAAATGTACATTGAAAGGTTGAAGAAAATTCACAGTAATAGATTTTAGATTTAAAGGCCAGATTTCTATTTCATTTTCCATTCCAGCATATGGAATAGAATCCAATCCTGCTCAAGTATACATTTTAGTATTTTTTTTATACACTTATATTGTCTCCCTGATTCGTCAACAAAGAGCTTAAACTGCTGGGGATGCAAAACTTGAGAGTTTGACAGTTTGACAACTGACAGTTGTATTTCTGAAACTTTGTATCACGTAGGCTACACGAGCGAAGCCGCTGACGGGCCAGCTTGATTATAATAAGGTAGTACCCAAAACTTCACGTTCGTAAAAATGTAATTGTACCTTAAACTGCGGATATTTATTATTGATCTCTATGAGCTGTTAAATATTCTGTTCACCATTATGTTATGTTATCTTAATAATTTGTCTAACCGTTTCATTACTAAATATTTCATATCTATTAAGATAAGAAGTATAAAATTTCGCGCTCTTGGATAGATAATTTGATATTCTCATTACGTATTCATTAGTTTTATAACCTCTGTCTTTATAACATACTTTAGTTTTTTTGCTTACTAATTTATATTCTGTACCTAGGAATACATTAGCTCTTTATAGCTTTTTAGTTTGATTATGGAGCCAATGATCCTTTGGATCTGGATTTTTTTGGTCTCAACCGGTTTTGTAATGTAGTCAGGCTTAGGATTATAAAGGTGAGCTAGGCTACGAATCAAAACTCTTCGATAGCTAACCGAATCGATTGGATTAGTTATTAAGGCGAAATTCGCCAACGGAGCAGATTTAAGCAATCTTATACGAATTTTAATTGATATACCTATCGCAATCCTGCGTAATAATATCAAAACATACAACTCTTAAACAATTTAATAAAGCGTCGTTATAGACCTAAGTTTCGGGCGTGTCCGATTCGATAATTGAAACCTGGGTGGCTAGGCCACACTACACGTATCGTTTGTTATCGAGTTGTGTAAAACGTTCAACGCTTACATTATATCTCTTGGGATATTATGAAATCGCATTTTGACTGTCTCGTTGTCAGCTGCTAGTGATTCTGTATTCGAAGCGCGGGGAGCCTCATTCGGTCCCTTTCGGGGTAAATATATGTGTGATATTTGTTCTTGGATATTGGATGTTTGTGGTGTGTCAATGTCCATGCTTCTCGTGGCACAGGGAATCCTAGTGTATGTATGAGCGTATAAACGTTAACGTACATATTTAAACATAGAAACATGAATCGTATGATAATATACCGTATCACTCGACAAGTGATTTATAGCGAGGTCCTGAATCGGAGTGTTGGAAATTATCAAGTTAGTGCCTAATTTTGTATGGCTGTTGTCAAGACGCTTCTGTTATTTTTTTATTGTTTTTCTTTACATAGATTTTATTTATATCAGATTTACATACCTTATTGCAACCATACAGTACAAGGTCTTAAAATAATATATAATTATATGTATATAAGTTCGTATGGACCTCATCGGGCACAGCAAACTAGAAGAGATGATTTAGGAGATTCAATGATATTACGCAAATTGTACTAGAGATTATCTAGCTAGATTATTTTGAGAAATATGTCTTGTTCATAATTAATTATTGTTAATTATAATAGAAGTTCAATTTTGATCAATCAAGAAGATCAGTTTATCCATAGTAGAGCTCCTTCATAAGAGGCCGGCAGATATTCTAATCCCAAGTTTATAAGCAGTTTTCAGTTAGTTATAAGTTATTTCCCTCCTCCTCCTAGCATCGTTTTCCTCATTTTGAGGGTCGTGACCCCACTCCACGGATCACCTTCTGCCGAACGAAGTCTTTCTGCCTTGACCTATCTTCAGCAGCGTGTATAGCATTATGGACTTTACTGTCAAGTGCGGTACGGATTTGGTCCGACCAGCGCATTGGACTTCTTCCCCTTGGTCTTTTGCCTTCCAACTTGCCTAAATTTTTTACTGTTATATATTTTAGTAACCAAAATCATTATCTGAGGACTAATCAAAATACGCAAGTAATTGTCTTTTTAATTAAATTGAATTGATGTCCGCCATTTCGAGTTAAATACAGACGGATGTGCGAGCATGAATTGGTCTGTGGCATGAATGAACAAATACATAAGTACGAAATTTTGTAAGGATATATTATACCTAATGTTTCATATAACAGATGTGAAAAATATAATTTAAGGTAGTTTCACGCAAATTATTGTATTCTTAGATTCTTATTCTGGTCGGCGTGTGTATTCATTTTGTTACGTTATCTGTGTTTTGGAATAGCTTGTCGAATTTTCCTCGTTGTTGGTTCTCACAAAGCTTGTATATTTTATTTATTTATAGTCTGAGTAGTCGGTACATAGTTTTTGTGTCCGTGCTAGGACAACGACATTCGGTCTGAGGTCATTATTTGGGCAGGTCTGTCAATATGATTTTTTATCGGTTTCCTAGTTCATAGAATGTTCAATTATTCAGTTTTTAGCTATTTCAATCATGTTTTTATCATTCGCTTCTCAACTCCGTATATCTGTATACTAAGTTTTGTATTATCTACTTCGAATTGAAATTTGAACACTTATAATTTTTATTAAAGAGACACTTCCAACGTTTTCATTTCTCGGAAATAGTTTTCGATTATGAACAGGTTTTGATTGCTTTTAATATATTGAAAAACCGTTTATGTCTCCGATGTCGGTTAAATTATTAATGTGTTGTATAATTGTGTTATAATCTTTTTGAATGAAGTAGATATTTCGTATAATTTTTCGAGTTTTCTATCACCCAATGAGGCTGTTAGGAATTCACATCATGTTATGTGAAGCGATGATATGTTATTAAAAAGACATCTCCAACCTTTTCATTTCTCGGAAATAGTTTTCAATTGTGAACAGGTTTTGATTGCTTTTAATGTATTGAAAAACCGTTTATGTCTCCGATGTCGTTTAAATTAATAATGTGTTGTATAATGGTGTTATAAGTTTTTTGAATGAAGTAGATATTTCGTATAATTATTCAAGTTTTCTATCACCCAATGAGGCTGTTAGGAATTCACATGCATGGTATGTGAAGCGATTATGGCCGAAGTAATGAGAGTCACATCGTCCTCTCCCTCTGGTTTGAACTTTGGGTAGGACTTTTTCTGGTGCTCGGCAGAAGCCACGCCTTTTACGAATTGCACCCAGCCGGTGGAGTAAATACTTATAATCTCCGTCCTCTCGTAGAATATAAACACAAAATGGAGGTTTCATGTTCTTTTTCTCATATAGAAGTGGACAAAGATTTAAAAAAATATCAGTAATCACAGATGCATAAAGAAGTTTTGATATTTTATCTAAGTTCTTCGTCTTATTTGTAATTCAAGTATACATAACAAAATTAATACCGACAAGCTCCAATATTAGAATTGGGTCAGAGGCTTAGTGATGCGAGAAATTTGGTTCAAATCTCTAGTTGTGATCAAAACCGGCTCAGGGCCTGTACTCCCAAAAACGAACTACGAAGTTTCTATTGACGGATTGCACGAGGAGAAGTAATGACGGAAGCAAATGTATACTTTTGAATTTAAATCGACCCAAAGGTATGTATGATTTAGACAATTATTTGCCAACAATATGTATTAGGGCTGAAATTTTTGCAAAAAAAAAATCGACTATTAGCGGGACTTGAATTGAATCCACCGTTGTGCCAACTGAACTATGCTATATATATATAGCTTGAAATGCCAGAATTCTTGCATGTTATATGTTTGAATTTTGTTCCTAACATAATTTGATTTAGGTTCTTGCCCGGAATGCAGTACAAATAGAATTCAATGAATATTTATCAGCTCTCTGGGATGGATAATTCGTCACACCCGATGATCGCTATCGTACTGAGGAGAGCGACGCTTCTTTGTGCCCGTTTAAGATCGACGACGCTTTGCATATGTTACTGTTCGATTGATGAACAATAAATAACGGTCATTAAGCTTTTACAGTTAATTAGCTCAATTATTGCAATTATTGTGATTCCTGGCGAATATAAAACAAAAACAAATGATAGAAGTTTAACTTATTGAACTTTTTTTCAACTTTCAATTAACAACTGGGGAAAAGCGAATATAACGTCTAGATTTGATTTAATTCACGTTCCTAGATTTGCATTTCTTCGAGTTTTAAGCTTTGATAGTGCTGGAATATTAACATCGATAACATGTTCGTAACGGTGGGCCAGTGTAGACACAATGAAAAAACAAAATGAATATCAGCATCGTTTGTAATTGTGGACGACTGTATACGAAGTGAAGACATGAATCGTTGTTTTTGCATTTCCCTCGTCCATCGTCTTAAGTTTTGTACTGCATCCACCGCTTTTTTAAAACGTGTCTAGGTAAGGACAGTGACTTAATGATAGACTATTTTTTGTGACTGTGACTTGACTCTGACTATTTGAATAAAATCTCTCCTAATGCAACAATAAATATTAACATAAATAAATTGACAAATGATAAACGCACAAATGTACGTGTTGACGTATAAGGGAAAAACAGGGTAGTTATTCACTTGTGCAGAACACTAAATTAAAATTCTTTAAACTGTGTTAGTTCTTATTTTGTTTATACTAAAATACACATTCGTGTAACACTTAGAATGACAATTCTAAATATATGATTATCCTATTCAACTGTGGGTAGTTTTACTTCAGTTTAAAGACCACGAAGTTACATGAGAGTACCAAATTTGCACTAAACGTGCAAACGCACAATTAAACAGAAATGGCAAATTTAAGAACGGACTTTTTATTTTACGGATTAGTAAGTAGTTTTTGGCCATTCAAATTCAATTTTCCTCTTTTAACGATAAGAAAAAGTGATAAACGATATTGTTATTGGACATTTAAATTCACTTTTTCACGTTTTTTTTTTATTTTGAGCTGAGGGCTGCGCCCACCCGACCATTGATCTTACTGCCATCTGTGTAGATCTGGGGTCCTTCTAGCTGTTGTATTCTAGGAACTCGAAATCCACTGATGTTTGTGTGGACGGATGTGATTGGTCCAAGGGGCTAACCTGTTTTTCGAGTTCGGCGTCTGGAGGGAGGTAGTGTAGTGAGACTGTACTCTCTTTTGCCTTGTACAGACTCGCCGCTTCCTAGATTCTTAGGTCAAGGGGATCAGACCTAAAAGGGCGAGAGCTAACGTGAGTGACTTTTTCACGTTTAACGTTAAGAAGAAAAAGTGAATTTCAATGCCCAAACCCACCGACATTTGCAAGCGTTATACGAATTTGAACATTAGAATTAACAGAATAAGAATTACCATAATTTAATAGAAATAGAAATTAAATGAGTTCGCTAGTTTGTTGCTCTGAATAAGTGGATTACTACCATTGAGAAACTATGCACCTAACGCTGTATTACGGAAGCTGTTCGTCAGAGCCTGTCGCATCATTGGCTGCATCATCACCGACCATCAAGTGGTAACCACTACTGGTGGTACTTCAAATGCTAGACAATCAATTATAAAAAACTGACTTACCCACGTTAGCAAATTTTCCAAAATTAATCATTGAACTATTTCAAATCAGCTGTTCATTTAAACAATAGGCCACCAAATAGCCTTCAAAACACTTTCACCCACAAAGTAAAGAAGGCTCCAATCACGGTTAAATGGTACCAAAACGCCCATATACGGTATCGCCCACACCGACGAGTTTAGGTATATCCGTACGAAAGTGAAACGGTTTCCTCGACCCGGCATTGTGTCGGCCCGTGACACGGTGACCTTGTGCGGCGCGGGATTTGTAAACAAATGATGGTGTCATGGACTCGGTGGATATGGGGTTTCGATTTCAGGTGTTTGTTTACAATGGGCTGTGTGTTGTGATAACCTCTTTAGTTGTGTCGACAGTCGGTACGATACCCGGTGTGCATCGGCCGATGTTCGTTTATTTTTACCCGACTTCATCAGGGTTATGTTGTTAGGTTCGTAGTATCCACTTACCTACCCATTTTAATTTCTTATGCTTGTCCTACACAGCCTTAATGGTTTGGTGGGTTTGTCATTTGATTCTTTTTAAGAGGTTTCCACCTTTATGCTGGCTGATGCAAATATTGAACGAAGTTTCACATTTCAGTTATATTATATTTGGCTTGTGAAAGGTGATTTTTACCGATAAATCTATCTATCTATTCGCACGCGCTACAAAGATTCTTCATCAATATCTACATCAAATTGTATTATTACAAGTAGCCAGTATAAAATTTACAATAAATATGTATAGTCATGTTATGCGCACAGTTGTACTGCCATGGTATTACCAATATGGTCTATAGTGCTACTGGTAGTACTAGAGATACAGGTTTGTATCATTTGTATCTACCAGTTGAACTCAACGTTGGTTATGCATTATTAGCATCGTGAATTTACTTGTATTTTTGTAGTAGTACAAGAGATACAATTTTGTATCATTTGTACTACCAGTTGAACTACTCAGTAGTACTTCTGATCCGGAGCGAAAGTTACTGTTACCCTCAGCCACAGAATAAATAATAATACCACGTACAGAAGCGTCACTCTCGAACAAAATCAAGTTTAGGTATAAAAATTAGCTCACTCTTAGAACCGTTTCCTATTTGCACGCTACATTGAAACTTATCGTGAGACGGGAGCGTTCATATTCCGTTAGGCACCGCTGACTTGTAACCGTGCGAGCCGATATTCAAACGGCAATCTTGATGATAAATTATTATTCAATAAAAATACTGCTCAGATCAATCCCCCGTTCTCCTCTCCTTCTCCCCTCACTTCCACTCCTTGTATTACTTTTATATGTCGGCAGCGTGTTGGCAACGTCCTTGGTGTTGCAAACGTCTATAGGCGACAGTGACCACTTTCCATCAGGTGGGCTGCCTGCCTGTCAGCCTACTTTTGGCAATAAAAAAAATCTTAATCAAATGAAAATGTGACCACATGGTAAGCACCTGCCCTCAAATAAAAAAGAATCATCAAAATCGGTTTACTAGGTAAAAAGTTATAAGGTAACACAGATCACTAACTAAAAAGTGATGACGTTGTCCACAGTCTACTGGTCCACAGCAATATGCTGAGCTCAAGCCTTTTTCTGTGAACACTGTGCACAGCAGTGATCTTTTTGCAGACGTATTCTCATGGGATAAAAAGTGGGCAGCAGTGATCTTTTTGCAGACGTATTCTCATGGGATAAAAAGTGCGCAGCAGTGATCTTTTTGCAGACGTATTCTCATGGGATAAAAAGTGGGCAGCAGTGATCTTTTTGCAGACGTATTCTCATGGGATAAAAAGTGCGCAACTGATCTTTTTGCAGACGTATTCTCATGGGATAAAAAGTGCGCAACAGTGATCTTTTTTCAGACGTATTCTCATGGGATAAAAAGAGCGCAACAGTGATCTTTTCGCAGACGTATTCTCATGGGATAAAAAGTGCGCAGCAGTGATCTTTTCGCAGACGTATTCTCATGGGATAAAAAGTGCACAGCAGTGATCTTTTCGCAGACGTATTCTCATGGGATAAAAAGAGCGCAACAGTGATCTTTTCGCAGACGTATTCTCATGGGATAAAAAGAGCGCAACAGTGATATTTTCGCAGACGTATTCTCATGGGATAAAAAGTGCGCAACAGTGATCTTTTCGCAGACGTATTCTCATGGGATAAAAAGTGCGCAGCAGTGATCTTTTCGCAGACGTATTCTCATGGGATAAAAAGAGCGCAACAGTGATCTTTTCGCAGACGTATTCTCATGGGATAAAAAGTGCGCAGCAGTGATCTTTTCGCAGACGTATTCTCATGGGATAAAAAGTGCACAGCAGTGATCTTTTCGCAGACGTATTCTCATGGGATAAAAAGAGCGCAACAGTGATCTTTTCGCAGACGTATTCTCATGGGATAAAAAGAGCGCAACAGTGATCTTTTCGCAGACGTATTCTCATGGGATAAAAAGAGCGCAACAGTGATCATTTCGCAGACGTATTCTCATGGGATAAAGAGAGCGCAACAGTGATCTTTTCGCAGACGTATTCTCATGGGATAAAAAGTGCGCAACAGTGATCTTTTCGCAGACGTATTCTCATGGGATAAAAAGAGCGCAACAGTGATCTTTTCGCAGACGTTTTCTCATGCGATAAAAAGTGCGCAACAGTGATCTTTTCGCAGACGTATTCTCATGGGATAAAAAGTGCGCAACAGTGATCTTTTCGCAGACGTATTCTCATGGGATAAAAAGTGCGCAACAGTGATATTTTCGCAGACGTATTCTCATGGGATAAAAAGTGGGCAGCAGTGATCTTTTTGCAGACGTATTCTCATGGGATAAAAAGTGCGCAGCAGTGATCTTTTTGCAGACGTATTCTCATGGGATAAAAAGTGGGCAGCAGTGATCTTTTTGCAGACGTATTCTCATGGGATAAAAAGTGCGCAACTGATCTTTTTGCAGACGTATTCTCATGGGATAAAAAGTGCGCAACAGTGATCTTTTTGCAGACGTATTCTCATTGGATAAAAAGTGGGCAGCAGTGATCTTTTTGCAGACGTATTCTCATGGGATAAAAAGAGCGCAACAGTGATCTTTTCGCAGACGTATTCTCATGGGATAAAAAGTGCGCAGCAGTGATCTTTTCGCAGACGTATTCTCATGGGATAAAAAGTGCACAGCAGTGATCTTTTCGCAGACGTATTCTCATGGGATAAAAAGAGCGCAACAGTGATTGTTCACGCGAAAGCGTGACGTCACCTCACCCACAGTGCGTCCCCCGCTACCCGCCGGTAAGGGGAAGCCGCCGCGTCAAACGCGGCGGCTCTCGCACGCGACAACTGAGCGACACGCACTCTGCTCGCGCGCACGCAACACTAAGTGAAATCCGCTCTGCACCGCCGCCATTTTGCCACGAGTCGGAAACGCCCCCAATAATTTTACCGACGACACCTACGCGTACGCGAGTGCACAAATAAAAGGGACACTGACAATACAGACATTAGAACCAAGTGACAATAGTTCTTCAGCTCATTCAGCACGCCGTCGACAGCAGCACGCCTCCAACGAGGACTTACGGTCACCAGCACCCACCAGTTCCAGAGTCTCCCGACATACCCCACGGAACCCAGGTACCAATAATTCTTCCCTACCTATCGTATGGTGGCATATTGCCTCACCATATTTCCTTCGAGCCGGATTTATCCGGTTATCCGGATATAACCGGGTACCCGGATAAACCACATTTCCTACGAGCACGGATAATTAATTACCAATTGGTCCATCGAACCGAGATAATTAAAAGAACCGGCACCTTAATATCTCATTCGACCGAAATATGGTGTAAACAAACTATATTTTCCTTCGAAACGAGATAACGACCCAGTGAATATCCTTCACTTTCAGCTCTTATCAGCTCTTAATTAAAATTCCCTTTAATACAGTCCATTGCCAATATCAGCCCGAAGATCAGCACGAGTTAATTCCCAAATATCGAATATTAACTCAAACTTCATTTTATTAATTTAATTTAAATCCCCTTACGTCATACAAATCAATCCGAAGCTTCTAGACGAGTGAACCGGCAGTGCGATTTGCCAAGCCAAACTAACCCGTCTAGCCACATTTCACGAAGTACGCTATCATTGTTCGTTTGACACTCGCGCGCCACAGAATAGACAATAATACTGCAGAGTTGTTTGGTTTGAAATTCCAAACTCGTTAACGATAACGTTAATGAGGCGTTTGTTTTTATGATTGTTAGCTATTGTTTGCAAGAAAGTCGTAAATAACATAACTAAAGGCCAGGTACTTTGTTGATTTTAATTATAAAATAATACTAAGTACTGTTAAAATATTTACTTGTGTTCGTGATTATCATGAAATAATTAATGTAAGTTAATTGTTTACATTTAGGAGACCAGCATAAAACGTCTTAGGGTCCCGTACAGAATTTACGTAAATAACATAACGAAATTTACGGAATATAATTAATTAAGTAATTAAACCATCAGCTCATATAAGGTTTCGTACACACGTTATTAATTTAGACGTTATTTTAACCGACTTCCGAAAAAGGAGGTGCGGAATTTCACCTACGATTAAATACTTTAATATTTTTATTTCCTTTTAATTTTGCTTGCGTCCTTGTGCCTGACTTCGCCTACGACGATTAACGATGCCTTCTGAATCACAGGTAGCCAGATTTAGACAGTTACAAATCGCTATTATTAAGCTTAATTTGGAAGCGTTATCATTGAGGTCTAGCAAACCAAGGCGCTATAGCCCCGAGTTCGATGCCAGAGCATCGGGCGTAAGATTGACCCGCGATAGATTTGACGCGGCGTATTATATAATATTAGACACCGTAGGCTTATCAGATTCCGAGGAGGAATTCTACAACGAGCAGTATGAAAGGACAATAGACGCCTACTACGAGATTCTCGTTGTAGAATTGGAACAAAAAACATGGTCATTAGCGCCCCCTCCGTCACCAGCTCAGCAGGTATCGAACCCGCAGCCTCAGTGCTGTGCGCAGGATTCGAACCTGCACCCTCTCAGCTCCGCGCCTATACCAGCGCGCTTATCGCCATCAGCTCAGCAGGTATCGAACCTGCAGCCACAGTGCTATACGCAGGATTCGAACCTGCACCCTCTCAGCTCCGCGCCTATACCCGCGCGCTCATCATCATCAACTCAGCAGGCATCGAACCTGCAGCCTCAGGGCTGTGCGCAGGATTCGAACCCGCACCCTCTCAGCTCCGCGCCTATACCCGCGCGCTCCTCATCATCAGCTCCGCAGGTATCGAACCTGCAGCCACAGTGCTATACGCAGGATTCGAACCTGCACCCTCTCAGCTCAGCGCCTATACCCGCGCGCTTTTCAATATCAGCTCAGCAGGTATCGAACCTGCAGCCTCAGTGCTGTACGCAGGATTCGAACCCGCACACTCTCAGCTCAGCGCCTATACCCGCGCGCTTCTCAATATCAGCTCAGCAGGTATCGAACCTGCAGCCACAGTGCTATACGCAGGATTCGAACCTGCACCCCCTCAGCTCCGCGCCTATACCAGCGCGCTTATCGCCATCAGCTCAGCAGGTATCGAACCTGCAGCCTCAGTGCTATGCGCAGGATTCGAACCTGCAACCTCTCAGCTCCGCGCCTATATCCGCGCGCTTCTCGTCATCTGCTCAGCAGGATTCGAACCTGCAACCTATCGGCTCCGCGACTATACCCGCGCGCTTCTCGTCCCCACTTCAGCAGGTTTCGAACCCACAACCTCCGCGCTATGCGCAGGGTTCGAACCCACGACCGTTCAGCTCCGCGCCAAGACCCAAACAGGTATCGAACCCGCAACCTCACTATGGTGACAACCATTGCTACCCATGTAGTAATGTAAAGGGTCACAAGCCTCGGGTATGTACACGATACTACGCACTACCAGTGCGCTTATTGCCGGTACAACAGCGCGAGGTACCACGGCGCCGTCCCTCACCTGATACGGGCCAGATGGTGTACTCCCGTCGTACTCCACCGCGCACTACCTCGCGTCCTTCACCGCCGCCTAGGCAATGATTAGGACGGCACATCCAACAAATACCGACTCAGCCCACAAAGAATCAGCACACACACACAACACGACGACAAACTGTCATCGCAAACACCTTAAGTCAGTTAGGTGCTGACATTCTGCACTCACCCTTGCGCCAGCAATTCTGGACGTTATGAGTATACAAATGTATACATTGTTTTCGTTTCCGCGCTAAAACTAAGGCCCCGTACATGGCCGACCTACCCGCCGACCGCGTAAACGTTCAGCCCGTATTTAGCAAAGTCACGACGGACTTTGCTGGACCATTTTTGATAAAATCCAGTACACTTAGAAATGCCAAGCTATTAAAGGGCTACTTCTGTGTTATAACATGTCTAGCCTCGAAGGCGGTCCATCTCGAACCGGTATCTGAGTTATCCACGGAAGCGTTCCTTGCGGCATTACAGCGTTTTGTTTCTAGGCGCGGTGTACCGACGTTAATTAGGTCTGATTGCGGTACAAATTATGTAGGCGCTAGGAATGAACTTAGGGAAATACAGGCCTTTCTTGCAACCAATAATGACAGTATCGCACATACGCTTTCTAAACAGCACATAACATGGTGGCTAAATCCACCAAAGGCACCCTGGTTCGGTGCACTTCATGAAACAGCGGTAAAGTCAGCTAAACAATTACTGTACCGTGTGGTCGGCGAACAACGCCTCACATTTGAAGAGTTTTCAACTCTATTAGCACGCATTGAAGCCGTGCTCAATTCACGCCCTCTCAGCCCACTCTCTTCTGACCCTGCGGATCTTGATGCTCTCACCGCAGGTCATTTCCTTATTGGCCGTCCGCTCACAGCCTTACCTGAATATTCGGTAGAAGGCCGAGCCATTTCTGCACTAAAAAGGTTCAAGCTCGTCCAATCCTTATCCCAACACTTTTGGCGATCCTGGTCCAAGTCCTACCTGCACACCCTCCAAACCCGCTCCAAATGGACTTCCCGATCCAGCCCACCTCAAGTCGGGGAACTGGTACTGATAGTGGACGACCAGGTGCCGCCTCTACACTGGCGCATGGGCCGCATCACCAAGACGCTCCCGGGGAGGGATGGCGTCACCCGAGTGGTGGAACTCAAGACGACTTTGGGCATACTGACGCGACCTGTCCTCAAGATCGCCCGCCTGCCTATCGATTGAGCACCACACCACACCTTTGCCGCGTGGGGAATATGTTCACGCGAAAGCGTGACGTCACCTCACCCACAGTGCGTCCCCCGCTACCCGCCGGTAAGGGGAAGCCGCCGCGTCAAACGCGGCGGCTCTCGCACGCGACGACTGAGCGACACGCACTCTGCTCGCGCGCACGCAACACTAAGTGAAATCCGCTCTGCACCGCCGCCATTTTGCCACGAGTCGGAGACGCCCCCAATAATTTTACCGACGACACCTACGCGTACGCGAGTGCACAAATAAAAGGGACACTGACAATACAGACATTAGAACCAAGTGACAATAGTTCTTCAGCTCATTCAGCACGCCGTCGACAGCAGCACGCCTCCAACGAGGACTTACGGTCACCAGCACCCACCAGTTCCAGAGTCTCCCGACATACCCCACGGAACCCAGGTACCAATAATTCTTCCCTACCTATCGTATGGTGGCATATTGCCTCACCAGTGATCTTTTCGCAGACGTATTCTCATGGGATAAAAAGAGCGCAACAGTGATATTTTCGCAGACGTATTCTCATGGGATAAAAAGTGCGCAGCAGTGATCTTTTCGCAGACGTATTCTCATGGGATAAAAAGAGCGCAACAGTGATCTTTTCGCAGACGTATTCTCATGGGATAAAAAGTGCGCAGCAGTGATCTTTTCGCAGACGTATTCTCATGGGATAAAAAGTGCACAGCAGTGATCTTTTCGCAGACGTATTCTCATGGGATAAAAAGAGCGCAACAGTGATCTTTTCGCAGACGTATTCTCATGGGATAAAAAGAGCGCAACAGTTATCTTTTCGCAGACGTATTCTCATGGGATAAAAAGAGCGCAACAGTGATCATTTCGCAGACGTATTCTCATGGGATAAAGAGAGCGCAACAGTGATCTTTTCGCAGACGTATTCTCATGGGATAAAAAGAGCGCAACAGTGATCTTTTCGCAGACGTTTTCTCATGCGATAAAAAGTGTGCAACAGTGATCTTTTCGCAGACGTATTCTCATGGGATAAAAAGTGCGCAACAGTGATCTTTTCGCAGACGTATTCTCATGGGATAAAAAGTGCGCAACAGTGATCTTTTCGCAGACGTATTCTCATGGGATAAAAAGGGCGCAACAGTGATCTTTTCGCAGACGTATTCTCATGGGATAAAAAGTGCACAGCAGTGATCTTTTCGCAGACGTATTCTCATGGGATAAAAAGAGCGCAACAGTGATCTTTTCGCAGACGTATTCTCATGGGATAAAAAGTGCGCAACAGTGATCTTTTGGCAGACGTATTCTCATGGGATAAAAAGTGCGCAACAGTGATCTTTTCGCAGACATATTCTCATGGGATAAAAAGTGCGCAACAGTGATCTTTTCGCAGACGTATTCTCATGGAATAAAAAGTGCGCAACAGTGATCTTTTTGCAGACGTATTCTCATGGGATAAAAAGTGCGCAACAGTGATCTTTTCGCAGACGTATTCTCATGGAATAAAAAGTGCGCAACAGTGATCTTTTTGCAGACGTATTCTCATGGGCTAAAAAGGTATTTAATGTTATTTACTGTGTTAGTAAAGCTTTGTTTTAGATTATGTTGATTTAAAGAGAAAGTTGTATTCAGTATTTACAGAAATAGAGCTTCCTTCATTCATCCACATAAAAAATACAAATGAAATGAGATGTTCCTCCTTTTTTGGAAGTCGGTTGAAAAGGGAGAATGAGGGCAGTACCACAGAACAAATAATACTTACTACTAACTTAATAGTACTTTCCTTCCTAAAACCTAGATTCTTCTTTATGTAGTTATTCTAGTTAGTATGTCATTATAAGACGATGGTATTGTATTTATTTTTAATTTTATTGGAAATAAATAGTTAATTTGGTTAGTTGGCTGGTGTTTTTGTCCAATTGAATGGTTATGGGGATTTCTGAACTTTTGTCCAATTATCCCCTTTCGACAGCCAAAGACGACGCGCAGGGGATTTCTGGACTGTCCAAATTCAAATTCGCATGATCTGTTAAGGGTATTTCTGGAATAAGCCTTCTGATTCTGTAGGTATTCGTTTCAAAGGTAAGTCCAAGTTCCCACTGACTTAGAAAACGGATCCGGCGTTATTATCAAAATACACGCATACTGAAAGGATGGTTAACACTGTGGGAAGCAGGAAGCGTAGTCGTCACAATAGGAAAACAAACCTTGGCCTTATCGGTCATAAGGTCACTAAACCAAATAACTAATGGAAGCGCTCTGAATTACACTGCGCATTATGTGCGTAATGTGTATACACTAAAGTAGGACAACGAGAACAAAGAACGAATTGTTATACGCGTGAAAGCATATACCTAGTCTTGTTAGATTAGTTTTGATAAGGGAACAATTTATTACTAGTAACTGTAGGTATACATGGAAAATCCATTTCTTCAGATTTAAATAATTGCCCATATTATCATAGCTTTTAAATATACCGCATCTAAAATTTCGAACAATCTTCCACCTCCTATGAGGACTAAAATAGGTTCCAATAGTTTCAAATTAAAATATAAAATAATTCTACTTAAACGTCAAAATAAGAACTTTGAAGCAACTTTTAAATTAAAATAACGCCTTACCATTACACTCTCTTACTCTCAAAGACCTCTTCAACAACATCTTACTTCGAGAAAAGGAGTATACTGAAAATCAGCCTTGCATAGACTTAAGTGTCTACGCAGCTATGCGCTGAGCATACCCCTTATGCCCTATTGTTTCAAATATTAGGTAAATTGTTTGTTATTATTGTATCTTTTGTGGCAATAATATTTTTTTCTTTCTTTCTTTCATTATAATATTCTACTATGTAATGTACCATAAGCAATTAACATTTTATTTTGTAAAAATACCGTTTACAATATAAATTAATGTCTGAGATGGGATTGCCATTGAACGAACCAGATTTTATTAATAAAACAGAAACGAACTCTTTGACATTTGTATTAATTTAATAAAAAAAATGACTACTTAGAAATTTAGAACCTCAGGCTAATCATGCCTGAGTTTTTCTACACTAATATTATAAAGAGGAACATTTTGTATGTGTGTGTGTGTGTGTGTATGTTTGTAATGATTAAACTCAAAAAGTACTGCACCGATTTGAAAATTGGAAAGCTACATTCACCCTGAGTAACATACGCTATATTTGATTCATTCTCATCATCATCCATCACCACGCGGGTGAAATCGCAGACCGCAGCTAGTATCTTATATAAATACAATAATATGATATATATATATATATATATATATATATTTCTTGTTTGATAATTATCGTAAGCTTAACACTTAACACTTATTTATATCCTACTAGCTGTGTCCTACGGTTTCACCCGCGTGGTGATTGATGAGCAAAGATGATGATGATATTGATGAAAAAGTATCCTATTTGTTATTTCAGTGCCTCATTTACCAAATTTCATTAAATCCATTCAGTAGTTTTTGCGTGAAAGAGCATCCATACATACATACATCCAAACTTTCGCGTTTATAATATTACTGGGATAAAAACTGACTTTACTCATATAAATGTGCCGACCACCTCAGGAAGTTTACGCTGTAAGTTCGCGGCGACCACTATATATATATATGTTGTTGACTTCAATATTTTCGTTTGTTGCCCGTAGTTCAATCGCAGAGTTCTACTATTTGATCCATGGGATTTTTTTTTTGCCTGTGGTTCTATCAATTGAACCACGGGCAAGTCAGACTACCCGTAGCCTATCATGTAAAAAACACCGATAGTTTATGGAGATCTGAATTATTTGGTCACCAATTTTAAGGAATCCGCCGCTCTGCCCACGAAACCATAAAATTCCAGGAAGACTCCCGCTTACAGAGGTCGAAATGTACGGCTATTCCATTTTTAGAGGGATAGTAGTCCCTTGTTTTTAAGTCAAAACCTGAGTTAGTACTGACAAACAAAGTGTGTGCGAAAGACATTCTAATGTTTGTAAACAAAAGTGTCAAAACCTTTTTTTTTTTTTTTTTTTACCTGGGAAATCCTTTATGGATACCACCTACCACGGGGAGGTAGGTGGCTATGCGGGAGTCCGTATACCCACCAAAACCCCGGGGTGTTCCGTCACTGCCGCTTTGGGCGGGAACTTGGGACAGATTTTGCACACGACCGCGAACCCGCTGCGGCTGTCCGTTGCCGGACCCTTCTCTTCGCGGCACGCCAGAACACATGGCGCGCCGCAACTGCCTCGGAGACCAACTCTGGGGGGGAAGTCAGTGTTGGTCTCAGTGGGGTGTGTTTTGCCAGAAACGCACTTCTAAAAAATGCTGAGCATACCGATAGCGCACGTCTAGGCGGAGTAGGCTATAGGCGCGCACTGACCAGTCCTAATCACATACGTCCCCGCAATTGCTAGAATGCCGCCGCAAGCTAGTAATTGGTCCACTTACATACACCTTTGTGGACCGTCCTCCCCGGGCAATGTTACGGCCCAATCAGAGCTCCCCATCTACAACTCTGGACTGTAACAGCGAAATGTGAAGGGCAAAAGCGAATCTTCGGCGCTTTAACCGAATAGCTGGCTAGGGGAAAATAACCCCAAAAAAAAATTACTAAACCATGGCAGCAAAACCAAAAAAGTTATTACCCCAGGAGGGTACCAGTGATGCTGGAGAATCCCTCCCTGAGCTTAGCTCAGGCTGCCCCTCGTACTCTGGGGGGGGCAAAGTTTTGCCTGAAATGGACCCAAACAATGATAACAGAAGTAGCATGCTCCAAAAAAAATTCGTTCAACAAGCTTTCCATCCCAGCTTGTTCATCACAAGGCCAAGGTCTGCATCGCTAGACTGCAGCCAAAAACATCCTTCATCTCCGATCATGGTAAAAGATACGGAAACTGTGGTAAAATCATCTTCTATGGACTGGCAAAAAGTCCCTTTAGAGAGAAACCCCAAACGCAAAAAAACTGAAGGGCCCAATAGCCCTCCATTCGAAGTTATTTCCACCCACAACAGATTTGCTGAATTACTAGTAGATGACCAGTCCTGCCAAGTAGCAACCAAAAAGTCCAGTAGACCTCCACCAATAATACTTTACGGAATTGATGATGTTCGTAAACTTACTGAGCTACTTGAAAGTTCAGCAGACAAAAGTAAATTTAAGTATAAACTACTAAACCGTAAACAACTGAGAATAAGCTGTACAGAAACTGACACCTACAAAAAACTCATTCAACTAATCCGAGACAACAAGCTGATTGGATATACATTTAACAAAAAAGATGAGAGAAATTATAGGATAGTGATTCGGAATCTGCATCACTCAACACCAATAAACATAATAAAAGACGAGATTGAGAGTACAGGAAACACAGTAACCGGTGAAATAATAAATGCAAGATATGGACCCGACAAAAGACCAACTTCCACATTTTTTGTAACCCTACTAACTAGCCCAAATAACAAAAATGTCAAAAATTTAAAGTACATCTATCATCAATCTATTACCATTGAAGACCCTAAAAAGAAGAATGCAATAGTTCAATGTCAGAGATGTCAACAATATGGGCATTCAAAGAACTATTGTATGCGCCCATATAGATGTGTCAAATGTGCACAAGGACATAAAACCTCAGAATGTCCAAACAGGATCGTGACACTCCAGCACGCTGTGTACTCTGCCAGGGAGCTCATCCGGCAAACTACAAGGGTTGTGACGTGTACAGAGAAATCTTAGCTAGACGAACAAAACAGCCCACTAGTGTAAATAGAGCCAAATTCTCCACAGCACCAGTACCTACAACTAAGTCACCACAAAAACCAAAGATTACGAGTAGGAAAGATACCGAACGTGACAATTTACCAGTAGAACAGGAATGCCAAAGTACAGCCACAATCAGTCACCACAGACCGCAAAGGAAAGATTACAGTGACGCTCAACATAATGCAAGGACAATGAAAAAAGCTAAACAGACTACAAAAGATACAACAAATTCTAAGCTTCAATCAACTGATAATCATATGACTAACAACAACCCATCTCAAGTAATAGAAAACATACCCTCAACACTAGAAATGATGCTTGCCAGACAATCTGAAAAGTTCGACCTCATCCTACAACAACTGAGTACTCTTATGAACCTCATAGTTAGACTCATCGACAAAATTTTACAATGATTACACTCAGAATAGCAACATGGAACATAAATGGCCTGGCTCCAAATACAAATGAATTGGAAGTTCTCATGAAGGAACATAAATTAGATATAGCACTGATATCTGAAGCTCATTGTACAGCTACCTCATGTGTTAGATATAAGGACTATTGTACTTACTTCACGAACCACCCTGACGGAACGGGCCATGCGGGTTCAGCGATAGTAATTAGGAAAACGCTAAACCACTACCAACTTCCAGAATATAAAACTGATTTTATCCAGGCCACTTCGGTATGCGTAATGGAGGAGGCTGGCCCTATCACATTTTCCTCTGTGTACTGTCCTCCGAAACCGACAATAACAGAAAGCATGTTCACAAATTTCTTCAACACACTTGGCAATCGGTTCATTGCAGGTGGTGACTGGAATTCAAAACATATATCTTGGGGTTCTAGACTTACAACAACCAGAGGAAGACAACTAAAACAAACCATTGACAGCAACAGATTAGGTGCACTTACAACTGCAGAACCTACTAACTGGCCATCTGACCCAAATAAAATTCCTGATTTATTAGATTTCTTCATAACAAAGGGAATGTCAAGGCACTATTTTAAAGTTGAGTCATGCTTTGAAGGCTCTTCTGACCACACACCAGTACTGCTCACTATAAGCGACCTTCTAATAGAATACGAAGAACCTGAAAGGTTGTACAATAAACATACCAACTGGGTCTGCTTTCGTGAATATATAGATGAACGCATCAAATTAAAAGTAGCTCTAAAGACTGTTGATGACATTGAAAATGCTACAAAAAATATATCACAACTAATACAGGAAGCTTGCTGGTTCTCCACTCCCTTGCTGAAAACATCCGGGAATCGAGATAACATTCCAACAGATGTAAGGAAGTCAATCTTACTAAAAAGAAAACTCCGCAGAATTTGGCAGCGAAGCAGACTCAAAGAGGATAAAAAGACCTTTGATCAGGCGTCCGCAAATCTCAAGAAGATTTTAGAAGAGTGGCATAATGATACCCTAAGTGCAAAGCTGGAGTCATTGACGGCAACATCACCCACTAACTACTCTCTATGGAAGTTTACCAAAAACTACGATAGACCCCAAACTATGAAACCGCCGCTTAGAACCGATACAGGTTGGGCAAGAACCTCGCAAGAAAAGGCAAAAGCATTCGCAACCCACTTAGCCAATGTCTTCACCCCTCATGAGATATTGGATCCAGATTCAGAAAAAGATATTCATCGTATCCTAGAACAAGATTTTCAGCTATCTCCAGCGCCAAAACCTGTAACCGTGAAGGAAGTATGGAGAACAATAAAATGTTTGAAGGATAAAAAAGCCCCAGGCTATGATCTTATATCAAAAGAGGTACTAAAAGAACTGCCGAAGAAAGCTACAGTATTCCTCACTATGCTCTACAATGGTATCCTTCGAGTTCAGTACTTCCCTAAACATTGGAAAGTGTCATCAATACTCATGATACTCAAACCGGGAAAACCAGCAAACGAAGTTACCTCATATAGACCTATAAGCCTACTTCCAACAATGTCGAAGGTCTTCGAAAAGATACTATTGCGAAGATTAACTCCTATCCTGGAAGAAAACAGAGTAGTTCCTAACCATCAGTTTGGCTTTAGACAACACCATTCAACAATCGAACAAGTTCACCGAGTCTACGGCCATATTCGGAAAGCGCTTGAACAAAAACAATATTGCTCTTCGGCATTCTTAGACATCCAACAGGCTTTCGATAAAGTATGGCACAAGGGGCTTTTATGTAAAATAAAAACTTGCCTGCCACACAACTACTTCACCCTACTAGAGTCTTACTTGTCAGAAAGAATATTTCAAGTCAAAGAGTCAACTGCAATATCCGCCTTCTTTGATATTAAAGCAGGAGTCCCTCAGGGATCAGTTATGGGACCAGTGTTGTACACTATCTATACCTCTGATCTTCCTCAAGTTGATGATACTATTATAGCAACATTTGCCGATGACACGGCTATTCTTGCTAATGACCGCAACCCAGCAAAAGCTTCCGCAACTCTTCAAAGAGGATTAAATAAGATAACCAAGTGGCTAAAAAAATGGAGGATAAAAGCAAGCACAACAAAATCCGTACAGGTGACATTCACTCTTAGAAAAGGTAACTGCCCACCTGTACAGCTAGAAAATGCTACCCTTCCACATGAGGACAAAGTAAGATATTTGGGACTCCATCTTGACCGTCGTTTAACCTGGAAGGACCACATTAAGTCTAAAAGAGAAGCGCTCAACCTACGCTATAAAGGGCTATATTGGTTACTTGGACGAAACAGCAAACTGTCAATAGACAATAAACTTCTAATCTACAAAAGCATTCTCAAGCCGGTTTGGACATATGGAATTCAGCTGTGGAGCACTGCTTGCAACTCCAACATATCTATGCTGCAAAGAATGCAAAATATAATACTGAGAACCATCAATAATGGACCTTGGTACATAACGAATTCGGAAATACACCACAACCTCAATATGCCAACTGTTAAGGATGAAATCAGCAAATCAGCAACAACCTATCAGCAACGATTGAGTAACCACCCTAATAGCCTGGCATCACAACTACTAAACGAGAGTTATGCGCCGCGACTACGAAGGAAACAAGTGCTTCCCTCTGACTAGGGAGCACATTGTATACTAATGAGGAAAAGTCTTCAGTGGAAGACTCACTCTACATAACAAAGCCACCCACAAAAAATCTTCTGAAAGTAGAGAAAAACTGATTGGAGATATAAACCAAACAAACAAAAAAAAAAAAAAATATTTTAAGGAATCCGCCGCTCTGCCCACGAAACCATAAAATTCCAGGAAGACTCCCGCTTACAGAGGTCGAAATGTACGGCTATTCCATTTTTAGAGGGATAGTAGTCCCTTGTTTTTAAGTCAAAACCTGAGTTAGTACTGACAAACAAAGCGTGTGCGAAAGACATTCTAATGTTTGTAAACAAAAGTGTCAAAACCTTTTTTTTTTTTTTTTACCTGGGAAATCCTTTATGGATACCACCTACCACGGGGAGGTAGGTGGCTATGCGGGAGTCCGTATACCCACCAAAACCCCGGGGTGTTCCGTCACTGCCGCTTTGGGCGGGAACTTGGGACAGATTTTGCACACGACCGCGAACCCGCTGCGGCTGTCCGTTGCCGGACCCTTCTCTTCGCGGCACGCCAGAACACATGGCGCGCCGCAACTGCCTCGGAGACCAAACCCGCCAACAATGGGTGCCAGACTTCCCCATGTCTGGACGCCCGTGATATCCCTTGCGGTGGGTCGGATACGTAGCCCCACCGCCTGCTATGTCAGCCACAAGGGATAACCCCCCGCGACCCCACCTCCTCGAGCCTGCGCCAAGCGCCCGGACCCCACCTCCTCGAGCCTGCGCCAAAGCGCCCGGACCCCGCAACTCCTATGTGGACTTGGCCGCCAAAGCCCATAGGAGCGGCCCCGCCTGAGCCGGCCAGCGCACCCCAACGCCGGCGCAGCCCCTGGGTTCCTCTTGGCTTCACCGTGGTGATCCAAGCCACGGCTACTGAGCCCCCCCGCCACGTCAATGCGGGAACCCTTCGGGGGGGAAAAGTGTCAAAAGCTGTCCTAACCCGATTAATTAGTCTCATTTATAGAGGGAGTCCTAATTATAAAGGTAAACATCGAATAAATCCTAGAAATCAGATCTCATTTAACCAGGTTCGAAAAGTCACATTAATAAAGGTAATTCAATGAAAAAGTACCGGGACCTCATTGCAACTCTCAATAATAGAGGTTTCTCATTTATCCAGGTCCTATATAACCAAGTTTCACTGTAGTTAAGCCTAATGCCAGTATAGCAGATATATGCTAGTCGGTGCAAAAATCGAAGATAGCTTCATAGAAATAGCGATCATATTCGCGTGCTATAAAGTGGCTGCTACATCCTGGATTGGAAGGTGCAGAATGAAAATGTGAAATTCGTGGAATAATATGTCAGACTAATATAAAATTTGACTAATAAATCCGTATACAATCTGGAACGGAAACATAAAATTAGATGCATAAGCTCCAACAGATACAATCTAAGATGGATTCTTTCGATGCATGATCGCCATCAGTAAGATAAAATCGTTTGGAATGTTAAGCACCAAACATGTATTTAAATGTCGCATTATTGTGATTAACGTCATGTTACGCCATCGACGCTAATATTATTCCCTAGAGATGTACTAGCGTTATAGGATTTCGTTTCACACAAATGTGAATTGACACTGATAAACGTTAACAGTGATCGAAATAAGTATAAGTGAACGAAGTCAGAATATCTCATATTTTGAAATTTATAGAGAGAAAAATTCACATCCTCGGTCGGGATTCGAACCCGCGTCTTCTGACGTCCGATGATGTGAATTTTTCCCTCCATAAATTTCAATGTTTGAGATCGCTTAAGCAAGCGTTAGTACTTTGAAAAGTAATACTATTAAAATCTAATACTTATTTTATTAGTTAGTTGACCACAATTTTGTTAGTTAGTTAACCTTCTATATTTTTAGTAACATAACCTTCAATATAGTAATGGAAGTTACGATACTTAAGTATGATGTTTAGCAGAGTTTCGCTGACAGGTTCTAATGATGATTTTTCAAGGTTTATTTCGTTTGATAACCAAACTATAAACACCCTCATTTAATATGTTCAGGCTGTATAATGAATATACAATATGTTCAGACCTATCAGAATTTATAGCCACGGTTAATTAGCTGTATAATTTTTAAAGACAATTTTAGCGCGCCCGAAATGGAAGATACACCGTTTTCACAAGTTTATGTACCAACATAGTTTTAACAATCCCATGTTCTTATTCTTATTTTTACAGCGGAAAGACTCCGGCGTTTAATTATCTTTCATTTTTCAAACAATATCAACGCAATGCCGCCTCCATAAGGAAATATAGACTCGATGGTTTTACTATTAATAAATATTTTGTATAACGACAGGTTTACTATAATCATAAAATTTTATATACTCATACAAAAATCATGGAAATATTCTGATTAAATATTATGTAATATATGATTATAGTTGTTATATAAATGTTGCTCTTTGTGAATCCAGGAAACATCACACAAACAAAATTGAAGTGCCTTTGTGATGTAATATTAAGAACTTATTACTTATAGAATATGAAAGTATATACTGCGGTCGGTTAGTTTCTTTATATAAATGGAGCCCACCAAAAGTACAAAAATACAATCAAATATTTTTTGTTAAGTCTTCATCCCTGCGATGCACCGATTACCTTTATTAACTACTAGCTGCTCTCCGCGGTTTCACGCGCGCGGTGATGGATGATGATGATGATGATGAATCTTATATAGCCTATGTTACTCAGGGTGAATGTAGTTTTCCAATGATGAAAGAATTTTTGAAATCAGTCCACTACTTTTTGAGCCAATTCGTTACAATTATACATACAAATCTTTCCTCTTTATAATATTAGTATAGATCAGTGGAGTGAAGTTGAAGAGATAATTGGAGGAAGAAGGTGAGGGAAAACGAAACCCGAATTGTGATGATTGTTACTTTAGAATTGTGACTATAAAACCACACCGACCGACGCGTCTCTTAGATTTTCATTTTCTTTATTTCATATTAGATTCCCGTAACACACACTTTCGCTTTTCGCCTCAATATGTAAGTAGAAGTAGTATGTAGTTTCATAAAGATATTTTCCTTTGTTTCTGATTGCCCTAATTTCAAAAATCGATTATTTTATTTCTTTTAATAACTCTTTTGACGTGACACTGGCAATAATGTTCTAAACGTTTGCCAAAACAAAAACAAACAAACAAACAGAGTCCAACGCCTCAGCAAACGTTGTTCAAGTACTTAGGTAGTTCTCTATACAGATGATTCCTCTAACAGCTAAATTTGAGAATGGGATAGCAGTATAAGAGTTTAAACATGAGCAAATGGGACGATAAGAAAAGATAGTGCGCTACTAAGATAGCGCGATTCTAAAGTGAAGAACTAGGTGTTTTGCTAATTTAAATTAAACTGAAATAAATATTAATAAAATAAAATTGAAATGTAAGACATCCAAGTTTCCTAATTAACCTTACGCAAACATAGTTATTCAGAGATTTTTTTCTGTTAAAGGCTATTTTAGATGCAACTTAGCATTTTTTTCTATCGAGTCGTAATGCGTGCAACATGATTCGTAAACAAAAAAAATCTTAGAAATGTGATGAAATATTGTAATATTTTTTTTGTAGTATGTACATATCTCTGTACACAATGCTATAAAATATAGGTTAAAGGTATTTTCAGCTTCTTAGCGATTCTTGTAAAAGCCTGTAATTGTAATTGTAATTCTTGTAATTCTGTTCGTCCCGTGAGGGGTAGGAGTTGGAGAACACTAATTGTTCACGTTCAACATTGAACACGTTTGTTCAGTGTTTTTTTGCAGTATCTTAATACATTATGAAGATTTATGCAACCTATTTTATTAAGAAATACGTAGCGAAACAACACTTATTTTTATTTATTCTTCTCCCATGGGAATGTTATAAGTAATAAAATAAAAACTCCGACCAAGTGTAATGACCTCGCAAATGAATAATGTATACATGTCCATAGGGTTTATGTCCTCCTCCGTCGGTATGTGAATCGTAAGAAGCGAAGAAACCAAACTTATTAAGTAGTAGGCCACATTTTCAAGAGGCGTTCTTGGTCGTATCAAAGACCAATGTCTCGGGGTGCCGAGCGTAGTGCAGCGGCAGTAATCTCTGTGAAGCACTGCAACTGTCACGGGCAAGTGTAGCGCTTACCATCAGGCACATGACTTGCCCGTCTCGTCTCTTAATAACAGTGCGCTGATATGTTCTCTATTTAATTGGTATTACATTCCATTTTTGTACACCGCTTCGAGCTGATTATTCAGGCAGAGTACTGACCATGAATAGGACAAAATCATTAACCCTTACAAGTCCCAAACAAGCAATTTCTATTGTTATAGCACTGTTCTCATTAATTGTAGGTCGCGAGCGATCATACTTTTGTATCTAAATTAGTTAATTCCATACCAAAAAGATAATATAGGTCCTATGGTAATAGTTACTATATCTAGTAATTAACTTAGTAGTATAGGGTACCATATTGTACGCCCTTTTATATCTGATCACTCGATGTGGTCAAACACAGTGGACACTCTTTATGACTTCACAATTATTGTTCTAAAGTTTTGGTGTAAATATTATGTATATACGATACAAAATTGAAATTGGTTGTAAATATCGAATTTTATCTCTTAATAGCGACTGCTCGCGACTTCATTCGCGTAGTAAGCCATTTCTTGATTTTACTTTTATAAGAACCTTCCTGCCAATAATAAACACAACAAAAATAAAAAATTAGCGAAATTATTTCATCCAGTCACGCGTGATGCGATGACCGAGGGAAATAGAGAGTCTGTTTTAGACTTTCGCGGTTGTCAACTACGTGTAGTACTTGTGAACATGGTTCATGTAACTGTGCCAAAATATCGAGAACTCCAATTAGTAAATCGTGGTCTGCATTCCGTAAGTACTAATTGTAATTTAAATAGATTCATTTTATATATATATATATATATATATATATATATATATAGATATTCACAGACAAAGTTGTAACGAAAATCTCTCTTCTAGTATATATAAGGAGTCATAAATATGTCACCTATGTCATCGAAGGTAAGAATAATTGTAATGCATTAAAAGACTAAAATAATCCAGCTGATTTTCTTTAGAATCTTAATTTGTTGCTCTATTTATTTGTAAACACGTCCGTAAGCTTTACGCAGGATGGTAAAAAATAACGGAGCATGAAGGTTAGGTGCCTGTTTTATTATGGTATAATATAATAATGGTATAATATATGTTCCTATGAAACAATAGCACAATTTTGAAGATTATAAGAACAAAACTTTCGGTATTTGAGTAGGTAGTTGCAGAGCTGAAATAAATAATAAATAGAGCTGTAGATTGCTATACTACTATGCTGGGGATTCCCTCCCGAGGTTTCGACCTTTGCCAGAAGCTCAAGCCTGAATTAGAATTCAACCAGCCACCCTCAGATCAGCAGCTGACCTTAACGGCCAGAGCTACCATCACTCCTAAGAATATAAGCCTTGCGTAAGTCTCCAAGTTAACCCCACAACCGTGTTCAAAGTTGTTCTCAATAATGTCAAATATAAGGCAGATGTTATCATATCAAACATTAGCCAACATTAAAAAAACTACACCATTGCTCAACCAAATTATTTAAGCGTGTGTAAATTAGCACTAACCTTGCATTACCTAATTGGAGTTTTGCGGAAAGCCCTAAAATAGCGTAATCCCTAGAGAAGCCGATTCGTCAGACTAGGAAGCCTACGTCCATGCCACATGTACTGGGTGACCTGTGGTTTAGTTCATTTAATTAGTGATATCACACTCTAGTGGGTGGTTCTAGAGACATTCGTGTCTTTGGAAAAAGGCAATGGCTTACTGCGATTAGTCATTTCTTACTAGTCTATATTACCTATTGCGGAGTTCAATAAATGGCATGCTGATTAAATCTGGAGTTCGAGGTCTCTGATATGTTGCCCAGGCGACGAGCTTATTTAATTATGTATGATTTTGCTCTTGTATTTGTGGTTCATACTGTACTACTACACTGGCAGTGAGTCTTACGTGTGTACATAATTTATACGGAATGATTATTCAGGAAATTGCAGTAATATAGTGGAAATCTTTACCTACCGTCTTGCATGTTTTACCTATATTTTTGAATTTGTTTTGTTACAGAATTGAATGCGTTGTTATCCTTGTATATAGATATACTATCAGAACTAATACATGACTGTAAGGACAGCAACATGTTAAGACAAGACACAAATTAGGCCAGAGTAACTGACATGTAAATAAATGATCCTAAACGACGAGATTCTTTAGTGCATCACACATCAACATCTCTTGCAGAATTTATCGCCAATATGTATAGAGAAGCATACCTCCTACGTCTTGGCAGAGTAGTTCTGAAATCTTATTTCAATTTCGCGAGAAGGAAAGTTTCGTGGGAGAAGCAAGCCTGCGGAAAAGTCCCATGTATTCTAGGCACGCTGCCAACTAACAAATCAGACCACCCGTCTCGATTTTACTGATTACTTTACTCATTTGCAATGCCTTGCCAGGATCTGCTTTCTTCCGAATTGTTATTTATTATATAAAAAAAATCCTTATAGAGATCATTACAAGCGTTCTTAATAATAATTGAAACGTTAAGAAAGGTTTTAATAGTGTTGTATTATTGGAGTTGGTTAACAAACTGTCATTACTGTCAATGTCACTCTGCAATGGTTACAGGAGATTAAAAATACCTAAATATATTAGTAACGTGCCGGTGTAGTGAGGGTAACTCGAGTATGAAGTAGTCGCTGGTCCTACCTTGAGTTTGCTGCTCTTTTGGGTTTTCTGGTGGCACCTGACTAGATAATATAATAATAATATGGGACAACATCCACACAAAAGTCTTTAAGTTCCAAACTGTGCAGAGCCTGTACTGTGGTAACCTGATGGCTGATATACATACTTATATACACATCCAGACACATATCAAGCAGACATGTTCATGCACACAAATGTTTGACCTGTCCGGGGATCGAACCCGGGACCACCAACCAGTGGTTATTTTGGTTACCAGTGCTACCAACTGCGCCAACCGGCCCGTCGAAGATACCTACCTCATGATCGAAAATCTGTTGACATGCATGTATTCCAGCAGCTAAGGTCAAAGTAGTCCATCTTTTCATCAGCACTGGTAACCAAACGAGATAATGGACTAAATAAACAAATACAAAAATTTAAAAAAAAATGTCGAATGGATGTAATTTGATTCAGTGGACTAGCTATGAAAAGTTAATATCACGTAGATGATGACTTCATTTTTCTTAAATAAAATGACCGTACATTGCTTACAATTATTTTAAGTGATTAAAATAAAATGTGAATGATATTAGGCAGATTATATAATAATATCAACCCACGAAAATAAATATTACCCTATCAAACTGATCCCTAAACGAATGACCTTGAGAAAGAAACAAGATAGTTAGATAGATAGAATGACGTAGAAACACATAATATATTTGGAATGGAAACTTATGTTAATGTAATAGATAATTAAGATTTAGAACTAGTTATAAACGCCGCCAGTTTTGAACCCTTAGGCTAAGTTAAATAGGGCTAATTTGTATGTTAATATCAAGCTAAAATCGAAAATCGGATTTTCCACTTTTGTCTTGACTCAAACCGATCCTGTACATAGATTAGGAATTGAGTCCACAAAAAGATTCGCAAAACTACTAGTTTTCTTAAAGGACTTCCTCGTAAGGATATGCGGAATGCATGGTTACACTATTTGCAGGTCTAGTTGCTTGAAGATAATTAGATTATGTACTATTCGGAAAACATTGATATCTTCAGACTCACAGACCTCAAAATTCGCTATTACGCAGTAAATAAATCTGTGAATAACTGCGCCGCCGTGGCGTCGCCATACACTGTATGATTTCATTGATTTCCCAACACGTAGGCATACTAAAAAAATTAGAAGTCAACCACCTTTATCAGACCAAATAGACCGCCTCCAAGCTTATCAAACCAAACAAGCCTCCGCGACGATCCGTCAAGCGACCATGATCGATCTATCGTTCGCTCGCTGATCGCTCCTAACATGGTCTATGTTAAAATTTCGGCCGCCCCTGTTGCTAGCACATATTCGCGTAATCGCCAATGACGTCAAGGCCTAGATCGTGCCAACGACCCGACAAGGCCAAGTTGGCCGTTTACGACGCAATCTACAAAGCCTGTGTTGGTTTTTTTTTAATTGCGGAAATAGGAAGGCGCGAATCTTCAACGGCCCTTGAATTTGGAATTTTGGGATGTCACCGCGGTACTTTGTGATCTTTTTTTTATATATGGCTCTGGAGTCAATTTACGTATAAGCGTATAAACCGTAGATTCCATGTACCTATGGTAAAAAAATACCACAAATACACAACCACTACAACACTTAAAACAGCGCCACGTGCACGTGAAAATATGAACAAGGCAAATACTGAAATAAAGTTGATGGATTGAATCAGCATTTAACTAAATCTCCTTTGGCCCCAATTTTGATTCTGGTTCTTTGTTTTTTTCCTTAATGAAACTTATTCTTTTTGGGGTGGCAATCACTGAAGTTATATTTAATATAAACATAGAATCTACGAAACAAAATCTTTCTATACTATGTGGGTTCTTCATAAGATGAGACAGAAAATAATCCAATTAGAAATAAGGTCTTATTAACCGCACATAACCCTACCGCACGACGCTTACACCTCACTACCTTTTATTCAATTTAAAGGTATTATTTCACCCAGTTTTAAACTGGCCTCTTTGAAAACAGATTATAATTATTTTTACAACCTTTTTGTGACTGTAAAATGGCTATTTTTATTTTACGACATCATTTCTGTGTTATGGCGGTATTTCAAGAAAGTTAGTAAATCTAGACACCATAAAGATTGCCTTTGAAGTTGTGTCTACCTGTTATTTATTCATGTCTTGTAGCCTGGAGTAGTATTTTATTTAGTTACCCACCTATACTGGTTTTTTTGACATACACGTACTAAATTTAAATACTGACGTTTTTATGGCTGTTTATATTGTAACATGTTTATAAATATTGTGGTTTCGAGACACGAACCCGCGTCTACTGATTATCCGTATGTCTGCCAGGTTCAAATACCACACCAATATGTTATTTTCTCTCTTAAATTGCAAAGAATTTAATTGAAAAGTAAATGTTCAAAACGTGACTCACTCTAAATACATTTGTAGAACCTAGACATGTTGTGCCAATTAATATATAATAACTGTTAATTAAATACAACGAACTGTCCATTCTGCGCTTTGATGTTTCCAATCCGTCAAGAATCATTTTGGCACATAATCTTATCTAAATCGGAGTCATTTAATGCCGTACCTCTTTATACGACTACACGTCTCTGATATTAGTTAAATAAACGTTCAATTATTATCAAACTTCCTTGTTTGATACGGAATATTCTTAATTATTTAAGTTGGGTCTACGCGACCGCAAACTGTGTCAGACGGGTTAATGTTCCTAATAACAGGGGTGGTAACTTGAAGTTTGCAAGGAGTGAAATTCAGCGCCCGAGTCTGTGTTCCGCGTTAGATATTAAATCTCGGAGGTTTCAGATCACGAAAGATTTGGTAACTACTGAGCGTTTGTTCTACATTTTGGATAGCTTCATGGTATATTTAATACAGACCTAGATAGGTCCTAGATCTGTGGTATTGTGTTATTCTAGGTCAACAGTAATACTGCGCCTTAGGTTAATATGATCACACATTTTACTACTAGTACTTCTTAACAACTTTTTTAGTAAAAGGGGGCAATATTCACACAAGGTCTTCAGGTCCCAAAGTACTATGATAACATGGTGACTGATATACATACTTATATATTATATATACATACACACACCATTATATATACATTGACACAGGTCAAACAAACATGTTCATGCACACAAATTACCTGTCCGGGGGTCGAACCCGGGCCTAGCTGCTCAGAAGGCAGGATTGCTACCAACTGTGCCAACCGGCCAGTCAAGGGAATCATAAAATAAAACTAGAAATTTAAAGCATCTGCAACTAGCGACATATTTATTTTAAATCTGTTTATTACTCCAGTAAATTAAATGAAAAACTGTTATAACGTTCTAATATGTTCATGTGTTCCCTTAAACCGTTTTGTTCCAACATAAAACAATGATGATTTTTTTAGTAATCTACTTCCAAAAAAGGAGAAGGTTCTAGGTTCCGCTATATGCTATATATAATTATATACTTTTATGTACATATAATTTTATGTATGTTCATTTCAATTCTTTTTTCGTTTGTACTCGGTTGTTAGTTTCGGTTATACTTTCGGCTAATTTACTGGTAAATAAAAAGCGCTCGTAGCGGAATTTGACTTGGCAATCTTAGCCGATCAACAAGTTAAGCAACACTTGTTGCGGTCGGGACCTGGATGGGTGACCGCTAGTGGCATTGTTCAACTGTGTGCTTCGGAGGGCACGTTAAGCCGTCGGTCCCGGTTGTTTGTCTTAGGACAACAGTCGTTAGGATATGTCGAAGGCATGTCCAATAATAATAATAATACAATAGATTTCACAGAAATCAACCTACTTTTCCAGGAACTGCGACGTGTGTGGTTAATTAAATATATTTCGATATTTACAATAAATAAATCTGCATACAGCCGTTTAGTTGGTTAAACTATTTGCCTTAAATTAAGAAAAGACTTTGGTTTTGAGTCTCTTTGGCGTATTAATATCACTAAAAAAAGATTATTCTGAAGACATTTCACATTTTTGTCTTATCTGGTTTTGTTTTTATAATTTGAGTAGGTTTCCCTTCATAACGCGATATTGAAATGAACCATTATCTTGCAGGAATATTATGCCGCAGTAGGTACTTAATGAAAATCTCTTGGTAATTCGTTGATGGTAGTGCCTGTAACTCTATGGGTTACAGCCAAATGGGCCGGCACGACCGGGGAAGTACCACACTCTCACATAGAACTTACGTGAAGTAATAAGGCTATTGCGTTTCGTCGGTCTGTGAGAGGTTCAGAAGGCCCTACCCCCTTCCCCTATCCCCTCCTCTCGCTCTCTTCCCTCCTCAGACTCTCCCTCTCCCCTCCTCTCCCCTTTCCCCGACCCCTTCTAATCCTAGTCGGCAGCACGTCGGCAACGCCGTTGGTGTTGCAAACGTCTATAGGCGACGGTGACCACTGACCAGGTAGGTCTGCCTACTAATGGCAATAAAAAAACTGTAATAATTGTATGTTTCCAGATAACTTATTAACAATAAGACAGCTGTCATGATAAGATTTCGAATGGTGACAAATCGAACACAATCAAATTAAGACTTATTCAATTCCACGTCCGCGTAACGAGAGACTTTGTTTGTGTTTCTGGACGTTTGATACCTTATAACTCCAGAACAGCTGGATAAAAATCCAAATTTTAGAACTGAAATTCTTTGTCTATTATTTAATTCCAACACCCCATATAATTTTATGTATTACATGGGTTTTCTTTATGTATTACATGGGTTTTCTTTATGTATTACATGGGTTTTCTTTATGTATTACATGCGTTTTTTTGGCGTCTAGCGTTTTATTATAGTATAGATTTCCTATACTACTCGTAGTAGTTCTACGAACAGTAGACCTTGCGAGTCTAATCAGCGGCAATTTGTCGCAGTCTGGGCTATCTGCAGTTGGAGAATGCCAAATATTACCAAAATACTTCACTAGGTAACAAATATGTAGGCAATTACTTGAGCAATTATGCTCGTATTGGAAATTCATGTGTCACCTAATGTGTCAACCAAATTTTATCAAATTCGTTTGGTAGATAGCGCCGCAGCAATCTTTCCCCTTTTTAAGAAATGTACCATACCGCTAAATAACAATCGCTGACGAATTTTTTTTATTGGCATGCCTACTACAAAGACATTTCTTCGTAGCATGCATACTACAAAGTTTTATCAAGATTGGTTGAAAAGTGCGACCTGTACAGAAAGTCCAACAAGCATCCTAACAAACATACGGAAAGACAGACAACACATGAAAGTCAATTCGGCTAGTTAAAGAAGAGACGCTTCTTGGCTAACGTACTTGTTTCTTGTACTTTGTACTCAATAAGTAATATTTCATAATATAATTACTCAAAAATCGAGTTTTTTTGTATAACATAGTCATGCCACAAGTAAAAAATGTTATTCATGTGTATGTTATATGTACACTATGTATATAATCCGATTTCCGGATACTCTAAAACTGGGACATATCCAGGAAACCCCGGACCGGGGCAGCCCTGCACTTAACCCGTACCGTCTCACTTCCGGGATCGAATCTCCCAAAGTTCCGCTATTTTGCGTCTATCCATCAATTGTCAACTCTGTGGTCTTTGAAATAAAGGCCAGAAAAGTTACCAGTACAAATAACGATAATGTTCTAAAACTCCGTTATTATTTTTCCTCGCTATAAAAAGTAATGAGTTTTAAGCGCAACCCTTCTGTTTAACCGTGAGGCTTACCCCTCAGTAATAAAGTTTAAATTTTATTGTCGCCAGGATTAAATTAGAATTGGTTATGGGCGTTATGGTTAAGTGAAGGGTATGTGCCTTTTTGCAAACATTATGGGGTTGCGTCGGTCGGTGGTGCATGTTTAATAAAGGTAAACAGAAACATTGCCAATTAACTGAGTGCCGGTTTTGTCTAGTTACGACGGCTCCAACATGATTTTTGTTAATTAAAATACTTTGTGTTTTGGGTTCGGTACCCATTGGCATAGGATAAGTAATGTGGGTCAGAATCAGAACATTTTTTAACGTTTACGCATCTGGCACTTCCGGAGAAGGCAGAAGCAGGGGTTATTTCGGACTCAGCCCCAAGTACTCTCACAGCAGCAAGTGCCACTACTGACTAAAAGTGAAACGGTGTCCTTCCGTTGCCGATTCTGGCGGGAATTCCGGAATGCTTTCACACACCGTGAACCCGCCGTATAGCTATCCGTTGCGTTGAAGCTGCCCCTTTCAAATAAGACATGTCAGAACAATTGGTGCCCCGGAACCACCACGTGGACCAAGCTCTCAAATGGATACCAGGCTTTTCAATGGATCCCCTACGATGGGTCGGATGAGTAGCCTCCGCGTGCTAGGTGGGTCGTAGTGGAGAAGGATCATTATAGCCCACCTCCTCTGCTTGCGCCATGTGAACTTGGAGAAGAGACCAAAAAGAGGAGCAGTCTTTCCGCACCGATCAGCTACGCCCCGACGCAGCGGCCACTAGATTCCTCTTAGATTCACCCTGGTTCACATTTGAATAAAAACTATTTTTTCAAATGTGGGTGCTGTATTTTCGATACGATGAATTATTTATTCATAAATTTTACTGTATACAACAGTAAATAACATAAGTAATATAGGTATAAAGACATTTATTCTCATAACAAGACAGTCATGAGAACACTGATTTAAAAGAAAACTTATCTATTTTGATGTTGTTGTGTATATAGAATAAACCCATTAATAACACATATAATAGACTACTGCTTTTTATTCAGATTCAATGCGTAGTTCCTAATGGAGTCTATGTTACTAGGTTCCTGGTAGGTATTAGCATTTATACAAGACAAGTCATTCACTCTATCTTAGTCCTTCTAGGTGTTTAGGAAAAAAAAGATGAGTTCTCATAATGCTGAATTTGCAGTATGCTTCTAGGTTTCTAGGCTCTATTTATATTAGAATACAGCGACATAGTTTTTTAAAAGTAAATTGATTCAGGTCGAACTGAATAGAGTTTGAAACTTAAATTTAGATTTCAAATGAGATTTGGTGCTTGCTGCGACAGTGCGAAACCGGAACCGGTCGCTAGTTATGAATTCATATTATTTTTTTCGTTCGAAAAATAAAAGTACTCGTATAAAACTTTAAAAAACGCAAAGGTTAATAATTGAACGAGCTAGCGAAGTGAGCGAAGCGTCTTTTCTTTAACTGGCCAAATTGAATTCATCTCTCCTTATGTTTGTTAGGTTGTTCGTTGGTCTTCTTGTACAGGTCGCATTTTTCAACCAATCGCGACGAAACTTGGAATGCATTTTCTACTATTTAATATAATTTTTTGTCTTCGTTGATTTTGAGGGGAGCGGGGTGATATTCCTAAAAAGGGGCGATGTTTGCTGCGGCGCTATTTACCGACCAGTTTTGATAAAATTCGGTACACCTGGACCAAGTAGGTCAAGTGGTTTTGATTTTTGGAAAAATTGCCGCTGATAAGTCTTTGTGCTCACAAGGTCTACTGCTCGCAAAACTACTAGGCTTGTAATACATGTTTATGTTTTTGTACCTAGACGGCGTATAAATATTCGGCTCGTTTACGAAATTGACGAGATCTGAGAAATATTATTTATTGGTATTATCTAGTACCATTATGTCCTCTTATAACCAGAGGACTTACTAAGATTAATTACATTAAAATAAGATTATTACAAATATTATTATTAACTATTATTATTACATGTTAATTGTAAACGCTGTTGAATTACGAAATAAATAAATAAATAAATAAAAAAAAAGCTTCACATAACACTTAAAAAAATACAGCTAAAACGGATATATCTACAAATACTCAGTACTGGGTTAATTTCCAAAAAATCTAGCATTTAAACATATAAATGAGCATTTGAAAGATAACATGTATGTTATACGAGCGACACGCCCGGATTCGCTCAAGTGAAAAATTGTGAAGTTTGTTTTTTTACTTACATTAAATACTTAACTAGATATTGTTATATATATAATTTAAATACTAGCTACGCTCGTTTGTTAACGGTGTTATATCAAAATGTATAGTATGTCAAATCATCGTTATATTCATCAACAGTATTATTTATTTCACTAGATTTAGTTTAGTGAAATGACATTTCACTGACGATAAATTGGTATTTTGTCGTATCACTAGATTCTTTTAATAAGAAGACGTATTAAATAAGAATATTCGACATCTACCAGAATTTCATGATATCCTTAGGGATTTCGTGAAATCCCTAATATCCTCATTTCCCTGCGACATATATAAAGGTTCAATAGTTATTTTTTTTAATTAATCAGTGAAAGGAAAATATTCTTTCGAAGCTAGTGACGAAAAATAGCCAGTTATGTAAACGGACCAGTTATGTATACAAGCAAGATGGGTCAGTCGAACTGACGCTGATCTACGCTTGCCAATAACATTGCTACCTAGAGCTCAGAACAGTGGTCCTCGCACGAATAACTGCGAAAGTGTGACGTAACGTGTCCTTCACGTGAAACAGTACAAACTGTCACTTATCTAGGAAAACTGTGACACAGATAACTCATAGTTTGTACCCCCGTAGCGTGACGCGTTGACGCTTACGATACGAATATATTTTTTTTTGCTAATTGTTTGTGCTACGGCCTCAGTAGTGTTGCGTGGCACGGCATAGTGCTCGCCGCTCCCAGTCATTGGTTTTTGAGTGTCTATAGCCCAGTAAGTTCACTTGCTTAGTTGCTATAGTGCAGATAATCAAAGTCCGGCATGGCTAAGAAGTTCGCGAATATACAGACAGATGGACGCAGAAAGCGGATTTATACATATTATATACCCACTTTTTAGCTTTTCCAACAGATCTACTTACTATCTTCCAGTTTCACGGCAGGTAGTTGCAGTTTTTAGTTGGAGTACAGACTGGGCCTGAGAGACGGGCCGCGTGCCAGATACCAATTTAAAAGTTCGCAGAATCACGAAATGCCATCACGAGACCTGCGAAGAATGCCAAAATTTTCAATTGCTTTTGCATTTCTTCTGTAATTAAAATTAAGGACTTCTACGTACTGGTTTGTCTTTTTATCAATTGTTGGCCTATCAATAGATATGACAGGTGCACCTGATGTTAAGTACCATGCCTGCTCATAACAGTTGCTGTCTGTTTCAGCCATAGCTTTGACTTGTTTCTTTTAGGTTGGCTGCCGTTCGACCAAATTTATAAACAGTGATATTTAAATAATAAATAAATAAACATTGCAATTTTGGAGAGGAAAAATCTCATCCTCGGACGGGATTCGAACTCTCGTCTTCCGACAATACGTAGACGCCATGACCGCATCGAAGATTACTGTCCGAGCACCGAATTTCAACTCTCTATATGATTTTCACCGTCGTATCTATGACGTCACAGCTTGACAGCATTATATCTAACCGAAAGAAGAGATTTTTCACATGCTTACTTTTCGTATTGATCTCGCAATCCTTCATAATTTTTATAAAAAGTATTTAGGTTGGCTAGTGGTCATGGCGTCTGACACGGATTGTCAGAAAACGCGGGTTGTCGGAGCACGCGCGTTCAAATCCCGTCAGGTGTAATTTTTTCTCGTTAAATATCAATGTTTGGTATCGTTAAGTAGGTGTTAGGGCTGTCAAAATCATATTATAAAAATTTTCATACCACGCACCAGGATTCGAAGGTCCGCGGGAGGCAGGACACACAATAACACATCACGACCTCCAAGACACGAGAAAAATATTTTTGCTCATCACTCAAAATGTATTTTTTTTTTATAATGGTTTAAAATGGTTATAGTGGTTTTCAAAGTGACTCCCTCTCACCTGATGGAAAGCGAAGATGGAATCAAGAAGCAATAACCATTAGTGTAGCCGTAAGCTGCACTAATCGCCTCCCTATGATGACCTGAGAGATGCTTTTTCACGCCCCGCTTGAAAAAGCCAAGGTCATAGCTGCAACGGAATCCGTACGCCGGTAGAGCATTCCACAATTTACTTACACGACAGAGGTAGGAACTGCTAAACTTTTTGGTTCGTGGTAAGAAGTTTTGAACAGTATATGGATGCAATGCTAGGCCAGAACGAGTAGTTCGGGATCGGAATGGTGAGGACAGAATAAGATTTAAAAGCTCTTCAGAACATTCGCCATGAAACAACCGGTAAACAACGCTTAGAGAAGCTATAGTTCTATGCGTTTGTGGGGATTCTAGGTGTTGAGTGACTTCAGTGTCTCTAATAAAACGGACAGCGCGACGTTGTATATTTGCCCTGTGTAGAAGATCGAACCTTGGAACACGCGCTTCGATAGCATGGTCACTACTGACCTAAAGGAGCCGTCAATTTGGTCTTTTAGGTAAATGATGATGGTAGTCTGAAGCTATTATACAGACATACACTAGAACTAACATTATTTTGTACTTATAAAGATTTCCTCAAGTTTTACTTTCAGCAAAAGGTCTAGCGCAGAGTAGGTTCCGAACTGGGGACCGGCTGAGCCATCATCATCATTGTCATGAGTGAACTTTCGTTAATTTTCAAGAACATGAGTTACTTAACAGATGTGCACGCATGTAGGTTCTTACGGCAAACGTAGGGGTTCGCGACAAACTGCTATATTTACAAATTTCGCTTTTCCCTCAGTTGCATTGGTCCACATTCCGAGAACTGCAGTATTTACAGTGCAGTAATTAGCAGAGAGGTGCGATTTTAAATTAATTTACTAATATAACGTCGACAGTCGGTTTACGGACAAAGTAGCTAAAATCTTTTGTGTTCTACGAGTTAGTTTGAGATAATAATAACGCACCTTAAGGCGTATGCAGCACTATGTCAGCACTAATCCAGTTCAACCGCATAAAATCATGGTATTTTCAGACAAAATAGGTGTAGGCTTTGGTTCATTATTAAGTAACTCAGTGCAGTGTGCTGTGGAGAACTATTGTATGCCGGGAGCAACCTATGCTCAGATTGAAAAAACAATATTAAACTCAAAAATAGATAATAAATCAATAGTTGTTGTCTTCTTAGGTCATAGTTTAGGTATTGATAGAAAAGAGGTTATTACTAGAATAACCACTTTGTTAGAACTTAAGGAATGTAAAATAATGTTATGTGCCTTCCCTTATTCAGATTTATTGTCTGAAAAAGAGAACTTGCGCATACACTCACTCAACACATTAATGTATAACTTGACATGTCGTCATAGTGACAAACTTTAATTTTTTGACTGCAATAAGTTTATTTGTAATTTTAAGTTGACATGGGACAGCATGTACTGTCCTAAAAAATCCAGACAGCTAATTGCTACTTTGGTAGCTTTCAATATTGAGGCAGTTATAGGAAATATAACAAAGAGTAGTGACAATGTTGTAGTTTTTAGTACATGTACTAATAATAGTAATAATGTAGCTATTAATTGTTTAAACTTTTAAACAAGACAACAGAGAAGTGTGCTGACATCTTATCGCTATTTTATCAAAATATTAACCGCTTCTCTGGCAAAATATTAGACATTGAACTTTTATTAGATAAACATAGATTTGATGTATTAGGCTTTACAGAAACGTGGCTAAAACCAGATAAAATGTTATTTAATGTTACACATTTTGAGGTAGCCAGTGCGTTCAACAGAATATCTGCTGAAGGGGGAGGGTGTATTATTCTTTGTAAAAGAAACATAAAATTTAAGGAACGGTCTGACATAGTAGGTTTTTCTGTTGAACGTGTCTGCGAAATTGCTTGTGCAGAACTGGAAAGTCATATATTATTGTGTGTATATCGGCCACCAGCATCTAATTTCTGTAATTTTATGTCCATAATGGAATGTGTACTCAAGAGATTAACTAAAAGCAATAAATCAATCATTGTATGCGGTGACTTCAATATTGATATTTTGGTAGATTCAACTGATAAAACTAATCTTATCTCTTTGTTTAAATCTTTTAATTTGAATTTTTTGTTCAGTGAGCCAACTAGAGTAACCGACTCTTCATCCACCTGCATTGATAATATTTTTTCAAACTGTAAGACTACAGAAAAATCAGTAATGGTGGGAGTTAGATCAGACCACAATGGCCTCGCTATCAAATTCGAAATCGGGAGAACTAAGAAAAATACCATTATCGAACATAGGCCGCTAACAAAAGGTAAACTAGAAAAGCTTAAACAAAATATAGAGTTGAAACTTAGTCTGGTGGAATTCACTTCTGAAGATCCACATGACATTTATAGTACATTATTTTCATTAGTAAGTACAGAATTTAATGAAATCTGTCCGAAGAAAAAACTGCAGCTCAACGGTAGGTTACAATTTGGTGACTGGTCAACTAGAGGTATTCGAAAAAGTAGAGACATAATGTTTGAGTTATATCACAAAAAATCTTTAACTTCTAGTAAAGATTTTCATGATTATGTAAGAAATTACTCAAAAGTTTTTAAGTCAGTATGCAAACGCGCAAAATTCGAAAATCTAATGACAAAATTAAAACAGTTTGGAAAACTATTAATACAGAGACCGGCAAAAGTAAATCTTTTAATTCAGAATATGTGCTAGAAATAGATAACCAAAAAGTTTCAGACCCAAATCATGTTGCGAATTCATTTGAAAATTTCTTTTCTAACATACCACTAGAAGTCACCAAATCTCTTGATTCTTGCCCTTGTGTTGCAGTGGGCTTTCTGAAAGACAACTTCCCGCTCCAAATTCCTGAGTTTAGGTTCCGACATATATCTACTTTTGAAATAATAAAAACATTTAAAAGTTTAAACGTTAAAGCAACAGAGGATTTATGGGGATTATCCGTAAAAATGCTAGAGTCAATAATAGAAGTTATAGCGCTACATTTGATGATCATATTTAATTTATGTATTGATAGAGGTACATTTCCTGATCTAATGAAAATGAGTAAAATCACCCCTATTTTTAAATCAGGTAGTAAGGCCGACCCCTCAAATTATAGACCGGTCTCTGTGCTTCCGGCTTTGAGCAAAATATTCGAAAAGATAATGCTTCAACAACTCTTGTCTCATTTTAATGAACATAGGATTTTACACGAAAATCAGTTCGGTTTCACGAAAAGCAGATCAACAACAGATGCAGGAGTCCAGTTAGTCAAGCATGTGCTGGAGGCTTGGGAGAGCTCACAGGATGCCATTGGCGTATTTTGTGATCTCTCCAAAGCTTTCGACTGTGTAGAGCACCGCACTCTAATTTATAAGCTACACCACTATGGAATTCGTGGAGCTGCTCTGAATCTTGTAGAATCATACTTATCTGATAGGCAGCAAAAAGTTGGCATTAATGGCGTGACATCTTCTGGATCTTTGGTCAGAATGGGGGTTCCACAGGGGTCGATCTTGGGTCCGTTCTTATTCTTAGCATATATCAATGACTTACCACATATGGTTGAGGGCCTTGCTGACATAGTTCTTTTTGCGGATGATACTTCTCTGATTTTTAAAGTAGATAGGAAAGATAGAGAACTAGTTCAAGTCAACAACGCGTTAACTATTGTTTCAAATTGGTTCGCCGCAATCAACCTGCTTCTCAACGCAAAGAAAACGAAATGTTTAAAATTTTCCATGCCTAATGTAAGACATATAGAGCCAAACGTATTACTCGACGGAAATAAATTGAAAATTGACAAGGCAATAGTCTTTCTAGGTATTAGCATAGACTCTAAATTACATTGGGGTCCTCATATTGATCTGGAAGACTGAGCTCAGCTGCATATGCGGTTCATAAAATTAGGCAATTGACAGATATAGCTACTGCTCGACTGGTCTACTTTGCTTACTTCCACAGCATAATGTCATATGGTATCCTGCTGTGGGGGTCAGCGGCGGACATAGAGACAGTTTTTATATTGCAAAAGCGGGCAGTTCGAGCCATCTACGAAATGAGTCCCCGCGAATCCTTAAGACAAATATTCAAAGAAATTAATATATTAACTCTTCCATCTTTGTATATCCTAGAAAATATAATGTACGTTCGTAAAAATATAAAGAAGTTTAGAATAAATAGTGAAATGCATAATATTAATACTAGAAATAAGGATAGGATAGCTGTATCTAAATTTAGACTCACGAAAACTAAAAATAAGTCCTTCTTAGGAAATTGTGTACGTTTCTATAATAAAATCCCGAAAGACATTACTGAGCTCACTGAAGGGAAATTCAAGTTACGTGTCAAAAATATACTAATGAAAAAAGCCTATTATAAATTGAGTCACTACTTAGAAGACAAAGATGCCTGGAAGCTTTCCACTTCTGCCTAATAGCCAACTATTGAATAAATTTGTTATTTTAATACTACTCATATGTAACCCCAATGTACAAAGACTTGAAAAAATAATGGCCCACGAGTTTCTTGCTGCTTCTTCTCGGCGGTGGTTCTTTTCCGAAGACAGCGGTAGAATCATTTAGAAATTTTTACGTTCATAAGAGTGTCTATGATGCCTAAACTGAATAAATAATTTTTGAATTTTGAATTTTTGAATTATGAATCCGCCAACCGAGCAGCTTCATGCGGGCGGATGCAAACGTCGAAGGAAGTTTAATTGAAATTACGTTCTTGCTAGCGCACCACGCTTGCTAAGGGGCTGTTACGGTCAATGATACAAAAACACTATGAAACTAGCAATAATATATTTTTTGTATTTATTTATTTAAGTTCACAAAATCCACAGATCTTAAGCATAATTAAATTAACTTATTAATAAGTCTCGCATCCAATTATGGATTTACTTTATACAAAAAGAAAAAGGTATTATAGAGCAGAACATTTAAAGTGTTACATTTACAAATACAACTGTTGAGCAAAAAGACAACAACCAGAGTGTGCGTGCAGTATGTGTGTTTGTTGCATGTGTGCGTGAGGGTCTCAAATAATATACATATAATAATTAAGTTAATATTTAATAGAGCATTAATATAATGAATAAGAATAAACAAGGATAAGGATAAGGCAGCCTTTCGTGTTACCGGTCACAAAATTAAACCATCCCTTTATCCAATTGTAGGTAGGTTATTATAAACATTCATTATTTTATATGTTAATAACAGAGATCGCTAAAGCAGGCGTTAGTTGCTTTAAAAAGTAATACTAAAAAAAATACAAGGGCTGCGATGTCAATACGTAAAGTTTAAAATATTTCTAAATAATGCTTCTTTCGGTTGGATGGTACTGTTAAAACTGTCCAATAGATGTCGCTCCGTCCCCGCAAGACGGTTAGTCAAATAGAGAGTTAAAATTCGATGCTCGGACCCGAACCTCGGTGGCCTAGTTGGTCAATGGCGTCTGACACGGAGAGTCAGAAGACGCGGGTTCGGATCCCGTCCGAGGATGGAATTTTTCTCTCTATAAATTTCAATGTTTGAGATCGCTAAAGCAGGCGTTAGTGCTTTAAAAAGTTATACTATAACTATATGTTTATTTCAAAAACCACGTGTTAAATGTTTTCAGAGTTTATCTATAGCAGAGGCCCATACGGTCGATCGCGAGAGGTATTAAGGGCGATCGCCGAGGATAGGTAAAGTTATCAGAGATCGACCAACTGTAGCTTTTTGTCTAATGAAAAAAGCAACGTCCAGAAACATGAAAAGAATATGATAATGAGAAAGAGATATGAAATGAGTGTACCTAGTATCAACCTGAAATGAAATATTCGGTAATAAAGCAAATAGCACTGCAAATAACTGAGAATATTCCTAACTACGAACATTTTGCGGAAAACCACCAGTGTCACGCTTCCACATCAGAATCATGATCATTTTTCATGTTTAATATTGTATCACTAATATATATATTTATTTTTGTAATATTGGATGATTAAAAATTTTATACAGATTAGACACTTTGCACCCGATGCAGTTTTACTTACACAATTATTGATCTTGGTAAAATAGTTTTTATAAAATTCGGTAGGTTATATGGTTTTGTAACCGTATAAATACGGTTTTATAACCGTATAACCTACCAAACATTTAAAAACATTTTTGACAATCTTTAGTCATACATTCTTGGTAGGTCGATCTCCTTAAGAAAAAGTATGGGCAGCGCTGATCTATAGTTACTTCTAGACTGTATAATATTATGAAGAGGAATTATCTTTTTGTTTGAATATGCTCCGAAACTACTAAACTGATTTGAAAAATTCGTTCACTTCAGTTTGAAACCGCGGAGCGCAGCGTCGGACTCAAAATGCAACTCTCGCTAATTTAAACACCTCTAGTGCTAGCGGCCACATTTCATTAAAATTTCATTACACGTAATTTACACATACATTCTAAGTAAATATTAACTGTGTATCGTTGACCACTAATTAGATATATTTTGTTATAGGCTTCCGCACACGTACTCTAGGTATTAAAATTAATGCAAGGATTTTCATTTAAAATCGTCAACGTTAGACGATTTCGGATCTTTCGGAGGTTCGTTGCCACTACCATTAAAACAGTTCCATGATAGAACTACTGATGTTTTTAAATTACTAGTACCATTTTAATAGAATCCGAAAATAATGGAACTACTGTTGACTTTTGTTATCACTAGTTCCACATTATTGAAGATGTCTTAAAACTAGGGTTGTCCATTGGCAACGGCTCATCATACCCCTTTCCCTGATAAGGAAGCCAACTTCCCAGCAGTCCTTAAACGTCTGATCAAGCGCGGATCCACCGTTGAAGGCACGGTGGACATGCCCACAACCCTAAAAGACTTGTGACATCAGACGTCACATTTTCATATTAGGCAGGCCAATGATATGACGTTTTTTAAAATATCCAAAACCTGGATACCGATGAAATTATGAACGTGTTCGCGAAAAAGAAACTTAAGCTTATTTTAAATTTAGGTAATTTGACATCATTTGATATCCTTTGTAGCTGTTGGTTGTAGGTACGTCTATGAGGCATGCACCTCATAGACGCACCATACTTGCATGCACAGTTCGACACACACACACACACATACATATACCCCCCCCCACACACACACTTTTGTCCATTTTCTTAACCTACTTATTTATTTATTCAAGTCAATCGATGTGACTAACAGAATTATTTCAAAACACCACATATCATACATCATCATAACTTATGTAAGTAGGTACATTTTTATAAAACATCAAGTAGGTAAGTTACTTAGAAGGTAAAATAAAATTATATAGCAGAAGTCAGAAGTAGTGATGTCAACATAATAAGCAATACAAAATTAGAATAACTACAATAAAATAAATTAAAAAAAAAAACTTGTGTTCTAATTGTAAATAACCCATATAATAGTTGACTACTGGCACCAGCACCTTGATATTTAAAGTGATGCAGGATTTAAAAATGCATTGTGTTAGTGTAGTCTGGAAACGTATGATAATATTAGACATATAACATATGAATATAAAGTATAGGGAAGTGGTATCATCGTAGATATATATATATATATATATATTCGCGTCTTGAGCCCCAAGATACAGGCTTTTGCTTAGTTTGGGACTCAATGTTAAGAGTTTTAGATATATTACAATTATTTTTTGTCAACCTGTGCACCACGTTCGTATGTCAATCTTTTTGGAAATAAATATATTTGTATATTGTATATTTGTTTCCAGCGAAATTACAGCGCAAGAACATTATATCCTAGTAAAAAGCGCAGTGCTTTGCCATGCCCGGTTTTGAAGTGTTGTACCTGGTTTAAAATTCTGAATGGCACTGGACTGCTATGGTCAAGCGTGATGATTAACATCACGCGAGTGTCTTGATACTATATCGATCATGAGAGGGTTCATACTCCGACTCGTACTTTGCTGACTTTAGGGTGGCTGTGACCACAACCTTTTTTGTGGGCTGAAGCCGCGCTTGCGTCTGATTATCCTACGCAGTTCGTGTACATTGTTTGTTCGTGTAATACCGTTTTGTGTGAAACAGGTGCGTAATTTCTTACATAACAACATATAATTTCGTGAACAGTTTTTGTTCACACAACACCTATTTATATCAGGACGATACAAACTCGTGAAAATTGGACAAAGGTCGCTGCGCAAAACGCAGACATTGTTTATCTTCGGAACACACGCGATATTTTAACGACGCATTACTTACGTTGTATGCGTCATGGAAATGGAAGGTGGACTTTTTGGCAGGCTAGTGACAAGAGCGGTAGCCAGGGCATTCGTCTGATGGTAAACGCTTCGTCCTTCGTTCCATCCGACTTAATATTATAAACGCAAAGTTTTGCGAGGATGGATGTATGGATGTGTGGATGTGTGGATCTTTGTTACTCATTAAAGCACAAACGGTAGGGGCAGTTTTGATGAAATTTGGCATGGAGGTAGATGAGGCACTGGCTTAACACATAGGATACTTTCATCATCATCATCATCCATCACCAAGCGGGTGAAAAAGCGTAATATGCTTGGGCACAGCATAGACAAAATAATATGATCTCCGCCTACGTCAAGATCGTAATGATGACAGTTCTGTCAAAGTTTGTGTCAGTTTCTGATAGCTTAGTCAAAAGCCAAGTCAATTCCTGCAATCATACTATTAATAATAATAATACCGCAGGGGCGGCTTTGTGGCGAGCCGTCGGTGAGTGGCGACACCGCGGATCCTGATTCTCCCTCGGGCTAAATGAGACCCCTGACCCTCGGCTTGCCTTAATTGGCCGTCTGGGGGTGGAGACGCAAGAGCAAGACACAAAAAGCTCCAAGGGTGGAAGTGTTAAAGGGCATAACGCCGGTAGTAGCGCTCTAGTGAAACCGCAGCACACCTCTCAACACCCTTCAGCCATCTACACCAACGTTGCCCCTTTTGTCACCATTGATGGTGGCTCTTATGGGGAGCCCGTTTAGTGGGTGGCAAGTCACCACCTGCCTAAATATTTTTCTCTCGTCCATAGCCCACTATCTCCCGTACCACTAATAAGTACATATCAATAGCCATACCATTATACCCATTTTTGTAATAGATATACTATGTTACCCTTCATCCAAAGTGTCTGTTTTTTTTAATACTACATTGTATTTTTATACCAAACGGTTTTTTTGGTTTGTATACCTCTAAGTGTTGGCTACAGCGCCATGCCTATGTAAAGGACCGGGTGAAACCCGTGAAATTGTTTAAATAAAAATAATACTAATAATTTAATAAAAAAATTAAAATGAGACTGAAATTGGCAAATGCCGTAGTCTCTTCCATAGCCCACTATCTTCTTATCACTAATAAAATCATATCAATAGCCTTGCCATTTTACCCATTTTTATAATAAATATACCATTCACCATCCATCCAAAAGTTTCTGTTTTTTATACTACTTTGTATTTTTATACCAAACAAAGGTGTTGGCTACAGCCCCACTTATGCCTATGTAAAGGACCGGGTTAAACCCATGATATAATTAAAATACAGAGAATAATACTACTAAAGCAATTGCGTTTGACCATGTACATATTTTTTGACATTTTGGTATTAAGATAGATATGCCCTTGGAGAAATAATAAGCTACTCGAAGTACTAATCTTGCGCAGACGTAGTCGCGGGCACCAGCTGGTAAACAATATAATGTGGTTGTTACCTACATCATCATTTGGCCAGCCGTTTCTAATCCACTGCTGGTGATAGTCATCTTCGTTCATCCGTTAAAGTTTATGCTGTGTACTTCTCGTAAGAATATACCTTCAATACGGCCAATATTGTCCAGCTGTCACTTAACTTAAACTAGAAGTTCTGCGAAGACCTCGCGAGCACTGTTTTATCAGCGGCAATTTTACGCAGTCTCAGCTATCTGCAATTGGAATAATACCAAAATCGTCGAGTTTTTAAACTAAATTCACAAGCTGTTATCTCGTCAATCACTTGACCAATTATGCTCATAGAAAAATGACAGTTTCATCAGACAGTTTATTCCTTTTAGTAATTATAAAAACCAAAAGTTTAAAATATAATACCCGTATATGTAAACAATGCCACGGACCCATTAAAGTGTCAAAAGCATTATACATAAAAAACGCATATTGAATAGTATAACATGCATACCACGTTTCGTCAGACTCCAAACTGCTAATGAGAATTTCTTTGTCGGAAACACCCAACAACGGTCTGACCCGGTTATTTAAACTAGGAACTCGGAGTCCCAAAGTGGCGCTCCCACCACTACACTAATATCAAGCGAGCGAAGCCGCTGGCGGGTCAGCTAGTTTTATTAAAAACGAATGATTAAAACTGAGGGTCGTGGTCATCACAGTTCCATCAGGTCGGTGATCTTCCTCTACTTCTCTTTCCTTCCACGTGGCTGACCACTATCAGCTTTTCTAAATTGTCCGGCTTCCGCCGTGCCACGTGACCAAAGTACAAAGTACTTGAGAACTCTACGCATACATCTAGTCGAGAGACGAGTTTAGATCTTGAGTTCATTCAGTATCGACATGTTGGTGCGATGCTTGTCCATGGAATTCCCAACATTTTGCGCCAACACCACATCTCAAACGCGTCTACCCTGTTCCTATTCTAATTAATAATTCTGTTCATGTTCTATTCTAATGCTGTTATGTATTAATACATTACAAATAATTAACATTTGGGACTGGTTAGCGACGAGTGGTGTCAAGGCGCGGGTCACGACCGTGCCCGACAGCCGCAACTGCGCAACACTCGAAGGAACTGTACCTATATGTCATTGTCGTCATTTTTATTCACTCCGTTTACGAACGTATGAAAAAAAGAATACCAAATAATGGAACCGACTTCAACGAAAAGTATATGAAATAACTTGTTGAAGTCGGTACCATGAGAGTTTACAAGTGCAATTTGAAATATTTTATACCGACTTCCATTCTATTATTTAGGTAAAAGTCAGTTATTGGAGTGTAACTCAAAAACTACTGGACCGAATTTGGCGAAATTTAATTTTTGAGAAATGAATTTTGAGTATCGGTCCACCCAATCGAAAGTTATGAGGTAACAAACAAAAAAAAGAGTCGAATTGTAACCTCCTCCTTTTTGGAAGTCGGTAGAAAAGTACCTATTATCACAATATTGTGCGCACCATACCTACTTCAACAAGTTTTTGATAAAAATATATTTTTCACCCTTTTTAGTGACCATTGCTAATTACGAGATCGATTGTCATTCACCTTCAATGAATCATCAAAATAGGCGAAAAACTTTTCAGTTATTTGAGTGTAACTCAAAAACTGCTGGACGGAATTAAATTAAATTTAAATGGGACCACCTCGGAAGTATACTCTACCCAATAAAAAACATCAAAATTGGTTAATAAACGACGAACTTTACCGCGAACACACAAAAAATGCTGTTGAATGGAGAAACCTCCTCCTTTTTTTGAAGTCAGTTAAAAAGAGGCACTAAGGGCTGTATTATATTCCAAGTTTCATATATCTTCTCTTCTCTACTATATAAAAATAAGTCTGGTTTTCCTTCCTGACGCTATAACTCCAGAACGCATGAACCGATTTCCTCGGTTTTGCATTCGTTGGAAAGGTCTCGGGCTCCGTGAGGTTTATAGTAAAGAAAATTCAGGAAAAATTTAAAAAGAAAAGCGGGAAAATCTTTTTTCACATACAGCGCCATCTCTGATACAAAGATACATAGCATGTACTACAAACCAATATTTTAAGTAGATGGCGCCAAACGAAATGTTACATAAAACGAAGCCATCTGGTGGCGAAACGGAGTTCGCAGGGTTTGCTAGTTATATATGAAACTTGGATTTGTTTATAAACTAAGTGCGCCCGTGGCAAACTATTATTTTTTTGCGTTGATTCAGTTTTTTAGGGTTCGCTGCAACGTTTCGGTCAAAGGGAAAAAGGAACCCTTATTGGATCAGTTTGTTGTCCGTCCGTCAAGACACTTTTTCTCTCAGGAGCGCGTAAAGATATCAAATTGATATTTATATCGAGTAGTTGTCTATGGTCTCTTCAGCTGTAAAAAAATCAAACATAACACGTAAACGTAAGACAACAAAATCAAAAAATTTGTCGCAAAGATATTTTGCGATTTTACAAGGGAATTAAAACCCATGGGATATTTCCCGTTGACCTAGCAAAAAGCAATTTCTTACAGCACATTTTATCATCTATTGCAAACTTATATTGGCGGGTTGTGCAATAATCATGTAAGAAAGGGGGTAGACCGTTTCGTCTGCTCATAACAACACCTACCCGCAAATACTTCAGTTTACTCGTGAACATTGCGCATGTGTTAGAATTGTATACGTCAGATATTTATAAAAATTCGTAAACTGTGTATATTAGCTGAATAATTAATAATATTATATCTAAATGTTAGGTTATGAGGTTTGGTGGGATGTGTAATAGTATTGGGATTTGGGACAGTCTCTTGGCGGCAGACATTGCGATATAAGTCAATATCTGAAATTGCCGAGCCTTCTTTACTTTACAAGTGACTGTTGCATCAAGATCTCCTGCTTGCCGAAAGTTAAGTATTGTATTTCTTGTTATAAATACTGTTGCCTGTCTATGTATTGTGTCTATGTATTTTGTCTATGTATGGTATCTCTTAAATGTGTCAATATTTGCTTTGTTTCCAAAAAAAATTGTGTCTCTACAAAATACTTTCCTAGTACTAGGACATCTGTATCCTGTTATATAATAATATTAAAATGAACACTGTGTTTCTTGGGTGAAATATATGAATCTATTATAATGCTATTAATGTTACTTCTGTGTTTTCCTTCATTCCTTAATAGAAAACGTAGCTAGACAGGTAGTTAAATTCATATTATAATCATTGATCTCTTTGGTAGAATATAATAATGCATATCTGCCTGTTATGAAACCTTTTAATGTAGTAGTGGTCAACGCCTTATCTTGATAAATCTCACACATGCAACTGTGCCGAAATATCGATAGCTCACAATAAATACAATAGGTACCTGGTAAATATCCCGTTTCTAAAGTTAATTCTTGCTTTAGTGACCATGTGAAGTAGAGATGAATCAGGACCTTCATAACCCTTGGGTCTAGGAAAGATTTTATGAAGCTGTATACTGAAAATATTTCGTAATGTAGGAAGCAGCATCACTCATTATCAGGCGAGACCGCGTTACATACCTGCCTAAATGCCTGCAATGCTGCCGGATTAGAAAATGGTATTAAAATTATTAATTATTTATATATTATTCATTAGTTATGTATGTTGATAAGCATATTAGCAAAAATAATTGATATTGATTGCTTATGATTTCGCGAGTTATTTGGTAAACAACTTGCTGTAAATCCCTCATCTTGAAGTCGAACATCTCGTAAACATAATATCCTTAGGTAATCATTTTCAAGAACTTTCTACGATACGCCGAATCTATTTGTTGATAAGTTGTACGCCGCAATTCATATTCGTAGAAAACATTTTAGATATGGTTTTCTAAGTGTATTTTTATAGCGGTCACTGCACGGTAACTACTTTTTCGGCAATTTGAGTCTCTACCCTTTAAGGTGCATGTATTTGGTATCGGGTAACTTTATGCAGGCCGATGCAATTACCGAAGTAAACTTAATTGAAATAACGTTTATGTTCGCGCGTACTAAAGAGGTTGTTACGCGCAGCACCTCGGTCGCAAATCCAAAATGCGGCCACATAATAAAACACGCTAAAACTTTAACATATTTAAAATACATAATAAAGAACATGTCATGTTAAATTATATAGTAATATATCCATCATATATTGTTTTTTAGAAATATTGATGGAGCTGTGTAATTTACTCAGAGTAATTGTAAAATTTACTCAGATTCGTAGGGGCTTTAACTTTTCGTAGAAAAAAAACGTAAAAATTTAAGCACTATTTTAGCTTCTCAAGTATAAATCGGAAAATAACGATTCTACCGAAAAATTGATAATAACCAAAACTGTAGGAAATTTAATTCTAAACAACTTTGTTTAATACAATATTTCATGTAAAATTGAAAATAAACAGGTTGCTTATCAAACAAAAAGACTCCCGTTTTTTAGGCATAAATCGGAAAATATCGATCGCAGGAAAAAAATATAAGAGTTAAAATTGTAAGAAATTTAATGCGAAACAACTTTTGTTCTAACCATTTGTTGTGTGCAATTAAAATAAAGAAATTATTCAATAAACAAAAATTTACCCTAAAAATCAAGATGGCGGATGACGCAACGAATCAAGTAGGTACCACGCAAAACAATATTCAGACCGCCTGTGACTCCCCGCCCCACGAATTCCGAAGGAAAATTGCTACTTACAATTTTTTCCGGGTCAATTCTTAAGTCGACTGGGCTAATTGCTTAAAAAGCAATCTCTAAGCATGAAGTTTATTCAGAAAGTTCAGTGTTTTCAGCTGTCACATGTGACCCAGTTGTTCAGTTACGTAATACCTAAAGAAATAACTATGTTTAATGAAGTGTAAAGACAAGCGCTTACGCGTGTTCGTTGTGCGTATGCAAAACAGCATTATGCGTGCGGTCGCGATTTGCTAACGATGCTGTTGCGCATTAGTTGCTGACATATGCCTAATCATGTTAGTATTATAGCGTAACAACGTGCCCAACAATACTTTGAAAATGGTGAAAAATTTGGTCCCAGTTTGGAGCCAATCGGAATAATATAGAAAAAAAAAATTATGTAGCTTTTGCTTACACGGATATGGCATATCACTATCGTCTTAAGGCGAGTAGATTAGTAAACCGAGGGGTTTTATGCTGGCCGATGCAATTGTCGAAGGAAGCAGCATCAGAATATTGTTTATACTCATGCACGCTAATCAGCGCTGTGTTATTAATAAATATCTAATTCGTAACTTTTGTAAAAATGTCAACAAGGATCTGTATTGAAGTCTGAAAGAACATTAAATATTAATTGAAATTAGTAAAAAAAAATTAATAATATGCGTGTTCCCCTATCTCTTTCAGTCGCAATAAGGATTGTCTCACTGATTTTATTTTATGTAACTAGTAGAGTTACAACTTGTAACGGTCGATTTATAAACGTCCGTTATTTAAATGACGTATCCATTTTTCAGTCACTGAGAGCTGAAATAACAAACTATAAAAATAAATTAAAATTAGTTTATTTATGACTATTTAAAAATTTTTGGTGTGACATTTTATAAACACCCGTTAAGGGTGTTTATAAAACAGGCCCAAATATTTCTCTGACCATATCTTAGGACAGTATATCACTGGCTTCGAAAATTTATTACAATTTCTGGTATTGTTGGTTAAGTTTCTCTGCTTAGGAACCAGTACAAACGCTTTACTTAGATAAGTACAAGTGTTCGGCCTTTACAATTGTTCTTAAGACTAAAGTTTGCATGCGATCGAAAGTGGTATCACACTACTTCGCTCTCAATGACAGCTGCCGAAGTTAGCGACAAGTTTCCAATGTCGAGGGTGGTAGCTATAGTCAGACGGGCCATACCACGATGCTGTAGATTACATCACGATGTTATTTTCGCCGAAAGATCAAATCCGACGTAGGAATTATGGTGGCTGTTCTTTTTGTACGAGAAATACAAGTTAATTTGATAGTGCGAAATGTTTTTTTTAGTGGCAATAAATGATTTTTTATTATTTATTATTATTATTTCTTTTATTCAAAACAAAATCTCGGATTTCATCCGATCCTTTACAAAGGCATAAGTGGGGCTGTAGCCAATTTATTATTATTATTATTATCCAGCAGACAACAAACAGTACTAATACTATAGATTAAACAAAACCCTACAAAATAAAATGATACCATTATGTCTATTCTCTAATTATTGAATTGAATTGAGTGTTCTAAATGATCACAACTCATGCGTCCAACGATATGTTAAGTAGGTAATTGAGGGCGACTAACAAGTCACTTTCTGATTTAACCCTTTGCGTCCCAGAGACGTAAATATACGTCAGTTTCATTCATAAATCTTTTGTTTTAATTATCACGGTATAGGAAAGATTACATGAATCATTAATATCAATCAACTTTATTTTTTGATTTGTTATCTCAAATTAACGAATGTATTGAAATGCTTGTGAGTTTGACACATATTTAACTATTATTATTAACCGGCAAAACACTCACGAATTAAAATTAAATCATATACTATTTGTGAACTAATGCAGGACTTACCTAAATGTCCGTCAAAAGACGTTTACTTCTATTCACGCATACATAAGTGAATTATAATAAATTGTTTCTCACCTTTACGAAGGATTCCATGAGTGTAATGAATGAGGCAGTCAGCTATAAGAGGACCTCATAAGAGACGTATGAGCATCTGATCGTAGATACAAGTTTTGAGATTAAAATGTTATAATCTTTGAGACAAAGAAGGATTAATTACGTTTCTTGGTCCATGCAAACCCCAAGCTTTAATTTCAATTCAAATTGGCCTGTGTTTAAAATAACATAATTTACCACATAATTTAACCACTATTATTAGTGGTGAGGCTGGCGTGTGACCACTGTCTCACAAATGTTTAGTGATGCTTCGATCATCGATACTCGTAGATTACGCGTAGATACACAGATTATCTCGATTCCTGTTTACTTATGACGCAGTCGAACATCTTGTACACTAGCACAACAATTAGTAGGACAATTAAAGTATACATATAGTAATTTATGTCATATTCTTATCCTGGTTGAAGGTGCTAAGTCGTGCACTGACGTCCAGCTTGGGGTGTATTGTGCATTTCCCCCGGCAGCCTCTACCCGAGCCATCGCAACTCCTTTATATAACAGAGTATGGCCCTGGGTCGCTGGCACAGCTGCTCCAGTGATATTTGAGGTGTTAATACCGATGATGATTTAGAACTATAGTGATCCTCTAGTAGTCCGGTAATGTTCCGTATATTTTCCGTAGCCGTGCACTCCAACAGCACGTGCTTCATGGTCTCGTTCTGCAAACAACCTCTGCACAGTGGACTGTCTGTTGCACCAGTTTTATATAGATGGTAGTTGAGATTGCAGTGACCTGTGATAATGCCTACCATTAGGCGGAGGTCCTGTGGTTGAAGTTTCACCAAATTATTAGTTTGGTATCTGTTCAAGGTTGGAAATATAGTATCTATGTCGTATAGAAACTCGTGTTAATTCTGTTAGAACTTAGTTTATGGTTATTTCGAATCAAAGCATGTCAAATGTACAGTATACAAACTGCTATATTATATTATCAAATGAAAATCAATTACTAACATACTGTACTGTATACGGCATTGCAAGTGATACATTTGTAAGTAAGTACACATTTAACCAAATAATCAGAAAAAACTAACGCCTATTTCCTTAAAGATACAATACAATTTTGCATGAACAATGTCTTAAATATTGAGTTTGAGACAAGTTGAAACGTGCGTTCGAGACAAGACAGTCTATTTTCGCTTGCGATTGTAAGAAAATTCCTCAAGTAAAGTATGTAAGGTATTTTAATAATGTGTAAACTAAGGGGAAATGTATAAAACATGTTACGAGAATCGTTTCGCTCAGTCGTGTAGGTATTGAATATTGTTTTTTTCTGATTCGGTTGCTTAAATTTCGTTTTATTGCAGAAATATTAGCGGTTGTTTGCGTTCTCAATTTCAAATTATATGATTACCGTATTTTGTATGAATAATTATTTGCTGATGGCTATTGTTTTTATTTAAGTTTCTTATTTAACATGATATAAACGTTAGAGTATAGACACGGTCAAGTAAATATTAAGATTTGTTTAAATAAAATGACTTGTCAGACTTGACGCGCCCCTTTAAGCCTTGTAAATTAATATTATATTTATATAAATCTGACACACTTTGTAAAACTTAAGTTATATTAATAAATACCCTAAATTCTCAAACATTGAAATTTATAGAGAGAAAAATTCCATCCTCGGACGGGATTCGAACCCGCGTCTTTTAACTCTCCGTGTCAGACGCCATTGATCAAGGCATAAACGCATTGATAAAGCAGGGGTTAGTGCTTTAAAAAGTAATACCATAAAAATTACAAGGGCTGCGATATCAATACGAAAGTTTAAGTATCTAAAGAATGCTTCTTTCGGTTGGATGGTACTGTTTAACTGTCCAATAGATGTCGTTCCGTCCCCGCAAGACGGTTAGTCAAATAGAGAGTTAAAATTCGATGCTCGGACCAGAACCTCGGTGGCCTAGTTGGTCAATGGCGTCTGACACGGAGAGTCAGAAGACGCGGGTTCGAATCTGAAATCGATTTTTTCTCTATAAATATCAATGTTTGAAATCCCTAAAGCAGGCGTTAGTGCTTTAAAAAGTAATACTCTAAATTCTATAAGGCTCATATTAAACTTATTACTTACTTGTGGAATTATTTATAAATGCGCATTTTTCTAATGTAACATAAACACACTTTACGAGAATGAACTCGTTCTGTAAAATAATAACGAATAACTTACCTACATAATAAATACGTATAGCATCATCACAGCATATAATCGAAAATAATATAAAATTAATAATTACAATCTAATATATATAAATAATAGTATTTATTTATTTTATACATTAGTTATTTATATTTACAAGACTGAATTTTAAGAAGACATACGCAAAAGTACCCTCAAATTCCTCATTTAATTCCAAAACAAAACAAGCAAGAGATCGCATTACTCACGCATTTATAGCACAATGATGGCTAATGGCTATTGATTCACGCCAAAAAGAGAATATAAATAAACAAAAACCGGTCAAGTGCGAGTCGGACTCGCGCACAAAGGGTTATGTACCTATATATCTATGAATCTCCCATACAACAGACATGATTTTTTGCCTTTTTTATGGTAACCTATTTGCTGAAGAGTTGTAAACGCATTTGCTGTGTTTATAATTCTTGCTTTGAGTTCTTCCTCGATGACACTGGCGAGACGATGTAAAAGAACAAGTACAATATGAAAATTTTTATACCGACTTCCATTCTATTCAGTTTTTGGAGTGTAACTCAATAACAACTGGACCGAAAAATTGATGAAATTTAAATGGGACCACACGGGAAGCACCAGCTTTCAAACAAAAAAAAGAATTTTGAGAATCGGTTCACCCTATCGAAAGTTATGAGGTAATAAACATAAAAAAAACAGTCGAATTGTACTACTATATACTAATAGTACCTTCTCCTTTTTGGAAGTCGGTAGAAAAGATTAAAGTTGAACTTATTGAACTACATGTTCCCTTTCAATATCTCCACCGCAGTATTAGTACCAGAAGTTTGGGTCTGATCAAACAAAAAAGCTCATTAAAATCAAATGAATTATCACACAATTCGCTCTACGACTAAAACCAGTCATATAGTTGACTTTCCTTTCACCAATATCCGTGATTCAACAAGGAATCCCAAAAAGATCCTGCAATACCCTAACCTTTTCAGTGGTTAGATATGAAGTAAGATATTTTTTGCGTAAGGATATGCTCAACGACACTTCGGATCTGGCATTAAATCTAAGCTTAAAACAATTAGATTTTCTTTTAAATCCGAAAAATTTTATTAATTCAAAAGTTAATTAAAATAAAATGTGTAATTAATGATTATATATTTCCGTCTGAAAACTTTATTATCAGACAAAACAAACGCACGTCGCGTACCTTCGACTTGTACACGACTTTATCATAATATCACAGTAACTAGAAAAGAACTAAAAATGAACCTGAAAAAATTATCTGAACGTTTATGATGCTTACACATAGATACCTAATAGTAAGTTTGCGCCGTAGGTCGAAATTTTCCGAAAGCCGCAAATAACAAACAGAAATGTTTCGTACGTCGTACGACTTTTTTCACTCTAAGTCATTGTATATACAGGAAGCCTATATTCATATATTATACAATAAACTATTCCAACTTCCTCTAATTATTACAATTAACGGCCTGACACAATTCCAGAAGAATCTACAACTATCAGAATGATTTCCATACTGTATCCTAATTTGACTGGACTATCGAAATCACGCTTGGATCAACTTACTGCAAACGGTCTAATTTTTATAACACACTAGCAGACACGGCCTTGATGAATGTCGTTTTACAGATTAGTGCTTGATAGTTGAAAATTTTGTATTGGAAAATTTGTTGTCTTTTTATTTTATTATTTTTCTATAATTTTCCAATGTTTTTATTAGTTATTCTGCTATTCGGGACAAACACAACAAATCAAAAATCATGAAACTCAGTTCAGCCGTACTCGAGTTAACAGTGTTCAAACACACCCGACGTTGTTCGAATCGGTTTTTGCGAAGTGGGTACGCAAAGAATGTCCGTATGAACATATCCTCGACTGTCATACCACTGGATGCCAAGGGTTGCATAGAAGGCACCATCCGTGTCAGGGCACCATCGGAAATCCGCATAATGTGACCTCGGAATTGAATAAAACGAATATAAATCTGTATGTATGGAACCTCTGAATTTCAATAGTATTGTGATGCGGATAGTTTCATGATAGTTTTATTGCCGTAACAGGTGGTAGCTTGTGACTGAAGGATTATATTTTGAGTGGGCTTGTAAATTTTGTTAGAGTATAATCTGTACACGTGCCAATTAAACGGAAGGACGATATAAGCGATGGCGTAAACTTGCACAGATAATAGTTTCGTTTTAAAGCACTAGGTACTTATTAAGCAAAAGATAATAAACATTGCAATTTTAGAGAGAAAAATGCAAATCCTCGGCCAGGATTCAAACCGCATATTTCAATAATCCGTGTCAGACGCCATGACCACTAGGCTACCGAGGCACGAGGTCAGAGCATCGAGTTTTATCACTCCATTTGATTTTAACCGTCTTATGGTGACGGAGCGACCTCTATTGAACAGCTCGACAGCATTATCCAATCGAAAGAAGATGCTTAGCAATTACTTAACTTTCGTATTGATGTCGCAACCTTTCATAATTTTTATATGATTTTTAACGCTTGCTTAGCGATACCATTTCAATTTTAGAGGGAGAAATGCACACCCTCGGACGAAAGTGTAGTACTGTAAAAATCATTATTATAAATAATTATAATACTTTAAAATTGAAGTATCTACCTAATTAGGTAAAATTATTGAAAATAACTCCATATCTGTAGGGACATCTGGTGTTCACGAGCCTCACATTATAAAAAAAACCATGGGATAACAACCGAGGGATTAAATATTATAAAACAGCACATACCAACGATGCTTATTATATAAAGAAAGGTCCCAAAGTAACAGTTCAGGAGTTCAAAGATTATGATGGCACTGCAAGTACTGCAAATGTGAGCAGACGCGGTGTTTACAAAGACTGGCCTGTCCCGTCACAAAAAGAGTCAATCTAAATGTTTGTTCCGCTTTAGAAAACACAGTCTAAGCTGATCCAGCCACTCAAAAATCAAGGGCCCCAATCTCAGACGAATCAAAACAAAACAACACTCTAGCCTTGTGCCGGCCGAAATTCACATTGTGTACGGAGAGTTTTTGCCGCTAGGTCGATAGCCCGTCTAACATACGTATAAGCAATAAGTAAGTACTAATAACTTAATAAAAAAAACCTGACCAAACGATTGCTGGCCTTCAACTCGATTAGATCGTTCACCTGCCTATCTCGAATGGATAAGAGTTGATTGTAGCAGGCCCGGACGCGTGACGATTGCCGAATCCAACTTGCGATTCTAAGAATCGAGAGCCGTTTGCGAATTGGTTTTGTTATCGATATTGGGTAGGTGGGGATCGACAGCTTTTTGATGTTTCTTTATGAGTCTTACAAGGAAACAATACATTACTGAAGAGTACATTCATTTGTCGGCTCGCTTGCCAATATAGGTGACTTTACAAGTACAATTTGAGAAATTTGATACCGTCTTCCATTCTATTCAGATAATGGAGTGTATCTCAAAAACAGCTTGACCGAATTTGATGAAATTTAAATGGGACTACACGGGAAGCACCAGCTTCCAAACCAAAAAATAATTTTGAGAATCGGTTCACCCAGTCGAAAGTTATGAGGTAACAAACATAAAAAAAAAACATATAGTCGAATAGAGTACCTCCTCCTTTTTTCATATGTAAGACTAGTTAAATCGCCAACGACTTCTCTTGTGTCTGTGACGTCTGTGTCATCATGATTTCAGCTGTTTTGCGTTAACGTCTGGTTGGTTCTATAACCATGAGACGCGTATACATTCCTCTCCAAATTAAGATTGTTCCTACAAGCATTACGTAAAAAATGCTAGTGCTATCGAACTCTGACAAATATGATCAGATCACGATTGAGAATCACTAATTGAAAGGTAGGTGCGATCGGTTTTGGCAGGTTCCTTTTACGGACGCTTAAGGTGCGGTTCTGATGGTGCATTTATTTTTGCGCGAATTTCGCTTATTTTAATAACTAAATTTTAATGGCATTAATGTACTATCACGTAAACTGAATCTCGAATTACTTATAATGTAATGAAGTATACTTGTATTTTAGAAACATTAGAAGCAACCACAACACGCCAAATACATAACATATTTCAAGTTTAGATAGAAAAAATACATTCGAGGTTTGAACCCGAGTCTTCTGACTATCCATGTCAGGTGCAATGACCGCTACCGAGGCACCTATAAAATTTATCTCTCTACTTAGTTTTAATTTAAGTCCTGTTTTCGAATCCCGTTCGAGGATGTAATTTAACCTGTAACTCGCTGCTCTCCGCGGTTTAACCCGCGCGGTGAGGGATGATGATAATGATGATGATGAATCTTATATAGCCTATGTTACTCAGGGTGAATGTAGCTTTCCAATGGTGAAATAATTTTTGAAATCGGTCCAGTACTTTTTGGGCCAAATCGTTACAAACATACTTACAAATCTGTCCTCTTTATAATATTCGTATAGATTATAAAATTTGTACACGTAGGTTCTGTTTAGTTGCTAAGAGTCCAGTTACAAATCTGTCTCATTTATCCAGAACCTGGGAAGGCTATGACGAAATATTTTTGATCGAAGTATATGGTGGTTCCACATCAAAGAGATTGATATTTGCAGCCTGAATTCGGGACAGTTTTCCTTCCGTCAATCTACTAAATTTTTAAATGTGTTTTTACTATTGTTTAAGTCTTAGTTACTACATAATTTATTTGTACGATAGATATAGAACGAACCTTCAAACGTTCTTATAATTTTTACTGTCTATGAAATGAACATTTTTAACAGGAAAAGAGCTCAATACTTTATTAAGCTATTTGCTCGAAATATTTATATTTAGTTTTTAATGAAAAAGGATTGTATTTTCTAGGGTTTTTACTCTTATAATATTAACCTTTCCCAATGGAGTTCATAACTAAGTAGCTCTAAGTATTTCATCAATGACGTAATTTATATAAATAAAACCAAGGTAGGTGGCTATCTACCTACTAAATTACAAACACAATTTTTCACCGGCGATAACCACGCGAGTGAAACCGATAGGCGCCGGTATTTTAAAATAAACTACACGGATATTAACGTTTAAGCGTCACTTTACTAGTATCGGCTATGTCACGTGCAGACTGTAGACTTGGACACAACAAGATTGTGTCAACAAATCGATTTGTGTCCGAAATATGCGAATCGTAAATATAGAGTTACTCTTGTAACTCGACGAACTCGAAGGCAATACGAACAATTGTTGAAATATGACGTGAGATTTTAAACATACATGCTTGTTAAAAAAAAGTTGACATTGCCTTTGTAGGGAAGAAATAAATAGAAACTTAAGAGAAGGGAGAATGAAATAATATATATCTATATGTGTTTACAATACACTTTACTGACACAAAATAAACTAAAAAACACATTAGAAATATACCTACAATGGGCCGTCTTGTTAAAGGTGGCGCTTAAAGCGATCTCTTCCAGACAATTAACAAAGTATTTATGTAGTAATCATTTTTTGTTACATTAAGAAACGCATATATTTTTAATTTTATCTAGTTGGGAGAAGCCACTGGCGCTCGAAAGTACAAGTAAAGTACAGAAAAATTTATAACTAGTTCGAAAGCCTAAGGATTCAACAATTCTTTTTTTTATATTGTTTTTGACAAATCATTATTATAACGTTAAGAATACATTATTTTAAATTAGACCCTGTTTAAGATTACCCTGAAGAGTAAAAAATATTTAACAATGGATAAAATACAATACAATTTAATGTCACCAAAATAAACTAAAAAAAACCGATTAGAAATTATTAACACTTTATTGCCACCAAAATAAACTAAAAAAAACCGATTAGAAATTATTAACACTTTATTGCCACCAAAATAAACTAAAAAAACCGATTAGAAATATATCTTAAAGCTAGGTACAATGGGCGAAAATAGCAAGTTTAAATACATAAATATGCCTTCTGTCTTAATAAAAAGGACGTCTAGTTCTTGTCCTTTCATTGTGATTCAATTCATTCTTGATTTGTTAGTTTTCATCGAGAATATTCTGCTTTAGGTCACGCCCAACTCCAAATTAAACCAAAATTAAGGTCGGACGTTACCCATAGTAGCATGTTACAACCCTGGTGTTTGGTCTGCCAACACTGGTTGTATAATCTTTGCGATTCGCTGACACCACGAAAAACTAACACACACACCTCTATCCAGTCACCTCAAAACAACACCGGCCTGTGGGGTCACCATGATTGCCTAATGTAGTAGGACAATATTCCCTGTTCGAAGGACCAATTAGCAGACAGTGTTTTGGTGACATCACTGTCATGTAAAATATTACTAGATCATTATTGTTGCGTTGTTTTAGACCTCTTGTCTTCTTCACTTTCACCTATCTGTCCTACTCTGTTCCAAGAGTTTTTTGTGTTGACGGCCAGATGTGGACAAATGCGAACTGGCGAGTGGCAATATATCAAATTGAGTTCATGGAGTCAAGGGAACTTAACAGTCAAAGTATCTGAGTCTCCAACGAAGTGGGAAAGAATTCGAATATTGTAAGATCACCACGCAGACATGATAATAGTAAAACAGATTAGCGAGATTTATCGTAGACAGGATATTCGACTTGATAAGCTTCATGGTATGATCGTTGTATTGTATCAAGCTGTAAACTCTGCCTGTCACTGCACTGAGCTTGTAAGGTAATATTCTTTCAAGCCAGGAAGTATATAACTGCGGTGATACCCATAAAGAAGAATCTTTGATCACGAGGCCTTATCGCCTACCTCCATTGATGTATCATCTAAACTGGCATAGGTACTGTTTATTCGAACACAAACACTACATCGACTACGGCGAGATCTTCGCATTGACTTAGGACCAAAATATCGGGGGCCAATGTTTTGCTAACTTCCTACATAGTGTGAAAAAGAAAGAAAAATTTGAATTTCATAAATAATTTGTGTGTCTTATACGGCCCGTCACGTTATGAGAAAGTGACACGCTATGTGTAACCATAGCCAATAGTGACTGTTTGGACGATACATATAATTTTTTTTTAATATATGTATACGTATTAGCATAGAAAGTAGTACTTTTATTAATAGTGATTTTTTTTGCTATGTTTATTTCAAACCTCCCTACTATTACCCCTCATTGATGCACGCAAACTTTTTGTTTTCTGGATGACTGGTAGATAATGCCCAAAATTAGGTCCTCCTTTTGTACATTTTACTGTGCAATAAAGAATAAAATAAAATAAATTTAAACATAAAAACTCCGATGTACGTTTGTAGTTACATTGTATGTCAATTCTTTACAATTTGAACGCAAAGCATCCACTTTAAATATCTATGATTACAATCCTCGAAAAATGTAACTTTTAGTCACCCTATGCCTATAGCAACAAGATATAACGCAAACAAAACATTGCTGAGTCCAAATAGGATTCCCTGCGCCATGGAAACCGGAAACGGTTATATGGAATTAGCATAACGCGTGCCACGGGTGCCCGCTGAAATCAAAAGTTGTTTTACCAAAAGTTGTTTTCAGACGGCACCCTTCAAAAATATTAAAATGGTGGGCGTAATCAGGAGGAAGTTAGAGGGGCATATCGCGATCTATTCATATTATTTTACTCAAACAATGAAAAAAATATACTGTTATTGTAACTTACGTTCATTATAATTTTGTATTATAAAACAGAATTAACGTGAGACTTACGCTTTGTCGATATCACGATCGAGAATTGGTTTGGCTGCGTCGTATTTTATGTGTGCAATCCGGGCGAGCAACAACATTATTATTGAATCTGTTTCTACTAGGTTATTATTATTAGTTTTCCAAAGATATAAACCGATGTTATGGCGTTGCCATTTTACCAACCTTCTGCACACATCTTTATTTTTGATCCTCGGCAAAGCTTTCTAAAAATTCTAGCGTGTACTCCTCACCCCCATCACTAAAGCCTAGCTACGCCCCTGGTAAAATGTTTACCTGCGATATCGTTGACATCGGTTACAATAAATTTTTACGATTTCTAATTAAATACAGGTTTGACGTGTCGACGTAATATTCGCGTTTATTTATAGTCGAAATCGGTTAATGACGTTGTCAGGAACTGGTCAAAATGTTATGTTTTGAAGACAAATAATGATATAATAATATGGAAAAATATGGGACAACATCCACACAAGATCTTCAGGTCCCAAACTAGACAGAGCCTGTATGTACTATGTTAACCTGATGAGCGATAATACTTATGTACATATATACACCCAAACACAGATCAAACAGACATGTTCATGCGCACAAATGTTTGACCTGTCCGGGGATCGAACCCGGGACTAGCGGCTCAGAAGGCAGGGTTGCTACCAACTGCGCCAACCGGTCAGTCAATATAGCTGTGTGCGTGACGGGCTAGTAAAAGTATTGATTGTGTCGAGTTCTGGCGAATTATTAAAAAACGGCATGGTCACTAAAATGAGTTTGTAAATGTTTGACAAAACTAGTGGAACGACTTGATGACTTTCCTAAAAATCTTTTCTCTATGTATGTTCACCATATAAAATGCCAATAATAATAATTGCGCTTTAGGCTCCGAGTTGATGAACCACTCAGCCAGGGCAAGTAGTTGACCGAGCGAGCGAAGCGTCTCTGCTTTAACTGGCCAAATTGACTTTCATCTGTCCGTATGTTTGTTAGGTTGTTCGTTTATCTTCCTGTACTAATTTAATTGACTTTTTTGTCGTCGACGATTTTTTATTAAGGGCGTATTTTTCCTAAAAAGGGGGGAAGTTTGCTGCGGAGCTATTTATTGACCGATTTTGATCGAGATTTTGATAAAAATTGGTACACACATTAGGTACCTGACTTTAAATAGGAATTTCGAATATAAGCATAATTGGTCAAGTGGTTGCCGAGATAGTAGCTTGTGAAGTACTGCGAAAAATTGCCACTAATAAGACTATGTTCTCGCGAGGTCTACTGTTATAACTAACTAACTTAAACTACTCGGATATATATAGAAAAATGATTTAATCTGTAATATATTAACAATTCCCAATGCTGAAGCTATTCTTTTGTTAACCGACTTCAAAAAATTAGGAGGTTTTATGTTCGACTGTATGTATTTTTACGTATGTCAACTATTTCGCCCCTATTTGTGGACCGATTCTCAACATTCTTTTTTTATTTGAAATAGTATACTTCCGAGGTGGTCCAAGCGGTTAAGCCTATTATTAGGCTCCAATAACTGAAAAGTGATCTTGATGATATCCTTATTGACGTCGAATGACAATCGATCCCGTAAGTGGCAAAAAGGAAGACACCCTTTTTGCCACTTACGGGATCGATTTACCTAAATTTGAAACCAACTTCAACACTAAAAAGCGTGAAATAACTTTTTGAAGTTGGTACCATGCGCACAATATTATGATAATAGGTACTTTTGAACTATCTTGTTACCAACTTCAACAAGATATTTCGCACTGTTTAATAGTGTTGAAGTCGGTTCCATATTTTGATATTTTTTTAATTGACATATGTGTAGAGTACAGTGATATCGTATATGTCGCAACGAAGAAATAATGTCAGGAAGCATAACTCAGAACAAACTCCACACAAAAAGTGGTCCTTCAAACCAAAACGACGTATGATTCCAAATACGAATTACTTCCGAGGTTACAAATAGACATGTTCGGTGATTGGTTTAAATTTCAGAAGGAAAGCAGGGATTGGTCCACGCGCGTGCTGCAACGTCTACTATGACAGCTGAGTCATAGCGGCGTGAACGATGTTATTGATTTAGCACGACTTTTATTGGGTAATTTTTTCAAGGCAGTTACTCTTCCTGATATTATTTCTTCGTAGATATGTCGTACATTCGTTGTAATGAATCTCCCCATTAAGCAACTAACCATGTTTCAGTTGTTCTCCCAAAATGGCTGTGGACTCCGTGACATTGATCCAACAAAACTAATCCATATAAACAACAATGAGTACGACATGATTCAGATCGCTGAATTACATCATAGTTAACTTCCTCATCATTAAGGATGACACCGTAAGTTACTCGTATTAAGAATTTAATTTTACTTCTTCTTCTTTGGGTGCCGCTCCACTCTACTGGAGGTTGGCCGTCATCCTTCTAAACTCATCTCCGTTCAGGACAAGCCCGAACAGATCTTCAGCCCTTCTTATCCCGGTCCATTTTCGGATGTTGCGGAGCCAGGACAATTTTCTCCTTCCAACATTCCGTTTACCTGCAACTTTGCCCATCATAGTAGCTTGCAGCAGTTCATACCGGTTGTGCCGTAATTATGACCTAAGTACTTTTAAGTATATGTATTGTATAATAATAAGTAATTTTATAAGTATATAATAAATAACCAACTAACTAACTCAAAAACTGCTTGACCGAATTTGATGAAATTTAAATGGGACCACCTCGGAAGGTTCCTACACCACTTATTTATTTATACCACTTAATTATATTAATTAATTTGGAGTATCGGCCGACAAATGAGGGAGAAATAGGTGAACATACATAATAAAACACATACAGTCGAACACAGAACCTCCCGCTTTTTAAGTCGGTTAACAAAACAATAGCTTCAGTTTTAGGGATGGTTAATATGTTACAGATTCAATCATCTTTCAATACGTTCATAACTAGTAGTTCTGCGAATAGTAGACCTCGCGAGTACATAGTCTTACTAGCGCAATTTTTCGCGAATTAATATATTCTATTCCTTCTAATTTTACAGTCAGTGTAGGTTTATCTTATAAGGTCTCATAATCTCATACGAAACTTTTAAACTGTGTAAGTAAATTAACGGCCCAAATAAACCGTTCCGTACCCAAGATACCCCTGGGGGTGCCACGGGAACTTGGATTAGGACCCGTGACACCCCCAGGTCCTCATATTCATACATTCTTGTACCAGTGGTATCTTGGGTCCTATTTACTAGTTCCCGTGAATCCACCAATCGAATAGTGATGGGACAGATGTACACCAATACAAATAGTTACAATAATCTAAATTTCATATCAATTTGACGCAATTTCTCCAATGCATTGCCTAATGTTATTTCTCTTTTCAGAAATGGCAATTGAATGTGCACTATTAAACATACACACACCGACACCGTATTTTAATTAATCAGTTTATTTAATTTGGAGTCCTATTTAACCGACTTCAAATAGTTTTTTCAAAGAGTTTCTTAATTTGACCGTATATTTTTTTTTTCTTATGTGTGTTCGCAGATAACTTCGTTGTTTATGAATTAGTTTTGATGATTCTTTTTTTGTTTGGTAGAGTATTCTTCCAAGGTCCCGTGTAAATTTCATCAAACTCGGTCCAGCAGTTTTTAGTTACACTCCAATAACTGAAAAGTGTTCGCCTATTTTGATGATTTGGTAATATTATCATAGACGGTGGATGACGCGATCCTGTAAACAGCAAGGATCTCTAAAAAGGTGATTTTTTTTTTACTAAAAATAAAACCGACTTCAACACTAAAAAGGGTAAAAGAGCTTGGCAAAGTCGAAGATACCAACGGAAGGTAAATTCAACTAATTGTTTACGTTTTCTAAGTTGTGTGTGAGCGTAGCGAGCATGCCTTACAGCGGCCGGTGATGTGCGAGGTGGGGGGCGACTCTATCCGTGATGAACATAGGCTTTACATTTTGATTAATCATCATCATCCATTCACACGCGGGTGAAACCGCGGAGCGCAGCGGTTTCAACTGAATAGTTAGAAATAAAAACGAAATCATATATGAGAACGAATACATACTTCTAATACCATGTGTATATTGTATTCATTCAAAAGCACTGCACTAATTGACATGGAGGTGCAACGGGTCCTAATCCAAGTTCCCGTGGCACCCCCAGGGGTATCTTCCAGGGGTATCTTGGGTACGGAATGAAATAAACGATGCTTAAATTTAAATAACGTCATTTTGGTATGGTCCAGCCGTGCGATTCTCTAATGATTCGTCGACGAGCTCACCGATGTCAAATACTTTGAAATATCGCCCTTGTACATAAGGATGTTTTTCCGACGTTTCTTGTCATCCCGTCATTTGTTTCACGGATGTTGTCAAAGATGCAACGATGTATGCTCTTAGAGAATCGCACGGCAGAACGGCATCGCGATTCTGTAATGATTCGTCGACGAGCTCTCCGATGTCAAATACTTGGCCCTTGACATAAGGTTTTTTCCGACGTTTCTTGTCATCCCGTCATTTGTTTCACGGATGTTGTCAAAGATGCAACGATGTTTGCTCTTAGAGAATCGCACGGCGGAACAGTTTTTTTTAATATAAATAACAGTTTTCTGTTAAAATGTTATATGAGGCTTAGTGAACATTTTCAGTTAAATCGGTTCAGTAAACTTGATGTGAAAGAATAATAAACAGACATACCTAGGTACTTTAGTATAATATAATTTGTGTTAGATTAGGACTATCAGAAACAACATTTAAAATCTCTTCTGTAATTACTTAATATGATTATTTAGGTAATGCGTTGGATAAACTAGACAAGTCAAAGTCAAAGTCAAAAATCATTTATTCAATTTAGGCATCAAAGACGCACTTATGAACGTCAACTTTTCATTATTATGTACTTTAAAGACTCTACCGCCGCGTTCCAAAATATATAGAACCCACCGAGAAGAAGCGGCAAGAAACTCGGGGCCATTCTTTTTATATGGATGTTTACAATGTTTCTACTTAGGTACTACAAATATTACATTTTATGGGTGGCAGAGAGACAGCTTGCCAGAAGTGGAGTATTCCAAGCATCTTTATCTTCTATATAATGTCGAACTTTATAGTAAGCTTTTTTTATTAAAACGTTTTTTACAGTCAACTTGAATTTGCCCTCTGTGAGCTCAGTTATGTGCTTTGGGATTTTATTGTAAAAACGCACACAATTTCCTAGGAATGACTTATTAGTCTTCGCAAGTCTAAAACTAGGTACAGCTATCCTATTTGTATTTCTGGTATTAAAAGTGTGGTGATCACTATTTAACTTATATTTATGTAAATTTTTACGAACATACATTATGTTTTCAAATATATATAAGGAAGGCAACGTTAATATATTGATTTCTTTAAATAAATCTCTCAAAGATTCACGGGGACCAATTTCGTATATAGCTCTAATAGCACGTTTCTGAAGGATAAATATGGTCCCTATATCAGCCGCTGAAAGCAATTGCAAATCATTTCAGAGATAGAATGTAGTTCCATTACAACACCTTTAAACTATTTTCAATTACATAATGTATTGCAAGAGTAACTATCATCATCATCATCATCATTATCAGCCGGAAGACGTCCACTGCTGAACATATGCCTCCCCCATAGAACGCCACTTGGACCGGCTACTCGCTTCCTGCATCCAGCGATTCCCCGCGGTTTTTATGAGGTCGTCGGTCCACCTAGCGGGGGGCCGGCCTACACTACGCCTTCCGGTGCGTGGTCGCCACTCGAGAACCTTTCTTCCCCATCGGTTATCAGTTCTGCGAGCGATGTGGCCTGCCCATTGCCACTTCAACTTGCTAATTTTGAGAGCTATGTCGGTGACCTTAGTTCTCCTACGGATCTCCTCATTTCGGATCTTATCACGCAGGGAAACCCCAAGCATAGCCCTCTCCATTGCTCGTTGAGCGACTTCAAGCTTGTTAATGAGGCCCACAGTAAGGGACCACGTCTCAGTGCCATAAGTCATCACTGGCAACACACACTTGTTGAAAACCTTGGTTTTCAGGCTCTGAGGTATTGGGGACGAAAAGATGGATCGAAGCTTCCCGAACGCTGCCCATCCGAGCTGGATTCTTCGTGCGACCTCCTTGTCGAAGTTGGACCTACCTAATTGGACAGTCTGTCCCAGGTAGACGTACTCGTCTACAACTTCGAGTGTATCGTTTCCAACAATTACCGGTATAGGTGGAACATGGACATTGGACATGATTTTCGTCTTATCCATGTTCATCTTAAGACCAACCTGTTGGGAAACTCTACTGAGGTCGTTGAGCATGGTGCCGATATCCTCGAGCGACTCCGCCATTATAACTATATCATCGGCAAAACGAAGGTTAGTGATGTATTCGCCATTAATGTTGATGCCACATCCTTTCCAGTCCAAAAGTTTGAAAACATCCTCCAATGCGTTAGTGAACAGTTTCGGAGAGATGACGTCTCCCTGTCTCACACCTCTCTGCAATGGAATTTGTTCCGTACTCTGGTCCTGTAATCGGACTGACATAGTGGCCTTGCTGTATAAACACTTCAACGCTTCGATATACCTATAGTCAATTTGGCATCGCTGCAAGGACTGCAGTATGGCCCACTTCTCGATAGAATCAAAGGCTTTCTCGTAATCCACAAACGCTAGACACAGTGGCTGATTATACTCTTCGGTCTTCTGTATAATCTGCCGTAGTGTATGAATGTGGTCTACGGTGCTAAAGCCTCTTCGGAAACCGGCTTGTTCAGGAGGCTGGAACTCATCAAACCTGCGTGCGAGACGGTTCGTAATGACTCTCGAAAACAGCTTGTACACGTGGCTCAAGAGCGATATGGGCCTATAATTCTTCAATAAGGATTTATCACCTTTTTTGAAGAACAGCACCACCACGCTCTTGTGCCACGTTTCCGGTGTTTTGCCTTCGAAGAGGACAGAATTGAATAACTTCTGGAGGACTAAAAGTATCGGTCTACCACCGGCTCTCAGAAGTTCAGTCGTAATTCCGTCCTCTCCTGGCGCCTTGTTGTTCTTAAGCTGTTTGAGAGCCATTCTAATCTCGTACAGGCTGATGTCCGGTATGTCTTCGGTATAGTGTCGGACTAACTTTGCTCTGGTGTCCTGAGCTGCTTCAGTAACGGGTTCGCGCGTCGAGGTATATAACTGTCGATGGAAGCTCTCAATCTCTCTCAGAATCTCAGGCTTGGATGAAACGATACTGCCATTTTCGGTCTTCAGTTTTGTCATTTGGCTTTGCCCAATAGACGAATCCTTTGCAAACACTTTAGAGCCCTGGTTCCGCTCAATTGCTGCCGTAATACGCGCAGTATTATAAGCACGCAAGTCGTGTCGCATGGACTTCCAAATTCGTCTATTGAGTTTACCGTAATCCGACATATCAACTGCCGACTGCAGTCTCATTTCGCTCCGTTCTGCCATTAGTTTCAGAGTTTCTTTTGAGAGTTTTTGATCTTTCCTGCGGCGTTTGGTCTCACAGAATTCGGACCCAACCGCTTGGACAGTTTCCACCAACCCGTTGTTCAACTCATCCACTGTGTCGCATTCAGCTAAGCACTGAAAACGGTTTTGAAGTTCAAGTTGAAACTTTTCGGGGTTTTGGATTTGGGCACGATTAGGACGGAGCGTAGACTTCACCAGACGTGACCTCTCAAGCTTGACATTGATATTCAATGCGCCTCTTACGATGCGGTGATCGCTGCCGGTTTTTACCTTGCTGATCACAGAGACGTCATTGAATATGCGCTTATTGGTCGTCATGATGAAGTCTATCTCGTTCGTAGTGGAACCGTCGGGACTCATCCACGTCCACTTCCTGGATGGCCGCTTCATGTAGAAGGAGTTCATCATAAAGAGTCCCTCCTTCTCCATGAAGTCAGCCAGCCTCTGTCCCCTCGAGTTCCGCTGCCCGTATCCAAATGGCCCTACTCTCAACTCATCACGTTTCCTTGTGCCTAGCTTTGCGTTGAAGTCTCCCATTACAACAGTGAAGTAGGTTTTAGAAGTATGCATGGCCCTGGATATATCCTCGTACATACTTTCTACTTCATTGTCCGAGTGTGCCGAGGTCGGTGCGTATACCTGTATAACCTTCAGCGAATACCGTTTGGTTATTCTGAGTATAAGGAACGCTACCCTAGCCGACACACTATCGACTTTCACTACGTTGTTAACGAGAGACTTGCGGACGAGGAACCCGACACCACCCTGGGATTGTTGGTCTCCCTCCCGGTGGAAGAACAAGTTGCCGGAATTTAGAATTATCGTGTCCTGTCCCTGTCTTCGGACTTCAGATAATCCCATGACATCCCAGCGTAACTTGAGCATCTCTTCCTCCAATTCGACCATCTTTTCGTCGGTCCTGAGCGTGCGTGTATTGTATGTTGCCAGGGCCAGGGGTCGTTTTTGGGATTGGTAGCCGGATCTCTGCCGGAGATTCTTCGCACCCCCTGCTCCACCGTTACAATGGCCGCTACCGTAGCCACGGATAGCAGAGCTGCCGGGAACTGGGGGCCGTGGTTTAATGTTAATTGTCATGGGGGGGGATTTGCCTTAATGCACCACGCTTGGCAGGCGTCTTGGTGATCGCAGTGGATGTTGACGCAGACTGCGGGAAATGCTGCTGCCCATTTCCCGGATATTCCCTTAGCCGCCTCTTACGGCACCCACGGGAAAAGTTAGGGGTGGTACAATTCGTAGCCGGTACCACCACGGCAGAGTAACTATAACAAGTACAATTTGAAAAATTTAATACTGACTTCCATTCTATTACTTTGGTAAAAAACAGTTATTGTAGTGTAACTCAAAAACTACTAATTTTTCTAATTCTAAAATTTCCTCGGGAAGCATCAGCTTTCAAACACAAAAAATGAATTTTGGAAATCGGTTCACCCAGTCGAATGTAATAAGGTAACAAACATAAACAAATACAGTCGATTGAGTACCTCCTCCTTTTTGGAGGTCGGTAGAAAAAGCAATGTTATATTATATTCATTTCTTTGTGATTGTTTAATGATTTAATATCGTCTGCCCCACGGCGTATTTCTAAACGTTTTCTTCTTTCTTCACTCTTTTCTACAGACTTTCAAAAAGGAGGAGGTACTCAATCAACTGTATTTGTTTATGTTTGTTACCTCATAACTTTCGATTGGGGAAACCGATTCTCAAATTTCTCTTTTTTGTTTGAAAGCTGGTGCTTCCCGCGTGGTCCCAATTTCATCAAATTCGGTCTAGTAGTTTTGGAGTTATACTCCAATAACTGAATACAATGGAAGGCGGTATTAATTTTTTCAAATTGTACTTGTTTAGTGTTCCGTACCTCAAAAGAAAAAAGGAACACTTTGATGTCCGTCTGCTGTCTGTCAAGACCCTTTTTAGAACGCGTGGTGGTATCATGCTGAAATTTACATCAAATATTCGGACGGTCGTTTTTAGTTGTGAAAAATGAAACTTGTAAGTCAAAGCAGCCGAAAGATATGACCGTTTATGACACATTATTTCGCATGTTTTGATATTTCACAAAACCTTTAGTGTCCTACCCGTTTACCTAGAAGAGTAAAAAGCAATGTGTTACAGTACATGTAAAGGACAAAATCTGAAAAACTTTATGAATATAAATAAAGCGAATTTGTTATTAATCATCATTATCATCTCAGCCGTATGACGTCCACTGCTGAATATATGCCTCCCCCATAATTTTCCAAAAGGACTGTCGGTTGGAAGCAGCCTGCATCCAGCGTCGTCCTGTCCACCGTGTCGGTGGACGACCTACGCTTCGCTTGCCGGTCCATGGTCTCCATTCCAGAACCTTCCGGCCCCTTCGGCCATCTGTTTTGCGTGCTACTTATTATTTGCAGTCGGTGCAAAAGTAGTTTTTTGCGATCGAATGGCAAACTTAACTTTGTCCTTTAACCCTTTTGCGTCCCAGAGACGTAAATATATGTCAGTTTCATTCATAAATCTTTTGTTTAATTATATAATATATAATAATAGTATAGGAAGGATTAACCTAGTTCGTCTTTTAGTTAGAGCAATAATGTTAGGTGCATTTTTAATGTACGCGACCGTCGCGTGAGCCCTACTGTTTAACTTTCAGTTCCTACATCAGCTTACAAAATTAAACACCTATTTAATCAAATAACAAGCAAAGGTCACGACCGTGAACCTATCGCCATTTTCCTATATTTTATCTAAAACGAATGCTAGTGTAACATCAACTTTATCTTGCGTCATCCCGATACAAGATCGTTTCGACTTTTATCGTTAGGTTAATATCGGATCGAAGTTTGGTTTACGATTGTGTAGAACAGCCCTATTATCGCTATCTATATTTTGATTCGGTTTTGAGTGCTCATTTAGTTGTCCGTGATTGTTTTGGTGGGATACGCTTTCGGCGTTTTACGACGTGGTTCGGTTGACAAATCGTTACTTCGGTTTCTGATGGGGTATTGATATGAATATTTGTTGGTTCTTTTACTGGCCGCAATAGGAATTAATTTATTGTGTTACATAAAAATAGACGTGCACTCTCCAAGCAAAACTAAATTAATACCAAATTTTTATTTTTTTATCATAGTTTTTGTTATATTTTATGAGGCGTTCAGGAGTGATTTTAAAAATATGTCAATGAATTCATTTATATTTTAATTCATTATAAATGTGAATGTCCTATGCAAAAGCATAAATATCAGTTATATGAATGTTTCGCACAATTCGCTTAATAAATGATCAATTAAAAAATTATATTTTTCAAGTTGTCTAGGAAGACCAAGCGAAGAATGAGCCTGCTTGTTCGTGGTTTTAATAAGCCAGCTAACAAATTTATTATTTTTAAATTCTTTTCTGTATAATATGTGTCAATTTAAAGTACTTACATTAAGGTTATCTACGAACCTAAAATTCTTAGTAGTAAAGCTTTCTACCAATTTAGTTCGTAGGACAATAGTACAATAGAATATAAATTATTACATATCTGCTATTGATATTATTAATATTATAAACAAAAAATGCAAGTTTAAAGCTGCATTTACGATTATATTAGTAATACTTACTATTAAATTTTTTTACAGCTTCCAAATTAGAGTATTTTTTCAGTTGTAATCAAGTCATTTCATCGATATTATTTAAGCCAATATGAATTTATTATCAAACGAAAATATGATATAGTGCTATTCCACTTTTTAATGCTTGCGAAAACGAAATCATTATTTCATTGAATCTTTCGTCATCATTTTGGATCCGCATTAACAACTTACACTTCCACAGCACAAATAAACTTACTTGGTTGGCGATGTTACTCCCCTCAAACCATGTTATCTTTAAGCAACTTACGAACCTCTAAGTTTTTGTGTTTTTTTTAAACTATCTATCTCCTCTCAGTGCGTACTTACCTTATGTATATGTAAATGTGTAGCCATATTAAACGTTACTGATTCAAATCTGCCCGAAAAATTACATTTTCTACGACGCGGAATCTCACAGGCGCAAAGTAAACCGCGAAAACGGACATAGTTTTGAAGGAACTTGCTGCTTTACTTAACACATTCATATTCAATATTTTATAGCATCATATATGTAACATGGATCTTATAATTTACAAAGCTTCACATATGACCCTGAATGGATATGGCAATATGAGTTGGAGCGGCCCAATGTTTTAATAGCACATTTACATCATGCATCCTAATCTTTTACAATCACTGTCTTATAATTTAACCTTAAAAATATCGCCCAAGTCATAATAACATTTATTTATTCAAAGAGACTTTAAATGATTTTCAAAACACCTATCATTATGTTCTGCCTTCAAACTGTCTGGGATTTTGTTATAAATTTTACCAGCCGTATGTGCTAAAGACCTAAATATTTCGTTGAAAACTTGGTCACCCTCCCCAGTGCAGTGCAAGCGGTCATCGACTGCGGGCCTTGGCATTGGAGATACTTACATCACCGCGACCTGTCAATAACCAACGCACACCGCCCGATGTTAGGGTGTATTCTCACGAACAGCTAAATAAAGATTTATTCTTTATTTATTTTATTTATTTCTCACAAACATATGTAGCATCCTAACGGTTGACACAGGACAATACTACACTTAGACACATTTATTTAATTTATTACGTTACCAATATTAATTATTTTTTTCACATATTTTTTATTGTATGTGCAGTCTGTGAATTCTGCCAGGTCACAGAGAAAAATATCCGTCTCTTCAGAAATCAAATTAAGTAATCTGTGATCTGTGTAAAGATGATCTCATCAAAACATAAATGTGAAATGAGATCCAAGTTCAATATTATGATGTAAGCCTCGGTTCTTGACTTCACCGACAAAAGAAGTGAGATGTAAATGGGTTCCAAGTTCAATGATCAGTCCTGATATTGATTTATAACAACATATAATATTTTATAAACTAATTTAAATATCATTTCCTCTTATAAGATCGGACTTGTCTAGTTCTCATATACCTACGAGTTATAATATAACCTTCACAAGTTCTGAAGCTGTAAGGTTTTATCTTATTTTATTTCTCCGAAAATTTGGCTTGCTGGTTGATGGGATATCATTACTTTTTGTACAGAACTTTTTAGTAGATTTAGTAGTAGTTAGTAGGTATTCATTATAAAATTAATATCAAAAGTCGAAATTTTTATGGAGTGTTTTCTGTTTATGTTTAACGCTCCACGGGCGCAGCCCCGTATCTTACGGTGTTGATGTGAGTTTAATATTAAAATTATAATTATAAATAGTAAATCTCAGTTAATAACGTAATAAATACGAAAGTCGACAATACTCTTAGTTATAGTATAAGTACTAAAACGTAAAGTGCTTGGATAAAAAAGGGTGGTTTTCCACTCGTTATATACACTCACGAGCACGAGAAGACCTTAAAATCCAAATTAAGGTACCTGCTGTAATCAATTTTGATTGCTGATTCTAACTTTACAGGCACTTTAATACACATAATCAATTAATAAAATGTACTAGTTTCTGATTTTTTCCTTTGTTTTCAGCACTCTACCTAATTGGATGCCAAATTTAAACCTAGGTCATCGGGAACTGGGATAGAGTTTTGATCTATAGATAGATAGATAGGACAGTCAGTGATAAAAACGACGAGTTTTGGACGTTAATATTTATAACGTTGACGTTAATAATCGTTAGATGTGTGTTTATGAAATTTGGAGCAATCTAACAAGTCTCAATATATAAGCCAAATTTGACATGTTTATGTGAAATATTTTTTGAGTTATGAGAGGGTCAAAAGTGGCTCAAAATGGTTCGTGTAACACACACACGGTGATGCTTGCCAGTTCTGTTAGCTTAAACTTGGCTTGACACGCTGCCGCGTGTCATGATTTTGTGGCATTCGTTAATGAGACGAGTCATTCAGCTGATGAATAATCATTTATAAGTGGACTCGGACGATTGTACATTTGCCATTACTTATATTACTTATGTGTTAGTTACATCAAGTGAGATTATTTTTCTAGTACTTAAGCCTTAAACTCATGTCACTCACATAAACATGTCTTTCATTATATAAACGCTGCTTATCCTTAAATGACGTTATTTAGTAATGTGCACAGTCAAATTGCTATGCGCAGTGCTAAGTGACATTATTTAAATTAAAGCAGCGTTTATAATTAAGGCCATATATGGTTGCGAGCACGAGTTATAATAATGCAAGTCTGTACACACCCTTAGAAAAACTTTAGTTCTTATCCTGTATGAGAAAACATCTATGATGGTTACAATAAAATTGTAAATTTTACTTTTGGCTTAGTTTTTTTGCGTTTACGATAATTATTTCACACACTTGTTTTTACAAATATAAATGGTAGTTAGTTTTTTGTATCAATATTCACATTTTATTTAATTGAGTACGCGGGCGGAGTATGAATAGTGTGAGAGAGAGAGACAAGTAGTTTATATTGAATATATATTTATATAAATATATATAGTATTGAATAAATCGTACTGGAGCTTGTCTACGTTATGCAGTACTTGCTGCGGTTACTAATTGGATAGGCTATTTTGAGGGTACTACTTTGGTAATTATAATAGTTTATTTAGAACATAAATACAGGTGCACAAACATACATCGAGAATCGATGACACCTACAGAAGTGTGAAACTGTGTCGCAGATATCAACGCCCTCCTCCGGAAAGGTTACATGAGGTTCCAAAGTTTAAAAACAAAGTACAATTAATTAGCAATAAAATAGCTTTTATATATAACAAAAGGTGAAATTAAAACATGACATATTGTGTGGTATGTATATGTCTGAGTGTGAGTGTGTGTGTATATGTGTGAGGGGTTTGCTTGCTTTTGCTTTTTTCTTTTCAACTGTCAATTGAAAATCCCTTTTTGTCCTTTTAATCACTAAACTTCTGTAGCTATACGATCTGAAGACTTATTTGTCTGACGACTTTCTTCTTCTTCTTCGTTGATAATGTAAATTTATATGTGACAAACATAGCTCAGCGTTTTGTTGGCGGGAAAAAAACTACTTAACGATGGCTGTTATCGATTACCTACTTTTTATTTTCCTTGATTTATGTTTCATCGAGTTTTGACTTCTAATAATGGTGAATGTGTTCGTGCACCGGCACGAGTGTAAACAAAGTGGACAAAAAAAGAAGCGTCGTTTTTTGTTTTCCGCGACACTCGACATATAGACAGTTTCAGCAATGCGTCTACCACTGATGACGTGGCTTAGACTGGATACTGACTTAATTACAGAGACAGTGCCTTGACTCGGACTATTTCAATATTGATCTCATTGGATTTAATTAAAATTTACTGGATTATTTATTATTATCATTAATTTACTGGAGCTATTCGATGAATGGCAACTGTATGAGTTTACATACAAAGGAAAAAAAATCACTGCGTTTTTTGGCGGATAGAAAATAAGGTTCACTCCCCTTCTCCTATTCCCCCAACTCTGAAGGAACATTGTAAGGAATAAGGCTAAATGAAAAGTAATGTGTTACATGTATGTTTTTGATATTTTTTCTGCTTAGTTTTTAGTACTTATCCTTTATCAAATCAATTAATTTTGATCAAAACAGGACACGGGCGATATAAGTTCCGCTATTGGGTCAAAAAGAGCCATCACTGTTATTTTGTTTTTGGAAGCAGTATTTATTATTTCTGCGAATGTTGTAAAAGTGCAAAATGTTGAATTTTACGTATACAATCGTAAATAATAATATATCTAACTACTTGAATAAACTTCATACGACGATACATAATAACTTACGTGCGGAATAATGCGAAACTGACGCTCGCGATCTGTCATATGTCTGCAGTGCTATTGGCTTGCACTTTGACATTTGATGTGACTAACAAAGTTCAATTGTCTACCGAACATCCTATAACTCAAAAAGTATGGAGATTAGAAAAAAGTTTTAAACAAAAGTAGTAGAGATAAAAACTGATCTTTAACAAGTGTAATTTGAAAAATATAATACCGACTTCCAATATATTCAGTTATTGGAGTGTAACTCAAAAACAACTGAACCGAATTTGATGAAATTTGACCACACGGAAAGCACCAGCTTTCAAACAAAAAGAATTTTGGGAATCGGTTCACCCAATCGAACGTTATGAGGTGAAACACATAAAAAAAATAAAGTCGAAATGAGTACTTCCTCCTTTTTGGAAGTCGATAGAAAATTGATAGGTGCGTTTTATTGAATAATCCAATATTTTAAGAGTTACCGGCCCAGATAGAAAAACCAGTTCATTAAATGGGTCATAAATCGTAATCGATACGTTTAACAATAAACTTTACGTTAAATAAAAGATGCGAAATTTTATTCTCTATAATAGGTCTTAATAATGTTTGCCGTAAAGTGTATAGTTTCTGATATATTAGCCGAATTTTTTTTGAAGATGGCACTGAAGCTCCAGCTGTATGTGTCAGCATTTTGTAATTTTATGCTCAGTAAGTGACCCTAAACCTTATATAAGCCAAAAATTTGATCGGAAATTTAGTGCGACGTTAACCAAAAAACTGCTATTTTTACTGGCCTAAAGAGTATTATTGTAAGTGTAGCCACATAATAGCAATACCAATGTATTGCGTACAACAACGCCCCACATCATCATCATCATGACGATGATGTTGAGTTGTTGACAACAATGCCCAACGGTCAAAATAAAACGGATCAAATTAAGTCTAGACAGCTAATCGATGTGTGGCTTTTGCCAGCCGTGCGATTCTCTAAGAGCAAACATCGTTGCATCTTTGACAACATCCGTGAAAAAAATCACGAGTTGACAAGAAACGTTGGAAAAACAACCTTGTGTACAAGGGCAATATCTCATAAAGTATTTGACATAGGCAGACCGGACTGTTCTTGTATAACAGTGTCCTATACAGTTATACAGTATTTAGTCAAGGTAATGTAGAACCAAAATATTATACTTACATAATAAATGTTTTTTTTTTTTTTTTTTAATTGAAGTCACGCCTCTTGCCCACGTTTTTATCTATGACCTATTCAGAATCACCCTTACCATTTACAGAACATTCCCTAGAAAAAATATTCACTTAATAATCATGTGAAAGATTGGCACAGTCTTCTCTAGGTAGAAAGGTAATACAATTTTTAGTTTTATTATTAACCACTAATTTCTTTTACAGGTAACGAATGCCAGCGTATATGAGATCTACAATTCGACACAAATAAATGTACAGAGGTTGTAAGTTGGTTTGACTATATGAAGTAATCTTTTCAATTACACATCAGTTCATCATATTGTTTTATGTTTAACATGTTGGTACCAAAAAACACCTTTACTACCTTCGGGACATATGTAGGGTGGCATTGTGGTAACTTAAGGCGAAATGAGTTCCAAATTTCATGATTCGACTTCGCGAAAACTTAGTTTTTCGACGCTTAAACCTAATAACCGAAGTTAGAAAAAAAACGTAGTGTAAATTGAATATACGAGTACGTCCTTATGAAGTATGGGAGCCAATACACGATTGAGCAAACTTGGCTCGATAGAAATAAATCGGCAACATTCCCTAAATTTTGCAATTTTTCTTACGTTTCGTGGGAAAAAGCATTTTTATTCAATTATGGGCTATATTTCAATGAATGCATCATATTAGAATTCCCAATGAAATTTACTAGTGACTTATCGACTCCTTTATCATTAAAATTTAATCATTTGATTGTACGAAATAAATATAAAAAGTATTAGCACGTATTCAATTGAATTTTCGCATTACATCGTCCATTCTGGTAAGTAATTCTCAACCTTATGTAAAGCATCGTAAATCGTTTTAAAATTAGGATTCGACCGCGCCTTAATAGGCTTCTAGTGCAAGAGAAGACCCACCGTAGTATAGGCATACCGTCAGACGTTATGCCTCCAACAATTAAGGATTTTAGTCAGTAGTATTTGCAAGCATAATAAAAGAAGAGGTAGGTTTTAAGGTAACGCAATGCGATGCCATACAGTGTTTTGAGTGACACTGCAACTGTTTAGTACAGGTATCGACATAGTTTATACTATACAAAAGTAAAGCGCTAACATGCTCTTGTTATAACATAAGTTAGGGTTTAGGTACACAGGGTATATAGGCACGGTCAAATATCCGCTGAACAAGTAATAAGAATTGCCTTTTCATGTAAACTGCTAGAGTGAGCATAATTCATTCCAAGTTATAGACTAACAGGTTTTTTGCTATACTTCATTCATTACGCTCAGTTGTGAATTCAGGCTTGATTTTGGTAAGTTATGTAATATCTACTGTCAAATCTATACTAAGGTCAAGCTAATGGCTTACATAAATACACTTAAATAAAAGTGATTATGTGCTTAACCCTACAATGCTCAATTTTTTTTAGTACGTGATAAAAATATATAGGTTGTAATTAGTAATCAGAAGATAGAGGAAACATTTGAAAATAAAAATAAATACAAATATTTTACATAAAAATCAACTTTTTATATCAGTTACACATACGGTACAATGAGCTTTAAATATACTTTTTGGTGTTAAACTAGTACAATTGAATTGTTTAGGTAATAATTTCCTATTTGTTTTTTATTCAATTAGTGTTTTATTATTTTAAAGAAAATGAAATAACTATTATTTATTTTACTTATTTATACCTAGGCATATTGTAATTTATAAAATAACTAAATCATATAAGTAATTTCCAAGTTGTAGACTAACAGGTTTTTTGCTACACTTCATTCACTACGCTCAGTTGTGAATTCAGGCTTGATTTTGGTAAGTTATGTAATATCTACTGTCAAATCTATACAAAGACCAAGTTAATGGTTTACTTAAATAAACTTAAATAAAAGTAATTATGTGCTTAAATTATCATGATCTGATCACTAATTGGATGATTGACTGATAGCATTTTAAACTAAGAGTTTGTATTCTTCTGAGTGCCCATGTTCATCCGTCAGTCGTGGTTGTAGCCTACGAACATTTACGAGCCTGGTGATAGCACCAAAAGATGCCCATAGATACTTCTCAACTACACAAAATTACCCGTGATGCTCGCGACTGGACTATCCCACAATACCAATTACGTATCTATATGTCTATAAAAATTAAACCCTATGTCTCCTACAGGCCTAGACAAAATTCAAACAGGCGTGTTTCCGCACACGCTACAGACAAAAATGTGTCTACGAACTTAGCGTGACGTCACGTGACTTTTCCACAGGTAATGTCAACGCCATACATTTTGGAGTTGTCGTTTGGCGTTAACGATAACAGAAACATCTTTTGTCTAGCGCAGCAGGTCACGCTATAACTTGAGAACGGTTGGAACAATCTCGCTAATTCTTTTTTTCTTGTATTGACTATTATCAGGAGAAGGTTCTTATGAAAGAAAAACAAAGAAAAGACGGGAGATTACGGCGAGGCCGAATGCCGAGCCTACTACGCGAACTAAGTCACGGGCAGTCGCTAGTTATTTATAAAAGCTTGTTTAGAAACATACATGTTCGCACAAAAATAGCTTATAATATTACGCAAATGAAAAATGTGATGTGTAATAAAAAACTCATTTTTATTATGTTGTCCCTTATCTTTCGTAAGTGATGGCCACCGTATCTGGTACTATTGTTTTGTGTAATCAACCAACAACCTAAGCAAATTCTTACCTAGTTATAATACTAACATGTAAACAATATAAATTCATATGAAAACGTTGTGTACGTTGTTGCTGATTTGACATTATAAGCAAATTTGTTATTGTTCCACAAATATGTACTTTTGCGACGCATGTTTCGAGTTTCTAGGCTACATTGAATAAGTTTGTATGGATAAGACCCCAACCGCCTTATTATAAGACGTGGACTAAAGATAGTCCTGAGTTTAACCCATGGTTTAAGCAAATTTCATGTACAAAATTATCTTAAACCATGGTTTAAGAACCGCTAGCAACAACAGATTGTTACAATACAAGTGTATTGTCAACAAACTGTCGTGTTATTTAAAAATGGAACGCACGTTTCAACTAACTCCAATAAAAGAAGGTTCTCAAGTTGTTTCATATTTTTTATGTATGTATACATTTTTACTGGTCTATATTATTTTGATGATTAATTATGAAAATTGATTTGGCATACAGGTATGCCAAGGCCAAATCAAATAAGGATCTGAATCATAAGAATGTTTAGTTTTTATGCTGTGAAGGACCTGGAAAAGCTTTTTACATAACAAAATATCATTTGAAAGATACCAGATCGGTAATATAAACAAAAAAGCGACAGTCACTTGTTTTTTAATTGTATGCAAGTACGTGTTTGCTAGTGTATTATTTAGTAAAAAGTAGTATTATTATTGCCATTTCGAATAAAAAACCTAAGGAAAGTATTATGATCCTGCTAAAATATGTTTTTTCATAGACAGCGGCCATTTGGTTTTCATTACAAGTGTGAGCACGATTATGACCTCTATTTGGTAAATAAACTTCATATTTATTTGAAAATTAGTACTACTTTTTTGGAATTTATTTGATAGATATCAAAATTTCGTTGAATCTTTATGTATGCTTATTTTACTTGTGCTCTAGAGATTTTTATAGTCTGTGTCGAATTATTTCAATTTATTTTTATTTTTATTCTGTCGTCTCGTCGTTGAGTTATCTGGTTGACTTTACCTCTACGGTTTAACTAAAAGGAAACAGATGACTTATTCTTACAATCAAAGAGGATGTACTGGATTAGAGTCTGCACCACGAAATAAGTCCCATAGACGCGGCGCTAGTAGTCGTACATTACATACAAATTTAGTTAGTTCCTCTAATTTTCCGCGGGACATGATACGTGGTGCGGACTCTAGTGCTACTTTATGCCGTTTACAGATACAAAATAGGTTCAATAGATAATTTACTACTACTAAATTACCGCGACCTCGCGCATTTTTTAAAATGGCTGATTTTTGCTGGCTTTTAGCGAACACTGGTTCGTAAATTTAACTATCGTAGGTCGCCCGGTTGAAACTATAAGTATTAACCTAACCCTTCAAGGGTCGTTGGTCATCACAGGGCCAGACACAATAGAAATTGCATTGTTATAATATAACGACTCTTGAAGGGGTAAATAACTTTTGAAATGGCAAATGTACAAACGTATGAGTCCACATACACAGGGAAAAAAGTTGTGTAGTTTCAAACATGTCTACTGAGGATCGATCAGATCCATCAGATGTAGTTAAAGGAGGCCTTTGGTGAAGGCCCCAGGTGTATCCACAGATTAGGTATCAGATCGCAGGTTTCTGACCCACCAATCTAGCGATCTCAATCACGCGTAATAATTAATATTCGGTGTTACAGATTAAACTCTTGTAACTGGGCAAAAAAAACTCTTACACTGGTGTAAGTCTTTTTTCTCTGCGCCGGTGGTCAATCTCAGATATGAGTGAATGATAGAATCAAGAGATTACTGGAATGGTTCCGTATAGAAATATATTAATTAACTCAATGAATGATGATTATAGCAATTATGGCAAATTTACGTCATAGTTCATTTACAGCCGCAATGGGTACCTATAGAATCGTGATTTTAAGTATTATTTTCATATAACGGCAAGTCAATCACCTGATGTTAAAAGGCAAGGCTGGCTCTACACCACGAAACTTCAAACAATTCTTAAGTTACGACGTTTTAACATTAATAATGGTTGCATTATACATAGACACAGTAATTAATGATTAAACGAACTTAACTGTACGTGAAGTTCTATCATAATTATATGAAGGCTTCGTCCGAATTGATTAGAATCATCCTAGATCTTCATCTAGGAAGAATCAATGCTTGATATACATACTTACCTTTGATATCGATCCTACTACGGTATCGATTTTTTCATAATAAATATTTACCTATACAATGATCGCTCACCTGTCTATCTAATTGCCTACCACACATAAGAAAATGTCTATTAGCTCCTTTGGAACCCTGCATTCAAAGTGCGGGGTCCTAGGTTCGATCTCATCGAGAAAAATTATAATGATGAACAGAAATGTTTGTTCTTGGATCTTGGGAGTTTGAGTCCATGTCTCCCGTGACTTAGGGAATCCATGTATGTAAAAAATCATCATAGTCTAAATCAAATAGTTTTTATCCCAATTGGTAATCTTTTAAGACGTATTGTCTAATAAAAAACAAAAATATGAGCCCTTACGCTATTGGGCTGAATTGGCATGAAACTTGTCTTAACATTCCTATTTATTTCCTTCTCTAGTACAATTATGAAAAATCTATTTATATGAAATTAAACAACTTTAAACGGATTAAATCACGTATAATTTGATTTTATTTTACTCCGAAATTTCGAACACTTTTCAGTGAACATAGTCACGGGTAGACTGACACATAGTTAAGTCTGGTTAGACATGTTCACGGAAAGGTGTTCGGAACGTATGCCTAAAATAATATAGTTATATGCGATTAAACCTATTTAAAGTTGTTTAATTTCAATATACAGGTTGTTTGGTAGAGGGACCGACAAACCAAATGAGCGTGTTCGGGGGCCCACTTGGAGAATACAAGTTGGCCAAAAAAAATCCCCGACATCACAATTTTTTTTAACTAAATCAGTTAGTTAGCTCTGTTTTGTATCCAATTTTGCTTTGCGTGGCCTGAAGGTGTATTAGAGACCAAATTCAACTAAAAACATCCGGTCTAAAACAGATTTTACAAATGTTATGGTGGTAAATAGGTACAATTTCGGAAAAAGGGAAAAATCACTTAAAAAGTTAAACATATTGGGGGGTCGGGGATTTTTTTTGGCCAACTTCTATTCTCCAAGTGTGGTCCCCCGAACACGCTCATTTGGTTTGTCGGTCCCTCTACCAAACACCCTATATAAGAATCGCGAACGCCTAAGAAATCATTAACTAATTTTATATCGCCGATTCCTTCAATGTACCAATAATAATCTGTACACCCTATCTAAAACGTTTGTATCGTATTGAATATAGCCGATGATATGAAGATTTATACAGGAATCGTTCCTCAAAGGTACCGGTTAGTACCGTTGCATTCGTACAGTTAACCTTACAGGCATCCGCGGTACCCTAAAAGCAACAATGTATGCGAAATGGTTGCGAACCGGACTCATTTCTCGATGATAGTGCAGGTCACTGCTAAACTAAGAGATTACTTTTGTGACCTCTTGTTGACTTGCTGAGGCATGTGTCTTTGTCTGGCCGGAAATGGCTGTTATATTAATATTTATACTATGTTACTAAATAACATGTTTCTATATACAAATTACTATAAAGTATTTTTTAGTTAAATAATCTGTTATTTGCAACCCCTGGCAGTGATATATTCTTAAGTGTACTGCGTATTATTTCATAAGTACCTATACTTTTTTAAAAACTTAAGAGTATCATACTGTTTTATGTATGGTATATACCGACTTCATGTATATTGTATGAAATATTTTTAGGTTTTCAATAATATTATGTTCTTAAATGTATGGGTTAATTTTTTTGAGACCTAAAAATGTTATATATGGATGTTTGGTAGAGGGAACGACAAACTAAATGAGCGTGTTCGGGGGACCACTTGGAGAATACAAGTTGGCCAAAAGAAATCCCCGACCCCCCAATATGTTTAACGTTTTTTGTGATTTTTCCCTTTTTCTCCGAAATTGTACCTATTTACCACCATACCATTTGTAAAATCTGTTTTAGACCGGATGTTTTTAGTTGAATTTGGTCTCTAATACACCTTCAGGCCACGCAAAGCAAAATTGGTACAATATTGGAGAAAACGAGAAAATTCACAAAAAAAGTTAAACATATTGGGGTGTCGGGGTTTTTTTTTTGGCCAACTTGTATTCTCCAAGTGGGCCCCCGAACACGCTCATTTGGTTTGTCGGTCCCTCTACCAAACAACCTGTATATTATAAAGTATTTTTTCATAATTATTTTTAAAACCCTAACAATATTTAATTATTTTATATTATATGGTAAATTTTTCGAACTCTAGCAATATTATATAATTATATGTATGGCATATTTGAATTGCTTTCTTTTCAAAACTATCTCGCGTATCGAACTTCGTAACGCACCACGCATAATGCTTTCAAAATAGGATAAAGATATTTTTTGTGTTAGGTAACTATGATGACATTATCATTTTGCATAAACAGACATACCTACATAAGAACACTGCTTTTCATATACCACAAAACGTGACAGTCAATGCAGCGTATCATTCCACGAAATAATGAGATTAAACTTTTTGAAAAGGTCAATTACAACACGCAGTCCAAATTTAGTTTGTTTTGCTTCAACGATAAGTGCGAATTTCGTACTTATCATTGTACGTAACTGACCTAGTCGTATTCTTTTGCGCTGTACAAGGATCCGCTATCTATTTTTTTATACGTTATATGTATTATTTGACGCATTTTAGTTACTATGTGTCTTTATCATGTGGCCACTGCAATAATATTTGCGCTTGTTAGATAACCCGGTTGAAAAACTGCGACGTTTTTTAATTAAACGTCTTGTGTGTTTAGGTACAGAGTTTTTATTGTGCAAAGTTTTCAATTGTTATCATTTTATGAATTCGCTACTAACATTCAACTTGATAACTAAAGTAGTTTTTTGTATTGAAATTCTCGTGAGTTTTGACACATATTAACTCCATAATTAACCACACACGTTGCAGTTCTTAGAAAAGTAGGTTGCTGCGAAATCTTTTGTATTATTGGCCAAATATGGCGAATCGCGAGTCAACGGGTTAAACTATTACTGTTAACCGGCAAAACACTCACGTCAGGGATCGAATACGTCGACCCGGGTTTCGAGCATGTCCGATGCTCATCTACAGGGCGAGTGTGCTGTGGCGTCTGCGAGCTCCCGGCGAGCACTGTAACGTAATCTTCCGATACATTTTAGGCATGAGAAACGGGAATCGTTTTGCGGAATTCAATATTAATACAATATTAAAATAAACATCAGCATCATCATCTCGGCCGTAAGACGTCACTACTGCCTGGCCGCCTCCATAGATTCTCAAAAGGACCGGGTGGAAGTGGCCAGTATATAGTACCTATCCGATATTGTCCTGCTACTTCGGCGCTAGGCAGACGACGGGGCGGGCCGGGGCGGTCAATTTTGCCGCGATAGTGCAAAGGGAATCCTATACTACCAACGCACACGGAGGGCAAAAAGACCGCGCCGCGCTGTCGGCGTCGCCGTCTGCATAGCGTCATAGGTCGTCTGTCCGCCTTGTCGGTGGACGACTTACGCTGCGCTTGTCGATCTTTGGTCTCCACTCCAGAACCCCATCAAAACAAACATATTTAGCGAAAATTTCGCTGTGAAAATGCATACGGTTTTTTGTATTTTTTTTCCGAACGGACTAATGCTGTTTGCCACTACCGGCACTTATAGCGTCACCGGACGGGTGGCGAGCGCAGATGGCTCTCAGCCAGAGTACATATGTTCAATAAGTCCTGTATTTATGGTTATAGGAGACGGCACAAGCACGAGTTCCACCTGGTGTTAAGACTCGTGTGCTTGTAATTTCGCCTTCATCCATACCATTTAAATAAGATGTTTTACCATTTTCTCTACTGAGAGGGTACCAAGGCGCCATCAGAGGTGACTTGACACGTTATATGAATTATATCATATCTGACAATAACGGTTATCAGTATTTATCTACATAATTAATTTGTATTAACTGCTTTGTTCGATCTCGATCGATTTTCTTAGATATCTAAAATATTTTATATACTCATGATGTGTAGACATATTTTAGGGGCAATGTTCAGTCCAATACTTTGTAATTTTATCATTGTAAATTTAGTAATAATGTGCTGTTTTGTGTGCCTAAATAAATACAATGAAAAATACGAATCACGATTTTTTTTAATTTGTGAAGGTCTCTGGGGTTTTAACTACTCTACATTTGGACGAGACACCCCATTGCTCATTGTTCCATCGAGATATGTATCGCATTCTGATCCCTCCGTTATTCTTTCCACGATACAACTGCATTCTCTACTGGGACCTCTGTTACAAATAAATATAAGCTCTTGTGCTAATTTTTAACTCCTGCTATTTTAGTGTTCAAATGAAATCAAATGTCCATATTTGCGTGAATGTCAGCGTGAACTACACCTTGATGGTATGCAAAAATTATATGGTTTGTTCTATGGTTCATTCAGGTGGTAGTGTTCTTTTTTCTACCGACTTCCAAAAAGGAGGAGGTACTCAATCGACTGTATGTTTTTTTTATGTTTGTAACCTCGTAACTTTCGATAGGGTGAACTGATTCTCCGATTCGAAATTATTTTTTTTGTTTAAAAGCTGGTGCTTCCCGTGTGGGTTAATTTCATCAAATTCGGTTCAGTATTTTTTGAGTTACACTCCACTGACTGAATAGAATGGCAGTCGGTATTCCAATTTTTCAGATTGTACTTGTTTCATGTTAATTTACTTTAATACATAACCTAACGCCCGTTACGCCCGTGATGTCACCACAAAAATTGGATCAAAAATTTAATGCGAAGTTAAATTCATATTTTACTGGTCTTTATGTCTACGGTTAGGTTACACTATCGTTCAATGGGGTATAAAATCACTACATATAATAAAACTGTAGAGGTCGAATTTCTGTACAATTAAAAAGAAATATTAAATCCGAGTCAGGGGGTGAAATCGAACTAATTTAGATTTTTAATTTTTTTTGTTTCTCTGTTTGTCTTTTCGTCTGTCTGTTTGTACGGGCTAAACTCCGAAGCGGCTGGACCGATTTAAACGAAAATTCGTATAGGGGTAGCATATATCCCTGGTCAACATACAGGATACATTTGATCCCGGTAAATTAAAGAGTTCCCGTGGGATAGTTAAAAAACTGTAACCCGCGAGGCAATGCGAGCGAAGCCGCTGGCGGGTCAGCTCGTAGCTGTATGAATAAATTCAAAAATTATAGACTGATTTCAAAAGTTCTTTCACACATAAGCTTGAGCTATTATTTGAGAGCCTTTGATACTTTCAGTAGGTAGTGATGATCTGCGTCCAGCATCTAAAAATAAAAATAAAAGTCAGCTTTTGTTAGTCTTAAGTAAATTAGGCTGAAAACTCAGGGCTATTGTAGCTTCCTGTATAATTAAATATTTTTTATAATCGCTATATATATATATAGATTAACTCTTTATTACATACAAACTTACACTACCACTTTTTAATATTAGTTTAGATGTAGTTTTATTGCCCTGTGCTACATAAAGAGCTATCTGTGTATTTACAAAAATAACTTCTTTTATCATTCGAGACAGTGCAAAGTATTTTATTCGTATTATGTTCATGTATGTATATATACAAATGTTTGACTTGTCCGGAGATCGAACCCGGACCAAAGGCTCAGAAGGCAGGGGTGCTATCAACTGCGCCAATATCGATCAGAAGATTAAAGGCTATCTTCATTGATACTGGGACGACTGAGACAGTATTTTAGTTATTATGTTTTGTTATGGTCGGGCCATACCAACAAGAAACGCCGATGCTCCGTAGGTGTAGCCACGACATATTGCGATAATTAACGAAATAATTAGCGCGTTGCTTGTGGCGATGATGGTCATTGAAGTTGAGCGTTTATGTGACCGGAGCATTCAAGTGTTGCTCATGACACTTATATATATGGATTTTATTTGTAATTTGTAAATATGTGACCAGGATATTATTTGTAATCGAAGAGTTGGACATTTTGTTATTACTCAGTGAGTTTAATGAAAATATATTTGGATTGTTTTTGGATGACGTAATATTAGTGTTTTCAATTTATCCACGGCAAATTTCGTAAGAACCATGATTAATATATTTGTAAACTGGTTAACTGAGTTTGGAGTTCGACAGAGTAACACTATTAATAAAATTGTTATCCGCCGATATATGTTATATCGTTGTATTGTTGAGTATAATCAGCACACCTTCGATTTGCCAACGATATAATCTCGCAGATGTCGAAGGTTAATTGCTCTCACGATCCGATTGTCGGCAGACACTTCAAAAGAAATGTTTTTGAGTAGCAGGTGACCTCAATTAACTTGAAAACTAGTACGAAGAAATTGTGATGATAAACATCGATTTTGAATCGAACTTGTGTAGGGATGCATCGATACGATTTTTGGCGATCCGATACCGATACTTTTAAAAAATATCAGCGATACCGATATTGATACGCTTAATGAATAAAAAATGGAGGTAAAATAAATAAAAAAGATAAAGTCTTTTAGGTTTAGGTTTTTTTTTAAATGAACCCCTATTTCTCATGGTCACGCTATAACTTGAGAACGGATGGAACATTCTCGCTAATTCTTTTTTTGTGTTATTTATTATCAGGAGAAAGTTTTTATGAGAGAAAAACCAAGTAACTTATAAAAAGACTGGAGGTTATGGCGAGGACGAAGGCCGAGCCTACTACGCGAACAAAGTCGCGGGTAGTCGCTAATCAATGTATAATAATATATAGACAGGTTAAGATTAGTTAATAGTTCAAATTGACATTAGTAAGATTATTGTTAGAAATAAAGTATTTTTAACTCTTGTGGAGAAAGTAATTTCGCGAGCGGGCCGATTCATTCCTTAAACATTCGGCCTGGATACGATCTGGATTGACCTAATCAAGGAAAGAAGAAGCAGTAGTGGTGGTACTTGGTGAAATCCACAAAAAAGACAACGTCTCGCAGTAGATACAATGGATAACGAAAATTCTTAATTTCCGCGTCTGAGCCCCGACCGAG